>CM062295.1:645162673-646417673 GCA_031216915.1 Pictodentalium vernedei | reverse complement strand
CCGGATTTCACACGGTGCTGTTTTCGCCTGTACCCGTGTCACTGTCACACAAACAATCAAAGCCTGAATGGAGGTCTGTAGCAACATACTGAGGGCAGTTGTCGACAAGACATGACAAATTTGGAAAACTGGGTGCGACACGTATTAATAAAATAATTTACGTCACGACTATAATACATGTATATTTTATTTATTCACTAATTCACTAACGCGCTTTGAACAAGACTTGAGTTTTATTTTGAACCATCATCACGACTGATATTCCAACTTCGTCAAAACACGCCTTCTGCAAAGTTAAGCCGTGAAAATTCAAATTTACCTGTTCTCAAATGGACGGTCCCAGTTACGTCACTTGTGCATTGTTGCAAAATGGACGCT
Source organism: Pictodentalium vernedei (assembly GCA_031216915.1). Taxonomy (NCBI): domain Eukaryota; kingdom Metazoa; phylum Mollusca; class Scaphopoda; order Dentaliida; family Dentaliidae; genus Pictodentalium; species Pictodentalium vernedei. The sequence continues at coordinate 646,417,295 of CM062295.1, read as the reverse complement.
CTTCCGAAAATACACACAAATTCTCACAGAGAATTAAAAAATTCGTTCATATAATTTTCGAGCGAGCTAAAATCACAGAAACGTAACGACGGCGAAGTTAAATATATTACACGTAATCGGGAGCTGAAAACTAAAAGATATTTTCTTGTTTTTGTATTATTCCAGAGTTTATTTACCATTGGGGGGTTATGGAAAGGACAATAGTAAGTATTTCCCTCAAATAATGGCGTTTTGGGGTTTTTGTCTGCTTTCGCAAATTGCCTGTTGGTACGCGGGTGTTGGATCTTACTGAATTTCATTTTTGAACTTTTGATTTTTAGTGATTTTAGCTGAGTCGGTGAAGGCAGCCCTTTCTGGTAGAAGGCCACAGGTGAGCTGTTAATCTGCCTGTTAGTTCACCTTCTCGTTCCCTATTTTATTTTGAGGCTTTCGATTTATAGTGATTCTTAGCTGAGTCCTTTCTGGTAGAAGGCCACAGCTGAGCTGTTAATCTGCCTATTGGTTCACCTTCTCGTTCCCTATTTTATTTTGAGGCTTCCGATTTTTAGTGATTTTAGCTGAGTCGGCGAGGGCAGCCCTTTTTGGTAGAAGGCCACAGCTGAGCTGTTAATCTGCCTTTATATTCACCTTCTAGTTCCCGATTTTATTCCTCCGCAGATTGGTTCCTATTTACATGGTAGTTACATTATATTTTAGCTTTTCCTGTTGAGTCGGTGAAGTTATTTCTCTATGATTTGGCGTGTTTGGTTTTTTTGTCGGCTTTCGCAAATTATTTCAAGCTCAGAAATTAGTTGGCTGTCGGTTAACCGGTCGTGATTTTTCGTAGCTAGGGAGGCAAGTCGGTCTTTTATGATGGGGATTTCGGCTCTATCGTGGAGTGTTTTGATAAGTGTATCCCATGGTGCACGGAGGACGGCCCTAAGCGCGTGATTTTGGACCTTCTGTAGCTTCCCCATGTTTGTTTGATTGAGCTCAGTTAGGATGATGGCCCCATACTCGAGTACTAGGCGCACAAAGGCTTTGTATAGTTTAAGTAGGGTAGTCTGATTGGCTCCCCAAGAAGTTCCCTTTAGTATTTTTAGTAAATTAATACGTTTGGTTGCTTTGCTGACAATATCGTTGGTGTGTTTATTAAAGGATAGGTTTTGATCAATGGTAATGCCAAGGAATTTCGCCTCTTTGCATTCTGGGAGGACTTTATCCAGTAGCTTCAGGTCAAAGTCACGTTTGCTTGTCTTGCGGGTGAAGGTGATTCGTTGGGGTTTTTTTTGGCGTTCAGCTTTATTTTCCATTTGGCACACCAGTGTTTTAGGTCGTTGAGAGTGCGTTGAAGAGGTTTTTCGAGTAGATTGGCAGTATTATTAGAGTCTCAGATGCCCTTATCATCCGCAAATTGTGAGACTTGAACGCGATCCTCGTAGAATTTGAAGTCGTTGACGTAGATGATGTACAGGAGGGGGCTGAGGACGGACCCTCGGGGGTGCCTGCTTCTAGGGGGACACTGTCGGATATTTCATTGTTAACTCTGATTTTATTTTCACAATCGATTAGGAAGGAGGAGGGTAGTCTAAGCAGTTTCATGGGGAGTTTCATTTTAGATAATTTGAGGCGCATTCCGTTGTGCCATACAGAGTCGAATGCTTTTTCGACGTCTAACAGAACTGCCGCGCATATTTGTTGATTGTCAGTCGCGGTTTTCATTTGAGTGACTAGACGGTAGACATGCTCGATGCCTTCTTTACGGTTTCTATAGGCACTTTGCCATTTATTGAAAAACTCGATATCTTCGAGGTGCCCCCTCAGTCGATTGGTAACGATTCGTTCGAACACCTTACCAATGCAACTGAGGAGGCTGATTGGGCGGTAGCTGGCCGGATCGGGGAGGTCTTTGTCAGGTTTTGGTATCATGACACCAATGGCTCTTTTCCAACATTTAGGAAAGTAGCCATGGGTGAAGCAAGCATTGAACAGTTTATTGAGTTTGTCGATTAGGGAGTTAGGGCTTTGTTTTAGAATTTTGTAACTCACTTCATCCTCACCGGGCGAGGAAGAATTTCTACATTTTTTTATAGTGTTGATGATTTCATCATTGGTGATGGGGGGGGGGGGGGGGGGGGGGGGGTGACGAGGTCATCGCCATCCCCTTCTTCTGGCTCGCTATCGAATTTGGGGTCACGGTAGATATCCGGGTGTTCATTGATGAAGTCATCAATGGCGTTTATGATGGCGTCTTCGTTGCCCGGACCTTGATACGGGCGATGCGTTTTTCTGAGGAGGTCGGCAAAAGTGTCGGCCTTGTCTTTGTCGGTGCGCGTGAAAGAGCCCCCATCATTTTTAAGGGGTTTGGCTGCAACTTTGCAGCTTTTGTTTTTTACCCAGTTAGGGTTTTGAAGGAGTCCCAGCATTTTTTCGCATCCGAGACCCCGTTTAGGTTGGCTGTTGCCTTTTCCCATTTGGCTTGTATTTCAGCTTGGAGGGCTAACCTCGCCATGAAGACGGTTGTATGTTTTTTTTTTAGTTCAGCTTTTCTTAGGGGGTCGGTTTCGGTTTTAAAAGCGCGAAGAGCTTTCCGTTTGGTTTTAATTAATGGAAGTGTGTCGCCCGAGATAGTACTTCTCCAGGGGCGCACTTCCTCTTTTGGGCATATTTCATTTAGGGTTGAGTTGATGATTTTTTCTACTTCGAGTTCAGTTGCATTTGATGGGGAGCTGTTGGGGAGTTTGACATCAATGATGTCGCGGTAGAGGTTCCAATTGTTTTTTCTAAAATTCCTGCAGAGGGTGTGTGTGTGTGGGGGGGGGGGGGGGGGTACCTGAGGGGGCCATTGCCTAGTTTTATTGAGGCATGGACCGGGAGGTGGTCGCTGTCTAGGTCATCATCGCCGACCCAGTGGTCGTCGATGTGATTTACCAGGGAGTCGCTGCCGATTATTAGATCAAGGATTTCGGATGGGAATTGTGGATTACTACTGATATAAGTTGCTGACTTGTCGATCATAGCCACGTGTAGGTTATGTTTATTGATAAATTCAAGGAGGGCTTCATCGTTGGGGCTGGTTTTATTACAGCCAAAGAATAGGTGTTTGGCATTGAAGTCGCCGAGGAGAATGCAGTGTTTGTATTTCCTCATAAAAAATTCAAAGACGGTGTCAGAAGCAGTATTGCTTGGATCGTTGTAATAACAAACAATCGCGATGTTTTTATTGTCAACTGTTATTTCAGTTGCAATCACCTCAGCATCGAGGTGATCAGTTTTTATGGTTTTAGTTTTGATGTTCTGCTTTATTAGAAGAGCAACACCGCCGCCTTTTGTGGGCTGTCGGTCTCTTCTAATAATGCTGAATCCGCTTAGTGTGAAATTTTTGTCGGGATTTAGCCAACTTTCACAGATGCAGATTATGTCTGTATTTTCGAAATATCGGCTCATTTGAAGTTTTATGTTATTAACGCTTCTAGTGTTCCACACGGCTATTTGTAGTTTATCCATGTAATAGTTTTGGAATAAATCGCATTGTTTAATTAGGTGGAGCTAGGTTGGCGACAGTTTAATTGGTGTTAATTGCGGCTTTGATAAGGGTTTCAGATATTTGGGTTTTAAATAGGCAAGTCGCCGAATTGCTTACGTCTTGACAGATGTCAGACAAATTGGTGCCCACGTGTTTGTTTAACACGGAGTAGAGAGCCCCAGCGACAAGGGAGCATAGCATATTGTGTGGGGAGAGGATGCATTAAGCGGTTTTGTCAGATTTAAGTTTTGAGTTCAATATTTGTTTTTACTTTTTTAAAATGAGGACACCCGCGATAGTTACTCGTGTGACCTCCCTTGCAGTTAGGGCAAGTTAGTGTCCCCTTGCATTTATTTGCAACGTGCCCAAAACTTTGGCATTTGTGACATTGTACAGGTGGGGTGGTGGGTGTGGGGGGTAGAATTGTATTCCTCGGTAGAGTGTCTTCTACCGTTAATGGTCACCCCCTGGTTAAATATCCTTAACTGGCTCTCGCGACTGGGGCATTTCACCTTGAGTTTCCACGTGGATTTACCCGTGGCGTTCGAGGTGAATCTGTCCCGGCTGCAGCCTGAGAGACTAGTGTTAATACTATCTTTGGGTGTGTCAGGGTGAACCCTGGTCACAACCACAAATAATTCTTGGCTTTTTTAGGTTGGGGCCTTGCCCCCCTTACGTGAGACCTGTTGCTCCTTACTGTTAGTCGTGGCAGTAGATTGTTTATTCACCGCCGCGGAATAGCTCATGGGAAGTTGAGGGGGTCCCCTTTTTTTAGATTAGATTAGTTTTATTTATTTAACGGTATAGTTAGAAATTACAGCAATGCACGTATAATAATAGAAGATTTTTTGTAAGCACAAAAAATAACCAAAACATTAGTGCAATATGAGAGTATGAGTAAATGTCTATACCGTAAGGAGATGACATAGCCAGACTGGCTGTCTACCTGTCATCTCCCACTAATATTTGTTCTATAGTGAGCATTGTACACTGACTATGGATGTAGATTAAAGGCATGTTATCCAATTGCATTCAGATTTAATTTTTTGGTATTGAAAGTGTCGGACTTGGCAGCTAAATCGTACTTTTCTGTTCGATGAGATCAACAGACGGCGTATATTACTTGATATTAACACATGCAAAGAGCACACAATTCGGGAAAAGACCAAAGCATAGTAAGGTGCCAAGTTAATGGCTGTGCAGACATTTAGTTATTTTTAGAAGCATCTTCAGGGGTTTAAATCCATAATTATCTACTGACATTAAAATTACAATCTCGACAATAGGGATTGTCACATTCCACACTACTTGAATACTATGAGATGAATTTTTGTGTCAATAATTTTTTGAATAGATTTCTGTTAGTGATAAACCTTAAATCTTGATCCAATTCATTCCACACTCTAGGAAATGCGTGGATCTGTAACATATCGAGGGCTTTAGTACGCGTTCTACTCACATGTATTAGATCTGATTGTCTCGGAACTCTTTGTGAAGTATTTTGTGTTGGGCTAAAAAAGTCATTAAATGACGACGGAAGTTGTCCTGTTTTCCAATCAAATATGAAAAGACCTACTTGGAGTTTGAACAAGTCATTAATTTTAAGTATTTTTAGCTCAACTTTGACGAAGTCAAATTTGAGCTATTGTCATGGCCCGTCGTCCGTCGTCCGTCGTCCGTCTGTCCGTCCGTCTGTCCGTCTGTCCGTACGTCAACAATTGGCTATGGCTCGGGCTAGAGGTCGTATTTATGAACCGATCTTTACGAAACTTCTTGTGTACCTTTGTTATGACCCTGGGACGGGAACGAGTGTTTTTAGGTGTGGTCCGAAATTCAAGATGGCTGCCAGCGGCCATTTTGTACCGATGATGCAAAAATCGGTTTTTTGTACAGAACTTCTGTATGAAAGTTCTGATTTGAATAAAGTTTTGTATAAATGTTTAGTACCATGGGATACATCACATATAATACGGGTTTTTTTCTCGTGCGTAAATTATGCAAATTAGACTGACTTTGATTTATTTAGTGTTACTTTCAGAGCTGTAAGTGTCAAGCTGCTATGGCTCGGGCTAGAGGTCGTATTTATGAACCGATCTTTACGGAACTTCTTGGGTACCTTTGTTATGACTGTGGGACGAGAACGAGTGTTTTTGGGTGCGGTCCGAAATTCAAAATGGCTGCGAGCTGCCATTTTGTACCGACGATGCAGAAATCTGTTTTTTGTACAGAACTTCCATATGAAAGCTCTGATTTGAATAATTTTATGTATGAATGTTTAGTACCATGGGATACATCACATATAATACAGATTTTTTTCTCGTGCGTAAATTATGCAAATTAGACTAACTTTGATGTTTTTTGGTGTTACTTTCAGCACTGTAAGTGCAAATGCCAATACGGCTCGGGCTAGAGGCCGTATTTATGAACCGATCTTTACAAAACTTCTTGGGTACCTTTGTTATCACCGTGGGACGAGAACGAGTGTTTTGGGGTCCGGTCCGAAATTCAAGATGGCCGATGGCAGCCATTTTGTACGAAATTTGGTGCAATCAGATTTTTGCACAGAACTTCCATATGAAAGCGCTGATTTGAATAATTTTTTGTGTGAATGTTTAGTACCATGGGATACATCACATATAATACGGGTTTTTTTCTCGTGCAGAAATTATGCAAATTAGATGAACTTTGATTTTTTCAGTGCTGCTTACACGCAGTATGTACACATGTCAATACGGCTCGGGCTAGAGTCTGTATTTATGAACCGATCTTCACGAAACGTCTTGGGTACCTTTGTTAACACCTTGGGACAGGAACGAGTGTTTCTGGGTGCGGTCCAAAATTCAAGATGGCTGCCAGTGGCCATTTTTGTATCGAAATTAGGTCTAATCAGTTTTTTGTACACAACTTCTATACGGCTCAGGCTAGATGCCGTATTTATGAACCGATCTTTACGAAACTTCTTGGGTACCTTTGTTATTACCGTGGGATGAGAACGAGTGTTTTTGGGTGTGGTCCAAAATTCAAGATGGCCACCAGCAGCCATTTTGTACCAAAATTAGTGCAATCAGTCTTTTGTACAGAACTTCTGTATGAAAGTTCTGATTTGAATAAATTTTTGTATGCATGTTAGTAGTATGTCATGTACCCGGACAGGGAACAGTTGGGGGACCCCGGTGGGGGACCCCGGAAGTGACGTCATGTCACGTGGCCTAGTGGCGCCATGTTGTGTTGTCATGGTAACCCGCGTGAGCGGCCATGTTGTGACGTCATCTCCATAGTGATACGTGGTGTTAGTGCGCATGCGCAGCGCGTGTTGTTAGGGTGATACGTGTTTCCGTCGTCCATTTTGTATACTGGAGGCCGCCATCTTGGTTTCTATGGTAGCACGTGATTGCTATGTTACCCAATTTTTCTGCAATAAGACGGGGTATGTTCGGAGGGTGTGTTCCTTTGTAGAAGAGTAAATCTAATTACCACAAACAACCCGACAATCTCCCCAAATCACCAAAATCCACCCGAACTTTTACTATTTCGAATTCTTCCAGAATTCTCTGTTTCTATCTATATATGTAATAGTTTTCCTCTACCTAGGCATGTTCCTTTGTTCCCGAGTATACTCCAGTAGCGTAGAAGAGCCTATTAGTTGGAAAAGTTTACCTTATTATTACTATATTTAGCAATTTCTTCAAATGACCCCCCTAACTACATGATTTTAAATAATAAAATTAATGAGGATCAAGATGTTTTTACACTGACCAATCAGAGCGAAGTTAATCCACCAATCAGATATCTGGATTCCCATTGTGTTTCTTTCCCATTGACTTCTATACTAATTTTCTAAATTTCCCAACTTTAACCTATAATCCTATAGGAAACAAACACAAACACCCATCGAGAATGAAAATATCGACGAAAAAACGTTGTGATGTCGTGACGTTTTCAAAAACGTCCGTCACGTCGAAATAAATTCCGGAGAAGAATAACGTCGCGTCATTCTGTTTCGATCCTTCGAACTGAACACATCGCTAGAGAGTTTTCTATAGCAATTTTGCCTTTGCAAGAAATTTATGAAGATGTCTGAAGCTGCTACTGCCGTTACCAGAACTGATGTCTACGCCTGTGAAGAGTGTGGAAAGACCTTTACGGACCGTCGGAACCGAAACCGCCATGTACGCACCCAGCACGCCACCGGAGAGAAGAAGACCCACGATTGTACCAACTGCAACAAGACCTTTACGAGGAAAGACAAGCTGGATCAACACCTGAAGAAATGTTTGGAGATATATACATGTATGGAATGCGGCCAGGAGTTCAACCAACTACTCCATTTTAATCGACACAAGAGCGTTGCCCACCGACCAGTTCCTGTACCATCTAAAAGGAAGACTGATGAACCGAAGAGAGGACCACCTAAACAACCACGGACCACGACGACCACCCATTATGATGTTGACCCAATGGAATTTGAAAAGAATATGATGTCTGAAGAAGAACCAGATGAGATATTGACCGTGTACGAAGATAACTGGAGTTCTATTAGAACTCGCCACATGATGAACAGAAGAGTCCAAGACCAATATAACTACCGGATCAACGATGTGAACCTGAAGATGATGACTGATGAATTGATGACTACCATATTTCTGCCTCAACAGCTAAGATTTAAAATTAATCTGAGTTTTGGTTTTATCCTGCGACACAATGAAACGAATGAACTGAAGTATTACCATCCATCACAAAACAACGCCCGGGTACTTGATGTTCCACAACTTGTATGCTGCCAAGAAGACTTTGAAGAATTCCTTGATGATGTCATGGAAGAAGATATCCTAGAATGGGCCAAATTAAAACGACCCAACACCAAATGGCTTGTGGAGAGAGTTACCAACGTCACATTTTATGTGAACAAGCTGAAAGACCACCCAATTGGAATGGCAGAAGATCTTCCTGACTACATTCTCTAGAACAAAGCAGTAAATGCTTTGGTGAAAGATAGAGCTCACCATTTTACCTATGAAGACAACCTGTGTATTTTCCGCTGTTTAGCTTTATGGAGTGGTTCCATAACAGACAACCTCAACTATACAACAGATGCCATGTACAACAAGTATTCAGAGAAGCCAAAGAATGAATTCCGTGGAGTAACTTTAGCCGAATTACCTGACTTGGAGAAATGTTTTGAAGTAAATATCCAAGTATATGAACTTGTCAAGAATGATGATGACCAAATTGTTGCCAAATTAGTACAGAGATCTCACAGAAAGTATGAAGATACCATGTATGTGAACGTTTACAAGAACCATTTTAGCTACATCATCGATATAGACCAATACTGCAAATCCTTTGAATGCCGCAAATGCGGCAAATTATGGCACACTGTGAAGAAATTAAATCGTCACGAGAAAACCTGTACAGATGAAGTAAATTACCAGTATGTTGGCGGTGTATACCATCCATCCCAGTCCATATTTGATCTGTTAGAAGATGAAGGTATAGAAGTATCTGAAGAGAAGAAGTTTTATCCATACCGTGCAACGTTTGATTTTGAAAGTTACTTTGTCAAATCCAGTCTACCTGCTGACAGTGATAAACTGATATGGGAAGCAGAACACCGACCATTGAGTGTGAGTGTATGTAGTAATGTTCCAGAATACCAAGAACCGAAATGTTTTATTACAAATGGAAATTCTCAAGAACTTGTTGAAGAAATGATGACATACCTCACAGCTATTTCATCTCATTGCCACCAACTGATGCAGACCTATCATGCTTGGACCCTGTTTAAACTCAGACAGAAAATTGATGAAACGCTGGAAGCGGAAGCCAGAGCTACTGGAGAAGATACATCCAAGATGCACCCTTTACAAAAATTGGAGAAGCAATTTCAAGACTACCTGCAAGAGATGCCCGTCATCGGATTCAACTCTGGAAAATACGATATGAATGTAGTCAAGCGTGAACTGATGACATACCTGAAGAGACAGAATCCACTCAAGTTTGCAGTGAAGAAATCGAATAACTATATGTGCGTCTCGACAGAATCTTTCAAGTTTGTTGATATTTGCAACTACCTCGCTCCAGGATTCAGCTATGACAAGTTTTTGAAAGCATTTGGCTGCTCCGTGACGAAGGGATTTTTACCATATGAATGGATCGACAGCTTGAACAAATTGGATCAAGACCACCTACCAGATCATGAAGCCTTCTACAGTTCTCTCAAGAAAGAAAATATATCCAATGAAGAATACCAGTACTGCCAGCATGTATGGAACGACCTGGAGATGACAACTTTCCGTGATTTTCTGATCTGGTATAATAACCGAGATGTAAAACCATTCCTTGAAGCAGTTGACAAGCAGTTTACTTTCTACCAAGAACGCCACATCGACATGTTTAAAGATGGTATCAGTGTTCCGGGCCTCACGTTGAAATACCTGTTCCAGACCATGAATGATGAAACTTACTTCACATTATTTAACCAGAAGAATAAAGACTTGCATCACTTGGTGAAAGATAATATCGTTGGTGGACCTTCAATTATCTTCAACCGATACCACGAGAAAGATGTTACCCGAATCAGAGAAACAAAATATGGCAAAGAAGCAAAACCATGTGGAAGTATTATAGGCTTTGATGCGAATGCATTATATCTTTGGTGCCTAAAGCAAGAGATGCCAACGGGTTGGAGTATTAGACGTCGTGAAGAAAACCAGTTTAAACCAGAACATCCAATGAAGTATGGTAAAATGGCTGAACAATGGTTAGAGTTTTTATCCATGAGAGATGACATCCACATCAGACATCAGTTTAACGGAGCTGAAAAAATGATTGGTCGAAGACAGTTGCCTGTTGATGGTTGGTGCAAAGAGACACAGACTGTATACCAGTTCCATGGCTGCTTCTGGCACGGACATACCTGCATGAAAGATAAGAATGGCCTTCCTATCATCCATAATGAAGTCAGAGATAAACCGATGAAAGAACTACTACAAGACACCCGTACCAATGCAAAGTACATCACCGATTTGGGCTATAAACTTATTGAAATCTGGGAGTGTGAGTGGAGAGAGATGAAGAAGACCGATGCCACACTCAAAGCCTTCCTGAAAGAGAACTTTTCAGACAAAATAGATGGTGCGATGACAGAGGAAGAAATACTGAACAAAGTGAAGTCCGGTGAACTGTTTGGTTTAGTCGAATGTGATATACATGTACCAGATCACCTGAAAGAGTACTTTGAAGAGATGACACCTATCTTCAAGAATACAGATATTTCCATAGATGATATTGGTGAACACATGAAGGCCTTTGCCGAGAAGAATGGAATCATGAAGAAACCCCGTAGAAGTTTGATCGGAAGCTATGGAGCGGAAAAAATGTTATTTGCAACCCCTTTACTGCAGTGGTACCTCCAGCATGGTATTGAAGTTGATCACGTCTATCAAGTTATCCAATATAAACCAAGAAGATGTTTTGAAAAATTTGGAGATGAAGTATCTGAAGCAAGAAGACAAGGAGATGTTGACCCTGATAAGTCGATCGTTGCCGACACCATGAAGCTGTTGGGAAATTCTGGATATGGCAAAACCGTCACCAACAAAGAGAAGCATCGACGTGTGTGCTATTGCGACGACGAAGAAGTTACCAAAGCTGTAAATGACATGTCCTTCAGAGCCTTGAATCCATTAGATGATACATTATATGAAGTAGAATTCAACAAGAAGACAATCAAGTTGGATCTGCCACTTCACATCGGATTCTTTGTTTACCAGTATGCGAAACTCCGGATGCTTCAGTTCTATTATGATGTCATCGATACTTTTATCAACCGCCAAGATTTCGAATATGCTGAAATGGACACAGATTCTGCATATATATGTACTTCGTCATCATCCATAGATGAATTAGTGAAACCAGAGAAGAGAGTAGAATTTTACAAAGAGAATCACAAGTGGTTTCCATCAGAGTGTTGTGATTTCCACAGAGATGATTATGTGGAAACCAAATTAGAAGGCAAAGAATGGCTGTCACCCTCATGCTGCCAAGAAAGAAAGCGTTTTGACAGGAGAACTCCAGGCTTGTTTAAGGTAGAATGGCAAGGAACCGGCATTGTTGGACTGTGTAGTAAAACATATTATTGTTTCGGTGCCACCAATAAATTCACTTGTAAGGGAATCAGCAAACGCCACAATGATTTGACGAAAGACAGATATTTGCAAGTTTTGAAGACTCAACAAAGTGGATCTGGCATCAACCGAGGATTTGTGATGAATGACAACACTATGTATACCTACCAGCAGAGCAGAGATGGACTATCATATTTCTACCCAAAACGAAGAGTTTTAGAAGATGGAGTTAGTACCATACCACTAGAGATTTAAAGAAGAAACAATTGAGTGAGTGTCATATTTTTCTACAACCTGAACCAAGTCTAGCTTTTGCCTACAAAAAGTTCTATTTAGTTGATCAAAAAAATTCCTAAAAAAAAATCGAAATGGTTTTTAGGTGGTCTACCCAATCATATTAGGCTCATCAAATTTTTAAAGTCCTTTATGGCATTCTCTAAAGTCCTTTATGGCAGTCCTTATAAAGTCCTTTATGGCAAGTTTTTCTCTCAAAGTAAAAAGTCCTACATGGCAAGTTTTTCACAAAGTAAAAAGTCCTTTATGGCAGTCCTCATAAAGTCCTATATGGCAGTCTTCAAAAAAAAAAAAAAATTCTAAATGGCAAGTCTTACAAGGCAATACATTTTTTTCTAGTGTAAAGATTTTTCAATTTTTTTTTATTTATTCTAATACAGAGAGTTTTTTCATCATCATCATCATCATGTTCCTGATATACTTTAGGCTAACCCTATTGGAAGTGGAGGATACTTCTTTAGTTTCATTCAAAACTTAGTTTCATTCAAAACTTTTTAGTTCCATTTATTTTTAAAAAATGTTGATTCATGGTATCTTTTAGGTTACACCTATTGGAACCAGATGATACTTCTTTATTCAAAATTTAGTTTCATTCAAAACTTTTTAGTTCCATTTATTTTAAAAACATGTTGATTCATGGTATCTTTTAGGTTACACCTATTGGAACCAGATGATACTTCTTTACTTTTTAGTTTCATTCAAAACTTTTTAGTTTCATTCAAAACTTTTTAGTTCCATTCATTTTAAAAGACATGTTGATTCATGGTATCTTTTAGGTTACACCTATTGGAACCAGATGATACTTCTTTACTTTTTAGTTTCATTTCATTTTTTAAAGTTGATTCCTGGTGTCTTTTAGGCTACCCCTATTGTATAACCAAAGGAATAAATCATCATCATCATCATCATTACTAAGAAATTCTCTGTTGTGAATATTTAAAAGAAATGAGAAATTTTTATGATAGAAAAACTAAATTGCTAAGTTGGACATGTTGTTTTCGTTTTTTCTTTTTTGATGAACAAAAAAAAAAATTCCCTCAAAGAGGATACGAACTGTAGGGGGTGGGAATGCACTCGAGCTATTTGACTTATCTCCATTGGACAGAGGTTTGTAGCTTGACCTGTCCCAAGCCAGTATAAAATGCAGAGGGCCATATCCTACAGTTTAAGGATCAAGATTGCAGTTTGATCGCCAAACTGACCAATCAGATCGAAGTTAATCAACCAATCAAATTTCTGTATTCTCATTGTGTTTCTTTCCCATTACATTCTATACTAATTTTCTAAATTTTCCAACTTTAACCTATAATCCTATAGGAAACAAACACAAACCCCAACCAAGAATCAAAAACTCAATCAAAATTTGTTCAACTGGGGTGATGTTTTCAATCACGTCCGTCAAAGATATATAAGATTAGGCAAAGCATGGACTTGGCATCATTCACGATCGAACCATTGACCAGAGAAGATGTTCCGAATTGGCACCAAGCAGACTTATGCTAACGTCACCCAGTACCAGGGTGAACTGAAGATTCATCTCAGAAGATACTTTGAGGGAAAAGACCAGAAACCTTATCCTACGAAGACTGGGATTGCACTATCTTTGGAAGAATGGAATGCACTGAAATCCCAAATAGATGAAATAGATGCAGCCATCAAAACCCAACACAGAGCTTTAACTGAAGACACTAAACCTACTAACCATGAAGACTTCAAAAATCCAAATCAAGAACCACCTTTGAAGAAGAAGAAGAAGATCACAGTGAGAATAACCCAACCACGACCATTGATCGTTGATGAAATTGATAGTGAACTCAGGCAAGTTCGCTTGCAGCATGAACTTTGCTTGGCATATGCTCATTATGTCGAAGAGAACATTGACGCTGTAATGAAAGAAAAATGCTATGGATGTACAGTCGATCACCCAAGTCAGATTCAGCATAATGTATGCCTAATGATGTCTGAAGAAGAGAAGATTATAACATGTTTTAGTGACGCACTTGAAAGAGTTAACAAGAATGATGTTCATCTACTGTGGCACCATAATACTTCTGGAATGAATCCACCACCAGTACAGAAAGAATATGAAGATATGTTCGAGAAACCTCTCACAAATGAACAGAGACGTTGTATTATGGATTTGGTGATTGAATTTATGACCATCAAGAAACCTGTTACAATTGGATTCTAATTGAAGATGTACATAGATGTTGTAAATTTTTATAAAAAGAAGAAAAAAGAAGAAAAAAAGTATAAAATGAAGAAACAAGAAAAAAAGGTGGTAATGACGCTTAAGTTATTTGATGTTTATCTTCTTGACAAATATCAAACAAACTTAAACTGTCCCCAGCCAGTAAGTCAGAGGGCCACCAATTTTAAATATTTTTTGGATGACGGTTCATATTGGCCACCTCTCCAAAAGGTATAAAAGGGGGAGTAGTCCCCACGTTCAGTGGGGCCACCTCCCCAAAAGGTATAAAAGGGAAGTAGTACCCACATAGAACAACAAAGATGGATCCTCGTTGGAAGCATCCATTCACTTGTTTATTGTGTGGTCCCACGGGTAGTGGTAAATCATCCTTTGTAAATCGGGTTATTCAAAACATTCAAAATATTATATCACCTGTCCCAAGTCACATCATTTGGTGTTATAGTGAATGGCAACCATTATACAATACTTTACCCCAAGTAGAATTCGTAGAGGGTCTCCTTCAAGAATTAAAATCTGATAGTTTAGTCATATTGGATGATCTGATGCTCGATGCCGATGTTCGAGTGTCTAGATTATTTACTAAAGGTAGTCATCACCGTAACATTAGTGTGATTTACATTGTTCAAAATTTATTCGATAAAAATAAAGTCCATAGGACTGTAGCTCTCAATAGTCATTACATGATCTTGTTTAAAAATCCTAGGGATCGTTCTCAGATCTCACACTTGGCAGCACAGATGTATCCTGGTCATTCCAAGTTTCTGAGAGAAGTTTTTGAAGATGCCACTTCGACACCATATGGTTACCTTTTAATAGATCTCAAACAAGATACTCCTGAACACATGAGATTAAGAAGTCAAATTTTTCCTGGGGAAACCCAATATGTGTACCTCCGAAAAGTATAAAAGGGGAGCAACAAGTCTGACTCGAGTCAGAAGCATGTCTGACCGTCTAAACCGCAACATCTCTCTTCTCAAGGTTCTTATTAAATCGAACCCGCACTCGTCAAATCCATACTAAAACATGCAGACAAAGAATTGATAACTTGTTTGTGTGACTGTGCCTCGAATATACTGAAGGGAGCAGTACCTCTGACCAAAGCTCTGAGAACCAAACTCGTTCGTCAGAAACAACTAGTGAGGGCAGTGGCAAACAAAGGTACCTCTGACAAAAAGAGGAGACAAATCTTGCAGAAAGGGGGATTCTTGGGTGCATTGCTACCTCCTGTACTATTGGGTGCTGTTAAAGGTATATTTGGATGATGGAATATGCAAAGAAGATGGCTTTGGTAGAACCAAGGTTATTGGAACGTCTACAAGAGACTCCAAGACAACCGAATGAACTGGCTGTTTCATCACTGGATAGAGAAATGAGAGATATTCTCGATGCCCCTTTTCTTTCGGCTGATGAAAAGATGACTCAATATAATCAAATTTTACAAAGATACTTGACATTTCAACAAAAGGTAATGGCTCCTCGACCAATTAAAGTCGAATTCGAGAAAGATAATAAAGACGAAGACATTCTCGATTCTGTACCTATGACAATGAAGAGAAAGGGCAAGTTGTTGTTGAATCGTATTAGAAGTGACCCAAATATATCTTGGAATGAGAAGGGTGAATTAGTCTACAAAGATCAAACAGTGGTAGGGTCGAATGCAACAGATCTTCTAAACGATTTACTTAGAAGACGAAAATCTTTCCAACCAAAGGGATGGGAAATGTTGGCCGAAGCTTTGAGAGATAGTAACATGCCCCAAGAATTAATTGGTCATAAAGAACGTTGGGATTTTATGAAACAGGCACCGATAAAGTCGGAACCAAAACAACCAAAGAAAACAGAAACGCCAAAGTGGATCGAAAAAAAGGTATAAATAGAGTTGACACTTGAACAAGGCAGTCATGGAAGCATTGTACTATGATTCTGAAGTGCCTGGTAGTTTTGGTGGTGTAGACGCTCTTCGTAGAGCGTCCAAGAAAAAAACCAAACAAGTTGTAAAATGGTTAGAGACTCAAGACACATACACTCTTCACAAACCTGTTCGTCGTACATTTCGTAGAAGAAAAGTAATAGTTAGTGGTATAGATGCACAATGGCAAGCTGACTTGGTAGATGTTTCAAACATAAGTAAATTCAACAAAAACATAAAATTTTTGTTCACATGTATAGATGTATTTAGTAAATATGCTTGGGTGATACCATTACAAAACAAACTTGGTGATTCCATCGTGAAAGCTTTTAGTAAAATTTTCAAACAAGGTCGTAAACCAGAAAAATTACAAACTGATCAAGGCAAAGAATTTCTAAACAGAAAATTTCAGAATTTTCTCAAAGATCACAAAGTCGACTTTTTCACAACATAAAATGTGGAAACAAAATGTTCCATAGTAGAACGATTCAATAGAACTTTGAAAACCAAAATGTGGAAATATTTTACCAAGAACAATACACTAACTTTTCCACTTCAAAACTTGGTGAAATCATATAATCATTCTCATCATAGCAGTATAGGTATGGCCCCCATTGCCGTGAACTTTGAAAATCAAGAAGAGGTTTGGCAAAGGTTGTATGGGCAACCCATACAACACAAGACACCAAAGTACAAAGTAGGAGACAGAGTGAGAATCAATAAAGTTAAGAAAACTTTTGAGAAAGGTTATTTGCCCAAGTGGACCGAAGAGTTATTCACAGTAGTAGCCATCAAGAAAGGACATCCAGTCACATACATGTTACAAGATGATAATGGAGAAATATTGAAAGGGTCATTCTACACTGAAGAGCTTCAACGAGTTTCACATAAAACAATTTACAAAATCGAACACGTACTCAAGAAACGTGGTCGAGGTAAGAAAAGGGAATTGTTCGTAAAATGGTTGGGATACCCAACTTCGTTCAATTCGTGGATCAAACAGAGTCAGCTCACCTATAAAAGGAAGTGAACCTCTGAAGTTTCTTCAAAATGGAAGAAGGGTCGAACGGTTCTTGGCCTCTGTTTGGTAAAAGAATTCCAAGGAGCGAGATAACTTATTTTTCACAAATAATCATTTTGTATATCATCATCATTACCAGTGTCGTTAATCTCACTCTCGAAAACACAGACAGCAAGTTGTGGACTGCTCTCTTGAGTAGTAGCATAGGATATTTGTTACCAAATCCAACCATTAAGAAAAAGTAATGTTTTATTTGACTCTACCAAGTAATAGTTCTATGAACGTGTTTCCAGAAAACACGTTGACTACGTACACCACTCAGTTATCACAACCAGTGAATCTCACAGGAGAATGGGAAGTAGGTCTGGCAGAGATTCAGTATCCAAATACTTGGTTCAATATTCGTGGAGAAGAAGCTTTCGTTACAGTGTTCTGGTCTTCGAAAAAGAATTACCGACTTACTCTCAAGGAAGGTCGTTATTCGGATCCCATTGATGTGATACGAGCTATCAATGGTGTTAAAGAATTACTCTTGCCTCGTCACGATAAGGTAGCTTTTGAACTGGATAGAGTGACTGGTAAAGTTCGTATCACGGTACGTGATGGAGTCGTGGTCACATTGAGCCCTACTCTTCAAAATATTTTGGGATTTAATGAGTGTGTTTTTAAATCAGGAACTTACAATTCTTCCAGAGTTGCCGATGTCAACCAAGGATTTTATTCCCTCTATGTATATTGTGACTTGGTTCGTGACCAAGTCGTTGGAGATACAAGAATACCACTTCTTCGTATCGTACCTGTACGTGGGAAATATGGGGATATCATCTCTAAAACATTTGAGAATGTGTATTATGTACCAGTAGAATGAAAAAATTTCAGTACCGTCCAGGTGTATATAAGGGGTGACACAGGAGCCATAGTACCATTCGAGTTCGGGAAAGTGACAGTGACACTTCATTTCAGAAATCGTAGATCTCTTCATTTCACATAAACATGACTTACTGTTGTAAGTCCAAATTATACGAAGAATATTACACGAAACAAGCTGGGAATGGTCTACCAGCTTTTTCTGGAGCTCAAATACAGAGAGGATATGGTTTGGGAAGTATATTGGGAGGACTGAAGAATATGGTGTTACCTTTATTGAAAACTACAGCCAGGACCGTGGGAAAACAGTTATTGAGAAAAGGAGCAGCCTTTGCCGAAGATGCCATTGAAGGGAAAAATGTAAAAAAGGCAGCAATCAAAAGAGTCAAAAAGGCTGGTGCAGGAGCTTGGAATGAAGTGGTTGGTGGTTCAAAACCACCCGGTAGGAAAAGTATAAAAAGGCCCGCACCACGCAAAACTAGCAAATCGACAAAAAGAAGGAGAACTGTTCAGACCCAAGACCATCTCGGTGCATGATGTCTCTCATTAATGAAAAATCTTGTGAGTGTGTCAACAGTGAACTCGACTTGTTTTCCATACCACCAACACAGACTAGTGTGGAACATGGGCAATGGGTAGAACACAGGCCTTTGGCGACTATAGGAAACAGTGGTCCAATAGAATTCCACATTGCAGGATTAGGAGATGATTACTTGAATTTGGCACAGACATACTTGTATGTTAAAGCAACGGTTGTAGATTCCAATGGGGCATCAATTGCACCCGATGCCAAAGTGGGCCCAGTCAATTTATGGATGCATTCCTTATTTAATCAAATCGATATCAGCTTGAATGAAAAACTGGTATCTCCTTCCAACAACACTTATCATTACAGAGCTTTCATAGAAACTTTGTTGAGTTATGGACCAGCTGCCAAGAAGTCACAACTGACTAATGCATTATGGTACAAGGATACGGCCGGACACATGGAAGATTTGACAGATGATAACAAGGGATTTCTTCTTCGAAAGAAATTTATAGAGAAAAGTAAAATCGTGGACATGTCTGGAAGATTACATTTGGACATGATTTTCCAAACTCGTTACTTGCTGAATGGAGTTAATGTTCATGTTAAAATGAATAGAGCCAAAGATGCTTTCGCATTGATGGCCGATACCGCTACATACAAGATCAAAATTCTAGATGTATCCATGTTTGTATGTAAAGAGAGACTCCAATCATTCGTGAGAATGGCTCACGAGAAAGCACTAACAAAAGCAACTGCAAAATATCCTATCGATCGTGTGGAAACCAAGGTGTTTTCAGTGCCGAAAGGAAATCTGAGCATTACACAAGAAAACTTATTTTTAGGCCAACTACCTAAACGCATCGTAGTGGGATGTGTAGACAACGATGCTTTCAATGGAAACTTTTCAAAGAATCCATATAATTTCAAGAACTACAAAATCAATTACTTGGCATTGTACGTGGATGGGCAGCAGATTCCAGCCAAACCATTACAACCTAGATTCGAACAACAAGAAGTGGCGAGATGTTATGCAACTCTGTTCCAAGGAACTGGACAAATGTATGAGAATGAAGGAAACCACATCAGCCGAGAAGAGTACATAAATGGATACACCCTATTCGTATTCGACCTGACTCCAGATCTATCACATGGACAACACTTCGATCTGGTGAAGAGAGGAAACTTGAGACTAGAAGTCCATTTCGAAAACCCATTACCAACCACAATCAACGTACTGGTGTATGCAGAATTCCAGAACATCATAGAAGTGGATAAGAATAGACAAGTAATCTTCGATTACTCAACATGAACACGTTGCAGTTACAGAATGCACTTCGATCAGATAGTTGTTTGAAGAGAATATGTTTGGGTGTATTTTCAAGAAACAAATTACCAAGAAGATTAGCAGATCACAGACCAGTGGCTTTGATAGCCAACACGGATCCAGACCACAGAAAAGGAGAACATTGGGTGGCTCTCTTTGTGAGTCACCACAACGCAGAATACTTTGATTCCTATGGATTACCACCACAACACAGACCATTCGAGAATTTCCTGAAGAAGAATTCCAGATATTGGAAGTATAATACGAAACGCCTTCAAGGACCATTACCAGTGTGTGGACAATACTGTCTGTTTTACTTGAAACATCGCTGTCGCGGTGTACCGATGGAAACCATATCCAACATGTTTACCACTGATCTAACGGATAATGATGTGTTGTTTAATGACGTCATAGAGGAAACCAGTCACTAGATGTCGCTGCATTGAAGGAAAACTATAAAAACTGGTGCACTTGGTGTTCAGCTCATTTGTGTTTCGACAGCCAAAGAAGAAGGATGTCTACTAATGTGACCGTCTTCAAACTTAACAACGATTTACGGATTCAACTGTTCAAGAACGACGTTGGGTTCCAGTTTACCACCAGAGATTGGGAACAAGTGACCAAAGCAGTGGATATTGCAAAGAAGAGAAGTCTTGAAATAGGAGAACCCAAACCAAAAAAGAAAGAAAACCAAAGAAGAATGAAGATAAAAAGGATTGAAGAATGTTCACTATTCCATGTTTGATCAGGATGGCACTGAATGATTATCAATCAAGAAACCAAGAAACAAGAAATCCAAGAGACTTTGTAGAGAGAATGAGCGTTTCATTCGAAACGTATTTTCGTGATGTTCCGCCACCAGTACTGGAGCAGTTATTACGTGGAGAAGAAAAAACAAGAAAGACACCAGAACAAAGACCACCAAAACACATCAAGTATGCATTGGAGGAAAATCGTCTCAAGACATTTCAATTCATGTTACAAAGTGAAAGTGTGAAAACCCCGAATGAACTGACAAAAGCTGGATTCTTTTATTTGGGGACAGGAGACAGAACTCAATGTTTTCATTGTGGTATTATTGTTCGTTTCTGGGAAACCGAAGATGATGTTATAGAAGAACACAGAAAATATTCTCCAGACTGTTATTACATTCATAATTTACCACCTGAATTCATGGACGTTGAAAAAGAAGAAGAAATGGCCATCAGAGAAGAAGAAGAAATGGACACATCATTTCAAGAAGAAGATTCACGGAGGACAAAATGTAGTGTGTGTTTATTAGCTGAAGCCAATGTCGCTCCGCGACCATGTAACCATTTGTGCCTGTGCAAAGACTGCTGTAAACCACTGAGAAGATGCCCAATCTGCAGAAATACTGTTTATGAATATCTGATAATCTACATACCATAAAAAGATGTATTTTTGTTGTTGAATAAAAGAAATTTAAATTTATATTTAGTGTTGTTATTTTTTTAAACTTTCCATCGAAGTACAAAGAAAAATCAAAATGAGGGATAGTAAATTAGACCTCGTACGACACATCTGTTGGGTAGATCCTCTTATGAGTATATGGTGGAACTTAGCTTCATGGCCTTCATGTACACATTTGGGTCCTACTTATAATTTTAATAATGGATTTCTGGGTAAATTTGTCCTATAGCACTACGTGCTATTCTTAATAAGGAAATAACACGTCATGGGATCCAAAAAAATGGGAACATTACTCCACTTCAAACGAACACACCCCCTCGGTATTACGTGCTACTCTTAATAGGGAAAAAACGTCATGGGATCCAAAAAAAGGGATTCTGGGAGAATTCTAATCCAGAACATTACTCCTGTTCAATCGAATGCACCCCCGATACCCTCTCGGTACTATAGCACTACGTGCTAAGCCGATCAATTGGGGAAATAAAGTCAATTTCGGTGATTTTGGGTGGATTTTGGTGATTTGGGGAGATTGTCGGGTTGTTTGTGGTAATTAGATTTACTCTTCTACAAAGGAACACACCCTCCGAACATACCCCGTCTTATTGCAGAAAAATTGGGTAACATAGCAATCACGTGCTACCATAGAAACCAAGATGGCGGCCTCCAGTATACAAAATGGACGACGGAAACACGTATCACCCTAACAACACGCGCTGCGCATGCGCACTAACACCACGTATCACTATGGAGATGACGTCACAACATGGCCGCTCACGCAGGTTACCATGACAACACAACATGGCGCCACTAGGCCACGTGACATGACGTCACTTCCGGGGTCCCCCACCGGGGTCCCCCAACTGTTCCCTGTCCGGGTACATGACATACTACTCATGTTTAGTAACATGGAATACATCACATATAGTACGGGTTTTTTTCTCGTGCAGAAATTATGCAAATTAGATGAACTTTGATTTATTCAGTGCTACTTATACTCTGTAAGTGCACATGTCAATACGGCTCGGGCTAGAGGCTGTATTTATGAACCGATCTTCACAAAACTTCTTGGGTACCTTTGTTATCACCTTGGGACGAGAACGAGTGTTTCTGGGCGCGGTCCAAAATTCAAGATGGCTGCCAGTGGCCATTTTGTACCGAAATTATGTCCAATCAGTTTTTTGTCACAACTTCTACACAGCTCATATTTGTGAACTGATCTTCACGAAACTTCTTGGGTACCTTTGTTTTCACCTTGGGACAGGAATGAGTGTGTTTTGGGGTGCCTTTGTTATCACTGTGCTATGAGAACAAATATTTTGGGGTTCAGTCAGACCCACTCTGGGACTCAAAGATTTCTTTTCTAGTTTAGAATCTGACTGTCACCCACCTTTACAATACTTTACCTATATATTTGTTACAGGCAACGCTCAGTATTTATGTACAGACCATTACAATACTTTATATGTACCTTTGTTATCAGGTCATTACCTAGATGTTTGTCATTGCTGTGTCACATACTATACATGTACATGTCTTTGTCTTGACAAGTTGAGCTACAGTGTCATTGACACTTTCATTTCTTTTACAAATAAGGGATCAGTATGGGCATTGTTATTTGTATTATTAATGATACGAAGTGATCGTTTCTGCATAATGAGAATTTTATTAATTGCCCGAGCATTACCCCAGACTTGGATGCCATATAACAAGTGGCTATGTATAAGGGCAAAATATAATGTTTTCAAAGCCTTATGTGGCAATATTTTTTTTACTTTATTCAATGCATAATTAACTCTACCAACTTTGGAGCAAACATGTGAGATATGGGCCTTGTGTGATAAATTGTCATCAATGGTAATACCAAGAAATTTTAGTGATTTATCTTGTTCCTGGCCTCCTATTCTTTTTATTGTTTGGTTTTGTATTTTAATAAATACATTTTCTGGGACTAGCGTGCTACCAGATGGATTTATGAGAACATACTTAGTTTTACTTGCATTCAGGACAAGCTGGTTGGCTGAGCACCATTCATTTAATTTGCTTAATTCATGATTTATATATTCAGCCAGTCTACTTACATTTGGACCTGAGGCATATACTGTCGTATCATCCGCAAACGATAGGAGGTTTAACAAAGTCGAGCGACGAATATCATTAATATAAAGCAGGAATAAGATTGGCCTGAGTATGGAACCCTGAGGTATCCCCACATGTTATTTGGGCTTCATTCGAATTATTTTCACCATATTTTACATATTGGGTTCTGTTAGATAGATAACTTTTAACCCTTTACCCAACGAATCGCCCATATCCGCCCGCGTAATATGCAAATTCAGCAGTTGAAAAAATATTATTTTTCAAAAAATTTCAACAAAACCCTATCATGTGACCCCTCGTTGGAACGAGCTCGTCGAGCTCGTTCCAACGAGGGGTCACATGATATGGTTTTGTTGAAATGTTTTGAAAAATTAAAAAAAATGATATTTAAAATAATAAATTTTGATATCGTCTGCGTTGGGTAAAGGGTTAAACCAGTCAATGCTAATACCTCTGAATCCATATCTTTCTAATTTATTAATCAGAATACTATGATTTATCGTGTCAAAAGCTTTCGAGAAGTCTATAAATACCGCTAGAGTTAAATCTTTTGTTGGTTTGTTGTTTTCTATAGCAATATGGCTAAAGAGCTGCATCAGAGGATGTGTGGTGCTGTGATTTTTTCTGAAGCCATACTGATGCTGATAAAGAATATCAAATGCATCCAGGTAATTAACCATTCTATTTGCCATTAAGTTTTCTAAGATTTTAGAGAAGGCCAGAAGAATACTTATAGGTCTATAGATATTAAATCTATTTTCTTCCCCAGTTTTATAGATTGGGATGACTTTGGCAATTTTCATTCGGTTTGGTACAACACCTCTAATGAAAGACTGGTTGGCGATGTGGGCAAACGGACGGGCTTATATATCTATAGAATTCTTTAGAAGATATGTTGTGATGCCAACACAGTCTTCTGATCATTTGGCTTTCATTCGTTTTGTCACATCAATCACTTCATAAGGGGTAGTTGGTGTTGTGTAGAAGTTATTTACAGAAGATGGACCCATGAAGTTTCGGAAGGATTGATCTGTTTGCGTCAATTCTGCACTGGCACGTCTTCCCGTGTTTACAAAAAGTCATTGAATGCACATGCTATTTTCTTTGGGTCGTTTATTTCACAGATATTGTTTTTGATAAAGGTAGAAGGGAAGCTAGTTGTACGTTTTACTTTGTTTATTGTTTCATTTAATATTTTCCAAGTTTCTCTTAAATTGTTTTTACAGTCATTTAATATCTTATTATAATACATTGCTTTACTTTGTTTTTTAATTTTGTTAAATATTTTACAGTAGTTTTTGTAGTTTTGTATGTTTTGTTCTGTTGGGGATTTTATTTTTTTTATTATAAAACCTTACCTGCCCGGTTGGCTGGCTATTATTTTGGTTGGTGGTTTGGTGCTCCACGCTACTGATATTGTTTTGTCTATTTAGGCTGGGACTAGAACCAGAGCTGATTGAGTTGACAAAAAAAGGGTGTTCTGATTTTTTTGTATTTCCTTGGTACTATCTCTTCGAACCCCTCCTCGTTTGTTATCTCCTCCAACTCAGACTCATCCTCGAGCTTTCTTTTGACTGGCGTCTGTTGGCTTTCCAACATTTGGGATAGGGTGAGGCCCGTATCCACAGTGTCTAGTGGGTCTTGCTTTTTGTCCTTATTTGCTGTCATGGTTGATTCCTGAGAGGGAGCAGGATCAGTGTGGATCTCCGCCACTACCGTGATTTCCGTAGGAGGAGACCCTGGCGTTGAGGGAGAGGCTTCAACAGATTCTGCTGGCTTAGATTTAGTTTCATGACTGATTCCCCCTTGAATATGGTTTTTATTAAAGATGAGGAGTTGTTCTTTAACTCCTTCCATGTAACCCATCCCATCATTGAACCTAGAGACTTGCATCGTTAGATTCTGAACATTTCTTCTAAGCTGGGCAATTGTCTCATCCTGTGCTCTAGCGCTAACGTCTTCTTCTGCGAGCTTTGTCTCGAGCTCGCTTCTTTCCTTCTTCCATTCCTCTTGATTCCCTTTTGGGTGCTTATAGCCTGGGCGCCCGCCCCATAAGGCCTGTTCAGAGATGTGGCCTCTCCCCCTTTGCAATGAAAGAAAACCTGAACACCACCTTGTTTGTGTTGGGGAGAGACTCCCTTCTGACTTCCTTCTTCTTGTTTTCCATTCTGCTTTTCTTATTGTTGGTATCTGTAGGTGTTATAGGTATAACTAATTAAAGATTGTCCTTTAACGATTGTTGACGGTCGTTTTTCTCTGAGATGTTCTCTCGATGAAATTCGATGAAATTCGATGATAGAACTGGTGTTTGGTGTTTAGCAAACTTTGAGTAGTATATATAGCGAATTATCGGATGTAACGAACACGAATTAGTACCCAGATGCCATAAATTACATCACATAATACGATAATATTCTTGACTATCAAGTCAATAATTGATTTTGGCACCTAACCTAAATGCTTAATGTGATTCCAGGGGATCAGAGAATCGTTGATTAATAATAAGTAGCGCACAAACGCCTCAACTCTTAATCACTCTGAGTAAACATTAGCGGGAGAAACTTTTCATGTAATTTTTTTCTCTTCTTTTCATATCTTTTTCTCTTTTTTTATTTTGTTTTTTCCCGTTTTTCCCTAGTATGGCTTGTCCTGATTACATACAGTAGAGTCGCCGCGAACTGGTCGTAATCCACACGTGGTCTGTGATGTCCACGCATGCGTGTACCAGGTAAAAAAAAAATCCTCCTTACCAAAATGTTAATTAATGAAGCACCAGCACGCTAAAAACTAAAGTGTTAAAAACTACACTTGAAGTGCTGTATTTAACACTTACTAAGTGCTGAACTAGCATTTTGTTCAAGTGTAGATATCCCAGGACTTGACAGGTGTTACAACAATACCACTTGACAAGTGTAATGTCG
Organism: Pictodentalium vernedei; assembly: GCA_031216915.1. Classification (NCBI taxonomy): domain Eukaryota; kingdom Metazoa; phylum Mollusca; class Scaphopoda; order Dentaliida; family Dentaliidae; genus Pictodentalium; species Pictodentalium vernedei. The sequence goes on along the minus strand of CM062295.1, from coordinate 646,391,059 downwards.
CGACACTTAAAAGGAAACAACGCAGATGACGCGGATCAAGCTCGAACTCTCGAGCCTGATCCGCGTCATCTGCGTTGTGTCCTTTTAATTATGTACCCACCAAGCGCAAATCAAATTATGGACGATTCTGGAAGAACCACCAATGCTAGACACATGGGAAGTGCCATCCATTCAAGTTTCAGATGTCTGACGATTGTAATGTCTAAGTGCTTAAAGCATTGCACTTTGAGTGTTAAAATCAAACCCTAAGAGTTAGAATGTGTTTAACACCTTGAAAGTGTCAGTTTTAACACTTTAGTTGTTAGTGTGAGGTTGTACCCGGTGCTTCATTAATTAAACGTTTGATGATTGTTCCCATGCTTAGTTTAGTTAGTTTAAACAGTATTTATTTCAAAAGAATTTCCATGGTAATACATAGCTTACATTATCATTAGGTGTGGATTCGACAGTAAGCTGTTGAGGGGGAGATTGCTGAGCTGAAGGGAAGACTTGGTAGGGCGGGGCTGTCTGGAGTTACGCCTGTGAAAGTGGCTTTCCGAGAAGGATGGAAGGTTGTCGGTGGTTCCAAGAGGAAACATGGGGGTAGAACCTTTGATGTGAATGAGGTAGGTGATGAGGTGGGGGCTGCTAGAAAAGTACGTAGGACAGATGAGGGGGGCCCAGGCCGGAGCAATGCTGTAAAGCGTTTGGCGTGGACTACCAAAAGTGGTAGGAAAGGGGGGCCAGAGAAGCAGGTAGATAGGGGTGTAAAGTCCAAAGGCAGTGGGGAGTGCAGCACCAGAAACAGATTTGATGTGCTCGATTCGGAAGAGACAGAGGAGGAGATGGAGGTAGTTGCAACAGATAGTAGCTTGGGGTCTAGGCCAGGAAAAAGGAGGAGGGATCCGGGGGAAGACCAGGGGAGTAGTCCAGGTAGCTCAGGGCCTGGAAAGAGACGGAGGGACAAGGATAGGAGTAATCCTAGGTCAAAGATACCGATACCGATATTGAGTCCGAGGGGGGCTGTTGGAGAGGAAGAGGACGCTGTAAACAATAGGAGACTAGAGGAGATAAACAGGGCGAGGTCCAAAAGTAAGTTGGTGGTTGCGGGAAGTAGCATAGTTCGGGGGATCGACAAGGTTGTCTGTGGTCCGGACAGTAAAAATAGAACAGTTCTGTGCTTTCCGGGGGCTAAAGTGGAGGACCTGAGGGATAGAGTGGACGGTATTGTAGCTGGGTCGGGGCCTGATCCGGTAGTGGTATTACATGTAGGGTCCAATAACATCAGGGAGAAGAAATCAGTTCGTTTGGTGGACACATACAAGGACCTAATTAGTAAGCTACTTAGCAGGAATGCTCGGATCATCGTTTCAGGTGTGCTCCCCGTTATGGGTGGTGGAAATGAGAGGAACTCGCGGATTATGGCACTAAACGAGGAGCTGGAAGAGCACTGCAAAGACTTGGGAGTACATTTCATTGACCACTGGGATTCATTCTGGGGACAAGGAGAGTTGTATGGCCGAGACGGATTGCATTTAAGTAGGATGGGTACAGACCTGTTGGGCCAAAAAGTCTTACAGGTGGCTGGGCCTTTTTTGGAGAAAAGGGGGGTAGGGGACCACAGCCGGTAACCCAGAGTGGCACAAATGCTGGGAACATGGGAAGAACAACAAACATGCACAATACAGGGACATACCAGGGTTATAATAATGTGCCAGTGATGACAAAAAAACAAAGATTCATTAAGTTTGGGTACTGCAACATCCAGGGTCTGCACAAGAAAGTAAGCGAAATATCAACAATGATGGACGAAGGAGACTTCGATATAATGGGTCTAAGTGAGACGTGGATACGACGGGATGAGCGGGTTGATCAGATGAAGGGTTGCGTGTGGATAGGAGCTGGGCGAACTGAGGGTCAGAAACGGGGTGGGGGTGTTGGCATCTACGCTAAAGAGGAATTACAGCCCTCATTGATTACAGATCTCACAGAAGCAAGGACTCAGATTCCAGTGTCCAACGAAATAGTCTGGGCAAAAATCAAGTTAGGAAACAGGAGTGTTGCCGTTGGTGTTGTATACTTAGCAGTGGAGGGAAGTAAGCCCGAGTGGAATGATTCAATATATACAACTCTTAGATCGAATATCACAGAGCTTGGGAGCAGAGGGTTCAGTATTGTCTTAATGGGGGACTTCAATGGGCACATCGGGGATAAGGAGGAGGGCATACAGGGAGGTGATAGGAAAATTAACACGAATGGGAGGAAGATGTTGGACCTATCAAAAGAGCTTGGTTTAAAGATCCTGAACAGGGATGCGAAATGTAAAGGTAAATGGACCTGGGAGAGGAACGATAAGAAAACAATAATTGATTATATACTCACTGACATTAGCGTATGGAGGGAGGTTATAGATGTAGAAATAGATGACGAGGGAAAAAATGACTTGGGTAGTGATCACAACCTGATAACAGTTAAGATTATGGGCAAAAAGACGAATAGAGACAGAAATACCTTCAAGGAAGTTTGGGGACTAAAACAAGGAGCCGACTGGAAGCAGTTTCGGGAAAAACTAAAACCAAATCTTGAATGTATACCTAGGGATGCAAATGTCCAGAGTATTTCAGATGGCATAGTAAATAGCCTAACAGAGGCAGGGAAGGAGTGTATAGGAAGGGTGAGGGTCCCAACGAGAGAGCTTGGATACAGGGTTAACGAGGGACTGAAAAAGGCTATAAAAGAAAGGAAGGTAAAATGCGCTGCTTACAGAAGAAGTAGGAAGCTTAAAGGGGTGGATAACAATGACACGAGACTAATGAAAGGAGAATATGAACTGGCACGGAAAAAGGTGAATGAGATAAAGAATAATAATAGGAAGGAGCGCAATTGCAGTCTTGCCAGAACAATAAAGAAAACGGGGGGTTCGAGCTCAAATGTATTTTGGAACTGGGTAAATAAACGGGGGAAAAGTAGTGTGCAGAGTATCAAAGTGGATGGGGAAAGTACAGAAGATAAAGGCCGTATCGCTTCAGAGTTAGTCAAGCACTGGGAAAAGATAAACGATAGGCGATGGGGCAGTGGGTCCCCACCAAAAAGAAATACACTGGTGGAGGAGAACCTATCCAATCGTGTATGTAGCGAAATAACGGCAGAAGTGCGGAACGTGGTCTCGAAATTAAAAAATGGTAAAGCGGGAGGGACTGATGAAATTCCGAACGAATTCCTCAAAAATGGAGGGGAGGCACTTATTGAAGTCCTGACAAACCTTTTCAACCTGGCTCTGCGAAAGCAAGAGGTCCCCAGAGAGTGGAGGGAAAGTAAGGTGTCGTTCATACACAAAAAGGGGGATAAGGAAGTTCTAGATAACTATAGGGGGATATCAGTTAGTAGTAACATCGGAAAAGTATTCTGTAAGGTCATATACGGTAGACTAGAGGAAGTTATTGAAGAGAAAGGTTTTTTAGGAGAAATTCAAAATGGTTTCAGGAAAGGACGAAGAGTCACTGATCACCTATTTACACTCACCCAACTGATAGAATCAACAAAGGCTGAAAAGAAAAAGATGTTTCTGGCATTTCTAGATGTGAAAAAAGCGTACGACCGAGTGTGGAGGGAAGGTATGTGGCGAAAGCTCGAGGGCATCGGACTGGGGGGTGACTTTGTGGGAATCATGAAAGCACTGTATACAGATGAGCAAAGCCAACTCAGTCTAGGGAGTATCACTACAAAACGAGTCCCTATGGATATAGGCCTCAAGCAGGGGTGTATCTTTTCACCGATTTTGTTTGCATTGTATGTTAAAGATTTAGGGGACGAACTAATTCAGAGTGCGGAGGGGGTAAATGTTGGAGACATAAAGATACCAGGCTTATTCTTTGCGGACGACATGGTGTTAATGTCTAGAACTGAACAGGGGCTAGAGAAACTGCTGGAAATTGTTGGTAGATATGGGAACACTTGGCGGCTAGAACTAAATGAAAATAAAAGCAAGGTAATACCCGTTGGACGCAAGGTAGATATGACGAAGAGATGGAGAGTGGGGGAGGTCTCAATCCCCGAAGGGGAAAGCAAACAAATCACTGTAGGAGAAACGGGAGAGTATGAGTATCTAGGGGTAAGCATAAATATAACGGGAAGAGGGGTGTACAGAAATTACTCAGCCAAACTGATTCTGAAGGGGAAAAGAATTCTGAACCAACTAAAACTTTTAGGGAAAAATAGTTTCAACAAGGTCTTTGTGGGGAAAACACTGTGGGAGAGGGTGGGTTTACCAAGTATAACGTATGGCACGGACGTGATTCCATTAAACCAAACCGTTATTAAGAAGTTGGAAAATACTCAAAATGATGCCGGCAGATGGATAACAGGGTCGAGTAATGCTGCAGCTTTGGAAGCAGTAAGGGGGGAGCTTGGGTGGATGAAAATCAAGGACAGGGTAGATTTGGGAAAACTGTGTTACTTTAACTACTTGAGAAACCTGCCTGACAACCGGTGGTGCAAATTGATGCTCGATACCATTTGGAATTCTAATATAGAAACGGGGTGGTCAAAACATGTGAGGGAACTAATGGACAATTACTCTATAGAGGTCACAAACATAGAAGTAGGAATGAAAGAAGGCAAAAGGTTTGTCAAAGAGAGAGTCATGGAAGATTGCAATCGAAACTGGCGAGCAGGGGTTAGCGTGAAAAGATCACTGCAGGGGTTACAATATAAAGAAAAGCCAGCTTTTGAGAAGTACCTAGATGGCACCTTTGGAGGGTCACTGCTGTTCAAACTGAGATCAAGATCACTGGAGCTTCGGGGAAAAATTGGGAGAGATGGGGAAAAGGGATGCCAAATGTGCCACTCTGGAGTAGTGGAGACCCTGGAACATTTTCTCTTGGAATGCCCACAGTATATACCTCATAGAATAAAATTTACTGGAAGAATAATGCAGAAGTGGGGTGAAGAAACAAAGGATAGATGGCTGAAGGGGGACACGAGGGAGAGGGTAGGAATGCTTATTGAAGAAATTGAAAAAGAGGAAGTGAGGGACACTATTAAGCAGTTTATATCTGAATGCTGGGAGGAGAGGAGGGGAAGAGGGGGTGGGGTGCAGGGGGAATGATGGCCTTCTCTTATGAGGACCGCGACAAATCAGCGGCTGGCCAAAGAGTTATTATATTATTATTAGCTTATCTGTGGTCGTTTCCACTCATAGTAATTTTAACAGGTAGCAAACGAGAAGACAGTGAGACCAATTCCTTCTATCAACGACGTGTACAATAAGATACCTGTTGACACAAATAATTCGCTAATAAAGAAAAATAGAAAATACTATAAAAAGATACAAATTGGTTAGATTTCCCAAACTGATATAGAGTAAGAAGATAGAAGTACAGTTCTTAGGAAGAAAAAGAGTAAGGAGCGCCTAGTCCGAACCGAACCACCTCCATGTTTGTACCTTGATACTGTAACAAGCGAATTCTAAATTTTAACGTTGTTGGACTATCATAAGAACATATACCCTAAGAGTTAGAATGGCTTTAACACCTTGAAAGTGTCAGTTTTAACACTTTAGTTGTTAGTGTGAGGTTGTACCCGGTGCTTCAATAATTAAACGTTTGATGATTGTTCCCATGCTTAGTTTGGAATCTAAAATTATTGCGACAGTGGAAATATTATCCAGTCCATAGAAAATGACCAGTCTACGCCGGCTTTACTATAGCATACTGAGGACGGAATTTCAAAATCTACTCAGTACGTAGCTAAGACGATCTGATTTGTCCAGACTGTGATGGCTCAATTCCCGACCAATAATAATATTAACACTACTTTGGCCGGACGCAGATTTGTCGCAGTTCTCGTGTGAGAAGCCCAGGGTTACCCCGTGCTCCCACCTGCCTCCCCATTCCCACGCTTTTTCTCTCCTCCTAGTTCAGTGATCTGAACGTAATGGCTACCCCTCTACGTTCAGATTCCTCACATTCAAATCTGTGGTAAAATTCCCCATCAAATTTTTATGGGAACTCAAAACTCGAAAATAGGAATATATATATCAACCCCTCGCCATTATCGCCGGCTGCATTCGATAGTACACGTATTTCCTTACATTTGTGCAGAGTAAATTGATCCAAACTTTTTGTTATCCTTTAGTTATCGAGAAGTGAACACGGTTGAAAAGTCAACAATCGCTTCATTGTCGTCCATGTTACTTTTCGCCTGTATCGGCTTTAACCCTTTACCTAACATGAAAAGCAGCGACGAGCTCGTTCCAACGAGGGGTCATAACCTATGTTTTTGAGACAAAAAATGAAAAAAATAATGAAAATTAATTGGCGATTTTTGAGAATAGCGCTGGCCGGTTTTAGCCGTTACGTTGGGTAAAGGGTTAAAATAATAATGCAGAGTAAATTGATCCAAACTTTGAAAGTGTCTTGTGTCAGTTGCTGTCGCAAGGCGGCCATTCGCGACAGCAACTGACACAGGACACTTTCTTAGCTTCTATACTTCTGTTCATCCAAGGTTTGACCAGTTAAACGACACAGTTAAACCATATACGCATGTCTGTTGCGGGTGGCGGACTCGTTGTGGATGTAGTCACCTCGGATGAGAGAGTGATACGCTCACATTTGCGGTGGGTACAGGTTTCGCGGGTCTACCTCTCGGAATGAATGGGCGTGTATGGTATTTGCAATCCTAACATGTATGCCCCTGAACCCTTGTATCCAGTAACATGTAACCGCATTGAAACGGTTATCATGTAAATCTTCTTTTCTTCTTTTATTGAAGGTGTATCTCCCACTACGTGAAGATAACCTCAGATTCTCTAACCATGCTGTGGAATTCAATATAACGCAAAGATTTTTTTCTATTTTGAAACTCTATACCTTGGATGAAATTTAAATCTACTATTATTTCTAACTTCCTTCATACCCTCTGACGATTAATAGTACTTCCAGTATTTGATATCCTAGTAAATGTATACATATGGTTACCATCCCGTCCTCTGTATCTGTAAATGATTCACGAGTGGAAACGACCTTGTAAAAGCTTATAGCTTACTGTCGGATCCACATACACTTTATTGTTATTGAATGTAACTCAACGAAATTGGAAATAAATTCTGTTTAAACTAAAATAATAACGAGAAAACCATCTTGTTTTTGAAGTGGTGCATGACTTCATTTTGTCAAATGGACGTTTCTAGACTGCTAAGGATTAAACCACCAGGTACGACTACTATATGGCGAATTTACCGCCAATCCTATAATCTTGCTTTCCTTTCCGTTTTCTTCGCACGGATCACCATCAAGGCTGCTTCCGTCTCACTTCTCATTAGCAGTGCTTCCGCTGCCTAATTGCGAGTGTCTTGAATGCGAAGGCAATGTATTGTGCTTTCAAGCTGGCATCACCTGTTTTCTATTGCACCTTTTCTTTGTACTTTCTTTTCACCTTTTCCTTCATTCACAAGCAAGGTTTAAACAATATCATGTGTCGCCGCCATGTAGTTTGACTCCCTATGCTTACCTTTCTTCGACTAGAATTACCACCAACTTTCTCACCGGTTTTGTCCCTGGCCGGGGTGTCGTGTCCTTCCACTCGAGGTTACCTGCTAGTGTCGACAACGATGCTGACGAGTCAAATCTGAATGATCTCTCGGGTATTTGCTCCCAGGACTACATTCTTAGGGCCTACCGGCAGCTCTCTCTGTGTGCATGGATGCGATGCCCCGGCTTGGCACGTGGCTGATGATCAAGCTGGCGACCGACCACAGTCCATGGGTTCCAGGCGGCGATATTTGAGTCCATCTACTATATTATACCACATTTTTGTGTAAATTTATGAATGACCACGGGAGATGACTAACGTAAGCTCCAGCTTCTGTCAGACCCCCATTACATAATAATATGTTTTTTATTAGTATATGTTATATTCTTCGTGTTCTCTATATATATTGTCACTTTTATTGGTGTTCAATATTGTAACATATAGCATACTTATTGAATAAATATTGTTTAAACTAAATAATAACCCGGAGTTGCACCTAATCAAATATATGGATGCAGAAACGGAAATACGATCGCATTCTCACAGAGGAAGTCGATTATGATCATTGCGTGGGGCATTTTATTAGGAGTTACCGTTTCCGCATCGATATTCGTTTCGGCAGCAACTCCGGGTTGCGCAAAAACCATGGACGATATCGAAGCGATGGTTGACGCTTCGTCGTCTTCAAATCTCTTTCAATAAAGGATAAAACATAGTTTGGATCAATTTACTCTGAACGAATGTAAGGAAATACGCGTACTATCGAATGCAGCCGTCGATAAGGGCGAAGGCTTGATATGTATTCCTATTTTCGAGTTTTGAGTTCCCATAAAAACTTGATTGGGAATTTTACCACAGATTTGAATGGGAGGAATCTGAACGCAGAGGGGTAGCCACTACGTTCAGATCGTTGAACTACTCTCCTCCCAAGATCCGGAGACGAACTGCTTGATGACATCCATAACCCCATTCTTCCCAATCTCTTCGATTAGGATATTAGCACTCTCCTTTGTGTCACCCACAAACCACATGTCCTTCATTCTCTCATCCCACTTGCCTAATATACCCCCAGTGAATCTTTGTCAATGGCTTGCCTTGATAATGTACATAGTTAAAAAACTCCAAACTTTTTCAGGACATTTATCTGCAGATAAATAAAATATACATGTAGTAGGCGTGAAGCAACTTCATAATTATGTCATTTACACGTACCGTATCGGTACTGCAAAACTGGCCATGCCACTATACCCATAGCTCAAATCAGCGTCATGCAATGCCACTCATGCAGCAAGCCGAGAGGTCCTTGGTTCGAAAACCACCTGCGGCAACCGCGCTGTGTCCTTGGTCAAGACACTTCACCTCCATTGCCCAAGTGGGGGCACGGTGACGCTCTGCACTAAGGCGTACTGCACGTCGATGGTGCACCTGTCTTCAACCAATGCTAACCCTGCTTGTGTGGAGTTAGTATGTTGGGGAGCTGATAGTTGCTCGCCGTTGCTCGGTGGTTCACTCCGGGTACTCCGGCTTCCTCCATCCGTAAAACTGTCGTGGTCATGATTAGCCATTGTGCCGAAATATGTGACCTTTAACACCAATAAATAAATAAATAAATAAATAAATAAATAAATAAATAAATAAATAAATAATGCCACTCATACGTGAAAAGTGTTGAGAACTGGCTATGGAAATTCTGTCAATAAGTTTAGCACGTTTTGATATGAACACGATCATTTCGTCAATCAACCGAAAAAACAATGCAAGGGACATAACTCTAAATGTTCATCAAATAGGCTCAACACACTGGTGCAGCTTCGACGGATCTCCATTTATTTGTATGATCGACGATGTGTGACCAAGTGCAAGTCAGCTCTAGTCCTGTAAGAAAGTACATGATTCTTTGCAATCAATATCCATGACAGCCGCCTGAAAACCCTAAATCCCCATTAACGACGTCACTGGATGCACTGATTCGGGGGATATCTAAAAATGAATTAAGTTAGAGAGAACAATAGAGACTGAACCTAGGACAAGTCAGTTACCTGAAAACAAGTTTTTCAAAGTAAAGTGACAAGTATTACAGTGTGTCTAAACTTGGGGAGGATGGACTATAACAGGAACACTTGCGGCGTGGAGTTTTCACCATTAATGTTTCTTGAATAACAAAAAAAAAATGACATTTTTTCGCTTCCAAAACATAGCTTGTGACTGTACGCGGATCCAAGGGAAGAGGTGCCCCTACTTTTGTAACTTAGTTTTTTTTTACAAACCCGGATACCGAGATCAGGCCGAGGGGATGCGGTATTTATTCGCTATAACACGTGGGCATCCAGTAGCGGAGATATGAATGAAACTTTATTTTGCAGCATACACAACTGCAATAACAATTTACAAGTAACAAATAACAATAAGTGTATACTGCATGGAAATGGCATACCCGGAGAGGCTGTCTTCCTGCCACTCCCATACACAAGATTTCTTGACATGAAGGCTTTTTTTCTTTTATCTTCTCCTCGGGGTGTAACGCCTGAATAAAATAAAATGAAAAACCATCACCATTCACGACCTGAGTCATTTCTTGCTGAGATCACACCAGTTTAACAGATTAATAGTTTGAAAGACGAAGTAATGGGTTTTATTTTAAACAAAATAATCAGGACAAGATGGGTTAACACAGGAAATGATGGAAGAATACGAATTTAGAGTTGTATCAATTATTGACTTTTTAAACAAGGACCTACTGCATTGTTGTAATTCTGAGTTTAAATCATTCCATATTTTCAGAAAAGAACGAGGTGGGAGATCCGCAGAGAAACGTGTTCTCGATTTGAGTGTACGCACACACTCTGATTGTCTGGTTTCCATTCCGGGGGGATTTGTATAGATTTCAAAAGTACTTTTTAAAGAAACAGGCAGTTTATTGTGATGCCAGTCATGCACGAACAAAGAACATGTAACTTATATAGGTCATCGAATTTCAGTATGCCACAATTTTTAATAATGGTTCGGTGTGTGAGGTATATTTTCTGTTCGTTATAACGCGAATAGGCTTTTTTGCAGGGTTATAATTCTATTTATTGACGGTACATGGCTCCAAACAAGTATACCATACAGCAAATGGATATCTATAAGTGAGTAATATAATGTATTTAAGGCCTTAAAAGGAAGAATGTCTATCGCCCTATTTAGGCCATAAATTGCCCTAGCCATTTTTAAACAAACTACAGAAGTGTGTTGTTTGAATCTGAGGTTTTCGTCCACATGGACTCCAAGAAATTTAACTGGAGTTTCTTCTTGATGGTTACTAATTAATGGAATATCTGTATTATTTAGAGTAATTTTTCTACCAACGGCGTTATAGGAATCATTTTGGGGATGCTGTAACATGGATTTTGTTTTATTTCCATTCAGACATAGTCCATTTGCAGAACACCATTCACTTGTCTTATCAAGTTCAGAGTTCGTCTCTTCTATTAGGTTTTCTAGATATTACCAGATGCAAACCTCGTAGTGTCGTCTGCAAAAGACAAGACATTTAGCAGGATTGTGTTGCTGATGTCGTTAATGTATAACAAGAAGAGGATAGCGCCCAAAACAGAACCTTGGAGTACACCAGTTGTGACCTCCAATGTGTCCGATGTTTTATTCATAAATGAAACCAATTGGCATTCGGCTGTTATATAATCTTTGAACCATGAATTTTCCAACCCTCTTATACCATAGGTATCCAGTTTTTTTAAGAAGAATGGGGTGATTTATGGTATGAAAGGCTTTTGAAAAGTCCAGAAACGCCGAGAGAGAGATTTATCATTTGCTTTTACGGCATTATTTATGAGAGGAGGGATAGGGTGAACAGTGGAGTGCCCCTTTCTGAATCCGCACTGATACTTATATATGATGTTTTGTTCCTCTAGGAAGGTATTTAATCGTGCGTACATTACATTTTCTAGTATTTTGGAGAATGTTGGAAGAATACTAATAGTGCGCAGTGGCGGTGCCAGAGTTACAGAAATGAGGGGGTACAGTTGGGTATTGCCCGCCGCGCAGGGGACACCCCTCCCGAAACCCACCCCGGCTCGGCTGCCTGCCGAGCCCGGGTGGGTTTCGTGAGGGGTGTCCCCTGCCGAAGTTGAGAAAAATTTTAAAACTTACGTTGTAAATAGTGTTCTCTGGAGCATTCTCAGACAATTTTTTTTTTATTGATGTTTAAGGTCTCATATTTATGCACAATGGCTAATCATGACCGTGACAGTTTTACGGGTGGAGGAAGCCGGAGTACCCGGAGAGAACCACCGAGCAACGACGAGCAGCTGCCAACTCCCCAACATCGTAACTCCGCACTGCAGCACAGACAGGGTTAGAACAGACAGGGTTAGATTGGTTGAAGACATGCGTACCATCGACGTGCAGTACGCCTTAGTACACGGCGTCATCGTGCCCCCACGCGGGCAATGGAGATGAAGTGTCTTGCCCAAGGACACAACGCGGTTGGCGCAGGTGGGATTCGAACCGAGGACCTCTCGGCTTGCAGACTGCACCTCTACCTACTGAGCCACCGCGCTCCCCTCTCAGACAATTAAATTAAAATAGTTTTATCCTTTTGAAACTTATTGGTTAGGTCTTTCAGTTATAGGAAACGTCGTACATGGTGACATTTTAACGGAAGAACGCTGTTGTAAAGTGCGAGCTCAAAGCACCAAACGACACTCATATCGAACATGAAAATAGGCTGCATTCCAAACGGATGCGTTTCACACTCTCGATTCTAGCATTCCTCGAATACTCTTAAGCGGTATGTTTCAGACCGTTTGAACGCGGCACGCTTTGTTGCAATTTGGGCCCTCGACTCTTGTTTGTTGTTTGCAGCTAATGTGTGTGTGTGGGGCACACAAACATAATTTAAAAACTTCTCTGATTTAGTGCACTTGGGAATATGGAATTAAGCATACCCACCATTACACCGCAACGTTCAATACAAAAATTAAAATGATAGTATTTTTTTACTACGCTTGGCGAAAAAAGTGGAGGGGTAAGTACCCCCCCCCCCCATAACCCCCCCCCCCTCCCCGCCCATGGCGCCGCCACTGATAGTGCGATAATCAGTGAATAGCTGTGGATCGCCTGATTTAAAAATGGGTGTAATATTGGCTAGTTTCATTTTGTCATGCACTCTACCGGTTACAAACGATAAATTGATTATATGAGACAACGAACCTCTCACTTCAAACATTATCTCCTTTAATAAATTGGTGGACATATCGTTGCTGTCTCCACTCGATTTGCACCTCAATTTGTTTACGCAAGAAATTAATTCTTGTTCATTCGTAGGGCTTATAAAAATGAGTCTCTATTGTTATTATTGCTCAAGCAATACGAAAAATCACGTTGGGTGGGGGCACTTGATTACTTGTGGTCTTACCGATGTCAGCAAAGAAGTTATTAAATCCGTCAGCGATTCCTGTCAAGTCGGTTATTTCTGTATTTCCATCTACGAAATTTGGGGGATGTTGCCGGTTATTTGACTTACGTATGGCCTTTTGTAGGATTCCCCCTGTTGTTTTAATGTTATATTTATTTTCTGGCAGTATCGTATCATAATAATCTGCTTTACAAATCCGTTTCAGATGGTTGAATTCATGGCAATATTGCTTATATTCTGTTATGTTTTGAGTATTTGGGGATTTTAGTTTTTCAGCATACAATTTACTTTTTGTTTCTGAGGATTGCAATAGGGCAAGCGTCATCCATGGCTTGCGTTTTATTTATTTTTTTTTCTTGCAGGGCATGCTCTCACATGCTGATAAGATTCTTTTAAAGCGGGCGATACTCCCTGCATTGATTGACCGTCTAAAATTAGGGGTTATGACAATTGATCTTTTGTCTGATTCATCTATGTAGAACGTAGCAAAATGGCCACTGACATCAGTAATTATAATTCCTGAAGTAAACTTATTGATAGTATTGCTAAAGATGTGGCCAGTTAAGGTAGCAGAGAATTCTGTAACTCTCGTGGGCTTTGTTATAGCGGGTAGGAATCCCGCACTGTGTAGTAAATCCATAAAAGTGTTAGTTTTTCGGTGTGTGTTTAAGCTGAGCGAATCTATGTTAAGATCACCCATGAGGTAAACCCCTTTATCTTCTCTTTATAGTGTCCAAGAAGTCTGTCAACTTTGAAAGGAACATATCAAGGTCTGCTTTTGGCGCTGTGTTCAGTATATAGATAATTCCCACAATACAATTTTTTTAGAGATAATTCAACAAATAAAGATTCGAACACATGTGGTATAAATGCAGAGAGGTCATTTCGTATATTGAAGGTTATATCGTCATTAAAGAACATTGCAACACCACCCCCGCCATCGTCGTCTTCTGGGCGTGTACCGGAAATAAGAGGGTGGTACCCTTCAAGTTCATGCTCTACACCAGGTTCAATATTAAATATTTCCGTCGTGTCTATCACGTTTAGAAAGTTGGAGTTGGTTTGTAGGTCGACTTCCCCGCGGGAACCCCGGGAAGTGAAGCAGTGCCTGTTCACTGCGGTAAACAGGCTCTGTTTTACGTGTAAAATAGGACCCAGTCACCAATGCTTGGGAGGCGCAAAACCTCTCTAAAATGGGCAACATGGCTTATTAACTCTCACCCCTGGTCTTCAGTTGATACTCATGTTGTGGTCATGATTAGCCACTATGCAAAATTATGTGACCTTGAACACCAGTAAATTGAAGGTCGACCAATAGATTGTGAATATTTTCAAAGTTTGCTTTCAAACTGCGGCTATGTAAGTTGAGTAGAGGGAAGACTTTATTTTTACTTGAGATTTGATCTTTAAATTGCTCGGGAGTAAAATACTTGCAACCAGACTCAGAAATATTAAATGGGAGGAACGAAATACTTTAACCCTTTACCTAACATGAAAAGCAGACGTCACTTGCAAAAAAAATTATTGAATAACTAATTTTTTTCATTTTTTGTCTCAAAAACATAGGTTATGACCCCTCGTTGGAACGAGCTCGACGAGCTCGTTCCAACGAGGGGTCATAACCTATGTTTTTGAGATTTTTGAGACAAAAAATGAAAAAATAATGAAAATTAATTGGCAATTTTTGAGAATAGCGCTGGCCGGTTTTGGCCGTTACGTTGGGTAAAGGGTTAATACGCTGGTGTACATTACGAATTTTTGCTGGAACCCAATTCACAAGAAAATTCACGAGACTGCTAAACGTCCACGTAAAGAAGTGGAATATGAATTTGTAGAATCCCAGAAATATGTCTTGGAAAAGAGAAAATTTCTGTGTGACGACCTTATGGCAAAATACTCATTCGAAGGAGGGCGCGGTGGCGTTGCGGTGACCGGTTCTCGTCTGATCACCGAAGTTAAGCAACGACGAGCCCGGTTAGTCCTTGGATGGGTGGCCGTCTGAGCGATCGATTCGGACTCCCGCGTTGTGTCCTTGGGCAAGACACTTAAACCCGATTGTCCACATGAGGGCACAATGGCGCCGTGTACTAAGGCGTACTGCACATCGATGGTGAGCATGTATTCAACCAATCTAACCCTGTCTGTGCTGCGGTCCGGAGTTACGAACGATGTTGGGGAGCTGGCAGCTGCTCGTCGTTGCTCAGTGGTTCACTCCGGCTTCCTCCACCCGCAAACTTGTCACCAACACGATATGACCTTTGCTGTTAAAGTGTCGTTAATCCTTAATAAATAAATACTCGTTCGAAGTGATGATGACGAAGAAGATTAGGTGTCCAGGAAAAATGGATTCTCTGTTGGGCCCTGCGAATCACATATTTTCGATTCGAATCGATTCGAGTCTATATTCAAAATCGAATCGAATTCAGGCATCTTGAAGTCTCGACTGATAAAATATTCCAACTACATCATCAAGGGACGAAGGCATGCCTCGATGATGTAGTTGGAATATTACTCAGCAAGGATTTTTGTTCAATAATAGAAACGGGTGAGAGAATTCTGTACTGGGCACTGCATGGACTTGCATATTGAACTATAAGTTCTCCTGTAGTAAGGGCCAGAATTTCGAGTTATTTTCCGTGTTTGTGCACGCATTAAAGCGCAAGCGATCATATTTGACATGTAATTGTCACCACAAAGTCAGAGAGACCCAACCCGCCCTAAATAATAGTCTCCCGTTAACTTTTTTATCTTCATATTAGATGTTTCTCTTTATTTTGTTTCTACATAATATTTTATCGTAATATTATACTATCACATGGGAACAAAATAGAGAAAAATATCTGATGAAATACACAAATTAATAAGAATTTGAATTAGCAAATAACTCACTTTTTTTTCTTCTTTCTGGACAAAACGTCTTTGAACTTTATAAGTTGTATCCAAAACTATAATCTCCTTGAAATTGTACTTTTAGGCCGAGGAAGTTGTTCTCCTTCAGATTCTTCAAGTCAATTTCTCTACGATGCCAAAGTAACCGATCTGCCATTGCTCAATCTTTATATACAGTATGTGGAGAGTGTATTGTCACTGAATCACCTACAGAGTGGAGATTCCACCCAAGAAATAATTGCAAATTTGTTGCAAAGCATAACAAGCACAAGCAAAGTTCCAGCCAATGGACCTCCGGGTTATACCCGGAGGTCCATTGGCTGAAACATTGCTTATGTGTTTTGTCTACATGTACATAATTTGAAAGTGATAGTTTGGGTGATAACTCCACTCCCCTGGTGATTTGGTTACAGTCCACTCTCCACGTACTGTATGTTGATTTTAAATCAATCCTGTTTAAACGAATAATACTTCCAACATCTGATGAGGTGCTAGAGGCTTTATTTCCATTAAAAAGATGATACTGAGTAATTGTTAGAAAAATAACATCCACACCAAAGGATTTACCATTAGAAGTGGACATTTCATTCTATTTTCATCTTACTGTTCTAAATACACATCCAAACTGTAAGCATCACACTGTAAAAATAAACACCTCTATTCTCCAGGCGTTAGAAATTTACCGTGCTGACTGACACTAGTGGAGGGGAGGTATTATTTGTCGCAAGGTCACAAAGATAGAAAAACAACACTTTTCAAAGTTAAATGGAAGCATTAAAACAATAAGATATCCAAAGTACGTTTATAGAACAAAGAAAATTAATTTTTGCTTTAATGAAATCTATGTCCGTCCAAATTTTCTCAAGAGGATTTAGAACATTTTTAGGACTTTGAATTTACCCCATCAGTCTTTTCTAATCAAATTAATAAGGCGATGTTCTGGGATAAAAAGTGAAAATTTTAAACAAAAATGGAACCATTAAAACCTAATTGTAACAAGAAAGTATTTGATACCATTTTAAAGAGTATGTTATGAAATATTTGATCATATCTCCGTCTATTATGGAAAAAAATGAAATTTGTGACAATTTTTTTTCTCCCACAGACCGCTGCAGTAATTATCCCCGCATTTTCAAAAATGCGGGGGAAAAATCGTGATCTCCGTCCGTCTGTACGTCACACCCTGAAAAGCTCCGAGGGCAGTTAATTCGAAACGCTTAAACTATTCTAATGTGTTCAGGTAGTAACTGTAGATGTGCATGAAGATTTCGGAATTTTGATTTGGCCCCAGGTGGTTCCAGTGGAACCACTTTTATCGTTAGAAAATCAGTTTTCATCGAAAGGCTCCAAGGGTATTTAATTGGAAACGTTTAAACTATGCTAATGTGTTGTTGAGGTAACATACCTAGATGTGATTAAAGGTTTTGGAATTTTCGATTTGGCCCCAGGTGGTTCCAGTGGAACCAGTTTATCGTTAGGAAATCAGTTTTCATTGAAAGGCTCCTAGGATATTTAATTCGAAACGTTTAAACTATGCTAATGTGTTCAGGTAACATCTCTAGATGTGCATGATGTTTTCGAAATTTTGATTTGGCCCCAGGTGGATCCAGTGGAACCACTTTTATTGTTAGAAAATCAGTTTTCATCGAAAGGCTCCTAGGGTATTTAATTCGAAACGTTTAAACTATGCTAATGTGTTCAGGTAACATCTCTAGATGTGCGTGAAGATTTCAGAATTTTGATTTGGCCCTAGGTGGTTCCAGTGGAACCACTTTTATTGTTGGAAAATCAGTTTTCTTCGAAAGGCTCCTAGGGTATTTAATTCGAAACGTTTAAACTATGCTAATGTGTTTAAGTAACATCTCTAGATGTGCATAAAGGTTTCGGAATTTTGATTTGGCCCCCAGGTGGTTCTAGTGGAACCACTTTTATCGTTGGGAAATCAGTTTTCATCGAAGGGCTCCAATGGTACTTAATTCGAAACTTTTAAACTATACTAAGGTGTTTAGGTAGCATCACTAGATGTGTAAGAAGGTTTCGGAATTTTGATTTGGCCCCAGGTGGTTCCAGTGGAACCACTTTTATCGTTAGAAAATCAGATTTCATCAACAGACTCCAAGGATATTTAATTCGAAACGTTTAAACTATGCTAATGTGTTCAGGTAACATCTCTAGATGTGCATGAAGGTTTCAGAATTTTGATTTGGCCCCAAGTGGTTCCAGTGGAACCACTTTTATCGTTGGAAAATCAGTTTTCTTCGAAAGGCTCTTAGGGTATTTAATTCGAAACGTTTAACCTGTGCTAATGTGTTCATGTAACATCTCTAGATGTGCATAAAGGTTTCGGAATTTTGATTTGGCCCCAGGTGGTTCCAGTGGAACCACTTTCATCATTAGGATATCAGTTTTCATCGAAAGGCTCCTAGGGTATTTGAGTCAAAATGTTAAAACTATGCTAACGTGTTCAGGTAGCATCACTAGATGTGCATGAAGGTTTCGGAATTTTGATTTCGCCCCAGATGGTTCCAGTGGAACCACTTTTATCGGTGGAAAATCAGTTTTCCTCGAAAGGCTCCTTGGGTATTTAATTTGAAACGTTTAAACTATGCTAATTTGTTTAAGTAACATCTCTAGATGTGCATAAAGGTTTCGGAATTTTGATTTGGCCCCAGGTGGTTCCAGTGGAACCACTTTTATCGTTAGGAAATCAGCTTTCATCGAAAGGCTCCTATGGTATTTAATTCGAAACGTTTAAACTATGCTAATGTATTGAGGTAACATATCTAGATGTGCATGAAGGTTTCAGAATTTTGATTTGGACCCAGGTGGTTCCAGTGGAACCACTTTTATTGTTGGAAAATCAGTTTTCCTCGAAAGGCTCCTTGGGTATTTAATTTGAAACGTTTAAACTGTGCTAATTTGTTTAAGTAACATCTCTAGATGTGCATAAAGGTTTCGGAATTTTGATTTGGCCCCAGGTGGTTCTAGTGGAACCACTTTTATCATTGGGAAATCAGTTTCCATCGAAGGGCTCCAAGGGTACTTAATTCGAAACTTTTGGACTATGCTAAGGTGTTCAGGTAGCATCGCGAGATGTGGGTGAAGGTTTCGGAAGTTTGATTTGGCCCCAGGTGGTTCCAGTGGAACCACTTTTATTGTTGGAAAATCAGTTTTCATCGAACGGCTCCTAGGGTATTTAATTCGAAACTTTTAAACTATGCTAAGGTCTTCAGGTAGCATCACTAGATGTGTGTCAAGGTTTCGGAATTTTGATTTGGCCCCAGGTGGTTCCAGTGGAACCACTTTTATCGTTAGAAAATCAGATTTCATCAAAAGACTCCTAGGGTATTTAATTTGAAACATTAAAACTATGCTAAGGTGTTCAGGTAGCATCGCGAGATGTGGGTGAAGGTTTCGGAATTTTGATTTGGCCCCAGGTGGTTCCAGTGGAACCACTTTTATTGTTGGAAAATCAGTTTTCATCGAACGGCTCATAGGGTATTTAATTCGAAACGTTTAAACTATGCTAATGTGTTCAGGTAGCAACTCTAGATGTGCATGAACATTTCGGAATTTTGATTTCGCCCCAGGTGGTTCCAGTGGAACCACTTTTATCGTTAGGAAATCAGTTTTCATCAAAAGGCTCCTAAGGTATTTAATTTGAAACATTAAAACTATGCTAAGGTGTTCAGGTAACATCTCTAGATGTGCATGATGTTTTCGAAATTTTGATTTGGCCCCAGGTGGATCCAGTGGAACCACTTTTATTGTTAGAAAATCAGTTTTCATCGAAAGGCTCCTAGGGTATTTAATTCGAAACGTTTAAACTATGCTAATGTGTTCAGGTAACATCTCTAGATGTGCGTGAAGATTTCAGAATTTTGATTTGGCCCTAGGTGGTTCCAGTGGAACCACTTTTATTGTTGGAAAATCAGTTTTCTTCGAAAGGCTCCTAGGGTATTTAATTCGAAACGTTTAAACTATGCTAATGTGTTTAAGTAACATCTCTAGATGTGCATAAAGGTTTCGGAATTTTGATTTGGCCCCCAGGTGGTTCTAGTGGAACCACTTTTATCGTTGGGAAATCAGTTTTCATCGAAGGGCTCCAATGGTACTTAATTCGAAACTTTTAAACTATACTAAGGTGTTTAGGTAGCATCACTAGATGTGTAAGAAGGTTTCGGAATTTTGATTTGGCCCCAGGTGGTTCCAGTGGAACCACTTTTATCGTTAGAAAATCAGATTTCATCAACAGACTCCAAGGGTATTTAATTCGAAACGTTTAAACTATGCTAATGTGTTCAGGTAACATCTCTAGATGTGCATGAAGGTTTCAGAATTTTGATTTGGCCCCAAGTGGTTCCAGTGGAACCACTTTTATCGTTGGAAAATCAGTTTTCTTCGAAAGGCTCTTAGGGTATTTAATTCGAAACGTTTAACCTGTGCTAATGTGTTCATGTAACATCTCTAGATGTGCATAAAGGTTTCGGAATTTTGATTTGGCCCCAGGTGGTTCCAGTGGAACCACTTTCATCATTAGGATATCAGTTTTCATCGAAAGGCTCCTAGGGTATTTGAGTCAAAATGTTAAAACTATGCTAACGTGTTCAGGTAGCATCACTAGATGTGCATGAAGGTTTCGGAATTTTGATTTCGCCCCAGATGGTTCCAGTGGAACCACTTTTATCGTTGGAAAATCAGTTTTCATCGAAAGGCTCCAAGGGTATTTAATTCGAAACTTTTAAACTATGCTAAGGTGTTTAGGAAGCATCACTAAATGTGTGTGAAGGTTTCGGAATTTTGATTTGGCCCTGGGTGGTTCCAGTGGACCCACTTTTATCGTTAGAAAATCAGTTTTCATCGAAAGGCTCCTAGGGTGTTTAATTCGAAACGTTTAAACTATGCTAATGTATTGAGGTAACATATCTAGATGTGCATGAAGGTTTCAGAATTTTGATTTGGACCCAGGTGGTTCCAGTGGAACCACTTTTATTGTTGGAAAATCAGTTTTCCTCGAAAGGCTCCTTGGGTATTTAATTTGAAACGTTTAAACTATGCTAATTTGTTTAAGTAACATCTCTAGATGTGCATAAAGGTTTCGGAATTTTGATTTGGCCCCAGGTGGTTCCAGTGGAACCACTTTTATCGTTAGGAAATCAGCTTTCATCGAAAGGCTCCTATGGTATTTAATTCGAAACGTTTAAACTATGCTAATGTATTGAGGTAACATATCTAGATGTGCATGAAGGTTTCAGAATTTTGATTTGGACCCAGGTGGTTCCAGTGGAACCACTTTTATTGTTGGAAAATCAGTTTTCCTCGAAAGGCTCCTTGGGTATTTAATTTGAAACGTTTAAACTGTGCTAATTTGTTTAAGTAACATCTCTAGTTGTGCATAAAGGTTTCGGAATTTTGATTTGGCCCCAGGTGGTTCTAGTGGAACCACTTTTATCATTGGGAAATCAGTTTCCATCGAAGGGCTCCAAGGGTACTTAATTCGAAACTTTTGGACTATGCTAAGGTGTTCAGGTAGCATCGCGAGATGTGGGTGAAGGTTTCGGAAGTTTGATTTGGCCCCAGGTGGTTCCAGTGGAACCACTTTTATTGTTGGAAAATCAGTTTTCATCGAACGGCTCCTAGGGTATTTAATTCGAAACTTTTAAACTATGCTAAGGTCTTCAGGTAGCATCACTAGATGTGTGTCAAGGTTTCGGAATTTTGATTTGGCCCCAGGTGGTTCCAGTGGAACCACTTTTATCGTTAGAAAATCAGATTTCATCAAAAGACTCCTAGGGTATTTAATTTGAAACATTAAAACTATGCTAAGGTGTTCAGGTAGCATCGCGAGATGTGGGTGAAGGTTTCGGAATTTTGATTTGGCCCCAGGTGGTTCCAGTGGAACCACTTTTATTGTTGGAAAATCAGTTTTCATCGAACGGCTCATAGGGTATTTAATTCGAAACGTTTAAACTATGCTAATGTGTTCAGGTAGCAACTCTAGATGTGCATGAACATTTCGGAATTTTGATTTCGCCCCAGGTGGTTCCAGTGGAACCACTTTTATCGTTAGGAAATCAGTTTTCATCAAAAGGCTCCTAAGGTATTTAATTTGAAACATTAAAACTATGCTAAGGTGTTCAGGTAACATCTCTAGATGTGCATGAAGTTTTCGAAATTTTGATTTGGCCCCAGGTGGATCCAGTGGAACCACTTTTATTGTTAGAAAATCAGTTTTCATCGAAAGGCTCCTAGGGTATTTAATTCGAAACGTTTAAGCTATGCTAATGTGTTCAGGTAACATCTCTAGATGTGCGTGAAGGTTTCAGAATTTTGATTTGGCCCTAGGTGGTTCCAGTGGAACCACTTTTATTGTTGGAAAATCAGTTTTCTTCGAAAGGCTCCTAGGGTATTTAATCCGAAACGTTTAAACTATGCTAGTGTGTTTAAGTAACATCTCTAGATGTGCATAAAGGTTTCGGAATTTTGATTTGGCCCCCAGGTGGTTCTAGTGGAACCACTTTTATCGTTGGGAAATCAGTTTTCATCGAAGGGCTCCAATGGTACTTAATTCGAAACTTTTAAACTATACTAAGGTGTTTAGGTAGCATCACTAGATGTATAAGAAGGTTTCGGAATTTTGATTTGGCCCCAGGTGGTTCCAGTGGAACCACTTTTATCGTTAGAAAATCAGATTTCATCAAAAGACTCCAAGGGTATTTAATTCGAAACGTTTAAACTATGCTAATGTGTTCAGGTAACATCTCTAGATGTGCATGAAGGTTTCAGAATTTTGATTTGGCCCTAGGTGGTTCCAGTGGAACCACTTTTATTGTTGGAAAATCAGTTTTCTTCGAAAGGCTCCTAGGGTATTTAATTCGAAACGTTTAAACTATGCTAATGTGTTTAAGTAACATCTCTAGATGTGCATAAAGGTTTCGGAATTTTGATTTGGCCCCCAGGTGGTTCTAGTGGAACCACTTTTATCGTTGGGAAATCAGTTTTCATCGAAGGGCTCCAATGGTACTTAATTCGAAACTTTTAAACTATACTAAGGTGTTTAGGTAGCATCACTAGATGTGTAAGAAGGTTTCGGAATTTTGATTTGGCCCCAGGTGGTTCCAGTGGAACCACTTTTATCGTTAGAAAATCAGATTTCATCAAAAGACTCCAAGGGTATTTAATTCGAAACGTTTAAATTATGCTAATGTGTTCAGGTAACATCTCTAGATGTGCATGAAGGTTTCAGAATTTTGATTTGGCCCCAAGTGGTTCCAGTGGAACCACTTTTATCGTTGGAAAATCAGTTTTCTTCGAAAGGCTCTTAGGGTATTTAATTCGAAACGTTTAACCTGTGCTAATGTGTTCATGTAACATCTCTAGATGTGCATAAAGGTTTCGGAATTTTGATTTGGCCCCAGGTGGTTCCAGTGGAACCACTTTCATCATTAGGATATCAGTTTTCATCGAAAGGCTCCTAGGGTATTTGAGTCAAAATGTTAAAACTATGCTAACGTGTTCAGGTAGCATCACTAGATGTGCATGAAGGTTTCGGAATTTTGATTTCGCCCCAGATGGTTCCAGTGGAACCACTTTTATCGTTGGAAAATCAGTTTTCATCGAAAGGCTCCAAGGGTATTTAATTCGAAACTTTTAAACTATGCTAAGGTGTTTAGGAAGCATCACTAAATGTGTGTGAAGGTTTCGGAATTTTGATTTGGCCCTGGGTGGTTCCAGTGGACCCACTTTTATCGTTAGAAAATCAGTTTTCATCGAAAGGCTCCTAGGGTGTTTAATTCGAAACGTTTAAACTATGATAATGTGTTGAGGTAACATCTCTAGATGTGCATAAAGGTTTTGGAATTTTCGATTTGGCCCCAGGTGGTTCCAGTGGAACCACTTTTATCGTTAGGAAATCAGCTTTCATCGAAAGGCTCCTATGGTATTTAATTCGAAACGTTTAAACTATGCTAATGTATTGAGGTAACATATCTAGATGTGCATGAAGGTTTCAGAATTTTGATTTGGCCCCAGGTGGTTCCAGTGGAACCACTTTTATTGTTGGAAAATCAGTTTTCCTCGAAAGGCTCCTTGGGTATTTAATTTGAAACGTTTAAACTATGCTAATTTGTTTAAGTAACATCTCTAGATGTGCATAAAGGTTTCGGAATTTTGATTTGGCCCCAGGTGGTTCTAGTGGAACCACTTTTATCGTTGGGAAATCAGTTTCCATCGAAGGGCTCCAAGGGTACTTAAGTCGAAACTTTTAGACTATGCTAAGGTGTTCAGGTAGCATCGCGAGATGTGGGTGAAGGTTTCGGAATTTTGATTTGGCCCCAGGTGGTTCCAGTGGAACCACTTTTATTGTTGGAAAATCAGTTTTCATCGAACGGCTCCTAGGGTATTTAATTCGAAACGTTTAAACTATGCTAATGTGTTCAGGTAGCAACTCTAGATGTGCATGAACATTTCGGAATTTTGATTTCGCCCCAGGTGGTTCCAGTGGAACCACTTTTATCGTTAGGAAATCAGTTTTCATCAAAAGGCTCCTAAGGTATTTAATTTGAAACATTAAAACTATGCTAAGGTGTTCAGGTAACATCTCTAGATGTGCACGAAGGTTTTGTAAATTTTTGTAGGCCCCAGGTGGTTCCAGTGGACCCACTTTTATCGTTAGGAAATCAGTTTTCATCGAACGGCTCCTAGGGTATTTAATTCGAAATGTTAAAATTATGCTAATGTGTTTAGGTAACATCTCTATGACACAACCGGCTCTTCAACAATGGCAGACAGAAACGGCTTGGTAGATTTTGCAAACTAGGAACTTAAAAAAATTCTAAATTGGCGCGGGGCTAGCCAGCTACTTCTAAATTCTCGCAAAACCAAATATATGACCTTTCACCTAAATTCAAAACAAATACACTCTCCCACCAGATGTGTCCAAATAAACAACCACAATATTTCGCAAGTTGGATCAAATGAACACGAGCAATCTTTAAAATTTCTAGGATTGAATATAGATGACCATTTGTCATATAAAACTCATGTATCACAGTTGTGTTCAAAGATAGACCGTGCAAACTATATTCTAAATAAAGTAAAAACTATACTTCCACACGAAAGTTTAAGAATCCTGTATTTTACATTAATACAGAGCCACCTCACGTATGGCATTCATGCGTGGGGTAATTCCAAGCCAGTAAACAGACTTTTAAAAATGCAAAAGCGCTCCTTGCGTATTATAAACAACAAAAGACATAACAGTCATACTGACCCCCTGTTTATAAAGGACAGAATACTAAAAGTCATCGATCTGTTTAAACTTCACGCATTGCTATTCGTGTTTCATTGGAAGAAAGGCACGCTTCCGCGAAACTTTACCAACTTCTTTAGTCAGAGGGATAACCCATCTAGCAGAAGAACCACGGCCACCGGTTTGCTACAAATTAATAGAACAAGGACAAAATTGCTGGATAAATACCCAATTTATAACTACCCAAAACTGTGGAACGACCTGGATCTAAGTGTAAGATCTATTGATAGTAGACAGATCTTCAAGAACGAAATTATTTGCCAAATCCTAAATTCTTATTTAAATGACCCATCATGTAATAACCCTTACTGCCCTGATTGTTCCGACTAAAAATGGTATACCTCCACAGGCCCGATCT
This sequence comes from Pictodentalium vernedei, assembly GCA_031216915.1. Lineage (NCBI taxonomy): Eukaryota > Metazoa > Mollusca > Scaphopoda > Dentaliida > Dentaliidae > Pictodentalium > Pictodentalium vernedei. Next base: position 646,365,577 of record CM062295.1, on the reverse strand, counting down.
CGCCTATCTCATTTCCTTGGTGGTTACAGCAAACTTCTCGAATGTTTAAATCATACTAAATTTACTAACATCTACAGAATATATACTTAATATACTATATACTAATTAATTAGCCACCATGAAGGATGAGAAACCATTTTCTTCAGTCGCCGGGTCCACTCAACGCAATCTTTGTAAAATAGTGTTTGTTTGTTTGTTTGCCTTTTTTACTAATCTGAATGTGGTTGCTACTAATGCGGGTCTAGTCTGAACACAATGTCGCAATTCAACTCTCTTGTATTGATTGGGGGGGGGGGGGGGAGGCAGGTAGACAGCCAATCTGGCTATGCCACTCCCGGCGATGCACTTATTATTGTATTCATTATTTATATAGTTCAGTATTAATCTTTTGATGTATTTGTTATACTACTATGTATTTTCTATCTTAACGTGCATCGTGAATAAATAAATCAAAATCAAATCAAATCTATATGTGCATGAAGGTTTCGGAATTTTGATTTGGTCCCAGGTGGTTCCAGTGGAACCACTTTTATTGTTAGAAAATCAGCTTTCATTGAAAGGCTCCTAGGGTATTTAATTCGAAACGTTTAAACTATGCTAAGGTGTCCAGGTACCATCTCTAGATGTGCATGAAGGTTTCGGAATTTTGATTTGGCCCCAGGTGGTTCCAGTGGAACCACTTTTATCATTAGAAAATCAGTTTTCATTGAAAGGCTCCTAGAGTATTTAATTCGAAACGTTTAAACTATGCTAAGGTGTTCAGGTACCATCTCTAGATGTACATGAAGGTTTCGGAATTTTGATTTGGCCCCTGGTGGGTCCAGTGAAACCACTTTTATCGTTAGAAAATCTGTTTTCATTGAAAGGCTCATAGGGTATTTAAATCGAAACTTCTAGACTATGCTAAGGTGTTCAGGTAGCATCTCTAGATGTGCATGAAGGTTTCGGAATTTTGATTCGGCCCCCAGGTGGTTCCAGCGGAACCATTATATCATTAGAAAATCAGTTTTCATCGAAAGGCTCCTGAGGTATTTAATTTGAAACATTTAAACTATTCTAAGATGTTCAGTTTGCATCTCTAGATGTGCATGAAGGTTTCGGAATTTTTATTTGGCCCCAGGTGGTTTTAGTGGAACCACTTTTATCGTAGGAAAATCAGTTTTCATCGAAAGGCTCCTAGGGTATTTAGTTCGAAACGTTTAAACTATGCTAATGCGGTCAGATAACATCTCTAGATGTGCATGAAGGTTTCGGAATTTTGATTTGGCCCAGATGGTTCCAGTGGAACCACTTTTATCGTTCGAAAATCAGTTTTCATCGAAAGGCTCCCAGGGTATTTAGTTCGAAACGTTTAAACTATGCTAATGCGGTCAGGTAACATCTCTAGATGTGCATGAAGGTTTCGGAATTTTGATTTGGCCCAGATGGTTCCAGTGGAACCACTTTTATCGTTATGAAATCAGTTTTCATCGAAAGGCTCCTAGGATATTTAATTCGAAATGTTAAAACTATGCTACTGTGTTCAGGTAACATCTCTAGATGTGCATGAAGGTTTCGGAATTTTGATTTCGCCCCAGGTGGTTCCAGTGAAACCACTTTTATTGTTAGAAAATCAGTTTTCATCGAAAGGCTCCTAGGGTATTTAATTCGAAATTTTTAAACTATGCTAATCTGTTCAGGTAGCATCGCTAGATGTGCATGAAGATTTCAGAATTTTATTTGGCCCCAGGTGGTTCAAGTGGAACCACTTTTATCGTTAGAAAATTTGTTTTCATGGAAAGGCTCCTAGGGTATTTAATTCGAAACGTTTGAACTATGCTAATGTGTTCAGGTAACATTTCTAGATGTGCATGAAGGTTTTGGAATGTTGATTTTGCCCAGGTGGTTCCAGTGGAACCACTTTTATCGTTAGAAAATCTGTTTTCGTCGAAAGGCTTCTAGGGTATTTAAATCGAAACTTTTAAGCTGTGCTAAGGTGTTCAAACAGATCTCTAGATGTGCATGAAGGTTTCGGAATTTTGATTCGGCCCCTAGGTGGTTCCAGTGGAACCATTATATCGTTAGAAAATCAGTTTTCATCGACAGGCTCCGGGGGTATTTAATTTGAAACATTTAAACTATGCTAAGATGTTCAGTTTGCATTTCTAGATGTGCGCGAAGGTTTCGGAATTTTGATTTGGCCCCAGGTGGTTGCAGTGGAACCACTTTTATCGCTAGAAAAACAGTTTTCATCGAAAGGCTCCTAGGGTATTTAATTCAAATCTTTAACCTGTGCTAATATGTTCAGATAACATTTCTAGATGTGCATGAAGGTTTCGGAATTTTGATTTTACCCCAAGTTGTTCCAGTGAAACCATTTTTATCGTTAGAAAATCTGTTTTCATCGAAAGGCTCCTAGGGTATTTAATTCGAAACTTTTAAACTATGCTAAGGTGTTCAGGTAGCATCACAAGATGTGCATGAAGGTTTCGGAATTTTGATTTGGCCCCATGTGGTTCCAGTGGAACCACTTTTATCGTTAGAAAATCAGTTTTCATCGAAAGGCTCCTTGGATATTTAATGCGAAACATTAACACTATGCTGAGGTGTTGCTAAGGAAATGGGGGGATACACCAATGTGTGCTTTGCACACAAATAACTCGATCTAATTTAGATTGTCATCTTCACTACTAGTTTCACGCATGCGCATTCAGGGCAGTAGAAATAGTTCAATATGGCAGCTCGCAACCGTGAGCTCATCGTCGATATAGCTTGGGAAGTTTATATTTGCTTTCAGCAGTGGTAGTGACTAGTGAAACTGGAATTAGCATTGATGGTGACATGAGAACAGATACTTTTATGTTAATATAGCGGAGATTACACTAAGTCTATATTTTCAACATTATTTATGTACAGTTTCTATCTCAGGTATACGTTTTGTGAGACAGCTGAGATGACTGATACCAAGGGAAATTCCAGTGAAAAGATTTGAAGAAAAACGAATCATACAGCCGATATCGAATCGAAACGAATACCAACTTAACCCTTTACCTAACGTAACGTCCAAAACCGGCCAGCGCTATTCTCAAAAATCGCCAATTAATTTTCATTATTTTTTTCATTTTTTGTCTCAAAAACATAGGTTATGACCCCTCGTTGGAACGAGCTCGTCGAGCTCGTTCCAACGAGGGGTCATAACCTATGTTTTTGAGACAAAAAATGAAAAACTTTAGTTATTCAAGAATTATTTTTGTAAGTGTCGTCTGCTTTTCATGTTAGGTAAAGGGTTAAGATTTGAAATCGAATCGAATCTCGAAGCTCCACAGGGCCCTAACTCACCGTTACAGAAAAAAAGTATAAAAGGATCGTTCTTATGAAAATAAATTCATGTGTGAATTTCGATGCTCCGTTGAAGATATGAAAACATGGACAGGGTTGACCATCCCAAACAAACTGCCATTACATTTAGAACCGTCACCTCCTCTTCTGTCACTAACTTGTTTAAATAAATTAGTGACTCGTTTAAACAAGTCAAGTAACATGCTTAAACGAGTTAGTTAACTTGTTTAATCAAATTTAGTAACTTGCAAGTTAGTAACGTGTGTAGAACAGTTAGTGAACTTGTTTAAGCAACTTGTTTCAACAAGTTAGCAACTTGTTTAAACAAATTACAAACTTGTTCAAACAAATTATTAACGTGTTTAAACACGTTACTAAAATGTTTTAACACGTTACTAAGTTGTTTAAGCACGTAACTAACCCGGTTTAACAAAATTATTAACTTGCTTAAACAAGTTAGGAACAGAACATGGGGGGGGGGGGGGTGTCCACGTCTCTGTAAGAATCCAACAAAAAATACCCCTCCTTATCCACGAAAAAATACAACAAAATAAAAATAAGAAGACAAGAACAGAGGAGAAAGAATAAAAAGATGCAAGCGAAAAACCATATTGCATCATAGGGAAACCAAACCAAAGTATCAAGAACGCACGAAGAGACAAGAAGCCAAATTTGTGATCTATTCTATATAGAGTTCTTAAAAAAGTGTCGGTGAAAATTGTGTGTATTTGTACCGCCATCTACTTTAATTCTGGGTTGAGGAGTCACCGTTCGGATCTTGAAAACGCTATATTCATTTTTAGAAAATAAAACAGGAAACATTTTATTAATTTATTCTTCCACGTACGTCTTTTGTCTGCTTTTGATAATGTGTCATTCAAATTATATCAAACAAGACGTTAAGGTTACATGTCCTGCAGTTAGGTGCATATAGACTCTAGAAAAAATACAAACACATTCCCTTGTTGCGTACGTGTGAACTTATATCATACAGTGAACACCGATTATTAACATAGTTGCAGTGTAGCCTATTAGCAGCTATTTGTTTAAATAAGCTGCAATGGTTCCAATACAAATGATTAGTTGCTAGTTGTTTAAATGCGCAGTAAAAGATGTAATAATAATAACACTTTGGTTGGCTGTTGATTTTTAGGTGAGAAGGCCTTGATTAGCCCTGTTCTCCCAAATGCCTCCTTATCCCCACGCCTCTTTTCTCCTCCCAACACTCAGAGAAGAAATGCTTGATGACATCCCGTGTCCCATTGTTCCTAATCTCTCCGATGAACATACTAACCCTCTCCTTTATGTCACCCACCAACCACATGTCGTTCATTCTCCCATCCCATTTTCCCATCATATTCCCAGTGAATCTTATTCTGTTAGATTGGTATTTTCCTAAGCTCCAGGGACCGCGACGACCTCAGCTTGAACAACAGTGACCCCCCCCCCCCCACCCCCAAAGATGCCATGTTCTTCAAACCATGGCTTCTCTTTATCACACCCCTTCTTGTCAATTCAGGTTACAACCCGCCATGACTCTTTCTCTGACGAACTGTTTACCCCGGCTTGTGCCCACTTCTAAGCCTGAGATCCCAGTTGAATAGTTCTTTATTAACTCCCTCACTTTGTCTATCCACCTGCCTTTATGTTGAATTCCAAATATTCTGGAACATTAATTTACATCATCTGCTGTCAAAATAGTTAACATAGCAGAATTTCATTAAGTCTATCCTGTCCCTAATTCTCATCCACACAAGCTCACCCCTTATTGCTTCTAGTGCTGCGGCGTTACTCGACCAAGTTATCCACCGGCCTGCATCATTCTACGAGGTTTCCAAGCTCTTTAAAGCCATTTCGTTTAAAGGTATCACTTCCGTACCATATATTATACTTGGTACACCCACCATTTCCCAGACTGTTTTCCCCACTAAAATCTTACTGAGGCTGTTTCTCCCTATCAGTTTCATTTAGTTAAGGATTTCCCTCCCCTTCACATTTGGTTTTTTCGTATGGTTTCGGTAGATACCTCTTCCCGTAATGTTTATATTTACCCCTAAATACTTGTAGTCACATGTCTTCCCTACACTTAAGCCCTGTTTATTCGGCGACATTTGCATACGTACGTTTTTTGCATGTGTGTAAATTTGCTTATGTGAATAAAATTGACCCTATGGACGCATTTACTCAAGTGCAGATTTTACTCATAAATGCAAATTTACACCTAGTTGGGAATAGGTGCAGATATGCTCCAACCCGTGAGTCAATGCATTTGAAGTGTGTATATTTTACTACCGTCTGCAAATTTGGTTGTATAGACTTATAGCAAATTTACATACTGTCAGTGTATTACCCAACTGACTGCATCATATCTATTTGATGGGGTTTCTTCTTCTCTCTGTGGCATTTGAACAACCCAGCTTTAGAGCTACATAAGGAAATAGGGAAACTTTCTGCGTCTATGGAAATTTTCCAGACTGACCCTTTCCATGGTTGCGATAGAAATGAATGGTTTTGACAGTTTACTACAAATTTACTTCTGGCACCACAAATTCGTATGAACGCATAGCAAATATACTTTTGCATACGTGTGTAAATTTGCATATGTGTGCAAATTTGCATATATGCAATTTTGGCCGCATAAACAGGGTGTATAAGAAGTTTGCTGCTACCTTCTCATACGAATTACGACGTACAATAATAGGCCTACTCAGCGGAGTCGCGAAGATGGCCGCTTGGGGTATTGTAAATCCGATAAGTCCCAACAGTAATGACTCGAGTCCCGTCTAATCAAATATTCCAACTACAGCATCAAGGCATGTCGCCGTTGAAGCCTTCATTGAAGGCATGCCTTGATGATGTAGTTGGAATATTAGACAGCTGTGAGTGCGGTGGTTCAGTGGTTACGGCATTGGACTTCAACCCGAAAGGTCCACGGTTTGATCCCCGCCGGGGTAACTGCGTTGTGTTCTTGGCCAAGACACTTAATCCCGATTGCCCGCGTGGGGGCATGGTAGCGCAGTGTACTAAGGCGTACTGCACGTCGATGGTGCACTTCTTTTCTACCAATGTTTACGCTGCGTATGTGGAGTGAGTACGTTGGGGGGGGGGGAGGCGGCGGGAGGGGGTGGGGAATCGAACATTGAATCCCCGCTGCTCGATGGTTCTTCCCGGGTACTCCTGCTACCACCAACGTAAAAATGTCTGACACGAGGTGACCATGGCTGTCGAAAGCGTAGTTAACCCTTTATCCAACGCAGACGATATCAAATTTATTATTTTAAATATCATTTTTCAAATTTTTCAAAAAATTTCAACAAAACCCTATCATGTGAAAACCCGTTGGAACGAGCTCGACGAGCTCGTTCCAACGAGGGGTCACATGATAGGGTTTGTTGAATTTTTTTGAAAAATAGTATTTTTTTCAACTGCTGAATTTGCATATTACGTGAGCGAATGCGGTCGATTCGTTGGGTAAAGGGTTAAACCGCAGTAAATAAATAAATAAATTGGACAGTTGGGATTTCCGTTCAATAACTCAAAACGTCTTTGAAATTTATTATTGGAAATTTTAAATATACTTTTAGTAGTCGTGACGCAACATCTTATTTAATAAGCCTTTTTCGAAACTTCCATCTTGGCTTTTTAATCTATGCAAGGTCACAGGTCGCGAGGTGTAAACATTTCAAGAAAACACGTTGTAAGCAATGTGAGAAAAGAGCGGGTGAGGTGCTTCGGACCCCATTTCGTACATCAGTGCGAATTCAAAAAATATTTAGCCAAGGATACCATTTGTTTAAGACAATGGAAATATTGTATACGAACTTTCAGTATTTCGAATTTATTTCCTATCGACTTAAATGGTGTTTGAATGCACACCGTGTCAAAACACTGTGGCAGTGAGCACTGTTTCGACAACTTTCCAGGATTCCCCAAAGCCGAGAAACTCCGTGTAACGAGTGTTTCCTTGTTGCCACTCAAAACAAGTCCTCGCCACCGTAAAATGTCCTTAAACCTGCGATATCCCATCGTTCAAAGTCGTCTAGAGTTGCTACTTCAGTTAATTCGAATGATGGCATCGGTTCTATGAATTTAAACTTGATATTTCAGAAAACTAATTGTCTTGGCTGACACAGAACTCAACGCGATGAACATGGAAATCGCTTTGTTTACAGCCCGGACTTGTGACCTTGCATAGGTTAAAAGCCAAGATAGCAGTCTCGAAAAAGGCTTGTTGACACGTGATGACCGAACCGAACCTCCAAATTGGTCAAGTTGGCCCCCAACAACTAATCTACTGCAGACGTCCATTTGTATGGCAGAATGTGTGTGAGTATAATGACTTAAGTCCAACTATCAAATCTTGTCTTTTATGTAGTTTTAAGAAAGTACTTGAACACTTGCACGCAGGGGCGTGGCTGGAGGTTTCCGATTGAGGGAGGGGGTGTATGGTAGTGCATGTCCAACTAGATGGAGGGGCCGGGAGGGACCGTCCCCTAGTTGGAAATTCACTACCGAGAAACATTTTGAAAATGAAGCCATGAAAGGGGGCATAAAATTGATTCTAGTAACTGAAATACCAACGCATTTATGATAGAATTATCAGGTTATTATTATTTGGTATTATTCTGAGAATTGAATATGTGCTAAACAAATGCTGATCATTGATAATCATTCTATACTAACAGTTATGTTTGCTTTTATTACTGTATATCGTAATGTGTATGAGACCGCTTTTCACCCCCATTACCCACGTGGAGGCACGGTGGCGTTGTGTACTAAAGCGTACTGCACGATGATGGATCACCTGTCTTCAATCAATGCTAACCCTGCTTGTGTGGAGTTAGTATGTTGGGGAGCTGACAGATACTCGCCGTTGCTCGGTGGTTCTCTCCGGGTACTCCGGCTTCCACCACCCGTAAACTGTCATGATCATGATTAGCCATTGGGCAGAAATCTGTGACTTTCATCTCCAAGCTCAATCGTGATGTGATTTTCTTGAAGTGCATTTCGAGGATTTTTTTTTATTACGATAAGTAAACGTACTATAAAAATCTAATACCGATTGACATCATGCATACTTATGAAGCTCGATATTGCGTGCACTGTAGTTGTAAATAGTAACAGTTGGAATTTTTGCTGATTTGAAATCGAGTTAGAATTTTGGAAAATAAAGGAGACATCAGCATCACCAAAGAAGCACTAAAATCCAGATAGATGGAATTTCCAACCACTCATGACTTGCCCTCCGAATTTCCAACTATAGGAAATTTTGTCCAGAATTTGGGGGGTGGAGGTGACACACCCCACACCCCCTATCGCCACGCCCCTGCTTGCATGAGAACAATTATATCTCAGACTCTAATTACTGACGAAAATTTCCCGATTGGAACAATTATTGGGGGATGCTCCCACCCCTTGCGACACCGTTTTAACAAAGTAACAATACAGCTATTTGTTAAGCTGCGCAAAAAAGCGGTCTCATATTATTGTTTATTTATTTATTGTGTTTAAGGTCACAGATTTCTGCCCAATGGCTAATCATGACCGTGACAGTTTTACGGGTGGTGGAAGCCGGAGTACACGAAGAGAACCACCGAGCAACGGCGAGCAACTGTCACCTCCCCAACATACTAACTCAACACAAGCAGGGTTAGCATTGATTGAAGACAGGTGCTCCATCGACGTGCAGTATGCATTAGTACACAGCGCCACCGTGCCCCCACGTGGGTAATGGGGGTGAAAAGTGGTCTCAACACATTACGATATATACACTCTAAAATCAGTTGGGTTAAAAATCAACCCAAATCGACTGGGTTGAGTGAATATGAACCCACTTGGGTTCATATTCACTCAACCCAGTCGATTTGGGTTGATTTTTAACCCAACTGATTTTAGAGTGTAGTAATAAAAAGCAAATATAACCATTAGTATAGAATGTGCATCAATGATCAGGGATCACAGATGGATCATTGGATTAGAGCATTAGACTTAAGATTGAAAGGTCGACGGTTCCATCCAGACCCGCGAAATCTGTATTGTGTCCACATGCAAGACAATTCAGTCCGATTACCTATGTGGAAGCACGACGACGGTATCCATTCATTCATTCAGTCGATCCTAACCTACTCCTAACTACAGTACAGTCGCCGTGGATTGGTCGGAATACACGCATGGGGCACTGATGTCCACGCATGCGTCGACCAAGTAATAGAAATCACCACCAGTTCGTCTCATGAGTTCCAATGTGTTCTATGTGCCTACTGGCACATAGAACACATTGGAACTCAGGGGACGAGTTATTGAACAGCAAAATTTTAATTAATGACGCACCGGGTTGTTCCCGGCTGTACGCGGTGCTTCATTAATTAAGGTTTTGACGATTATTCCTATAATTTGTGTTTGGAATCTAATATTATTGCGACTGGGGAAATACTGCCCCCACGTGGAAAGTGACCAATCCACGACGGCCGTACTGTAGGACCAACTGGACGTTACCCTTCCCACCAGTTCGGAAGTGTGGGGGAGGCGTTAACGGAGGGCGCTACTTAGGACTAATGATAACCCTGCTCGTGCCGAGTTTTAAGTTGGGGAGTCAGACAGTTACTCACCGTTGCTCGGTGGTTCTCTTTGGGTACTCCTGCTTCCTCTACTCGCAAAAGGTAACATCCACTTGTCCCACTTTCTTAATTTAAGTAGGGAAATGCAGTTGTATAATGGGGCACTGTTAATAAATTCTCTATTGACTTGATCAAAGATTAATATTTATAGTTAGTCTGTGTGAAACACACAGACTATTCTTCTTCTCCTGTCTTCTGCTTTCTGTGCACTTCCTTGTCCGCCTGATAATTCGAATACGAATATTTCTATCTCGCTGCTTTTTGGCATACTGAGAGACAGTTTCTGGTACTCGGCCACCTATACTTTTCAGCCTCATGGGGTATTGGGGATGTCCCTAGGTGTGTTTTGAAAGTAGGACACTACCTCAGGCTTGGTATGACCTATGGACTCGGGACCAACACCAAATGAGTCGACACTCAATCGAGGTTCCATATATGGGTTAAGGTCACTGAGGTCACCCAGGGGTCATTGAGTTCATTTTTCAAAATTGTTGAAAATTGTATTTTTTTGACCCCCTATTTATTTTTATCTATTGGTGTTTAAGGTCACATACTTATGCACAATGGCAGATCGTGACCGTGGCAGTTTTTACGGGTGCAGGACGCCGGTGTACCCGGAGAGATCCACCGAACATCGACGAGCAACTGTCAGCTCCGCAACATTCTAACTGTGTTCAAGCTCCGCTCAAGCAGGCTTACAGGGGTTGAAGACATGTGCGCCATCGACGTGCAGTACGCCTTAGTACACTGCGTCATCGTGCCTCCATGTAAGCAACCGAGATAAAGTGCCTTGCCCAAGGACACAAAGTGTGTCGTCCCGGACGGGGATTGAAGTCGGGATCTCTAGCATAGAAGTTCAACAGTCCACCACTGAGCCACTGGGCTTCCTTTTGACCCCCTAATGCATTCCCGAAGTTCACACATGCATTCTTACATTAAAAGTGGCTGTGGGCAAAACTATTGAAAGTGAGTCAAGTTCATAACTTAAACATGGTATGACGTATGGACCTGGCATCAACACCATATGAGTCGAAACTCAATGGAGGTTCAAAATATGGGTCGTCACTGAGGTCACTCAGCGGCCATTGAGTGCATTTTTGAGAATTGCTGGAAATCGCATTTAGAGCCCCCTACCCCTACCCCCCCCCCCCCCCCCCCCCCCCAATGCAGTCCCAAAGTGCATACATGCATTTTTCCCTTACAAAAGTGTGCGGGCCCAAAATTTGGTAAGTGGGTAAAGCTCATATCTCAAGCGTGCGTGGCATGACGAGTGGACCTAGGACCAACGTTAAATGAGTCGAAACTCAATCGGGGTTCAAAATATGGCTTAAGGTTAGTGAGGTCACCCAGGGGTCACTGAGTGTATTTTTCAGAATTGCTGGAAGTCGCAGTTTATGACCATCTAATACATTGCTAACGTTCATACTTGTATTTTTACACTAAAAAATGTGAGTATCCAAAAATTTGAAAAGCGGGTCACACCAATATCTCAAACATATATGACCTATGGACCTGGGACAAACAACACCAAATGAGTCAAACACCATGCAAGATCATATTATGGGTTAAAGTCAGTAGGATCAGTCGGGTCTCATTAATTGCAGTTTTCAGAATTGCTTAAAATTTCATTTTATAACCCCAATGCGTTTCTGAAGTTCATATATGTATTTCTTCACTCAAAAAAGTGGGCAGGGTAAAACATTTCTGATTTCTTATTAGAACACGTTGAATGCTGTGCACAGAAGTTATTTCCGGTTTCTTGAAAAAAAACTTTACCTGAATCCTGTATGAAAATCTTTAAATGCTGTTTACGAAAACCTATTTCTGAGTTCTTTAAAGATATTGTACTCCCATAAATAAGTCTCCACAAATTCTCTTTCCATACAATTTAGTTCTGATGGTTTCACCATTTTCACACAGATTCGAATTTACTGGTCGCAGTAAATTCTGCATTTGTAGTTCATTTCACTTAAGTAAGCCAAGTTACTGAATAGATCACTTGATTATTTGGCATAAACACAAGCAGAACATATGTTAGTTTAAACAATATTTATTCAGTAAGACTGATATTATACATACTACAATGTTAGTTCAAACAGAAAATCAAAGTAACTGTACATTATGCCCAGGGTGGCGGAAGCTCGATAAAAGTAGATGGAGAGGCACTAATTTACATTGCTGCCATGGTTCGACCTAGTTTGAGAAAGGTTACAATCCTATATCGGTAAATGTACCATGCCTCGCTATACTCTCCCGTTTAGATCAATATGCCGCTGTGGTCACCGTCTTGTCCATTCCTTCTACTTCAACCACCTTCCAACCCGAGAGAACCCGAGAGTGGAAAAAATACCTGAACACAAAGCGTTTCCATGGGAACAAATGTAACCTGTTCGAGCGCAATCTGTATGTCTATTGTTTGTTAACTGGTTTAATCAACTATGGATTAGCCCCTTTGGGCACAGCGTTGATCCCAAGTAACACACATCCTTAATGCAACGTTGAAATGACATCTAATGTCACAGACTGCGCTGCTGTTGCATTATAACAGTAACTGTGACCCGTGAAGGCACCATAACTTTCTGTGTGAAGTAAAAATTGGTAGTGGACGAGCAGACGATAGAAAGAGCAAAAAATCTGAAGCGAGGCTCGGTAATAATTTAATCCAACAGCTCGACAGAGCTGTTTGATTAAATTATTACTGAACCTCCCAACAAACCGGGATGGTTTCGCCCATTTCGAAGTTGACAGCATTGACTGAAATTATACTTTCCAGGGTTCCAGTGTTAAAGGGGTTAAAGAAGAATAGTATCCACCGCATCTGTTGCCCGGTCTCATAGGCCTTGGCGACAAGACTTGGGACGTCACTTAATGCCTTACAGAAGCAATGATTAAAACCAGAGAAACAGAATTTACTATAACCAGTAAATTCGGATCCGTGCGAAAAAAAGCATCAGAACTTAATTATAGAAAAAAAAAAAAAAATTTGTGGAAACTCATTTCGGGAGTAAATATCTTTAAAGAATTCAGAGATAGGTTTTCGTAAACAGCGTTTAGAGATTTTCATACAGGATTCGGATAAAAACAATTCAGGAAACCGGAAAATAACTTCTGTTCATAGCATTAAATGGGTTCTAAAAAAAGAATCAACAATGGATATTTTTTACTCAGTGCACTTTTTTGAAGTAGTGCTACATGAAATGACCAAAAAAAATTAATGTCTGTGAGTGCTTGAAGTTTCTGATCCACGAAAATATTATTTTAATTATCACAAAATGGAATATATAAAACTCCGAGTGCTTGAAATTTCTGATTTACGAAAATATTTTTTTTATTATCACAAAATGGAAAATATAAAAACTCCAATGAAAGGAAAATGATTACACCAGCTGAGTGGAAATATCAATCATTTTACTCGAATTGCCATTTTGACCCGCAGTTTTATCATCAACAATAGAAGGTTTGAATATATAACTTTCCATGCATGATCTTGGTGTACTGGTTGAGGTGTTCTCACCTTGCCAGCAAGTATTGTTCTTATCAAAAGGTATTAATAACTTAGACAATAGAGATTTGAAGTGTAGTCTGTACTATATTTCTGGGTACTTTGCTTGATTTATTAAAAAATCCTGTTAACTAACACAGCTCTGAAAATATGTTTAATTTATTATTATTGTCTTTGACAATTTAGAGCTAAATTAAATAAATTAAATTATTATATATATTTAGACACTAATAAGTATGGTGATGACAATATCAATCAATCAATCTTTATTCGACAATGTAACCGGGGTTTAAACAAGTTGTAGACAAAGTACAATTTGAAAATGTGGTACATCTTTGGGAGCAACGTTCCCCAGTTTGGCCGTCTTCCCGATGCTCCCCTTTGCGGAATTTGTTATTATATGAACAGAACAGTCCAGTTACTATACTAGTTCTTTGGTAAGTCGCCTCAGGGTCGCATGACAGTTGGGAGAGAGAAATATTATGGAAGCAAACAACGTAAGTAATAAATGGAGTATTTGTGTTGGAGGGAATTTGTCTTATTAGACTGTGCATTACTTTTTTCGTACATTTTGCGCTTATATCCATGAAACACTAATTAATAAATATATTTATATACAAATATCGTCCATATAGTGCAAGAAGGCACCACCTGCAATGCTAAGGCGTTGCAGATAGCGCCTTGTTGCACTCAGGGAACGATATATTGTGGATTTGTTTTAAAAATCTACTTTTTTCTAAGCCGCAATTGTGAATTTAATCAAAGCATTCCATTTTTGACTGACGGACCAAGAGCTTGCTCTGCTGAAATTTAAAGTTTAGCCCTCAAAAAACAGACCTTTGTTATAGTTGTTCTGATTTGTTTGGAAGTTGATGAGTATGTTATCACATTTGTGATTGTTAGCTCATTACCAGTTATCGACGATTCGCAGTAAACACTGCTGACAAACGGAGGACCTACGACTGTGAATATCTGTCACTAATACTAATACGGACTTTTGTAGAGGTGTGAAAATTTCTTACTTCAACCTGCTGGCAAAGTGGGAAGGCACCTACTGGTTGATTAGTGGCATTAGAAGCAATATTATGATCAAATGAGTCTAGGGGGTCCTTTGACAAACGGATATACATGTATAAATAGGACCAGTTGAAAAAAAGTTGTTGGATATCCAAAACAAAGGTTTGTTATTTTTTTACTTTGTTGATCAGCTGAAACTTTGCATCATTTCATAAAAGCTCTCAAATGGTGTCAACTATTAGAATTATCAACAGAGGAAAACTGGAATTACAATTTTTTTTGGGGGGGGGGGGGGGTGGGAGGGGGGTTTTCCTTCAATCTGTTTCAGCCGGTAGTGTAATAAAACGACACAAAAATCTCTCTCCTGATATATCGCTATGTGATACTTAGTTAGAAAGAGAAGAAAGAAAAATAATGAGAGGAGGAATTTATTAAATATTTTCACTTTACCAGTGTACACCTCCTCACCAAGGGAATAGCATATTTTTGTGGGGAAATAATACGGGGAGGTTGGATAACTATTCAGTTTATATTTTATACCCTTTAAGTACTTTTTTTTTATTTCTAGAAAAGGCACAGGACATGTTTTTCAGCTCATGAACTTCCGAGTCGATCTTGGTAGTCCATGAAGTGAAAGTTTACTTGCGCTTCCGGTGCTTTGCCGTAACAAATTGTACATATTTAGTTTAAACAATATTTTTATTTCAAAGAAAAAAAGGAATCATGTTATATGTACACATCATGTTTGAAAAGAAAGATGAAATAAAGCGAATTATCATATGACTCGTAGGTTTGTTTACTTTAAAACATTTGATATTTTGCTTTCATATTAATCAGTGATAAATAAAGCCTTCCGTCAATTTCATTGGTTAATTTCAAAACGAGACAATTTGATTGGCTGAATAAAATAAAACTGGGCCACATTTTCATAATTTGCATAATTAGAGTTTGGAGCTTTCATTGGTCAATTTCAAAACTGGACAATTTGATTGGCTAAACAAAATACTACTGGGTGATATTTGCATAATTTCAGTAGGGAGAATTTACGTTATCTTTCCTGTTTAGGGTGGGTTATATTGTATTAATCTTTTACCTGCAAGAAAAACGCCTTTCATTTTTTTTATATTTTCACTGTTTGCTTCCAAAACATAGGTTATGACCCCTCATTGGAACGAGCGTGTCACGCTCGTTCCAATGAGGGGTCATAACCTATGTTTTGGAAGCAAAAAATGAAAATTTTTAGTTATACGAGGATGTTTTTTCCAAGTGCCGTCTGCAACTCAAGTTAGGTGATGGGTTAAAAAGTCATACTAAGTGGCTAATGTGTGCGTGTGTGTGTCATATGATAAATAGAATATGAAATGAGTGTTTTTCTCATATAATATTTATGAAACTCGTCCGAATTTTTCGTTTGGGCTCGCCAGAGGCTCGTCAAAACAGAAAATTCTTAGACTCGTTTCACAAATATTATATGAGAAAAACACTCATTCCATATCCTCTATATCTAAGATAATCGTACATTAAATAACAAGAAGAACAACTTATAAGTAAGGGATTCGACTGTAAGCATGGAACTCTTGTGAGTCGTCTCCCTAGAAAATATTTTGCTGGGTAGACAAAACACCCACACTGCAATTTAGTATTAATTCACATGTATATACTGTCATTATTGAAATTGACAATTTCCCCGGACAGTCAGGAACAGTTCAAGTTTTTTGAAATACGATTTGTTTAGGCCATGGATCACGAGGTGGTATTAAACAAGCATTAGTTGGTTATAGATGTATAAAACCGTTTGAGTTTAGTGGAAGCGTCCACTCAGTAAGATGTAGTCTTGTATTGCTCTAAAAACTTTGAGAGATCGACGATAAACGGGAGAACATGAAATGTGGAATTGATTACGAGCACCAAAAATCACTGGACAATGCAACAAGAAATGTTCAGTTGTTTGTTACACGATATTTACATTGAAGATTGCATATCTAATCAATAATAAAATTAAGTTCGAAATTTTTTTTTAAAAAAAGTACAAAAAAACGAGACACTATGAAAACAAACATTTACAAAATAAATATTGATAATGACAAATACAATTATATCCCTTTACCTAACCTGAAAAGCAGACTACACTTGCAAAAACAAATTCTTGATTAACTATTATTTTCAGTTTTTGTCTCAAAAACAAAGGTTATGACCCCTCATTGGAACGAGCTCGACGAGCTCGTTCCAACGAGGAGTCATAACCTATGTTTTAGAGACAAAAAATGAAAAAAAAAAAAAAAATTAATTGGCGATTTTTGAGAATAGCGTTGGCCGGTTTTGGCCGTTACGTTAGGTAAAGGGATATACAAAATGACACAGCTTATTTACAAATTGTCTCCTGTGTGCATTAAGCTTTAGCATTGCAGATGGTACCTTAATGCAGAAGGAAAGAAATGTTGATATAAGGCAGTCAGTCTTTTCTCTTTTTATTCTTTTTCCATGGAGGAATACCATCTGTTTCAAGATGAATCCAGAGAAACCGCACCGTAACGGTGGTTTGGGAGCAGTCCTGTGTGACATGTCTGTTGATGTCACCATTTTTCTTTATAATATGACTGCACGACAACGACGTTAAAGTTAAAAGGGACAGACCAAAAGTCTGATAAAGTACTCGTGTTTACAAGCATTTACAATCTAAAAAGCAAACAATATGATAAATATACTTATGCTATCTAATTGAATCTCGGTTGTGTTCAAACTATGAAAGCAACTATAACATGTTATCTTAAGTAAAGTGGGAGAACCTGGAAGAACCGGAAGAGCAATCAGAAGATGTTAACCCGTTGAAATCGTAAGACCTCTTTTTCTGGCGCAGGAACATGATACGACGTAATTTCATTAAGAAGGATGACAGCTAAGTGAGTGTGTGGAGTAGACCAATCAATACTTTCAACGTGCAGCTCCAAAGCTGCACGTTGAAAATATTAATTGGTCTACCCTGAGCTGCACGTTGAAAATATTAATTGGTCTACCCTCCAAATAATGAATATGGACTCTTCCAATTGCTGTCACTGAACTGACATGGAAGATACCACCACTCGCCCAGTGTTCAAAACTTTAAGACCAGGAAGTGGGACAAACGGGAATAAACCCACTAAACAGCTCGACACCATTTGTTTTCAGTCTAATTATTGTAACTAGCCTATAAACCATTACTTAATTATAAAAGAGATACTTATATTAAAATACTCGTCGACTGATAATAATAAATATATATTTCTAAATACTTGTCGATTTTTTCGAATTCTTCTATTCCTTGAGATAAACACATTAACGTATAGCGCATATGGCACTAGGAATGTCACCCTGTGGTGGCTCTGATCCAAGTATTATATTACCTCATGACTCCACATTCATCTGATGCCATCTTTGTCTAACCTCCCCAATCTGAGAATTTATACTGTTTTAATTAGCACCTTAAGGAGCACGATGGCTCAGTGGTTACTCATTGGACTCATCTCGAAAGGTCCATGTTTAATCCCCACTAGGGGTACATGCTTTGTACCCTTTTGCAAGGCACTTAATCCCGATTGCCTACGTGGGGGCACGGTGTGCTGTGGACTAAAGCGTACTGCGCGTCGAGGGTTTCTTCAACCAATGCTAATCGTGCATGTATGGAGTTAGGACGTTGGGGAATAGGACAGTTGCTTACCGTTGTTCGGTGTTTCTATCCGGGTACTTCGGCTACCTACACCCGTAAAACCACCCGACACAAGGTGACCCTGTCTGTCGAAAGTGCCGTTAAACCCAAATAACCACCTTCACCCTCTTGCCACGATTACAACAATTCCAATTTAATTTAATTCAAAGGGGCTGATGTTCATTATGGTAAGCATGAGGGGGCTTGTCTGTAATGTTTGGACACTAGCTTGCAGTAATGTACCTTAGAAAAAATAACAATAACCAAGCAATGTTTTAACCCTTTAATTAAAACGATTCCGCCTGGAAATGTTTAGGTCTGTTAATTAAAACTATTCGGTCATTTGCGCTTGTAGATTTCACATAACAACAGAAAGAGGAATTGCTTTGAAATAAACTGATAT
This sequence comes from Pictodentalium vernedei, assembly GCA_031216915.1. Classification (NCBI taxonomy): domain Eukaryota; kingdom Metazoa; phylum Mollusca; class Scaphopoda; order Dentaliida; family Dentaliidae; genus Pictodentalium; species Pictodentalium vernedei. The sequence goes on along the minus strand of CM062295.1, from coordinate 646,347,038 downwards.
GTTAATTTTTTAATCAAGAACAGGGGTTTAATTACTGATAGGATGGGGGCGGTGTTGGTCATATTACTCAGGATCCGAGTTTTCTCACTGCGGGTAGAATCAGTTACCGAAAATCACCTGTTCTTTGATTTCATATACTCCAATTGGTGCAGTTTACAAACCATTTGTGAGATCCTTAAATGAACCTACAACTGCGCCATAATTACCCACTTTTAACCCCATTGCATTCCGAAAACGGAACAAAATGATGTTAGTACATATGATATGTCGCATCCTTTCCTTCATTTCATTTAGTTCGGTCACGATTAGTCAGTGTGCAGAAATATATGACCATAAACACCAATAAATTCATTCCTTCATTTCATTGTGGTCAATTTACAAGTTTAAGATTCCACATGGTTGTGTAGGAACGGGCGGTCTCTAAGATATTGGGCTATGTTCTAAAGAATATTTAACTGGACATGAGTTCGTTGTGATTCGACTTTTTGCATAACTCACATTTTCTTAACTGGATGAGTGCTAGAAGCCATTATCAGGGCTCTACTGAAGTGCTGCTTTACACTGTATTTATTACTTTCTTTTGTCAGCAGTTTAAACACAAAAATGTTTAACCCTTTACCCAACCAGTCGGCCACATCCGCCCGCGTAATATGCAAATTCAGCAGTTGAAACAATATTATTTTTGAAAAAAATTCCAACAAAACCATATCATGTGACCCCCTCTTTGGAACGAGCCCGTCGAGCTCGTTCCAATGAGGAGGTCACATAATATGGTTTTGTTGAATGTTTTTGAAAAAGTGAAAAAAAATGATATTTAAAATAATAAATATTTAAAATTCCAACAAAACCATATCATGTGACCCCTCTGTGGAACGAGCTCGTCGAGCTCGTTCCAAAGAGGGGACACATGATATGGTTTTGTTGAATTTTTTTGAAAAAGTAAAAAAAAAATGATATTTAAAATAATAAATTTTGATATCGTCTGCATTGGGTGAAGGGTTAAACAAAATTGTTTTATTACAATTTATTGGATAGTGCCAAGAAGCACTCTCCAATAAATAGTAACAAAGCAGTTGTTTACGAACAAAATCGTAGTAAACTAGGGCTGCTATAGCTTGTAGCATGGTATCCTTGAAAAAAACATTGCATTACAAATCACCGTTGAAAAATAATTTAGCACTCTACCAGTTAAATTCTCAACTCTGAGCCCAGTTTAATATGCACGATGTTTTCATATTTCTCCAGATTTATTGTTGTGGATCCAAGTCAGTTTTCTTCCTTTTCTCGTTATCATTCTGTCTATTCTGGAGTTGTGCTTTTATTTATTTTGTCCTCTTCCTGGGATTGTTTTTAATCATCCCCGGGAGATTTATTATCTTTTATTAAATGATGTAATGAACCTTTCAAATATCAGAACACGAAACAGTGACCTTGCAACAGTAATCCCCCAGAAGCAGGCTGTGACAAAATGATCCTATAATACTCATCTGGTGGTAAGAGGGATGTAAGATGCACAGATGTCTCGACTTTAAAGGCTGCAGAAGAAAAACAGATTCATAACAGGGAATCTTCGGTCACATCTTAAGAGTAAAGAGTTTGTTCACAAAGTTCCTGTTAATTTTCCACAAGATTGTAAGTTTGCAATGATTGGAACGCAAAAGAGAAATGCAGGTCTACAGGTAATTGTATTTCAGGTATTCTCTGGGGAAGATGAAATCGACATAATCTCTCTCTGTCTCTGAGCCCCCTTCTCTCTCTCTCTCTCTCGCTCTCTCTCTCTCTCTCTCTCTCTGAGACGATCTCTCTCTCTCTCTCTCTCTCTCTCATATCTCTCCCCTCCCTCTCTCCTTTTCCATATCTCTCTCCCCTCTCTCTCCCCCTCTCTCCCTGTCTCTCCATCTCTCTCCCCATCTCCCTCCCTCTCTATCCGTCTATCTCCTCTCTCCCTCTCCCTCTCTCACTCTCTCAATTTTAGTACTAAGGTTTTTTACACAGCGCCACCACACCTCCATTTAGGCAATCGGGATTAAGTGACTTGCCTAATCCCTGGCTGATATCGGGATGAAAAATGACTTTCCATAAAGTTATCTCCCTTGAAACTATTAGATGCACGAGGAAGGTCTAATAAAGAAGCAAGTAATTGCCCATAACAACAGCAGAAAATAAAGTCAAGTTTCCTTTTCTTACTTTTTATGAACGAAAACACTCAGACTTGTCTGTGATTTTCGTTATGGGCGTCATCGCGCCCCCATGAGGATAATCGAGGTAAGTGCCTTGCCCAAGGATACAATGCGGGAGTCGAATCGATCGCGCAGACGGTCACCCCTCCAAGGGCTAACCGGGCTCGACGTTGCTTAACGTCAGATTACGGAAGTTAAGCAACGTTGAGCCCGGCTAGTCCTTGTCGACATGAGGGCACGATGACCAGTCTAACCCTGCCTGTGCTGCGGTGCAGGGTTACGATGTTGGGGAGCTGGCAACTACTCGTCGTTGCTCGGTGGGTCTCTCCGGGTACTCCGGATTCCTCCACCCGTAAATGATATGACCTTGGCTGTTACAGTGTCGCTAAACCCTAATAAATAAATAACTAAATAAATAAATAAATTAAAAGTAACAAAAGTAAAATTTGGCTTTTTATGGCACGCTAGTTAGAAGCAACTAGTTCACAGATAATCCGTCATTAAGAATATCCATCACTATTTTACCTGCCAGCACAAAAGGTCCACTTTGACTCTTTGTTTAGCGAATGTATTTTTACAGTTATTTGCAGGTTTTTATTCTTCCCAGAAAAAAATAGCAAATCTCATCTCCTATACTTTTATATTAATGGAAGGGACAGTGCCTGTATTTTATACCATGATTACCTATTCTACTATTTGAAAAGCCAATGACATAAATTTTAGCTTTGCACACCAACCGTGGTGAACATACCAGCAATGGGATTTCAGTACTTAAAATTTACACCTACAGTGGAACTACATCTAAGTTGACCTTTGGTGATCTCGCCTTGAATGCTAACTTGTCTAAATTTATCACCCGTCGCCTCGTGAAGATTGAAATGAAACTGGCAATTATTTATTACGTTTTTAAATAAGTTTACATCATAAGACACCAAAAATTAACAAACAAAAAAATTAACAAACAAATGTTGTCTCACGTTAATAAAGCGTCCACAACTCGAAATAGTATGTTATTATGTTATTAAAATGACAAAAGGCCCCGTAATTTGCGCGTTTTGTTTTCAATTTCGTTTCGGCAATAAAATTGCCAGTGGAAGTACCGTCCACCGGTACTCATGTAAACAAAAACAGAATTGCACGTGTGAATATTGATTTATTCAACATTTAAACTCTTATTAATCTGACGATCATGGTCTAAATAAAATACACCCAAAGTAGCTTGGTGTGCCATATATTCACTGCTCGTGGTGAAGTGGTTTTAACCGCGCGCCAAAGGCTCGCGGTTAACTCCACTTCACCACTCGTGGTGAACATTTGGTACACCAAGCTACTATGGGTATATTATATATATATATATCTATATATATATATATATATATATATATATATATATATATATATATATATATATATATATATATATATATATATATATATATATATATATATATATATATAAAATGAATTATACCATGTAATGCAGATGAAATCAGTGAGAATCAATCTCTTTTCCAAATTTCCTGCTTACGGTACAGAATACAGAATTCGGCACTTCTGTTATGCATTTTTTAGGATGAAAGACTCTGACGCCGATGGGGATCGAGAGTTGACTTCTGCGAAATGAGAAGTGCCGAATTCTGTATTCTGTACCGTAAGCAGGAAATTTGGAAAAGAGATTGATTCTCACTGATTTCATCTGCATTACATGGTATAATTCATTGTAAAAAACTAATTCTGGGGGATACCGAGTAATTTCGTGTGGACTGTCCCAGTTCCATGGACGCTCGATCTGCTAGCATGCCTGTTTGGGGCTTGTCGGTAGTCGAGTGGTCTATGGCGCTGGTCCAGTTTCGCTAGGCGATTGGTGCCGCAGAAGTCAACTCTCATCAAGGCAATGGTTCGATCCCCATCGGCGTCAGAGTCTTATATATATATATATATATATATATATATAATGAATTATACCATGTATAATTCGGTAGTCGGTAGTCGAGTGGTCTATGGCGCTGGTCCAGTTTCGCTAGGCGATTGGTGCCGCAGAAGTGTACTCTCATCAAGGCAGTGGTTCGGTCCCCATCGGCGTCAGAGTCTTTCATCCTATATATATATATATATATATATATATATATATATATGTCACGATGCGTACACTGTTGATATAATGAACAGAAAAATTTACAGAACACCAAAAGATGGTGAAAACGCCGTTTTCTTATTTTTAAGAAAGTGTTTCGTTGAAACGGATTGGGATTTGCTTTTTAAAAGGCCATGCCTATACTCTTAATACTACACTAACTGGCAGCTTTAGATTAGATTTGATTCTTTATTTTTGCGGTATAAACGTACATCTATAACAGGGTAGATTACAAAATTGTTCTTACAAAACATAGTGCAAATGAACATACCGCATGGAGATGACATAGCCAGATTGGCTGTCTACCTGCCATCCCCTTGTAGTGAGTATGTTGTCTTCAACACTGCAGATTAACTCGAGACTAGACAGTTTTCACTATGCCTTGACCCCTGACCCCCAATATAAATAAGTAGTCCACTAATTCAAGTCCGCTTTCAGCACACCCGGAAGGCCACTAGGAGAAACGATGGATGGGACGAGAAACTCAGAGGAACGTCAATCTAAGATCCTCCTCCCTCTATGGATAAAATATTGTTTTAAACTAAGGGGAGGATGTGGATAATGGTTGACCTGGTGAGGGAGGTGATATTTTGAGGAGAGTTTAGATGGCCCTATGAATGATAATAATGGCGTCTGTATTAGAAGTAATTACTCGTTACAGTCGCGGCAATATGGATTGTTACATTCGACATTATCGGCATATGACGACAAATATTTCAATTTTAGTTTTCTTTTAAATTCATTGCGGTTACTTAAGTTATGAAATTCGCCACCCAGTTCATTCCATAACCTCGGGTACGCGTGCATGGGTAATTTATCCAACGATCTTGTCCGTACTTTGCTTATCCGTAATTGCCCCGTTTGTCTGTTGTTCATATATGATGGGTTGTGAACAATGCTGAAGAAATTATTCAGGGACGGGGGGAGTTTGTTTTGTTTATAGTCAAATATAAAAAGGCAGGCCTGGTAAACAAACATGTCGTTCACTTTAAGAATCTTGTTTTTCAAGAAAAGAGGGTCTGTGTGCGAATTATATTTTTTATTATTTATAATTCGGAGTGAACGTTTCTGTAGTTTGAAAAGTTTCCTTACAGCTCTTGAAGAGCCCCAAATATGGATACCATATACCAGATGGCAATGGACTAGAAAATTTAAGGGACCTAACCAGGGGTGGCGCCAGGAGGGGGTCTCCCCTTCGTGAAGCCCGCGTCGGGGAAACTGCCTCCTTTATTGTGTGTTTGTCGGGGAACACCCAAGTCGGGGAGTAAACTCCCCCCCCCCCCCCCCACCTCTCCGCGTCGGGAAGATTCTCGCGCCACCAATAGAGCTGTCTAGCCCATAAATCTCTTCCAATGACAAAAATTGTCAGCCATGAAATGTTGCCTTGTGCGAAAGTACATGATTATTCTACCAAGAGCGATTCGAGACCTAAGACTTCAACCCAGACGAAAATGTCCCGACTGGAATCATTATTGGAGCGGATCTTGACCTCCCTTCGCTACGTCCCTTAATATCTTTTTTTTTCAAAAGTCTGCATCTCGAGATGAAACAGTTAACCCTTTTAAGAACGTAGACGATATCAAAATTTATTTTTTTAAAGATTGGTTTTTAATTTTTTTTTTAAATTTCAACCAATCTATATCATGTGATCCCTCATTGGAACGAGCTCCGCGTGCTCGTTCCAATAAGGGGCGTGTGATATGGTTTTGTTGAAAGTTTTTTGAAAAATGTATTTTTTTCAGCTGTTTAAATTGTAAATTTCGCGGACGGATGTGGTCGATTCGTTAGGGAAAGGGTTAAAATTTGGAAATTAACGAAAATACATGTATTGATTTCACAGCTCACCGGATGCCACTTAGGCCACATGTGCGTGGAACAGGTTGAAACTTTTGAAAGTGATATTTCATCACCTTATCGATCGATACTTTTGTCCCATAATCAAGTATAAGAAACGAAATTTCATTTTTCATTTGATTGTGTGTGTATTGAAGGACACAATCGTGTTTTCGAAGGAATTCTGATTCCTGATACACAACCGGGAATCGAACTCTCGACCACCCTGCCCGGCAATCAGGAGACCAACACTTAAACCACTTGATCATTTCACATTGTTAAGAATGATGACTGGAATCTAACCCTTTAGGTGACGTTCTCATGATAACGAGGTGTGTGTGTGTGTGGAGGAGAGAGAGAGAGAGTGCAGCGCAAGGGATATGGCAGGACGGCCGCTATACCCACCAAGGAGTTATTAAGAGTTTTTGTCTGATTTGTTTGACTGCCACGGTGCACTAACACCCAATTATTGTCAGTATCAGTGAAGAAAGAAACTACTTCCACCTCTCCGACATCCATTTGGAAAAAAAAATAATATGTGTGGTACAAGTCAGTAAGATTTCTGACAGAACGAATCCTTGCATTGCTAGTTTCTGCCTGAAAATTATGGTCTAACGCCACCAACCCCTTCACCCCCCCCCCCCTCCCCCCCCCCCCCCCCCACACACACAGATACATACATGCAACTGATCTATTATAGGCCACCGCCGGGCAATTCAGTTCATACTAACAGTGAAAATGAGAATATAAGTTCCCAGTATATAGCTCCATTCGAGTCTACATAATCCCCACCCCCAATGGGATATACCCCTTAACCGCACCCAAGCTCTTTCAGAGGACATCCCCACCGCAATAAAATATGTGCAAGTACTTATTTGTGCCCCGAACCTCCAACCAGGCCCAAAGCAACTTGGTAAAGAGGGTATCACGCTCACTTTAAACCCACCCGTCTGAAAAGTGTCGGGAGAAAAAAATATGCTTTACACTCTAAAATCAGTTGGGTTAAAAATCAACCCAAATCATCTGAGTTGAGTTGAGTGAATATGAACCCAAATGAGTTCATATTCACTCAACCCAGATGATTTAGGGTTAATAAAAATATAGGCAGGGACGGATGCAGAGCCGATTTGTTACCTGTCACAGGTATGGCCATCCAAACTCTGGAGCCCAAATTCCAGCAAGAAAATATCATTCAACTCTTTGAAATCTATTAGTATGAAGCAATTATTTCCAAAAATTCAGTAGAAATCTATACACCCTGTCGTAAGATTACGGTGTTGAGTGAGGGAGGAAAATTTAGGTTCTTATCAGTGCTCAGCCGACAGCTAGTGACTGTCGTCTGGACCCCAGTTCGAACGTAAACCTTGCCACCTTATCAATGCCCTACTCCGCTTGGGACTCTTAGGATTCCTGAAGGTTCTGTGGCTTACAACGCCAAAGGGTGATCAATGATAATTCACTGAAAGATTATTTATTTACATGTACGAAGAAATATAATATGAAACAAATCACTCACAAAATTATCTACAAGAATACACTAATTACGCGAAAAAAAAGTTTATTCTTTGGGCCTTCGACGTCTCCCACAGCTAGCTGTGTCCGCTGGATCAACCTCACATCATCTTCATCCTCTCACGGTTTGTGACAAATACAAAGTGTCGTTGCTTCCTCCTCGCAGAGTTAACTTTGCCGTCAATCGGGCTTAACTCATACAATGTTCTGCTTGTGCGACTCTATCAGCGCTCTCACAGTTCAACCACAATTCAATCGGCGTCTACCACAGTTCACGGATCACTTTGCGCCTTGTCTGGCTCTTAAGGGGTTAAGTTATTCTTCGCCTTCAGCTATTTACTTAACAAAGCTTACATAAAAATATTCTGCAAAGTGTTCTCAACATCACCAATTCTCACACCGCCTAAAACTATTTTATCTCGCGAGCTATCCAAGCGCTTTCTCACGCTCTTAATACGGTCACTAGACCTCAACGTCTCAGCTCTTACTTCTTTGGCTACTATGCCACTACGGTTCGCAACCGTTAAACAAACTACTGTCGGTTCCTTACAAACCTCACAGGGTTACGACAATACGCGGACTTTCAATCTCGGTGCCTATGACCTTCGACGGCCAAGGCTAAATTCGGACCTTCTCTGAGTGCCCCCAGGCCAACTGCCTCCCTCAGAATTCTGCTTCACTCTTTATACAGTCGGAACGCAAAGTTTAAACATATTAATTCTGAATTAACGAGTGCTTTGTAATTCGATATGGATAGAGATATAAATGTGAATTTCGTTTGAGATGAAAACTTTCGACATTTCGGAGACAGGATAGATGCGTAATATGGGCGTGTGTCCAGAACATATGTGATGCTCTGGTTCCAACAATTACAATTTAACTGGTCTTAATTACCCAGATAATGATACAGAAGAGAATATTGTCCTCTCTTACTATTGATCTGTTATCAACAAGTGCCATAATGGATATTAAATTCCATGCCTCGTTTAGAATCCCTGACAAACCTGTTTTCGGGGTCCATCACTTACCTATCTTGCTTCACATTTAACCCAGGCAGAAATATTGTCGAAAATATTTACACTTTTATACAACAAAATCACAACTTTTAGCTATCACCTTGACACACCCGCAGTTGATAAAAAGCACTTCAAGACACATACAGTTGTCTAATCATCTGTATTAAGACATATCATTTTAATTTAGAGGCATCCTCATTTGAAGAACAGGTGTCCCCCAAAAATCACTGAATCCCTCCATGGATGTTTTCATGCATAAGTTGATATAAGTTCCAGGAATGACGCAGACAGATTTTCATCTCATTTTCTCCAGAAATGATGTCAAAGCCTCAGGGACATGGCTAGAGGTTTCCAATGTGTGTGTGTGTGTGTGGGGGGGGGGGGGGGGGGGGAGGGGGGGGGGGGGGCGGGGGGGGGGGGGGGGGGGGGGGGGGGTGTAGAGTAGTGGATTTCCAACTAGGTGAGGGACCGGAGGTGGGCAGGAATGATCAATTTTCGATGCTTCATCATTTCGTAACTGTGAATGATGGGATTAACTCAGGATAACGATTTTACATGATGTGATTTTCTTGAAGTTCATTTCGAGGATTTTTTTATTACGACAAGTAAAACATACTATAGAAATCTCGAACCGATTGACATCATGCATACTTATGAAGCTCCATACTGCGTACACTGTAGTTGCAAACAGTACCAGTTAGAATTTTTGCCGATTTGAAACCGAGTTGAAATTTGGGGAAATAAAGGAGACATCAGCATCACCAAAGAAGCTCTAAAATCCAGATAGATGGAATTTCCAACCACTCATGACTTGCCCTCCGAATTTCCAACTATAGGAAATTTTGGCCAGGATTTGACCCTCCCCCCCACCCCACCCCATATCCCCCTGTCGCCACGTCCCTGCATAGCTTATAGTGTAACTAAATAATAAATGTAAGAGAATTTTTTTCTGAAGTGCATCGCATTGAAATATTAATTATAATAAATGTAATGATATGATAGCTATATATATCACAATTTAAACCCTTTGCCAAACCGGCCAGCGCTATTCTTAAAAATCGCACTTAATTTTCTTTATTTTTTTCATTCTTTTGTCTCAAAAATATAGGTTATGACCCGTCGTTGGAACGAGCTCGTCGAGCTCGTTCCAATGAGGGGTCATAACCTATGTTTTTGAGACAAAAAATGGAAAAAAATAGTTATTCAAGAATTTTGATTGCAAGTGTCGTCTCCTTTTCGTGTTAGGTAAAGGGTTAATCCCAAGTCCAACAAGATTTCTTCTTGGGGGACTCCCATCAATCGAGACACAATATACCCAAGGGTGTAGCCCCTGGCGGTAACGGGAGTAGTGTCAACCCAAGTAAAGCTTTCCGAAATTAAGACGTAAGAGAACGTCGCGCGTCACCATAGCAGCACGTTAAGTACCCGCTTCCAAACGCGGGCACGTCGTTGCGAGAGAGCCGAGAGGAGGTAGGTCGGGGTTCAACACCAGGAAAAGTTTATTACTCAAAACTCTCCGAAAGAAGTGGGCATGGGTTTAGTGCGGTTAGCAAGACGATCGAGTGCTCGCTGTGTCAGATATTCATGAAGATCAGACAATTTCGATGTTGAAATTCCCACTCGGACAGGGGGAGCACCACTGGTGACCCCCCCTCCTCCCCCACCCAAATATGAAATTTCCAAAAGGTCGACTCGTGGTAGACATGGGTCAAGTCCTCTAGTAATACTGTAGAAAGCCACGCGTTTTATTTCAATCAATTTAATTTAAATACCCCAAGAAAACCATTCGGGGCCACACTCATCGACTTGAACTTCAAAACTTTTCCAACAAGTGGGGATAGCCCTCACGTGCTCTCCCAAGCTCCTTCCTGGGTATGGTTTTCATGTAAGGTCCACAGTTCCATCCCCGCCAGTTGGTAACTGCGTTGTGTCCTCGGGCAAGGCACTTAATCACAATTGACAACGTGAGGGCACGGTGGCCGCCGTGTACTAAGGCGTCCTGCACTTCAATGGTGCACTTGTGTTCTACCAATGCGGACGTGGCGACAGGAGGGAGGGGGACCCCCCCCCCCCCCCAATCCTGACCAAAATTTCCTATAGTTGGAAATTCGGAGAGCAAGTCATGAGTAGTTCAAATTCTAGTCTGCTACCGTATTCGGACAGAACTGATAATAAAATAATATTTATATGTCATACATAGTTCGTGCCTCTTACACGGAGACAACCACTCCCCACCCTCACCCCCCGCCTGCGGCAATAGCAGATGGCCTCCGGTCATTGATTGTCCATAAGCACTGATTCCCCAAACATTTTTTGCGCTTCGAGTTGTGTATGCGGAATATTGTTATGTCAGTATCCTTGTCACCACCTATCCTTGTCACCACCCAACCTCCGCCCTCATATCGGGCTTTCATGTTTACGCCCTGCACCTAACGTACGCGGACACACACGAATGGCTACCGTTCCCCTAAGCGATTTCGTGGCCGGTTTTCACCATTCTAATCTAGTTCTTTTATCCGAAAGTCGTGGCTGCAATCTGGTCGTTCGTATTGTTGAACGACATTCTGATCTGGTTCGACCTCGATGTAAGAAGATCAATACAGATTATCATGATAATGTGCATGTTCTGTGATTTGTATCAGATTCGAGGTGGTGTCCAGAATGGGATCTCAACGAGCCGGCTTTGCCGGCGAGTAGTGATCCCATTTTTGGACACCACCGTAGACCACCATTGACAACCACCGTAGACCACCATACAAATCACAGGACATGCACATTATCATGATAATTCATTTATCTAACAATTCCCTAGAGGTCCTCGGTTCGAATCCCACCTGCGGCAACCGCGTTGTGTCCTTGGATAGGACACTTCACCCCCAATGCCCACATGGGGACACGGTGACGTTGTGTACTAAGGCGTACTGCAGGTCGATGGTGCACCTGCATGTCTTCAACCAATGCTAACCCTGCTTGTGTGGAGTTGGTATGTTGGGGCGCTGACAGTTGCTCGCCGTTGCTCGGTGGTTCTCTCCGGGTACTCCAGCTTCCTCCACCCGTAAAACTGTCACGGTCATGGCTAGCCATTGTGCAGAAATATGTGACCTTAAACACCAATAAATAAATCTAACAATTCTGTCACATAAACAGATTAAATTTTAACCCTTTACCCAACGTAACGGCCAAAACCGGTCAATGCTATTCTCAAAAAATCGCCAATTAATTTCCATTGTTCTTTCATTTTTTGTCTCAAATACATAGGTTAGACCCCTCGTTGGAACGAGCTCGTCGAGCTCGTTCCAATGAGAGGTCATAACCTATGTTTTTGAGACAAAAAATGAAAACAAATTAGTTATTCAATAAAATCGTCGTCTGCTTTTTATGTTAGGTAAAGGGTCGAATTATTTTTAAACATTTTTGGGACATAATGTTCGGTCGATCACTGAAACGCACATATAATGTATCCATGTGCCTGTTATCATAGCCCGTAGCGCTTCCGGAAACGTGTCGTCTATATGATACGGAATCAGAATGAGTCGTCTTTATGATACGGAATCGGAACACATTATGTGATACGTACCGTTTCTCGTGGTTTTCAGGTAAAAATATATATGATTGTAAGATAAAACTAAATATCACGAGAAAGCAGCTTTTCCAGTCTTTTGTGTCGCTTTCTATTGTGTAAACAAATTGTACTTGAATATTGAGGCTATTTTGATAAAGTCAATAAGTTAAGCACCTGTAAACATACACATGTTGACAATTGTGGTCCACAAACAAATTACTTTCCACAGTAATCTTAGATGCAGGAATGTGTTTATATGTTGACCCAGTTCTCATGAACCAGAAATGCGCAAATCCACTGATCAGCTGTTTCACTCTGACATTGACATTCAAATAAGACGAGCCCCCAATATAAACCAATCGGACGATGTTGAACGTGACCAGGCTGTAAACAATCTCGATCAACAACCTTTGCGCACTTTGCAAGTGCGGGGAAACTATTATATTAGTATTTGATACCGGCGGCCAGTTCGGCGGGAGGGGGGTGGGGAGGGGGAGGGGGGGGGGGGCGCTTCTGTCAACAGTACTAAAAATATCTGAAAAAAGTAAAAGAATGTGTTTCGCAAATTTCACACATCCAAGCTGACATGTGCACTGAGGCTACACATTTATTGCTGGTCATCCCCAAGTTAGGTTTTATTTATATTTATTTATTGGGGTTTGACGACACTTTCTACAAAAGGGTCAACCCGTGTCGGACAGTTTTACGGATAGAGAAAGCCGGAGTACCTGGAGAGAACCAGTTAGAGGACATAAGCTATATTTTGGAAGAAAAAATTAAAAAAAGAAGCTCATTACGACCAGAGACGTGCCTAGAGGGACTTGGTTGGGCGGGGATGGGGTGGGTGTGGGGGGGGGGGGGGCTCTTTCGATTTTTAAACTGTACGCCCCTCCCCCCCCCCCCAACATGCTGCCACACATCCAACTTTTGAGAAAACCATTTGATTCCCCCTCGTTTGAGTGAAATGTATCCAACTGCACATCTGAATTTCCAACTGCTCAATAAATCTGAATGGATCCTCTCTCCTGGTGTTATATAATATGTATATGCCTGTTTAGCTCCAGTGTTGGACATTGTCTCTTGAGTGCAACAAGGCTCCACCTGCAATGCTTTTGTATCGCAGAGGCGGCCTGTTGCACTCAAAGAGACGAAACGCTGATTATAGTTACAAAAGCCTATGAAATATGGTTAAAAAATATATTCAAATGTCTGTTAGGAACGGTTACAGCCACAAATAAAATGCCACGAAATCTAATACCATAGCGGCATGGAATTTCCAACTGTTGGTGACCTAATATTTCTAAATTATATATATAGAATATACCCATAATAGCTTGGTGTACCAAATGTTCACCACGAGAGGTGAAGTGGTGTTAATCGCGGGCCTTTGGCGCGCGGTTAACACAAATTTACCACGAGTGGTGAACATTTGGTACACCAAGCTACTTTGGGTATATTTTATTTATACCATGATGGTCAGATTATTAAGAGTCGCTATTATTGTTTCTCGATTTTACTGAGCAGCAGACGTACACACGTGCGAATCTGTTTTGTTTACACGAACACCAGTGGGCGGCCCTTCCGCTGTCAATTTTATCACCGAAATGAAATAAAAAAAGAAACAGGGCATTTTCATTTTAGTAACATAAAAACATACTATTTCGAGTTATGGATGCTTTATTAACATGAGACAATGCATGTTTGTTAATTTTTGGTGTTTTATGGGGTAAACTCATTTAAAAAAGGATTAAATAATTGCCACTTTCATTTCACTCTTCGCGAGACGACGTGCGATAAATTTAGACAAGTTCGCATTCAGGTCGACGTAACCAAAGGTCAACTTGGATGTAGTTCCACTGTAGGTGTAAATTTTAACTACTGAAATCCCAATGCTGGTGTTCACCACGGTTGGTGTATAAAGCTAAAAAATTATGTCATAGGCTTTTCATATACAGTAGAATAGGTAATCATGGTATAAATATTGAACACTATCGTCGATACCATGAACTTTTCTTCTTCTGATTGGGCTTGGTGTGCTTAGGCCCAGCAGTGGTGTGGTGGTTGTGGTTCAACCCGAGGTTGTTGCAGTGTCATCTTTGTCCAGGTATCGTCCATTACGTTGTTTTCAGCAGATGGCCGTCTTGCCGAGTCCGTTAATTCCATATCACTGAGCACCTGTGGCGGAGGGTGTCCTAATTCTGCTGGATTGAAAGGAAGCGGTGAGTGAGAAGTCGAAGGTGGAGAGAAACCAACTTCCCGCCTCCGTCTCCACTGGTAGCTCCACGTACAGCAATACCACCGGAGTAGTCGTCGGGTGTTGGATGTGTTAGACTGTGGGATGGAGTGCATGGGGAAGTAGTGGTTACTTTTTCTGTCTTTTCTGCACATCGTCTACAATTTTTCTCCAGAAAAACTCCCAAAAGTCGGGCGTGCCGTCGCTTGGTTGAATGACTCTCCTTCTTTTCCTTCTTTTTTTTGCGGGGCTTGATCCATTCTTCTCTCAGTGAGGACCAGTCTAGGAGCAGCCTCTCACTAAAGGTATTACCTTTCCTCGAAGCTGGCGGGGCACTGTTTAAGAGGAAGAGAGGCGTTCAGAGTTGACTGGTTTTTGACATTTTATCAGACAGAACATGCTAATTAGTTGTCACCCCAGCTGGAGTCAGAAAAATTGTATTACGAATACATTCGAAACCCTCTAATCTGTTATGTGCACCCCCCCCCCCCCCCCCCAACCAACCAATACATTTGAAACCCTCTAATCCGGTGTGGTTACCCCGAGGCCAAAAGAGGTTATTATGTCCCAATGCCACCCCTGTGCGTTTTTTACGCGCGCAGACCATTGTTTCAAAACATTCGGCGCAGTTCTGTGTCCATATCAGTCATAGCAACGAGATCAATTTAAAATGGGTTTTTGATTTAGCCTTTTACTAACACGAAAGGCAGACCACGCTTGCAAATAAAATTCTTGAATAACTAATTTTTTTAATTTTGTGAGTCAAAATCATAGCTTATGACCCTCATTGGGACGAGCTTAACGAGATAGTTTCAATGAGAGGTCATAAGCTATGTTTTTGTGACAAAAAATGAAATACATAATAAAAATTGAATGGTGATTTTTATGAATAGCCATGTCCGGTTTTGTCCTATACGTTGGGTAAAGTGTTACATTACGGGGTTTGGGATATGAAACTGTCTTCCTATACAGGGTCATCAGGTCTCAAAACAAGGAGTCCAGCTGTACTATAACATGATAGATATTTAGTTGAACATATCCCATGCCTTCCAAAAACGGTTTTCCACAAGCTCGCAAATCACCAGTCTAATTGTGTAAGAAATTAGACGTTGTTATGGCCTAGAAACAGTCTTCTCCCTAAATAGTCCATCGACTTTACAGCTGATTCAATCGTCTGGAATATTTCAGTTGGTTAAAAAAGCGAAACGGCGGTTCGCTTTTCCGACCAACTGAAATATTCCACACGATTGAACCTAAAACTACCATAAACATCCATTTTATTGAAATCAACGAAAAAATGTTTCTCAGCCGGGAACTGATTTGACAAAACTTTTAATGACATTACAATACTGTTAGACACGTTTGTAAACTAAATACTTATGAATAAAAACTCTCCATGACTGAAAACAGTACGTGGAGAGTAGATTGTAACTAAATCACCCGCGGAGTGGAGTTATCACCCAAGCTATAACTTTCAAATTGTGTACATATGGACAACAAACACAAGCAATGTTTAAGCCAATGGACCTCTGGGTTTAACCCGGAGGTCCATTGGCTGAAACTTTGCTGGTGCTGTTTATGCTTTGCAACAAATTTGCAATTATTCTTCGGGTGGAATCTCCACTCTGCAGGTGATTTAGTGACAATACACTCTCCATGACTGTATAGCTCTATATGTACGCCGCATAGTTCCACGAATTATGTTAAAATCTTGAAATCTTGATAAAATGATTTCAAGGCAAGATAAATATTTATCGATTGGAATATCTATAACTGAGGAACGAAAGAATATCCATATGCTATTGTGAATAAAGGATCATCACAATAAATCAACGGTTATCTGCGCGCAAACTCCACGAAATGTGTGAAAACAAATAGCCCATTACAGTGTCGGTTGGAATTAGACCGTTGGCCTGAAAGCTTGGGGGTTCCGTTGAAACGGATGATTAGTCACTCGCTAATCGTTTTCATCTAAATTTATTTCTTGGAGATCTCCAATTTATTCGTCTGAAGGAATTGTGGAAATTACAAAATTGCCACCAGAAGTATGGACTTCACCATGTACAGAAATGTGAATAAACAGGAGAAGAGTATGCTCGTTGTCTGTGAAAAAAGCTCAAAGCAAAAGAAAAGTTTCGGCTAAGACACCATCGACCTCAGCCCTGTGCACACATTTGGTTCCAGGTAGAACCAAAACCCATCGAAGAACCAAAATAAATGAGTCTTCGTGTGATCTGAAACCAGGCAATTTCATAAGAGTTACCTTTCTTGTTTATATCAGAAATTACTGTTGTCGCAGGTTGTCTCACAACTTAACTCTTTACCTAACGATTTGACAGCATCCTCCAGCGTAATAACAAATTAGGTAGTTGAAAAAAAAATTCTAAAAGAAGACACAGAAATTTGGCGTAAAAGAGTGGGATAGAACTAGAGAAACAGAATTTACTGCATCCAGTAAATTCAAGTCTGTGTGAAAAGGGTTAATGTATCAGGAATAAATTCTACAGAAAGAGAATTTATGGAGGCTTAATTTCTGGAGTAAAATATTTTTTAACAAATCAGAAATGGGTTTTCCTTAACAGTATTTACAGATATTCATACAGGAATCAGAACAATTTTTATAAGAAACCAGAAAAGGCATATATGTGACCAGCATTCAAAGGGTTCGATACACGAATCAGAAATGAAAAATTTTGGCTCTGCCCACTAATTTGAGTGATGAAATACATTCATAAACTTTAGAAATACATTAAGGTGTAAATGCATTTCTCAGTCATTCTTAATAATATGCACTTGATGACCCCATTCAGGTGAACCGTATATTGGATCTCCAGCAATTTTTAACTCAGTGGGTGTAGTTCCATGTCTACATCTACATTGAAGAATGAGCGCAACCCACTTTGAAATAATGGCTCCACCAACTTCAGATCTGTCATTCAGATCGAACGGGTGCAAAAAACATAGATGAGTGCAAACTGGGTATTGTTAACCAGCATGCCAAAACGCATAGAGATAGGACGATCCGTATTTGAGTTGTCGCGCTGACAAAGGGTGCGTAGACTCTATATCGGAGATATTGTCATAAAAACCTTAAAAACCCAAAGAGCTCATTTGAAGGCCTACTCTTAAAAGGGCATCTAGTGACCTAAACAAGGCATACATAAAACTAGAACTTCTCTAATAAATTAATTTTAAACAGTCATAGCACTAATACAGTTGACAGTACAGTCAACTATGTCAGTATTGCATCTTTTACCGGCATACCGACAGTATTGTGATAGGTTTCAATAACAAATCTTCAGTGTAGTTTTACAATTACATGTACACTGGAATTCTTCATGATCAAGTTGTTTGTTTTTATATTAACTTGGTTTGGGAATTAATTCTGTACAATGAGATTAAATAAACAGATCATGTTATTGTATGTGACAGTCACAGCTTACTCCCTAACTGCTTTTTGTGAAATTCTTTCATGGAGAAAATATTCATACAGGAATCAGAACAATTTTTCTAAGAAACCCGAAAAGGCATATATGTGCACACCATTTATAGGGTTCGATCAAGGAATCAGAAATTGACATTACTGCCGCTGCCATTTGAATGATGAGATACACGTATAATCTTCAGAATTGCATTAATTGGTATAAAGTGACTTTCCTAATAGGTCGCAAAAAATATGCATTTAATGACCTCTCTTGACCGCATAGAGGTGGACCACATTTTGAACCTCCAGCAAGTTTCAACTCATTTGGTGTAGGTAGTATTTCTATAGGTCACATCAAGCCTGAAGTATGTTCAAAAACTACTTTATAACTAAAGAAATCCCGGCCATGGTGTGTGGCACATCCTCCCATGGTCCTTTATAACTGTGTGAAGTTTGATGACTGTGGCCCACACAGTCTTCGAGTTATTGGCTCGGGCACACACACACACACACATGGACACACACACGGACGGACACAAGCACACTTCAATCACTATATGCCACCCGACTTTAGTCGGGGGGGGGGGGGGGGACATAAAAAGAAATCTTTGAGTCCCAGAGTGGGTCTGACTGAACCCCAAAATATTTGTTCTCAAAGCACAGTGATAACAAAGACACCCAAATACACTCATTCCAGTCACAAGGTGATAACAAAGGTACCCCAAGAAGATTTGTGAAGATCGGTTCATAAATACAGACTCTAGCCCGAGCCGTATTAACATATGCGCTTACTGTGTATAAGTAACACTGAACAAATCAAAGTTCATCTAATTTACATAATTTCTGCACGAGAAAAAAAACCCTATTATATGTGATGTATTCCATGTTACTAAACATTCCTACAAAAATTTATTCAAATCAGAACTTTCATACAGAAGTTCTGTACAAAAAAACTGATTGCACTAACTTTGGTACAAAATGGCTGCTGGCGGCTATATTGAATTTTGGACCGCACCCCAAAACACTCGTTCTCATACCACGGTGATAACAAAAGGTACCCAAGAAGTTTTGTGAAGATCGGTTCATAAATTCAGCCTCCAGTCCGAGTCGTATTGACATGTGCACTTACGAAGAAGTTTCGTAAAGATCGGTTCATAAATACAGCCCCCAGCCTGTGCCGTATAGAAGTTGTGTACAAAAAAAACCTGATTGGACCTAATTTCGGTACAAAATGGCCACTGGCAGCCATCTTGAATTTTGGACCGCACCCAGAAACACTTGTTATCGTCCCAAGGTGATAACAATGGTACCCAAGAAGTTTTGTGAAGATCGGTTCATAAATTCAGCCTCCAGTCCGAGTCGTATTGACACGTGCACTTACTGTGTATTAGTAGCACTGAATAAATCAAAAGTTCATCTAATTTGCATAATTTCTGCTCGAGAAAAACAAACCCGTACTTTTTGTGATGTATCCCATGGTACTAAAAATTCATACAAAAAGTTATTCAAATCAGAACTTTCATACATAAGTTCTGTACAAAAAACTGATGCACTAACTAAAGTACAAAATGGCTGCTGGTGGCCATCTTGAATTTCGGACAGCACCAAAACCACTCGTTCTCGTCCCACGGTGATAACAAAGGTACCCAAGAAGTTTCGTAAAGATCAGTTCATAAATACAGCCTCTAGCCCGAGCCGTATTGGCATTTGCAGTTACAGTGCTGAAAGTAACATTAAATAGATCAAAGTTAGTCTAATTGGTATAATTTATGTACCGGGAAAAAGAACCGTATTATATGTGATGTATCCCACAGTACTAAACATTCACACAAAAAAGTATTCAAATCAGCGCTTTCATATGGAAGTTCGGCGCAAAAATCTGATTGCACCTAATTTTGTACAAAATCGCTGCCAGCGGTCATCTTGAATTTCAGAGCGGACCCCAAAACACTTGTTCTCGTTTCCCAGTGACAACAAAGGTACCCAAGAAGTTTTGTTTCATAAATATGGCCTCTAGCCCGAACTAAAAATTCATACAAAAAGTTATTCAAATCAGAAATTTCATACATAAGTTCTGTACAAAAAACTGATGCACTAACTAAAGTACAAAATGGCTGCTGGTGGCCATCTTGAATTTCGGACAGCACCCAAAACCACTCGTTCTCGTCCCACGGTGATAACAAAAGTACCCAAGAAGTTTCGTAACGATCGGTTCATAAATACGGCCTCTTGCCCGAGCCGTATTGGTATTTGCACCTACAGTGCTGAAAATAACACTAATTAAATCAAAAGTTAGTCTAATTTGCATAATTTACACACGAGAAAAAAAACGTGTTATATGTGATGTATTCCATGGTAATAAACATTCATACAAAAAATTATTCAAATCAGAGCTTTCATATGGAAGTTCTGCGCCAAAAAAAATCTGATTGCACCTAATTTTGTACAGAATGGCTGCCAGTGGCCATCTTGAATTTCGGACCGGGCCCCAAAACACTTGTTCTCGTTTCCCAGTGACAACAAAGGTACCCAAGAAGTTTTGTTTCATAAATATGGCCTCTAGCCCGAGCCATGTGTACAGCTCGACAGATGGACAGACAGACGACGGGCCATGGCAATACCTCGAATTTGGCTTCGACAAACTTGAGTTAAAAATGCACTAAGTTTAACAACCAGTAGTTTTGTAAAATATTGAAGCAAGTCAAAATTCTGACAATACGCACACATCTGGAAAATGTAGAAACATCCTGTGAAATAAAAAAGTAATACATTGAAAATTACAAGAGGCCTCACGGGGCCTGAAGCGCTCATCTTGAACAGAACACAATTTTAACATTGTCCAAGAATGAGCACATTAAACGAGCCATCTCCATAGGCTACACTCTCAATTCTTGAGTCCCTCAGGAGTGACAAAAATAATACGGGTATCATGCCTTTTCTTCAGTTGATCATAAAGTAAAATGTTGAGCTCCCCAATGAAGCCCCTTGATACAACCTTTGTGGATTAATCTTAGTTACACACCTCTGGAGGGTACTGAATACAAAATTTTTAATTTTAATTCTTCAGCAAAATGGCCAATTCCGGCTCCATAGGGAGCCCAAATATTAACCCAAGCTCTCGATTTGAACACAGTTGAATCTGACATCCCCAGAGATGTTGTGTACCAAATATGGAAACATTCTTACTGTTGGATCTGAAGAAGAGAAATTTTAAAGAAATTTCTTCATATTGCATCAAGTTAAAATTTGGGCTACAATAGCAAGCCCAAATATTAACCTATGGATCCGATTTGAACAAACTTGAATCGGACCCCCCCCCCCCCCTCCCCTAGAGATGTTGTATACCAAATATGAAAGCATTCTGACTAGTGGATCTGAAGAAGAAGATTTTTGAAGAAATCCCCTTATATTGTACTAAGTTAAATTTCAGGTTCCCATATGGAGCCCAAATATTAACCCAGGCACTCGAATTGAACAAACTGGAATATGCCCCCCCCCCCCCCCCTAGAGATGTTGTATACTAAATATGAAAGCATTCCGACTGGTGGATCTGAAGCAGAAGATTTTTAAAGAAATTTCCTCATATTGCACTAAGTAAAAAAATTGGGCTACCATAGCCAGCCCAAATATATACCTATGGATCTGATTTGGACAAACTTGAATCTGACCCCTATGTTGCATACCAAATATGAAAGCATTCTGACTGGTGGCTCTGAAGAAGAAGATTTTTTTTTTAATTACCCCCCCCCCCCCCCCCCCCCGCCGCCCATATTGAACAAAGTTAAAATTTGGGCTTCTGTAGGAAGCCCAAATATCAACCTAGGGACTTGGTTTGAACAATCTTGAATCTGACCCTCGTAACAATGATGCATGATGCATACCAAACATTAAGAGAATGAGATTGTGACTGGTGGTTCTGATGAAGATTTTTAAAGAATATTCCCCATATAACCCTATGTTAAAAATTCGGGCTCCTATAGTGAGCCCAAATATGAACCAATGAGCTTTTTTATTTCAACAAACTTGCATCTGACCCCCCTATGCATGCGGTATACCAAATATCAAAAGATTCTGATGATTGGTTCTGGAGAAAAAGATTTTTTTAAATTTTTGCAAATGACTCAGCACTTTTTTCGACACCCATTACAGAACACCCTAACATAACCGATGGCAATTTTTTAACCATTCAATTCTACTGGTCATAAGGATACTTCATACCAAATAACAGCTCTCTGTTCCGTGTGGTTTGGGAAATATGGACATTTGAAAATATTTCTAATTTTAGCTCCCAGGGTTCCCATGGGGATGCGGGAATTTTTTTTTCTGCATGAGTCAAGTACTTATGAGCCAATAATACCACATACAAAATTTGGTTCATACCGGACCATCGGTTAAGAAAATAGAAATTTTGAGCGGGGTCAAAAATCTTATCCCTCCCATTACAAAGCCAAATATTGCTTCACGAACTTCGTTTGAAAAAAGTTGATTCTACTCCCCAAAAGGAAGTTCCATAGCAAATGTCAAGCCATTGTACACACTGGTTCTGGAGAAGAAGATTTAAAAAAATTTTTGGAGCATTTTTCCCACTCCCTTCCTATGGGTCTGGGCATGTTGAGTTGAACAAAAATGTCATGCCCCTTTGGAATTATCACTCACACAAATTTTCCCTTGAATTGGCCCAGAGGCTTTGGAGGAGAAGACCAAAAAATGGTGTTGACGCACGGCGGACGACGGACAGAGAGGGATGAAATTAGCTCAGCTTGACTTTGTCAAGATGAGCTAATAAGAGAGGTTAGACGGACAAACAATATACCCTATATGCAGAAAGATAGAGGGAAAGACAGAGGTAAAACAATATGGCCCCTGACTATTCGTTCTGGGCATAACAAGGACATACGTCAATTGTAACCAGACCGTCCAAGGCAGCCACTTGAAATTCTGAGAATGTGTTCTATCCCCGCTCGACAGTTTAGCATCTTTCTTGAGTCCTGTGACCGGGTGAAAACACCGTGGATGTACCCATAAGGGAAGTCTCATCTCTGCCAAGGGTTAAACGTTTATTAATAATAACAAGATAAAAATTAGAAGGGTGGTTGGTACTGCCGGCAGGTCATAAAAAGTATACACTCCGTTACATGTACAGTAGATTGTGGAGAGAGTTTTTGGAGTAACGACTCGAAATTTTCAACGTTCGTTCCAGAAGCTCTGCCCAACTCGACCTGTGCCTGAAAAATCCAACAACCGAGCGCATAGCCCGTGGGAGCCTCACGCACATGCGCATAAGCTCTTTTCGAATTGGACTTGAGGAAATGCGCAATTCGTGTCGCCTTTCCAGGCATCCGATGGAGCATCTATTCGTGAATGCTGAGTGAAAATTTCGTGGAAATGCGCGGAGAATTCGCTGACATATAGCGTTTTAGAAGAGAGGGTGTAATTTTCTGAATTTGGTCTTTTTCAAGTCGGAGCGAAAGAAGAGGGCGGGATTGGGCACAGTCTCTCGTGGTGCCCCCCTCTCTGGGGTAGGTCCACTTAAAAGTTACAATAGAGCGTGGCTGGCGGAGGGATGGCTGTAAATCAAAGTAGTTTCTTTAAGAACAGCACCCAGGGATCCCATCGCAACATTGAAACCTTTGAGAATCGTCGGAAGTTAAAAGTGAAAAGAAAACGGCGGTGAGTTGGTTTTTGGCGGGAAAAGATTAATGAGAATTTGCACAAAAGACATTAAAATAGCACTTCAGATATACGCTCACTGAGTCCAGACCGCTGAAGGCAGCGACTTGCAATTTTCAGAACTTGTTCTACGTAGCCTGGCCGACATTTGGGCATAAAATCGAGTGTTCTGACCACGTGGAAAACACCACGCCTCGAGTGGAAACCGTGGGGACGGTTCGTTGCCACTTTATTTTCAATGCAATGAAATTTCCATTCATTATTTACCTGTCAACGCCAGAGTTTGGCATTATT
This sequence comes from Pictodentalium vernedei, assembly GCA_031216915.1. Classification (NCBI taxonomy): domain Eukaryota; kingdom Metazoa; phylum Mollusca; class Scaphopoda; order Dentaliida; family Dentaliidae; genus Pictodentalium; species Pictodentalium vernedei. The sequence continues at coordinate 646,323,180 of CM062295.1, read as the reverse complement.
TCTGTCTGATGAACTGTTCAACTTTAACTATTTGCACCTTTATATAGGACCGAAAGATCACTGCATGCTTACCAATATTCAGGTACTGATTTTACGAAAATAACAATTATTTCAACAGTACCCACTTGGGAACTCTCAAATCTGCCAAGGATTAAACTTTTAATAATAACATGTAAAACAAAAGTTTTAACACTTTGCTAGCCGCATGCACCCATAGACAACATTCAGCACTCAATCAATTAGGGATGGAGTAAATTGCGACTTAAACTTACCAAATTCGGAAAAATGGAGTTATTTTCGACGGCACCTATCTTTATGCATCCGAAACAGGGATTGGGTTAAACTTTACAGCTACCTTATCAAGGAAAATCTTCTTGGACTTGAACTGTAAATCTGAATGTCAACAGAATTTTCATATATTACGAAAATCACAATTATTCAGACAGTACCCATATGGGAGTCTCAAATCTGCTAAGGGTTAAACTTTTAATACTCACATATAAAACAAAAGATTTCATACTATGAATGCTGCATGCAGCTATTGAAAACATTCAGCACTCAATCAATTAGGAATGGAGTAAATTGTCACTTAATCGTACCAAATTCTGAAAAAGCGCGAGTTTTTTGGACAGCATCTATCTTTATGCAAACAAAATGGGCATATGGTTAAACTTTACAACCAAACGTACAACAGAAAATATGCTCGATAGGTAATTGTGAATACGAACATGTGCATCACTTTTCGATATACCATTCGTAAATGGAAGAAAAATGAACGAAAATGAGCCATTTTTTATGAACGAGTTAAGGGTACTCTAATTCAAGGCTCGAAAACGAGTTTAAGGTTAAAACTTTGAATAGAATATATAACAGCCAAATTATTCTTGGATGAATGCTCAAACGTCTCATAGGAAACGCTTTGGAAAAATGTGGCCGCAGAGCTGAGAAATTGCATGTGAAAATTGACCAGTTTTTCCAAAATTGCACTTTGCTCGGAATTTTGAGGTCAAAAGGGAGCAACGTGGGTAATACAGCTTATGTAGTCAGGGGTAGTAAGTCATGCTACAAATATGATGAAAGCTCCAGCCAAATCGTCCTGGGTCTTGTTTGAGAATTGTGGCAAAACGTAACATTGGGACAACATTTTGCACGGTTTTGGCAGAAAAAGAAAAACTTCAGAAATGCCATGATCCAGGTGAGAAACTTCTAATGAAACTCTACATATGTGCCAAATTTCAGTACAATAGTAAAGAATCCATCAGACAAAAATCATTGAAATAGAAAATAATGTTAATACTGGAGAAATAGAATTTACTGCATCCAGTAAATTCAAGCTTGTAAGAAACGAGTTAAAATATCTATTGGGAAAAAACTATATAGAAAGAGAATTTATGGAGGGTTATTTTCGGGAGTAACATATTTTTAAACAAATCTGGAATGGATTTTCGTAAACAGTATTTACAGATATTCATAATGGAATCAGAACAATTCTTCTAAGAAACCAGAAAAGGCATATATGTGCACAGCATTCAAAAGGTTTGTCAAGAGAATGCATTAGGTGTCCAAAAATGTGATTCCCAGCAATACTAAAAAATGCATTCAGTTATTCCTGGACGACCTCAGTGACCGTGTTCATATTGTGAACCTCTATGGAGTGTTGACTCATTTGGTGTTGGTCCCCATGTCTATGTGTCATACCATCCTTGAGATATGAGCGTGACCCACTTTCAAAAATTTTGGCCACGTCCACTTTTTTACGTCAAAATGCATGTGCGTATGCCAATAATGCTTCAGGGAGTCAAAAATGTGATTTCCAGCAATTCTGAAAAATGCACTCAATGACCCCAGGTGACCTCCGTGACCTTCACCCATATTTTTGAACCTCCATCGAGTGTTGACTCATTTAGTGTTGGCTCCAGGTCCATGCATCACACCATGCTTGAGATATGAGCATGACCCACTTTCAAAAATGTTGGCCACGCCCACTTTTTTCATGAAAAAATGAACGTCTGAATTTTGGGGAAGCATTTGGAGGTCAAAAAATGTGATTTCCAGCAATTATGAAAAATGCACTCATTGACTCCTGGTGACCTCGGTGACCTTGACCCATATTTTGATTCTCTATCGAGTGTCGACTCATTTGGTGTTGGTCCCAGGTCCATACATCATACCATGCTTGAGATATGAGCGTGACCCACTTTAAAACATTTTGGCCACGCCCACTTTTTTACGTCAAAATGCATGTGTGTATGTCAGGAATGCTTTAGGGGGTCAAAAAATGTGATTTCCAACAATTATGAAAAATGCACTTAATGACCCCTAGGTTACCTCCGTGACCTTGACCCATATTTTGAATCTCCATCGAGTGTCGACTCATTTGGTGTTGGTCCCAGGTCCATACTCATACGTCATACCATGCTTGACATATGAGCATGACCCACTTTCAAAAATTTTGGCGACGCCCACTTTTTTTTACGTCAAAATGCATGTGTGTATGTCAGGAATGCTTTAGGGGGTCAAAAAATGTGATTTCCAGCAATTATGAAAAATGCACTTAATGGCCCCTAGGTGACCTCCGTGACCTTGACCCATATTTTGAATCTCCATCGAGTGTCGACTCATTTGGTGTTGGTCCCAGGTCCATACGTCATACCATGCTTGAGATATGAGCATGACCCACTTTCAAAAATTTTGGCCACGCCCACTTTTTTTACATCAAAATGCATGTGTGTATGTCAGGAATGCTTTAGGGGTTCAAAAAATGTGATTTCTAGCAATTATGAAAAATGCACTCAATGACCCCTAGGTGACCTCCGTGACCTTGACCCATATTTTGAATCTCCATCGAGTGTCGACTCATTTGGTGTTGGTCCCAGAAGAAGAAGAAGAAGAAGAAGAAGAAGAAGAAGAAGAAGAAGAAGAAGAAGAAGAAGAAGAAAAGAAAAAGAAACAGTGCAAAAACAATAGTCTGTGTGTTTCACACAGACTAATTAGAAAGTAAAAATTCCGCTTTCAGGAAAGGGAAGCTATGGCAATGACAGATTGAGCAGGCCTTGAATACAACACGCTGTGTGGGATGGAGGAATACCGAAAGATTCAAGACCTACTTTTTCCTGAATATGTCTTCAAAATTCATTCACAGTTTGTTGTCAGGTTTTTGTTTGAACCTCAAACCACCACCAGGGAGAGTAAAGTGATTCATATTTACCACCATGGCCAGCATTAAATTACTATTACCACTATTACAAATTGTCTTGGTTGCAGTTATTATTGTGTAATGTAGGTATACTGTACATAAAGAACAGCATAAATGCCCTCAACGTACTTAGTGTTATGCTCCCACGCCATGTGAGTAGGTAATAAAGGCCGATTCTGGACCACTTTGTACATGTACCGTACACATACATGTACATTGTGCATTTACCGTCAAAGGATTCAGTGTTAAATCGCGAACACGTATACAAAAATGTCATTTTTTCATGGTGGTCCAGATTCGGCTATTGCTTTTGAGGCTCACAGATCGCACCCTTCACGTTCAAAACACCCGTTGGCGAACGCGTACATTCGACACGTTGCTCAAAAAGTGAAAAATGTACGAAATTGTACATATATTTTTTCTTAAAATTTTTTTTTTTTCTTAAAAATGTTTGTCGACGTTCCCATCGTGGATTAGACCTTCAATCTATCGTTGGTGAATGCGAGCAAAAAACGCTTTGCCGGTTCTAGACCAGCATCAAAAAACGGTTTGCCGATTCTGGGCCAGTGGTCCAGAATCGGCTATTGTTTTTGAGGCTCACAATAGAGTCGACTATAAGATTGAATTCGATAAATTCTATCATAATAGACACTCATGTTTTTGTTTCGGTGTGAATGAAAGATTTTCGTTCAAAAGAGTCGACTATAAAATTGAATCTGTTATAATAGACATTCATGTTTTGTTTCGGTGTGAATGAAAGGTTTTCGTTCAACGGATGACATTGAAAAATTGAGTTTTAGAAAATTAGAATCGATGGAAAATCGTTTGTTTACGTTTTGTCACTGAGAATTTTGTGAAATAAATCTTAAAACACTTTGTAGAATTGTTTCATTCAAATAAAAATAGTAAGGAAATAAAAAAGTGATTGATATATATAGGAGAGAAAAAAAATAAATAAATAGTTATTTAAAAAAATAAATATATCAAATCGAATAGATAATAAAAAATACGTAAATCATGATCGCTTCCCAGACTATTAGAGCAAGGTTTCTTTTAAAAATGCTGATGAGAGCCTACGCATTCTGTGTGAACGAACAACTAGGTCGCCTCTTGTTAGAACGATGTGTCGGATGTCGGGATCACCTAGACTTCGATCATGAGAATCATTCGTGTCTGACGATGGAAAGGGAAGATATGGTCGTCAAGTATTTCAAACATGCATTCGAATGCGTTCAAACCGATGAAGTGATCGCGTTTTGGAAGAGATTACTCTTCTGTAAGGATCAAAGCAAGCCCACAGTTTCGGAAGAACTGAAATTGGCGCGTAGAAGTCTGACTTTAGAAGACAAGGGATGCATCATGAAATTATTGTTTTCTCATTGATATAAATAAGGGAGAATAGAAAATAAAAATAAATACACACATAAATTTTTTATCTAACATTAGAAAGAAAGAAAAAACACAAAAATGAGAACCAGAAATAAATTGTATCCAACGTTAGATGACGACGAGGATGAGAAGCCGAACGGCGTTCTGCCGACGGCACCGTCGCTAGAAGAAAAAGAAAGAGGCGAGAGGTATCGCATCGATCAAATCAGTAGAATGCAATTGTATCTGACTCGAGAGAGAGATTCTCGCCATTCTCTCAAGAAGAAGTATTCGCGTTTCCTGAAATTCGTCAACGTGGTTGACACAACACTCATCACGATTTTCATGGGTTTACACGTGGCCGGCATCTGATTGTTGTCGACCGCGATCGACATTCCAATCGTGTTGACCGTAGAAGGAGTGGCTCTCACCGCCGGATTGTTTAGCACGCTCGGAAACTTTTTGAGTAGGAAATTATATCTGAAGGCAAGGAAACACGAAAAGATTCGTGTCTTGGCCGACTCTAAGAGCGACACGATATCCAAAATGATCTCGATGGCATTGAAAGACAGTAGGATATCGGACGGAGAATACTTCACGATATTGAGCGAGAAAACGAAATACGATGCCATGAAAGAAGCCGTGAGAATCAAGACTCATCAGATCATGAAGGAAGAGATGAAGGATTCTCTCGTGGAAAAGGGGAGGAATGAGGCTAGGGAGGAATTCAATAAGATGATAGAACTCAAGAGCAGTGATTGAAAAAAAATATATATATAATAAGAACAGAATTTTTAAAAAAGAAATATTAAATTTATATATAAAATAAAAATGAAATTAATTTAAATAACTCTCAAAACATGTATTGCATAAATGGAAAGAGAGTTACCGTGATGAGTAATTCTAAAGAAGTACGAACTAAAAACGACAGACAGACGCTTCGCGGAATTTGCGATGTGTGTGGTTCTATCAAGACTCGATTCGTCAAAAAAAAGAACGTGAGCAAAGGTAAAGGCATCGTGAATAAAATGATCAATAATCTACCTTTCGAAATGCATCTGCCTGGTCACAGTTTCACGGGACCTGGAATGAAATTGAACAAGAGACTCAACTCCTAAATCTTGGAGCAAACCTGTGAATAGGGTGGATGCGCCCGCGTATGATCACGATCTATGCTACGCCGGACATCCTGACACCAAGACTTGCAACGATGTCTGCGATAAAAACATGTTGGCGAAATTGAGAGGTATATCGAATCCGACCAGGAGAGAGAAGATAGAACGTTCGCTGGTCGGCAATTTTATCGGTGCGAAACGTCGATTCGGATGGGGCGTTCAAAAAAAAAGTGCATCTGAAAAGAAGAAGAAATGATTATTGACAAGCGAATTGGCTGAGGAGTTACACAAACCCATCGTGCATAAATTTCGAAAGAGAAGGGTGTTCGTGAAGGGTTTGGATGATATTTGGTCTGCCGACTTGGTCGACATGAGATCGTTTTCGAGGTGGAATGAGGGTGTCAAATATCTATTGACGGTCATCGACGTGTTTTCCAAATATGGTTGGATCAGAGCTTTGAAGAATAAATCGGGACCTTGCGTCGCCGAGGCTCTCAAGAGCATGTTCAACTCGTCTTCTTGAAAACCGAATAAATTGTGGCTGGATAAGGGGAAGGAATTCTACAACAAGCACGTTCATCGATTGGTCGACCTATACTCGATAGAAAATGAAGAGAAAGCCAGTGTGCTGGAACATTGGAATCGAACGATGAAGGAAAAGATGCATAGATACTTCATGGTGAATTCGACCAAGAAATACATATACACTCGGAACGGTCTGGTCAAAGATTACAACAACACGTGACACAGATCGATCAAGATGACTCCCGTGGAAGCTAGCGATCCTCGAAACGAAAAACGGGTCTACGCGAATCTATATCCTGAGAGATCTAAGATCAGGAAGAAGTCTAGAACGCCAAAATTTATGGTCGGTGATCGAGTGAGAATCTACGCTTATAAGAAGCACTTCGAAAAGGGTTATACTCCTCGATGGACCTCGAAAATCTTCGTGATAATCAAAATATTTCACACCGATCTGGTGACTTACGAAATCGAAGCTTTGGATGGAGAAGAGATCATCAGAAAGTTTTACGAACAACAATTGCAGAGGTCGAAGTTTTAATAAAAAAAAAAAATTACATATATATATATATATATATATATATATATATAGGGGAGAGAAAAATAATAATAAAAAATTTTTAGATAAAAAAAGCAAGCTAATTAATAAACAAAAAAACAAAAACCCTTCAAAAATGGCAAATATACTAGATAAAACACAAAGCATAGTGAAAGATGAAAGTATTCAAGAATATGAGGTTCACGAATACAAACCGGTAACCGGAACGAGTTTGAACAATGTGGGAGAGATAAGAATCAACGTCGAAACTCAAGATCTATTCGTTCATCCTAGCGAGAGTTACATAGTGGTGCAGGGACGTCTCACCAAGGAAGATGGGAGTGACTACGCCGACGACGACATGGTTACTCTAGCCAATAATGGCATCATGCATCTATTCAGTAATATAAAATACATGCTATCCGGACAAGAGATAGAATCTGTGTTTCATCCCGGTCAGGCCACCACGATGTTCGGACTCTTGACGAATCCGGATGATTTTTCGAAATCCAGAGGACTTAATCAGTTGTGGGTGAAAGACACCGTCGGCCCTGCTAGCGTCGGCGCCATCGCGATATTCGACTACGTCGTCAAAACGTCCAGACCCAAAGGAACGTTTTCATTCAGGATACCTTTGAAACACATCTTCGGATTCGCAGACGATTATAACAAGATCATGTGCGGACTCAAACACAATCTGATGTTGATTCGAAAAGGAAACGATGACGCAATAGTGAGACTCCCCGCGACCGATGCGGGTAAGATAACTCTACACAAGATATCGTGGTTCGTTCCGCACGTGGATCCTTAGATCAAGGAAAAAGCGCGTCTCTACAATATCATAGAATCCAAGAGTAAATTACCTGTGGGATTTAGAATGAGACAGTGCAACACGGCTAGCATTCCACCCTCCATGAATCACTTTGATTGGAGACTGACGGTGAAATCCACTTCTGAGAGGCCGTGTTTCATCGTGGTTGCATTTCAGACTGATAAGGATGGGTCTCAGGAAAAGAATGCATCGCAGTTCGATCACTGCAATTTAAGAAACATGCAAGTGTTTCTGAACGCTACGAGATATCCAGCAATCGATTACAACACGTTGTTCGATAAGAACGATTTCTGTAGACTGTACGGCGCCGCCGCTGATTTTAGAAAGAAGTATCACGGTCTAGACGAATTGATGAGCAACCCTAATATATCTCCCGGTGAATACAAGTTGATGTATCCCATGTTCGTATTCGACGTCAGTAAACAGAGTGAACGACTCAAGAGTAGTGTCTTAGACATTCAGATCAAGATGCAATTTGATAGGAATGTGCCGAGAAAAATCGAAGCCTTCGCCCTGATCCTGTCGGATAGAGAATTACAATTCGAATCAGATGGAAATAAGATGTCGATCATTTGATGAGAGACGTGTGTGAAAAAAAATTTAAAAAATAAAAAAGTAATGAGTAATTATTAAAAAAACAAAAAAAAATAAAAGTAATGAGATCTAGAGAGATTGAACATCTTTCTAAATCTCATTACTTTTTTTTTTGTTTTTAATAATCACACATTATTTTTTTTAATTAATTATTTCCACGCATTCACTGTTTGTTCAAAGGATCTAGTTCGATCAGTAGGCTCACCACGGAAGTGGCGGCTTCGGGATTATTGGTTTTCGTAACGAAATTAATCCTTTCTCTGGCATTCACTTTGAGAGGCGTGCCGAACGTGCTAACATTCGCGTGTTGATTCTCAGTCTTTTCGACACTGTATTTCTTATCGCTCTTTACTCCATTCACCACGAGATTGACGACTGCTCTGTTATTCAAATCCGAGGAAGCCAGACTCATTCGAATGATTTCACCTCCTAACGGCATGGGATATCCCACCTGACCATGTTTCGATCCGCTACCTCCGTTTCCGAAAGACCACTCGGTTTTTCCCTCCTCTAACGTGCCAGCCTCCTCAGCCCACACCGTGATTAATTGTCTAACGTATTTGACTCTTTCCACCACCGAAATCAGGGTGCAGGTATCCGTCATGTCCACAGGATCTGGTAGATTCGTGAGCGCGTGTCCACCCATGTCTAGTTTACCTTCCATGATGTCACCCTTTCTCCAGACCGAGTTGTCATCTACATACTTCCTGCAGACTGCGCTGGAATCGAATTCGGGATCGTGATCGAGACTGAATAAATTTTCACCGTTCATGTTGATACCACCCTCCATGGTTCAGGTAGAGATCTCCACTTGCAATTCTACATATTCTTGTGATCATATCACGGCAGAATCTACGTAGCCCTTGTTGACTGCGGTTGAGTCCGCATCCGTGTTGTCGACCTTCGACAGATTCAATATCTTGTTGAATCCTGCATTCAGATCCGATTTCATTTCTCGTCTGTCAGACTTTCTCTGTTCCAGATCTACGTAGTGTTTGGTCACCACGTGCTTGGGATTTGTGGGAGTGGCCACGTTCGTTATCTTGTTACAATTGGCGTTCAATTCCGAGTGCATCGTTTTCTGAACGTATCTATTTCTCAGATGTTCGCTGAATCTCGCGTGAGAGTCGTCGGCATATTTCTTGGTCGTGGCATCAGTGGGATCTATGGGATTCATGACGTTCACCAAACGTTTAGATTTCAGATTGAGATCGTCGGTCATGACTTTATCCACGTAATTATCTAGCATGATTCATTCGAAATCCGCATTCCCCCTGTTGACGTATTTTTTAGTCGCAGCATCTGCGAGATCTATTGGCTCGGGAAGATTGTAGAGCTTCTTATCGTTTATGTTCAAAGGTTCCTCTCGAGGTTCGTATCTCCGAACGTAACGTTCATCCAAGTTGGCAACGTCGTAACCATCACCGACTTCGAGCACCTTCCTCTTCTTTTTGGGTTGACTTTCGTCGTCACTTCTACCAAATTTATCGACTGGCATGTTGTTTTGAGATTTTTGTTTTAAAAATATATTTCAAACGCAGTTTATTAAAAATGAATTATTTCACTTATTTTTATTTTTCGTTTTTATTCGATTAAAATTTTTTATATAATTTTTTTACCTAAAAAATCTCTCTCTAATGTAAATCAATGAGAATGTCTTGAAACCGATCTCCTTCAGACCATCTCTTGAGAATGTAGAGACACCGGTGACCGCAAAACACTTGATCTGGCGATTGCACTCGTTCCCTGTTGTAACAAACCATCGATTTGTTGAAATAGTTCTTTATTTCTTTCAGCGGCGAGATTCCGTAGCTGTCGAAATAATAATTCTTCTTCTTCCCGTTCTTGAACCACGCCACCCAGTGAGTGCCTTCACCCGATAAATCATCTAGATTTAAAATTCCGCATTCCGATTGTCGAGGTCTTCTCTTCGGCAAGGCATCTCTGGAAAACACGCCTAGAAAATCTTTGATTTTCAAATCCTTTGCTGCATTCGACAGATCGATGTTGGATAGGGGTTCGTTAGGTAAGACGACACCTTCTACGGATATCTCTATTTTCTTATTCATAAATGTGTATATTTTTTTAAAAATTTATTTATTTTATTATAATTCACTAAAATGACGTTATTTTTTTATTTTTCTTTTTAAACTACCTCTATTGACTTCCATAATCTTGAATCCATCTAATTCCTTGACTTCCATAATCTTGAATCCGTCTAATTCCTCTTGATTTTCTGGAATCCTATCATCCTTAATCATATCTGGAATCCTATCATCCTCAATCATATCTGAAATCCTATCATCTAAAATTAGATCCAAAGTCCAATGTCCGAGTGCTAAACTGCTTATTTTATTGTCTAACACGAATCTCTTATCATCATCAGCCGTCAGCGAAATCTTGTTGACTATTTCGGTATACAAGTCGGGATTTTCGCTTCGAATTGATTTCATAGTCTTATACACCGGACCACTTCCTAACAGACAATCTTTATACTCTTGGAAAGAGATGTTTTTCTTCACCACGCACACTTTAATCCCTTTGCACTTCTTGATCTCTTCATCTTCTAGATGATAAGCATACAGTTTACGTCTCAAGCCCACGAATTCGAGGATTTGTTTACCACCGCTATCGTCCTTAAATTTACCTAACACCTTCTTGTTGTCGTTTGATTGAATGTTGGACGGGTGATCGACGGGATAAGTGCTCGTGTCGAACCACGCGGCCATGTCTGGAGATATATCTCGGTAGACATCTTTCATCTCTATCTCGTAAACTAAACAGTCTGTGTCGGTGAACAGTAGTTTGGCTTTATCACCAAATTTTCGTTTGACGTAATCGTAGTGAAACTCATACATCAATCGCTTGCTGATATCTAAGATGATCGGTCCAAGATAATACGGTTTGTCGAACTTCAGGTGCGTCTTTTGTATGTGAACGGCCACTAGATTTTTGTTGAATATGGTTCGGTGTTTGTAATTGGGTTTCGCCACTAATTTTTTAGCTCTTTTCTCAGATGTGACGAGTTGAACGTCGGTTCTCTTCCTGATGTTTTCCATCGATTTACCGTACACACAGTTGTTCATGAGTTTGAAGAAATCTTTTTCGAAATCGTTCTTGGCTCGAATTCTGAGATTCCTATTGAGATCGATGTATTTTTTCATCCAAGGCTCTTCGTTGAATCGAATGACGCGATGTATGTCGACTAATTTCATCCCGTAATTGACGTATTGTTTCAAATTCTCACTGTAGACGGCATAGTTACGTTTGTTAAATAAATTGGGAATGAGTTTTTCCTCGTCTTCTTCGTTGGGTTCCATTCGTTCAGGAGCCAGCGGATAATCGTTGTGCAGATCATGTAATTCTTCCAGATAGTTCAAATCGACTTCTAAAATGCAAGGATAGTCTCTCCATTTTTGCATCTCTTCCGGTTCCGTTACCCATTCGAAATTTCCAATCAGTAAAGGATGACTCATAGCCCAACAGTACAGATTATTGACCGTTTCGAATCGAAACCTTCTTTCATGTAGGGATTGTTAGCTTCAGAATATCTGTGGGAGATCATCGAGATGCCACCTCTCGTAGCCCTTTCGAACATGAGCAGCATGTCCACGTTGGATAATAATTCCAATTGGACTTCGGTGGTCTTCAACAGAGCGTCCCACGCCAGACCGGGTGTGGTGAAATACCACCCTGGATCCAGATCGTAATTTCGATGACAGACGTCTCGAAAATTTTCGAACACGTCTGCCAAGAGCAGAACGTCAGTCTTCAGTTGACATGAATTTAAAACTGTCGATGAAACATATGACTCTACGAATGAATTTCGTTTTTTCTTCCAAAGTCTGTCCATCAATTACTCTTTCCTTCTCCATGAGCTTCCATTTCGTGAAGGAAATGTATCTTTCTTCGCTGTTCGCGATGCAATTTAATTCTTCGTGGGAGGTGCCGAGATTTTTCACGAACAGATGACTGTCATAACCCGAGAGATTGTGAAATATCACCGGATAGAAAACGGTGTCTCGATATTTTAAATTACACTTGCTGTGAGCCGGACCGCGATACAGACCCGTGTAATCATTGTGGTCTCTGACCTTCTTATTTTCCTCCGAATTCTCATCGAATGATTGTCTGCATATGTGACATTCGGTGGCTCTGTTATTTTCGTCCTGCTGCTCTCGCGTGATGATCATTTTCGCTGGTGTTTTGAATTTATCGTATAACATTTGAATTTTCGATTCTAACTCTTCCACGAAACTTTGAGCCATGTTGTCGTCTTCATACTGTTTCGTGTAGGTGAAGGGACCCATGTCGTGTTGCAAGTCGAAAGCACATTTCACGTAAATGCAATAGCCCGAAGGCGTGTGTTTTTGATATCTTTCGACGTAACTTTGAAGAGCGTCGGGTGTTGGGTTTGGGCATTTCGATGGCGACACCTTGATTTTCATTGCAATATTCCTGATGTTTCGCTAACGATTTTTCGCTCTGAAACATGTTCATGCAGTTGCAACATAAACATATCTTATGTTCATGTTTATTATTTTGTCTCGACAGTAATCGGCTCGGATTTTTAACCCAACAATAATGATGATTGTCACCATTCAAAATCAATAATAAAATAATCGTCTTTTCTCTTTCGAGATATGAAGTCAGTCTGAGTGGATAGATCGTTCGTTTTTCATCGTCGTATCCCAAGATGTTCACCGCTACGGTGGGATTTTGAGCCTCGAAACGTTTCGATATGTTTTAACTGCGTTGGAAAAGTCACTCCGGTCCAATCGAGATTTTTAGAAGTCTCCTCGTAACGAGAAACTCTATCGGAGTGCATTTTGACAGGGTATAAAGCGGAGGTGACTGCCCATTTAAAACACTGGTCATCTTTATTTCTGATGTTGACCACAGAGTGTTTTTTAGCTAAGAAATACGATAATTCCACGTAGGAAGACCCTTTCAATGAATCGTTTTTAGTTATATGAATTTCGAGTTTCAACACCTCATCGAACGTCCAATTACTACCTTCATCTGATAAATCTGAACCTCGAAGTACGGGTTCGACGTTAGATCTGAAATATGCATTTTTCACGATGCTCTCGCCGGACTTCACGTCAATTTTATTCAACACGCAATGGAGTGTCATCTTAATTTTTTGTCCCACGTTCATGTGTTCATGAAACAAATCCAATACTTTTTTCTTCACCCGTTCCATGAACAATTTCGGATTGACTTTCTTGAACGAGGGAACTACATCGAAAGTTTTAAAAATGCCTTTGATCGCACTCTCCCATTCTACAGGCTTGGAATACTTCCACGACGAGTCATGCTATATATTCTTCTCCTTTCCCTTCGTTGTTTGCTTGTTGAATTTCGTTCGATATATCTCGTTTGTCTAGAATCTGAAGTACATCACTCGTTTTCATTTTAGTTTTTTTTTCTTTTCTTTTGAAACTTGATGTTCTTCAATGGCTTTTCATTTAGTTTCGTAAATAATATTCCTGTATGACTTCAATTTTTTTTGATTTGGTTCTATGATTTCTGAAATGTGGAATTTTTAATATTTTACAAATCTCGTTTAACTGAGGTACGGTTTTCTTATTTAAATTTTCCATCTTTTTATTTGTTTGCTCTATTTGTAAGAAATTTTTTTTTTTGAATTTTGTATTTAAATAATTTGTTAAAAAGTTTTAAAATTGTTTTTATATATATATGTTTTAATTCCTTCAAAAAAATTTTTTTTGATGAAATTAATCAATTTTTTATGTTCCTTAACGTGAAAAAAATTGAATTAATACGAGAAAAAAGGATGTTAAAATTTAACTTTTTATTTATATATATAAAGAGAAAAAAACTTTGAAAAAAAAATTTTTTACATTAAAGAAAATTAAAAATTAAAAAAAACTTTTTTTTATATATATTTATATATGAAGAGTAAAAAAAACAAAACTTTTTGAACAAATTATTAAATACAAAATTTAAAATATACATTATTTGCAAGAATTCATAAAACAAAAAAAAAACAAATAATCGATCATGACAACAACACCTAAAAGATGCGAATTGAAATTGAAACGAGTCGAAACGTGTAAGAAATTCGGTTTTAAAATCTATGGATTACAACGACATGATTCCATTGAATTGAACGAGGTCGAGACCAAGGGCTTAGAGCGCAAATACGACAAATATAACATGCCTTTGAAATTGGATGAAGCCATGCTCGATTTGTTTTACGACTACCAAAGCGATCTACAGAAAATTGTCATCGCCAAAGATAGAGAAATCGACAAGGACGATTTGTCGTTGTCCTATGGAAGTTACATATATCCAAAAATCTCACTCGAACTCGTGGACAAATCGGGTGGTGAGAGTGCGTTCACCGATGTAAAAAAACTCAAAAAAGTAAAGATAAACATTCAACACATTTTCGAAAAAGGAGAATACACGAGCGTCAACATGCTGATAACGGACTTGGAAATATAAACAATAGAGAGATTGATTTTTTAGCGAAGAAGAAGGAAAAAAAAGTAATGAGATCTAGAGAGGTTGATCATCTCTAGATCTCATTACTTTTTTTTGGTTTTGTTTTCCTTCTTCACTATCGCCCATATATTATAATAACGTTTCCTTTTTTCTCAAATTTCGGCGTCGATTCTTCTTTTCTTTTTTTTTGTGACATGTCACTTTTTTTTATAAGAACACATTTGTTTATCCGAATCATAATTATGAACGAATGTTGTGCATCTCTTGGTAACACTCGCATCATTACCATTCTCTTCAGAAGGTAGTGGTGACGGTGGAAAACGTCTCATTCTTTTAAATTTCAACCATCTATCCCGATCTTTATTTAACTCTTTTATCAGTTCTTTCCTAAGATATCCATCATAAGCGTCTAATCGTTTTTACATATCTTTTCCCCACTCTATCTCGCGATATTCATCATTATCGTCTAATTGTTTTTCCACCTTTTAATCCATTTTATATTATTTTATACTTTCTATGATTTATATTTTATATAATTATATAATTTTTACATTATAATAACATACTCAAAATCGGTATATTCTTAAATGGCGAATTCTCACCAAACAACAAACCCTTGCTGAGTCGCTCAATGTTCTGTCCACTCTTTAGATAGAGACCATTTCCACTCAAAGAGTTGCCACCTCTAACGGGTTCTAGATACAATCCTTTACCACTGTCATCTATGTGGACGCAACACACGGCTCCTCCCTTCTTCAAAAACAGTCCACTGCTACCCATTAATTTCTCAACTGCCGAACTCACGAGTCCCGAGAGAGCTCCCACGCCGAGAGTCTTTCCGAGAAAGGGTAATGCTTTTGCAGCAAAGGGTAATGCTTTTGCAGTGATTCCTGCCAATAGCGGTAGGAAACCGCCTTTCATTCTCAATTTGTATCTCAATTGAGCGGGACTCAATCTCACCGTCAACCCTCTTCCATCACAAATCGCTTTCTCCATCCTTTTGATTTGACTTCTGGTCCAGGTGCTCGAATCCTGACCGCCACTCGTCAGATCTTCGTGAGTGAATTTGAATCTGACCACCTCGCCTCGAGTTGTTAATGCTCTCTTAAGTTTCTTCCTCTGTCCTGCGGATATGTTCACGTTTTTAACCACGTATTGCGTCATAATTCTTTTTTTTAAAATATATTTTCTTCAATTGTTTTTTTTGTTTTAATGATAATTATATATATATTAAATAATTTTTGTAAATTAATATTGCGTTTATTTTATTTTGTTATTTATATAAATACAATATTTTTTTTTGCTTTTATATTTCTCTTATGTGAAATCGTATCATCACCCTCTCTCGGCGAAGATCTAATAGTTCACCATTTTGATCCGTCAACGTGGTTTTGAAACTATACAACGTGTCTAAAACCACTGGTAGATAAACTAAATTTCGAGGTCATTCCACGATCTTATAACCTGGCGACACATTTGGAAAGAAGGAATAGATCGTCAGTTGAGCGCTACCATTCACATAGCTTCCAGCAATCATGTCAGTATTCACCAGAATGCTATTGACTGTGAGAATGTCGACCGTATTTTCAGATGCTGCGTGGCCTCGATACATCTTTCGATCGAATCCCAGCATCTTGCCTATAGAATTGTCCATGTTGCAATCCACTCGAAAATTATCTTCCAAATCCAACATCGTCTGTAAGGTATTAGGGTTGGGAGCGAGTCTGATCTTGTTGCTTCCCTTTCCATCCGTCTTCATTCGCATCTGAATGTAATTGTTCAAATCGTCTATGTCATAACTTCCTTTGGGAATTCGAATCTCCAACCAATCCATTCCGTCGGAATACTTGAATGAGTTATTCTTTTCGGTGACATTGGGAAAGGAATAATAAGTCTCCAGATTCACCAACGCCATCTCGTATCTTTTCTCTCTATTCAATTCGATGGAAGGTTCGAATTTCGTCACGAATCGAGTCGAATCGCCACTCACCAGGATTTGAATGGATTGTTTTGCAGCCGTATTCTCGGCAATCTGTTCTAACAATTTTCCTTGTTCGAACATTATATTTAATTTTATTTTTATTTTTTCAAAACTAATTATTTGAAGATTTATTATTTTCTAATTTTCTTTTCGCGCTCTATCTTATTATCATCAGAAACATAAAACTTGTCGAATCCGCACCGATATTTTCCGCGATTAAATTCGCTAGTCAAATCGATCACAATGAAATTGTTAAGTCCTCCATCCCAAACTCTCTTACAGAATCTCCTGAATTCCGCCGCGCTCATGTCGTTTGCGACGTGATCGCTGTAGATGTGATTGAGATTCTTGAGATCTTGGCAAAAGAGACATAGAAAATTAGCGTTCTCCCTTATCGTCTGTCTGGGCAATCGAAAATAATTCTGCAACAGGTAGAAACAGTCCACGTTGCTGTGACGACCCCTAACATAATACAATTCGCATCGGTTCTGTCTCTCCAAAAGCAGATCGTCGAAAATCATGAGATTCTTATCTTCCGATTTCAATTCTCTAGGATCCGGAATGTCGCTAGCGTTCTCATAAAATCGACACTCGACGTTCGAAGATGCATTTCTCTTCATCAATTCCATCGCCGCACCGTCCAAAATGGTCGAAAGAGAAGCTTCACTTTTGTCGAATTCCTCCTTACTGTCAATGATTCTGGCTATGACGTCCTTAGACAATCTACGATCCATGCACTCTTGAAGCAATCTGTATTCGGGTTGAAACAAGCTCTTGCTAAACACAAACAATCTATCGTAATCCAACCAGTCAGGTCGCAATAACAGATTCATCAACAGATTGGTCTTTCCACAATTCGATTTTCCCACTATCAAGCCTTTTATGCTTTTGGGAAAGAACTCGTTATTCGACCTCTTGGTTGCAGCGTCGTTCCAAGACATATCTTTAATGTTCATCTTTGTTTATTTTTTTTTGTTATTGTAGATTTTTTCAAACACAATTTTTTATGTTTTTTCAAACTCAGTTTTTTTAATATTATTATTTATTTATATTACACCGTCGCGAGTTCTCTTCAATCCAGATCCACTCGTCATTTTGGCTAAATCTTGTATGGGTACCACAGCATCCTTAAAATCTTTCCAACTTTTAACGTAGCTCGCTTCGCCGGTGGACTGATCAACTTGTCGATCAATGCGTCGGCTGCCCTCTTGCCAGCCACAGAAGCTATCCTACCACTGGCTTCGGAAGTGGCTTTCTTACCAGCATCGAAAGCCCTCTTCTTACCAACCTCAAACACGGTCGTTGCGAGCTTTCTACCTGCATCCCTCGTGAACACTCGTATTATAGAATCGACGATGCCAGAACCGCCTTGAACGTAAGTTCTAACGTATCCCCTGTTCTTTATCACCAACAGATTTTTATTTTATATTATATATTTTGTTTTCACTGGTAAATCGTTTGTTGTTTAAATACTTTTATTATTCTAGTGTAAAATTTACTGTTTTTATTTTATATATTCTGTTTGTTTCTCTCTACTTATTATATACATCAATCCTTCAATTCGTTCATCAGCCTTTTATATTGGTTTTTATTCAAAACCTTCTGTCTTAACAATTCGTCGCATATGCTTACTATCTCGTTATCTAATCCAGTGTTACCAGCGCGTCTACTTGCCATCAACAACTCAGTCTCTGAGACAGAGCATCAGAATCGCTCAGAAGAAAAGTGGTTTTCACCCCTTTGCCAGTCACCTATTCGACGAACTTGTTATTCATATCCCATATGGGTTTCACCACTTTCGTTCACTTGTAACCTCTGTTGGCTTTGGGTCTCGTCTCTCTGGCATCGTTATTTCTCTTAATGGCGTGGGTCTGAACCAGAATGTCGCCGTAATTGTTGAAATCCTGTTCCGTGTAATCTCCAGGCTTGTCGAAAAGGAACAATTTGCGCAGTCCATCAGTTATTTTATACTTATTCGAACCGACGATTAAATTATCATCATTCATTTCCACTTCTGTGTCGCCCACAAAAGTTCTACCATCCGAATCCTTATAAATTCCATACAACAGATCTCTCTTACCACCATCTTCGGACGACGCGACGCTATCAGTGGTGATAGTCGAAGCTGTATCGTTGCTCTCGCTCACGTCGGTTTCGATTCTCATGGGAACGTAATCCGGTGTAGATTGAAAGGAATACTGTTTTGTAAAACTACCGGGCAATGAACCCATCCTCAAAGAACTCTCTTTTATGGGTCTCAATTCTTCAACTATCTCCTTCCTGCTTCGTTCCTGAACATCCGTCATGGGTTTTAATATTTTTTTGGCTTTGCGCATCAATTCCACTTCTCCAAGCCGTCTGCTTCTATCAGCTGATTGAATACTATTCTTAACATGTTCATATTCGTTTAAAAGCTAATCTCTACATTTGGCATCCATCTGTAAAAACATATTTTTCGTTTTTAAATTATTAATATTTCCTTTGAGTATGCTAATGTGAGTTATTTATTATTTTCAAAATTAAATGTATAATTATTTTTATGTTTTAAGTAGATAAAAATCTTCTGTCTTTAATATAATAACTAAAAACCAGTTGAGGAAAAACATTTTACATGATAAAACCTCTATAAATGCGTTTTGCCTCTGAACCCATTAAAAATCACATCACAGATTATTCACTCAGTGACGAACTGGAGAACTTTGAAAAGTTTGAAAGTTTTAGCGCATAAGAAACCGGTTTCTGATTTAACGCATTTGAGAATAATTACATCCGTTAAAAGGTTTCAATCATATCTCCGAACATTATCACGAATATATTAAAAATTTATTTACCTCTAAACCTGATTGAGTGGAAACGCGCTTTTATTGTCTATTATTAAAATGATCCATTGAACGAAAACCTTTCATTCACACCAGAACAAAAACATGAGTGTCTATTATAATAGTTTTATCTCTTAAAAATTCATATAAGTGAAAAAGGTTTTATAATAGAATTTTTATTTGAATGAAACAATTCTACGAACTATTTTTATTTGAATGAAACAATTCTACAAAGTGTTTTATTAAGATTTATTTCACAAAATTCGCAGTGACAAAACGTAAACAAACGATTTTCCATCGATTCTAATTTTCTAAAACTCAATTTTTCAATGTCATCCGTTGAACGAAAACCTTTCATTCACACCGAAACAAAATATGAATGTCTATTATAACAGATTCAATTTTATAGTCGACTCTTTTGAACGAAAACCTTTCATTCACACCGAAACAAAAACATGAGTGTCTATTATGATAGAATTTATCGAATTCAATCTTATAGTCGACTCTATTGTGAGCCTCAAAAACAATAGCCGATTCTGGACTACTGGCCCAGAATCGGCAAAGCGTTTTTTGATGCTGGTCTAGAACCGGCAAAGCGTTTTTGCTCGCGTTCACCAACGATAGATTGAAGGTCTAATCCACGATGGGAACGTCGACAAAAATTTTTAAGAAAAAATATATGTACAATTTCGTACATTTTTCACTTTTTGAGCAACGTGTCGAATGTACGCGTTCGCCAACGGGTCTTTTGAACGTGAAAAGTGCGATCTGTGAGCCTCAAAAACAATAGCCGATTCTGGACCACCATGAAAAAAACGACATTTTTGTATACGTGTACGCGATTTAACACTGAATCCTATGACGGTAAACGCACAATGTACGTGTACGTGTACGGTACATGTACAAAGTGGTCCAGAATCGGCCTTTATTACCTACTCCTGTGTAGTTGAACAAAATGTGATCTGTGACAAGTGTAACCGAATCTTTAACAGAAAGACTTGTTTTCAGAACCATCAAAAATAAATCAGGGAAAGAGGAAAACAGAATCTGTGACAAAGTTAACCCTTTACCCAACGAATCGGCAGCATCCGCCCGCGTAATATGTAAATTCAGCAGTTGAAAAAATATTATTTTTTCAAGAAATTTCAACAAAACCATATCATGTGACCCCTCGTTGGAACGAGCTCATTGAGGTCGTTCCAACGAGGGGTCACATAATATGGTTTTGTTGATCGTCTGCGATGGGTAAAGGGTTAAATACTGCCATACCTGTAAAGTGGAGTACATTGAGACCAAAGGGACCCATATTTGTGAGGGAATTAAAAAATGCAGTACATGTAAACAAGTTGTTGAGTCTGATCACCAGTGTTACATTTCAAAGAGTGAGAATCCATCCCCATCCCCATCCGAAACACCACCACTAGTGCCTTTCATTTTCTTTGACTTTGAAACATCTCAAGACACAGGAGTTCACATTCCTAATTTCTGTATTGCTCATCGTCCCTGCGAACAGTGTATTCGGGGGATATTAGCGAAGAATGTGTCCAATGTCTCTTTTCTTATGGTGACGAGAGGGTGCAAAAGTTCGAAGGGGATTGCACATTACAGGATTTTTGTGACTGGCTTTTCGGTGACGTCCATCGGGCTGCTACAGCCATCGCCCACAATCTGTGGGGGGTTGACGACCAATTCATCTTAAAGGATCTTGTTGAAAGGGGGTGGCTACGCCGGATCGTATCATGGAGTTTTCTTGAGGCTTGTGGGGTAAAAATCAAGGATTCTTTGAGTTACCTCACCATGAGATTGGCAGATTCCCCTTCCAGTTTGACTGAATTAGCCAAGGTATATTTCCCTCATTTAACAAATAAGAAAGAGTACCACCATTATCGCGGTCCTTCTTTGAATTCAAAATTTTACATGCCCGATTCCATGTCACCATCAGCCAGAGAAGATTCTTTCAAGTGGTACAATCAGAAAATAGAAAGTAACGCCATCTTTGATTTTGATATTGAAATGGAACAATACTGCCTGCCTGATGTTGATATCCTTCACCGGGGTTGTAGGGAATTTAGGCTGAAATTTTTAGATAGTGACGGGGTCGATCCATTCAAAGAAGCTCATACTGTTGCCGGCGCCTGTAATAAAGCTTGGAGGAAAAATGTAATGCCAGAATAGGAAGCCGCCGTTATTCCAGACATAGCCTATCCAAACACTGTCAAGTATTCCATCAAGGTTGTCAGATTCCTACAATACATTGCGCAACAGGAAAATATACACATACAGCATGCACTCAATTAGGGATGCAACGATTAATCGTGATACGCCCGAACCCCGATACATTGCTCACGATTATGATTAGTATCACAATACGTATCGTTGTGCACTGTGTATCGCGATACGATAAATATAAATAAAATCAGGCAAATCAATTTCGTAGATTTTGAAAGCTGGTGCAGTGAAACCATGTTGTTTTTTTTAACATACCAGCATTGACAGTGCTAAATATGCCATTAACACAGGATTATTCATTTCAGTTTACTAACGGTTGGTGAATTTCATCTAATTTGCTAAATATTTATTTGGATAATCCATTACACCTTGTTCGACAGAGCTCACAGAGCTCTGTCAAACAAGATATACGGGATTAAATTGTTTGAACACATTGTCTGAGAGAAAAAAACACCAGAAAACCGGTCATAAAATCAAAACCTCAAATAAATGTATGCCAATGGTCATTACTTTGAGAAATTACGTATTGTTTAAAGAGTGCATTCAAAAATTTGTAATAAAAGGAAGCTACTGGAAAGGAATACATGTTTTTCGAAGTATTTGATAGTAGTACTTGCAGAGATCCTGTGTATCATGATACATATCGTATCGTGCAGATTGAATCGTGATACACATCGTATCGTTAGGGAAGCATATCGTCGCAGCCGTACACTCAGTGGTGGAGAAGTGCAAACTGGACAGCATAACGTCGATGGATACCACAAGGAAACAAATACCATCTATGAATGTTATGGATGTATGTGGCATGGGTGTCCAAGATGTTATCCTGATAAATACAGATTATCATGATAATGTGCATGTCCGGTGATTTGTATCAGATTCGAGGTGGTGTCCAGAATGGGATCTCAACCAGCCGGCTTTGCCGGCGTTCCTCACCAGGGGTAGCTGCGTTGTGTGGGCAAGTGACTTAATCCCGATTTCCCACGTACCACACGTCGATAGTGCACCTGTCTTCAACCAGTGCTAGCCTTGCTTGTGTGGAGTTAGTACGTTGGGGAGTCTGACAGTTGCTCGTCATTGCAAGGTAGTTCTCTCCGGATTCCTCCACTTGTAAAACTGTCCGACACGGGGTGACCCTGGGTGTCGAAAGTGTCGTTTAACTCCAATAAATAAATAAATAAATAAATAAATAAATAAATAAATAAATAAATAAATAAATAAATAAATAAATAAATAAATATAGTTCCAGTGTTGGCCGGAATTTTTTTCTAGTCAGCGTCAGATCACTTCGCCATCTTGGGTTTCTTTCGTTGCTATGGTTTAGACTCCGGCAGACTCATAAACTCCCCATGTTCTTTATGACGAACTCTTGTGGGATGTTACTGTCTTTCAAAGCTTGCGCCAACACTTCCCATCCCTTAGGTTGAACAGTCTTTCGTCTTCTAAGCAAATCATTTACGAGATCTGTCACATTCGACCCTACCACTGTATGGTCTCTATGGATCTGTTCTCCCTTCTCATTCCAAGATCTATTTGGGCCATTTCGAATACGATTCAACAACAATTTTGCCTTTTCCTTCATTGTCATAGGTACAGAATCGAGAATGTCTTGGTCTTTCAACTTTGATGGGTCGAGGGGACATTGCCCTCTGTTGAAACGTCAAGTATCTTTGTAAGACTTGATTATATCGAGTCATCGTTTCGGTGGATGTGATAAACGGGGCATCGATAATGTCTTTCATTTCTAGGTCCAAAGATGGCACAGCCATTTCATTCGGTTATCTGATCACTGGCGTATCTTGTAGACGTTCCAATAGTCTTGTTTCAACCAACATGTACCTCTCCTGTTCTGTTCTGTTCTCTTTTTTGTTGTGAAAGACTTGTATTTTTGTTGGAATACTCTGGTACAAGGGTGCGAGTGGCCGCATGTTTTCTTTTCGGGGTATTGTTGAGCACAGGTTTCTGATTGATTCAACACTCTGATAGGGCTGATGTTCTTCTAACGGTTCCAGTGGGTTTATCTTTGGTTTGTCTCTTTGAAGTATTCGTATCCATAGATTTTTGTATGGGCCAACATTTTGATTATGCTGGGTCATCGGGCCTCCTATTCTCAAACGGGAAATCCCCGAAAGAGTAGATCCTCAAACCACCATTGTCTTCAGTCCTAGATGAGTATATGATGGACTTGAGTTTAGCTTCATGGCCTTCATATACACATATTACAACTGTTATAAGCCCAGGTTGGGGGCTTCGCCAAGTCGATTTTGGTGACCTCTCGGCCTTATAGCACCACGTGCTACTCTTATAAGTAGGATTCTCCAGGAATCCTTACTAGTAAAATATTTCTATGTTGGAGTTGAGGGAATAGGCAGAAAAATGGGAAAATCTGAACTAGTTTAAGTACAAAATACTCTTATACAATAGAACGCAATACACCATACCCCGTCCTATTTCTGGCCCTATAATATCCTATAGTAATGCGTGCTACTCTTACAGTGGCGTAGTGGAGAATCATTTTTTGTCTCAAATACATAGGTTATGACCCCTCGTTGGAACGAGCTCGACCGGCTCGTACCAACGAGGGGTCATAACCTATGTTTTTGAGGGGCGCGGGCCGGTTTTTGGCCGAAAAGAATAATACACAGACTACAAAGAGTACGTCGTGTGGAAGTGAGTTTGAAATTATGTGTATTTGGTACACAGTCTCGCTCTCTCTCTCTCTCTCTCTCTCTCTCTCTCTCTCTCTCTCTCTCTCTCTCTCTCTCTCTCTCTCTCTCTGTCTCTCTCCCTCCCTCCCTTTCCCTCTTTCTTCCAGGGCGTTGGGACGTCCTTTAAGACGGGGCCCCCCTTCTAGCCCCCCCCCCCCCCCCCCCGCAATGCGGGCCCTGCGGGCTCATCCCCTACGCCACTATAATGTTATAAAAAAAGAGTATTCTCAAGGAATCCGAACAATAGGTGGAAAGGATTTGGAGAAAATCTGAAACAAAAAATTTCTCCAGTTTAATAGAGTGCGCCTTTTAGCAATACGTGGTAAACAACGCCAGTTTAATAGAACGCACCTTATAGCACTACGTGGTAATATTATAAGCCCCAAAGGGGACTTCGCCAAGTCTGTTTCGGTAATTTTAGAGTTTTTGGTGATTTGGAGTGAATGTCGGGTTGTTTGTGTAATTTGATATACTCCATTCAGTCGGAACACACTACGTCCTATTGGAGGGTTTTAGGTCGTATTGCAACCATGTGCCACTATAGAAACCAAAATGGTGGCCTCGAGTAGACAAAATGAACGACGGAAACACGTGTCACCCTAACAAAACGCTTTCCGCATGCGCACTGACACCACGAATCACTATAGGGAT
This sequence comes from Pictodentalium vernedei, assembly GCA_031216915.1. Taxonomy (NCBI): domain Eukaryota; kingdom Metazoa; phylum Mollusca; class Scaphopoda; order Dentaliida; family Dentaliidae; genus Pictodentalium; species Pictodentalium vernedei. Next base: position 646,298,153 of record CM062295.1, on the reverse strand, counting down.
GACTTCACAACATGGCCGTCCAATGGATTACCATGACAACCAACATGGCACCACTGGGTTACGTAAAATGACGTCACTTCCGAGGTCCGGGAGCGGGGTCCGGCAAATTAGGCATTAAAACCACATCCTATACTACTCCCGCGGTTACTTCGTTAGGACGTCTGGCAGCTACTACCTTTCCTCAGTGGTCCTTCTGGGTACTTCGACTTCCTCCATCCGCCTAGCAGTCCACCCAAAAACCGAAAAACAAAAATATCGTTACCTCATCGCAAGAGGTCTAGCCCCGCAGTGTTGCCCGCAGGACTACGACCCATAAACTAAGTCCCCTTGCCTATTATCAAATTCGCGTTAACATTTTGGAAGGTTTAGATTTGTTTACAAAAATGCGTTACCTTTTCGTCATTCGTGGGCGTATCCGAGACGTCTTCAGATTTGTATTCCGTCTGAATGACGTGTCATTTATCTCCCGAAAATGTCGCGACTAACCTCGACCATTCTCATATAAGTGCCACTTGTTTTACCACGCCACAAGAAAGGTGGATGACGTGATTTCTACTATAAAACCAAAAAAGAAGGTCAAGTACCATCTCAGACAGTTTAACACACTTTTATGACTTTTCCCCCGGAAAGACAGATCTTAATCAGGAACTCAGAAACTTCCAGCAAGGTTGGAAGGGCGGGGCAAGCCAACTTGGGAGGGCAATCCTTGACAGAGACAAGCCCGACACCATGATTTCAAAATATTCCGACAGTGTCAGGCCTGGTATTCTTAAAAATGCAGGAGGGCTAAAAATCGCTCTCCTCGCGTGGTCTAGGGGAGCATTTAGCCCCCCTCCCCCCCCCCCCCCCCCCAAGCATGCAAAAGCTAATAGTGGCAAAATGAAGTTTTATTGTTAATGAATTCTGGCGAGTGGGCTTTATAAATTTTATTAGGTGTTGCTAATAAGGCAGTCTCTGTGAGACGGCTACACTGCCCTTCCCACGCCTCCGGGCCTCGGCACACCTCCGGGCCGTCTCACAGAGACCACTAACATAGCAGAGATCTCAAAAGATGTGGGTTTTAGGAATAGGCTGTTATGGTAATCATTATTTTCTAAGGCTAGGAGGGCTAGTTTTCGCCCTCCTTAATATTTTTAAGGCGAACAGAAGGGGGCGAATAAATCGCTTTCCTGAAAATATCAGGCCTGCGGTGTTCCTGGGTTGCTGAGAATCGGTATCAACTTGAAGCTTAACTCAATGTACTTCATTAAGGCAACAATAAACGAAACGGGTTGGAAACGTTCGTTATTTTTATTTTAACCCTCTACCCTACCTATCTAGGATACCTTCTGGAGAATCCCTTTTTGTCATATGTGCTTATGTGAAAAAGCACAATATGACACAATGTGCCCTAGCACATGAGCACATGCTTCATGTGCCGATATGTGCTTTTGTGAAAAGGCACAATGTGACACAATGTGCCCTTGCACATAGGCACATACGACCAAAAAGGGATTCCATAGCCACAGGTATTTTCGAAAAAGGGATTCTTTAAAAGGGATTCCGTAAAATGGGATTCTTATCCGACTCCGTAAAATTGGATTCCGTGTTTTAACATCGACACTCGAGGGTATTCCCCTTCCCTGTTGGAAGAATTCAGTTCAATGGGTTGTAGTTTAAAACTTTAATTCAGATCACCTTCGTTATATTTTCATTTAGTTTAAAAATTTGTTCAGTTCAAAGGGAGTTAACACCTTCATTTACGTTGTGGTTAAAAAATATAATTCACTCAGTTCAATGGGGTTTACACTGGGTTATATTAGAGGTTATAGTTAAAAACTGTATTGGCTTCAAAGGGTTCATTCAATTTTGTTCAGTTCAAGAGGGTTAATACCTTTATTAGGGTTATAGTTCATTCAGTTCAAAACTTTGTTATGTTGACTTTGATCTTGGTTGTGTTCAATCATATCTGTTCGATCTTCGTTCACTTTGTTATGTTATGTTCACTTCGATCTTGGCTGTGTTGGATCTTTGTTCATTTTTTATGGTCAATTCATTCGATAACTGTATTGGGTCAGTTCTCTTCTGTCTGCTATGTTCACTTCGATCTTGGTTGTGTTGGATCTTCGTTCACTATTTTATGTTTATTTCACTTCGCCAACTTCATTGGGGCCAATTTACTTCAATCTTGGTTGTGTTCGATCAATCCAACTAGTTCGATCTTCGTTCACTTTGTTATGTTCACTTCGATCTTGGTTATGTTGGATCTTCGTTCTGTACCTTTATTGTTTTGTAGTGGTTGGTTGTCTCTGTTCAGAGTCTTGTAGTCCTTGTTGAATTGGGTATTACCAATCCCTTTCCATACCCTCGAATGTCGATGTTAAAACACGGAATCCAATTTAAAGATGTCGGATAGGAATCCCATTTTACGGAATCCCTTTTAAAGAATCTCTTTTTCGAAAACATCTGTGGCTATGGAATCCCTTTTTGGTTGTATGTGCCTATGTGCTAGGGCACACTGTGTCACACTGTGCCTTTTCACAAAAGCACATATCCGCACATGAAGCATGTGTTTATGTGCTAGGGCACATTGTGTCACATTGTGCTTTTTCAAATAAGCACATATGACAAAAAGGGATTGAATCCAGAAGGTATCCTAGATAGGTATCCTCAAATAATACAATACCAGGCCATAGGTATCCTCAGATACCCGTATGTGCCTAAGTGCTAGGGCATATTGTGTCACATTGTGCCTTTTCACATAAGCACATATCGGCACATGAAGCATGTGTTTATGTGCTAGGGCACATTGTGTCACATTGTGCTTTTTCAAATAAGCACATATGACAAAAAGGGATTGAATCCAGAAGGTATCCTAGATAGGTATCCTCAAATAATACAATACCGGGCCATAGGTATCCTCAAATACCCGTATGTGCCTAAGTGCTAGGGCATATTGTGTCACATTGTGCCTTTTCACATAAGCACATATCGGCACATAAAGCATGTGCATTTGTGCTAGAGTACATTGTGTCACATTGTGCCTTTTCACATAAGCACATATGACAAAAAAGGGATTCACCACTAGGTATCCTCAAATAATACAATACCAGGCCATAGGTATCCTCAAATACCCGTATGTGCCTATGTGCTAGGGCACATTGTGTCACATTGTGCCTTTTCATATAAGCACATATCGGCACATAAAGCATGTGCCTATGTGCTAGGGCACACTGTGTCACATTGTGCTTTTTCACATAAGCACATATGACAAAAATGGGGTGCCGAAGGTTATATGTTTTTCAAGAAGAGGGGTGCCAAAATTGGGGTGCCCGGGGATATTGCCATTGGATATAGAGGTGATGAGAATCGGATACAACTTCGTTATAATAAGGGGAGATAACTCTGTACGATTAAGTACAGGTTATGAGAAATCAAGCAATCTGATTGGTTAGTTATAATTTATATAAATGATCTAGATAAATGAAACAACAAGAGTGCTTGGAATAGGGTTAGAACTAACAAGAATAGACCAGAATAGCTAAATATAGTAACAACGGGGAAAATCCGAAGCAGAACATTACTCCGAATCAATAGAACACACCATGGTACCCTCTCGGTACTATAGCACTACGTACTAAGCCGATAAAATGGGAAATCCGTATCAAATAAAGTCAATTTCGGTGATTTTGGGTGGATTTTGGTGATTTGGAGGGATTGTCGGGTTGTTTGTGGTAATTAGATTTACTCCGATTCAACCGAACATACCCTTCGAACATACACCTGTCCTATTATAAGTCTTTTGGTAACATAGCAACCACGTGCTACCATAGAAACCAAGATGGCGGCCTCCAGTATACAAAATGGACGACAGAAACACGTATCACCCTAACAACACGCGCTGCGCATGCGCTCTCACACCACGTATCGCTATGGAGATGACGTCACAACATGGCCGCTCACGCGGGTTACCATGGCAACACAACATGGCGCCACTGCGTCACGTGACATGACGTCACTTCCGGGGTCTTGCACCGGGGTCCTGCAAACTACCCTCGTCCGGGTACATGATATACTACTGGTGACATTAAAAACATTGGGGGACGAGCCAACTAGGAGGGTCGGATCCGGGTACGGGCCAAACTCGGCTCATAGAGCTGAGTTGGGACCGCAGTATGATTTTCTTCCCTGCCCAGTGAACTCGAAATATAGGTTCGTTCTTCGTCAGATGTGATTCCTAATCACTTCAGGCTGCGGAAAGGAAACAATGATTAAAGTAACAACGATTCTTGTATTTACATTTAAAATAAACTCATTCCATATTCAACACATTTAACAATTTGGTCAACACAAATCAAAGACTTATCACAGGGATTAAATAGTTTTTCATCAATTCAGTCTATCTATAGCCCTGTAAAGGCGTTATAGTACGTTCTCAAAATATCACTGTCGCGGGATCGCAACAGAAGCTTAAAACACCAAGTCTAAATCTTTTGCGTCTGTGCGCGTCTGCAGCTCTGACTGCCGGGGGATCCCGACTAGCAATATTAATTACTTTGTGGCAACATAGTTCTGATTTGGATTCGGTTTATCCAATCTGTCGGCTAGTTCAGCAAGTCTTCGTCACATACCTTATACATGTGTCCTTTGATAAAACTCTCCTTGAATGTTCCTGTCCTTTGAAACACGCACACTTCATTCAGAACTCACAACTTCAAAATGCGCTTTCGAGCTTGCGCGAATTGTCACTGTTGACCTTGAGTCGATATTCACAGCACTCTGATACTGAAACAGGCTACTACGCGATCAGCCTCTGCGTTCCTAGTATCACAATATAATAGCCTACACTTTGAGACAGGTGCGAGTCGATCCTCGCTAATGACATCTAAACTAAGCCGTTACTCGGGTTCGTAATCTACTCTCTAAATTCGGGCTTGTGGCTCTCCTACGTCCATCTAATCTGATAATATCGGCGTTCAACGGAGTTTCGTGGATGTTCAGCAATTCCACTCGTACGAGACCCTATATGGCGTCTCCTCTTTGGCCGAACCCAAGTCTCACACCTATAAATGGTCGGAACCCAGGTCTCTCTCCTAAACGGTCGGAACCCAAAACTCACTGAAATAGCTTGTTCCCCACGCTTTATATCTCGTCTTGGGATGGTCAGATAGCAATATGTCAAGATGCCAAAACATGGCACGTGACATTTCTGAAGATAAAATCACCTCGCGCCAATGCATATGCTATCAAGCGTATCCCGAGAAATAATATTCTTGATAGCCGTGATGATTGGAATTAATTTATAAGTGCCAGTCGATGATAACAGGAAGACATTTTATTCTGACTAGTAATATACCAAAGAAGTATCCCACTGTGAATCGCCTAAGGCTAATTATCTAATTAAAACACGTGTGCTTACTACACAGAGAGACGAAATATATACATATATCTGAATTTGAAAGTAGGGAAGGAGGCCTCCTCCCTTTTAGACTGGATATTCCCTCACAGGCCTCCTAATATTTTCGCCGCCCCCCCCCCCCCCCAAAAAAAAAATTGCCCAATGCACGTTTCACACAACATAGAGACCAAAAATGGTCTCCAATACAGGGGCTACACACGCTACTAACACGTCAGATTCCCTCTTAGAGCACTAAATTTGGCAAATTTTCTCGGGTGTGCTTGTGTGTGTGTGGGGGGGGGGGGTAGAGGGGCTCCTAACTAGGATAATCCGGTCGATGCCCCTTCTCCAAACTCCCATCAGGGAGGTGGTGGATGGGGCAACGACTGGAGGTATCCTAATTATGACTAGAGGCCCCGAAATCCCGCACAACGGCCTTTTAAATATCTTTGCCTAGAGTACTGGCTGCGCGCCTGCATACACCTAAAGCGAACGCTTTCATACAAAGTGTATTTGAAACATAAGGGTATTTTGGCATTTTTGAAATTTGGGGTGTCGCCAGATGGTCAATTTTTTTCAGCGGCTTTCAGCGAAAATGTTGGTGTTCGAGTGACCGAACATTTTTCCAAGACAGGTTAGCTTCGGGCTTGGACAGAGGATCAAAATGTTCTAATTGGATACATGTAGTACTGAGGAGCTTAGATTTCGTTCGGAGGGCTTAGTTCAACAAATCGATATCTCACTCAGTTTCCCTCCATCGATTCTGTATCAAGAATATTCAAAGTATATGCAAACAGCTGATTTTGAAGGGTCCGATCTGAATGCTTTAGAAACCGGCAATTAACACTCCAGTGACAAAATCTCATGAAATGTGGTTAAAACATCACTAAATGCCTGTGAACCCTTTACCCACCGTAACGGCCAAAACCGGCCAGCGCTATTCTCAGAAATCGCCAATTAATTTTCATTATGTTTTTATTTTTTGTCTCAAAAACATAGGTTATGACCTCTCATTCTAACGAGCTCGTCGAGCTCGTTCCAATGAGGGGTCATAGCCTATGTTTTTGAGACAAAAAATGAAAAAAAAAAAGTTATTCAAGAATTCGTTTTGCAAGTGTCGTCTGCTTTTCGTGTTAGGTAAAGAGTTAAAAACTGTCAAAGTTACAGAATTATGAAGTGCCACTAACCACTATCACAGGGCATGAAATTTCCAACTGATGGTAGTTTAAAACTTAAAATTTCTGACTATCGACAATTTTGGCCGGCATTGGCGGCTTGGTAGTCCCTGCTCCCCCGTCGTCGCCACGTCCTCGTATGTTCTTGAATGAATTGACAGTCGGCAATGCTAACATTAACGAATGGGCGAATTAATTTTTCATTTGTAGGAAGGTTCTATGATGACTCAATCAAGTCCAACAATGGCCTGAAAGGCCGTATTTTATTTTTTTTCGTTTGGTACGTCCTTTCAGAAAGGACGTACCAAACCAAAAAATTAAAATACGGTCTTTCAGGCCATGTTTGGACAAGACTCAATCCTGCAGGCCAGTAGGGCCACAGGCACTCGACGTATTATCAGATTTTATCAATTTTAATGAAATTTTTATTATATTATCAATGTTACAAAAGTATTTTTTTTTAGTATTGATAATATACATATTTTATTAAACTTGATAAAATCTGTTAATGCGCCGAGTGCATGTGAGTAGGCTGGCATATTAACACCTTACCTTATCCGACTAGAAAACGACACTTACAAAAACATTCTTGAATAACTAAAAAAATTCTTTTTGTACCTTCATAACATAGCTAATGTACCTTATTGGAATAATTTCGAAAAGCTCGTTCCAATGAGGGGTCAGCAGTTTTATTTTGGCGGAAACATCTTTAATGCTCCATGTATGTTCGTTAACTGGATTATCTCAGGCACGATAACCATTACGACAGCTCCGTAAATTGATCGAACCAAATGGCTCTGTTCTAAATAATCCAATCTCCCGCTATAATATTCGAAGGGCGATATCTTGATGCCGAATGTAATGCCGAAGAAGCTATCTGATTATGCCTAGAATGCCTCAAAGTGTGCCGTTTTTCTTAATGTTAATTTTTTCCCCAGGACGTACAGAGGGGACATTACCTCAAACGCACTCCCACAATTGGTCATTACGCGGCTTTATTACTTTCCAAAGTGTGATTTACTGGAATTCCGGGTTTGATTATAAACGATAACTTCACAAGTGAATTATGCAATCAACAATTGTGTCATGTATCCGTGCGCGCAAACGAAGACGCTTTGAGGTGGGTCTAATGGGGACTTCATTGTTTTTTTGTTGGTTTTTTTTTTATTGCTTTTTTAACCCTTTACCTAACATTAAAAGCAGACGACACTTGCAAAAAAAATTCTTGAATAACTAACTCGTTCCAATGAGGGGTCATAACCTATGTTTTAGAGACAAAAAATGAAAAAATAATGAAAATTAATCGGCGAGTTTTGAGAATAGCGCTGGCCGTTACGTTAGGTAAAGGGTTAAATAATATAAGTATCGTTAAAAGTAATAAACAGAGTAATTACGTGAAATAATTCATTCGAGGCGAGGGACTTTATTGTAAAACACTCGTGCGCATTCGCGCACTCGTGTTTGTTCAACGTCCCTCACCTCTCATGAATTATTTCACGTAACCAGTCCAGTCAAGCGATTACTCTCTATTGAATGAAACATGCCTCATCATACTCGAGATAATATTGATTACGGAAGGCCTTTTGAAAAGATCGCCGTATGGGCGTGTAAACTGTTGATGATTGTCTTGTCGTGGCATAACGAACCGTGATACTCTTCTGAGATACTTTGGTTGCCAGTAAGTCCATTCACGCATTTGTTTACTATTAAGGAATCTCGAGCCGAATTCTTTTTTACGTTTGTTGCGATGAAACAGTGTTAGTACATGAGCTGCTCATAGACCCTGTCCCCATCATTAAGAAATTTTGAAGGTTATGATTTTATGAAAGCCCATTCAAAATGCGATAATTTGCACCAATGTTTGTCATTAGGCGTTGGGGCATTACTGAGTAATGTGCATGTAACTTCCCCGGCCCCGGATAAACAAATTTACCTGTTACAGTACAAAATTGGCCTTGGTTTCTATATGAATTATGACAACACAACATAGTGCTACTGGGTCATGTGATATGGTGTTACATGGCATCTATCAGATGAGATCCATAAGACAGGGGGTTGGGTGGGGGTCCGGGTTCTACATAAAGGGTCCATACCTATTAATATTTCATTTCGACCCTATCTTTTGGATCTCATGTGGTGGATTTCATGTGACGTCATAGTTAAGTGACTCAGAGGCGCCATTTTGGGTTGTCATGGCAGACCCGTGAGCGGCCATTTTGTGACATAATTACCATAGTGACACATGTTCTCAGTGTGCTTGTGGGCGCATGTTGTTAGGGTGATAATGTTTCCTTCGTCCATTTTGTATATTGGAGGCCACCATCTTAGTTTCTATTGTAACACATGGTTGCTATGTAACCCAAAATCCTCTAATAGCAAAGGGGTGTGTTCAGAGGTTATGTTCAATTAATAGGAGTAAATTTAATTACCCAAATAGACCTGACAATCCCTCAAATTCACCAAAATCAACACAAAATCATTTTATTTGATAATGATTCCCCCAAATCCTCTTTTGTTCAATAACAGGTGCGTTCCTTTATATAAGATTCCCTCTAATTACCCAGAATCCTTGGTTAAAATTATCACAAACAAACTCGACAAGTAGTACTATTTCGGATTCCTTGAGAATCATTATTTTAATAGGAGCACATAGCACTATAAAGCCATAAATGCTTCTAATATCACCTACAGGCTTGTAAAACTAGCATGTTGTGGTATAAGGCGTTTTTATTTGTATAAGACACAATTTAATTACCCAGAATTACCATTAACAAAAACAACCCGCTAATTGTTTTATTAATTCAGATTCCTTCGGAATCCCCTGCTTCTGCCTATCCTAGTCTATTCTATACCTTATTATTCTCTCCATTCCTTGGTTTGTCCTGTCTATGTTATGACTTCTTCAGTCTCTCTATAAATTATTCTGGCTTTCCTAGATGTGTTTGTGTGCTAGTGCATAATGTGTACACATTACATTTAGCACATAGACACATGCAGGATGGGCCGATTTGTGCTGGTTTGCTAGTACACAATGTGTGCACATCACTTACAGTACATAGGCACATACGGGTATTTGAGGATACTTATGACATGGTGATAAACTGTTTGAGGATACCTTTTGAGAATACCTGTTGAGAATACCTTTTGAAGAATACCTTCTGCGGGATATTTATCTGAAGACGCTTCTAATCCACCCCATACCCTTCATAGCTTCAAGACTACCGCTGTCGACTTGTCCATAGTCACCACCATCTGTTCTTTGTTCAGTACGCATTGTATTCACCTTTAGTATGGTGTTCTACCAGCCTTGCAGCCTCGTACCACTGATGCCTTGTACGGGGGCGGCGGAACCGGGGGGGTGGGGGGGGGGGGCTTTAGCCCCTCCACCTTTTGCCGGGCCATCCAATGACTGGTGAAACAAGGTGCGGATCCAGAGCTTCCCCCATATTCTCGCCAGCTATGTTTCTCTCGTACTTGTTCAGTTTCGATGGATTTCGAACCATTTTTACATCAAGTGTCAGCAAACGCTAAAATGTGTACAGTCTGTTAAAAATCGGTTAACTGAAGAAGATCGTAATCTTTCAGACATACAAGTACCAAATCCACCCCCAGATCAGATAATCCACAGACAGTATAATTGTTGTAAACGTCTGGTAAAGCATACAGATGAGGTCTAATTATCAGCTTTGGTCGTAACGACCAAAGCTTTGGTCGTTACGACCAAAGCTGATAAATAGACCTCACCTGTTTGCTTTACCGACGTTTTAACGGCTCTCACAGCGTGAAATCTTTCAAATACATGTCCTGAAAAATCTCAAATGCCTAGAAATGTGGGTTTTGGGACCCTGAAATTTAATTTTTTCATACCGACGACCATCCATCGCCCGATCCAGACCCCCCCCCCCCGCACACACACACAGACACACGGTTTCTCAGATGCCTGGAAATGGGGGTTTTGGGACCCTGAAATTTAATTTTTTCATACCGACGACCATCCATCGCCCGATCCAGACTCTTGCACACATTTTGTACTAGCAAGAGTAATTACGTGAAATAATTCATTCGAGGCGAAGGACTTTATTGTAAAACACTCGTGCGCATTCGCGCACTCGTGTTTGTTCAACGTCCCTCACCTCTCATGAATTATTTCACGTAACCAGTCCAGTCAAGCGATTACTCTCTGTTGAATGAAACATGCCTCATCATACTCGAGATAATATTGATTACGGAAGGCCTTTTGAAAAGATCGCCGTATGGACGTGTAAACTGTTGATGATTGTCTTGTCGTGGCATAACGAACCATGATACTCTTCTGAGATACTTTGGTTGCCAGAAAGTCCATTCACGCGTTTGTTTACTATTAAGGAATCTCGAGCCGAATTCTTTTTTACGTTTGTTGCGATGAAACAGTTTTAGTACATGAGCTGCTCATAGATCCTGTCCCCATCATTAAGAAATTTTGAAGGTTATGATTTTATGAAAGCCTATTCAAAATGCGACAATTTGCACCAATGTTTGTCATTAGGCGTTGGGGCATTACTGGGTAATGTGCATGTAACTTCTCCGGCCCCGGATAAACAAATTTACCTGTTACAGTACAAAATTGGCCTTGGTTTCTATATGAATTATGACAACACAACATAGTGCTACTGGGTCATGTGATATGGTGTTACATGACATCTATCAGATGAGATCCATAAGACAGGGGGTTGGGTGGGGGTCCGGGTTCTACATAAAGGGTACATACCTATTAATATTTCATTTCGACCCTATCTTTTGGATCTCATGTGGTGGATTTCATGTGACGTCATAGTCAAGTGACTCAGAGGCGCCATTTTGGGTTGTCATGGCAGACCCGTGAGTGGCCATTTTGTGACATAATTACCATAGTGACACATGTTCTCATTGTGCTTGTGGGCGCATGTTGTTAGGGTGATGTTTCCTTCGTCCATTTTGTATATTGGAGGCCACCATCTTAGTTTCTATTGTAACACATGGTTGCTATGTGACCCAAAATCCTCTAATAGCAAAGGGGTGTGTTCAGAGGTTATGTTCAATTAATAGGAGTAAATTTAATTACCCAAATAGACCTGACAATCCCTCAAATTCACCAAAATCAACACAAAATCATTTTATTTGATAATGATTCCCCCAAATCCTCTTTTGTTCAATAACAGGTGCGTTCCTTTGTATAAGATTCCCTCTAATTACCCAGAATCCTTGGTTAAAATTATCACAAACAAACTCGACAAGTAGTACTATTTCGGATTCCTTGAGAATCATTATTTTAATAGGAGCACATAGCACTATAACGCCATAAATGCTTCTAATATCACCTACAGGCTTGTAAAACTAGCATGTTGTGGTATAAGGTGCTTTTATTTGTATAAGACACATTTTAATTACCCAGAATTACCATTAACAAAAACAACCCGCTAATTGTTTTATTAATTCAGATTCCTTCGGAATCCCCTGCTTCTGCCTATCCTAGTCTATTCTATACCTTATTATTCTCTCCATTCCTTGGTTTGTCCTGTCTATGTTATGACTTCTTCAGTCTCTCTATAAATTATTCTGGCTTTCCTAGATGTGTTTGTGTGCTAGTGCATAATGTGTACACATTACATTTAGCACATAGACACATGCAGGATGGGCCGATTTGTGCTGGTTTGCTAGTACACAATGTGTGCACATCACATACAGTACATAGGCACATACGGGTATTTGAGGATACTTATGACATGGTGATAAACTATTTGAGGATACCTTTTGAGAATACCTGTTGAGAATACCTTTTGAAGAATACCTTCTGCGGGATATTTATCTGAAGACGCTTCTAATCCACCCCATACCCTTCATAGCTTCAAGACTACCGCTGTCGACTTGTCCATAGTCACCACCATCTGTTCTTTGTTCAGTACGCATTGTATTCACCTTTAGTATGGTGTTCTACCAGCCTTGCAGCCTCGTACCACTGTTGCCTTGTACGGGGGCGGCGGAACCGGAGGGGGGGGGGCTTTAGCCCCTCCACCTTTTGCCGGGCCATTCAATGACTGGTGAAACAAGGTGCGGATCCAGAGCCTCCCCCATATTCTCGCCAGCTATGTTTCTCTCGTACTTGTTCAGTTTCGATGGATTTCGAACCATTTTTGCATTAAGTGACAGCAAACGCTAAAATGTATACAGTCTGTTAAAAAATCGGTTAACTGAAGAAGATCGTAATCTTTCAGACATACAAGTACCAAATCCACCCCAGATCAGATAATCCACAGACAGTATAATTGTTGTAAACGTCTGGTAAAGCATACAGATGAGGTCTATTAATCAGCTTTGGTCGTAACGACCAAAGCTGATAAATAGACCTCACCTGTTTGCTTTACCGACGTTTTAACGGCTCTCACAGCGTGAAATCTTTCAAATACATGTCCTGAAAAAACTCAGATGCCTGGAAATGGGGGTTTTGGGACCCTGAAATTTAATTTTTTCATACCGACGACCATCCATCGCCCGATCCAGACCCCCCCCCCCCCCCGCACACACACACACACACACAAACCCACACACACACACACACACAGACACACGTTGAAAATCGTTCCGCAGCCCCTGTTGTATCATTACTATTAGCTACCACTATTCTGTCCTGAGCTGGAGTGTCTCAACCTTTACCAACTTGTGGTACTAGTATAACCGTGGGAATGACCGTCGATATCTGCTGTGAAACAATGGTGTTCAACTGTTGACTCAGAGACAAATTAAAAATGATAACAATTTAATATTGAATCCAGTACTCCAAATGTCTAACAGAGACAAACATTTAACAACCGTTCTGCTGGATATCCGAACAATATCACCGTAATAATAGCTTGTGGGATTTCCAAGTAAAATGAAGCAGAGTACGTTTGGAAATCCAAACAATAACTGAATTCTTACTTGTGATCAAGGCTAGAAATACAATACAATAAATGCGTCAGGTTATAACACGTTTACTTAATATAAAGATTAAAGTAATCTTTCACTGAGTCTTAATGAGATGCCTTATTAACTTAGTGAATAGAGCTTAAATAAACAATGAAGGGAAACAATGAACAGAGGCAACTTGTTAACAACCTCTATGAGAGAGGCTTGCTGTCACACGACGAATGCAAAAAATATGCCAAATTTGAAACAATTGAAATTAAATTGGACAAAATGCGAATAGTAGATTGTGAATGCAATATATTAACAGTAAATCTGTCTTTTTGTTTCGAAAGTTTATCATGGTCTGTACACGCTCCGGTGATACAAGTATGGCTCTTAATACATTAATGCCACAAGGGGTCCCAAATTCATATCACAATCAAAGTTGTGTTCCACTACTGCTTGCTCGATTTACTCCAATCTTATCGAGCAAATGAACTATGGAGCAGTTGCTCGAAGGTATCCAGACAAAATACCCTCGGACAAAATACCCTTAGGACATAATACCCTAAAAAAAATATCCTTAGGACATAATACCCTCAATGGGTAGGACAAAATACCCTCGGACAAAATACCCTCAGACCAAATGTATATAAAGTTGGATTTTTGGTGTTGTGGGGAGGGGGGGGGGGGGGGTAATTGCATCTAAGGCACAAGCCGGTGTTTTGTTTGAAATAACAAGTACCAATATTTTAAATTTTTTTATTAACCCTTTACCTAATGTAACGGCCAAAACCGGCCAGCGCTATTCTCAAAAATCGCCAATTAATTTTCACTGCTTTTTCATTTTTTGTCTCAAAAACATAGGTTATGACCCCTCGTTGGAACGAGCTCGTCGAGCTCGTTCCAACCAGGGGTCATAACCTATGTTTTTGAGACAAAAAATTAGTTATTCAAGAATTATTTTTGCAAGTGTCGTCTGCTTTTCAGGTTAGGTAAAGGATTAAACTAAATAGATATGTAGCACAATACCAATGGCAGATGGCAATTGAATATGAAGCACAATATAAATGGCAGATAGCACAGAACATGAAACAAATATGAGGGTATTTTGTCCGAGGGTATTTTGTCCTACCCATTGAGGGTATTATGTCCTAAGGGTATGTTTTTTTAGGGTATTATGTCCTAAGGGTATTTTGTCCGAGGGTATTTTATCCTACAATCTTGCTCGAACGAGTGACTCTTCATACTGCTCTTCGACTCATTTTGATAAAAAAGGATTCTACGAGGGTTCGGGAGAAGGGACTCCATAAGTGAAATTCCGTAAGTGGGATTCAATGTTCCTATACAGCTCCTGGTAGTCTTACCATTGCCTTCCATCTTGTCTTCAACTGTCTGTCCAATGAGTTGCCTCTATTGTAGTCACCCAATACAATAGTCTTCTTCCATCCTTATAGCTTTGTGCCATTGCAACTGGCTTGTAGCACAACTCGTCGAATCCCTTCTTTACACAGCAATCTAATTCTAATTCTTCGTATATCTGTTATTTTGTGTACTATTGTATTCCGTATTATGCCTTTTTTTTACCATCCACTGTGTAATGTATACAGATAACAAATTCAAATAAATATTGTTTAAACTAACTCGATACTTCCCAGCTATGCCTGGTCCTGTCTCGACTCAGCCCTAGGTCAGGTCTTTAACAGGCGCAATCAGATTGCCCCATTCGTCTAAGCATTATCAGTCTCTACAATGTCCAGACCTCGTGCAAGCTAGGGTACCTTACACATAAGAAACTGTATGTTGATCATGCTGAGATGTGCTTATGTGTTACACAATGTGTCACAATGTGTAAGCATTGCATACAGCACACTGGCACACACCGGATGTGCCGATTTGTACTTGTGTGGTTATGCACAATGTGCACACAAAACATGCCACTTACAGGCACATACGATGAAAATGGAATTCTAGAAGTTTTGTTGGATACTAGAAAGGGATTCCATTGAACGTGGGTTTGGTGGTTGATTGAATGTGTTTGTGTGCTAGTGCACAATGTGTCACAGTGTGTACACACATCACTTGCTGGATGTACCAATATGTGCTTATGTGCTAATGCACAATGTACGCTCAACACGTGTAGCCCATGCAACAAAAATGGGATGTTGTATGGTGTGTGGTAGGTCGTGTTTGGATGTGTGTGTGTGTGTGTGTGAGTGTGTGTGTGTATGGTGCTTTGCAGTGGTTGAGGTTTGCGAGGGTGAAACTTTGGCTCTAAAAATATAGTGGCCCATAGCCTTGAAGGTATGGTCAATTCAAGCCAGAAAATAAGCAGACTGTCATCTGCAAAATGGGGTCCCCAGAGGGTGAATTTAGTGATGCTACCCTGCACAGCAGGGTAGCATCACTAAATTTACCCTCTGTGAACCTCAATCTGAATCGGGATCTCAAAACTAAAAAGAAAGAGGTACCCAGAGGATAAATTGGTCCACTGTGTGGGATAGCGTCATCAAATTCACCCTTTGGGGACCTCTTTTTGCAAATGTCAGACTGCTTATTTTCAGGCTTGGGTCAATTCAACTAATTCAAATCGTCAGCTCGCTTATAAAATCTTCTACACAATTTTCTAAAAACACTGTAGATGAGGTTTTATAAATAGGCCAACGGAATGCTTGTAAATTATAAAATCTGCTATCACCAGCTGGAAAACATGCTTTAACTGGTTGAATGCAGGAAGCCACAATCAGGGCATTCAATAAATGAGGGTACCAGAGCGAGAGCCAATATTTTCCGTGCTCATGTTTCATATTCAGTCAAATTCAAATATATTTTGTTGAAATAAAGTTGTCTTATCACATTTTATTGAAGAAAGCCTTTGGGCACTCTCCAATAATTTACAGTAGTATAAATTTTGAATAACAAATTCAGACCACCAGAAATTATCTAGCCCTCAACTAGTTAAAACATTTAAATGTTGGGCTTTAAAAAAACATAATTTTTGAAAATTTGTTAATGTTGATGATGTGGGGGTGGGGTGAGGTAGTGTTGGGTGTGGTGGGATGGGGGCTATGCGGAGTGAGTTTTAGGGTTGGCGTGACCAAAACAATATAATTAGTTATGTGTGGTAACGTCTTTCAAATTTTAGGCCAATTTATGAAACCTTGTTTGTAATTTCGTTAAATTTTGTACACAAGCTTTTATAAGCTGATCCACCAAATGACTGTAGTTTCTAAACATGTCTTAATTTTTTTTGTTATTAGGGTTTAACGACACATTAACAGCCAGGGTCATATCATGTCGGTGACAGTTTTACGGGTGGGGGGAAGCCAGAGTACTCGGAGAGAACCACCGAGCGAGGACGAGCAGCTGTCAGCTCTCCATCGTAACTCTGAGCTCTGTACCGCGGCACAGGGAGGGTTAGATTGATTGAAGTCATGCGCACCATCGACGTGCAGTACGCCTTTGTACACAGCGTCATCGTGCCCCCCATGTAGGCAATCGGGGTTAAGTGCCTAATCGGTTCTCGTCAGATCACCGAAGTTAAGCAACGTCGAGCGCGGTTTGTAGTTGGATGGGTGACACAACGCGGGAGCGCGAATCAGGCGCTTAAATGGTCACCCATCCAACTACTAACCGCGCTCGACGTTGCTTAACTTCGGTGATCTGGCGAGAACCGGTTACCGCGACGCCACCGCGCCCCCAAACATGTCTTAAGATTCTTTAATGACCATATACTGACTCATAGCCTAATTTCATTTCCGTCCACGTTACTACAGAAAACAGGGAAGATGTTAAACCCACAGGAGACCGACTGCGTGTGTAACATTTGTCCAAGAAGCAATTCCAATCCCGTAAGAAAGTACACTACGTGGAGAGTGGATTGTAACAAAATCACCGACGAAGTGGAGGTATCACCCAAAGTATCACTTTCAAATTCTGTACATATGGACAAAAACACGAGCAATGTTTCAGCTAATGGACCTCCGTTCCGGCTGCTCCCCCCCCCCCCTCTTAGTCCCCCACCCCCACCCCCTATCTCCGCACCTTCAACAACGTGGTTATATGGGTCAGAAAGAAAAAATGTAAACTATTTATTTAATCTTTACCCTGGGAGGGAGGTGAAGATGACCGACTGGGCGGGTGGTGGGGGGGGGGGCAGGATGAACCCAACTTGTCCCGACTGTAATGACTCAAGTCCCGCCTGGTGAAATATTCAAAGCATGCCAAATGCATGATGTATTTCGAATATTTGTCAATGGGTATTATAGTTAAAAAAAAATTCAGGAACTTTGGTTGTGGATAATAAATACATGTGGTAGTTGTGATGCATAAGTTTGCCAACTTCTTATTTAATTAGCAGGTCCTCGGTTCGAATCCCACCTGCGGCAACAGCGTTGTGTCCTTGGGCAAGACACTTCACCCCCATTGCCCACGTGGGGGCACGGTGACGCTGTGTACTAAGGCGTACTGCACGTCGATGGTGCACCTGTCTTCAACCAATGCTAACCCTGCTTGTATGGAGTTGGTATGTTGGGGAGCTGACAGTTGCTCGCCGTTGCTCGGTGGTTCTCTCCGGGTACTCCGGCTTCCTCCACCCGTAAAACTGTCGTGGTCATGATTAGCCATTGTGCAGAAATATATGACCTTGAACACCAATAAATAAATAAATATATTTAATTAGCACGTACCTCGCTGAAAGTTTGTCATACTGGGACTAGGGTGTAATATATTCCTTGGTTTTCTCGAAACTGGGAACGGGAACGAAATTACCCTCAGAGCCGGGGAATTTCACTGGTAATATCATGCAAATTTACTAGGGCAACATGACGCATTTATTTTAATGATAATGAGCATATTTAATTGGCAATCTCCCATTTCCAAACGGAAAAGTTTTTTTCCTAAGTTAAGTATGAAACCCCAAACCCGCTTCAATCTCGTCTTTATTTTCAGAATCAATCACATTATCACCTCTACCTTCCCCAACATCAAGTTATCAACACTCTCTTCACTGTCGTCACCGGTCTACTCTGCTTTAAGCAGAGGAGGACGGTGACGGATGTGAAGAGGGTGTTGATGTTGGAGGAGGTAGTGAATAGTGATACTAGTGATTCTGAAAATGAAGACGAGTTTGAACTTTGAAGCGGGTGAAGAAAATCTTGCTGTTGAAAGGAAGGAGGGGGGAGGAGTACTCCCGAACTGTTGAGATCTACAGTGATTTGTTGAAAATGGTTCGTCGGGAATCCTTGCTTTAAGCAGATGAGACTGGTGACGGCCGTGAAGAGGATGTTGATGTTGGAGAAGGTAGTGAATAGTGATACTAGTGATTCTGAAAATGAAGACGAGTTTGAACTTTGAAGCGGGTGAAAAAAGATCTTGCTGTTGAAAGGGAGGGGGGGGGGGGGTCCTCCCGAACTGTTGAGATCTACAGTGATTTGTTGAAAATGGTTCGTCGGGAATCCTTGCTTTAAGCAGAGGAGGCCGGTGACGGCTGTGAAGAGGATGTTGATGTTGGAGGAGGTAGTGAATAGTGATACTAGTGATTCTGAAAATGAAGACGAGTTTGAACTTTGAAGCGGGTGAAGAAAATCTTGCTGTTGAAAGGGAGGAGGGGGAGGGGAGTACTCCCGAACTATTGAGATCTACAGTGATTTGCTGAAAATGGTTCGTCGGGAATCACTGCATGCTTTAAGCAGAGGGTGACGGTGACGGATGTGAAGAGGATGTTGATGTTGGAGGAGGTAGTGAATAGTGATATTAGCGATTCTGAAAATGAAGACGAGTTTGAACTTTGAAGCTGGTGAAGAAAATCTTGCTGTTGCGATCTACAGTGATTTGTTGAAAATGGTTCGTCAGGAATCAAGACTGTAAAAATTTCAGGCGCGGAAGGGCTGACGAAATCCTACAAAGTTTCAATTCAGAAAACGTTCCCGGGATTAAACCCTAACTTGGACCCCAACAAACCCCAATCATCAACAGACATCAATTTGCATAACACTTGGGTTTAATGATTTCGGTTCCGAAAGCCGACCACGATACCCGAGAAATCTATAGTACGGAGCCGGGTATTACGCATGGCACTATTTGTGTTGAACTGAAGTTTTCAAAATTGAAAAACTATCCCAACGTGACTTTGTAAGATTTTGTCAGCCCTTCCATGCCTGAACTTTTTTACAATCCTGCTTCCTGAAGAACCGTTTTCACCAAATGACTGTAGCTCTCAATCAGTTCCGGTGGACAACCCCCCCCCCCCCCCCCCACCACCACCACCACCCCCTCTCCCCCGCAACAGCAAGTTCAAGCAGAGAAACTGGTGAAGGCAGCGAAGATAGAGTTGAAACCAGGAGGAAGTGGTGATATTAACTAGCGATTTTGAAAATGAAGACGAGTTGGAAATGGGTTTGGCTTTTCACACTTCTCTCAGCTTCTCTTAGGAAAAAAACTTTATCCGTATGGAGATGGCAAATTGCCAATAAAATATGTTCATTTCTACGAAAATAAAATGCTTCTTGTTACTCTCGTAAATTTACTTGACATTATCCGGGACATTTCCCGGGTCTGAGTGTAATTTCATTTCCGTCCACATTACCACAGAAAACAGGGAAGGTGTTAAACTCTACATGAGACCGACTGCGTGTGTAACATTAGTCCAAGAAACAATTCAAATCCCAGAAGAAAGAACACTACGTGGAGAGTGGATTGTAACAAAATCACCGACGAAGTGGAGGTATCACCCAAAGTATCACTTTCAAATTCTGTACATATGGACAAAAACACGAGCAATGTTTCAACCAATGGACCTCCGGGTTAAACCCGGAGGTCCATTAGCTGGAACTTCACTTCTGCTTGTTATGCTTTGCAACAAATTTGCAATTATTCCTTGGGTGGAATCTCCACTCCGCGGTTGATTTAACGATAATTCACTCTACACGTACTGTACATGATTACAGCAAAAGCGAAATAATATCTACGATTCCAGGCGAAAATATCCCGATTGTAAAAATATTTGGGGAGGCCCCACCTTCCACCCATAGTTACACCCCTACCTTTACCCAACGTAACGAGTTAAAACCGTCGATCATTATTCATATTTAATAATTTTTCATTTTTTTTTTAATCTGAAAAACACACCTTATGACTGCCTCCTCACTGGAACGCTCCCGTTAACCTCGTCTCAACGATGGAGTCATAAATTATGTTTTAAGACAACAAAAATGAAATTTATTCTGGAAGATTTTTTTGTGAGTATCGTCTGCTATTCGGTTGGGTCAAGGGTTAAAGCTTGTGCTGGTAGTTCGCGGATTCGATGACGATGCATTTTATGAGAATTGATTTCATTTCCTCCTTTATATGTTAATAAATTATTACAGTGAATTATTGTCGATCCCCTTTCTAATAGGATCTTTAACCAAGTGAGACAACGCTTCCGCGTCAGAGACCTCCAAAGTGGGCAACGTACTAACAATATTATGCACCCCAAAACATACCAAGCCTGGTCACAGATTATCTTTCTTATGATTGGACTATTCATCGTACGAGTTAAATTTGTCGAGTAAAAAGAGATGACAGGGGTGTAACTTGGAATGGCGTGGGGGTCTTTAGGTAATTGACATTCTGCCCCCGCAATAATGTTTAAATTCGGAATTTTTCATCCGTTGTAGAAGTCACAGACACGTAACTGGTGCACGTTGGCCTAACTAGTATTTGTGGGTGAAAATCTACATGTTCTGAGTTCAAATGGCTGCACGGGTGTCACTTATAATTCAAAGGGAATATCAGTAACGATTATTGTAAACAACGCGTAAGAAAATGCTTTATTCGAATTTTGTGTAACACATTGGGAAAAATGGAGCTAGCGTAGAAAAAGAGTGTTCCGCGCGTGAAACCAGGAACGCAGGAGGGCACAGGGGACACATGACTCTCCTCCAACCTTCTCCAGAGAGAGAGAGAGAGAGAGAGAGTGTGTGTTTTGGTCCTGCATTATCTTTACCAGCCCGGTATTGCATTCTCACTGGAAATTAGCATGAAGGGGTGCAAAGACTCTTTATTCTTGAGATGTGACCAACGATTCTCTTGTTTAATTTGCCTTCTACGTACTTTAACCCTTTGAAGCCTGGCGGTATCAAATATATATCAGTTCAATGGCAGTAATTGGAAGAGTCCATATTCATTATTTAGGGAAAGACTAATTAATATTTTCCACGCGCGGCTCTGGACCCCCCCCCCCCCTCCCCCACCCAAATGATTTTTGTGCTCCGCCCTAATATAGATAGCTGGCTACGCGTCTGCCCAATGGCTCTGATCAGAAAAATCGAGAATATTCGAATGGCGATATCTTGTGATGATGCCGAATTGTATGCCGACGAAGCTTTGATCATGGCCAAAAGGCCTAAGAATGTGCCGTCTTCGTTATTATTATTTTTTCAGACTGATATAGAGTGGACATCAACTGACGCGCACTTCCTGGACTGACCTTCATGGACTGGAAACATTCCTCATCATGCTTGAGACAGTACTGATTACATGCGGCATTGTAAAAAGACGGTTACCGCGACACAGGCTATTTATTGTCAGTGGACCATGTGTTTCACATTCAGCTCGAAGTAAACACCGTTTGTTCCTGACTTTTGGTTGAAAGCAAAGTAATTAGAACCCTATTGTTCAACTCTCTCAAACTTTACACGCACTTCACCGGGTGAACCCCAAACATAACATGTTCCCAAAGAAGCACTGCTAATTATACCAAATACACGGTCGATTAACTGGAAATGGAAAATAACCGTTCTTGGAAAATCATCATTGTTTTGTGACTTTTGCGTTGTCATGTAGGGCGTCGTGTTCACTTTTATCTGGTATTGCCTTGTATTATCCTGGACGTTTGGTTGAATGGGTGCACATCCGGGACGGAGACGGCATTTAAATCTCAAGTTCAAAGTGTCATAACAGATCCATAACCACATTGACTGTAATTGTGTTGGATATAGAACTGAGACACAGAAGCATGTTGATGCCTGTATGTTACCACTTTATGTGGAGTTGCCTTAAGTTGCCGGATGTTCAGTGGTGAAAAACGAATCTTTTATTTGTTTAACGATAACGTCGAAAACCTTTTCTAAGACATATTGTGTTTTGTAACTCACGGTTAGAGATGATAAGATCATGCGTGGATATAAAAGTCATTGACAAACTAAATAACCACCTACTTCTTAATAATAACAGCATATAATTCCGTGGAACTTGGGGTGTGGGTCGGAACAAAAATATTCTGACAGAAATTACTGATGCAAACCATCGCCGCATGCCGTAGAGGTACACAGCGATGTTATGCATCTCTAATTTCTGTCATAAGTTTTATGGTGTCGACTGCCATAATTCGTCGCCTGAGTGCTAGAATGTTCTATGTCTCCTATGAGACATAGAACATTCTAGCACTCAGGCGACGATATATTGAGAGGATGTATCCCCATCTCTTTACTATATTGGTCTTTAAAACGCATGGGTGGATCGGGAGGGGTGCATCCGGCTCGCACCTGCCCTATTTTTTTCACAAGCATCAAGACTAGGAACACAGTATTATCCGCGATAAGACATGGATTCCCATGCGTGCAAACATTAAAAGCTCCCGCGGCGGGTCTCCCGTGAGTCGTTAAAACGATTTGCTTCCATTTTTCAAAATTTGAATGGGTCTAAACAAAACTGCGGGGATATCTTCGCTGAAAAATTGTGGTCCTGAGCAAATTACCCACAAGAGGGCCACACTGACAACACTGACTTTCTATTTTGCAACATTTTCTCCGGGAAGTCCCCCACCCCCAACCTCACCAACGAGAGTGGGATGGCCCTCTCGTGCACGCCGCAACGCGTGTCGCACCACACTTCGCATTATGATGACTTATGACTGAAATGTGGCGCCTCGTCTCAAAAGATATTCCTCACAAAGTGATAACTTCAAGGAGAAACGAGCCGCCGTGGATGCACAGAGAAATTAGAAACCGAATTTGTGGACGAAAACGTTTTTATCACAGAATCCCCATCAAATAGCTCATTACTCATTACAGAAAATACCGTTCACGACTAGGGTTTAATATATTCCCGGTTTTCTATAGTAACGGGAACGGGAATGAAATTATACTCCGAACCGGGAAATGTCCCGGATAATATTAAGTAAATTTACGAGAGTATAAACATATTTTATTGGCAATCGGCATACGAAAAAAAGTTCTTTTTCTGAGAGAAATGTGAAATCTCAAACCCGCTTCCAACTCGTCTTCAATTTCAGAATCGCTAGTATTATCACCACTATCCCCGTGGCTTTAACTTCCTCTTCATTGACTCAACCAGTACCATCTGCTTGAAGCAGAGGAGACTGGTGACGGCAGTGAAGAAGGAGTTTATGTTGAAGGGGAAGTGAGTTGTGAGCGATACTAGTTGATTATGAAAATGAAGACGAGTTTGAACTTTGAAGAGCAGTGGCGTAGATAAAGGGGGCCGGGGGGCGGAGCCCCGCCCCCACCAGAAGTTTTGTCGGAAATTTTTTGGGACCATTTTTAGGTGAATTTATGCTTAATAACATTAAAATGCTGGCTTTGGGGATAAAAACATACCATTTTGGGTAAATTTTGGGTAAAAAATACCAATTTTCAGTACATTTGCAGTAAACAACAGATTCTTTCTGTTTGTTTGGGTTTTTGTTGTGTTACACTGTCGGAAAATTTTCGGTCTGTCGGAAAATTTTGGGCTTGCCCCTCCGCCAGCGAAAAGCTATCTACGCCACTGTTGAAGAGATTGAAGATCTTGCCGTTGAAGAGAGGAGACAGGAACGTGGCGACGGGAGGTCACCCCCCCCCCCCCCCCCACCAATCCTGGCCAAAATTTCCTATTGTTGGAAATTCGGAGGGCAAGACATGAGTAGTTGGAAATTCCATCTATCTGGATTTTAGAGCTTCTTTGGCGATGCTGATGTCTCCTTTACTTCCCAAAATTCCAACTCTGTTTCAAATCGGCAAAAATTCTATCTGTTACTATTTACAACTACAGTACAGAGTTAAGCAACGTCGAGCCCGGTTAATCCGCGGATGGGTGACCGTCTGAGCGATCGATTCGGACTCCCGCGTTGCGTCCTTGGGCAAGGCACTTAACCCCGATTGTCCACATGGAGGCACGATGGCGCCGTGTACTAAGGCGTACTGCACGTCGATGGTGCGTATGTCTTCAACCAATCTAACCCTATACCTGTGCTGCAGTGCGGAGTTACGGTGTTGGGGAGCTGGCAGCTGCTCGTCGTTGCTCGGTGGTTCTCTCCGGGTACTTCGGCTTCCTCCACCCGTAAAACTGTCACGGTCATGATTAGCCATTGTGCACAAGTATGTGACCTTAAACACCAATAAATAAATAAATAAATTGTAACTACAGTGTACGCAATATCGGGCTTCATAAGTATGCATGATGTCAATAGGTACGAGATTTCTTTAGTACGTTTACTTATCGTAATAAAGAAAAATCCTCGAAATGCACTTCATGAAAATCACATCATGTAAAATCGTTATCCTGAGTTAATTCCACCATTCACAGTTACAAAATGATGAAACATCGAAAATTGATCATTCCTGCATAAGATCTGATTTAATAACAGGGAGGTGTGAATTGTTCAGAGCTCTAAGCTTGAGCATTTGTTTACCAAATAATAATAACCTGATAATTCTATCATGAATGTGTTGACATTTCAGTTACCAGAATCAATTTTATGCCCCCTCTCATGGCTTCATTTTCAAAATCTTTCTCGGTAGTGAATTTCCAACCAGGGGGAGGGCCGGGAGGGGACCCCCCTCCGGTCCCTCCCCTCAGTTGAAAATTCACTACCCCCCCCCCCCCCCTCCCCTCCCTCCCCCAACCGGAAACCTCCAGCCACGTCACTGAGAGGAGTCCCCCGGAACTGATTGTGCGCTACAGGGATTTGGTAAAAAGATTTTTCCGGAAGCAGGATTGTAAAATGTTCCGGCGTGGAAGGGCTGACGAAATTTTACAAAGTTGTTTTGGGGCAGTTTTTCAATTTAGAAGCATCAGTTCAACACACAAACAGTGCAATGCGTGATTCGCGCTTCCGTGATATAAATTTCGGGTATCGTGAGCGGCATTCGGAACTGGGAACTGGGGAATTCCCGTTCCCGGGATTAAACCCTATTCACTGCACGTCTACGGAAATGGCACCAGAAGTCAAGTCAACATTGTAACGCTGTGGGTGAGTCGATTTAGAAAGTACAATTTTAATAATCTTGTCTTATATTTCGGTAACTGTTACAAATAGCAGACGACAATTGCCAAAACAAACAAAAAAACAAAAAAACAAAAAAACAAAAAACAAATTCTAGAATAATTAAATATTTTCATTTTTGTCTCGGAAACATTGCCAATGACAACTCATTGGAACGAGGTCGATGAGCTCGTTCAAACGAGAGACTATGAGCTATGTTTTCAAAGCAAAAGTTGAAAAATAACAACATTTCTTTGGCGTTTTTAATAGCGCTGTCCGTTTTCATCGTTGCGCAAGGTCAAATGTTAAATTACGCATTATGCAGAATTCTGTGATAAAAAGAATCTCAATTTCGTCACGTTTTGACATGAAATTTCTGAACCTCATTCACGAAAACCGCTGGAACCGAGGTAGGCTTGTGCTCAGATCGATTTTCGTGAACTCGGTACAGGAATTTCATAAGAGATCATCTGTACATTACATCGCCATGCAAAATCTGTAAACTCGCAACTGGTTTGGACAAAATATCGTAAAGTTAGGAAGAATACAATTTCCTTTTTTTAAACACTGGTACAATTGCTTCGAACACATTCGAAATGTACAAAATAACGCATCATCTTCCTTAGGACCATGATGGAAAACACTTAACCCTTTACTGACATGAAAAGCAGACGACACTTGCAAAAAAATTCTTGAATAACTAATTTTTTTCATTTTTTTGTCTCAAAACATAGGTTATGACCCCTCAATGGAACGAACTCGACGAGCTCGTTCCAAAGAGGGGTTATAACCTATGTTTTTGAGACAAAAAATGAAAATTAATTGGCGACTTTTTAAAACAGCGCTGGCCGATTTTGGCCGTTACGTTAGGTAAAGGGTTAACAAAGTTCTCAGGGACAACAAATCAGAGATCTCAACATTTCAATACAAGAACAATATTTTGTCATCCGACGTGGATCAGGGTCTTTAAACTCTTATCCACTGAGTATTTTTAAAAGTAGTTTTAATAAAATCCAATCTTGGCTGCTGTGAAGCAGCCATGATTGGATATGGCGAAAAAGTCATAGAAATGTAACCCAATGTGTCCATGGTCAAAAAGTTAATGCAGTGTAGAGAGAAAAAAATGTTTAAAAGAAGCCTAAATTGTATTTATTCTAGTGACATGACTGAACTTTGCTGTCTTGGGTAGGAATATCCGCCAACAGTACGCAAAGAGATAATCGATTATAATGCCACATTGCCGCTATTGAATACTAGCAGGTATCGCCCAATGTTAGAGAGTAGTCCCAAAGACTACGGGAAGTTCAAGCAATGACGTCCTGAAAGTATAAAAATCGCGTGGTCCGGACAACATCAGTCCAAATGTTTTAAAAGAGTATTTCCCTTTCTTTAGTGAGACATCAGGTGTACTTATACTGTTCCCTTTATTTAGCGAAACATGTGACGTACTGACAATATTTAACTGTTCCCTTTATTTAGTGAGACCTATGGCGTATTTATTCAACCATTCCCTTTCTTCGGGAAGCCATATGACACTTATTCAACTATTCCCTTTATTTAGTGAGACCCAGGATGTACTTATTCAACTATTTCCTTTATTTAGTGAGACCTATGGCGTATTTATTCAACCATTCCTTTTGTTTAGTGAGACATATGACGTACTTATTCAACCATTCCCTTTATTTAGCGAGACCGATGACGTACTTATTCAACTATTCTCTTTATTTAGTAAGATCTATGGCATACTTTTTCAACTATTCCCTTTATTTAGTGAGTCCTATTGCATACTTTATCAACTTTTCCCTTTATTTAGTGAGACCTATGACGTACTTATTCAATTATTCCCTTTATCTGGAGACACCTATAGCGTACTTATTCAACTATTCCTTTTATTAAACGAGACCTATGGCGTACTTATTCAACTATTCCCTTTATTTAGTGAGACGTATGGCATACTTATGCAACTATTCCATTTATTTAGTGAGATGCATGGCATACTTTTTCAACTATTCCATTTATTTAGTAAGACCTATGACGTACTTATTCAACTATTCCCTTTATTTAGTGAGACCTATGACGTACTTATTCAACTATTCCCTTTATTTAGTGAGACCTATGACGTACTTATTCAACTATTCCCTCTATTTAGTGAGACCTATGACGTACTTATTCAACTATTCCCTTTATTTAGTGAGACCTATGACGTACTTATTCAACTATTCCCTTTATTTAGTGAGACCTATGACGTACTTATTCAACTATTCCCTTTATTTAGTGAGACCGATGACGTACGTATTCAACTATTCCCTTTATTTAGTGAGACCGATGACGTACTTATTCAACTATTCCTTTTATTTAGTGAGGCCAATGACGTACTTATTCAATTATTCCTTTTATAACTGTTACTTTCTTCCACAAATGAATTGACCAAACGTAGTTCCAATTTTTAAACAAGAAAATCCAAGTCGCGTAAGATGCTACCATCCTTTCTTGTACTTAAGTAGTGTGGGAGAAATCTTCGAAAGGTGTATTTTAAAGGAAGTATTTTGCTTCCTCAAAGTAAATACCTTGGTGAGTATTTTCTAATCATTTGTCACACCTATAATGACTCAACACGCTATCGGAAACGTGGCGGCACGGTGGCGCTGTGTACTAAGGAGTACTGCACGTCGATAGTGCACTTGTCTTCAACCAATGCTAACCCAGCTTGTGTGGAGTTAGTACGCTGGGGAGTCAAACAGTTGCTCGTCGTTGTTCGGCGGTTCTCTCCGGGTACTGCGAATTCCCCCACCCGTAAAACTGTCTGACACGAGGAGATCCTGACTATCTAAAGTGGCGTTAAACACCAATAAAGAAATAGTTACTGACGGAAATATATAATATTAATAGCTGTGCTCTTGGTGAAGGGAAATAAATACTCTTAGTTTTTATATAAGGCATTTCATACATAAAGTACAGTGGAGCCCACTTAATTGGATATCACTTAACTGAATAACCCTGTTCACTGAATATAATTTCCCAACACAAAACCTTTACCATACATTAAGTACAAATTTGACCTGTCAATTAAATGTATGTTATAGAGTAAACTTCTATTAATTGAATAAAAAGTCTTGTAATCTGTCGAGAAATTACCCTGACTCGCCCCAGTTTTCCTTTGTTTGTGGACCTATTTGGCCTCAGTACATTCAGTACAGGCAGTTAATCTATTATATCTTGTTTGACAGAGCTCATGGAGCTCAGTCAAACAAGATTTAATAGAATAAATGCTAAGTTTATATTTAGAATACAGGGAAGTGACACAATCCCTGTTAATTGAATACTCCTGTTAATCGAATGATTTTCATTTGGCAAAGTGGCTATTCAATTAACAGGGTTCCACTGTATAACATTCTGGACTTTTGTACAAACTAGAAAAATAGATATTTCTGCAAATTTGTTGAAATGGTTCATATTTAATGTCAAGGATCACGAACAGCGAGCAGTGATCAATGCTGAATCGCCACGTTGGAAAACAACCAAAGCAAGTTTTCCCCAAGGATCAATTCTAAGGCCGTTACTTTTTCTAATTTATATAAATGATATGATGGATGACATTATTGGGGAATTTTCGTCACTTTGCCGATGGTATTTCATTATATAGCACAGCCAAATACTCGCACGCAAGCTGAAAATGTCTTGATTAATGATACTGTAAAGACGAGTAATGGCCACAGCAGTGGTTGGAAGACTTTAACCCCAAGAAAACTGAATCAATGATATAACACTCAAGAGAGATAAAAATCCTCATCCCATGTGGAACACTCATATCAGCGAAGTTAGCTTTCATAAACATTTTGGTATCAGTGCCGTATCACGTTCAATGACCGGGGATCCCAGAGAGAGAAGATCCTTGAAATAACAACAAAAGCGTGGAAAAGAATTGGTCTCTTAAAGCGACACAATTTTATCCTTGATAGGAAACCATTGGGAAAACTTATTTTGCATTCATTCGTCCTTTGCTTGAATATTCTAGCGCAGTCTGGAGTAACTGTACTATTACCGAGAGCAGGGACCTTGAACAAATACAACTTGGGGTAACGAGAATAGTTACTTGAACAATTCTAAATGCCAGCATATCGCTGCTTTCGGCTTTCCCTTTTTTACCTTTAACCCTTTCACTGTCACATCCACTTTAGCCATATATGGAGGTCCTCTATGTACGCTTTTATGCGAGGAAGTTTAATAAAAATATTATGACATACTTGAACCTCTATTATCTGAATAATTGTTGGAAAGGGGTTCTCTGGGCCCTTTCCAACAATTAATCAGACGGAAGTTTGATCTGCGCATACCAGAACATACAGATAACCATCGTAAAATAGGTGACAATAGTCGCTTTCGGCAGCGAAGTTGTTAATAACGAAAC
This sequence comes from Pictodentalium vernedei, assembly GCA_031216915.1. NCBI lineage: Eukaryota > Metazoa > Mollusca > Scaphopoda > Dentaliida > Dentaliidae > Pictodentalium > Pictodentalium vernedei. The sequence continues at coordinate 646,268,046 of CM062295.1, read as the reverse complement.
CGAGAGATAGCTCTCAGAGCTGTCTGTTGTTTTCGTTTATTAAAAGCAACAAAAGGAAACTTTGCCTTTTATACCAAGCTGATTAGAAGAAACTAGTTCATAGATAGTCCATCATTAAGAATATGTATCAATATCAAACCTACCAACACCAAGAATCAGTGCCGTCGAGAGAAAATACGGGACCCGGGGGGGGGGGGGGAGGGTCAATTAGATGGTACCACCTGGGCCCCCTTGTTTCAACCTCAACTTACCAAGGGCCCATGAAAATAGTCCCCCTTCCCCCGACCGATATCTATTATGACTCAATTGCCTCTCAAAGACTAGCTGGCATATGATAAAGCATGTGGACATACTCTAGTGCATCCAGATGGTACATCGAGGATAAAAATAACTGCAAGCTGCAGCCGCACGACTGCATCTTGCAGTTATTTTTAACCTCTTTGTCTCTTTTTATGGGGCTTTTCCTCTTACCTAAAACTGTATACAAAGGCATTGCCATGCGGTAAGGATTCTCAGCATTAAGCGATTTAGTGTCATGCTACATATGCTGCATGCACCGTAGCAGAATGAGTCCGTTGAAACTCTTTAACTCTGGGTCAACTGAGCTCCAAACCAATCAGCATGCATCATGCATGCTGATTGGTTTGGACGCTCAGTTGACCCAGAGTTAAAGAGTTTCAACGGATTTATTCTGCTGTCGGTTCAGTCGCGGGCCCCCCGGACCGCCGGGCCCCGGGGTTACTACCCCCCCCCCCCCTCTCGACGGCCCTGCCAAGAATCCAATTTGGCTTGGAGCTAACTTTACTGTAAATCTCTTCCCATGACGAAAATTGTCAGCCATGACAAAAAGGGTTAATGAAATAACCTCATGGAATAATCTGCAGTATATTCTAACTTGCTGATCTCAGTCTTGGAACTGTAACACGGATAAGCATACCACATCAGTTTTACATTCGCCTTCTCTGGTTTAAGGCATTCTGAAAAAGAGTTACCACCTTACCCCAAAAACGATAGCCTGAGAGTTAAGAATATATACTTTTATCTGTAACCCTTATTTACAATTTGAACAGACCTGAATCCTAGGTCGCTCCATTGAGGTGCCAAGTGGCGTAGCCATCTTTGTCATGAGGACCTCGCATTTTTCTCGCCAAGTGCTTTCCAACAATCTATTAGCGTTTGTGGTCAGACCGAGTTGCAGTTTTTTCTCAGGGTCGATTAACCCTTTATCCAACGTAACGGCGAAAACCGGCCAGCGCTATTCTCAAAAATCGCCAATTAATTTTCATTATTTTTTTCCATTTTTTGTCTCAAAAACATAGATTATGACCCCTCATTGGAACGAGCTCGTTCCATTGAGGGGTTATAACCTATGTTTTTGAGACAAAAAATGAAAAAAAATTAGTTATTCAAGAATTTGTTTTGCAAGTGTCGTCTGATTTTCGTGTTTGGTAAAGGGTTAAACAAGATACTTCCGGATAAAAAGTCTGTCCACGAAATTATTTTATGACCAATCCATATCATAGTTTACGTGAGCATGCCTATGTGGTATTGTCTTTGAAGAGAAAACACCCCAACGAGGAAAAAGAAAAAAAAATGAACAGCTATAAAGGGTAATTTGCATGTAATGTTTTCCTCTCATTTTGGGGACCTCGGTGTGTGGAACCCCGGAAATGACGTCATGGCATGTGACCTGGCGATACCATGTTGTGTGTTCGTGATAACCCGCGTGAGCGGCCATGTTGTGACGTCATTAATATGGTGATACGTGGTCTCAGAGCGCAAGCGGGGTGCGAGTAGAAAGGGTGAAACGTGTTTCCATCGCTCATTTTGTATACTGGAGGCCTCCATCTTGGTTTCTATGGTACTTGTGGTTGCTATGTGACCCAAAAACCTCTAATAAGACAGGGGTGTGTTCGTAGGATGTGTTCGTTTCAACGAGAGTAAATCTAATTACCACAAACAACCCGATAATTTCCCCAAATCACCCACAACCACTCAAAATCGCCGAAGCTGACTTGGAGAAGGCCCCATCTTGGGTTTATAATATTAGCACGTAGCGCTCTATGGCGCATTCTATTCAACTGGAGTAAATCCAATTACCACAAATATCCCGACAATCACTCCAAATCACCCAAAACACCCCAAAGCACCGAAACGGACTTGGCGAAGCCGCCATCTTGGGCTTATAAGGGTATCACGTAATGTTATAGAACTGTGTGGGTGTTGTTCTGTTGAACTGGGGTATCTTTACTGGCCCGCTAAATCCTCGTTCACTACCGACTACAGGACGCTATTCTAGCTACTCTAACCCTAGCAGTCTATCTAGTCCTTGCTACCCTTGACTGCCCCTTGTTCCGATTTCTGCGCAAGAACAAGTCTTATACTCACCAGTAAGAATGTCTGATTTTCCCTTAATCTGTACCTACCCATACAGAACTAGCTACCTTATGTATAATGAAGGCCTCCGTGATTCTTAAGGTTCTCCAGTTTCACACTATTACAAAAGGGTAAAAATCTAAACATATGCCATATGTTGATGTAAACTGGAGATCTATTTTAGTTTCAGATATATGATTACATAAGGCTAATTGTTGGGCAAGAGAAAATGAAGTTTTGGTCACAGAGTTGGAGTGTGATACATAGGGGTAAAATTACCAGAGGAATTGGGAAACAGAGGCTTCGAAAAATTGATTATTTTTAAAAATGTCATTTTTATACGGAGTTGTTACCAGGCATGTAACTAAAAAAATGAGACGGAAACATATAATTTTTTTCACATTTTGGAAACGGGTAGTTATATGCTCCAAGGTTAGGTAAGTGAGGGTTGTGGAAAAGTCTGCTTTTGAGGCTGCTGGGTGGCTGAAAATGACTGGTATCGGCATTTTTTCATGCAAGTTTGCACGTTGAAGCCTTGCATTTGACAATAAATTATTTCACCCACATTCAGATGATTCTACTTAGAGAGTATTATATGTTTTAGTGGATTTGGAAAATGTAATACATGTTATAGGTCAGACCGTTAGATAACTAAGTTAAAGAATATTCCCATTTGAAGGGTGTATATGGCGTGTCATTTTTGGAAATACCTGGAAATCTGTGAAGCGGAACCTTAAGAGAATTTTGCTTTCAGTGTCAACAGTTCTCTTGTACCAGGAAGTTCTTTATTTGTGTTTGAGTTGTAAATACACCATTCTTCAAAAAACCTTTTTATTATTTCTGATTTGTTTAGAATTGTTAGTGGCAGTTAACATTCAGCAAGTGATATCTCCGCACAACTGGAAGGAAACAAGTGGAAATTCTGAGAAATTTGTTGGTGTAGCAGGAAAGTGTGTGTGTGTGGGGGGGGGGGGGGGGGGGGGGGGGGGGGGAAATACTGCTAGCACAACGTCTCATTTTTTGGTATTGCCATTTTTCGGACCAACCCATGCTTACCTTACCTGACATATTTTTAGTCGAGTTGTGACGAAGTCAAACTCGACTTATAGTTTGGTGAATGGCGGGCGGGCGGGCGGGCGGGCGGGCGGGCGGGCGGGCGGCCGGGCGGGCGGCCGGGCGGGCGGCCGGGCGTAAACAATTGGTTTCCGGATGATAACTTGATAGTGGTTGAACTCACATTCATTAAACTTCATACATAGGTTGGTCTTGGTGGGAGGAAGAACCCTATTGATTTTGGACATGCTACGTCGAAGGTCAAGGTCACAGTGACCTTGAACGTAGTAAATCTTAAACAATTGGTTTCCGGATGATAACTTGATAATGGTTCAACTCACATTCATGAAACTTCATAGGTAGATTGGCCTTGGTGAGGGAAAGAACCCTATTGATTTTGGACTCGCTACGTCAAAGGTCAAGGTCAACGTGACCGTGAACATAGTAAATCGCAACAATTCCTTTCCGGATGATAACTTGATAGTAGTTCAACCTACATTCATGAAACTTCATAGGTGGGTTGGCCTTGGTGCGAGGAAGAACTCTATTGATCTTGGACTCACCAGATCAAAGGTCAAGGTCACAGTGACCTTTAACATAGTATATCGCAACAATTGGTTTCCGGATGATAACTTGATAGTGGTTCAACCTAGAGTCATGAAACTTCATAGGTGTGTTGGCCTTGGTGCGAGGAAGAACCCTGTTGATCTTGGACTCACCAGGTCAAAGGTCAAGGTCACAGTGACCTTGAACATAGTATATCGCAACAATTGGTTTCCGGATGATAACTTGATAGTGGTTCAACCTAGAGTCATGAAACTTTACAGGCGTGTTGGCCTTGGTGCGAGGAAGAACCCTATTGATGTTGGACTCACCAGGTCAAAGGTCAAGGTCAAGTGACCTTGAACATAGTATGTCGCAACAATTGGTTTCCGGATGAGAACTTGATAGTGGTTCAACCTAGAGTCATGAAACTTCATAGGTGTGTTGGCCTTGGTGCGAGGAACTGTTGTCACAACTCGACATTGGATCGGTGATCCTGAGCGGCATTTTTTACACCTACTCCACTCCCACATCAAAAGCTTTTGTTTTGCAGATAAACGGAATCTGAATGTTTTTTTAAGTCAATATAATAATATGTAATGTGATGTACATCATCAATGCCATCAATGCATGCTCAATACCTGTCTGTCACCAGATATAACTCAACATATAACTCGAGCAATTAACTTGTAGAGTGTTGAAAGCCAAGACACATTGCTCTGTCACATTTGATTGGATAGTGCCTATAGCCACTATCCAATGAAATGTGACGGAACAATATTTGATGAAAAAACTGCATCCTGTGTGGTCAGGGAATTTTTTTAGCACTTCAACAGTTAAAGTTGACATCAGATCTGATTTATTTATTTATTTATTTGTGATTAGGGTCACATATTTCTGCACAATGGCTAATCGTGACCGCGACAGTTTTACGGGTGGAGGAAGCCGGAGTACCCGGAAAGAACCACCGAGCAACGGCGAGCAACTGTCAGCGCCCCAACATACTAACTCCACACAAGCAGGGCTATCATTGGTTGAAGGCAAGTGCACCATCGACGTGCAGTACGTCTTAGTACACAACGCCACCGTGCCCCCACGTGGGCAATGGGGGTGAAGTGATCAGATCTGATAAGGTAATTCCAATTGCAATAACAAATATATGAATAATGATATTTCTGTTATGAGAATGTTGAATCAGGTTACGTGATATTTTATCAACAGCAAGTTGATGCGACGACATACCGCAGATGATATTATGGATACTTACAGATCAAGTTCGAATTTCATTCCCTGTATGTCCGTCTGTCCAGAATTGTTTTCCGGACTTTTTTTCCTTATGGATGGAAATATTGAGAAATTTTTTTGTACACAGCTTTGTTATGGATACTTACAGATCAAGTTCGAATTTCGTTCTGCTCAGTTGATTTTTTGTGGAGTTACTGCCCTTGAACTTAGTTACCGTTTTTCCGGACTTTTTTTCGTTGCGGATTGACATATTGAGAACAAATTTATATATAGCTTTGTTATGGATACTTACAGATTAAGTTCGAATTTCGTTCCACTCGCTTGATTTTTGGTCGAGTTACTGCCCTTGAACTTAGAATTTTTAACATTTTCCAGACTTTTTTATATGCCCGCATAATGTTTTATAATTTCTGGAAGCACGGGCGTATTATGCGCCGTCGAACGGCGTCCTCTGGTTAATTTACATCAGATTGCGAAAACACCTTAAGATAGAGCATTGCATTTCCTATAAACACTGAGTTCTATATTCTTGATAGATATATGCAATTATGAAGAGCCTGATTATTATTATTCACCACAGAATTGCAGTCATGGTGTCTATTTTGTCATTTTGGTCATTGGTGTCATGTCCGTGTGCCATCCGTCCATTAAGCTGTTTGCCTTTTATATCTAGAGAGAAACACCATCGCCCCCAAAGCAATAAGCCATGGTTGTTACTGCTTATTGTTTTACATTTTGATTGTATTTAACAGTGCTATTGACAGGACTTGGGCAGTCAGTGAAGATGGTGGTAATAATGCAAATGCTTTCTCCAGTGGCTCAGAGCTATGTGGGGTTTGAGGAGGTGTGGTGTGGTAGTAAAAATCAGGCGAAAAACTGCCCGCAAAAGCTATTCGGCTGTCACAAAGACCATGCTGTTTTTCTTTACTGGTTGAAAATAGAGACTTGTGGGTTTTGTTCAATCAACTCGCGATAGACTCCAGGTTTTTTTGCCCGAGTGAAATCCACGGTGAGATCACTCTTCATTTCTCCTAGGGTTCCGCTCTATAGTTTCGCACTATTGCAAAGGTGTAAAATTTTAAACATAGGGCAAACTAATGGGAAACTAATACCGTGTAAATTGGAGATATATTTATAGTACCGGATATACGATTATATTAGGCTAATTGTTTGACAAGAGAATAGGGGTAAATTGCCAGAGTAATTATGGGAAACAGTGGCTTCGAAAAATTGACTATTTTTCAAAATGAGTTGTTACTAGGCATATAACTAAAAATGAGACGGAAACATATTTTTTCACATTTTAGAAACAGGAAGTTATATGCTCCAACGGTAGATACGTAGGGGTAGTGGGAAAATTCTGCTTTTGATGATGCTGGATGGTTGAAAATGTCTGGTAACGGCATTTTTCATTCAATTGTGCACGTTGAAGCCTTACATTTGACAATAAATTATTTCACCCACATTTAGATTTATTCTTAGATAGTGTTATATGTTTTTAGTAGATTTAGAAAATGTAATATATGTTATGCGTTAGATAACTAAGTTAAAAAATATTCGCATTTGAAGAGACTGCATAGTCTCCTTCGCATCCCACTAGGTATTCACCTAGAGGTCTGCTATCAGCTTCAGCCATTTTAAAATGACGGACCAAATAGAGTAGAAGAAAGACGTTTTTTGGTAGGGAGTAGAAATTGTGCTGTTGTGTACGATAAAATGCCAGATCTTTCCCATATATATTTTTTCGAGAGATTGTGTGATCGACTTGAACAAAAACGAGTGCATGTCACCTCCAAACAACAGCTTTCGTCGCGTTTTAATGCGCGAAAGTCATGGCGATAATTCATGTTTTGATCTCAAATGTTTATTTCATTATTCGGCATAGAATCTCGGTATAGTGTATCGTAAAGTACGCCCGGAACCCGTCATTTTGACATCAACCACACTACTGTGCTGCAATTAGTTCAAAAGTTACAGCAGATTTTATCTTTTCGACCCCCCCCCCCCGGGGGGGGGGAGGGGATAGGCCTCACCCACGACGTATGGGACTTCGCATACAACGTGATGTGGCGGTATGGCGAAAGGGCACAATTTCTCACTTTAAAATAAACAAGTACAAATGTCGACACAGCTGATTGAAAATCCCGGTCTAATTCCCAAGTACATATTCTCAAAAATCGTACCAACAAAATCTGGACATTCTCTCTCGATTTTGCGATAGGAGTCAGCACGTATAGAGTCATATCTCTTACAATCCACAACAAAGTGGAAATCAAGAAGAAAAAACAAACTTTTTCATCCAGTTAAATGGACATTCATTATATACTTTCAAGGAAAGAAGTAAAAAATCTTACCTCCTATTCCTATACCTTTATATACTACTCAAAGTTTGCTAAGCACCAAATATTTGACACATCATTGTAAGATTTGCTTGTGACACATTTGCGATATCTTTGGTGGATATGATTGAGGAATGTATTGAGATGGTCCCCACCCTGTGTTTACATAAGCGCTCTTGACAGGCAGACGTTTCGTGACAGTCATGGAAAGCATGTACCCCTTGATTTTCATGATGTTTTCGTGTACTGTCTACATGTACATGACATGTGTAGGGTATTCAATCTTCATTTCAACACAAACCCTTGTGATTTAATGATTGAATATGGCAAATGCAAATGTAAGAAGACATTTGTCTGAAGCAGAAATGTGGCGGGCTGTTTGAATGGTGGAGCAAGGGGCTAACCGTCGTCAGGTTGGTGAAGCCCTTGGTGTGCACCATACGGTGATCACCAGAGCCTGGGCAAGATTTCAGCAGAATGGCGCACCAGTACGGGACGGCATGGTGGTGGCAGAGACATGGCAGCATCTGCAGCTGAAGACCGGTTTTTGATCATTCAGGTCCGTAGGAACCGCTTTGCCACAGCAACCCAGCTTCGCAGTGACCTTCAGAATACATCCAGGGTAAATGTTTCGACGTAGACTATCCGGGAAAGGTTGCACGAATGTGGTCTCCGATCGAGAAGACCATGTATTCGTGTCTGTATTATATGTCACGATGGGCACAGTGTTGATAGAATGGACGGAAAACTACACTCAGAGAAGAACAAAAAATGGTGCAAGCTCCTTTCTCTTATTTTGAAACGGCTTTAAACAGAGAATAATAGTCGAAGGTTCAAACTGATGGGGCAGGGGCGCCGGAGCCGCCCCGACCACTGTCGGGCCGATCATGACATTTTTGTGATCGACCTTCAGCCGAACGTCATTCATATCAAATAACTAGGCTACGATTTTTTAATTTTGTTCTGCGGATATCCGAAAGTAGTGCGCGCATAGATCGTCTTGTTTCTTTAACCCGTCACCTAACATAAAAAGCAGACAACACTTGCAAAAAAAATTCTTGAATAACTAATTTTTTTCATTTTTTTGTCTCAAAAACATATAGGTTATGACCCCTCGCTGGAACGAGCTCGTTCCAAAGAGGGGGTCATAATCTATGTTTTTGAAACAAAAAACTGAAAAAAATAATTAAAATTAATTGTCGATTTTTGAAAGTAGCGCTGGCCGGATTTGGCCGTTACGTTGGGTAAAGGGTTAATTAATATTGGGCACACAATGGCGGCTATTAATGACGAGTTAACGTAAGATGAGTGGATTTTGGGGGCTACTGCTTTAGTATTCCAACCGCTTCGGAAGCGGTTGGAATAGTAAAGAAGTAGCCCCAGAATTGGACTGGTCATTTTTCAAACATTTTTGGGGGGCAGGGCCGGATTTACGAATTGGCAGACCGGACGGACGCCCAGGGCCCCCACAAATGTGCCCCCCTCCCCCCTCCCACCCACACATTAAAGTTCGTCTTTCGAGGAACATAATATGACAAAATATTATGTTCCTCGAAAGACGAACTACATGCACTGTCATTTTTTTCTCTCCCCACATAATCGATGGCAACAATTAAAAAAAACAGGGATCTGGGTGTTATGGTCGGGCCAATGTTTGGCCCGTCCCGGCGCCCCTGTGGGGAAAACAATTGTAAAAACCCATCTACTGTATTTTTATACTACTCTACAGAAAAATGCCTGACATTTTTAAAGTGATGCGCACCTCGATGATACAACTTCACTAGCATTTCGAAAGTTCCATTTTTATATGAAATACCATACACTTAGTGTTAAATATACTGTCACCTTTAAAAAATTAAGGAAAGCTAACTAACTTTCCGGCAAAAATTGTCAGCCATGTCTCGCACGTCTCCACCCCCCCCCCCCCCCCCCCCCCCCCCCCCAACCGCTTCGTACGTCCACGGGCGTGGGGTGCATGTATCCCCTAATTCCGTCCCCTCGGGTCGATCGGGCAGGTTTCGACACCCCGTCAAAATATCAGTATAATCGAAGCAACAGTTTGATCATTCTTATTACGTCTCAGCTACTGTTACGTCATTTTTAATAAACAGCCCAAACAATAGAACAGCCTAAACAACAGAACAGCTCAACGATCAAGAAAAACCCCACCCCGTGTCAACAAAACTACTCAACTGACTCGAATGAACAATGGAAATGGATCAAGTGAATTTACAAACGAAGAAGATGGGTAAGTAAAATATCTGCACTTATTATCTCAATTCTCTCAGTCAACCTTTGGGCACAACGTTGAAACGGAAGTTTCTGAGCAGCTCAGTTAAGAAGTACGGAATATCTGACACAACTCTTGTTTTTCTAGCCTTTTGAGTTAAATTGGGGCTTTGTAGGAAAACTGACAAAGTAGTCGTGATAAATATTGTGATCTTCCAATCCTTCACCTAACGAATCGGCCTCCGCACGCGTAATTTCCGAATTACGTAGTCCTTTTCGTGCTTGGGTGCACTCAACAGACAGCATTGACGGTCCTTGGTGATGGCCTTGTGTCACAAGGCCATCACCAAGGAACGCCAGTGCTGTCTGTCTGCTGACCATCTCTGAACTTGGCCTCACGATCATCCGAGCTCTTTTATCTCCTTCCCACTCTCGGGAGTCCGCGCCCGGTTGATTTTGGCCACCATCCATCCTAGGTCCAGTTTCCTGGATTACTTCTATCTTCCCACCAGTATCTTGTTCTTTGGTTAAGGTTTCTGTAGCAATGTATTTTTTATGTGGCTGGGATGCTGGCCTAATGCACAACCCCCCTCTTTTCACATCCCGTACTTAGGGCCAGGCAATGGTGGAGTTAATTTCCAAATTGAGCAGTTGAACAAATATTATTTTTCGAATAATTTCAACAAAACCACATCATGTCGAGCTCGTTCCACCGAGGGGTCCCATGATATGGTTCTATTGAACTTTTGTGAAAAAGTTTGAAAAATAATATTTAAAATTATAAATTTTGATATCATGTGCGTTGGATAAAGGCTTAACCCTTAAGTCCCCATCCTCACGCACACGCCCTTTCACCGTCCCCCTTAAGACCGCCCATTTTATGTTACTCTGGAAAAGTTATCTCAGTATACTCTCCCATTGAGAATTCAATTGGTAGGATGAATTTAACTTAACAGTTCACAAGCAGCCATCAATAATGTAGAAACACTGTGAAGTCATTTGCAGCTTTGTAAATATATATTGGGTAGTTATTAAGGAAAAACTAACCTGAGGACTTGAGGGTTAAATCAATCACAACAATATGCATCAGAAATATTTCCTTCGTTCAACAACTTCGAACTTCATGTTATACAAACCAAGCGGCCACGCAACGGCAGGCGATTGTGCGTATCCTGTGGTGAGTCCCTCTCTTTGGAATAGGCTGTCCGATCACCTTAAGGCACCAACAGACGCTGGAAAGCGTCAAAAAGGCACTAAAAACCCACCTCTTCGCCCGAGTTTTCGGTGTGCGTTAGTAGTGTATTCTCTCCGTGTTCCGTTTAACACATTTGCTATATACTAAGAGGGCACTGTAAAGCCAGAGACCTGGTAATTTTGCGTATTCATGGCTCAAAACTGTATTTATTATTATTTCCATCACTGGTGTCCTTCGGTTCATTAATAACCCTTCGACTGACCGCTAATTTGTCACCGTTCTCAAAAATGAAGACTTCACAGATCTTGCGCCCCTCTAACTGGCCCCACTCCCTTTAATCAACATTCATCAACAAGTTGGTAAAAGATATAGTTTTTCTTCATTCCTCTCGATTTTCCCGACATGCAAACCGGCCATCTGCCCCGTGTCCGCTGTGGCGTCTCTTCCAATGGCCTGTTCCCCTGGTGGGGGTGGGGGGGGGGGTGGGAATGGGTTTTTATTGACTCAGTAGGGCCCATATGTCTGTTCGTCAATAAATGATTATTTGGGGTAATTTAATATGCTGGTTTTCCCGCCTGGAATCGAACTCACTGCACCTCCACCTGGCAATCAGGAGTCCAATGTCAAAACCACTGAACCCTTGCAGACCGTCAAAAACGATGGCTGGAATCTAGTTTTTCAGATGAAGTTTGCATGATTACTTGGTTCGCTTTCCTTTTTTCGGGTGCATGCCACGTAAAGGGGAGGTTTTTTTTATCAGGGGTAACATGGTATGGTGACACGTACGGCCAGTGGCGGACATAAGGTATGGCAGATACGGCACTTGAAGGGGGGCACCACTGAGCTTTTTCGTTTCAAATTAAAGTCAGATAAGCCATCCTCGAATGATGAAAAGGAGAATTTTCTTCAGATGTATGATCTGTCTTTGCTTATCCTGGGTGAGAAGCATTAGGGTGGCCAGATTGTTAGACCATTTCTATAAATTATTAAGTAAAAATACAGTGCTTGAAGCAACATGGCCACAATCATCATAGTACCACAGTTGAGTCCCAGTGTTAGTTGGCGTTAGATTATTCTCCTGAGGAAACTTCGGAGGTTGTGGTGCTTTTTCGTCTTCTCTGTTTTCACTACGCTAGTCCTACTCTTTACGTCTCAACGGAATTTCCGCCCAGATAAATATCAACAACTAACACTGCAGCGAGATCGCATGTAAGTTGCAGCTGTTCAATTTAGGGAAAATTCTTTCAAGAATGAAACAATATGCCATTCTATTCATATGTGTAAATATATTTCCGTAGATATGCCGCTTTGTAAGAGGACGTCGATTTAACCCTTTACCTAACATGAAAAGCAGACGACATTTACAAAAAAATTTCTTGAATAACTATTATTTTCATTTTTTGTCTTAAAAACATAGGTTATTACCCCTCATTGGAACGAGCTCGACGAGCTCGTTCCAATGAGGGGTCATAACCTATGTTTTAGAGACAAAAAATGAAAAAATAATGAAAATTAATTGGCGATTTTTTAGAATAGCGTTGGCCGGTTTTGGCCGTACGTTAGGTAAATTCAACCATTAACTCTTTAATCAAAGAAGCGCTTAAATTTGGCACCTAGGGTAACATGGACAGGGTAAATTTTGCGCGCATCGTCGAGTTAACTTTTCAATTAGAGCAACGTCGGTATGCATTCCTACATTTTCAGAGCTAGCAAGCTGAAGTTTGGTACATATGGGCAATGTTTTATGAATGAATGAATGAATGAATGAATGAATGAATGAATGAATGAATGAATGAATTCGAAGTATCGAGCCTAGCGAAGGGAGACTATACATTGCTTGAAGTTTGCCATTAGTGATGTTTTTCAAAATGTGCTGAGAGTTGCTGGCGAAGTGTAAGCGGAGTGGCAAGTTAAAGGTAAAGAACTTTCCACGGAAATATTTAGCTTCGTATCACCAGCCAATCAGTCACAAAACATTTCATCTTTGGCGATGCATGATGTTTAGTGATCGAACCATAAAGAACAAAGCATCACACCACTTTCATGTCATGTGACATTTCTAGCAAACACTCCAACTTAAGTGTTAATTTGATTTGTAATCGATCCGTTTTACCCGAATAAAGGACCAGTTTGCACTGGAAATATGACTAATAAACAAGTTAGTCCGTATACGTGTCCTATTTTTTCAGTTTTTCAACACTTACTTTCTATTTTGGTATCGATTATTTAAGATTATTCACAGCAGATTGTGCTATACTGTTTTTGGATTTGTCGACTTATTAAACAATAATTTAAAGACACACATGGGCGGCGCTAGGGTGGGGAGCATAGGGGCATTTGCACCAAAACGTAGGCGTTAACCCCCATTTGCTCATCCCCACCCCTCCATCCACAACACACACACGTATCCGCACGCACACGCCTTTTGACCGTCTCTCTTTTCTTTAGGATAACGACAATAGACGCCATTGTTAGAGACCCCCGTCATTCTTACCTGTAGGGTCGCCATGTCGTTTACTAGCGTAAGACTTAACAACTAGTGAAATATCTCTTAAGTCGGAGCATTAACCCTTTACCTAACCTTAAAAGCAGACGACACTTGCAAAAATAATTCTTGAATAACTAATTTTTTTCATTTTTTGTCTCAAAAACATAGGTTATGACCCCTCGTTGGAACGAGCTCGACGAGCTCGTTCCAACGAGGGGTCATAACTTATGTTTTTGAGACAAAAAATGAAAACAATAATGAAAATTAATTGGCGATTTTTGAGAATAGCGCTGGCCGGTTTTGGCCGTTACGTTAGGTAAAGGGTTAACCAGTTATCCAGAATGCAATGCGACTTATTTATGAATTGAGAACAAATTTATATTGTTGTTAGGGAAATATCCCCCAGCCTACTTAAACCTTTACCTAACATGAAAAGCAGACGACACTTGCCAAAAAATGTTTTGAATAACTATTATTTTCCATTTTTGTCTCAAAAACATAGGTTATGACCCCTCATTGGAACGAGCTCGTCGAGCTCGTTCCAATGAGGGGTCATAACCTGTTTTAGAGACAAAAAAATGAAAAAATAATGAAAATTAATTGGCAATTTTTGAGAATAGCGCTGGCCGGTTTTTGCCGTTACGTTTGGTAAAGGGTTAAACAACTTGGATCCTTGCTGTTTCATCCTTTCAGACGGATCTTCATGTGAACGTTGTGCGATTGATCGAGTGCTTCTTCATTTTTCAACGTCCGTTACTAAGTGGAGACTTACCCAGAACCACTCAAATAAAGCTCTTTTGATTGATCGTGTCTTTGGAACTCGCCCAGATGCCTAAGGTATCTGAGTGCAATGCTATGATGGTCACTTGCGGTTTTTCCCCTCCATTGGGGAACCTATTCCCTACGTGTAGAGCCCTACGAATCAGACATTTTCGTTTCGAATCGAATCTAGAATCGAATCATATCTACTATTCGAAATCGAATCGAACCACGAATCGAATTAGTGGCGTCTTGAAGATGACTGATGTGGTCGGGGTGTTATAAACCTTATTTGTTCAGACTGTGATGGCTGAAGTCCTGACTGATAAAATAGTCTAACTACATCATCATGCCTGGATGGTGTAGTTGGAATATTACCCTGTAAGGACATTGTCTGGAAACCTGAAGTTTGCATTTAACAGTGGTAGGCGTCAGATCACCAAAGTTAAGCAGCGTCGAGCCCGGTTAGTCCTTGGATGGGTGAGCGTCTGCGCGATCGATTCGGACTCCCGCATTGTGTCCTTGGGCAAGGCACTTAACCCCGCTTGTCCACCTGGGGGCACGATGACACAGTGTACTAAGGCGTACTGTACGTCGATGGTGCGCATGTATTCAACCAATCTAACCCTGCCGGTGCTGCAATGCGGAGTTACGATGTTGGGGAGCTGCTAGCGTGACCTTCACGTGACGTAAAACCGGGAAATTCCCTGATAGTGATAACAGAACATTTGCGCTAGGAAACTGGGTACACTTGTGTCTCTTTCAAAGGACTGGCATAATAAATACGTTATGGGGCTTTCAGTGGGCGGATATGGTGTTATATAAGGCTCAGGAAGATCAATATTGATCTCACTTCGCTTTATATCACACCATATCCGCCCACTGAAAGCCCCATAACTTATAATATTCCCATAAAAAAGCTTCGAGAGGAAACAAATCGGGCAGGCGATTTCGAATCGAAAGGAAGAGCTATACTTAAGATTCGAAACCGAATCGAATCTCAAAACATCGCAGGGTCCTACCTACGTCCACCACTAAAGCCACGCCCCTTTTGTTCTGTTGTATTAACTCTTTACCTAACATGAAAAGCAGACGACACTTGCAAACAAAATTCTTGAATAACTTTTTTTTCATTTTTTGTCTTACAAACATAGGTTATGGCCCCTCATTGGAACGAGCTCGACGAGCTCGTTCCAAAGAGGGTTCATAACCTATGTTTTTGAGACAAAAAAATGAAAAAGTAATGAAAATTAATTGACGACTTTTGTGAGTAGCGCTGGCCGGTTTAGACAAAAAATGTAAAAAAATTAGTAATTCCAGAATTTTGTTTGCAAGTGTCGTCTGCTTTTCAAGGGTTAAACTCAGCTGATATGACGCCGATGTTGATCGAAATGAATCAAGCTAGAGTTCCCCCCCCCCCCCCCCCCCCGAAGCGTTACGGTGTGCAGCCATTTTGTTTACAGTGAAATCGTTCTCCATTATTGTCATTGAAGCAATCACTTGGTAAAATCGGCGTTGCCAGACAACAGCGATTAGTTTTTTTTTGTATGGTGAGGAATTAATGACGGCAATAAGTAAGAACTGGCGTTTGCAGAGAAAGAAGAGAGCCGTACACAAAATTCAACACAAATTAAGATTCCAAGTCGTAAGTAGAGATTCGTCGAAGTAAGAGAAAAGATAGTACCCCCCCCCCCCCCCTTCCCCCTCTCCCCTTTTCCCAAATACTTTTTTCATCTGGATTGGATATTTAGATATTGATTCGCTCTTCCTAGTCTGTCATACAAGTGGTGGTCTGTTGGGGGGGGGGGGGGGGTGGACATGGCCAATTTGGAGTACTGAAAAATAGTTGCCTTTGTCTCTGAATCCCGTCAACCCGGCTCGTATAGTTTTAATAACAACATACACATGACTGTGTGTAGATGTCGCAATAATAAAAGATTACTTATTCTCTATCCGGTGGTTAATAACAAGTAGAATGGGGCGGGGGGGGGGGGGGGTGGCAAATGGAATTTATATTTCTCTCAACTGTCACTTTCACCATGCCCCTTGCAAACTCATGTCTCAAAATCAAAATTTCAAGCAGCTATTTTTCTTTCATTATGCAACACTGAGCTCTCTCAATCAGGACTGAATTGGTTAAATTCCTAGTTGCATTATGGGTAAAATTTGTTGCTTAAAATTTTGATATTTCGGTGTCAGTGCGCAGTGGGTTTTTATCCCCTACTCCCACGTCATCGCAAATACTAAAGAAAGTCATTTTGATACTAGCTTTGTCACGAACGCACACTTCATCGAATAATTTTACAGATAAGTTTCAAATTTCACCAAATTACTGGGTGAACCTCGCCATAAGGTCGGCCAGTCGCCAGGGAATCGCCATGTCTCCCGGTGCGCAAGTCCCATACTTCAAAGCCCCGGCAGTGTTTTGCTGCCAATATTTATTTCAGTGCCTGTGGTATTGAATTAGATGAATTATGCCGGCGCTTGTATAAATGTAACTAATAACAAAAACCACAATCTGTTAATAGGAATCATTTAATGAAAAACTGAAGAAGTGTTTGTTGGTAAAAGTGGGTGTTAATTGAGAGCTTTCTGAATTGCGTCGATGCGCAGTCCTGTTTTTTAAGCATTCGGCGCATAAATCTGAACAAACACAGGAGAATTCATGTTTACCTGGAGGTGAAAAGCACCTACGTTCGATTATTTATATATAGTCCATTCAACATCTGTATCGTACATCAAATCTATATTCATTGTAGCTCATATACATTATTACTTGGCTGCAGTCTTGAATAAAATATTTTTGGAGTCCGTTGAACCGATTCCAATGTTCTTGTTTCTCACACTGATGACGTAGCACAAGTCCTCTGTATAGTTCCAGCTACTTCAGGCTGCTTGGGAAAATTAAACTGGAAAACTGTCATCCCCTTCCTTCTTTATTATAAAATTTTGTGTGGGTTCTAATTTCAGTGATTTTTTTATAACCCTTTATACAACGAATCGGCCACTTCCGCCCGCGTAATATGCAAATCCAGCAGCTGAAAAAATATTATTTTTCAAAAAATTTAAAAAAAACATATCATGTGACCCCACTTTGGAACGAGCTCGTTCCAATGAGTGGTCACATGATATGGTTTGGTTGAAATTCTTTGAAAAATTTAAAAAAAAATGATATTTAAAATAATACATTTTGATACCGTCTGCTTTGGGTAAAGGGTTAAGGTGTGGTCTTTTTCAGCATTTTAGCCATTCACCTATAACGTGATGGCTAAATCCAGCAGCACTTTTCAAAAATCGCCATTCAAAATTTATTAAATTTTAAAATTTTGCCTTCAAGATATATAGCTTCTGGCCATTCATTGAAATTTGCTACTCGGGCAAAAACCATTTTAGAGGCAAAGAATGAAAGTTTTCGGATATCCGCGAGTGTTTTCTTCAAAAGCCTGTCGTTGAAACTGGGCTGACATTATTATATTATATCTATTTCTGGGAGAAAATGTAACACATACAGCCTCCTGCAAGATGAAAATGGGTAGGCCTGTGGACCGTTTGGAAGATTATATATCTCCTACTAACAGAATATCGAATATACTAACTCTATTGACTCTATTCGACTCTACTTAAAACATGACTAGCAGATGGCAGTTGCAAAAACGGTTGAAAAAAAAATACTCATTATTTTAATTTTTTGCCCCAATACATAGTGTTTGGACATTAAGCTGAACGAGCTCTGGGTGCTCGTTCCAATGAGGTGGCCATAAGCTATATCTCGGGAACCAAAATGGAAAAATAGTACAATTCCAATGGCGAATAGCGTTGGTCGGACATGCCTGTTTGGTTACATATAAAGAATTGCGTATGCGTACAATCCGTTTTTCTTTCAGCACGGAAACTTAACCCAGTGCTCAAACGAAAGAGCGAGCGAGTGGGTGGAGCACATAACTATGGGATGTAGTGTGTACCCCACCTCCCAACAATTTCCCAGTCGGGATATTTCGTCAGGACTGGAGGGTAAGATATCAATTCTTTCTTGCTAGTAATCACGTACAGTGCGGCCGCCGTGGACTGGTCGCATTCCACGGGTGGGCAATATTTCCACGGACACAATAATATTAGATTCCAAACACTAATTATAGGAATAATCAGCAAAAACCGGTGCAACCCGGTGCTTCATTAATTAAAATTTTGCTGATTATGCTTTTTATTATACCAATAACATGATTTTGGAGGGCGTTACGGTTTATTAACGGCCCGACAGGAATGAGTGACAGCCATAGGGTCCATTAACAGCCCGAGACGAAGTCGAGGGCTGTTTACGAACCGAGGGCTGTTAATCATTCCTAGAGGGCCGTTAATAAACAGGGACGCCCAACAAAATCTTGTTATTACTATTATTACCACTTCTAAAATGGTTAAATCCAAAGATTCTTCATCAAGTTCACCTGATTGTGACATCTCGAGTTTTCACAATGACATTTAACCAAAATACATGTGTCGTCTGTTTCTCGATAAACAAAACGTCACGTGGTCAATCACATGATAGCTGAATTTAAATATTTTTTGTATGCCACCTGAACTCTTCCAAATCTATTAATTCATGACCAAATGGTGAAAGTTCACAAATGTCTGTTATTCATTACATTTATACGCGCGTTTAAAACTTCAATCGGAGCCGAGGCGTTTTCGAAATATTTATCTGTAGACGGGCCGTTAACCAGGTTAACACACAACTTTGAGACTGCGCATTATACACTTTTACCGTAAAGATAAAATCGTTTTAATCTGCTGGAGAACGCCATGTGAAGTGGTAATAATGCCTGGTAAACGCATGCGTGAACATCACTGCCCACGCGTGGATTATGAACAGTCCACGGCGACTGTACTGTTATTCATTTATTAATGTTTAACGACACGTTAACAGCCAAGGTCATATCGTGTCGGCGACAGTTTTACGGGTGCAGTCGGAGTACCCGCAGAGAACCACCGAGCAACGACGAGCAGCTGCCAGCTCTCAAACATCGTAACTCCGCACTGCAGCACAGGTAGGTTTAGATTGGTTGAAGACATGCGCACCATCGACGTGCAGTACGCCTTAGTACACGGCGTCATCGTATCTCCATGTGGACAATCGGGGTTAAGTGCTTTGCCAAAGGACGTAACGCGGGAGTCCGAATCGATCGCGCAGACGGTCACCCATCCAAAGACTAACCGGGATCGACGTTGCTAAACTTCGGTGATCTGACGCCTACCACTGTTAAATGCAAATTTCAGGTTTCCAAACAATGTCCCTATACAGGGTAATATTCCAACTATATCATCACGATATGCCTTGATGATGTAGTTGGACTATTTTATCAGTCAGGACTTCAGCCACCACAGTCTGAACAAATAAGATTTATAACACCCCGACCACATCGGTCATCTTCAAGACGCCACTGATTCAGTTCGAGATTCGATTCGATTTCGAATCGATTTCGATTCGAGGTTCGATTCGATTTCGAATAATAGAGAAAGACTAACCGAGCTCGATGTACTGTACTGGATTTTCTTAACTGGTTGAGTGCTTCAGAAGTCACCATCAGGGCTTTCAGAAAAATTAGGGTACCAGATCAAAAGCCAGCATTTTCCTTGCTCTTGTTTCATATTCAGTCATATGCAAATAATATTTTGTTTATGTAAAGTTGTTTTATTACACATTATTGGAGAGTGCCTACAGGCACTCTCCAATAATGTGTAATAAAACAAATTTTGAATAATGAATTCAGACCACCCAAAATAATCTAGACCTCAATCAGTTTATTTATTTACTTATTTATTGGTCTTTAAGGTCACATATTTGTGCACAATGATTAATCGTGGCCGTGACAGTTTTGCGGGTGGAGGAAGCCGGAGTACCCGGAGAGAACCACCGAACATCGACGAGCAACTGTCAGTTCCTCAACATTCCAACTCTGTTCAAGCTACGCTCAAGCAGGGTTGCAGAAGTTGAATTATGTGCACAATCGTACGCCTTAGTACAGGACGGTATTATGCCCCCACGTAGGCAACCGGCATAGAGTGCCTTGCCCAAGGACACTACGCAGGTCGCCCCGGACGGGGATCGAACTCGGGGCCTCTAGCATAGAAGTCCAGCAGACTGTCACAAAGCCACCGCGTTCCCTGGTCAGCAGATAGAGGTAAATTGAACCCGATTACCAATCTGGAGTACCGGTACAGAATGTGTTTTTCAATTAAGAAGTTTCATCACGTCTACTACATGTATATTTTATTTTAAATTTCCATGAAGTCTTGAGTTTGTTAACTATCATGCCGGCTGACTAATATCCCGTCTGCATCATCAAGACACGCCTTAGACGAAGACATGGTTTAATGATGTAGCTGAAATATTGGTAGGTCGAGTCATGGGCCATCACGATTGGCCAAATCTGGTTTACACACACCCAATCGGCCATATTCACGAGACCCCTGGTTACGTCCTGTATAATATCATCTATTGCAAGTGGTGGTGGGTTGGGGGGGGGGGGGTTGTATGGAGAGGCAGTAATAATATAATCCTTCCTGTGACGTAGCCGTGAACTTTGGGCTGGCACGACATCTGTATGAACAAGTGCTCGATGAAGAGGTGTTATATATAAACCCGACAAAGAGAAAGATAAAATAAGGTGAAGTGTCTTTCTTAACGCTGACGCGACTGAAGGACGCCTTTTGACTAACTAAAGATTTACATTTTTTTTTCTGTCCAAATAACAGCTTATGACTCCTCGCTTGTACGAGCTCGTTCTAATCAGGGCTCATAAACTATATTTTGGCAAGGGTGTTGGTAAGGGGGGGGGGGGGGGGCTGTGGGCCTTGCCCCCTAAAATCTGCCCCCCCCAAAAAAAAACAAACAACTTACCCATTGCAACCTTCACATAACATATAAAGCTCTAAAATGGTCCCAAATATACGCTCTAAAATCAATTGGGTTAAAAATTAACCCACACCAACTGGCTTGTGTGAATATGAACCCGATTGGGTTCACATTCACTCGCCCCTGTTGATTTGGGTTAATTTTTAACCCATCTGATTTTAGAGTGTAGGGATACACACGGTGCTTCAGATTCGCTCCTAGAAAACTGAAGTTTGCGAAACTTTTTTAGGGTGGGAGGCCTAGTCCGAAGTAGGACCCCCGGTCATTACCCTAAGGGGGGGCAGGAGGTGGGTTAACGACCGGATGGTCCTGGTTAGTACTAGGGGAGGCCTTCAAGCCCCACGACGGCCTTCCAAATATCATGCCCCCTCCCCGAAAAAAATGACTAGAGCACCCCCTGTTACAGAATGTTGTCCACACGCTGGTATTTGGGCCGTAAAAATTGAAGGACTTATTAAATATGAATGGCGAACATTATGAATAGCGTTGAGGGATGTTGCCACTATGTCTGGCAGAGTGTTAAGTACTCGACGAAAGTGGCGCAGGTCAGATCTGATTAAAGTCCTCTCAAACGTGAGTTTGACACGTTAACTGATGACCTACTTCTTCCTGTAACTTGCGAAATCTGTTCATTTCAGAAACAAGAGTCGCATCCTAACTTTTGTCTTTTGGGGGACAGGGTGTAAGTAAGTTAGTCAGTTACTGACCTCGTTGTCCGTATTCATGAAGTTTAACAGCCCGCCAGCGCACTGTGACACCCCAACGCAGGCTGGTCGGTTGTTGTTTCTTGAATACAAAGACAATGTTAAAGTCCGACATCAACCTCAGTGTCGGCACCGTGGATCCGAACGACGTTCCGATGTGTGGAATGAAACCTCTCAACGGACCATGTGCAATTCACCACGCGCTGGCAAATTTTGTTCAGATCCATGTCTACCAAAAGCTCGATTTGAATCTATGATCACAATACACTAAATGACTTTCCTTGCTGATCCGTGTTAACATGTTCCTGTCTCCTTAGCTTATCAAGCTCATTTGGGGGGAAACAGTTCTCTATCCACTTTGTAAGTCATCTTATTAAAAAGTGAACTTGAAAAATAGCCTGTATGTTGCCGTGTGCGTCCTGTATTCAAATTCGGGGATATTAATACTACCTTGCAATTTCGCACTCAGTTGAAAAGATTTACCTGTTACTTGTCCCTCCACTTTTTGTGTTCAACTCTCACACTTTTGGATGTTGGTACAAGTATTTTAAGTCTTTTCCAAAACAGATACTTTAATATATTTTAATTGAGGATCCCAAAATAGATAGATGTGCACTTATCAGCTGAAGGGCGCTTTTGCCAACAACATATCATAAATTATTGTGATGAATTGACGGTAACATGGTCTGAGGTTTGCGGCTCGGAGATTATGTTTAACCGAGACGCGAAGCGTCAAGGGAGAACGTACCTTCCGAGCCGCAAACTTCGGACCATGTTACCGTCAACTCATCACAATAACGTATATGTTCCAATGCGACACTACCCATAGCCCAAAACCTACATCGTGAAACACCAGAAGCTTATTTACTAAACTTGTGATCGTTAAAAGTTGCCTTGTTCAAGGCAACTTTTATCTATCACAAGTTTAGTAAATAAACATCTCGTGTACCCTACGACGGCACTGGATAAATAACCAATGAACCAGATTAACTCATCCCACCTCAGTTCAAATCGTAAATCGGTTGTAATTAAAACAACACTTCATCTAGAACACCGCCTGCTACACGTTTGAAAAATCCAGAAAAATTAGGCGGCTTGCTTGTCACTCCGTTGATGAAGCAGTTACGAAACGGGCGACGCCATTTCAAATATTCCGCGTTGTGACGTCAGACGGTAACATTTGCTACTGGAGCCGTAAACATAAAAGAAATTACGCCAGTTCTCATCCAATCAGAGGGCGAGGATTTTACTCTTATTGGAACATGGGCTATTGTAATCCTATTCATCCTTTGCCAAACGAATTGGCCGCATCCGCCCGCCCAATGTTCAAATTCAGCAGTTGAAAAAAAATTCGTTTTCAACAAATTTCAAGAAAAACTTATCATTTGAACCCTCATTGCAACGAGCTTGTTGAGATCGTTCGACACATGGTTTAGTTAAATTCTTTTGAAAGATTTGAAAAACAAAATATTTAAGATATGGAATGTTGATATCGTCTGCGTCGGGTAAAGGGTTAAATATATTCTCTAAAAGTTCAGAGGAAGGTGCAAAATGGTATCAAAACACAAAACTGCAGAAATCAATTCAGCGAGCAAAGCCCAGCATTGGTACTTTTATGTCTTAGTTATGTCTTGGCTTTTTTTTTATCTCTGTCAGCCAGTATATGGGGATATGGAAATAGGATTCGTATGTCTTTCTGTCCGTTCGACCATCCGAATGTCCGCCATCTTTCCGTTTGCCTCTCCATCCGGATTTGTTACCATTACACTATTGGGAACCAAGCCGGAAAATAATCAATCCGTCATTTGCAGAATGAGGTCCCCAGAGGGTGAATTTGCAGATGCAATCTCACACAGTGGGCCAATGTATCCTCTGGGTGCCTCTTTCTGTTTAGGCCTGAGAACATGATTCAGACTGAGGTTCACAGAGGATATATTTAGTGATGCTACCCTGTTGTGCAGAGTAGCATCACCGAATTCACCCGCTGGGGACCTCATTCTGCAGATGACAGTCTGCTCATTTTCAGGCATGTTGGAAACTGCTCGACGAATCATTTTAGATTTCGAATTTAGCTTTATTCTCACAGTTTCTCGAATGGTTCGTAAGCCACCCCTACTGGGTCGTATTGTCCATTGTTTGTTTGTTTGTTTTCCCATCAAATTGTCTTAACCCATTACTTAGCGTATCGGCCATAACTGCCGTGGCGGCGCTACGGGGGGGGGGGGGGGGGGCATAGGGGGGCATTTGCCTCCCCCCCCCCCAAACGAAGGCTTTGCCCCCCCCCCCCCCCAAGCCCCCCCCCCCCCCCCCCCCCCCCCCCCAACCATCTCGCATGCAATTCCATCCACCCTCACACACAAACACATTCAGTCACTCTCTCTCACACACACACACACTCTTCTCTTTTTTTATTCCCACCAATAATTTCTCATACACACTTAGCCCAAAGCCTCAGGCTAGCTGATGAACACATCCAGGCAGTAGAGATTTAAAGACTCGGATGCAGATACTTATAAGTTATAATTAAGTTATGAGCCAACAAAGGCATGTCTATTCATATCCCTTGTCTAAAAAAATTCATGGATTTTGCATTATGACAGACGGGGCATTATGAGTCTCTCTCTCTCTCTCTCTCTCTCTCTCTCTCTCTCTCTCTCGTCTCTCTCTCTCTCTCATGCACAGACCCACCAGACGCGGGATCCAGGATTTTTTGAAAGGAGGACCGCTAATTACCATTACATTTAGTCGAAACTTGGACCCAAAGTCCGTAATATAATTTTTTGGTTTGGTACGTCCACAGGACGTACCAAACCAAAAAAGTATATTACGGACTTTGGGTCCAAGTTTGGACTACCTCATAACAAAGTAATGATATGATCCTTTACGTATTTGCCCCCCTTCATGGGAGTCTGCCCCCCTAGTTGCCCCCCCCCCCCCCCCAAAAAAAAAAAAAATTTCTGGCGCCGCCACGGCATAACTGGCCTGTGCTTTTCACAAAATCGCCATTCTAATTTTAGTATTATTTTCAATATTTACTTAGAAATACACCTTGTAACCTATAACTGGAACGCGTCGTGCTTGTTTTGAGAAAAATATTGAATTTTACCTGACACTAAAAACAGACACTTGCAAACGAAATTCTCCCTCCCCCCAAATACAACCCCCCCCCCCCACCCACCCCCTCTCCCAAATAGGAAATCCTAACTATGTCCCTATGACAATCCAAGTTGTTCAAATCTGTATTACTGCACATTTGGTTTCCAATCCCTTCAAGCTTCAGAAAGCTGCGTTTGGGTCCAGTACTACATCGTGGTTATGAATAATGACCAATTATAACCAAGTCCAGTTTCTACTGTATATCTGACATATAATCGATGTAAACTTCTTAAAGCCTTTTTAGTTCTGAAAATGTAAATCTAATTTATAGTACCTTTGTGATTATAAAGAAACTTGTGTATTAACAATAGTAAGGAAAAGGAAAGGCTGTTGATATGAACATGACAGAGAGAGAGAGAGAGAGAGAGAGAGAGAGAGATCTGGAGTGTGCGTGTATATTCGTTGGTG
Source organism: Pictodentalium vernedei (assembly GCA_031216915.1). NCBI lineage: Eukaryota > Metazoa > Mollusca > Scaphopoda > Dentaliida > Dentaliidae > Pictodentalium > Pictodentalium vernedei. The sequence continues at coordinate 646,242,641 of CM062295.1, read as the reverse complement.
GTAGGGCCTCAGAATGAGTGGGGAGTGAGTACTGACATGACGGTGTGAGAGTGGAGAGGATTGTATGTGCAGAAGGAAGATTGCAGCATGTGCGCGCTCGTATATAAATATTCAGAATAGAATTTTATTTTGTTCTTTCAAGTGTCGCATCAGCCTTCATGACTGGGTTTCATGCTATTTTATGTTTGTCTGAATTTTATGTGTTATTTGTAAAAGTATTATTAATGAAATGCGATACTAGAAAATATTTATTACCATTATGACGTAAGCCTAAGCCTATAAACTTAAGGGTATAGTTGTCCGCCCATATGGACAAGATCCACAGGTTATTTATAGAGAGGAGTACTACATAATTCCGAACGCGTGCACCTAAAACTGACAATACACTGCACCACAGTCATGTTGAAGAACATAATTTATTATGTGTGACCGATTTAAACTGCACTGGATTATGTAACAACGACCGATTTAAATTGGACTGGATTATGCAACACTGTTTTCTTGAATAAGCTCTGCCAGCTCGTTATAACGACGTCACAACTCATTATAACGACTTCACAACTCTTTTTGAGGACTTCTTCACAGCTCGTAACGACTAATAACTCGTTATAACGAGCTCACAACTCGCTATAAGGACCTAACAACTCGTTATAACAACCTCACAACTCGTTATAACGACCTTACAACTCGTTATGACGACTTCACAACTCGTCATAACGACTTCACAACTTGTTATAGCGAGCTGTCGACTCGTCAGAACGACTTAACAACCTAACAACTCGTTATAACGATCTCACAACTCGTTATAACGACCTAACAACTCATTATAACGACTTCCCCACTTGTTATAACGGTCTGTTAGAACAACTTAATAACTCGTTTATAACGACTTGTCAGATCAAAGTAGAGACTCTACGACTCATTATAACGACTTCACAACTCGTTATAACGACACAACTCGTTATAACGACTTGTCAACTCGTTGTAAGGCCTTCACAAATCCTTATAATGACTTCCCAACCCATTGTAACAAATTCACAATTCGTTATAACGACATCACAACTCGTAATGACTTTCCTACTCATTGCTACGAATTCACAATTCATTATAACGACTTTACAACTCGTTACATTGACATCACAACTCGTTATAACAACTTGCCGATCCGTTATAACGACTTCACAACTCGCTATAACATCAGAACTTGTAATGACTTCACAACTCGTTATTGCGACAAGCCACCTAGTTACAACGACTTCAAAACTCCTCATAACAACTTCAAAACTCGCTATAGCGACTTGATTATTCCTTATAATGATGTGTGGATTGCCATGAGGACAGAAGAATCTCTCGTATGTAGAAGGTCCGATCTTACTGATTTCAGTTGGAGCGGGGTAGCTCAGGGGTTTGTACGTTGAACTTGGGGGGGGGGGGATCCTGGTGCCAACCCTGGGTATGCCCCTCTCCCCACCCTGATATTTTGTCCCAGCAGAGGATAGGTCATTGCTTCTTTTTCATTTAAAACGGAATAAAATTCCCTCCCGACTTTGATGCATTTAACTTCAACCCAAATCCAACCCAGCTGTCCTGTAGTCAGACCCCACCGAAATAGGGCCTAGGTATAGCCTAAATGGGATCTGACATAGAAAGAAATTGAAGGATCTGTATGAATCCAAGCAAGATAAATGGTTTGTAGATCCATTTGAATGATTTTGGGCAACTGTCGAATTGTCCACGGTAACTTGATATACTCCCCATACAATCGAACATACCCAGAACACACGCCTTCTTCACCCTAGCCCTCCCTTACATGGTGTATAAACCAAGACGCCAGCCACCATCATCCAAAATTGACAACGGAAAGACATGTTACCCAAACAGCACGTGTTACACGACGACTCAAAAATAAGTACACCTCTATTCGGGGCGGGGGCTATAAATACGATCAACGATATTACGCCTTCCACACAAACATCACAAACTACTTTCCTAATGGGAAATCCATAAATTATAATAAATAGACAAGGCATTTTAGCGAGCTGTGAATCTGTTATAACGAGTTGGCAAGTCGTTTTCTCTACCATGGTAGTGTTTTATGCGTATCAAATATAATGAGTTTGCAGGTTTTCTGAAAACACTTGACTGTGACCGCGTGCATGCTGAGAAATTTGAGAGGGTGGGGAACGCACTGGGTCCTCTCTCGCTTGAAGCCGTTACAACTGCGACTTTACTTTATCTGCCTATGCGCCACAAAAGAAGTTTTTCTAGATCCCCAGATCTTTATTGCATCAAATAAGTCATAGAAGACTGTATTTCACCACCGACATGTTTATGCGTTTTTTTTTTGTTTGTTTTAATATTTTACCCAACGTAACGGCCAAAACCGGTCAGCGCTATTCACAAAAATCGCCCAATTAATTTTTATTATTTTTTCATTTTTTGTCTCAAAAACAAAGGTTATGACCCCTCTTTGGAACGAGCTTGTCGAGCTCGTTCCAATGGGGGGGAGGGGGGGTCATAGCCTATGTTTTTGAGACAAAAAATGTAAAAAAATTAGTTATTCAAGAATTATGTTTGCAAGTGTCGTCTGCTTTTCATGTCAGGTAAAGGGTTAAAGCGTCGCATGCATAAACTATACACAGTCAGTCTAAATCTTTATACGGCTGACAATGAGAGTGATCTTTTTGTTCATTCATCTTTCAAATGTCGACATACTTTAACCGCTCCACGATAAACGAGTAAGATTTCTCCAATTTTTTTATTCATTACAGTTGCTAGTTTACCAGAAACAAAGGGTAGTTGGTAAGATACATTCCTGACACGGTTTATATGGTGTGAGTTAATTCTATATTGGCCTCGACTGTCCTCTCGCGAAATTAACCCTTTGACTAACGAATCGACCGCATCCACGTGCATGATTTACAAATTAAAAAATCCAACAAAACCATATCATGTGTAGTGCAGCGGGAGAATTCCTGGTGGGCCTCCGTTTGGAAGCTCCCTGAGCCCCCCAAAATTGATGTAGCCCACTATCCGTTGGTGCAAGAAATTTCGTGAAAATGACCAAAAGGCGAAATGGATCTGATTGCATAGATTGCCGGAATAACAGTCGAAATACTATCCATGTGGACTGCTATTGGCAGAGATGCATGATTGGCAGTCCACATAGAGGACATTTTGATATACTAGCAGTCGCGCCTGCTATTGATCGTTCAGGTGCAAGGAAAGATGGTTGTTTCAGTTTAAAAAAATCTAAATTTTCTCCCAGTGGTTCTGGAACCCCCCTTGATGTAACCATTTTTGCCGATTGACCTATGAAGATGATACAAAAATGCCACCGAAATGTCCTCTATTTCCAATGCCATTGATCCCTCAGATGCAAGGAAGCAGCGTTCTTTCAGTTCGAAAGATCAACATTTTCTCCGGGTTTGCTACGGCGGAGGGGGCCTGACCTAAAAAATATAATGCCCCCACCCCTTTCACAATGGGAAAATTAAAACACTAGAGGGTCCCAGATTCACTCAACTCTCAGGGCATTGAGTTTTCATAATTTTCGCGGGGGGGCCAATCCGAACCCTCTCGAATGGGAGGAGGATATAGTAGGCCTAAGGTGGTGGTCATGGCCCTCCCATTGGCGGGGGTTCGGGGGCTCGCCCGAACCCCCACTAATGGGAGGGTCATATCCACCCCCACCTCGGTCAGTTATGCCTGTGGCATATATCGATCTGGCACCCCCAAAAAATTATGCCCCCCATCAATAGGAATCCTAGCTACGCCTCTGCCCCCAGTGCATTTTCCACTAACTTTTCATGGCCCATTTCCGCCCCTGACGGATGTGAGAAGTTGCAAACAGCATTTACAATCTGAAGAGCCTTTGCATTCGATTCGAGATGCAATTGGATCCGATCCAAACCCGGAAATTTGCATGGTCCTAACAAAACCGTCGACTGAGCATGGAGTCAAAGAATACGCCCCGAACACACAAAGGCTGGTGGATGGGAAGATCAAAACAAGAGGTTTGAATCTATTATACAAGTTTTAGCGGGCATTAAAACCTTTTATATCCAACCATTCAGTGCTCATTTATCTCATTCACCGAGATTATCAAACTATGATGAAATTGATGAAAAGTTTCTTGAGATGGAATGAACGGGTGTATTATAAGGTATGAATAATTATTATAATGAATGCTACGCAAGAATTGATAAAGTAAAAAGAGATTGAATAAATGAAGGTGATCCATGAGGTGTGGTGGGTGAAGTTAAGAGAACTTAAGAACAATTTTTGAATGAACCCGTATATATATGTACAATAATTTACAGTTCACGAAGCCGAGAAAAAAGCATGCTTCTATGACTAACTAAAGGTATGCTCGTCAAAAATGACTGATCGTGATAAGAAGATAGAACGAAGCATAACCAATTTGGATTATACTTCCTTATATGACCATGTGATTTAACCGCTAAATATCACTACTGTTTGACGATATTTTCCTGGTCCCCCGGAAAGTGTGAAATCCGATTCCGTATCACTAGAGCATGACGGACTATTTACGGGGGTGTTCGAATTCGCATAATTAGCTGTTCCGGTCGCAGAGAGTACTTTACTCCGAACTGGAATGGGTGCGCTCGAACGGCGGTCCGGGTTTTTAATCGTATTCGCGATATTTTTTTATCGTATTCATGCGAATCGAGGGATTCCCCGAAAGTGTGCACCTGTTACAAAAATAAGCGTAAACAAAAATAGTTCTTTTTTACTTCAATCCAATTTACCAAAAAAAGGTTGGGGACTTGTTAATGCTAGCACTGGCATGCGATGTTGAACTATAAGTCATATAATAAACCTTTAATCGCAACAGTGAAGTGATTTGGGTCGTCGCATCACGTCTCGTTGCATGAGGAGGTCAGATCGTCGGATCAAGCTCGCTGCCTGCGACAGCTTGTTTGACCCGGCGATCTGACCTCCTCAATTCGGCGTGATACCACGACCCAGATCACTTCACTGTAGCGATGATATTTATTTATTTATTTATTTTATATTAATTTCTTTCCTCGAATTGCTCATTATCAAACTCGGCTGATCTTACGCCTATCTCGGCTGATAAGAACCAAGCTAGAGTTGTCCTCCTTGATGCGTTACTTGGCGCCACCAATTTGTTTTCATCGAACACAACCAGGAAAACTGGAGTGGTGGAATAGTTTGAAGCAGATTATTGTATGATGAGGCAGGGGCACCGGAGCCGCCCCGACCACCCCGACTAATGTCGGGGCAAACAATTTGCTGATCATGATATTTTTGTGATCGACCTTTAGCCGAACGTCATTCATATCAAATAACTAGGCTATGATTTTTTAATTTTGTTCTGACGGATATCCGAAAATAGTGCGCGCATAGATCGTCTTGTTTCTTTAATATTGGGCACACCATGGCGGCTATTAATGACGAGTTAAGGTAAGATGAGGAGATTTGGGTGGCTACTTCTTTAGTATTCCAATCGCTTCGGAAGCGGTTGGAATACTAAAGAAGTAGCCCCAAAATGGGTTTGAGAGATGTCATTTTTGAAACATTTTCTGGGGGCAGGGCCGGATTTACGAATGGGCAGACTGGGCGGACGCCCAGAGCCCCCACATTTGAGGGGGCCTCCACAGTGAAGTTCGTCTTTCGAGGAACATAATATGACAAAATTACCTGCCAAATTGCCTTTGGCAGTTTGACAGGGAATTTTGTCATATTAACCCTTTACCTAACATGAAAAGCAGACGACACTTGCAAAGAAAATTCTTGAATAACTATTTTTTTTCATTTTTTGTCTCCAAAACATAGGTTATGACCCCTCATTGGAACGAGCTCGACGAGCTCGTTCCAATGAGGGGTCATAACCTATGTTTTTGAAACAAAAAATGAAAAAATAATTAAAATTAATAGGCGATTTTTGAGAATAGCGCTGGCCGGTTTTGGCCGTTACGTTGGGTAAAGGGTTAAGTTCCTCGAAAGACGAACTGCAAGCACTGTCATTTTTTTTCTCCCCCACATAATCAATGGCAACAATTCGAAAAAAAACGGGCATCTGGGTGTTATGGTCGGGCCAATGTTTGGGCCGTTCCGGCGCCCCTGTGAGGAATTAATGATACTGCAATAAGTAATGATTAGGTGGGTGAAGGGAAAAAAGAAGATAGTTGTACAGAAAATTCATAGCAAACTAAATTCACAGTAATAAGCAGAGATTTGTCAAAGTTGAAGAAGAGATAGTTCAGTTATCCGAACGTCGCGGCTTTCACAGTAGAGAAACCGAGACGTTTGGATAACAGAACTGGAAGGGGGTAACTTCGGTCTTTGTGGAAAGAATGAGAAACGATAACACTGTCAGAAAACTGTAACATGCAGATCTGAGAACGTTTTGTAATTATTTGTTTTGGTTTAATAAATAAAGAGGTTATTGCTTGCTTAGTTTCATATAGGCCGAGATATTAGCCTGCGGTAACAGCCTGAGACCGAAGCTTAACTAACCAAGTATGGCACAGTCGCCGTGGACTGGTCACTTTCCACGAGTGGGCAGTGATGTCCACGCATGCGTTTAGCAGGTAATAAAAATCATCAGCAGCAAAATTTTAATTAATGAAGCACAGGGTTGTACCCGATGCTTCATTAATTAAATTTTTTATGGTTATTCCTATGTGTTTGGAATGTAATGTTATTGCGTCCGTGGAAATATTTCCCACTCGTGGAAAGTGACCAGTCCACGGCGGCCGTACGGTAATAACCTCTAATTACTAGAAATGATGCCGCGCATGAAAATAATTAAGAAATACAATGACGATGGCCATTGACCACGAGAACAGAAAAAGCAACACAAGTCGACGTTTGTTTGTAATGCCTTGTCGGATATTTTTATAGGTGGATGAAGCCGGAGTGTCTGGAGAGAGCCATCGAGTAACGGCTAGCAACTGTCAATTCTCCATCACACGAACTCAGCGCAAGCAGAGTTGGCTGCGGTTGAGGGCAAGTACACCACTGACGCGCAGTAAGCCTTAGTACAGAGCGCCAGCGTGCCCTCTCGTGGGGCTAAGTGTCCAAGGACACTGTGCAGTTGGCCTTGGTCATGATCGAACCGCTGACATTTCGGTTTAAAGTCAAATACTTGAGCCAGTGAACTCCCTCTTAATTCCCCCACACAGGTAGGTGTATTGTCTTCAAAATAGATGACAACGGTCAACGAATATTTGAAAATTAAGAAGAATAAACCTTTCGTCTATGTAAATATTATATTATACGATCCGTAGGCTTCAAGATTGGGAGACACTCGGCGAAAAAAACAACTGCTGAACCAAATCTCTCAGCGACGATGTACCGACAATGCTGCAACCTGGATTTCAAATGCTTATAATTTCTTAAACTCTAACGTGTAGGCATAGATAAGGTGGGGATACGATGGCTTATAGCACTAGCTTGGCTGGGGCGGAGGTGATCGTTCGATTGTTCTAGAATAAGTGTGTGAGGCGCAAGACTGTTTAAAAATCGCCTGTGGTTATAATTTTTTTTCTATTTGTGTTATAGGCACTGTATGTGCAAACGAATATGCAACCGAATCATAATTATATTATGCCGCTATATCCTCCAAATGGAAGGGAAACATCATACAAATAACGTGGATACGTATAAGGTATCTACCCTCGTCGCATGCCCAGTAAATCTCCTATACCGAGCGAATCGATACAGGAGACTCACATTCAGAAGAAAATGTCCCGACTAGACCCTTAGTGACGCCCTGGATATTAGAGAATCGGGTGATTTCTGTTGCGGGTTTCTGACCCTCTGATAGACTCTACCCATAGCTAGTGAGGGCGGTGGTTCCCCCTCCCGGTCATGTCTGTCGAAACAATTTGTAATCCGTTGGAAAACTTGCAGGTCCCTCGAATACCAACATCTTCTCTGCAAGCCAACAATTTGAAGAAACAAAACGTACAGGATTGGGTTCATATTCACTTGATTTGGGTTGATTTCTAACCCAACAGATTTTAGAGTCAGGGACGTAGCGACAGGTGGGGGGGGGGGGGGGGGGGTCACCTCCTCCCCCAATTTCCTATAGTTGGAAATTCGGAGGGCAAGCCATGAGTAGTTGGAAATTCCATCTTCTGGATTTTTGAGTTTCTTTGGTGATGCTAATGTCTCCTTTACTTCCCAAAATTCTAACTCGGTTTCGAATCGGCAAAAATTCCAACTGTTACTATTTACAACTACAGTGTACGCAATATCGACTTCATAAGTATGCATGAAGTCATTCGGTACGCGATTTCTATAATACGTTACTCATCGTAATAAAAAAATCCCTGAAATGCACTTCCAGAAAATCACATCATGTAAAATCGTTATCTTGAGTTAATTCCATCATGCACAGTTACAAAATCATGAAACATCGAAACTTGCTCATTCCTACATAAGATCTGATTTAATGTTAGGACACTGTGAATTGCTCAAAGTTCTCAGCTTGAGCATTTGTTTAGAACATTCGATTCCCAGAATAATACCAAACAATAATAACCTGATAATTCTATCATAAATGTGTTGGCATTTCAATTACTAGAATCAATTTTATTTATGTCCCCTTTCATGGCTTCATTTTCAAAATGTTTCTCGGTAGTGAATTTCCAACTAGAGGGAGGGACGGGAAGGGGAACCCGATTCCGGTACCTCCCCCTAGTTGGAAATTCACTACCCTACCCCCCCCCCCCCCTCCCAATCGGAAACCTCTAGCCACGTCCCTGTTTAGAGTGCAGGAGGGCACGGAACTTTACAAATTAGTTCACCTGTTGTATGTTTAATACACAATATTTTATCAATGGAAAGTATAATTGTAACGTATAAATCCTTGATAAAAGCAATAAAGTATGTTTCAAATGGATGGGCGATATGACCGAGCAGTCGGCAAACGGCGTCCTACACCCCTCATCCCCATTTTTGGTCGAAAGCATTTATGATAACCATTTTGAAAAGATTAATAGCTTTACAGTTGTTAGTATTCACCAACGATGGCTTTGGGAATGTGGAGATTATAATACAATCCAGATAAGCTATACTTGAAGGCGGGCGCGTAGCCAGGATTCTATAAAAAGGGTGCCCTAGCCATTACTCTTTTGTTGTTGGTTCTTTGTTTGGATGGGGGAGGGGGAAGATGATATTTGAAGGGCCGTTGTGTGGTAAACGTGTAATCAACAATAATTCTAACAGCTAGGTGTATACATAATGCAATCGACGCACTCTCTGCTTTTATCTGGAACCCTCGTCCTGGTCAAACTTGCTGCTCACCCCAACAAGTACACCATAACTACGTTCAACACCCCTATAGGAATCTGTCGTCGATAACATCGAAGAGTACTTGCTGAGCGCTGGCGGTGATGCATTTCATCATTCTCTAAGGGCTAGTCCATGGGGAGGGATAGGGTACATCACCGATGGCGCTCAGCTCAGTAAGCAGGCGCATTTGTAGAGCACCCCAAATATGATGCCCTCCGAATGCACTAGCCGACATTGACGTTCAGTGTACATAGATTTATCCCTTTATCACTCTCCGAACGACATCGAGTACTTGGTGGGACCTGACACTGAGTAGATGAGTGATCTCCAAGAGCGACTAGTTTTGTACCAATGTACCAATGTATCAATCCTTAACCACCGATCTCCCACTGGCTTTTGTGCCAGATAACATCCTGCAAATAAAACTTAGCAATGAAGAAACTCGAGCCCCAATTCCAACTTAGCGTCGCATACTTTTTTCACTCTAACCATTTGGTCACAGTCTGTCTGTAACTACACTTCCTTCCAGGGGGTGACAGATAGACAGCCAATCTGGCTATGCCACCCCCTACATTATACTATTTACTAAACTTGTGAAATATATGTATTTGTAACCATTATTTATGTATACTGTGAATAAATTATCTGAATCTGAATCTGGGGTTTCGGGGCCTCCCTTAGTCCTAACTAGTACTCTCTTTTCGTTGTCGCCTCCTCCCACTTCTCTTAACCTAATTTAACATAGACAGTTTTTACAAAAGCTGTCGAGGCAGTCTCCCTGGATTTTAACTGGTAAGTAGTAATTTTCTCCATCAGTTCCATTTTTGTGTAAGAAGGCGTCATATATACGTAGACAAAATGCCCGACGGGCCAGGGACGTAGCGAAGGGGGTTAACCCCCTCCCCCAACCCCCGCGCCCAATATCTTTACCCGTCGAGACATTTTCATTTGGGTGGAAACTTAGATATCTATTTGTTTGTGATAGTGCGCGTGTACTTTCTAAAGAGACTAGATTTGATTCTTGGTTTCATGTCACACAGTCGGTCAAACAAATGGACTGCTGCATGTAGTACACTTGGGCAGTTATGAGCCCAGATGGCCAATCTGACGCACGGTACATGTTATTTTTTAATTAATTTATTTATGTAATGGGATCTAACGACACTTTCTACAGTCAGGGTCACCTCGTGTCGGACAGTTTTACGGGTGGAGGAAGCCAGAGTACCCGGAGAGAACCACCGAGCATCGGCCAGCAACTGCCAGACTTCCCAACGTACAAACTCCACACAAGCAGGGTTACCATTGGTTGAAGGCAAGTGCACCATAGAGGTGAGTACGCCTTAGTACACAGCGCCACTGTGTCCCCACGCGGGCAACCGGGATGAAGTGCCTTGCCCAAGAACACAACGCAGTTACCCCTAGCGGGGATCGAATCATGGACCTTTTAGTTTGAAGTTCAATTCTATAACCACTGGGCCACCGCGCTCCCGCGGTACGTGTTAATCCTTTACCTAACATGAAAAACAGACGACACATGCAAACAAAATCCTTGAATAACTATTTTTTTTCATTTTTTGTCTCAAAAACATAGGTTATGACCCCCTCATTGGAACGAGCTCGTTCCAAAGAGGGGTCATAACCTATGTTTTTGAGACAAAAAAATGAAAAAAATAATAAAAATTAATTAGCGACTTTTGTGAATAACGCTGGCAGGTTTGGGTCGTTACGTTGGGTAAAGGGTTAACCTTTTACCTAACGTAAGGGCCAAAACCGGCCAGCGCTGTTCTCAAAAATCGCCAATTAATTTTCATTATTTTTTTCATTTTTTGTCTCAAAAACATAGGTTATGACCCCTCGTTGGAACGAGCTCGTCGAGATCGTTCCAACGAGGGGTCATAACCTGTGTTTTTGAGACACAAAATGAAAAAAAAATAGTTATTCAAGAATTATTTTTGCAAGTGTCGTCTGCTTTTTCAGGTTAGGTAAAGGGTTAAGTAAATAATAAGTTATTCCTCACTGCTTGACATTCGTGGGATGTAGTGACGTAGGCTGCAAGAAAAATGTTGTGTCATGGAGTGGGGAGCTGTCCTCTCTCCCCATTAACTTACGGCCCTGTTTTGGGTGAATATCCCCTCTCGTTCTCCCCCAACCAGGGACGTAGCTAGAGGCCTTTAAATGGGGGGTTAGACCCTTTGAAATTCTAACTGGGAATCCCGACACATGAGCACCGTAGGATGGTAGGCATGAAACTGCGAGCGCCAAAAGGCGCGAATCTTTAGCAGGGGATCTGGGGTCCTCCCCTAGAAAATTTTGAAAAATTGATGTGCTCAGATGCGTTTTCAACGGGTTTTGATAATAGTTATAAGGCTAATTTTCAGTTCCAAATTCAGTGATTTTTTTGTAGGGAAACATTTTTAATTCGAGTTGGATACAAATTTTCAATATCTTGCTTTGCCCGAATTGTCCCCAGTGGCTCATACGCCTACTGTCTGACGGACAAATTTGAAACATTGCCTTTGGGAAAGTGGGAGTTTTGTGTTTCTGGAGCATTTCACAGACACTTGACATGACAACAAGTACTTTTTTATTAACCCTTTGAACACGTAAGACCGCTTTTCCGGTCCAGGATCATGACACATCATACATTTAAAAAGTAGAATGGCTGCTCGGTGATTTGTAGGGTAGACCAATCGATATTTTCAACGTGCAGCCCAAAGGCTGCACGTTGAGAATATGGATTGGTCTATCCCAAATGGTGATTATGGACCCTTCTAATTGATGTCATTCAGACTGCAGGCCGCGTGGAGTCGGAATTCTTTGACCCTATTTTCACCCGAAAGTCTCGGTAGTCGGAATATTTCCTTATTATGGTCCTCCAGTCGGAAAAATAGGTTTGTTAGTGAATTATACCGTATATTCAGTAGTTTTTTAAATTTCTAACTGTTGATATTTTTGCCCTCCGAATTTCCAACTATTGAGGTTTTGACAAATATTGGGGGGAGACCCCCCCCCCCCCCCCCACACACACACACACACCTTCTGTCGCGACGTCCCCGCCCCCAACCCAGACGCCTTGTTCTCCATCCTACAAAATGTATCATCGCGAAGAATATGGATATTTTTTTAGAAACACATAAATCGTGACATCATTGCCCGCTACACAGAAATACGAATTCTGGACAGTGCACTTTTTTAGAAAGCATAGAAGAATATTCTCCATAAACAACACGTGCTTTAAATCTTTGAAATTGTGTTACCGCATTTGCTGGAATGAGTAAATATATTTACTGTCAGTTTTCGCGTGTAAGGTTTTTCCATCACATCGATTCGCTTTGTTAGCTGAACTTTGAACTCCAGTATATAACTGAGTGACTGAGTCACATCTCGGTTGGTAAATAACTCGTCACGGTGTGTATAAAAAGACTGCGCAAGTGTGTGACAGACTTCAAAAGCCTATGATACACTGGCGTTACAGAGACGGTTGTGGAGAAGTAAATACGCCGCTGGGAATATATTTTGAGAAAAAAGTTGAACAATTATGGGGTCGCTATGGGAAGACACGGATAGCAGGTAAATTATTTTATTTTTTCCTTTTCTCAAATTAACAGTATTCAGATTATATGATAATGTCGAATTTCATCAGATTTCACGCCATATTTCGAGTGAGTTAAGTTTCTATGACTTCCCATTCATATTTTTTCGATGAAAAACTTAATCTAAATTAACTGGAATTAATTCCACCGAAGACGTCATTTTTTTTTTTTTTTTTTATCGTTTCAACCATTTTAAATGCCCTACACGTAACACGACATCTGACTACTGTTGTTAGGCTATATATATAAAGACATTGAAATTTTATTATTATCATTTTTAAAAAAATTTGATTGAGCCATTCCAATGAGAGGTTATAAGGTATGTTTGGGAGGAGGGGGGGGGGGGGGGGTTAGTTATTAAAAAAAAAACAATAAATTGCAAGCGGCAACTCTGGCCGTGTTAGTTAAAGGGCATTGCAGAGGAACATTTACTTTTAATTATATGTGGAAAAGTCTGAATTATAACAGAGGCGGAGGAACCGGAGGGGGGGGGGGGGGGGTGGTCACAGGGGATACGTGCCCCATCACTTTTTTTTTCACAGACATGTTGCATGGTTAAACAATAAATTGAACTGGGCGCATGCAAACGTGTCCAATATACAGGCATCCATGTAATATATTATTTGCAAATCCAAACAGCATTTGGCCAAGAAATTCCACCTTCGGTTGCTTCGCTCCGTTTCTTCTACGAAGGCTAGCAACCTGAAGGCTAGCCTTCGGGTTGCAAGATGATTGAAGTTGAAGAAATGGACAGGAACGTGTCCATACTGCGGCATGCTTATCTAAACGAGACACTACGATGTGTCACGGTACATTTAAAACCTTTTACACTACGATGTGTCACGCCCGCATCCGACCGCGTAATATGCAAATTCAGCAGCTGGAAAAATATTATATTTCGAAAAATTTCAACAAAACCATATCATGTGACCCCTCTTTGGAACGAGCTCGTCGAGCTCGTTCCAAAGAGGGATCACATGATATGGTTTTGTTGAAATTTTTTGAAAAAATTTAAAAAATGATATTTAAAATAATAAATTTTGAAATCATCTGCGTTGGGTAAAGGGTTATTTGATTAACCTGCATTCATTTTCTCAACTTCACATTACGTCAAAGAGTGCATGCCGTTGTGGGACTGTAGGTCAAAAGTGTGCGAGTGGAGAGGAGGGGGCATAAATAATGCTATGTGTGTCGGTGGCATTTGTCGGCCTCTCCTTGACCGGTGCCCCCTAAATGTGAACCCAGCTACTAACATGTGAGGAAGGGGGGAGGCATTAAAGGTGCACTGCGCACGAAGCTACTGTGGCCTAGGCTGCTACTTTTTTTAAACTTCAAACTAATTTCAAATAACTAAAAGAGGAATGGGGACAGGGGTGTAACTCCGGGGGTGTAGGATGTGTAAACCCCCCCCCCCCCCCACCACCACCACCACTACCAATAATTTTCGTGTCGGGACATTTTCATCCGGCTTGGAGGTTTAGATATCGGTTCGCACTTGCTGGCAGGCGCGTAGTCACGATATCAAAGTTAGGGGCAAGAGGCATATCTGGGGGAGGGGAGGGGGAGGGGGGAGTCGTGTCAATCGGACAAGTTGGGCTTACTCCCCCCCCCCCCCCCCCCCCCCCCCCCCCCCCATTCGCGACGCCACTGGATGATGAGGTTCATATTCTGAAAGGGTGATGAATTTTGTTACCTCTGTCAATGCCCATTAATTCCCATTTCGATCGTCTATACTTTTAAACTACAAGTAAGATTAAAACTATCATTCTGCTTTATAATAAAAGGTACAGATTATTTTGTCCTTTATTGAACCAAGCTGCTTTTCAGCTGACAAGTATTATTGTGGTTTCTGGAAGATTTAAAACAAAAAACCCTTTTTTAATCAGCTTTTCCCTCTGTTCTTTGCATGATGCAACACAGATACACGAATAAAAACGTTAATCGAGTTTGTTATCGGTTCATTTGTGGGTGGTGGTCGATTGCATCATGTAGAAACATGTTGTCTCTTCGTTCACGCCTGAACGTGTACTCTTCCGTATAGACCCGTTAACCCTTTGTTTTAACCAAGTGAGGACGGATCGATGTTTCCCAAATTACTAACAAATTCATTTTAACCTGTCTAACTTCCTTCCAAGCATTAAATATATACCGGCTCATAGCGTTTTGAAACATTGTTGTCCCATTATTTGCCCCCCCCCCCCCCTTCCCATTAGGCAACTGATCACTGTTGTGATATTCAGCCATGCGTTACATGCCGTGTGCGGCTGTCAACTGCAACCTGCCATTTTGTATTCGTCACCTGGGAATTGTCGTGTTTCCCCCTCAGAGGACCTGTGGTGACAGTGAGTTGTTTTTACTCTTCTGCAACTGACAACGACCTTTCGGTGGTTTGACAACCACAAGAAAGAACTATTTAATAAGCCTATCTGGTTTGCTCCATTCAATCAGCTGTTCTTTATTTACCGGTGTCTCTGAATGAGGTCACAAGATTTAAACCAATCGTATTTTCAGAACGAGACACACCTCTCTTTGTATCACAGATACATTTTTCGCACAAATGTTAAGTTCCCTGTTCAAAACTGAACTTTATGTTTGTGGACATGAATTTTTGAATTGCTGATATGAAATTTGCATATTTAATGAATTAAACAAAAGAGATTTTCCTAATTACGTCTTTTCACTTGTAGATAGTTTATATTCTTAAGTTGAAAAAGTGTAGCGCGGATGAATCTTCTTTGTAAGGACCCTATTGATTTGTCGCCGGTTCTGTGCAGATTCATTGAGTGACTGGAATTTGTCAGGTGTGATTGCTGCAATAAGCGGAAAATTACATAAAAATGGTTACATTCGCTCAAGTTATCAGGTAACACTCACAAGGTGTTCAAGAGTTTAGCATTTCTTGAATTCGTTTGACAACTTTTCATTGTACAAAATGTAAGGCTACTTTTTCTCCCGAGCTAAGTTCAATTTATAGCAGCTGCAAAACTTGTGACGAACTTCATCGGGGTTGAAATTTAGGGAGTTTTGGTACGCGATATCCTGATATGGTTTCCAAATGCAAGCTCATGTTTAGGGGGCGGACAAATTATGAAAATATTTCCTTTGCATTTTAGTCCTATTTCTGGTTCAAAAAAGGCCCACAAAACACCGCGAATAGGAGTGTTCCGAAAGGATCCGACAAGTGCTGGACCAATATTCTTGAAATATGATTTTTGTAGTCAACTTTTACTCGCTAATGATGCTATTCTCAGCTTGTGACAAGGCGGCCGCAGAACTGAATGGGCATCCCAAGGGGGTGGGGGTGGGGGGCTTCCACACCCACTAATAATTTTTACAGCACACCGAAGATTACCATCTGGATTGGAGTCTAAGGTATCGATTCGCTCTTGCTGCAATAAAAAAAAATTTACGAGACAAGATTTCAGGCGCGTAGTCAGGATTTTATAATTAGTAGGGGGTGTCCTAGCCAATTTTTTTTTTTTTTTTTGGGGGGGGGGGTGCAAAGACGATATTGATATTTGAAAGACATTGTGTGGGGTTTCGGGGTCCTAACTAGACCCATCCGGTCGCTTCTCCCCCACCCCCGAGGAAGTAGGAAGAGGGGGCAATGATCGGAGGATCCTAGTTGGGACTAGCCCTCGCCACACAGATCCGAGAAAATTTCGCAAAATTTAGTGCTCTATATATAGGGGCGATTCTAAGGCATTTGTAGCCCCCATATTGGAGACCATTTTGGGGCCCCTATGCTGTGCGAACCTTGCATTGGACCAGTGTTTAGGGGGAGAAGGGCAGGTCTACCCAGTAGGTACATCACTGCTAGATTTAATACCTGAAGAACGGTCGCACACAGTCGGTCATATACAAATGGAGGTCCGTCGGACTTTGCCTATGCGATGGTCCAGCCTTGCCAATTTTGAGTATCGGTACGGTCACGTATTAATTAAATAAGACGTCTGCGTCACGACTACTGGGCCTACAGATTACAAAATAACATGTATATTTATGTACCCATAAATAAATTTCCAAGAAGTCTTTAGTTTTATTTTTAACTATAATCCACTCTTACACGTATACATGCCGACTGACTAATATTCAAACTACATCGCCAAGGCGAGCCTTGTTAATGTAGAAAGAGAATATTTTATCAGTCGGAACTTGAGCCATCACCGTCGGGACAAATCAGGTACACCCACCTCACCCCCAATGGGTCATATTCGCGACCCCCTGCCAAATGGGCAAAGTTTGGTATATAGTGCGGGTGCAGTCAATTACGGAAAGAAAACGCAGACGTAGCACTTGAGACTTGAGTTTCACCAAGATAAAATGGAATTTAAAAGAAAGAATAACTTCAACCAGTGGACACACCGGAAATCAACCAGGGAACCGGGGAAACTTTGCTTGTGGTTTTTAATAAGTCGGATAATTTTTCCACCATTCTTCTGCACCCCCCCCCCCCCCCCGTTCCCCTCCACTTCTCACCATAGAACTATTTGCATGTAAATCGTAACAGGATGCGTCTTGTCACTTCATTTTCGATATACAATATCGGCAAGGTGACACGTGAGGACAGGCTTCCCCGGATAAGCTAATATTTGCAAGCTGACAGATTTACACGATCCCTGATAACGGTTATACCGGTAGCTGACCCAACATATATCTGTTTCGAGTACAAATGAGTCGCCCTATATTTCAGTGTATCCGTGTCATCGTGTCGAAAACCATCTATGACCGGTGTCTTGTCTACCATCCCAAACTCTACTAATTAGTTCATTCCCCCGGAACCCCGGGAACTGAAGCGGTTCTTCTTTTCTGTGGTAAGTAGTCTTCGCAAGCCCTGTTTTGCTGGTAAAATAAGAGTCAGTCACCAATGTTAGGGGTGACAAGAATTCACACCAGTGTTATAATCAGTTCTAGTTTCACACAGCTAATATATGGAGGACATCTACGTTGTTTTAGTGAATATTTGGAATAATCTCATGGGTGTGGACATGAGAGTTTTTTTCCACGAGAGCTTGCGCAAGTAAAAAATGATACTTTCAAGTCCACACGAATGAGATAATTCCATATATTCATTAAAACAGTGTAGATTTTTTTTTATTATAAGCTACGTGACATTTTACTGCGCAATATTCAGCCCAATTCGACTACAAACAGTTTCAAGATAATAACAAAAAGCTGCTGATCGTTCCCTCAAGGCGACGTCTGACGTCATGCGTCGCAGCGTAACGTCATTTAGGAAGCTATTGAAAAAATTCATCGTGTGAACCTGAAAATATTTTTCACTCGCGCAAGCGCTCGTGAAAAGAAAGCTTTCAGGTCCACACTCATGAGATAATTCCAGATTCTGACTAAAATAAAGTAAGATTTTCTTTTTTATTATATGCTACGAGACATTTTATTGCCCAACATTCAGCAGTAGTACTAGGGAAGGTACTTGGGCGTAAAAAAATAACACTGAAATCTCCATAGACATTGGTTCTTCAACCCTAAATTTGAAAGGGGGCCGACTTGTTCCAGGCCGAGTTGTCCTGAGGCCGATTGTCCAGTTCTCAATCCGTTAGGCGTTAACTACTGAAACTTTGCTTGTGAAAGTTGTCCTGCAAATCTAAAAGTGGGGACTGTGCTGTAACAACTAGACATAGGCCTAACATAGCATAAGTTCAAACACCTGAGCGGAGTTGATTATTTATATTTATTTTTTGGTGTTTAAGGTTACATATTTCTGCACAATGGCTGCACAATGGCTAATCATGACCGCGACAATTTTCTGGTCGAGGAAGCCGGAGTACCCGGAGAGAACCACCGAGCAACTGTCAGCTCCCCAACATACTGACTCCTCACAAGCAGGGTTAGCATTGGTTGAAGACAGGTGCACCATTGCATCGACGTGCAGTACACAACGCCACCGTGCCCCCACGTGTTCAATGGGGGTGAAGTGTCTTGCCAAAGGACACAACGCGGTTGCCGCAGGTGGATTCGAACCGAGGACCTCTCGGCTTGCAGCCTGCACCTCTACCTCCTGAGCCACCACGCCCCCACTGGCCCCAGCGGAGTTGATAAGCCAAAATATATATATACTACCGGCCGGTGGTACTTGTCAAACAGAAAAATTGTGTTTTTCTTCAGCTTCACAGGTACCGGTAAAGATAAAATATAAAGACCACTTGAGTTTTTATATATATATATTGTCGAAATATCTTTCGTTCGGAATCACTGTCAAAATTCTTCATTTGATCAGCTGATTTTTGTTTATTCAGTGATTGACAATCTTGTGTAACAGAATGACGTTCACATTGTTAACCAATCATACTCCCCGTAATTGACACACCTCCAAGTTGTACTGCACGCTCCCCAGTTACTGGACTCATAAAATATAGTTCTACATTTGGATCACAATATATTTAGTAATAAAAATATCTTGAGAAGGCCTACTAGGAATTTCTAAGTATTGCCAACTCTCTTGTGTTATTGCGATTTGAATCACGAACAAACACAGCTGGTGAGTTCGTATTTTGATTCTGCATATCAATCCGCTGAAGGTGTAACGCGCAAGAATGCGTCGTCTGTCCCTGATTGATTGAATATTAAAAATCTGGTTCATTGGAAAGTTACTGGAATGTACCGAGTCTCCACCGGCCGGTAGCACTTGTCAAACAGAAAAATGGTGTTTTTCCTTCAGCTTCACAGGTAAAGATAAGATATAAAAAACACTTGTGTTTTTTATTATTATTTCTGAACGCTCAGTGAATACGTGCAGTCGAATTTCGATTTTGCCTTTGACCTACTCTATAAGTTGTAACGGAACCAGGTAGACGGACTTCCAATTTGTTGCAAGAGGGAAACTGAAATTCACTTCACGCAACACGAACAGTCGCAATGTCATTGTCAAGTTAAATGTCAAAGTCGGGATAAGAGTATTTTGAGCGGATGAAAGAAGTGAAGACTTTGAAATTGCATGAATTGAATGTCTTATTCTTAATGCGATGGTTGATATCGATTAATGATTATTGATTGAATTTGAAAGTTGAAACAGATTTATTTTTATGCGTATCAATATATTTATGAATTATGTACAGTTGAGTTGTACTGGTTCACCTAAAGTCAACACTCCGACCGTCCATCTGTCTCAGCAGCAGTTACATGTAGCCAACGGTTGGGCAGCCGCTACGTTCAAATTACTGAACTGTATCAGCAGGTGCGTTGCCGTTGGGCTACATGTAGTATCGGGGGGGGGGGGGGGGGGGGGGGGGGGGGGGGGGGCATTTTTATGCCATATATGTACATGTAGGCATATCACAGAATTTTTAAGTCGAGTGGGGCAACAAAGGTATGCATGTGCTTTCGCGTTGATGTGATGATAGGGGGGGGGGGGGGGGGGTGTTATAGTTATACTTTTTATAGTGTCGCTGGTCATTCCTACTTTAGCTATCTCAATGTCACAGTCAACTGGTCCTCCCGAAGGGAAGTTTTTGAAAACTGTGCCCCAGGTGGCATTCTTTTAAAAACATTTTGAGACTTGGAAGAATGTTAGTTTTCACCAAACATGTACATTAATCAGTATTTTTAGTTGATGTGCCATGTAGCATTGTAGGCTAGATTGCAGAATTCAGACGTTCAGAAGGGGTTAGGGAGGGGGGTGGGTGGGCTGTGACCACGAAAGTGGTGTTTTTCAGTATTTTTGTCTTGATTAGATCGTTTTCAAATGGTTATACACCTGTGGGCCATGATTTAGAAAACAGAATGGTGCCAGATCAATTCAAAAGCGAATAAAGAAAAACTAACAAAATAGCATCTCCGATTCAATGTTCTCTCATTTCTTTTTCGACTGGTGAAATTCTAAATGGTAGAATCTGTCTTGAGAGAACACTCTTTTTTCCATACAAAACTTGTCTCTCTAAACAGGTGGTCTCTAATGACAGGCCCATAACAGATTTTGTACAGCAATATAACTTAAGTCAAGCAATTTCAAGTTGTACCTTCTAATAACTCTTGGCTTTTATTATACAAGGTCTCTTCTGACAGGTCCATTACAGAGTAAAGCAACCAAACAGTACCAGGTCACAGCTGTCTCCCATGGCGGTGGTCTTTCGAAACAGGTCTCACTGTGTTCAGTTAACAGGCGTTTCAAGTCTTACATTCTATTTCAGGTCTGGAAATAAAGAGTTTACATTGTAACCTGTCAGCAGGTCATGCTAAATAGTGTGATTTACAGAAAAAAAAAATGTGTTGCGATGCTTTTCCGCCTTCTCTGTTTTAGTACACCAGCCATGCTGTTTGCATTTTGACAGAATTTTCGCCATGGTAAATAGCAATAACTCATGCACATTCTCGCTTTGGTGAGAACGTGCATTAGTTTTTGTGATTTTATTGTGGTGGAAGTTCTGTTTACCCTTTACCTGACGAATCGGTGCATCCGCCCTCGTAATTTACAAAATGAGCAGTTGAAAAAAATAAATATTTCAACAAAACCATATCATGTGACCCCTCTTGGGAACAGACTCGATGAGCTCATTCCAATGAGGGGTCACATGATATCGTTTTCTTGAAATTCTTTTGAAAAATTAAAAAAAATAGTAATTAAAATAATAAATTTTGATATTTTCTGCTTTGGGTAAAGGGTTAAGACATAATTGGATGCCATTCAACTCATATGTGGATGCAATGTGCAACCATTGAATTGAGTTACATGTACAGTACAATCGCCGTGGACTGGTCGTAATCCACACATGGACAGTGATGTCCATGCATGCGTTTACCAGGTAATAAAAATCATCAGCAAAATATTAATGTATGAAGCACTGAGTTGTACCTGGTGCTTCATTAATATAATCTTTGATGATTATTCCTGTAATTAGTGTTTGGAATCTGCATGTAATATTATTGCGACCATGAAAATATTGCCCACCTGTGGGACGTGACAAGTCCACGGTGGTTGTACTGCAGTTCCAATGGATTGTCAGGTCTTACAGGCAAAACATGCTGAATTTAGGAATCTGATTTATGTTATATTCTTTCCCGTGTTTCACAATTGACATAATTCCTCCATAACCTAATCGACTGTTCACAGGTTATTTCCAGGCCTGTTATTTTTACTCCTAACACACTGGCAGTATTTCAGAATTTTCGACATTGGCCCTATATTGCCTACGCAGAATGAAAAATTTAACAAATTATATCTTGTTTGACAGAGCTCAATGAGCTCTGTCAAACAAGATGTAATTTATTAAATTTTCAGTTGCATTGTGGGAGAAATTTACTGCTGAAAACTCTGGCATTTTGACATCAGTGTGCAGAGGGTTAAGCTATTAAAAATGTGGTTTAGTCTTCCAAAAAACCTTCAACAGTTTCAACCAGATTTTCCTTATTTTTTTTTTTTTGTGTATGCACATGAGGAGCAAAGTTGATCAAAATGTTGACCAGCCCATTTCAGTGTTCAAGAGTTCTTGGCCTTTGAATATTTGTGAGCAAGTGTAGATGTCTACTAATAAAGGTTTCACTGTTTGGGTACTAGTATGGGACTGGTACACATCTTCCAACCTCTCATTTTTTGCAGCAAACTACTAAGCAGAATCACAAGACATTTTAAATGCATGACGTAAGATGCTTTTCCAGTGTGTTCCTCACTCCTGCGATTACTTCCCTTTCCACTCCAACTTCATTACAAAAAGGGGAAAAAAACACACTGAACACATTACAGTCGCTATGGACTAGTCATTTTGCACATGTGGATAATATATCCACAGACGCAATAATATTAGATTCCAAACACTAATTATAGGAATAATCATCACAAAGTTCATTAATAAAGCACCGGGTACCACCTCGTGCTTCATTAATTAAAATTTTGCTGATGATGATATTCATTACCTTGTAAACGCATGCGTGAGTCCAGGGTTGGGGCGAATACATTATAAATGTATTGAATACTTTGAAACTTTATGAATACGAATACACAAATTTCAAGTGTATTGAATACGAATACGAATACTTTACAATGTATTCATGAATACAAATATAAATACTTGAATACTTTTCAAAATTATTTCTTGTAAATGGATGATAATTTAATCATTCTTATTGGGATTAAGGGTATATGGAATTGGTGCACGGACAAAATCCCATCCGGACAATATCCCAAATTTTTTACCCGGACAAAATCCCAGACATGGGTGGACAAAACACCAGGCAATATTTTTTCACAAAAAAACGGACAAAATCCCAGGTAGTATTTTTTTCTGGCAAAAGCGGACAAAATGCCAGGAAATATTTTTGATTTACAAAAACAGTGTTTTGGTTGTTGTTTTACTCAAACTTCTCACTTTGTTTTAAACCGCCTGTCCACCTATTTTTTCATCAATGAAACTTCAATCATGCCAGTTCTCAAACTTCTCACTTTGTTTTAAACCGCCTGTTCATCACTGAAACTTCCATCATTCCGCCTACTCGCTTTGTGTTAACCCGCTTGTTTTTTTAGCGAAGATATATAACACAAATCCGTTGGACAGAATAATCATATCAGATTTGAAGTCCAGTATGGAAGTGATAAAAAACCAGAAAGGTGACCTTAAACTTTGTTATGATGGTTTTCTCTGCACAAAAAAATATAAAAGTAAGAACAGCACCCGATGGGAATGTAGCAAACGTGTTGCCTTTCAATGTAATGGTGCACTCACAACGGACCTAGAAATGTTAACAGCATTTAATTCCAAAGAACACAGCCATGAAGCTGATACAGCCGACGTTGAGACATGTAAACTCAGACTTACGCTGAAGTCTAATGCTAGAAAGCAAAAATCCAAAACCAATCGCTTACTTACAGAAGCGCTTCTTCAAACAAATGATGTACGTGAGAAAATCGGAAATCCTGAAAGCATTTGTCGAGACATCAGATGTCAAAAACAAGGATCGCGGCCATCAGAACCCAAAACTCTACATGAACTGAGTATAAGTGGAGAATGGGCAACTACAGCTGGAATTGAACCTGAACAATTTGTTTGTTACGACAATGGGTCTGATGTGAACAGAATTGTAATATTCGCATCAGATGCTGGACTTCGTTTGGTTGCTAGAAGTGATCAATGGCATATGGATGGAACATTTTCGATGGCACCAAAAATATTCAAGCAAGTTTATATGATTCGTGTGCCATTGGCTGTTTCGTGTGTTTATGCGTTATTGCCTGGTAAAACACAGGCCATATACGAGCAAATGTTGCAAGCAATACAAAGTCAGTGTGTAGATCGGGGTTTCGATTTAGATTCCACAGGTTATTGTAACTGATTTTGAATCTGCAGTTCGTCAAGCAGTTCATAGCTCGTTCGGGGATCATGTGACAACACAAGGGTGCTTCTATCGCCTCACACAAAGTACGTGGAGGAAAGTTCAGGAATTGGGTCTAACAAACTTGTATAAATCCAATGTTGACGTTAGGCAGTTTTGTGCTAAAGTTGATGGACTGGCTCTGTTGCCACTTCCTGATGTGGTACCAGCCATGGAACATTTAAAAAACAATACTCCAGACGGACTGGAGGACTTCATATCATACTTTGATTCTACATACGTTACGGGTAGCTATCGGGCTATTCAACCACCACCCTCTAACAATTCTGATGCTGCAATGCCACCTATTCGTTTCCGTCATCGAAAACCACTGTTTCCTCCAGAAACATGGAATGTCCACCAAACAACATTAGAGGGAGGGCATAGAACTAACAATATTTGTGAGGGGTGGAACAATTCTTTTAGGGAATTGATTGGTCATAAACACCCAAGTATTTGGTGTTTGATTGAGGGTTTTCAACAGGACAATGCCATGGTAAATACCATTATTTGCCAAAACTGCCTGGGTCAGCAGCCAAAAAAGAGAGCAAAATGTAATTATAAAACTTTGAACATTTGATGAACTTATGCAAAGATCGCCAAAATAACACAAAAAATATCGAGGAATTTTTACACTCTGTTAGTTTGTGCATGAGATGTAAATAATTATTCATTTATACAGTACGAGTGGACAGAAGTGTTTTTGTATGTCTTTGATAAAGTTATTTTCTACCATAAAAATACCAGTCATTAACATTAATTCTTGGAAAGCTCTCTCAGAACTTTCCAATAACTAATGTTACTTACTGGTATTTTCAGTGGTAAAAAGTATTTTTGTATGTCTAAGTCTTATGTAGTTAGTTAAGGCACAATTGATGCATTTCAATGGAAAAAGTTATTTTCTACCAGAAAAATACCAGTCATTAACATTAATTCTTGGAACGCTCTCTCAGAACTTTCCAATAACTAATGTTACTTACTGGTATTTTCAGTGGTAAAAAGTATTTTTGTATGTCTAAGTCGTATGTAGTTAATTAAGGCACAATTGATGCATTTCAAAGGAAAAGGTATCCTCTATTTTCTACCATAAAAATACCAGTCGTCATTAACATTAATTCTTGGTAAGCTCTCTCAGTTAACAACTATCCAAGTCCAAAACCATTGGCCAGCGACGCCAGAGAAGCTGTGAAGAAGTTGTGAATTGGTAACAAAACATCAACCTTTGAAAATAGCACTGGAAAAACAATAAACCTTGGCCAATTACGGTAGAACTGTTCTCAATTTTTAATCTTATCAAAACATACTGCCTTCATTATTAGAAGTGTCACAGTATTGCATATTTTTTATCATAAATTAGTATAAACACACCTGGCTTAACCAAAACTTATTGTTGTTCTTTATACTTATTATCGCTGGTATTGTTATAATAAATCACTAGTTACTTTGAAGAACATAGTTACAGTGCTTATATTAATTCTGCTGTTAATGTTAATATTATTGATATTAAGAAATAAAAGTACTTGAATCCAATGGGATAAAAAATTGTGTCTTTTTATTTTTTATACCCAACTGGGATTCTGTCCGCCCATGTATGGGATTTTGTCCGCTGGGATTTTGTCCGGATGGGATTATGTCCGGCGTTCATGGAATTATAGGTGAAGAATTAGTTTTTCAGAGGGTGGATCTCTTAATCCTTTGGAATCCAATCAACAGACATAAGTTGGTATTAATGACAAACAAAAGAAATAAAAAAAAATTCAAATATCAATTTATTTAGAAAACAATTAGCAAAATGTGCACAGTACTCATCCAATGTTTTGTTGTTTAGTGCATACACAGTAATCATTAAATAGAGAACTGTGAGAAATTTACACAATTTTGGGGGTATTTTTTAAAGTTTTTTTTCTTCTAAACTGCATTTTATGACCCCCAATAATGTCTATTAATTGTGGCTTCTTTGCTTCATGTCTTTTATTAATATTTAAACATACATTGCTGGTGAGAATAAAAAAAAATGGCCAGTGCTATTCACAAAAATCAATTAAGCAATTACAGTTAAAACTAGAAGTCCTGTCATGAAATGCGCACAAATAGCACGTTGATATGTGCGTTAATGTGCGCATTATGGCCCAAGTAAAGCTATCATATTCTGTACATATGGCCTGTGCACAAGCAATGTTTCAGCCAATGGACCTCCGGGTAACCCGGAGGTCCATTGGCAGAAACATTGCATGTGTTTGCTATGAGTAACCAGGAGAACCTGCCGTGCTTTGGATGCCATTCGATATGGCAATTGCGCGCAATTCCAACGCACAATTAAGCCTAGATAAGCGCACTATTCGTGACAGGACTTCTAGTTTTAACTGTACTGCACTATTGGAAAAATGTTGCACAATAATTTTACAAATCTATCAGTCTACACCTTATTTCTACTATTACTGCAGAAAAATATTAGATTAGTATTAATTGGATAATGGAGTTGTTTAGGGATTAAAAATCAATATTTTGGCCAGACTGATATCCTTTGTCCAAAGAATAATCTGTACAATTACAATGTTCAGTTTACAATGAAACAAGTTTTGAACAATGAAGAGTTTGCTATCAAAAGGCAGATAAATAATTGAACTTACCTTCATGTGTAGTATGAAGTTTGATGTACTATTTGATGAACCTGATATGTGCACTTCAAAAGTATTAGTTTAATTCTTGACTACTTTCTAATAAAGATAATCACAATATTTTTTTTACAAATACTGTATACATGTGTATTAAAAACAAGAAAAGTATTCAAAAAGTATTCATGAATACACCTCAAATTTGACTGTATTCGAATACGAATACTTTAAAATTGCATGAATACTGAATACATTTGAATACTTGAAAAAATGTATTGAATACGACTGAATACCGAATACGAATACCCCAACCCTGCGTGAGTCTCAAGGTCCATGTGTGGAATATGACCAGTCCACGATGACTACTGTAATATAGATGAAAAGATATCTTTGTATGTTGGCATACTGAAGACCAACTATTTAAATTATGTTTAATTAACCCTTGTGTGTCTATCAGTCTTGTACAGGTCTTCACTGTTAGTATTGGTTAGAACTCCTTTACATATAACCAAAATATCCATGAAGGTTTCTCAGTTTTGCTATCAAGCCAGAATCCTATTTAAACTAAATTATGCATGACGTTTAATAGGACATGCCATAACTATGAATATATTACAGTACATGTAGAGTGTATTATCACTAAATCACCCATGGAGTGGAGATCCCACCCAAGCAATAATTGCAATTTTTTTGAAAAGCGTAACAAGCACAAGCAAAGTTCCAGCCAATGGACCTCCGGGTTAAACCCGGAGGTCCATTAGCTGAAACATTGCTTGTGTTTTTGTCCATATGTGGAGAATTTGAAAGTGATACTTTGGGTGATTTGTTATAATGCACCCTCCGCATACTGTAGATCTCCAGCGTTGAAAACATGCTTATACAGAGATACAGAGTTCGCCAGTGAAAAGCAATCTGCAGTAACAATATTGTATACTTGTATATAACACTGCCATTACAGAGTATTTTTTACTGGCGAACTCTGTAATTTTTGATTTATCTGTTGCATTGTTTAAATCCTCAGGTATATGCAGGCCCTAAAGTATATTGCATGCATCAGGAACACTTTACAAAACGTTTTAAAGCACACCACTTTTGGGCACATTTTCCATCACAATTTTGGAGAATTCTTTCATATTGTCTTTCAGTGAACTGGCCGTATGGGTGGAGGGGGGGGGGGGGGTGTGGCTGCCCCTCACCAACATCAACCTTATTCATGCCTGAACTCTCTAAATCTGGTTCATGTACTCTGTCTAACCCTGATATTTATTGATTAATTTTGCTATTGCTATTACTTCACTTTCTGGGTACTTAAGCCTTCTAAAAGTACCCAGGGTATGCAAATAAGTTAATTTTTTTCCCTTGGGAGAAGACCATGGACGCTAAGCTATGGGGGACACATATTTTGAACTCTGAATAAGGTGGAATGATGTGTGGGAGGGGATATTTTTACCCCCCCCCCCCCCCATGACTTCATTCATCCACACGCCTGTTTCCTTTCATGTTCATTTGTTCATTGCGACTAAAAGATGTCTGACCAGGTGTGGCTAAGGAAAAGAGGTGAATAGAAGTCCCCCCCCCCCCCTAGCCCCTGACTCCTAGTACCTGCAACTAGTATGGTACTAATCACATATTAAATATCCCTACCCCTGGGTCAACCTTATTCAGGTACCTGAACTCTCCAAATCTGGTTCATGTTCTCTGTCTGACCCTGATATGTATTGGGTAATTTTGCTTTTGCTTTTACTTCACTTTCTTGATACTTCAGCCTTCAAAAAGTACTCCCCCAGGGTGTGCCAATTGGTGTGAAAAGTTCATTTTTTCTTCTGGGGAAGACCATGGACATTAAGCTATGGGGACACATATTTTTAACTCCAAACAACATGTAGATGGAATGTGTGGGAGGGGATATTTTCATCCCCTCCCCACACACCTGTTGCCTTTCATGTTCATTTGTTCAGTGTGACAAAAAGAAGTCTGGTCAGGTGCAGCTAGGGCAAATGGGTAAATAAAAATTCATCCACAGACTACTAGTACCTGTAACTAGTATGGCACAAATCACATATTAAATATGACTACAGGTGCCTGTACAATGGAACAAATTGAACATAGACTGGAAGTAATTTTTCATTGTTTTGATACATCTGCCACAACATGCTACATGTACTTTCTTTCACTTGGTACTGATGCCAGTTTTTAGCTCACGTTGACATTTTCAAGCTGAGCATACATATATCCAATCGCTCTCTGTTCCTCGTCTGTCAACACCATGTTTTGGTCTTCTCCAAAACCACTGGTCAATTCAAGTGAAAGTTTGTGTGAGTGATGGTCCCAGAGAGGCATTGCATCTTTGTTCAACTCAACATGCCCAGCCCCATAGGGAGGAGTTGGGGGTGAGGAAAATTCTCCAAAATATTTTTAAAATCTTCTCATGAACCAGTGATTATAATGTCTTGATATTTGGTATGGACCTTCCTTTTCGGGTGTAGAATCAAATTTGTTCAAACGAATTTCGTGAAGCAATATTTGCCTTTGTAATGGGAGGAACGGGGGCGCAGTGGCTCAGTAGGTAGAGGTGCAGGGTGCAAGCCTAGAGGTCCTCTGTTCGGATCCCACCTGCGGCAACCGCGTTGTGTCCTTGGGCAAGACACTTCACCCCCATTGCCCACGTGGGGGCACGGTGATGTTGTGTACTAAGGCGTAGTGCACGTCGATGGTGCACTGTCTTCAACCAATGCTAACCCTCCTTGTGTGGAGTTAGTATGTTGGGGAGCTGACAGTTGCTCAGTGGTTCTCTCCGGGTACTCCAGCTTCCTCCACCCGTAAAACTGTTGAGGTCATGATTAGCCATTGTGCAGAAATATGTGACCTTCAACACCAGTAAATAAATAAATAATGGGAGGGACAAGATTTTTCACCCCGCCCAAAATTTCCATTTTCTGAACCTATGGTCTGATTTGAACCAAATTTGGTATGTGATATTATTGGGTCATAAGTACTTGACTCAGAAAAATTTCCCATGTCCCTGTGGGAATCCCCGGAGTTAAAAACAGAAATATTTTCAAATGCCCATACATGTATTTCCCAAACCACACAGAACAGAGAACTGTTATTTGGTATGAAGCATCTTTGGACCAGTAGAACTGAATGGTAAAAAAAAATTGTCAGGGTGTTCTGTAGGGGTGGGGTGGGAGGGGGGGGGGGGCACATAAAAAAAATGATGAGTCAGCATATTTGCAAAAATTAAAAAAAAATTGATATTTGGTATACAGCATCCATTGGGGGGTCATATACAAGTTTGTTAAAATGAAGGCCCTTTATTCACATATTTGGGCTTAATACAGGAGCCTGAATTTTTAACTTAGGGCAATATGGGGAATAATCTTGATTTTTGAGAGAATTTCTTCAAAAATCTTCTGTAGGTTCCTGGTCAGAATCCTTTCATATCTGGTTTACAACATCTTTAGGGGAGTCAGATTCAAGTTTGTTCAAATCGAGTCTCTGGGTTAATATTTGGGCTCCCTATGGTAGCCCAAATTTTAACTTAGTGCAATTTGAGGAAATTTATTTAAAAATCTTCTTCAGATCCACCAGTCAGAATGCTTTTATATTTGGTATAAGCATCTCTAGTGGGGTGAGATTCAAGTTTGTGCAAATCGAGTGTTTGGGTTAATATTTGGGCTCCCTTTGGGAGCCGGAATTGACCATGTAGCTAAAGAATTAGAATTTTTTTTTATTAAGTACCTACCCTGTAGAGATGTGTAACTAAGATTGATCCACATTGATTGTATCAAAGGGCACCATAGGGGAGTGCCACTTTTTATATTATGATCAGCTGAAGAAAATGTATAATGCTTGTACTATTTTAGTCACTTCCGAGGGGCTCAAGGATTGACAATGTATCATATGCAGATTGATTGCTTGATGTAGATTCATTCTTGGACTCTGTTTATATCGGTTCTGTTCAAGGTGAGTGCTTCAGACCCCATGGGGCCTCTTGAAATAAATATAGAGACCCAAATTAACTTCATACAGGGTGGAAAAGCTTCAGAAAATTAATAAACGTACACTTGGACATGTATTTTTAGCTCAACTTTGGCGAAGCCAAATTTGAGCTTTTGTCATGGCCCGTCTGGCCGTCTGTCCGTATGTCAACAATCTGATACGGCTCGGGCTACAGGCCGTATTTATGAACCGATCTTTACGAAACTTCTTGGGCACCTTTGTTATGACCGTGGGATAAAAACGGGTGTTTTTGGGTGCGGTCCGAAATTCAAGATGGCTGCCAGCCGCCATTTTGTACCGACGATGCAGAAATCTGTTTTTTGTACAGAACTTCCATATGAAAGCTCTGATTTGAATAATTTTTTGTATGAATGTTTAGTACCATGGGATACATCACATATAATACGGGTTTTTTTTCTCGTGCGTAAATTGTGCAAATTAGACTAATTTTGATGTTTTTTGGTGTCACTTTCAGCACTGTAAGTGCAAATGCCAATATGGCTCGGGCTAGAGGCCGTATTTATGAACCGATCTTTACGAAACTTCTTGGGTACCTTTGGTATCACCGTGGGACGAGAACGAGTGTTTTTGGGTCCAGTCCGAAATTCAAGATGGCCGAAGGCAGCCATTTTGTACAAAATTAGGTGCAATCAGATTTTTGCATAGAACTTCCATATGAAAGCGCTGATTTGAATAATTTTTTGTGTGAATGTTTAGTACCATGGGATACATCACATATAATACAGGTTTTTTTCTCGTGCAGAAATTATGCAAATTAGATGAACTTTGATTTTTTCAGTGCGACTTACACACAGTAAGTACACATGTCAATACGGCTCAGACTAGAGTCTGTATTTATGAACTGATCTTCACGAAATGTCTTGGGTACCTTTGTTATCACCTTGGGACGAGAACGAGTGTTTCTGGGTACGGTCTAAAATTCAAGATGGCTGCCAGTGGCCATTTTGTACCGAAATTAGGTCTAATCAGTTTTTTGTACGCAACTTCTATACAGCTCAGACTAGAGGCCATATTTATGAACCAATCTTTACGAAACGTCTTGGGTACCTTTGTTATCACCGTGGGATGAGGGTGAGTGTTTTTGGGTGTGGTCCAAAATTCAAGATGGCCACCAGCAGCCATTTTGTACCAAAATTAGTGCAATCAGTCTTTTGTACAGAACTTCTGTATGAAAGTTCTGATTTGAATAAATTTTTGTTTGAATGTTTAGTAACATGGAATACATCACATATTATAAGGGGTTTTTTTTCGTGCAGAAATTATGCAAATTAGATGAACTTTGATTTATTCAGTGCTACTTACACAATGTGAGCACACATGTCAATACGGCTCAGGGTAGAGGCTGTATTTATGAACCGATCTTCACGAAACTTCTTAGGTACCTTTGTTATCACCTTGGGACGAGAATGAGTGTTTCTGGGTACGGTCCAAAATTCAAGATGGCTGCCAGTGGACATTTTGTACCAAAATTAGGTCCAATCAGTTTTTTGTCACAAGTTCTATACAGCTCGTATTTATGAACTGATCTTCACAAAACTTCTTGGGTACCTTTGTTTTTACCTTGGGACAGGAACGAGTGTGTTTTGGGGTGCCTTTATTATCACTGTGCTATGAGAACAAATATTTTGGGGTTCAGTCAGACCCACTCTGGGACTCAAAGTTTTCTTTTCTAGTTTAGCATCTGACTGTCACCCACCTTTACAATACTTTACCTATACATTTGTTACAGGCAACGGTCAGTATTTATGTACCAACCGTTACAATACTTTATATGTACCTTTGTTATCAGGTCATTACCTAGATGTTGGTCATTGCTGTGTCACATACTATACATGTGCATGTCTTTGTCTTGACAAGTTGAGCTACAGTGTCATTGACACTTTCATTATTTGGAGCCCTGAGAGTAACTTGAAGTTTGTGCAAGTTTGCATATATCTGTGTGTCATTTTCAGGGCTTATATTTCAACGAGAATCCGAGAATCGATTCGTACAAAGATTCACACAATAAAACAGGCAAGAATCCATGTAGATTCTCGCTGCACCTCTGCTATGATTCGCGTGAAAAGAATTGAGTCGATTTAACCCTTTATCTAACGCAGTGGCAACAAATTAACCAATAGAAGGCTAACATGACCTGAAATATCCTGACACTTTGTCAATAAAATTGAACAAATATTGCTGTCAATCATTGGAACCGGCTCATTCAGCCGGTTCCAATGACAGCCATATTTGTAAGATTTTATTGGTAAATATTGTTCATTTAATTATTTTATCATCTATTTATTATTTATTGTTTAAAAATTAGCAAATTTAGTTTTAAAAATTAAAAAGATGTGTTGGATAAGCGGTTAAATTGTGTTTGTATACAACAGAGGTTCAGCCATGGTGGTCTCATGGAATCCTGGAACACTCAAAGTAGGTATGGATTCTCGCAACCATTTTCACAAGAATCCAAATGGATTCTTACAAATTTAGACGAAATATTAGCCCTGCATTTTGTATTATCTTGGTGAATGGTGTCAAACTTGATGCACCCAGAAGGAAGTGCATGCAAGTGTATTGAGTATCCTTATGCTCATTCCCAGTGATAGTGCGGA
The DNA here is from genome assembly GCA_031216915.1 of Pictodentalium vernedei. Classification (NCBI taxonomy): domain Eukaryota; kingdom Metazoa; phylum Mollusca; class Scaphopoda; order Dentaliida; family Dentaliidae; genus Pictodentalium; species Pictodentalium vernedei. Next base: position 646,209,203 of record CM062295.1, on the reverse strand, counting down.
TTGTATATTGGCAACAGTTGCTATAAGCTTTCATATTAAAGCCTTGTGCATGTAGATATGAAACTGTTCATGATTTAATGATTTATGATATCAGTTCAGTGTTAAAGCTGACAGCAGTACAAGTGCTACATGCATTGATTAAAAATATATGTATTCATGATTACATAATTGTGCATTCCCACATATAATATACAGTCCAATAGACAATAGAATAGACATTACTTAACTCCATTTTTATATATTTTCCCCTCAGCAGGTTTGAATTGATTAACGGATGTCAGCATTTTGCTTCAAACAATTCCATTGAAGTGATTTATTTCGGGACAGAAATATGTTTCCATATACATGTATATGTATTTACATCAGTCTTTCGATTTTGAGGCGAGTCATTGCCCTTGCACACCATTGCACCTGCAATTTACTTTACTTTTTGCGAGTATACAACACCGTGCCTTTGTTCCACCTAGTCAGTGGTTAACCTTTCTTAACCCTTTACCTAACATGAAAAGCAGACGACACTTGCAAAAAAAATTCTTGAATAACTAATTTTTTTCATTTTTTGTCTCAAAAACATAGGTTATGACCCCTCGTTGGAACGAGCTCGACGAGCTCGTTCCAACGAGGGGTCATAACCTATGTTTTTGAGACAAAAAATGAAAATATTTTGAAAATTAATTGGCGATTTTTGAGAATAGCGCTGGCCTGTTTTGGCCGTTACGTTGGGTAAAGGGTTAACAAATCGACTGCATCCTCTGTATACTGTGTAGTAGAATACAATACAAAAAGGCTCAACAAAACATATGTGACCCCACCCCTTTGAAACAAGCTGATCAAGCTCATTCCAGTGAAGGGCACATGACACATGAAACGGTTTTGTTGAAAATTTTTTAAGACTTGTGTCTTCTGTAAAGGGTTAAAATGCATTTGTGGGAATTATAATATAGGCCAAATTATTCAAGGCAAGCACAAAAATGTGAATAATACACCATTTAAGCTATATTGTAATTACAATTTAAGTTATATTGTAATTACAATTTAAGCTATATTGTAATTACAAGTTAAGCTAAGTTGTAATTACAATTTATTAAGTTGTAATTACAATTTATTAAGTTGTAATTACAATTTATTAAGTTGTAATTACAATTTATTAAGTTGTAATTACAATTTAACATAAGTTGTAATTACAATTTAACATAAGTTACGCAAAAAAAAGAAATGGCGCTAATACGCTGCAGTAAGTTTTTGTTTTATTTATTCTATTCCCCTCAAAAACAGATAAAACCTGAAGCCATGTTGATCAACATTTCCATCAACACTGTCATTGTGAACTTTGAACTTATGAATATTAATAAGCTGTTCATTGGCAATGAAGGCATGGGGTGGACGTCCCAGTTTGAAAACGACAACCAGCAATCTAAAATTTAACTATTTTTTTGTAACTTCAAATATTTTTTTTACAGATGTTATCCCAGAAATTAATAATGAATTCAAATAAACCTAGTATAAATATCTTACTCTTGTGTTCCTAATAAACATACATGTACATGTATGTTTAGTAATTTGGGGAAATTTTCCACCCTTTATGCACCTTGTTTGGACCTGTATGTTTATTAACTGGTTGAGTGCTGGAAGCCACTATCATGGCTCTACTGAAAAGTGCTGAAAGCCACTTTAGTGGCTTTACTCTGTTATACGCTAGTTTGTTGTTGGCTCAGCAGTAGAAAAAAATCTTAATATAAATTAGTTTTGTTACAATTCATTGGAGAGTGCCAACTGGCACTCTCCAATGAATTGTAACAAAACAATTATTTTTGAACAGTATATTGCTAAACTAAGTCTCCTCCTACTGGTAGCGTAGTGTCTTTGAAAAAAAATACTCGTGTTACAAATGACCACAGAAAAATAATTTAGCACTCTACCAGTTAAAATTGCCCTTCCAACAGGGAGGAGATTCCCCGTGGGAACCCCGGGAAGTAAGCAGCACTTGTTTACTGTGGTAAACCAGTTCCGCTTTACTAGTAAAATAGGACCCAGTCACCAATGCTTGGGGTGAAAGTCCTCTAAAATGGGCAACATGTAGATCATCGATTGACTAAACTTGACTTCATCTCCATGTTGTGTCACGATTAGCCATGGTGCATAAATATGTGACGTTAACCACTAACAAACAAACAAACAAACAGGGAGGAGAACTTCAAATTAGTAAATCTTCGCTAGATTGTGTGATAGTCTTTGAACTGCAGGTACCCTTCATATTTTGTGAGTGTCAGTCCCATTATCCTGGAAGTAAAATTACTTCATCTTCATTGATTCAGATTGTTACAATTTTTGGGACAGAGCCTATAGGAACTCTCCCATAAATTGTAATAAGACAAAAATGTGTGAAAAAATCTTGAGACTGAGAAAAAATTTAGCTCTCTACCAGTTAAGTTACTCAGACTTTACCGGGTGCACGGTGGCTTAGTAGGTAGAGGTGCAGGCTACAAGCCGAGAGGTCCTTGATTCGAATCCCACCTGTGGCAACCGTGTTGTGTCCTTGTGCAAGACACTTCACCCCCATTGCCCATGTGGGGGCATGGTGACGCTGTGTACTAAGGCGTACTGCACGTCGATGGTGCATCTGTCTTCAACCAATGTTAACCCTGCTTGTGTGGAGTTAGTATGTTGGGGAGCTAACAGTTGCTCGCCACTGCTCAGTGGTTCTCTCCAGGTACTCCGACTTCCTACACCCATAAAACTGTCGTGGTCATGATTGGCCATTGTACAGAAATATGTGACCTTAAAAACACCAATAAATAAATAAATATTCATACTTTCCATTCAAGATGTAACTTTAGGGAAACCGATTATGCGTTTGCGTAAATTGGAAGTTTGCATAATCACCATGTGAACAAAACAAGCTTTCTCGTCAAATTTTGCACACTGCAATACTGGAAAATAAGTTGGCTTTTAGATAAAATTAACTGGCATTACTCCCCCACCCCCTCAATGGATTTCCACCCTGTACTATTATTTGGGTCTGTATTTAATTTTGATAAATGTTCCACCCAGTACTTTTATTCCCACCTGCACTTTTATTTGGAACACAAGAGTAATCGTGAAAGTTTTTAGATATGAACATAAATGGTATAGAAACAGAAACAAAGGGAAGCCTGCTCAATAACAATAATCCATTCAGACATTAATAATTGCCACTGACATGAACATTAATTACTAACACAAACACAATACTGACCATATCTATCAACACTTATAATACAACAGGTCATAAGAAGAACCAAACAATGGAGAGGAAAATGCAGGGTGCGAATGCACACATTCCATTAAAACAGCTGTATTAATTAATATTCATGAACAAAGGAAAAATAAACACTACTGTCAGCTACAGTGACGAATTGTGGGATATTCTTTTCAAATAGTACAATCATGGGACTTTATTGTTTTCCCTCATGTCTGAGCTGTCTCTCTGATGTGTATTTAAATGAACAAAATGTACCGAGTAAAGTAAATTTTATTCAGTTGTTAATCCGCCCGAAATATAACTCTGTTGTCAACTGTTTTCGAACACAGTTCCCCAGAACATCGCTAGAGTTTTTCACCTTCTGAACTAGTCTACGATATATTTTTTTCAATTCCGATTCCGGTATTGAGATTTGAATACCGGGCAGCCCTACCCTGCGTCATACGAGTTGAACCTGCCTGTCAAAAGTGCCGTTGAACCCGAATAAATAAAATGAATGTTAGGTCCGGGAAAATGTTGCCCACCCGTGAAAAGTGACCAGTACACAGTGGCCGTACTGCAATTGGTATTTTGGTAAATGGTTGGTAGAGAATTGGTATTTTGGGAATTTCTATAAAGGTAATGAACTCATTTTTTTACATGAAAGTTTTACTCATTATAACCCTTTACCCAATGCAGATGATTTCAAAATTCATTATTTTAAATATCATCAACGAGCTCGTTCCAAAGAGGGTCTCATGATATGGTTGAAGTTTTTCGAAAAATAATATTTTTTCAGCAGCTGTATTTGCATATTATGCGGGCGATTCGTTGGGTAAAGGGTTAAATGCTGCATAAACACTTCAGACACACATTGTCTCATGAAGGTTATTATTCTTTCATTATACTCACAATGGGAAAAGATTTTAATAGCCATTCAGTGTTTTACCATTGATCTTTTTAAATTTTGTCATGTTTTCATCTTTATCACAGAGTTTTGTCCTGTGGGTATTTTTTTTTTTGGCTGTGTCGGTTTTGTCCTTCATGTATCTGGATTTTTTTTACTATGGAGCTTTCGTTCTATGGGTTTTTTGTCTGTCCTGCTAAAATAATCAGGCCTGCTTATAAGAAGCAAAAAGTTAATAACACTTTAAAAGGAATCTTTGACAAGAATCAAATTAACATTTTTCTAGAATCAAAGTTGATTCTGATTGTATCATTGGCACGGCCTGTTCCAGGTTGTCTAGCTGTCGACAATTGAATTCCTTCAAATAATGTTTCCTTGGGTTCAGGAACTACATGTAAGTATGATTTTTGCTTCGCTTTTAGATGGTTCATAAAGTCTACATGTCAGTGTCTCAGTGAAATATAACACTCATATATTGACATGTAAGTTATAAAATGACCAGGTTATGAAATGACTAACATTTGTTTAAGCAGACACTCCATCTGACGAGTGTTTCAGTGGTAATCCACTTTTTGGCTACTGTACAGTACGGCCGCCGTGGACTGTTTACTTTCCCACGAATGCAATTATATTAGATTCCAAACACTCATTATAGGAATAATCATCAAAAATTTAATTAATGAAGCACCAGGTACAATCCGGTGCTTCATTAACCCTTTACCTAATATGAAAAGCAGACGACACTTGCAAACAAAATTCTTGAATAACTAATTCGAGCACGTTCCAAAGAGGGGTCATAACCTATGTTTTTGAGACAAAAAATGAAAAAGTGGAAATGGTGATTTTTATGTGTACCCATACTATGTATGGTACACATAATGCCATCATCCGGGGTGACCATCCGTCGTTCGTCCATCCTTTGTCCGTCCATCTGTCCGTCCGGCGTCCGTATCCATTTCTTTGTCATTCGATAACTTGAAAAATATTGCTTGGATTGTCAAGTTACTTTATATTTGTGTTCAGGTTACTGATGTGCCGAGCTGTAGAGTTTTTGGTGTAAGTCGGATAATTTGATCCCGAGATATTAACCCTTTATCCTTCAAATTGAAAATTCCTCCAATCCCTTTGGCATTCGATATTTTGAAAAATATTGCTTGGATTGTCAAGTTACTTTATATTTGTGTTCAGGTTACTGATGTGCCGAGCTGTATAGTTTTTGGTGTAAATCTGATAATTTGATCCTGAGATATTAACCCTTTATCCTTCAAATTGAAAATTCCTCCAATCCCTTTCGCATTCGATAACTTGAAAAATATTGCTTGGATTGTCTAGTTACTTTATATTTGTGTTCAGGTTACTGATGTGCCGAGTTGTATAGTTTTTGGTGTAAATCTGATGATTTGATCCCGAGATATTAACCATTTATCTTTCAAATTGAAAATCCCTCCAATCCCTTTGGCATTCGATAACTTGAAAAATACTACTTGGATTGTCACGTTACTTTATATTTGTGTTCAGGTTACTGATATGCCGAGCTGTATAGTTTTTGGTGTAAATCTGTTATTTTGATCCTGAGATATTAACCCTTTATCCTTCAAATTGGAAATTCCTCCAATCCCTTTGGCAATCGATAACTTGAAAAATATTGCTTGGATTGTCAAGTTACTTTATATTTGTGTTCAGGTTACTGATGTGCCGAGCTGTATAGTTTTTGGTGTAAATCTGATAATTTAATCCTGAGATATTAACCCTTTATCCTTCAAATTGAAAATTCCTCCAATCCCTTTTGCATTCGATAACTTGAAAAATATTGCTTGGATTGTCAAATTACTTTATAATTGTGTTCAGGTTACTGATGTGCTGAGCTGTATAGTTTTTGGTGTAAATCTGATAATTTGATCCGGAGATATTAACCCCCTTTATCCTTCAAATTGAAAATTCCTCCAATCCCTTTGGCATGAGATAACTCAAAAAATATCAATCCGATTGTCATGTTACTTTATATATTTATTCAGGTTACTGATGTGCTGTGCTGTATAGTTTTTTATGTAAATCTGATAATTTGATCCGGAGATATTAACCCTTTATCCATCAAATTAACTCCTCCAATCCATTTCTATATGTACCCATACCTTGTATGGTGTACATTATGTCAGCATCCGTGGTGGCCCTCCGTCATACAGCTTTCTACTAATTGCGCGTATGGGTACACATCTGACGATTTCATCGGCCTATTTTTGTAAATAGCGCTGGCAGGTTTTGGCAGTTATGTTGGGTAAAGGGTTAATTAAATATTTGCTGATGATTTTTATTACCTGTTAACCCTTTACCCAACGAATCACCAGTATCCGCCCACGTAATATGAAAATTCAGCAGCTGAAAAAATGTTATTTTTAGAAAAATTTCAACAAATCCATATGTGACCAGTCTTTGGAACGATCTCGTCAAGCTCGTTCCAAAGAGGGGTCACATGATATGGTTTTGTTGAAATTTTTTGAAAATATTTTAAAAATGATATTTAAATAATAAATTTTGAAATCGTCTGCGTTGGGTAAAAGGTTAAACTCATGCGTGGACATCACTGCCCACATGTGGATTACCACCATTCCACAGTGACTGTACTGTATGTAGAAAATTAAACATGTTGTTAAATTATTGAATGTCTCAGTTCATAAAGACACATGTTACTGCTACAACAAGCCAAGTGGAATGAGATCACTGAGACAAATTGCCAGCATTTTACAGTTTATGGCTGTTTGGTTGATTTTCTGTTTTTTTCACATTGCACATGACAATTACCAATTAACCAGAATTCCCCACAACAGTATAGCCGTCGCGGACGTGTATTCCATGTCTAGACAGTGATGGCACTCTCCCCTAAGTTGCGTCATTGCAAATCCATACAGAGTAATTTCCTTCAAAGATAATATGGGGCACATCCACAGAATATGAAGCCTTTAAGTTGCTATACCTGCATGTTAGAATAAAGCCCAGACATGGGCTGCTGGCACTCCAGTTCAAGCTCGAACAGTGCTCAAGCTTGTAAATAATCAATCTGTCATTTGCAGAATGAGGTCCCCAGAGGATGAATTTGCTGATGCAATCCCACACAATGCGCCAATTTGTCCTCTAGGTACCTCTTTCTGTTTAGGCTTGTGATCTTGATTAAGATTGAGGTTCACAGAGGGTGAATTTAGTGATGCTACCCTGTCCTGCTACCCATCACTAAGTAACTTGATATCTTTCCTTTTATTTCAGACATCTGCCAAAGATTTTGAAGAAGCCAATTTGTTTACCCAAATTTCGAGCTGCTATAGAATCACGAAATCATCATGCTAACATTATTTATGGAGATCTGAACAAACTGCCAACAAAAGTACGATATTTCGTTGAAGATAATGTCAAACTTTGCCAACCAGATTCTATACACATCTGTGATGGGACTGTGAAGGAAAATGATTTGTTATACTATCTTCTCCAGAGAGATGGAATGATAAAACCACTCAAAAAATATGAAAATTGGTGAGTTAATATCGGTGATATAGAGCTCCCATGACTTGGGTTTATGAAATAGGGATGTACAAAGTGAATCTCTTTTGTCAGTGTTTCTATCTCACCCGATGAAAGTCAGGATAGGGGTGGTTGGGGTGGGTTGGGGTGGGGTGGGGGGGGGGGGGGGGGGTGGTGAAGATAAATGCTCCCAAATTTTTAAAAAATCTCATAAACCGGTGGGTATATTTGATGTGGAGCTTCCTTTTCAGGTGTAAAATCAAGTTTTCAAATGAAGTTCGTGCAGCAATATTTGCCTTTGTAATGGGAGGGCCTGAAATTTCTATATTTTTATACTGTACCAATGACCCAGACATAGCTGGTGCTAACTCTTAAAATATAGGGCCAAACACAAATTTTGCCCCCCAATCCCCAAAATTTGCATCTAAAACCAAAGAAAACATGTCCTGAATGGCCCTCCACACTTCACCTCTACTGCGCATGCGCAGTGTCAAGGACGTTCCGAAATTGGCGCCATTAATCATTCTAAGTTTGGCCCTTCATCAGTTAACATCTGACTGATCTTTGTGCTTGTAAATCTCAGTTTAAATGATGCCAGACACATAAATATTACTGAAATGGTGATTCTAAGGAGGATAGAGAAGGAGGAGAGGAAAAATGTGTGACAGAATATTATCAGGGCTGTAACTTAAAATTTTTTAATGAAATTATGTTAAGTTACCTATTTTCGAGGCAGCAGCCATTTTGTTGTCATTCTGATTATTTAGTTACACTGATTTTTCAGTGTTTTCCTCTCTCCCTGTCCTTTAAGTCCCCCCTTGCTATTCTCCCATGCTTTTGGCATAGTTTTTGTAATTATTATTACTAAATTTTCTTGGGAGTTTTAGCTGAATAACAGAATGAATTCTGTTCTTTTCCCCATGTTTACGTCTTCACCTATGGGTGGTTAGGCATTGTGTTCTGCATCTACCATCTGATGTTCTGTAGTTTCTTCCCTGGAAGTCTCTGTTTTGCATCAGATAGTGTATTTTTGGTAACTGATTCCGGGCCTGGGTGCCTGGAGTCTTATTTTAGTGTTTTTACATTCATTGTTTACATTTACAACAGCCCTCTGTGTGAGGGGGGGATTTCTGGAAAATAATATCTTGATGTTATTTTAATCATAACTAGATACATTATTATTGTTCGTAAGTGTTGAATAAATTGTTTAAAATATTTTTAAAATTTTTGTCCACATTTAGGCTTGGGATCCATTGGGGCTCAACGTTACTTTTCAGAAACTTGGGCTGTTCTGAAAAAATATTTTTTCAAAATATTTTGATTTCAATTATTTTTTCTATATTAATGGATCATATTATTATTATGTATTTTGATTGCCAGGGGTTAGTGCGAGTACCAGGACTTGTTTTCTTTTCACATTGAAAGGATATTGATCAATTGTAATAAGAGGAAGCCTTCCTCTGACTTTTATAATCATTCTATATGTGGTCAGTGTACTCGCATTAACTCCTGTTCTGTATCGTATGATTTCGATGACAATATGGGAAGCGTATGTCACGGTATGTTAGTGGGGAATTGGACACTCCGGTCCTTTCCCCGCAGGGTCACTCTACTTCATCAATTTCTATTTCAGACAATCAAGATTAGGGTGATGTATCTGTGATGTCTTCCAGCAGTGTGCCTCCGTCGTCACAATTAATGAAGGGCTAGCGGAAAAGTGCTCATGTAAATACGCCAATTGCCTAAGAGGACCCTAGTAGGTTCGACGGCCTTTGACGTCCGCTAGCTCGCCCGGTGTAGCGTCCATTCATCGAATGGTTCGGCAGCCGGGTTCGTCCGTTGCGGTCTAGAAGGAATTTTTGGGTGATGTGAGCACTATAAATCAACCAAATGCACACCCAGTGACGGCGGATCAGAGGGAGAACGGAGGAAGCCGTTTAGTCCGGTTCATAGCTCGTTCTGGTCCATCCGGACGGCGAGCGAGAGAGGCCCCTCTCTCGTACAGCAACATCTGGCCCCAGATGTTGTGGTACAAAATGTTTCGCATTCGGAGCATACGTCCGTCGCTCGGGACGCTCCGACATATAGTCAGTCCAGAGTAGACTGTCAATAAGGCTTCCTCATTCTCATGGTAGCGCACACGACCACTCTTGGCTACGTGACCTCGGATATCCAGTCAGCTTCGCCAGTCAGAGAATCATCGGCGACCAGGTCACACCATCCGGTAGCCAGGGACACGAAGCCTGCAGACTCCGGACGTTCGCATAGGAAGTGTGCGGGAGTCAACGTACACGGAGCTTCCGGCGGCAATGCATCGTAAGACCGCTACTGCACAGGCCTCGGGAACGGACGTGCTTTCCTAAATAGCACAGTTTATCGCAGCATCCCAGCATCAACTGAATCTGTCGCATATTTTTTATCCGACGATGCTGGGTCGGGACGCTCCGCGGAAGCGGGTACGGACGTCCAAAAATTTCATCCGGTCCGACGGGATACCGAAAGGGATTTGGAGGATTTCGAGCTTTCCCTTTCGGAACAACATATGCTGTTGTGTATGTCATCTGACTTGGTCTTCTACAGCTTCTTTCGTCGGACCAGAATGCTGCGATGCCGGATAAGAAACTGATAGCGTCGGTGGACTTAGAAATTTTTGGTTCGGTTCAGGGACATCGTCCCTCAGTTCCGACATAGTCCAATAATGTCACACAAACTTTCGAATTATTGAACGACGCTATATATATTATTATTATATGCTTGCTATAACCAAGCATTTCTGGTTTCTTGTTCGCAAAGTTACGGAGATGTCTTTCAAAAGTGTGCCTCTGTCGTCATAGTTAATGAAGAGCTAGCGGCAATAAGTGCTCATGGAATATGTCTATCGCCTAAGAGATCCCTTGTAGGATCGACAGAGTGACATTCGCTAGCTCACCCGGTGTAGCGTGCATTCATCGAATGGTTCGGCTGCCGGGTTCGTCCGTTGCGGTCTAGGAAGGAGATTTGGGTGATGCGAGCACTTTAATTACTTTAGTACTCACCCAGTGACGGCAGATTGATGACAGATCGGAGGAAGCCTGTTAGTCCGGTTCCTGGCTTGTCCAGGTCCGTCCGGGCTGTGAGCGAGAGAGGTCACTCTCTCGTCCAACAACATAGGGGACCGCATGTTGTGGTTCAGATATTTTACATTCCGAGCATATGTCTGTCGGTCGGTCGGGACGCTCCGTTGTATTGACAGTCCGAGAGACTGTCCATAATGCTTCCTCATCCTCACAGCAGGGCACACAACCGCACATTGGCTACGTGACCTCGAATTTCCGATCAGTTTCGTCATTCAGTGATTCCACGGCGAATAGGTCACGCCATCCGGTAGCCAAGGGACACGAGGCCTATACACTCCGTTCGCTCGCATATTGGTAGTATGCACGGGGTAACGATCACGGAGCTTCCAGCGGCAATGCATTGTAGGACCGCTTCTCCTCAGGCCTCAGTGACGGACGTGCTATCCGAGTTAGCACAGTTGTTTCGCAGCATCCCAGCAATCGACAGTTTCTTGGTCGAATCAGGAATTATCCGACGGCGCTGGGTCGGTGCGGTCCGCGGTTGCATCAGGTACGGACGACCGAACGCTTTATAGTGTCCGACAGGATGGCGAAAGGGATTCGAAAGATTTCGAGTTTTCCCTTCCGTAGTATCGGAAGCTGCCATTCATATCTTCTGGCATTATCTTCCAGTGATTGTTATTTCGGACTACATTGCTGCGATGTTGGATAAGAGACTTATAGCGTCATTGGACACGGAATTTTGGATCGGTTCAGGGACATTGTCCCTGACTTACCGACGCAGTCCAATAATTTCATTACAACATGTGTTTTATTTTTCGACGCTATATATGCATACAAGCCTGCTACCAAGCATGATAGTTTAGTTTCTTGTCCGCGTTGCTCATTTCTGCCGTTTTATCATTTATGCGAATAGTTTATTTTGGCAGAGCTGGGCATACCGAGAGTTCATATGCGTCTAGACGGCGTGGTTAAAGACTGGAAATATTCTTTTTTGCCGTCTATGTCTTTTCCAACCTCAATGTTGGAAACGACAATGATGTCTAGTAGACTTAACTTAGACGCTTTATCATACGTAATCCACCTTACTGAGGCGTTATCATTACGTCTTCAAGAAAAGATTTACGGGATATTATTCTCAATGTGATTTCTTTTGAGGGCAGTAGTTTGTTCACGTATAACTCCACCCTTCAATGGCTGATTGGAGTTGGTTAGACGTGACGCAGCCCTAGCTACATCCACGCGCGTGGATAGTAAGGTTAAGAACTCTCTCAGAGTCGCTTCGTTCTCGGAGAAGCTTCTCTTCGACGGCAACTTTTCAGCAATCCATGAATTGCTCGATTTACACGTTCTCTTGTCTATCTAGTGTTACAAGAGATTCAGACTGGGGCAAACATTCGGTGGTTGACTCAGAGAGTGCCACTGCAGTTGCCGGACCCGAGTGTTGCAGTTATGACGGTTGCCAGTCAAACAGATTGGGATATAATATTGATCCCAACGGATTTGAAGTGCCAGGGTCTTGGGTTCCGCAGTCTCTAAGCAACCAATTATCTTCCGCGGAATAATGTTTTTTAGCTTGCTTTATGTCATTGCATGAACATTATTCAGAAACGCATGTCCAAATCCTGTCCGATAATACGACAGTAGTGGCGTATCTCCGGAACCAGGGAGGCACTCATTCGTTTCCGTTATTCAATTTAATGGAAAGAATCCGTCTGTTGGTTATAGTACACCAAGTTCTGTTTCGGTCCGTCATATTCCGGGTCGTCTGATTGTTTTACCGGACTCCCGTTCACTTAGGGGTCGCTTGTTGCCGTCAGAATGGACTCTCAACAAACAAGTATTCAATCAGATTTGCTATCTATGGGAGCGCCCAATGATAATTTATTTACGACACAGCTTGCTAATCAATTGCAGACGTATGTGTTGACTTGTCCGGATCTCTGAGCTAATGTTGTTAACGCTCTATTGATCTAATAGGACGGAATGATAGGATACGCATATCCTCCGGCGCTGTTGTTTCAGCAGGTATTGCTAAGATAAACAACCACAATACATTTCTGTTGATAGCATCTCTATCTTCACAGAGACCGTGGGTAATTTACTCTGATGTCTACTGTGGGACTTAACGCGAAATCTTCCTCAATGAGAGGATCTTTTTTTGCTGGGTAAATCGTGTCATCTTTATCACAACCCGCAAGGTCGCAACCTTCATGTTCCGTTGTGTGGTCCGTATTGCATTGTAGCATTGTACTGGACGAGCTTTGGACGCGATTTCTTACTATAGGAGATCCTCTTCTTCGCTATTCTATGCGGCTAAAGTGGAGGTTCTTCCGTCGTTGGTGTAGGGATCACTATGTTCATATTGTTGATCCCTCCATACTACTCATTGCAACTTTTTAGTATACTTGTTTGACAAGATCTACTGCAGCCTGTTATTATTAAGGTTATAGGTTTATGTTACCTCATACCTATGCACTCTATGATAGTTTACTATTGAGTCTTATGTCTCTTTATCTAAGTCAGTTAGTAACTTTTTGATAAATAGACTTAGAATCTTTAGATTAAATTCCTATATGGAATTTAACTTCGGTTCTTATTTAGCTAAGTAATCATTTGAGCCTCTGGAAACAGTAGTTTTCAAATTCTGACCTTTTAGACAGTAATTCTGTTGGCTTCTCTTTTTTTGAAGAGTCAGTGAGTTTCATCCACTATCGATGGATGATTTTCACTTTCGTAGTTTCGGAATCACTACTTCCTTTACTATTTAGGTTGGATTTTTGCATAAGAGTTAGGCTCCTAATATCCGGAACCTATTGTTATTAAGGTCCTTCCGTCTTCGTACGGGCATAGGCCTTTACTCTGTCTGGTTAGAGTTTATGTATTTATAAACAGATATCTGTTTATTACTATGGGCGTAAGCTTCTTCTGTCTTTGATGCCTAATAGAAGGACGTTACGCTCCATTCTATTGCTTATGGATTCAATTAACTATCGGTACTGCTTATGGTATATCATTGACTCATCAGTTGTGCTTAAGATTTCGTCTCATGAAGTAAGAGTTCTTCTACATCTTGGGCTTACATTAATAGTGTCGCTATTATAGATTTTTGAAGGCTGCTCATTGCGCTCAGCCATCCACATTCATGAATTTTTTTTTTTTTCTCAGAAATATCGAGTCCATTTCTGGAGGCCTCTATTGTTAGGTCTATTATCTACTGCTCAGAATGTCATTCACTTAACAGCTGTTACTTTAGCTAGGTAGGCTGTCTGTTTCGGCAGTGACTCCGTTCTGCTGCCCTCTTCGCTCTGGGCTATTTGACCCAGGGCAAGAAAAAGGGGGGGGGGGGGGGAGGGTGTTCCCTTGGGTCACCTGTTTTACTATGAAAACAAGGGGATACCTCCTCCGGAGTTAGTAATTCTGAGCTGTTATTGGGATGGTTGTTTAGTGAGAAGTTTATGTTTTAAAAATTCATTCAAGTCTTAGTTTTTAAAGTATAGCTTTTGAAAATAGCATGTGTCAACGGACATGATTATGCGATCCTCAGACACTTTTAAGGAGTATTAGAGTCTCTATTCTCTAGACTTACTTTATTTATTGGCTTACTTTAAAAATTATTAGTATAAGGATTATATTGGATATTAATAGAGTACATGGATGTATCATGCTCAATTTTGGAAGGTGTTGTATCTTTCTAATTTATCATAAATAAGAAAGATACATGTAAGGCTTATTTCTTCTTTTTCCCTAGAGGGGATGACTCTATTTTTTATTATTGAGCGTATTCCATCTTGCTCTGTCCTTGGCCCTCCAGCCTTTTTACTATTCAGCTATGTCTGGGTCATTGGTACAGTATAAAAATGTTAAAAAATTTATAGTAATTTCTATATTTTTTATACTTAACAATGACCCAGACCGGGATGGCCCTCCCAGGAGTTGGGAACTCTTGCCTCCCCGCTGAGTACATAGCGCTTACCAGGCACTGGTTATTAGAATGATTAATGGCGCCAATTTCGGAACGTCCTTGACACTGCGCATGCGCAGTAGAGGTGAAGTGTGGAGGGCCATTCAGGACATGTTTTCTTTGGTTTTAGATGCAAATTTTGGGGATTGGGGGGCAAAATTTGTGTTTGGCCCTATATTTTAAGAGTTAGCACCAGCTATGTCTGGGTCATTGGTAAGTATAAAAAATATAGAAATTACTATAAATTTTTTAACTTTCTGAACCGTTGATCTGATTTGAACCAAATTTGGTATTTGGTATTAAAAGTACTTGATTCATGCAAATAAAAAGAAAATTCTTGTGGGAACCCCAGGAGCTAAAATAGAAATATTTTCAAACACCCTTATTTCCCAAACTGCATGCAAGAGTGAAATGTTATTTGGTATGAACCATCCTTAGGACCAGTACAAAGGAACGGTGAAAAAAAAATTGCCATCGGTTGTAATCAGGGTGTTCTGTAAGGGGGAGGGCATCGAAAAAATGCTAAGTCGGAATTTTACAAAAGTTGAAAACACATTTTCTTCCCCAGAACCACTGATCAATCTTTTGATATTTGGAATACAGCATCCATGGGGGGGGGGGGGGGGTGGGGGGGGGGGGGGCAGATACAAGTTTGTTAAAATTAAGCCCCTCAGTTCATATTTGGGCTCGGTACAGGAGCCCAAATTTTAACTTTGGGTTATGTGGGGAATAGTCTTTAAACATTTTCTTCTTCAGAATCTCTAAATTTTGGTGTACATCATTGTTACAGGGATCAGATTCAAGATTGTTCAAATCAAGGCCCTCATTTAATATTTGGGCTTTCTGTGTGGGGCTGAATTTTAATTTGGTGCAATATGGGGAATAATCTTTAAAAATCTTCTACTCCAGAGCTGCCTGTCAGAGTCTTTCAATATTTGATATACTGCACTATTAGAGAGGTTAGATCTATTTTTGTTCAAACCAAGTCCCTGGTTAATATGTGGGATCCCTGTCAGATCCCGAATTTTCACTTTATCCAATATGAGGAGTAATCTTTAAAATTCTGCTTCTTGAGATACAATATGAATCTATTTGGTATTCAGTACCCTTAGAAGGTTAAAATCCAATTTGTTTGAATAAAATCTCTGGGTTGATATTTGTATTCCCTATGGGGGCACTGCAGGGGACAAATAACAGGGTAACATAGTGCAAAATTGATAATATTCATGAGAACCTTCTTCAGAACCACCTGTGTTGATTTCGATTTGTTCTCAAATAAAATTCCTGGGTTAATATCCCTATGGGAGTCCTAATTTTAATCTAGTGCAAAAGAGGAATATTATTTCTTTGAAATCTTCTTGAGAACCACCATTCAGAATGTTTTGAAACTTGGTATACAACACCCTAGCAGGGCTCAGATTTAAGTTTGTTCAAACAGTCATCTGGTATGCAGGCATTTAGATTACCCCCAATTTCACACCTTTTATAGGTGTCCCCAAATTAGAGAAGGTGCGAAGGCATAAAAAAAATATATATATTCTGTTCCTATTCTGCATTTTTACCTCTGTCGCCAGCAGCAGAGCAGGTCTAGTAACCACTCGACTCCGTCCGTCAGTCTGTCCGTCCATCCGTCTTTCCATCCGTCCATCAGTCCGTCCAAAACACTTTTTCAGTCAAAGTTTTCTTGGCTTCTATGAAAGGGAATGATTTAAAATTTGGTCTGCTGCTTTAATGATGAGTTGTATCGTGTAAGCAATTTTCAGATCTGCCATGCAGCCACTTCCTGTTTGCCGATACTTTAAAATTTTACTGTACCCACTGAACATTGAAATTTTCCGTCAAGGTTTCTCCGCTTCTATGCAAGGGATTGATTTTATATTTGGTCTGCTGCTTCATAATGATGAGTTGTATCGTGTAAGCAATTTTCAGATCTGCCGTGCAGCCACTTCCTGTTTGCCGATACTTTGAAATTTTACTGTACCCACTGAACATTGAAATTTTTCGTCAAACTTTTCTCTGCTTCTATGCAAGGGATTGATTTTATATTTCATCTGGAGCCTGATAATGATCAGTTGTATCATGTATGCAATTTTCAGATCTGCCATGCAGCCACTTCCTGTTTGCCGATTCAATTGCATGCAGCGACGCAAGTAAAGACCCGGTATTGGTCTTGGCTTGTTGAATAACTTCCAACATAATATGACCATAGAAACACAAAGAAAGGCATTACAGTAAAACATAACAGGATAAAACTGTTATTAGAGCGAAATGGTGTCCCCAAAATAAATGTATTTAAAGGCCTGAGAATGGACAACAGAGTTATAAATAATTAACTTCATTCCTCTGTAGTGTTAACTAGCCATAGATGCTAATTAAATCCTTATTTAAAGATGTTTGGTCAGGTGAGTGCCTCAGGCTCCATGGGGGTGTCTTTTGTTTTTAAACCTTTACCTAACACAGTATTTAAAAAAAATAAATTTCACATTTTTCCAAAAACAAATTTCACAATTTTTCAATAAAACCATACAAATATGGATTTCCATATTTGTATTTTATTGAGAAATTCCTGGGATATTTTAGGCTGTGGTCGTCTTATACTTGTTAACTTTCTGGCCGTTTTTGACCGCGTTTTTCACTGGTTAACTTTGTTAGGTAAAGGGTTAACTGGTAGAGAGCTGAATTATTTCTGGTCGTCAAATTTGCTCATTTGTCTAGATGGGGAACAGGAGGATTTAGCTCGGGAATATTCAGCCCCCAATAAAGAACAACATGGTTACGATGTATAAACACATCTTTTAAATCAGCATTCTTCCTATTTTCATATCAAACAAATGTCATTCATTAAATAAATTTTTTAGATTACTTGATTGATCAGTTAGATATTTTGAATACTCTATGGCATTTTTTCCTCCTAAAAAAGGTTAGTTATTGAAAAATATTAATATTATTTTCCAAAATGGCATTCCGTACCAGTGCTGGAAATGAACAAAATTGACAGATGCAGTTCTAAGCTCCCACAAAATCACAGATGAGAGTAAATTGCACCCGTGAAATGTTAGCATATGAATTTTCGAGGGAATACTGTCACCAAACACCAGAAACCTTAACCCTTTCAACTCAAATGGCCCTTTTTCCAGCCAGGAACATGATACGTCATAACGCCATTAAACGGGATGGTTGTTCAGTAAATTTGTGGGGTAGACAAATCAGTATTTTCAACGTGCAGCCTCGAGGCTGCATGTTGAAAATATTGATTGGTTTACTCCAAGTAATGAATATGGATGCTTCTAATTGCTGCCATTGAACTGGCATGGAAGATACCACTAGTGTTCAAAGGGTTAAATGTATAAGGAATTGCTGAATTATGACAGTAACTTGCCACTAGCAACAGGGTGCTGCTTTCTCAAAACAACACACATCTATATGCCCTCATAGTATATTAGTGCTCCACAATATTTTTCAACGAGTGCATTTTTTTAAGAAGACACGGGTGCTGACGGGATCAATTGCACTCGCGCCTGTCTCATTTCCAGGACTGCGGTACTTTAACATCTACAGTACCGGTAGTCAGTTTTTTTTCTGTTTGATATTGAAGCAAAGAAAAGAGGGAACTGCTTCTTGTTACCATCTTTATGGATGAAGGCATTGATTAACAGACATTGACCATTTGGAGTAAAGGGCTGACCAACAATTTTGAAAGTGCCATCAATAAGCCAGTGATGAGCCTGCTGTAACAAACTAAGCTGAATATGTGTCGAAAATAGTATATAAGTAAACCAAAGGTATTTGCATGCCAAAGGTGCGCAGGGATGGTGTGGCGGTAAACTAGCCTCTTACAACCCCTCCAGCAGTACAGTGTTACTTTCCACACCCAGCAGCAGCCACATAGGAGGAGAAGCAAGGAGCCTGGAAAGCCAACAGGACCCAGTCATCCACCCTGCCAGTTGTAGTAGGTGGTTCTTGGTCTGTTCTGGCATGTCTGCCACTTATATAAAGCTCGTTGAGGAGATTCACTTCCTTTCTCGGCAAGTTTAGTCTGTCTCCAGAAGTTGAAGGTGGTGATAATTTTAGAGGTAGGCCTTGTACTTCTGGCAAGTATAGTCTGGTCCCTGATCGCGCCTTCCTAGACAAGTTTAGTTTGTCTCTGGCTCAATCATGTCTGCCGCCACCAAAGCACACCACACATCTAGTACACAAAAAGGGCCATAAATGCCAAAGATTTGATGCTCCCTAAACCGTTCAATGTTCCAGGATGACTTGGAGCCTCTGTTGGTTTAGGACGAGTGTCGGAGGGTTATTTTGATTCCACCAGGGTAGGACATTATGTGCACTTGTCCTTTCAGAAAGTGACATTTTTGTTCCAGTTGAATTAAGGTTAGTGTCATATTTAAGTTTTGTCAGAATTAAAAGTCAAATCATAAAAATCTATGGAAAAAACCAATTGAAAATTTAAAGAAAAATGCTTTTCCCTGGGATAATTTGCCCTCCCAGACCTTTTCTGAAAAAGTATCGAAGATGATTCTTCCAGAGAATGAATCTTCATGAAACCATCTGAGACACTCTCCCTTAAATTGTGACAAGACAATTCCACACAGACTTAATAATTTCACTTCAAAAATAATAGCACATGTACAGAATATGAGGCCTTTAATTAAGGTGTGGCACCTGCACGTTAGAATAAAGACCAAAAATGGGCTTCCAAGCACTCTACCAGTTAATGTACACAACAACAAAATGTCTATCTTAAGCATTGTTCAGTTGATCTTCTTTCCACAAGTACAGTGTATTTTGTCTCCACCACCTACATGTGCCCCTTCAACCTTCTTTGCAATTTTGCCAAGTATATAACTGCCAGAGCACAGCTTGCCTCTTCAAAGTACACCATCTGTAAGGCAAGTGAAAGCTTAATCCCTTAAGTTCTGAGTAACTTAACCCTGATTGTCCACATGGAGGCATGATGATGCCATGCACCAAGGCATACTGCACGTCGATGGTGCACATGTCTTCAACCAATCTAACCCTGCCTGTGCTGCAGTGCGGTGTTACGATGTTGGGGAGCTGGCAGCTGCTCGTCGTTGCTTGGTGGTTCTCTCCAGGTACTCCGGCTTCCTCCATCTGTAAAACTGTCACGGTCATGATTAGCCATTGTGCATAAGTATGTGACCTTAAACACCAGTAAATAAATAAGTTCTGAGTAATCCCCAGTTACAAGCAACTACCCCCCCCTAGCCCCCCCCCCCCCCCCCAAAAAAAAAAAAAAAAAAAAAATGAGAGAACAATTGACAGTCAGAAAGGGTTCATGATAAATTTGTTTTAAACTCATTTGAAAAACATAATTTTAGAGGAGCAAGAAAGGGTTCTCCCTTTACCTAAAGAATATGACACATCCACCCAGGTAATTTACTAATTGAGCAGTTGAATAAATATTATTTCAAAAAATTAAAACAAAAATATATTATGTGAACCCCCATTGGAACAAGCTCATAAGTAATAATAATAATAAATTTTAATATTGTCCACATTGGGTAAAGGGTTATCCTAAATATTTTTGATAACCTTTGGAGGAACGTATGCAGGTTTATCCATCCAATTTGAGCACCCGTGATGAATGGTTGATAGAGTCTGTCATTCAGAAATCATTCATAAGATGTCTGGTTAAGCAGTCTTTCAATTTTGAGAATGGGAGGCTCACTGTATACAGCACGCAACCATTTGCAGTGAAGTGCACTATTGTTGAGTCCCGTTATCCAGAAAATGTTTTAATCCTGTGCCTAGCGAATCGGTCGCATCTGTCCGCATAACTTACAAATTAAGTAGTTAAAAAGATATATACTACTCAAAGTTTGCTAAGCACCAAGTATATCCATCTACCTTTTTTACATTTTAGTTGAAATATTGTAATGAAAAGTGGATATATATTTTTATTTAATTATATCTTTAATGATTCAAGTACAGAAATTAAGATTTTATTTTCGTTTGACATTTATTTTTTTGCTTTTGAATACGATACCCATGGAAAATGGATATTATTGGTAAAAGAGGAAATTTTCAATTTGCCAAAAAGTTGCCGGAGCGAACTGGTATGGCTTCAGTTTCGAGTATGAGACCCGTTACTGTTAATTACAGCTTGACAACATCTTCTCATGCTCCTTGTGGTACTTTGTGGGATTTTGTTCCATTCTTGGACCAGCAAGGCACCAAGCTCCTGGACCCTTCTTG
This sequence comes from Pictodentalium vernedei, assembly GCA_031216915.1. Taxonomy (NCBI): domain Eukaryota; kingdom Metazoa; phylum Mollusca; class Scaphopoda; order Dentaliida; family Dentaliidae; genus Pictodentalium; species Pictodentalium vernedei. The sequence continues at coordinate 646,188,327 of CM062295.1, read as the reverse complement.
GCTGGACTGGATGGGCTGAAATTGCAAGCTGCAACTCATTCCAGACATGTTCGATTGGATTTAGATCAGGGGATCTTGCTGGCCAGTCCACACGCTCAATCCTCTCCCTCTGTCGGTACTCCCCGACAGCATGGGCAACATGAGGACGGGCATTATCGTCGATCAGAATGAATCTACCACCCACTGCACCTGCATACAATCTGACGTGGACATAAGGATCTCATCAATATACCGCTGTGCAATCAATGTACCACGTTCAAGGACACAGAGCTCTGTACGTCCATCCCTGCTGCTGCTGCCCCAGACCATGATTGACCCTCCAACATAGCGGTCATGCTCAGCAATGTTGGCTGCATGGAATCGCTCTCCTGGACTTCTCCATACCCTAAAACGCCAACCTGTGTAGTCCAGGCAGTACCTTGACTCTTCTGTAAAAAGGACAGGTCGCCAATCTTCTCTGGTACATCCGACATGGTCCATGGCCCATTCATATCGTGTCTGGCAGTGGTTCTGGGACAACGGAATGAGAATACATGGTCTTCTTGATCGGAGACCACCTTCGTGCAACCTTGCCCGGATGGTCTGCGTCGAAACATTTACCCTGGATGCATTCTGAAGGTCACTGCGAAGCTGGGTTGCTGGGGAAAAGCAGTTCCTACAGGCCTGAATGATCAAAAACCGTTCTGCAGATGTTGTCCTGTCTCTGCCACCACCATGCCATCTTACTGGTGTGCCACACTGCTTAAATCTTGCCCAGGCTCTGGTGATCACCTTATTGTGCACACCAAGGGCTTCACCAACCTGACGATGGTATCCCCTTGCTTCACCATGACACCATCCCTACAGCCTGCCACATTTCTTCTTCAGACAAATGTCTTCTTACATTTGCATTTGTCATATTCAATCATTAAATCACAAGGGTTTGTGTTGAAGTGAAGATTGAATACCCTACACATGTCATGAACATGTTGGCAGTACACAAGAACATCATGAAAATCAAGGGGTACATGCTTTTCATGACTGTCACGAAAAGTCTGTCTGTCAAGAGAGCTAATGTAAACACTGGGGACCATCTCAATACATTTCTCAATCATATCCACCAAAAATATCACAAATATGTCACAAGCAAATTTCACCATGTGTCAAATATTTGGTGCTTAGTAAACTTTGAGTAGTCTATATTTAATAAAATTTCAACAAAACCATATCATGTGACTCCCTCTCCCCCGCCCTCCCCCCCCCCCCCCCCCCCCCCCCCCCCCCCCATTAGAATGATCTCATCCAGCTCGTTTCAGTGAGGGGTCACATGATATGGTTTTGTTGAAATTTTTTGAAAAATTTGAAAAAACAATTATTAAAATAATAAATAAAATCGTTGGCGTTGGTAAAGGGTTAAAGAAAAACATCAGCGAACATATCCACTGGTACGCTGTGAGTATTACCCAAGTTTTCAAATAAGCTGCTTTTCTCTGCAGCCATCAAATTTATTTAAGTACAGTATCAAACATGAAATTCAACTTTAATGGGACTTGAGGTGAACCATTTTGGCCCTCCTGCAATGTTCAAAATGACAAGCCTGTGAGTAGCATCTCCAAACCTTGAATTATGTTGTTTACATTCCAATTCTCAGAAATGCAATTTACAAAGTAATGAGCTTTGTGCAACATTTTGCAAGTTGTCTTTTATTAGTATTCCATGTAGGTTTACTGCCCTTTCCTTGTGCTTCCTGCATCATATGTGGAAAGCATATGGAAAGTTCATTGTGGCGGTTTACACCCACTTTCTCCATCACCATTATTAAAGTCCGTAACATTTTCTTTGTAATATATTCATTCAGTTGTCAGTTGTATTTTTTTTTCATCCTTGTAAATGTTTTATACATGTTAGTTATACAATGGAGCCCACTTAATTGGATATCTTTTAATTGAATAACCCTGTTAACCCTTTACCCAACACAGACGATATCCAAATTTATTCCAACAAAACCATATCATGTGACCCCCGTTCCAACGAGGAGTCACATGATATGGTTTTGTTGAAATTTTTGGAAAAATATTTTTTTTAAATGCTCAATTTGCATATTTGCGGGCGGATGCGGGCAATTTGTTGGGTAAAGGGTTAAATGAATATAGGGTAAGGCAGGGTTTCCGCTAGGGGAAAATTTGTGGGTCCGGTAGTTTAAAGAAAGTGAAACTCAGACGCTGAAGGCGCCTGCTGCACATGCCAAAGGCACGTGTGTATAGAGGGGGGACTGGAAATTTTTGATTTTTAGGTGCTCTCTGTGGGCATTCTGGTCGCTAAAATGCTGAATAATTCAAGTGGAAAATATGTATTTTTTCCTCCTACAATTCTCTAAATTCTCACGGGACACACAATACTACATCTGGTTGGAGGTTTCATAAAAATACAAACCCAAAACAACACAAAATCCACGAATCCTGACAGTGACTGCGACGCTTGACCTCAATTTTTTTATACAACCCGATATGTGCCATGTGCGATTACATCATTTATTGCTCGAAATAAAAGCCAGTGATTTCGGACCAAACACAACAATTTGAGTCCGAAATTTTATAGGCCACGTTTAGGATTTGAACTTTGTTTCTCCCTCTCGTCTGGGGGTTATAAAGTATCAGGTTGTCGCCAGTAATAGTAGGCATAGTATACAACATAATTATGCCTATATTACGTGGAAACAAAGGATCCTGAGTGTCGTTACAATACAGCATTGTACTCAACATTTTAACCACCAGCTTCTCTGACTGATCATAGTATGATCGGCAGGGGGAATGGGTCCGGTCGACATACCCGCAGCCGGTCTAGCGGAAACCCTGGGTAAGGGTAGTAGCCTATTTATTATTTCGTGCATTGGTTGAGCGTTCGCGACTTGTATTTGGCAGAAGGTATCGCGTTAGCTATAATAAGGAGCAGTGCTTATTTACACAGGTAAACAAGCCCTGCTCGTTTTTTGTAACCCACCTTAAGGTTGTTGGTATAGAAGTTTTCTTGAATGGCCCGTTGGCCATTTTAAATAATTGTTAATGATGCAAGATCCCCCCCCCCCACACACTTGAGGAAGGAGGAGACTAATGTACTGGAAAGAGTTGAAAATGATTTGTTTATAATTGATTAAATATTATATCATCTATTCTCTTATTTAGTCGTTGGAAACCCTGCCAGGAATGAATGAGAACCCGCTTCTTAGCCCACAGTTTTTACCAAACTGGGGACCTCAATGGGATCCTCTTGTTTTGATCGGGGCCGGTGAACGGGCATTTCTCTGTGGAGGACTGTTGGAGGTGCTGGCTTCAATTAGAACTATACCAGGCTCTAGTTGCGGTGTGAATCGAGAGGGGCGGGGCTCAGGTCTGTTACAAAACCATTCACCATACATGTACCTCCTGTACAAATTTAACCTGTAAATTGAATGTACGTTTTACTACGTTGTAGAAAAAACTCCTGTTAATTGAATAAAAAATCTTAAAAGTTGTTGAGAAATTACCCTGACTTTCCCTAATTTTTTGGGGGCGACTATAGAAATTAGCGGTGTCCGTCCATCCGTCCGTGCGTGCGTCTCTCCATCTGTCCCACTTGGTGTCCCCATGATAACTCCAGTTTGGATCATTTGATTGGAACCAATTTTGGTATGTGACCTTCTTAGCCCAAACCACAGGTCAAGTTCGAATATGGGTTTCGCCAGATTTTTTTATTTGAGTTATACCCCTTTTTCGACTTAGAAATTTCAAGATTTGCAGTGTCCTGATGATAACTCCAGTTAGGATTATTTGATCGGAAAGAATTTTGGTATGTGACTTTCTGGGGTAATAATACAGGTCAAGTTCGAATATGGGTTCGGACTGATCATTTTTTACTAGAGTTATTCCCCTTTTTCGACTTGTTTTTTCAGGGGACATGTGGCCGAGCGGCCTTTTATTTTCCTTTGTTTATAGACCTGTTTGGCCTCAGTACATCCAGTACAGGCATTTAATATTTTATATCTTGTTTGACAGAGCTCATTGAGCTCTGTCAAACGAGATATAATAGAATAAATGCTAAGTTTATCTCGAGAATACAGGAAAGTGACACGATCCCTGTTAATTGAATAGTCCTTTAATTGAATAATTTTCTTTGGCAAAGTGACGATTCAGTTAACCCACTACCCAACGAATGGGCCACATCTGCCCGCGTAATATGCAAATTCAGCAGTTGTAAAAATATTATTTTTCAAAAAAATTCAACAAAACCATATCATGTGACCCCTCGTTGGAACAAGATTGTCGAGCTTGTTCCAACGAGGGGTCACGTGATATGGTTTTCTTGAAATTTTTTTTAAAATTAGAAAAATTGATATTTAAAATAATAAATTTTGATATCGTCTGCATTGGGTAAAGGGTTAACAAGGTTTCACTGGACCAGTGAATGATAAATAAATTGGCAATCTTTGGGTTGCCCTCACTGAATCTTTCTTAGTTGTGTTACAAGTTTGTTATTTTATCTCTCATCTGGTGCATAAATGCAATTTGCAAAGTAATGAGCTTTGTGCAACAGCTTGCGAGGTGTCAATTATTAGTATTTCATGTATTTACTGCCGTTTCCCTATGATTCATTTGTGGATAGCATATGGAAAGGTTATTGTGACTGTTTATACATGTACCCACTTTCTCTGTTATGACCATTATTAAAGTCATTAACTATGTTTTTGGCAATATAATCATTCATGAATTGTATTTTTCTTTTCATCCTTGTTTACAAATGTTTTATAGTTATCCCGGTGAATGATAAATGGGCACATTGATCAAAATACCTTTTTTTTATTTGTATAGCAAAATTCTATACATTTTCAAAAAATGTATAGCATTTTTTGAAAGTTGTGTAGCATTTTTATTTTTCAAATTCAGTATACAATAATGAGTACTTTGGTCCCTAGAAAACATTTGACATATAGTTACATGTATATTAGTAGAAGCTGCGGTTAAATTGTAGTGATTTAAACGGACATAATTTTGATAGATTTATAAGTGATAATGCATCTTGTGGATGCGGTCATGTATATGAAGACACTGAACACTATTTATTAATGTGTCCTCTATATGCAGAACAAATAGAAACTGTTGAAAACTTTGTCTTTATTGGTGGCCTTTGTTTGAGCTAAACCGATTTGACACCTTTGAACAATACAGTTAACTGCCTTTTGTCTGACCAGCTTCAAGGAGATACAATGGAACATAAGGGTTATATTGATCTTAAAACAACATGACAAAACATAATATTTCTCTGTATTTATTAAGAAAGATTATGAGCTGATTATGAGGATGACACTTTTCAGAATTTAATGATGATAAAATGTAATAACCATATACCCCAGTGTCGTAATTGAAAGCAATGTACATTTGGTTGTATCTTTAATAATTTATGACTTGTCATGGCAAGAAATAGGCAGTATGTATTTTTGGTTTCTATTCCTTTTTTTACAGTAGTTCCTTGGGAAATGAATAAAACGTGTGTGCTATTTTTTCCTTTTTCACCTTCACCACGCCCAGACATGCAGCTTCCAAATCTTCAACTGTTAAAGAGGGTCGAAAGGGGCTTGCCCCACAGTGTCCCTGCGTGCCTTCGGTGCGCGAAACCATTCAACTAATTCCTTAACTGTTTTCAGTTGATTATGTTGGAGTGCAACCCCTCATAATTCCCACAACAGTTTTCCCAATAAGCATGTTCTGAAACTGAGAATCAAGAAATTCTTAATTTCATAACAATAGGGAGTTTGGCTTGAACATTTTTCACCTCTTCAGTTATATTTTGCATGTCCCCTGCTAACAATAGCAAAAAAGCAAAGTTCATATATAAGCATACAAGTTATGAAGCTTTCGATTTAATGAAATATTGCCATGGTAATTAAAAGTAATTGAAAAGTAATTAATTACATTTCATGAAGTAATTGTAATTAATTACTTTGAAATTAAAAGTAATTGTAATTGAAAAATTAAAAGCAATTGTAATTGTAATTAATTACATTTACAGGTAATTGCCCCCAACCCTGGTTACAGAGTTTTTGCCCTTAAACTTGGAAATTTGATAGTTTTACAAGTTTTCCACACTTTTTTTGGTTATGGATGGAAATATTGAAATAATTTTTTGTCTGTAGCTTCCTAATGGGTACCTTCACATCAAGTTTTAATTTCATTTCGATCCTTTCGTTGATCAAAGAGTAGTGTTCAACCGATTACCAAAAATGGTCGTTGACCGATTACCAGTTATTTGAGCGCACGATGCCGATTCCAATTGTAATACCGTGCACTAGGACAAGTCGAGGCTCGAAAGAACTATATTAAACTGAACATTAAACTTCGTTGCCTGGGATCGAAATAAAATTACCAGTCACGCACACTTGGGTGGTAAACGTGGCTCTCAGAGCCACGTTTACTGCCCATGTGCATGCGACTGGTAATTTTACTTCTGCCTGAGTCACTGGAGTGTAACCGTCATTTTTCCGGTATGAACTAGCGATTTTGCTCAGTTGTAAGCTTTGCATGTCGTTTAACTTGTATACCCCATAAATGGACTTTTAGAGAGATTAAGAATACACATTGTGGTTGTTTCTCAACTTCATTGAATGGTATCATTGGCATCAGTTTACATTAACAATGTGAACAATTGCAGAAGATAACAAAATGCGGTTAATGAATGATCTCAAAATGCTTGGCAACAATCGGTTGAACCGATATTCCAGGAGCCGTTGCCATTGTCATCCGATTGCCTGACTGGTTCTGATCATCGGTTGAACACTATCAAAGAGTGGTTGCCCTTGAACTTGAAAATGTTATATATTAGTTGCAATTAAAGCTCCTCATCCATCATACAGACTGCTGTTGACTGGAAAGCAAGACTTCATTATAAATATCTCCTTTATATAATAATGATATTAATAACCTGGAATCTAAATCAGCTATTTCACTGTAGAGATGGGCGGTTAACTGAAAATTTGGTTTGATTTCAGTTTTGTTATCAAAACCGAAAAAATTACAGAAAACCGTTGTCGTGTGTTTCAACTTCAGTGTTGAAAAACTCTAATCAGGTCTTCAATTGTCATAAAATTAACCTTTTTTCAAATTTCAGAGTCGCGATACCCTGTTTTCAGAACAGCTGTAGTAATTGGTATTGCGTTCAAGCATATCATTTACCACGAAAATAAGTGACAAAATTTCTTCTTACGCATCGTGTTTTAAATTTCATCTGTTTATCAAATGTGATTTCCTTTGCTGAACTGGAACTTGTCACTTGTTCCACATTTATAATGATAAATATATTTATTTCTACACATAATTTTGAAAGCATGAACTCCAAAGCCAGTGTCAAAATCACAGTTGAAGTTGGATGGAAATTTCGGGTTACAATGACCTATATGAGCGACTTTTACTTGATAAAATGTTTATGGTCGGCATAATATTTTATGGTGTGTCGGGTTACCCAAAACACAGGTATTTGGGGAGGAGGTCTAATTTTGCATCAGACTCAAAGCAAAAATCATTTTTCTCAAACTTGAAACTCTTGAGATAATTTTTGCAAATGCATTGTGCTCAAGAAATTAGAACCGGCGTAGGCTATTACACAGGTGAGTCGAACTGGAAACGGAGTCCCAGTAACACAGACTGGCACCAAATACATGTTATATGCAAATGCAATGTATTATGTTTGTACAATGAAAACCAAAACCGACAAGACATTTGAAAACTGCCCATCTCTATTTCACTGGCCTCTCAAGACAGGTGGTCTCTCAAGGATGTTTTTCCAGTACTGTACACTGTTCGAATTGCAAACTGTTTCAATTGCATGGCCCACAGTGATGGTTCCAATCACTTTGCATCTTGTTTGACCTATCTCCCATGAAAAAATTTTAACCCTTTACAGAAAAACACACGATGTCTGAATTTTTGATTTTTTTTTTTTTCTCTCTCTCTCTCTCGCAATCTTACTCATCTCCAATTATATGTATCTTTATGGTGATGTTTACATGCCAGCAATTATGTTTATGTTTCTTTTTTAATTTCATTAAAACATGGCCACCAGTGGCCATCTCAGATTTTGCTTTTAAATTGTCTGTAATTCCTAGTGTTTAACTGATGATCGGAACAGGCCATCACAATCGGCCGATTGTGGGTAGTCGGATGGCAACAGCAATGGCAATGGCTCCTGAAACATCGGTTCAACGGATTTGTTCCCAAACATTTTGTGATGAGTCATAAACCGAATTTTATTATCTTCTGCAATTCTTCAATGTTAATGTAAAATAATGTCAATGATATCATTCAGTAAAGTTGAGAAACAACCATAATGCGTATTCTTAATCTCCCTAAATGCCCCTTTACGGGATATACAAGTTAAACGACATGTAAAGCTTACAATTGGGCGTACTTGCGGCAATCGCCTGTTCATTCCGGAAAAGTGAAGGTTGCGCCCATTAACTCGGGTCGCAGTAAAATCACCAGTCGCTCCCAGATCCACGTTTACCACCCAAGTGTGCCCGGCTGGTAATTTCACTCCGACCCCAGTTAAAGAAGTTTAACACTGTGAAAAATGTTCAGTTCTTTCGAGCCTCGACTTGTCTAGTACTGCCTGGTATTACAATCGGCATGAGAATCGGCCGATTGTGAGCTCAAATAACCGGTAATCGGTCAGCGACCATTTTTGGTAATCGGTTGAACACTAGTAATTCCTATAGCATATCCTACAGTTAGTCGTTTAGTTCAGTCCCTTCTTGGTGATGTTGAGCTGCAGTGTGATTGACACTTTCATAATTAATATTTGAATTGTTGATATTGTTTAATTACATAGCTGGCTTGTGAGAACGGATCCAGCAGATGTTGCCAGAGTAGAACGACTAACATATATCAGTACAGATGATGAACGAGACACAGTGCCTATACCCAAACCAGGTGTGAAGAGTCAGATTGGTAATTGGATGTCATTGACCGATATGGATGATGCTCTAAGCATGAGGTTTCCAGGATGTATGAAAGGTAACTAATTGCATGATTTGTTGTATTTAACTCTGGCATTTTCCACTGGTGTACTGTACTGTCATCACAAATGACAATAAGCAGTCTGACATTTGCAGAATGAGGTCCCCAGAGGGTGAATTTGATGATGCTATCCCATACAGTGGGCAAATTAATTCTCTGGGTACCTCTTTTGAGTTTTGAGACCCTGATTCAGATTGAGGTTCGCAGTGGGTAAATTTAGTGATGCTACCCTGCTCTGCGGGGTAGCATCACTAAATTCACCCCCTGGGTGACCTCATTTTACAGATGACAGTCTGCTTATTTTCTGGCTTGACAAAAATAAATACCATTTCAGAAGGGGCAACCAGTTTCATAGCCCTTTGCTTAGAATTTATGATTCTAGAACATTTTGTCTACCCATATGTACCAGGGATTTTTTTTGAGTGTCCACAGGCACCGAATGTGGGACCCTTTCCCATTGGTATATTGGCATGATTTTTCCCAATTGAAACCAAAGATATTCCTCATTCAAATAAAAATTTAATTATTCTTTAATTCTTGAAGGTCTAATTTTGCCCCTGACATGAAAAGTCGAAGGTGTATCTAGTGGAGACCTCCGCCTGTCCAGATGTTCATCCGTCTGTCCATTCCAACATTTCCCACTGTTACTCTGATTTGAATGATATTTGGTGTTGTGATAGAGCATCATAGGGGAGTGATACCTCTATAGCATGAGTTTCTTCCACACATTTTTCCAGAGTTATGTCCCTCTTTCATTCTTTCGACTTTTGCACCTCAGGGGAACATGCTTTGCATTGCCCTCTCTTGTTTTGACTTTCATCACTTTTTTACTGCAACATGGGCTTCTAAAGGCAGTTTATATGCATTATCAAATTACAGCCCAAGAACCTTGTCAGTTGTTTCTAGGCAAATCTTGGCTGCCTACATAGGCAGCCAAGACTTGCCTAGACACAACTGCAAAGCCACAGAATGTAAACTACATGTATCACATAAATATTCATCATTGTGGCGCCGCCCCACGAAGTGGGGAGCGACATATAGGGATTACTTTTGTCATCTTGTGTCGTCCGCGTCATCACTTTCTCTTATCCGCCACTCCTCTTTAACCTATGAATGGATTTTGATGAAACTTTCAGTGATTCTTTATCACATAATGGCATTGTGCACCTCCTATTTTATTTTTTGATCCGCTGTATTTTTTCCAGAGTTATGCCTCGTCGTCTTGCGTCGTCCGCGTCGTCGTCCGCGTCACACTTTCTCTTATTCGCCACTCCTCTTTAACCTATGAATGGATTTTGATGAAACTTTCAGTGATTCTTTATCACATAATGGCATTGTGCACCTCCTATTTTATTTTTTGATCCGCTGTATTTTTTCCAGAGTTATGCCCCTTTTCCACATAGAATTCTGTCTGAAACGCCAGGCGACACATGTCTTCCATGGAAGACTAACATCTAAGTTTAGTAGTATAAGAACAATTTATTAGAGAACACAGAGACTGATCACCATTTCATGAGACTGTTTATTATAAAACATACTACATATACTACACATGTACATGTAGTAGCCTCTGTATTAATGTTCAATATGAAGGTAACATTTCTTATTCTTTGTGTGTTTCTTTTCCAAAACAAATTCCCAATTGGAACCTCTGTGACGTGAATTTTCCCAATTGCATGAGCCCTGGTCCCTTTCTCAAAGAGGACAGAACAATCCCTGAGTTCACCAAAATGGATCATTATGTCAACTTCTTGAGGCAAGAAATTACATTAAAGTTTCCAGAAGTCTTGGGATGTCATATCTTCACAATCAGCTTGTGTGTAACAAGATCCTTGCTTCACACGATGTGGTTTTGCAGAATTTTTTTTGAAAAATATTTGTTTTCCAATGGCTCATTTTGTAAGTTATGCAGGAAGATGTGGTTCTATTCATTATCTAAAGGATTAAGGCATGTTTCCAAGATGAGCAAAATTAACGAATTTGGGATGCTGGATAATTGTTGGGGAGATCAGAAGAAACTTGATATTGGTACGGTAAACAGAAAAGTTTCCCCCAACGCTCATATTCTTAGCAAGTGCTTGATATTCATCTTGAACTTGTTGATATTTTGTTACTCAGGATTTCTGCTGATAGTTTTTTTGGAGAGTGCCTGTAGGCCGGGAATATTTTATTTTTATGTGTACCCATACACATGATGCTGGCATCCGGGGTGGCCATCCGTCGTTCATCCATCCTTTGTCCGTCTGTCTGACTGTCCGTCCATCCATCTGGCGTCCATATCCATTTCATTGGCGTTCGATAACTTGAAAAATATTGCTTGGATTGTCAAGTTACTTTATATTTGTGTTCAGGTTACTGATTTGCCAAGCTGTATAGTTTTTGGTGGAAATCTGATAATTTGATCCTGAGATATTAACTCTTTATCCTTCAAATTGAGAAGAATTCTTCAATCTCTTTGGCATGAGATAACTCAAAAAATATCAATCCAATTGTCAAGTTACTTTATATATATCTTCAGGTTACTGATGTTCCAAGCTATATAGTTTTTGGTGTAAATCTGTTATTTTGATTCTTAGATATTAACCCTTTATCCTTGAAACTGAAAATTCCTCCAATCCCTTTGGCATTCGATGACTTGAAAAATATTGCTTGGATTGTCAAGTTACTTTATATTTGTGTTCAGGTTACTGATGTGCCGAGCTGTATAGTTTTTTGTGTAAATCTGATAATTTGATCCTGCAATATTAACCCTTTATCCTTCAAATTGAAAATTCCTCAAATCCCTTTGGCATTCGATAACTTGAAAAATATTGCTTGGATTATCAAGTTACTTTATATTTGTGTTTAGGTTACTGATGTGCCGAGCTGTATAGTTTTTGGTGTAAATCTGATAATTTGATCCTGTGATATTAACCCTTTATTCTTCAAATTGAGTACTCCTCCAATCCATTTCTTCGGCATGCGATAACTGAAAAAATATTAATCCGATTATCAGGTTACTTTATATATGTATTCAGGTTACTGATGTGCTGTGCTGTATAGTTTTTTGTGCAAATCTAATAATTTGATCTGGAGATATTAACCCTTTATCCATCAAATTAGGCACTCCTCCAATCCATTTCTATATGTACCCATACCATGTGTGGTGTACATAATGTCGGCATCCAGGGTGGCCCTCTGCCATACAGCTTTCTACCAGTTGCGTGTATGGGTACACATCTGACAATTTCATCGGCCTATTTTTAGAAACTTGCATAGAACCAAATTTCATATGCATGATCCTTATCATATGTCAGTTCAAGTTTGTTCAAATAAAAATGGTCACTCCCACAGGGGGGTACCATAGAGCCATAATTCAGTTAGCATCCACAAAAATGTTTTTACAAAATTAAAAGAATCTTTTCCAGAACTTACCAATCAGAATTTTTTGGTTACTCGGTGCACAACATCCTTAAAGGGAGGTCAGATTCAGGTTTGTTCATAACAAGTCCCTGTGTTCACATTTGGGCTCCCTATGGGAACCTGAATTTTAACTTGGTGCAATATGAGGAAATTTATTTAAAAATCTTGTTCAGATCTACCATTCAAAATCTCTTGATATTTGGTATACTGCAACTTTGGAGGAGGGGGTTAGCTTGAAGTTTGTTCAGATCAAGTCCCTGGAGTCATATTAAGCCACACAGTGCGATCCTGAATTTTAATTTAGTGTAATATGAGAAATATATTTTAAAAAACTTCTACCAATCAGAATCTTTTGATATTCTGCTCTGTAGCATCCTCAGTGGGATGAGTTTCAAGTTTGCGCAAATCAAGACTCTGGGTTCAAATTGTGGTTCCCTATCAGAAACCAAATTTTAACTCGGTCCAATGGGTGTGTTGTGGCTCTGGTTACTGCATTGGACCTCAAATGAAAAGTCCCTGGTTCAGTCTGCATCCGGGGCAACTGCATTGTGACCTTGGACAAGGCTCTTAATCCCACTTTTCCACACGTGGCATGGTGGCGATGCACTAGGTGGTACACTTGTCTTTAACCAATGCTAACCCTGCTTGTGCAGAGTTAGTGTGTTGGGGAGTCTGGCGGTTGCTCTCCACATCTTGATGATTCTCTCTGGGTACTCCCGTTTCCTCCATCCATAAAACTGCCAGACATGAGGTGACCCTGGCTGCTGGAAGTGTCATTAAATCCCAATAGAAAAAAAGTTTTGAAATTTTGATTGATCTATAACTAAGGTTTGTTATTCACTGGAGACTGTTGGAGAGTGAAAGATTCAGTTTGTCTACCGTTACCTAATGAACCGACCATAAACATCCATGAATTTATAGACTGAGCAGTTGAAAAAAAATGTTTCATAACATTCAAACAAAACTGTATCATGTGACCCCCTCGTTGGAATGAGCTCAAGCTTGTGCCAATTGTGTGTTCCATGATAAGGTTTTGTTTAAATTTTTTGAAAAATTCAAGCCTCAAAATAAGCCATGAATGGTCGTTCAGGTTACGCTGAGGTTACCACAAGGGTGAAATATCCGAACAAATTATAGGTTACCACAAAATAAATATTGTATGGCCGGTACATTATTTCCACCATTGGCAAGTTTTCTGATCAAAGTTGGCAATCTTTCTTGACATGGTCAGCACAGTTTGTTTAATTGCTTTTTTTCAGAACTTGCACAAATATAAGGTTCCGCTCCACAGTTTCGCACTATTGCACAGGGGTGAAATTCTAAACATAGGGCATATGTTGAAACTAAGGCCATGTAAAATAGAGATATATTTTTAGTATCAGATATATGATTACTTTAGGTTTTTTGTTGGACAAGAGAATTTGAAGTTTTGGTCCCAAAGTTGGAGTCTGATACATAGGGGTAAATTACCAGATGAATATGGGAAACAGTGGCTTTGAAAAATTGGCTATTTTTTAAAATGTAATTTTTACACGGATTTGTTACCAGACAGGTAACTAAAAATTGAGACGGAAACATATACATTTTTTTTTGCATTTTAGAAATGGGATGCTCTGTTCCAGGGGTGGGTAGGTGGGGTTGGTGGGAAAATTCTGCTTTCGAGGCTGCTAGGTGGCTGAAAATGACTGGTTTCGGCATTTTTTCATGCAATTTTTCAGGTTGAAGTCTGGCCTTTGACAATAAATTATTCCACCCAAATTCATATTGTTTATTTCTACTTAGTCAGATAGTGTTATATGTTTTTTGAGGATTTGGGAAATGTAATACATGTAATGAGTTAGATAACAAAGCTACAGAATATTTGCATTTGAAGAGAGTGTATGGCATGTCATATTTGGAAATGCCTGGAAAACTGTCTTAAATAAAAAGAACTCACGTACAATCTCGCATTGGCGAGATCACACATGAGTTGCTGCTATTCACTTTCAAGATGAAGTTCAACAACATGCTTCGCCTGTAAAAACTTAGAAGGCGACAGGTTAACAGAATTGAATATTCTCACAAGTGGTAATGTTTAACTTATAGGGTACAGCCATGTTATTTGAGCGTAACCTGCTAACAGGTTATGATCTAGGGCCTTTATTTCGGGGCCTGGAAATTTTAAAAACCCTGTAATTAGAATAATAAATTTTGATATTGTGTATGTTTGGTAAAGTGCTAAAAATGTTTTCTTTTGCAGGAAGAACAATGTATATTATACCCTTCAGCATGGGTCCTGTAGGATCACCTCTCTCTAAAATTGGTATACAGCTCACAGATTCAGCTTATGTGGTTGCCAGTATGAGAATTATGACAAGGATAGGTGGAAATGTTCTTAAGGTTTTAGGAAATGAAGAATTTGTCAAATGTTTACATTCAGTTGGCCGTCCTCTACCTCTCACTGGTAAGCATTTACAGTACAGTTGCCGTGGGCAGGTCAAAATCCACATGTGGCAGTGATGTCCATGCATACATTTATAATAATAACTAGTGGGTGATACCGGACGTTGCACGGGAGAAGATGGTTATATCAGCTGTTTTCGAAATAAAAGGTCAAGGTCACCAATTTCAAAGTCAAGGTCACCCCCACACGGGCACCCCGATAAAGGCAAAATGATCGATGGGTCAATATACACGCACATATGAAATTTTAGACCGATCAGCCCAACCGTTTTCAAAATAAAGAGTCAAGGTCACCAATTTCAAGATCAAGGTCACCCCGCACAGGCACCCTGATAAAGTCAAAATGATCGGTGGGTCATTATATCTGCACATAGGAAATTTTAGCCCGATCGGCCCAGACGTTTTCGAAATAAAAGGTCAAGGTCATCAATTTCAAGGTAAAGGTCACCCCACATGGGCACGGCACCCATCCCATGTTACTCGCAGGGACGAATTACCCCCGTGTAGAAAATTTGAGATCGATTGGTCGAGAAACGGAGGAGTTCACACGGAACAAAGATAGAGAGAGAGATAGAGATATAGATGCAGACATTCGCATTTATATATTAGATTTATATGTAATAAAAATCATCAGCTTCATTAATTATATTTTTGATAGTTATTCCTATAATTAGTGTTTGGAATTTAATAATATTGTGTCCATGGAAATATTTCCACCTGTGAAAGTGACCAATCCATGGAGGTCGTACTGTATATAAATGTATAAATTTTCATTTTCAGTGCCAAGTCGTTCAGTGCCAAGTCATTCGGTGCTGGGTTGAAAAACTGTTTAAAACCTACTTTTGGATTAACCCTTTCAGTCCGTTATGCATAAGTTTGTTAGAAGAGAAAAAGTTTGAAGTCCATGAGCACACAACAGAGAATATGAAGGCAACTTAAATTTCATTCTGCTTCATGTGAAACCTCATAGTACTCATTTGTATTGAATCAAAATTTCAATACAAAAATCTTTGCAGAAATTTGATTCTGAATTATTCTCGAATTTGAAGTAATGAATAAACACCAATCACAGTTCTCCAGGGCTAGAGGATGAAATTTTTACTAAATATCCATGCATTTACAAAATAGATTCAGCAGTTTTAATGCCCCCGAGAGAACCTCTCGGGTGCATTATGTTTTCACCATGTCCGGCCATCATCCGTCTGTTAACTTTTGGTTTCCATCCAGTAACTTAAGAACCGTTTATTTGATCAGCCATATTGAATTTGTTTTCCGTCCAATAATGAATGCTGACTAAAATCATTTTTGGCTCACCAACGTTAGTTGTGTGAGCCTATGGCATAGCCCTCATGTCGGCGTCGGCGTCCGCTCTCAAATATTTTGAACTTTTGTGTACAGGTTTTGATTTTTTGGCTTTTCAAATTTTTTTTAGTTTCAGCATATTGCTATAGTGGTTCACTATAACATTTAACTCTTTTCCAGGGTATTTTGTCGTAATTTTAACCCTTTGAATCAAATTTTAGACTTATTTTGATGTTTGCGTGCAGGTTTTGATGGTTTTTTTTTCCTTTCTTCCAAGTGGAGATTTACCTTGCAGCATATGTCCATGCTTTCTATTGTATGTATACATGCATCTTATGGCTATGTTTGTATTATTTAACCCTTTTCCTGCTGAATTACTTCAATTTTGGACTTTTATGTACAGCTTTTGGACTTAGGCTTACAGCTTCTTACTTTTATGTACAGGTTGTGATAAAAAAAAAACAACTTCAAGTGATGTTGACCTCACTGCATATTGCAGTGGTGGTTATTATAACATTGATATCTTTCCAGTGCATTTTTAAAATTTTTTTAACCCTATGAATAGATTTTTAGACTTATTTTGACGTTTGTGAGCAGGTTTTCATGGGGTTTTTTTTTCTCCTTTCTTCCAAGTGTAGAGTTTCTGCATTTTGCTATGGTGGTTCACTATAACATTTAACTCTTTTCCAGGGTATTTTGTCTTAATTTTAACCCTTTGAATCAAATTTTAGACTTATTTTGATGTTTGCGTGCAGGTTTTGATGTTTTTTTTTCCTTTCTTCCAAGTGGAGATTTACCTTGCAGCATATGTCCATGCTTTCTATTGTATGTAAACATGCATCTTAGGGCTATGTTTGTATTATTTAACCCTTTTCCTGCTGAATTACTTCAATTTTGGACTTTTATGTGCAGCTTTTGGACTTAGGCTTACAGTTTCTTACTTTTATGTACAGGTTGTGATAAAAAAAAACAATTTCAAGTGAGGTTGACCTCACTGCATATTGCAGTGGTGGTTATTATAACATTGATATCTTTCCAGTGCATTTTTAAAAAATTGTTAACCCTTTGAATAGATTTTTAGACTTATTTTGACGTTTGCGTGCAGGTTTTTCATGGGTTTTTTTTTTTCCTTTCTTCCAAGTGTAGAGTTTCTGCATATTGCTATGGTGGTTCACTATAACATTTAACTCTTTTCCAGGGTATTTTGTCTTAATTTTAACCCTTTGAATCAAATTTTAGACTTATTTTGATGTTTGCGTTCAGGTTTTGATGGGTTTTTTTTCCTTTCTCCCAAGTGGAGATTTACCTTGCAGCATATCTCCATGCTTCTTAGGGGTTATTATTATATTATTTAACCCTTTAGCTGCTTATTTTCTTTAATTTTGGACTTTTGTGTGCAGGTTTTGAACTTTTTTTTTTACTCCAGCCACCCGTTTACATTGGCCACCTGTTGGTGAGCCACGGGGTACTGATACCCCCTCTAGTTAGCTCAACTTTGGCGAAGCCAAATTTGAGCTTTTGCATGGCTCGTCGTCCGTCTGTCCGTACGTCAACAATTGGATACGGCTCGGGCTAGAGGCCATATTTATGAACCGATCTTTACGAAACTTCTTGGGTACCTTTGTTATGACTGTGGGACGAGAACGAGTGTTTTTGGGTGCGGTCCAAAATTCAAGACGGCTGCCAGCCGCCATTTTGTACCGACGATGCAGAAATCTGTTTTTTGTACAGAACTTCTATATGAAAGCTCTGATTTGAATAATTTTTTGTAGGAATGTTTAGTACCATGAGATACATTACATATCATACGGGTTTTTTTCTCGTGCTTAAATTATGCAAATTAGACTAACTTTGATTTATTTAGTGTTACTTTCAGCACTGTCAGTACAAATGCCAATACGGCTCGGGCTAGAAGCCGCATTTATGAACCAATCTTTACGAAACTTCTTGGGTACCCTTGTTATCACCGTAAGACGAGAACGAGTGTTTTGGGGTCCGGTCTGAAATTCAAGAAGGCCACTGGCAGCCATTTTGTTCAAAATTAGGGGAAATCAGATTTTTGCGCAGAACTTCCAAATGAAAGCTCTGATTTGAATTTTTTTTTTTTTTATGAATGTTTAGTACCATGGGATACATCACATATAATACTGTTTTTTTTCCCGAGCATAAATTATGCAAATTAGACTAACTTAGATTTACTCAGTGTTACTTTCAGCACTGTAAATGTAAATGCCAATTCGGCTCGGGCTAGAGGCCGAATTTATGAACCGATCTTCACAAAACTTCTGGGGTACCTTTGTTATCACGGTTGGACAAGAACGAGTGTTTTGGGGTCCCGTTCGAAATTCAAGATGGCCACTGGCAGCCATTTTGTACCGAAATTAGGTGTAATCAGTTTTTTGTACAGAACTTCTATATGAAAGTTCTGATTTGAATAAATTTTTCGACAATTGTTTAGTACCATGGGGTAGATCACATATAATACAGGTTTTTTTCTCATGTGTAAATTATGCAAATTAGACTAACTTTGATTTATTCAGTGTTACTTTCAGCACAGTAAGTGCAAATGCCAATATGGCTCGGGCTAGAGGCCATATTTATGAACCGATCTTCACAAAACTTCTTGAGTACCTTTGTTATCACTCTGGGACGACAACAAGTGTTTTGGGTCCGGTCCGAAATTCAAGATGGCTGCCAGTGGCCATTTTGTACTGAAATTAGGTCCAATCAGTTTTTTGTCTCAACTTCTATACAGCTCATATTTATGAACTGATCTTCACGAAACTTCTTGGGTACCTTTGTTTTCACCTTGGGACAGGAACGAGTGTGTTTTGGGGTGCCTTTGTTATCACTGTGCTATGAGAACAAATATTTTGGGGTTCAGTCAGACCCACTCTGGGACTCAAAGATTTCTTTTCTAGTTTAGCATCTGACTGTCACCCACCTTTACAAAACTTTACCTATACATTTGTTACAAGCTACGGTCAGTATTTATGTACAGACCGTTACAATCCTTTATATGTACCTTTGTTATCAGGTCATTACCTAGATGTTTGTCATTGCTGTGTCACATACTATACATGTACATGTCTTGACAAGTTGAGCTACAGTGTCATTGACACTTTCATTATTTTTTAATTATGCATTGTTGGTGTCCGGAGGAAGCTTCCTTTCTATTTGGATCAGCTAGCTAAGTCATGGTGACCATATGCTTCCTTTCAATGTTGGACCAATGAGCTGAACTAAGATTGCTGCCAGTTGTCAATTCATTATGCTTCCATGGCAGCCATCTTGAATTTGGTTTCTGCCCAATAACTAATGAATGCTGACTCAAACCAATTTTATTTTTGTCTCCCGCTTTTTGTAAAAAATGGGAGATATTAAATTTGGGGTGTCCTTCCATCCTTCCGTGTTTTTTGTTTCCACACTCTAACTTTCCTTACAGTGACCACCAGATTTCGATGACATTTGGGAAGTAGATCACTTTCATCAGTTGTGGGTCCAAGTTCAAATATGGGCATTTTCCGCGCATATTTAATTAGGTTGCTTTAATTTGATTGGCTGATGGTTTCCAGACTCTAACTTTCCTTAAAATCAACCGATTTCGATGAAATTTCATTATGGATTACTTTTATCAATACCTAGGTCAAGTTCGAATGTGAGAAATTTTGTACCGAAAATCTGTCCGTCTGCCTGAATGTCTGCACCGTGTGTCAACACACCTCAGACTAAAAGATGTATTTATGAACCGATCTTCACGAAACTTTTTGGGTATCTTTGTTATCATTGTAAGACCAAAATATGTGTTTTGGGGTTTGGTCCAAAGTTCAAGATGGAAACCAGTGGCCATTTTGTTCCAAAATTGGGTGTAATCAGTTTTTTGTACAGAACTTCTATATGAAAGTTCGGATTTGAATAAATTTTTTGTATGAATGTTTAGTAACATGCAATACATCACATATAATATGGGTTTCGTTCTCATGCAAAAATTATGCAAATCAGGGAAACTTTGATTTATTCAGTGCTACTACTAATACACAGTAAGTGCACACCTTCCGTGTTTTTTGTTTCCAGACTCTTAACTTTCCTTACAGTAAGTCGATTTCGATACAATTTGGGTAGTAGATCACTTTCATCAATTGTGGGTCCAAGTTCGAACATGGACATTTTCCACCCGTATTTAATTAGGTTGCTTAAATTTGATTGACTGATGGTTTCCAGACTCTAACTTTCCTTAGAGTTGACCGATTTCAATGAAATTTCATATATGGATTACTTTTATCAATACCTAGGTAATGTTCGAATGTGGGAAATTTTGTACCGAAAATCTGTCCGTCTGCCTGTCCGTCTACCCATGCATCAACGCTCCTCGGACTAAAAGCCGTATTTATGAACCGATCTTCAAGAAACTTCTTGTGTATCTTTGTTATCAATGTGAGACCAGAATATGTCTTCATCATTACTTCTTTTGCAACTCTACAAAGTCAGACTCTCCCAGTACCATATACAGACCACCATATTATCTGGACATCACTTCCAAGGTTTCATTACTTCCAATCACAAGCTTTAAAGGTTGGTTAACACTTTTCACATCGGTTTAATGTAATATGTCTTATCATACAGCCTTAATTTTTAGTGATTCTCACAGTTATACTCCACATCACTTGCTTTGACAGTGACCTCCGTGAAAATAAATCTGATAACCACTGTCTGAAGCACTGTCTGTTCTGTCTCTCCTAAATAACTTCCACTTGCAACTCATCTATATTCCACTGGATGCATTAATTCCCCTTGAAACTGCTGCCCAGTGGGAAACATGAATTCACTGAATTTGCTTGTTTTGTGATGCATTGTTGGTGTCTAAAAGAAACTTCCTTTTGATTTTGTTTATGCCCCCGAGACTTACCTACCCTACATTCAATACAGGCATTTAATATATTATATCTTGTTTGACGGAGCTCTTGTCAAACAAGATATAATAGAATAAATGCTTGGTTTACCTCTAGAATACAGGAAAGTGACTGAATCCTTGTTAATTGAATACGCCTGTTAATTGAATAATTTTCACTTGCAAAGTGGCTCTTCATTTAACCGTTGAAGTGCTAAATTATTTTTGGTCATCCAATTTTGTCCACGTCTTGGCAGACCTGGACTTTTAAAAAATCTAGGGAAGCTACTACGTCTCCGCTAAATCTGTGGCTATTCTTTACTTAAGTCTATTATTAATAAGGGAATTGGAGGTTTAAGGAGAGCTATTCCAGCTCTTAAGGAGAGCAATTGTGGCTCACCTTAAATTGATTTTGCAGAAGCCATGGAGGGTGGGAGCTATAGTTCTCCTCAAAAGACCTGGCCTGTCCAGGGCTCGATTTAACTGGATTCACATAGTGATTTTTGAAAGAATTTTCAACTATAGCCAATCAATTTCACAAGACAAAAACATATAAATAATAGGAAATGCTAATCAAAATTTATCCAAAAGTAGTAAACTGCTATTCAATTTTAAAAAATTGAATCGACTCCAGTCTTCGTCTCTTTGCCTTGTTACAATTTAGGAGACAGTGCCTAGTGGCGGTACTCTTCCATAAATTGTAGTAAGGCAAATCCTTTCAGATTAAATAATTTCAGTTCAAAAATAATATGAAGCACATCCACAGAATATGAAGCCATTAAGTTGCAGCATCTGTACTTCAGAATAAAACCCAAATATAGGCTTCTAGCACTCTACCAGTTAACAGGGTTCCACTGTATTTACAAACAAAAGACTGTGATCTTGCTCCAGTCATTGACAATAAGACCATCATAAGGTAAGCTTCAATGTTATATCTCCATAATGCTTTACCTGATGTATCAGCCATACCCAGTCAGTGCTATACACAAAAAATTAGTATTTTTTTAAATTTTTGCCTAAACAAATTGGCTCCTTCCCTTAAGGGGTCACTAATTATGTTTTTGTGATATACCTGTTGGATATCCACAGTTTGTGACTGTCATCCTGTTACCTGATACGAGGATTACAATCCATTTGTAGGTGTGCCAGTATTCTAAAAACTTTGTGGTTTCAAAAAGTTCTTAGTAATCCTGATCTCTAGGCAGACAGTGCACTAAGTAGCTTTCAGAATTGAGATAGTTGAGTAAAAATGGTGAATTCAACTGTAGATAGAAATGTTTGCACTTTAATTTCTGGTAGAGTTGAATATGTTTCAGGTGAGGCAGTCTCTGAAAGCTGCCAGTTCTGTCACTCATGATCTTTGTTTTTCACTCCCTGAGACCTATTTTTAATTTTCTTTGGTTAAACAAATTTCAGATCCTTTACACAGCAACTGGCCATGTGACCCCAAAAATACTATTGTGGCACATATACCAGACAGGAATGAGATTTGTTCATATGGGAGTGGTTATGGTGGAAACTCCTTATTGGGCAAGAAGTGTTTTGCTCTGAGAATTGGTTCACGATTGGCACAGAGGGAAGGTTGGTTTGCAGAACATATGTTGGTGAGTATAGAGTAGGAATACATGTACTTCAAAGTGTATTGAAATTTTACTGAAAAATTTTGTATCACGTCACTCTTATTGAATGCAATTAGGCCCACAATATAGCCTTATCTGCTGATGTGGCATTAAGCATCAATAAATAAATAAATTGGCCCCAGAAAGTTAGAAATCTGTTTGTCAGGCCCTCCCATATGGTCCCTTTGGCTGCCGCATGCTCTTTTTAGCTCACTGACTGAAAGTCAGGGTGAGCTCTTCTGATCCCTTTTTTCTGTCTTCCGTCTTGAAGATGGTGTTTAGGTCTTTTTTTTTTCCAAACTACTGGCCACATTTTAATGAAATTTCACATGAGTAGTGGTTATAAAGGGGCATTTGGGTTTTTCTTCAAATTGAGTTTTTGCTCATATTGAGGATGGGGTGGGGGCCAAAATGCCCCAATTTTTTTAAAGAATCTTCGCATGAACCATCTGAAGCAGAGACTTGATATTTGGTATACAGCTTCCTTTTGAGGTGTAAACTCAAGTTTGTTCAAGAGAAGTTGGAGGGACAATATTTGTCGTTACAGGAAGGGTAAGAATTTTTTGCCCCCCCCCCAAATTTCTATTTTCAAAACCGAGAGGCTGATTTGAACTAAATTTGATATGAAGGATTAATGGGTCGTAAGTACTTAATTTAGGCCAAAAATTTTCAAAATGCCCTGTGAGAACCGCAGGAGCTAAGAACAGAACAAATTTCAAATGACCACATCTCCAAAACTGCATGGCACTGAGAATTCTTATTTAGTGTGAAGCTTCCTTATGACCAACATTGGAATGGTCCAAAAAAAAATTGCTAACGGTTTTATCATAGGGTACTTTTTGGGGACAGTGAAAAAATGCTGAGTCAGCATTTTTTAACACTGTGGGTAATGGGGAAAAAACATTTAGGACTCTTCTCCCAAACCACTTCTCCAAAAGCTTTCAAATTTCACATATAACATCTTTGGAAGATCATTTCACATGTTTGTTGAAATCAAATCCCTGACTCTCTGAGGGAGCCCAAATTTTTTAAGTTAGCGCAGTATGAGGAATTTTTCCTTGAAAATGTTCTTCAGATCCTCCAATCAGAATCTTTTGATATTTGCTTTGAAGCATCCTTGTGGAGGGGGGGGGGGGATTCAATTTGTTCAAGCCAAGTCTCTGGCTTCACATTTGGGCTCCCTGTGGGAGCCTGAATTATAACTTAGTTCAACATAAGGAATTTTCTTTAAAAATCTTCTTGTTCAGATCCTGCAGTCACTATGTCTTGATATATGGTGTACAGCATCCTTGGGAAGGTGTGATTCAAATTTGTTCAAGCCAAGTCTCTGAGTCCATATTTGGGCTGAATTGTGGTAGCCCGAATTATTACGTAGTTCAATATGAGGAACATTCTTTAAAAATCTTCTTCACATCCACCATTAAGAATTTTTTTATATTTGGTGTACTGTATTGTTAGGGAGGCAAGATTCAAATTTGTTAAAGCTAAGTCCATGGGTTCATATTTGGGCTCCCTGTGGGAGCCTGAATTATAACTTAGTTCAACATGAGGAGTATTTCTTATACCACCCACTTGAAAAGTGGGTGGTATATAGTGTTCAGTATTTCCGTTCCTCCGTCCATCGTCCATCCGTTAAAGCTTTAGGGGTACACATTTGCTATCCGCAACTCCTCCTAAACCAGTGAACGGATTTCATTGAAACTCTCAGACATTCTTTTACATACATTGAAGATGTGCACCTCCTATTTTCTTTTCAGATATTTTCATTTTTACAGATTCCCACATTGAAAAATGAACTTTGTCAAATTCAGTTGACATTCTGCACAAATCTGCTATCCGCAACTCCTCTTAAACCATTGAACAGATTTGAAACTTTCAGACATTCTTTTACATAATTGCAGATGTGCACCTCCTATTTTCTTTTCAGATATTTTCATATTTACAGTTCCTCATATTCGAATATGGTCTTTGTCAATTCAAGTTTTAGTAGGGAAGGGTACAGATCTGCTATCCGCTCCTCCTCTTAAACCATTGAACAAACTCCATTGGAACTCTCAGACTTTCTTTTACATACATTGAAGGTGTGCACTTCCTATTTTTCTTTCAGATATTTTCATATTTCGATGTCCATCCGTCCAACTGTCCGTTACGCTTTAGGGGTGTACACATCTGCTATCCGCAACTCCTCTTAAACCAGTGAACGGATTCCCTTGAAACTCTCAGACATTCTTTTACATACATTGAAGATGTGCACCTCCTATTTTGTTTTCAGATATTTTCATTTCTACAGTTTCCCATATTGAAAAATGAACTTTGTCAAATTCAATTGACATTCTGTACAGATCTGCTATCCACATCCACAACTCCTCTTAAACCAGTTAACAGATTTCATTGAAACTTTCAGGCATTCTTTTACATATATTGAAGATGTGCACCTCCTGCTTTGTTTTCAGATATTTTCATTTTTAGGGTTTCTCATATTTAAAAATGGGCTTTGTCAATTCAAGCTTGCATGGGGGGGGTGGGGGGGGGGGAAGTGGGGAAGGGTTGTTGACGGGTTGTTGACATTTGCTATCCGCGACCTCTTATAAACTAGTGAATGGATTTCAATGAAACCTTCAAACATTCTTTTACATACAGTGAAGATGTGTACCTTCTATTTTGTTTTCAGATATTTTCATTTTTACAGTTTCACATGATGAAAAATAGGCTTTGTCAATTCAAGCTTGGGTGGGGGGGGGGGG
This sequence comes from Pictodentalium vernedei, assembly GCA_031216915.1. Lineage (NCBI taxonomy): Eukaryota > Metazoa > Mollusca > Scaphopoda > Dentaliida > Dentaliidae > Pictodentalium > Pictodentalium vernedei. The sequence continues at coordinate 646,162,910 of CM062295.1, read as the reverse complement.
GGGGTGTCAGTGTTTGTGCTCTCTGCATTAATTTACTGTTGTAAAATGTTTGTTGGTGGGAGTGGGTGGTATCATTTAATGAGCAGTGCTCACAGTTTTTCTAGTTTAAAATATTTTTCTTAAGATCCAGAAGTCCGAATCTTTAGATATTTGGAATACAGAATCCTTAGGGAGGTGAGATTCAAGTTTGTTCAAGCCAAGTCCCTGGGTTCATATTTGGGCTCCCTATGGAAGCCCGAATTATAACTTTGTTCAATATGAGGAATATTTTAAAAAAAAACATTTTTTTCAGATCCACCTGTCAGAATGTTTTGATATTTGGTACATGTATATGGTTTTCTTAATGGGTCAGATGCAAGTTTGTTCAAATCCTGGACAGTAAAATATTTGTCCATCTGTCACTCTTGTCATTCTGAAATAACAGTATTTTTATACTGTACCAATGACCCAGACTTAGCTGGTGCTAACTCTAACAAAACCAGAGTCAAACACAAATTTTGCCCCCCAATCCCCAAAATTTGCATCCAAAACAAAAAGAAATCATGCCCTAATGGACCTCCATACTACGCCGCTACTGCGCAGTGACGCAGACGTCCCAAAATTGGCGCCAATTATCATTCTCTGTTTGGCCCTTCATCAGTCAACATCTCACTGATCTTTGTGCTTGTAAATCTCAGTTTAAAGGATGCCAGACACGTAATTTTTGGAGAAATGGTGATTCTAAGGAGGATATAGAAGGAGAGGAAAAAGAAGTGACAAAAAATAATCAGGGCTGTACTTAAAATTTTTTGATGAAATTGTGTTAAGTTGCCTATTTTCGAGGCATGGGCCTCTTGTTGTCATTCTTGCTAAATGTTGCACTGCTTATTCAGTGTTTCCTCTCCCCTAGCCTTCTAAAGTCCCCCCTTGCAATTCTCCCATGCTTTTGGCATATTTTTGAGAAAGTTCATTTCTAAAAATTTCCCTGGGAGAGTTGCTTGGATACAGAATGTTTTCTGTTATTTTCCCCATAGTTACGTTTTCACCCATAGGTGTATAAATGTTGTGTTCTGCATCTTCCATCTGATGTTCTGCAGATTCTCCCCTGGGAGTCTCTGTCTTGCATCAGATAGAGTGTAATTTGGTTGACTGATTTCGGGCCAGTTTTTTTCAGTGCCTGGAGTCATGTTTTCTGGTATTTTACACTGTTTGTTTACATTGGCAACAGCCTTTTTTGAGGGGGGCTGTTTGCCTTTGGTGTAGTTTATCTCACTATTAGATACATTTATATTGTCCGTAAGTGTCTCATTAATTATTTAATATAAATTTAAAATTTTTGACCACACTTTGCCATCGGATCCATTGGGGCTCAACGTTACTTTTCAGCAACTTGGGCTTCGCTGAAAAAATATTTTTTCAAAATTATTTTGATTTGCAATTGTTTTTTCATTTATTAATGGATCATGTTATTATGTATCTTTGTGTCAGGGGTTTGTGCGAGTAACTAGGACTTGTTGTTGTCCTTTCACAATGAAGGGACATTGTTCAAATTGTAATGGGAAGAAATCTTCCTCTGACTTTCATGATCATTGTATTAATTGTAGTCAGTGTTCTCGCATTAACCCTGTCCTATATGTGAATATTGGGATGAGAAACATTGGAAACGTGTGTCACGATATGTTTTTTCTGGAGAAAGGGCTATGCCGGCTCTTTCTCCGCAAGGTCACTCTACTCTCTCAGTTTCTATTTCAGAGGAACAAGAACAGGGTGATGTTTCCATGTTATCTTCTACAAGTGTGCGTCCGTCGTCACAAATGAATTCAGAGCTAGCGGCAAAAGTGCTCATGGAGATTAGACAAATGTCGTCCGCTAGCTTGCCCGGTGTAGCGTCCATTCACCGAATGGTTCGGCAGCCGGGTTCGTCCGATGCGGTCCAGGAGGAAATTTTGGGTGATGCGAGCACTATAAAAATAATAGATGCACACCCAGTGACGGCGGATAGTAAGCGAGACGGAGGAAGCCTTTGAGTCCGGTTCCTAGCTTGTCCAGGTCCAGCCGGGCCGCGAGCGAGAGAGGCCCCTCTCTCGTACAACAACATCTGGGACCAGATGTTGTGGTACAAAATGTGTCTTTAGCGGAGCATACGTCCGTCGCTCGGGACGCTCCGTTGTATAGGCAGTCCGCGGAGACTGCTAAGGCTTCTTCTTCTCGTCGGCGCACACGACCGCACCTTGGCTGCGTGACCGCCGATATATTACCAGCTTCGCCGATCAAGGATGTTACGGCGACCAGGTCACACCATCCGGCAGCCAGGGATTCGAGACCGATGGACTCCGGACGTTCGCATAGAAAAAGTATGCGGGAGCCATCTGATGCAGAGCTGCCCTCGGCGAAGCAGCGGAAGACTGCGCCTCCGCAGGTCTCGACGCTGGACATTCTTGTGCAGATAGCACAGCTTATCGCAGCATCCCAGCAGCCGACAGAAACGGTGTCGGATTGAGAATTATCCGACGGCGCTGGGTCGGTACGCTCCGCCGAAGCATCGGGGGCGGACGACCGGGAACATCATGAGGTCCGACCGGATGGTGAAAGGAATACGGATGATTTGGAGCTATCCCTTTCGGAACAACATAAAGCTGCCGTGGACTTCATCCGGCACTTTCTCCCTCAAGTTGTTCCGTCGGGCCAGACTGCTGCGGTTCCGGACAAGAGGATTATAGCGTCATTGCACTCTGAATTTTTTGAGCGGTTCAGGGACATCGCTCCCGAGTTTCCGTCGCAATCCAATAATGTTGCAAGAACATTTGAATTATTGAACGACGCTATATTTAAACTTGCTTCCAAGACGGGGAAAGCAGGTTTCTTGTCCGCTAATACTCTCAACCTGCCTTTCATTAATGCAAGGAATAAATTCGATACGGCAGGACAGGGTATCCCGAGAGTTCCTCTGCGTATGGACGACGAGGCGGAAGACTTAGAGCTATCATTACCGTCGTCGGCTTCTATTCCAACCGCGGTGTTGGAAACAGCTATTGCGTCTAACAGAGCCAATTTAGATGCCTTATCTTACGCAGATCACCTTACTAAGGCGTTATCACTGCGCCTTCAGGGGAAAGAGTTTCAGGATATACAATCCTCTTGAAGACTTCTTTCAAGGGCAGTAGCTTATTCCACGTGTAACTCCGCCCTTTCAGTGGCAAATCTGGAGTTGGTTAGACGTGACGCAGCCCTAGCTACATCCACACTTGTGGATTCTAAGGTGAAGAACTCTCTTAGAGTCGCTTCGGTCTCCGGAGAACTTCTCTTTGATGGCAAGCTTTCTGCTATTTATGATAAAATTACAAAGAAGGCTTCGGATTCTCTGTTGTTCAAATCTGCCTTTAAGAAGCCGGATACAGCAGACAAGAATAAGACAGGCACTTCTGGGTCTAATGCGCCCAAGAGAGGTTCCTATAGAGGTTCCGGTGGGTCCTCTTGGTCTTATTCGAGAGACCGTCAGGGTAGTGACTCTCGTTCGGGACGTCCTTCGGGCCGGGACAATCGGTCGGACGCCCCGAGGTCGACGGGGCGAGGTGCGGGTCGTGGAGGACGTGGTTTCTCCTACCGCAGGCCTCGCAGGTCCAGGAGGTGATGGCTTAAACCTCTATCGCGTACCGGTTGGCGGAAGGTTGTCGAGCTTTTCACAAGAATGGGCGTCGATTACGGACGACCCTTGGGTGAGAGGAGTGACTTCGGAAGGTCTAAAGATATCCTTCAAACGAAAGCCTCCATTAACTCGCAGTCCAAAGTGGACTCAACTTCCGTCAAATCCACAGAAAAGAGACGCTCTGTTATCAGAGGTGCAGTCTCTTTTAATGAAGAACGCGGTAGAGGTCGTAGAAAACCAGGAAACTCCGGGATTCTACAGCCATCTGTTTCTGGTTCCGAAACCAGATGGCTCGTTCCGTCCAGTCATAGATTTGAGCTGGATAAACAAGCTGATCGTCGCTCCGAAATTTTATATGGAGACGATTCGGTCGGTCAGAGCGAGTATTCGGGTGAACGATTATGCAACAAGCATAGATCTCAAAGATGCGTACTTTCACGTCATGGTACATCCGACATTCCGAAAGTATCTACGCTTCGCAGTCCGAGGAGTGGTGTATCAATTCCGGGCGATGTGCTTCGGATTGAATCTAGCACCCTGGGCTTTCACTCGGGTAATGAACTCGATAATGATCTATTTCCGAGCTCATTCGTCTGCGGTAACGTCGGCCTACCTGGACGACATTCTTCAGAGGTACGGCAACGAGTTAACGCTTCAGAACGATGTTCAGAATCTACTTCTATTGCTCCGACGTCTTGGTTTCATAGTAAACGAGGAGAAGTCGGATCTGGTGCCGTCCAAGTCATTCACTCATCTGAGAATGAGCTTCGAGACGCACAACAATCTTGTTCGTCTGCCGTTAACCAGAGCGAAATTAGTCAGTTGTTACGCTCGCTATTGTCTGCACGCAGACAAAGTCACAGCGAGAGAATTTATGAGACTGATAGGTCTGTGCGGAGCCGCTGCGGATCTCATTCCGATGGGGCGGTTACGCACACGTCCTCTTCAAATTTTCTTGACTCAGAATTGGAGTGTGAAAATTCATTCGCTCGACGTAGACGTTCTCTTGTCAGATCAAGTGAAACAAGAGATTCAGACTTGGGCAAACATTCAGTGGTTAACTCAGGGAGTTCCGCTGCAGTTGCCGGATCCGAGTTTTACCATTATGACGGATGCCAGTCAAACAGGTTGGGGTGCTTCATTAATCCCAACGGATTCGAGATGCCAGGGTCTTTGGGATCCGCAATTCCTGTGCAAGCACATAAATATCAAGGAAATGATGTCAATTTGGCTTGCGTTACGTCACTGGATGGACATTATTCACAATGCTCATGTCCAAATTCTATCCGACAATACGACAGTAGTGGCGTATATACGGAATCAGGGAGGCACTCATTCAGTTCCGTTGTTCAATCTAACGGAAAGAATCCTTCTGTTTGCGCTAGAACATCAGGTTCTTCTTTCGGTTCGTCACATACTGGGTCGTCTGAATGTGCTAGCAGACTCCCTTTCACGAAAGGGTCGCTTGTTGCCGTTGAAGTGGACTCTCAACAAACAAGTATTCAATCAGATTTGCTACCAATGGGAACGGCCAATGATAGATTTATTTGCGACACATCTCAACAATCAGTTGCAGACGTATGTGTCTCCGTGTCCGGATCCAAGAGCATTTGCAGTAGACGCTCTGTCGATCCCCTGGGACGGAATGATAGGTTATGCGTATCCTCCAGCGCCGTTAATTCAACAAGTATTGCTAAAGATAAAACAATCTCAATGCAAGATTCTGTTGGTAGCATCTCTGTCGCCACAGAGACCGTGGATAAATCTACTCAGGTGTCTGTTGTGGGACCTATCGCGAAAGCTTCCTCCGCGGGAGGATCTTCTTTCGCAGGGGAAATCACGCCAACTTCATCACAACCCACAAGGTCTCAACCTTCACGTTTTTCCGTTGTGCGGTCCTTCTTGCATGGCAAGCACTTTACAGGACGAGCAGTGGACGCGATTTCTAACTGCAGGAGGACCTCCTCTTCGCTAAACTATGCGGCTAAGTGGAAGGTTTTTCGTCGTTGGTGTAGGGATCATTCTGTAGATGTATTCGATCCCTCTATACCAGACATTGCAAACTTTCTAGTATACTTGTTTGACGAAATCAAACTGCAGCCTGTTACTATTAAGGGTTATAGGTCTATGTTATCTGATACCTATGCACATCATGATAGTTTACAAATTGGATCTAATGTCTCTTTATCTAAGTTAGTTAGAAACTTCTCGATAAATAGACCCAGAACTCTTAGATTAATTCCTAAATGGAATTTAGCTTGGGTTCTTCTTAAATTGAAGGAAAAGCCATTTGAACCTCTTGGGACAGTAGATTTCAAATTCTTATCTTATAAGACAGCTTTTCTCTTAGCTTTCTCTTTTGCTAGAAGAGTCAGTGAGCTTCATGCACTGTCGGTGGATGATTCTCACTATCGTAGTGTCGGGAACACTATCACCTTCACTACTAATGTGGGTTTTTTAGCCAAGAATCAGGCTCCTAATAAATATCCGGAACCTATTGTTATTAAGGCTCTTCCGTCTTCAGACGGGCGTAGGCCTTTACTCTGTCCTGTTAGAGCGTTACGTATCTATAAACAGAGATCTCAGTTCATCAGAAAGGGATGAAAATGTTTCTTTCTGTCTTTGATGCCTAATAGAAAGGACATTTCGGTCCATTCTATTGCTAGATGGATTCAATTAACTATCCGTACTGCTTATGAGAGTTTATCTTCTTCTCAGCAGTCTGTGCTTAAGATTTCCGCTCATGAAGTAAGAGCTCTTGCTACTTCATTGGCTTATGATAAAAGTGTTGCTATTACAGATTTAATGAAGGCTGCTTATTGGTCTCAGCCATCCACATTCACAAATTTTTATCTCAGAAATATTGAGTCCATTTCTGGAGACCTGCATTGTTTAGGTCCGTTATCTGTTGCTCAGAATGTCGTCCACTAAACAGTTGCAACTATAGTTATGCAGGCTTTCTGTTCCGGCAGTGACTCCGTCCGGCTGCCCTCTTCGCTCTGGGCTATTTGACCCAGGGGAGGGGGGGGGGCGGGTGTTCCCTTAGGTCACCTGCTTTATAGTGAAAAGCAAGGGAATGCCTCCTCCAAGTCAGTATTTCTGAGTCGCTTCCGGGATGGTTTTAAAGTGTAATATTAATATTAAAATTCATTCATGTCTTATTTTTAAAGTGTAGCTCGGTGTGAAGCATTTGTATATGTCAAGTGTCAAACGGGCTTCAATATACAATACTCGGACACTTTTAAATGACTATAAAGAGTCTCAATTCTCTGGACTACTTTATTTATTGGCTTACTTTAAAAATTATTAGTATAAGGGATATACTGGATGTTAATAGAGAACATGAATATTATGGTGCTCAATTATTAAGGGTATTGTATCTTTCTAATTTAATATTAAATAAGAAAGATACATGTAAAGCCTAATACTCCTTTTCTCCTTAAGGGGTTATCTCTTTATTATGTAGTTGAGCTTATTGGATTTTCCTCTATGTCCTAGGCCCTCCAGCCTGTTTACTATTCAGCTAAGTCTGGGTCATTGGTACAGTATAAAAATGTTAAAAAATTTATAGTAATTTATATATTTTTTATACTTACCAATGACCCAGACGGGGATGGCCCTCCCAGGAGTTGGGAACTCTTGCCTCCCCGCTGAGTACATAGCGCTGACCAGGCACTGCCAGTAAGAATGATAATTGGCGCCAATTTCGGGACGTCTGCGTCACTGCACATGCGCAGTAGAGGCATAGTATGGAGGTCCTTTAGGACATGATTTCTTTTTGTTTTGGATGCAAATTTTGGGGATTGGGGGGCAAAATTTGTGTTTGGCCCTGGTTTTGTTAGAGTTAGCACCAGCTAAGTCTGGGTCATTGGTAAGTATAAAAAATATATAAATTACTATAAATTTTTTAACTTTCTGGATTTTTTTTCACCATTCATTGAGATAATTGGCTGACTTCTTGTGTATGGCTTTGTCATGGGTACCTACAAATCGAGTTTGAGTTTGGTCACGGTTGAATGATTTTTCATTAAGTTTTTGACCTTTAACCCTTTACCTAATGAATCGGTCGCATCCGCCCGCGTAATATGCAAATTGAGCAGTTGAAAAAATTAAATTTTTCAAAATATTTCAACAAAACCATATCATGTGACCCCTCATTGGAATGAGCTCAATGAGCTCATTCCAGTGAGGGGTCACATGATATGGTTTTGTTGAAATTTTTTGAAAAATTTAAAAAAATGATATTTAAAATAATAAATTTTGATATCGTCTGCGTTGGGTAAAGGGTTAACTCAGATTATGATGTGAAAACTCACAGAATGTTTTTTTTTCTTTTTTCGCTATACATTCAGATATCTTGTATGTGACTTTGTCATGCGTACCTACGAATCGAGTTTGAGTTTGGGCTAATTCGGATGATTTTTCATGACGTTATTGAACTTAGTTTATGATGTGAAAACTCGGAGAATAAGTTTTCTCGACTTTTTTTCACTATACGTTCAGTTAATTGACTGATTTCTGTTACCAGTATGTGACTTTGTCATAGGTGCCTGCAGTTGTCTAAAGCCAACACTTAATCTCATTTTTTTTTTTTTTACACCTACAGAGACTTGGCAGTGATTTTGGGGGGAAATCTTGGCTGACAAGGCAACCAAAATTTTAACTAAACTCATTGTCATTGAATTTTACTCACTGTCTTGAAAACATCATTATGACTAAATCTTGTTTGGCCTCAGTCTGTCTAGTACTTGGCAAGTTAAGAGTTAAAGAACAACAGTTACAACCTGTTCTTTTATGGAATAGAGAATTGGATACTAGGAAGGCCTCACCAAAATTTTGTCTTGTATATCTCGGATAACTCTTCACACAGTGTAATGACCGGAACTGACCAGCACTATTCACAAAAATTACCATTCAATTTTCACTATTTTTCCTTGTTTGCATCAAAACATTGTTTATGATGCCTAATTGGAATGAACTTGTTGGGCGCATTCCAATGAGTGGTCATAAGCTATGTTTTTGATGCAGAAAATGAAAAAAATAGTTATTCAAGAATTTTGTTTGCAAGTGTCATCTGCCTTACATGTTAGGTAAAGGGTTAATGTAATTTGTATTTGTGTTGCTTGGTGCATCGTCTCAAAAATGTTACACAATCGATAGAAACAAAGTGAAAACCTAACTCTTTATGTAAAACTGAATCAGACTTTGAATTTGAAAACTAAACATCTATGTTTGTTTGCTGTGATCATGCAGGAGGCATGTACTAGAAAAAAAAATCCTTGTATTATTAGTGAGTGCTTAATCTTTGATTTCAGATAATGGGAGTTGAAAACCCTGCCGGTGAGAAGAAATATTTTGCTGCTGCTTTTCCAAGTGCTTGTGGTAAGACCAATTTGGCAATGATGGAGGCAACATTACCTGGCTATAAAATCACTTGTGTGGGTGATGACATTGCATGGATGAGATTTGATGAAGAAGGACAACTGAGAGCCATAAATCCAGAGGCTGGTTTCTTTGGTGTAGCTCCAGGTATGAAAATAATATTTATTCACAAATTAGTTTTGCACAAAGTTTCTAAGGAATTCCTCTTTTGCTGATAGTGAAATTTAGTTGATGTGATCATATACAAAGCAGATCTTGTTTTGTTGGTGGAATGATTGGAAGTGGTTCTGGACAAGATCATGACTCGGCAAGTTTAAAACACTGTTCATGGTTTTATCATATCCCCACAAAACGAAGTTTAGGAGGGTATATAGGAGTCACCTTGCCCGTCGGTCAGTCGTCGTCAATACGGTGCTTATGTAAACTCGTGGAGCAAACAACTTCCACAGTTTTAGCCACATTTTCATGAAACTTCACAAAAATGATCAACACGATGAGGGGAAGTGTGAGACATTTTTTTCCCGCTCGGTTTCAAGATGGCCGACTGGCAGTCATATATTGGATTTTGCAAAATACTTGTGGAGCAAACTACTTCTACAGTTTTTGCTGCATTTTCATGAAACTCAATATAACTTGATCGACATGATGAGGAGCAGTGCTGGACATAAATTTTTTCCCAATCGGATACAAGATGGCCGACTGGAGGCATTTTGAATTTTTTTTTTACTTTCTGTTTTTGAAAAAGCAGAGAAAACAATTATAATAATAAATTTTGGAATCCTGTGCATTGGGTAAAGGGTTAAACCAGGAAGTGTGATTAAACCTGTACAATGCACAGGCTCAGTCACACTTTTCTCTTATAAAAAAAATTTCATTATTAACAGAATAACTAACCCTCCTGTACAACCTTTGTGTAAATCTCTTTGCATAACATAATGGAGAAAACCAGCCAGAAATATTCTCAAAAAGCATTCAAACTCAACTTATGACCAACCACTCATTAGAATGGATTGTGGAAAGTTTTTTTAAAAATTAATTCCAAAATGAAAACATATTCTATTTTCAATTAATAGCTTGATGATGGTGGCTTTTAGCACTCCACCAGTTAATCCTTTGTTTAAGTTTCAATTGATTTTAATTATGCCCTCCAAAAAAAAGAAGTTTGCAGGGGATAGATAAATGGGTCCATTTAGTTTAAACAATATTTATTTCCAAAGTAAACATATACACTAAAAAATAACAGAATATACAGCAATTGAAGGAAGTGGATTCAGCATAAAGCTAAATAGCTTATGGAAGGCTGTTTCCACGGCAAAATCAACTATTTATAACACTGCGGCAGATTGGTTCGTTCATGTTCGATATGTTTACCTTTGGCTGAGAAACAGTAAGATAGGATAAGAGCGATGTAGAGTGAGAAGAGAAGGAAAGAAAGAAAGAAACAGAGTAACACGGAGAGATGACAGTGAGACAATGTATACATTTTCTTTTAAGTGTGTGGCGCAACGGACAGGGGTGCTTCGCAGAGAATGCAAGGACCCCGCGAAGTTAGGGCGACACGACAGTCACAATTGGCAGAATTGGCTAGAACATAAGGTCAGTGGCAACAGAGTCCACGATACTAAGCTAAGTTGCAAGGCGTTTACATCCCATCAGGGAGGGAAGGCATGACCATCAGTGGCTGAAGCCGTACTGGTTGGCCTCCGGCAGGATAGCGGACATGGTGAACAGAAGCCAGAGTTATTTTAATTTCGCACCAAAAGGCCGGAGGGAGGCGGATTGAATTTCGTTAAAATCGCTTACTGAGTAGAATAAAATTGTGAACCACCTCAAATAGCTTGTGATTCTCCTCATTGCTCAGAAATTCAGAGCCGTACAGCAAGGTTGATGTGTCCAATGCAATAGGTAATTGGCTGATGGTGCAATTTCGGGCAGTTGTAAATCGCGGACAGTGTAAGAAGTAGTGCTCTGGTGTTTCAAATTCACCACAGTCGCATAAGGGACTGCTGGACAGATGGTTATTGAACAGGTGAGCTTTGAGATGACTACAGTGCAGCCTAAGTCTGCAGTGAACAATTTGGGCGAGGCGGGATTTGGCAGCACAATAGAAATTTGGTGGTCTTAAATTGCCTTTATTTAAGAAACCTTTGAAGTTATTCAACGAGGAGTTCGTACGAATTGGGAGGGGTATATTGTTCCACTGATCAGTCGCGTTAGGAATGAAAGAAGACCTGTACAGTTCGGTCCTGCAGGTTGGGATTCGATGGTTTTCGGCTGTTCTAAGATTGGAAGTGGATGTTAGTTCCGACATTTGTTCGTTTGTGTATCCATCCATCCATTCATAACAACTTTGGACCTTCATATCTCTGTCAGTGGATGTTGGATTTACATGATATTTGGTATGCTGATAGACCGCCATGGGAGAAAGGATATTCACAAGTAACAGGTTTTTCTTTTTTTTTTCTAGAGTTATGGGCCTTTTTCCATTTTTTTTTGTTGAGTTATTGCCATCACTTGGCATCCTTCGTCTGGCATCTGGTTGCATCTGTAAACTTTCACATTTTCATCTCTGGAACTGCCAAGCCGATGGGAACCTAACTTGGCGGGAATGGTCTTTGGGAGGTCCTCTACTAATTCCTGTTGGATGAAAGACATGGCTGCCAGAGGCATTCTTTGATTCTGATTGGTGGATTTTCAAAAATCTTCTTCTCTGAAACCACAAGGCCAAATGTTTTGAAACTAGGGCTGCCCGGTATTTAGAATTTTCATACCGAGTACAGTATTTATAAAAATACCATGGTATGACTAAATACCGGGAGCTATATGGAAGTTGCGTCAAATCAGCAGATGACCAAAGTTTATTAAACGCATCTTCCAACTTCTTAACATACCTGGACGAAGGTAAAATTAATCCAGAAATGAATGTCAGTGAAATATTCATTGCAGAGAAAAACATAATTTGAAACAGCAAAAGAACCGTGAAACACAGGCTACTGGAAAAGCATACCTGGGACAATTCGTACCCTAAATCAGTGGTCATTTCATATCAAAAGTTATGGACTTTTAATTCTTGTAACTAAACATTTTGTTCATAATCCAAGAATGAAAAGTTCATACTTTTGGTAAAACTAGAGTTTGGTTCTGACAAGCAATGGGGAATATGGGGTGGGGTGGGGGAGGGGAGATTGAAGGGGGGGGGGGGGGGTGTGACATTAATAAACAACAACACCTGCTGACTTGAAAAAAACATATTTTTATTTTTTGCTCTCAAAAATAAAAAAAAATATTAACAATGAAACAGTAATAATAAAAACATTTATTTTTCATTATCAAGTTTTCAGCATATCAAAATTATCATTTTAAATTTGAAGCTATAAAAGACGACATGTTCACTTTATCGGGTTTCAAACATGAACGTTTTGCTGAAACAATATGACCTGATTTGCTGAACAATCGTTCAGAGGGTACACTTGTAGCACACACACATAAATACTTTCTTGCAAAATTTGCAAGATTAGGATAGGTGTGATGCACCTTCCACCAATCTAAAATATTTGTTTCTCTGTCTGCAAAGGGGCAGCAAGATAACTGACGATCTCCACTGAGATGCTTGCTTCAGATTTATTTGTTTGTGTTTAATCTGAAGATAATTTGAACAGACTACCCAACATTTTTTTTCGCTTTACTGGTGGTGCTTCACACTCGACTTCGACTTTTTCAGTCTTAATGTTTTTTAAAGTACCGGTAACATTTTTCTCCCCAGTAACATGTACTTGTCATAAATAAAACCTTTCTATTGTGATTGAAAGGTTAAAAACAAACCGAGTTAGCAGGGATTACATTAGAACAGATGTTTCAATAAGAGAAGCATTCAATCCATTGTTCTCTCAATTACACTGCAGACAAAGGAACAGGGTGTCTGATGAAAACACACACAGCGCTCACCATGTTGTCAATTAATGCCAATTAACAATTTCACACCGACTTGAAAAGCTTAATTCCAAGGTGTAAGCCACCCATTATTGAAAGGATTAACAGGAAATCATGTTCTAGGTAATTTTGTGTTTATTTTCTATCTGTTAACATAAGAGTTGGTACTATTTTTTATTTTCGCCGCTCACTCAAAATTTTCAATACCGTCAACCTCAGTATATTGATTATGTTGAAAATTAGCCGATATCCACTCGGTACCATATAAAATACCACAGAGTTTCGGTAAAATACCGATTTACCGTGCAGCCCTATTTGAAACTTCACATGCTTGACGACTGGGACACCCTCTACCGGTGATCCTCATTTAATGTTGATTGGGTTGCAAACATGGATGCAATTGAGCATTATAGTTACCAAAGAAACCCATTTTCATCTTTTCTGCAACTACTGAGCCGATGTGAACCAAACTTGGCAGGAATGGTCTATGAGAGGTTCTCTAAAACTGTTCCTCATTTTCTTCCTGTTGGATGAAAAACATGGCCGCCAGGGGCATTCTTTGATTTTGGTTGGTCGATTTAGAAAAATCTTCTCCTCTGAAACCACAAGGCCAAATGTTTTGAAACTTCACATGATTGAGGACTGGGACACCCTCTACCAATGATCCTCTTGTAATGTTGATTGAGTTTGCAAACATGGTTACAGTTGTGGCTTATAGTTACCATGGAAACCCTTTGGGAAATCACATTTGTATCTTCTTATCTGAAACTACTCGGGCAGTGTGAACTAAACTTGGTACAAATAAATTAATGTATGGAAAGTCCTCTGAAAACAATCATTATTCTGTTTCGCACAGATGAAGCATCATGGCAGCCAGCTGCATTCTTTGATTTTGATTAGAATATCTGAGGGATATGTAGTTCTGTCAGGTGAGCGATTACAGTCTCTTTAGAGCTGCCTCTTGTTTTAACTAAGAAACCCTTGGCCGGGAATTCTGGTGGTGTTGAACCTTGTTTATATTTGAGCGGTTTTCTTTTACAGGTACTTCCTCTGAAACAAATCCAAATGCAATGGCAACCATAGAGTCGAATACTGTATTTACAAATGTTGGTGAAACAAGTTCTGGTGGATACTTTTGGGAAGGATTGGAAAAGGAAAGCTCAAAGAAGGATTCTGTCACATCATGGCTTGGAGTGGAAAACTGGTCAAAAGAAACTGGTAAACCAGCAGCTCATCCAAATTCAAGGTTTGTTTTAATTTATAATTTTTATAATATGTATGTGTACTGTATGCTGGAAACTTTAAAAATTGAAATACGTTAGGTATTTAAATTACTGGAGCTAATATCACGATACATTCGTCATCTACATTAATATTAGAGAAGTGAAGTGTATTGAGTCATTGATTAATCGTTTCAATACAAGAATATGATTTACATTTATGGGAATTTAGTTCACCCCTTAAATCTTTACCTAACATCACTTCCAGATGAAACTCTCCCAATTTTCTTTTGTTTCCATTATTTTCATTTTTCTGTCAATAACAGTTTATGACACCTCAAACCAGTTTCAAAGTGGGATCATAATTTATGTTTTGAGTCCAAAAATTAAAAAATGACATTTTTTTGTGATTAGTCCTGACCGATAATGTCCATTATCTAAGGTTAAGAGGTTAGGCCCTAACTCTGACTTTGGACTGTAATCCTACATCAGAATATGTGCACCAGTCTGCAGCTTTTCTGTTAACTGGTAGAGTGCTGGAAGCCCATATTTAGTCTTTTTAGCCTAACTTGACAAAGTCAAGATAAGCTGTTGCCATCACGCGTGCAGAAGTCTGCCAGTCTGTGAGTCGGTTCACATTTTCCTTGAGCACAGGCTACTACACCCTGTAGTTTTTGTTCGATTATCACGAAATTTCATATGCACGTTTGGGGTCATGTCTAGATGAGAACATCCCCTTTTGGTCATGATCAGTCAACCATGATGGCTGCCAGCCTGAAACCCGAAAACCTTTAGCACAGTCTACAGGTCATATTTATGAAGGGATTTCATTGTAACTTGGTAGGATGCCTCTGTACAATATCTAGATGAGAACATCCCCAAAAGGTCATGATCTGTGACGGCTGCCCAAGCCCGAAACCCAAAAACTTTTTGCACAGTCTGCAGGTCATATTTAATATGGAGGGATTTCATTGTAACTTGGTAACCTTGAAAACCTTTAGCACAGTCTACAGGTCATATTTATAAAGGGATTTCATTGTAACTTGGTAGGATGATGCCAAATAATGTCTAGATGAGACCATCCCCTTTTTGGTTGCGATCATTCAGCCATGATGGATGCCCAAGCCCAAAACCTTTAGCATACATAGTCTATAGGTCGTATTTATGGAGGAATTTCATTGTAACTTGGTAGGTTGACTTCATATAATGTCTAGATGATAACATCCTCTTTTGGGTTGTGATTGGTCAACTTTGATGGCTACAGGGACCAGAAGCTCGAAAACCTTTAGCACAGCCTACAGGTCATATTTATGTAGGGAGTTCATTGTAACTTGGTGCGATCACTCCAGATAATGCCCAGATGAGAACGTCCCCTTTTGGTCGCGATCATTCAACCATGATGGCTGCCCGCGCCTGAAAAAATTTAGCACAGACTACAGGTCGTATTTATGAAGGGATTTCATTGTAATTTGGTAGGATGACTCAGTGTAATGTTGAGATGAGGACGTCCCCTTTTGGTTGCGATTGGTCAACCGTGATGGCTACACAGGCCCAAAGATGGAAAACCTTTAGCACAGTCTACAGGCCATATTTATGAAGGGAGTTCATTGTAACTTGATAGGATGACTCGTTTTGGAATAATTTCACTGTAACTTGGTAACTTTCGTTGACATACATTAACTCTGAGGGTCTAACATATTCCCAATTATCACAATTCTTGCCCTATTTCATAATCCTTTCATAAACATTGAACATTATCCTTTTCATCAAACACAACACACAGACAAGTTAAGCTACAGTGTCATTGACACTTTCATTTCTGAAATGCAGGTGCGACAACTTCCAGGATTATTATGCTGTTGATGTGCTTTGTATTATCTTTGAAGTGAAATTTTCAGTCTGTATGGATTTACTTTGTTACAGTTTATTGGAGATTTATAGGCAATCTCCCATAAATTGTAACCAGGCAAATACATGTGAACAATTTTGTCGACAAAAAGAATTCAGCACTCAACCAGTTGATTTATGAGTTCTATTGAAAATGCCCCTTTTGTGGTTTCTAGTTGATTCTTGTATGTATATGAAAGCCAAGACCAGAGACCACTGCGAAGCCAAAGGGCTGAGGTTGTCACACATGGCAGAACTGTGGGAAAATTGTTGAAGCCTCTCAAATATCCAACAATATCACTAAAGGTCGCTACGGTATATCAGCCTTTTCTGTTAATCTTGGCTGTGATTTAGCACTGTTTTCAGTTGTATGTTTGAGTTGTTTCTCTAAACAGAAACGGATTGGCACATCCTTGTTCATGAAAAGATGTAAACATTTGGGCTTTCAATTCTAATTCTCTTTCTTCTTTTAGAAAATGCAGTGTTTGTTTCTTGACTTCACATTGCTGCTTAGTTGGTATTTTGACAAGAAAGTGAAGAAAGTGAATCATCATTTTGTTGGTTACATATATCTGTTCATACACATGAGCATGTCATTAAATTTGTCATATATCAAAAGCACATAGTTTTAAATGTCATCACAGCTGCCAGGAGAAAGTATGACTGGGTGTCAGTGAAAGAAACCACAGATTGTGATGTTGGACTATTGGAAAATACTTTGTCCCTATATCCCGATAAATTTGGTCTTTTGATTGGCCAGAATGCCTTGGGACAAATAGCCATGGCAAAGGGTGCACCCAACATCCAAAGTATATGAGAGTGTGCAACATCCAGGGTATAAGCGCACACGAAACATCGGGGGTATATTATTTAAACGAAAGCTTTCCGATTTTGCTCGCCTCGAAATAAAAATCGAACCAAAAAACCAGAAAATAGTCACAAATATCATCAGGTTTTCCACAATTCAATCCTAAAAATAAAATAAGAGCAATTAATTTGTCCCCTGAGTACCAATGTGTTCTATGTGCCAGTAGGCACATAGAACACATTGGAACTCAGGGGACGATATGTCAACAAAATACTGTTTACTTGTTTCCTTAACGACCCAAGGGATGTAACTCTATCTGTTGTCTTCTGCGATTATAAAAACAAAATAATTATCACGAATGTGGTCACAGTCATTGTGGAGCTGAGAAAAGCATCCACAAATTTATTTCCATTCTGTTTGTATTCTGTTTCAAACGGGACAAAACGTTACCTCTGCCAACATGTATGGTATATGGAGATTTAATACCTGGATGTCTCATTTAAACAGCTCGCCTGCGGCTCAGTGTTTAAAAACGGACATCCAGGTATTAAATCTCCATATACCAAACATGTTACCGGAGATAACTTATAATAAAAGTTGGAAAGCTAGAAGAATCAGTTTCCTTTGATCTAGGCACTAAACAAAATCTGCCTGTTGAAAAGAAACTTTTAGTATTGTGTAAATAGTTACTCTGCTTATTAATGTTACTAAAATCTTCTGTTTAACATCTATGTTGTGTTCAATACACAGTAGTTACAGATAATGTACACTCTTCAAAAGTGTTGTATAGAGAGTAATCGCTTGACTGGACTGGTTACTCTGTTTATTACTTTTCATTTTAACGATAATTATATTATTTAACCCTTTACCTACTGTAAGGGCCAGTGCTATTCTCAAAAATCGCCAATTAATTTTCATTATTTTTTCATTTTTTGTCTCTAAAACATAGGTTATGACTCCTTATTGGAATGACCTCATCAGCTCGTTCCAATGAGGGGTCATAATCTATGTTTTTGAGACAAAAAATGAAAATAATAGCTATTCAAGAATTTTTTTTGCAAGTGCCAGCCTTTCATATTAGGTAAAGGGTTAAAAAAAACAATGAAGTCCCCATTACATCCACAGCGAAGCGTCTTCATTTGGGCGCACGGATACATGACCCAATTGTTGATTGCATAATTCACTTGTTAAGTTATTGTTATACCCTCCCCCCCCCCCTGAAAACAAAGTTTGTGGGTGTATATAGGAATCACCCTGTCTGTCTGTCCATCCGTCCGTCCGTCCATCCTTATAAGCACAACTCCTCCTAAACTTTATACAATGGAAGAACTCCATATGAAGATGTGCATGAAGCAATATAATTCCGTTCTGACAGGCGCGGGGGGTATCACTTTGTGAGCTTGCTCATAGTACCTCTAGTTTATAATCAAACCGGGAAATCCCGGCAAATCACACTTTGGAAAGTAATAAATTGTTTTATTTTTGATGGAGACCACTCAGAAATTAGGGACAAGAATTGAATTTTGTGTAGTAAACTATACAGAACTGGTTTTTATTTTTTATTTGGCAGGTTTTGTGCTCCAGCGAGCCAGTGTCCAATGATTGATCCACTGTGGGAAGATCCCAAGGGTGTTCCGATTGAAGCCATTTTGTTTGGTGGAAGAAGACCAGAAGGTAAGAAAATAAGCTCTGTGTTAACCCATTACCTAACAGATTTGGCCTCATCCAAAGGCTTATATTTCGAGAGGATCCACTTATATAATTTACGAATTTAGCAGTTGAAAAAACAAAAAAGTTTAAAAAAATTTCCACAAAACCATATTAGGGCTGTCACGACTATCAATATATTTTTATACTGTACCAATGACCCAGACTTAGCTGGTGCTAACTCTAACAAAACCAGGGCCAAACACAAATTTTGCCCCCCAATCCCCAAAATTTGCATCCAAAACAAAAAGAAATCATGTCCTAAAGGACCTCCATACTACGCCTCTACTGCGCATGCGCAGTGACGCAGACGTCCCGAAATTGGCGCCAATTATCATTCTCTGTTTGGCCCTTCATCAGTCAACATCTCACTGATCTTTGTGCTTGTAAATCTCAGTTTAAAGGATGCCAGACACGTAATTTTTGGAGAAAATGTGATTCTAAGGAGGATAGAAGGAGGAGAGGAAAAAGAAGTGACAAAAAATAATCAGGGCTGTACTTAAAATTTTTTGATGAAATTATGTTAAGTTGCCTATTTTCGAGGCATGGGCCTCTTGTTGTCATTCTTGCTAATTGTTGCACTGCTTATTCAGTGTTTCCTCTCCCCTAGCCTTCTAAAGTCCCCCCTTGCAATTCTCCCATGCTTTTGGCATATTTTTGAGAAATTTCATTTCTAAAATTTCCTGGGAGAGTTGCTTGGTTACAGAATGTTTTCTGTTATTTTCCCCATAGTTACGTTTTCACCCATGGGTGTATAACGTTTGTGTTCTGCATCTTCCATCTGATGTTCTGCAGATTCTCCCCTGGGAGTCTCTGTTTTGCATCAGATAGAGTGTAACTGATTCCGGGCCAGTTTTTTCAGTGCCTGGAGTCATGTTTTCTGGTGTTTTTACACTGTTTGTTTTGATTGGCAACAGCCTTTTTTGAGGGGGGCTGTTTGCCTTTGCTGTAGTTTATCTCACTATAAGATACATTTATATTATCCGAAAGTGTCTCATTAATTATTTAATATAAATTTAAAATTTTTGACCACGCTTTGCCATCGGATCCATCGGGGCTCAACGTTACTTTTCAGCAACTTGGGCTTCGCTGAAAAAATATTTTTTCAAAATTATTTTGTTTTGCAATTGTTTTTTCATTTATTAATGGATCATGTTATTATGTATCTTTGTGTCAGGGGTTTTTGCGAGTAACTAGGACTTATTGTTGTTCTTTCACAATGAAGGGACGTTGTTCAAATTGTAATAGGAAGAAATCTTCCTCTGACTTTCATGATCATTGTATTAATTGTAGTCAGTGTTCTCGCATCAATCCCTGTCCTATATGTGAACATTGGGATGAGAAACATTGGAAACGTGTGTCACGATATGTTGTTTCTGGAGAAAGAGCGATGCCGGCTCTTTCTCCGCAAGGTCACTCTACTCTCTCAGTTTCTATTTCAGAGGAACCAGAACAGGGTGATGTTTCCATGTTATCTTCTTCAAGTGTGCGTCCGTCGTCACAAATGAATTCAGAGCTAGCGGCAAAAGTGCTCATGGAGATTAGACAAATGTCGTCCGCTAGCTCGCCAGGTGTAGCGTCCATTCACTGAATGGTTCGGCAGCTGGGTTCGTCCGATGCGGTCCAAGAGGAAATTTTGGGTGATGCGAGCACTATAAACATAATTGATGCACACCCAGTGACGGCGGATAGTAAGCGAGAACGGAGGAAGCCTTTGAGTCCGGTTCCTAGCTCGTCCAGGTCCAGCCGTGCCGCGAGCGAGAGAGGCCCCTCTCTCGTACAACAACATCTGGGACCAGATGTTGTGGTACAAAATGTGTCTTTAGCGGAGCATACGTCCGTCGCTCGGGACGCTCCGTTGTATAAGCAGTCCGCAGAGACTGTTAAGGCTTCCTCTTCTCGTCAGCGCACACGACCGCACCTTGGCTGCGTGACCGCCGATATATTACCAGCTTCGCCGATCAAGGATTCTTCGGCGACCAGGTCACACCATCCGGCAGCCAGGGATTCGAGACCGATGGACTCCGGACGTTCGCATAGGAAAAGTATGCGGGAGCCATCTGATGCGGAGCTGCCCTCGGCGAAGCAGCGAAAGACTGCGCCTCCGCAGGTCTCGACGCCGGACATTCTTGTGCAGATAGCACAGCTTATCGCAGCATCCCAGCAGCCGACAGAAACGGTGTCGGATCGAGAATTATCCGACGGCGCTGGGTCGGTACGCTCCGCCGAAGCATCGGGGACGGACGACCGGGAACATCATGAGGTCCGACCGGATGGTGAAAGGGATACGGATGACTTGGAGCTATCCCTTTCGGAACAACATAAAGCTGCCGTGGACTTCATCCGGCACTTTCTCCCTCAAGTTGTTCCGTCGGGCCAGACTGCTGCGCTTCCGGACAAGAGAATTATAGCGTCATTGGACTCTGAATTTTTTGAGCGGTTCAGGGACATCGCTCCCGAGTTTCCGTCGCAGTCCAATAATGTTGCAAGAACATTTGAATTATTGAACGACGCTATATTTAAACTTGCTTCCAGGACGGGGAAAGCAGGTTTCTTGTCCGCTAATACTCTCAACCTGCCTTTCATTAATGCAAGGAATAAATTCGATACGGCAGGACAGGGTATACCGAGAGTTCCTCTGCGTATGGACGACGAGGCGGAAGACTTAGAGCTATCATTACCGTCGTCAGCTTCTATTCCAACCGCGGTGTTGGAAACAGCTATTGCGTCTAACAGAGCCAATTTAGATGCCTTATCTTACGCAGATCACCTTACTAAGGCGTTATCACTGCGCCTTCAGGGGAAAGAGTTTCAGGATATACAATCCTCTTTAAGACTTCTTTCAAGGGCAGTAGCTTATTCCACGTGTAACTCCGCCCTTTCAGTGGCAAATCTGGAGTTGGTTAGACGTGACGCAGCCCTAGCTACATCCACACTAGTGGATTCTAAGGTGAAGAACTCTCTTAGAGTCGCTTCGGTCTCAGGAGAACTTCTCTTTGACGGCAAGCTTTCCGCTATTTATGATAAAATTACAAAGAAAGCTAAGGATTCTCTGTTGTTCAAATCTGCTCCTAAGAAGTCGGATACAGCAGACACGAATAAGACAGGCACTTCTGGGTCTAATGCGCCCAAGAGAGGTTCCTATAGAGGTTCCGGTGCGTCCTCTTGGTCTTATTCGAGAGACCGTCAGGATAGTGACTCTCGTTCGGGACGTCCTTCAGGCCGGGACAATCGGTCGGACGCCCCGAGGTCGACGGGGCGAGGTGCGGGTCGTGGAAGACGTGGTTTCTCCTACCGCAGGCCTCGCAGGTCCAGGAGGTGATGGCTTAAACCTCTATCGCGTTCCGGTTGGCGGAAGGTTGTCGAGCTTTTCACAAGAATGGGCGTCGATTACGGACGACCCTTGGGTGAGAGGAGTGACTTCGGAAGGTCTAAAGATATCCTTCAAACGAAAGCCTCCATTAACTCGAAGTCCAAAGTGGACTCATCTTCCGTCAAATCGGCAGAAAAGAGACGCTCTGTTATCAGAGGTGCAGTCTCTTTTAATGAAGAATGCGGTAGAGGTCGTAGAAAACCAGGAATCTCCGGGATTCTACAGCCATCTGTTTCTGGTTCCGAAACCAGATGGCTCGTTCCGTCCAGTCATAGATTTGAGCTGGATAAACAAGCTGATCGTCGCTCCGAAGTTTTATATGGAGACGATTCGATCGGTCAGAGCGAGTATTCGGGTGAACGATTATGCAACGAGCATAGATCTCAAAGATGCGTACTTTCACGTCATGGTACATCCGACATTCCGAAAGTATCTACGCTTCGCGGTCCTAGAAGTGGTGTATCAATTCCGGGCGATGTGCTTCGGATTGAATCTAGCACCCTGGGCTTTCACTCGGGTAATGAACTCGGTAATGATCTACTTCCGAGCTCATTCGTCTGCGGTAACGTCGGCCTACCTGGACGACATTCTTCAGAGGTACGGCAACGAGTTAACGCTTCAGAACGATGTTCAGAATCTTCTTCTATTGCTCCGACGTCTCGGTTTTATAGTAATTGAAGAGAAGTCGGATCTGGTGCCGTCCAAGTCATTCACTCATCTGGGAATGAGCTTCGAGACGCACAACAATCTCGTTCGTCTGCCGTTAACCAGAGCGAAATTAGTCAGTTGTTACGCTCGCTGTTGTCTGCACGCAGACAAAGTCACGGCGAGAGAATTTATGAGACTGATAGGTCTGTGCGGAGCCGCCGCGGATCTCATTCCGATGGGGCGGTTACGCACACGTCCTCTTCAAATTTTCCTGACTCAGAATTGGAGTGTGAAAATTCATTCGCTCGATGTAGACGTTCTCTTGTCAGATCAAGTGAAACAAGAGATTCAGACTTGGGCAAACATTCAGTGGTTAACTCAAGGAGTTCCGCTGCAGTTGCCGGATCCGAGTTTTACCGTTATGACGGATGCCAGTCAAACAGGTTGGGGTGCATCATTAATCCCAACGGATTCGAGATGCCAGGGTCTTTGGGATCCGCAATTCCTGTGCAAGCACATAAACATCAAGGAAATGATGTCAATTTGGCTTGCGTTACGTCACTGGATGGACATTATTCACGATGCTCATGTCCAAATCCTATCCGACAATACAACAGTAGTGGCGTATATACGGAATCAGGGAGGCACTCATTCAGTTCCGTTGTTCAATCTAACGGAAAGAATCCTTCTGTTTGCGTTAGAACATCACGTTCTTCTTTCGGTCCGTCACATACCGGGTCGTCTGAATGTGCTAGCAGACTCCCTTTCTCGAAAGGGTCGCTTGTTGCCGTCGGAGTGGACTCTCAACAAACAAGTATTCAATCAGATTTGCTACCAATGGGAACGGCCAATGATAGACTTATTTGCGACACATCTCAACAATCAGTTGCAGACGTATGTGTCTCCGTGTCCGGATCCAAGAGCATTTGCAGTAGACGTTCTGTCGATCCCTTGGGACGGAATGATAGGATATGCGTATCCTCCAGCGCCGTTAATTCAACAAGTATTGCTAAAGATAAAACAATCTCAATGCAAGATTCTGTTGGTAGCATCTCTGTCGCCACAGAGACCGTGGATAAATCTACTCAGGTGTCTGTTGTGGGACCTACCGCGGAAGCTTCCTCCACGGGAGGATCTTCTTTCGCAGGGGAAATCGCGCCAACTCCATCACAACCCACAAGGTCTCAACCTTCACGTTTTTCCCTTGTGCGGTCCTTCTTGCATGGCAAGCACTTTACAGGACGAGCAGTGGACGCGATTTCTAACTGTAGGAGGACCTCCTCTTCGCTAAACTATGCGGCTAAGTGGAAGGTTTTTCGTCGTTGGTGTAGGGATCATTCTGTAGATATATTCGATCCCTCTATACCAGACATTGCAAACTTTCTAGTATACTTGTTTGACGAAATCAAACTGCAGCCTGTTACTATAAAGGGTTATAGATCTATGTTATCTGATACCTATACACATCATGATAGTTTACAAATTGGATCTAATGTCTCTTTATCGAAGTTGGTTAGAAACTTTTCGATAAATAGACCCAGAACTCTTAGATTATTTCCTAAGTGGAATTTAGCTTGGGTTCTTCTTAAATTGAAGGAAAAGCCATTTGAACCTCTTGGGACAGTAGATTTCAAATTCTTATCTTATAAGACAGCTTTTCTCTTAGCTTTCTCTTCTGCTAGAAGAGTCAGTGAGCTTCATGCACTATCGGTGGATGATTCTCATTATCGTAGTGTTGGGAACACTATCACCTTCACTACTAATGTGGGTTTTTTAGCTAAGAATCAGGCTCCTAATAAATATCCGGAACCTATTGTTATTAAGGCTCTTCCGTCTTCAGACGGGCGTAGGCCTTTACTCTGTCCTGTTAGAGCATTACGTATCTATAAACAGAGATCTCAGTTTATCAGAAAGGGACGGAAACGTTTCTTTCTGTCTTTGATGCCTAATAGAAAGGACATTTCAGTCCCTTCTATTGCTAGATGGATTCAGTTAACTATCCGTACTGCTTATGAAGATTTATCTTCTTCTCAGCAGTCTGTGCTTAAGATTTCTGCTCATGAAGTAAGAGATCTTTCTACTTCCTGGGCTTATGCTAATAGTGTTGCTATTACAGATTTAATGAAGGCTGCTTATTGGTCTCAGCCATCCACATTTACGAATTTTTATCTCAGAAATATTGAGTCCATTTCTGGAGACCTGTATTGTTTAGGTCCGTTATCTGTTGCTCAGAATGTCGTCCACTAAACAGTTGCAACTATAGTTATGCAGGCTTTCTGTTCCGGCAGTGACTCTGTCCGGCTGCCCTCTTCGCTCTGGGCTATTTGACCCAGGGCAAGGGGAAGGGGGGGGGGGGGGGGGGGCGGGTGTTCCCTTAGGTCACCTGCTTTATAGTGAAAAGCAAGGGAATGCCTCCTCCAAGTCAGTATTTCTGAGTCGCTTCCGGGATGGTTTTAAAGTGTAATATTAATGTTTAAATTCATTCATGTCTTATTTTTAAAGTGTAGCTCGGTGTGAAGCATTTGTATATGTCAAGTGTCAAACGGGCTTTAATATACAATACTCGGACACTTTTAAATGACTATAAAGAGTCTCAATTCTCTGGACTACTTTATTTATTGGCTTGCTTTAAAAATAATTAGTATAAGGGTTATACTGGATGTTAATAGAGAACATGAATGTCATTGTGCTCAATTATTAAGGGTATTGTATCTTTCTAATTTAATATTAAATAAGAAAGATACATGTAAAGCCTAATACTCCTTTTCTCCTTAAGGGGTTACCTCTTTACTATATAGTTGAGCTTATTGGATTTTCCTCTATGTCCTAGGCCCTCCAGCCTGTTTACTATTCAGCTAAGTCTGGGTCATTGGTACAGTATAAAAATGTTAAAAAATTTATAGTAATTTATATATTTTTTATACTTACCAATTACCCAGACGGGGATGGCCCTCCCAGGAGTTGGGAACTCTTGCCTCCCCGCTGAGTACATAGCGCTGACCAGGCACTGCCAGTAAGAATGATAATTGGCGCCAATTTTGGAATGTCCTTGACACTGTGCATGCGCAGTAGGGGCGAAGTATGGAGGTCCTATAGGACATGATTTCTTTTGGTTTTGGATGCAAATTTTGGGGATTGGGGGCAAAATTTGTGTTTGGCCCTGGTTTTGTTAGAGTTAGCACCAGCTAAGTCTGGGTCATTGGTAAGTATAAAAAATATATAAATTACTATAAATATTTTAACTTTCATAGTCAACTAATCAGCTGGCATTAGTTGATGGTTAGTTAATTAACAGTAATTTCATGTGAATTCATCAATCTCTAAAAATCTTACAAAATAAATTTAAAACTGATGATGTTTGAATGTGTACCTTTCTGCATTGAGATAAAATAGAAACACCGGAATATCTCCGGCAGACTCTGATTGATTTGAAGAATTTAAACAGAAGAACATTTGTGCAAATGTTTCTTTTCTGTAACTATAATTCAGAAATTTTGAATATAAAACCCCCTCCACTCCAACACAAGTTACAATTTAATACTGCAAGTGAAGTTACCGCTGTGGGTCTTGACAACTTTCTCACTTTCGCGGTTCCAATTATTCCAAAGAGGATTGTTTGAGTGAAGAAGACCGAAGATTCTATTTACTCTGCAGTGACTTCCCAAATTGCAATTATTAAAAGATACAACATTTGTACGATACTCTTTAGTACTGATCAATGGGTGCTGGTTAATACTACAGTGAACAGGGATTGATCAAATGGCAAGGCTCAGTGTTTTCAAAATTACGTAGTTGCACAATAATGTAGAAAACAAAGGCCATGGGATGTAACAAGTAACTATGGTGAGACATTTGATAGATTAACAATCAGTTAATTTATCTCATTATACAGCATAATTTTAATTCGACTTGTACCATTTTAAAAATGAACAGTGATCGACTAAAAATAAAAACTGTCAACTACTGCAACAGTCGATGGCGGTTAGTCAATTAATCAAATAATCATGACAGCCCTAAACCATATCATGTGACCCCTCATTGGAATGAGCTTAACAAGCTCGTTCCCATTGAGGGGTCACATGATATGGTTTTGTGAACATTTTTTGAAAAAGTCGAAAAATCAATTAAAATAATAAATTTTGGAATCCTGTACATTGTGTAAAGGATAAAACCTGAAATTCATTTGGTCTCAGTCAATATCGTTTACATTTAACAAGAATGACCAGTGATGTCAACACTATCCAATGAATTTTCAAAATCTAGTAGGTGCTGTCCTGACAAATTAACATTAAATTGTATGTAATATTTTTCTGAGAAACCCTGTTATGTACAGAGAGGTGTGATCATTCACTTACACATTCTTCTCACTTAAAACAGAGTATAGATAGTAGCTTATGCCACATGAAGTAGGTCTCATGTTTCTCAGCCCGTTTTTGGTAAAATTGCATGTGGACAGGCATTTTTGTCATTCCTTTTTTTTATACGCCCGTCATTTTTTGACTGATGTATTATTTTATGGGATTGTCCGTCTGTTCAAACTTTACAAACATGTTGATCAGTAATTGCCGTTGTGCATGTGACAAGAACAAGTAACTCCATTATGTATTTCCAGAGTTATGCTCCCTTTTAGTACTTGAAACATCACAGTATTGTGTCGTCTACTCCTTCAACATTTTACATGCTATATTGTTCAAACTTTCCATACATGATTTTCACCAATTGCCGATCTGCATGTGACAAGAGCAGGTAGCTTCATTTTGTATTTCCAGAGTTATGCCCCTTTTATGGCTTTTAGTACTTAAAACATTACAGTATTGTGTCACCTACTTCAACATTTTACATGCTATATTGTGTTCAAACTTTGCACATATGTTGATCACCAATTGTCGTTGTGCATGTATCAAGAGCAGGTAACTCTCTTTTGTATTTCCAGAGTTATGCCCCCTTTTATTACTTAAAACATTACAGTATTGTTGCGCCTACTCCTTCAACATTTTACATGCTATATTGTTCAACCTTTGCACTCATGGTGATCACCAATTGCCGTTGTGCATGTGACAAGAGCAGGTAACTTCCATTTTGTATTTCCAGAGTTATGCCCCTTTTAGTACTTAAAACATTACAGCATTGTGTCGCCTTCTCCTTCAACATTCTACATGCTATATTGTTCAAACTTTACACACTGTTGATCACCAATTGCTGTTGTGTATGTGACAAGAGCAGGTAACTCTGGTTTGTATTTCCAGAGTTATGCCCCCTTTTAGTACTTGAAACATTACACTACTGTGTCACCTACTCCAACATTTTACTTGCTTTATTGTTCAAACTTTGCACCCATGTTGATCATCAACTGTCGTTGCCCATGTGACAGGAGCAGATAACTCCATTTTATTTTTAAACGTCGGGAACCCTCGCTGTTTATAGCTGTTATAATCCTCAAAACGTCCTTTTCCTTGGTGCCACCTATCGTCAGTCGTTTTCCATGAAGTTAGCCTATCATTGAATGGATGCTACCATTGTAATCTTCTACACCTAAAAATTCAATATGAGATGTGTGCGCACAAGCATACAATTTGAAACCCTTTACCCCAGACAGGACAGTGGAAGGGCAATGATTGGAGTGGGGGGAGGTGTGGGAGGGGGTGGGGGAGGGGGGCAGACAGACATATTCGAGTCAACAAAAATTTCAAATTTTACCCCAGAGAAACTTGTGCATGTTCCAATTTTGACGGGCGTATGTTGCCCCGCTAGTGGTGCTCTTGTTATTTTTGTAATTCTTTCTTTTCCATCAAAAGTTCATGTTCTTGGTTTGTTTTATGTTTTAGGCTGCATAATCTCCAGAATAGAATGGGTGGTGGTGAGTGCAAGAAGTGCTTTGCAGTGCTAAAGCATTGCAAAGCCTTGTAGCACTGAAGTTACAAATTTATCAATTTTATTAACTTGGGTCAAATATTGGACACAAACTGTTTAATTTTTTTATTTTTGCAAGTTTGCATTGGTTATAAAAAGGGAGCATTTGGCAGGTAAAAGGACCATGGGGGAGGGGGGGGTGGCCTGAGAAACAAATTTTTTATGCCTTATTACTTCCTTGTTGCTGGAAAACTTGAGCTTGTAGTGCCTCACAACCACAATGTTACCCAATACAATATAAACATTAAGAAATGTGGGAGATACACCACACATGAAATCCATGCTATGTGTAAGAACATTCACTGTGGTAAACAGGCTCTGTTTTACTAGTAAAATAGGACCCCGTCACCAATGCTTGGGAGGTGCAAACCCTCTCTAAAATGGGCAACATTGCTTATTAACACTCACCCTTGGTCTTGAGTTGATACTCATGTTGTGGTCATGATTAGCCTTTGTGCAAAAATATGTGACCTTAAACACCAATAAGTAAAGTAAGAACATGATGTAAGAATGCATCTGGTCATTACAAATCTGAGTAATGTGATGTGAATAAAATTATTTGACACAAACAGTGTCAAGCAAGAAAGTAAACAAATTGCAGAAGATATTTTTCTTTAAAAATATCAGCTTCATCCATGTAAAGCAAGTTTAATCATGGTATATACAGATTATCACCACAGTGTGTGTCTCCGGGAATTCAGATCAAGTCGAGTTGTAGGAAGCGAACAGTATTTTGACGAGCCTGTTAGGGTGAGTCAAAATGCGATTTTGTGCCTACAATGAGACTTGATCAGAATTTCCGGAGACACACACTGTGGTGATAAATTTTTCTCACAATACTGACCACAAAATGTGTTTTAAAACTATTTTAAGAGGAACTTTTTCATTTGCTTTGTCGATGGAAAGATGCAAATTGAGAAATAGATTAGCGTTCATTGATCTCCATATTGAGGTCAGTGATGACGTTACACTTCAGAGAAAATTACGTCACTGGGAGTCACTTTACTGAATACTGTCTTGCGAAGTGGAGCAACTGTGTGTTTCATCAACGTGAATTTGGTTGTTACTTTTGCAATAATTACTGGTGAATTGAATATCCCTCTTGTTGTAAAGGTTTATTGTATTTTAAAATATGCCGTCCATCGTTTATTGAGGTGGAGTTTTCCACATTTCATAGTGAAAGCTAATCCTTTAACTTCAAGAGAGACGCCTCGACTCGAGCGTTCAGGAAAATCCCAATAATAACCAGCCCAAGATGCCGAAAAGTGTGCATAATTTAACTATTCGTTACGGTAACTTCCCTAGCGACATTTTAGCATGCCGTGCATAATAAATACATTACAGGGCTTTTAGTTGGCAGATACATTGTCATATACAGCTCAGAGAAAACAATATTACGTTCAGCTTTGCCTCCCCTAATATTGTTTTCTCTGAAGGGAAAAACACGAAGCGATCGAAAAAGGATATTAATGCCATTGTTTTGGCAACAGCAGAATCACGCGCTTGTATCAGGGGTCCTTGATACGGATTTGGAACAAGGACCCAGGTACATTAAACTTTAGTGACGTAACAGTGCAAAAACGCCCCGATTGTGAGATAAAAATACAGAACTCAACTCAGGTAAAATATGGGCAACAGGAATCAGTGGTACTCGTTGGAATTCTTCCTGTATTTCATGCATGTCTTTGTGTGCGTGAAATGTTGGAAAAACTTTAACCCTTTACCTGACATGAAAATCAGACGACACTTGCAAAAAAAATTTTTGAATAACTATTTTTTTCATTTTTTGTATCAAAAACATAGGTTATGACCCCTCGTTGGAATGAGCTCGATGAGCTCGTTCCAACGAGGGGTCATAACCTATGTTTTTGATACAAAAAATGAAAAAATAATGAAAATTAATTGCAGATTTTTTAGAATAGTGCTGGCCGGTTTGGGCCGTTACGTTGGGTAAAGGGTTAACTCCCGTTCTTGATTCTAGTTGCCTGTATTCCACCCTCATTGTGTTCTATCTAATTCTATATATTATTTGCAGTAGAGTGCATCATTTTTTTCTTCAAACTGAACTTTACTGGAAGTCAGTGGAAATATATCTTTTTATATCACTGCTAATATGAGCTGTCCATATTAGGGTATGGCTATGTCCATGCATCCTATGGCTTAAAATTCATGCGAGAATCAGAATAAATTCGCTCAAATGATTCTCGCAAAGAAAATATGGAGAATGAACTTGTATTCTTCCAAAATGTTGATTTGTTTCCAGGCACAGATTACGCTTATTTTTTGTTCCCTCACAATAAGGTAACAACTTGTTTGACTTAGCAATGGTGTCTAGTGAAGTCTTGGCTACCTTTATAGCAGCCAATACTTCACTGGACTCCACTGCCGAGTAGTGTTATCTTCCATAAGCAAGACAGCCAAAGCCGTAGAAGAAAAAAAACTCCCCAAAATTGGAACTAGGCTCTTGAGGTTTAAACTCTGGTAAATATGTAAATACTAAATTTGTTGTCTATTTTGAATTGCTGTTGTCGATAATCATGCTGTGGGTTTTATTGGATACTTAACTGTAATTTTCAGTGACGAGGTGGCCCTGGTTGTCGTAAGTGTTGTTAAACTGCAATAAATAATTGTAATTTATTTGAAATAATACAAAGTTTTCTTTCTAATTCTGCCCAATTAGTTCCAAAATAATGCACAGTTGTTTTTCATGTCAGTCATTAATTTGAATAGGAGTTGAAATTAGAAACCATGTGTCTTGATAAATTTTGCGTAACTTCATTTATATATCTGCAGTGTCATGATTCCTGAAATTTCGTCTGCATGAAAGCTTTCTAATCACAGATTTTGGTAACTTCACATTGCTTCATATGTCATACACTTTGCACGCAGTGTTATTTCACACACATGTGTTTGAGCCTTATTGTCTAAGAAATGTTTTGGCTTCTGGTTTTAAAGTTTTTTGTGAGCTTCATTTATTCATACTTGAAAATCATCTTCTAGGTGTACCATTAGTGTATGAAGCATTCAACTGGCAACATGGTGTATTAGTTGGTGCTGCAATGAGATCTGAATCCACTGCTGCCGCAGAACACAAAGGTAAGATACCTCAAAATAATGTAATGTCTAAAACATTTATTGAAAAATTGACATTTTCTTGATTTTGAGATTTCACAAATCTCTCCTTCTTAACAGGTCTTTTGCTTCCCATTTTGTTTTTTACCTGCGTAGCCAGCGGCAGAGCAGGTCTAGTAACCACTCGACTCCATCCGTAAGTCCGTCCGCCCGAAACACTTTTTCCGTCAAGGTTTTCTTGACTTCTATGAACGGGAATGATTTTGTATTTGGTCTGCTGCTTCATAATGATGAGTTGTATCGTGTAAGCAATTTTCAGATCTGCCGTGCAGCCACTTCCTGTTTGCCGATACTTTGAAATTTCACTGTACCCACTGAACATTGAAATTTTTCGTCAAACTTTTCTCGGCTTCTATGCAAGGGATTGATTTTATATTTCATCTGGAGCCTGATAATGATCAGTTGTATCGTGAATGCAATTTTCAGATCTGCCGTGCAGCCACTTCCTGTTTACCGATTCATTTGCATGCAGCGATGCAGGTCCATACCCGGTATTGGTCTTGGCTTGTTCACTCTTGAAGGCCAAGAGAATTTTTTACACATTTTCTGCACTTTGATAGTCTACATTGTGTGGCTTTGCAGTTGTTTCTAGGCAAGTCTTGGCTGCTTATACAAGCAGCCAAGACTTGTCTAAAAACAACTGATAAGGTACGTGGAATATAACTTGCAACTTAACCCAGAGACTGCCTGTTAGGGCACCTGTTCTGTTGGAACAAAATATGATCCAAGTCAGAATTAAGCCATTATTAGCTCACCTGAGCGAAGCTCAGCAGGAGCTTTACTGATCGTGATCCGTCCGTCGTCCGTCCGGCGTTAACTTTACATTATCGACTTCTCCTCCTAAATCACTAGCCCAATTTTATTCAAATGTTGGCTAAATATTTATTACCTAATGCCAATTCAGATTTGTTCAAATGAAATTGCCCCTCCTCCTGGGTGGGGCCACGCCCCCAAGGGGCACCAAAATCTTTGAAAATCTTCTTCTCATGAACCAGCTGTAGCAGAGACTTGATATTTGGTGTGCAGCTTCCTTTTGAGGTGTAGACTCAGATTTGTTCAAGAGAAGTTTGTGGGGCTATACTTGGCGTCGTTATGGGAGGGGCAAAATTTTTTGCCCCGCCCAAAATTTCTATATTTTTATACTGTACCAATGACCCAGACATAGCTGGTGCTAACTCTTAAAAATATAGGGCCAAACACAAATTTTGCCCCCCAATCCCCAAAATTTGCATCTAAAACCAAAGAAATCATGTCCTGAATGGCCCTCCATACTTCACCTCTACTGCGCATGCGCAGTGTCAAGGACGTCCCGAAATTGGCGCCATTAATCATTCTTTGTTTGGCCCTTCATCAGTTAACATCTGACTGATCTTTGTGCTTGTAAATCTCAGTTTAAATGATGCCAGACACATAAATATTAGTGAAATGGTGATTCTAAGGAGGATATAGAAGGAGGAGAGGAAAAAGGAGTGACAGAAAATAATCAGGGCTGTAACTTAAAAATTTTTTTAATGAAATTATGTTAAGTTACCTATTTTCGAGGCAACAGCCTGTTGTCATTCTTGTTATTAAGTTACACTGCTTGTTCAGTGTTTTCCTCTCTCCCTTTCCTTTAAGTCCCCTCTTGCTATTCTCCCATGCTTTTGGCATATTTTCTGTAATATTATTACTAAAATTTCTTGGGAGTTTTAGCTGGATAACAGAATGAATTCTGTTCTTTTCCCCATGTTTATGTCTTCACCTATGGGTGGTTAGGCGTAGTGTTCTGCATCTACCATCTGATGTTCTGCAGTTTCTTCCCTGGAAGTCTCTGTTTTGCATCAGATAGTGTATTATTGGTAACTGATTTCGGGCCAGGGTGCCTGGAGTCTTGATCTGGTGTTTTTACACTTACTGTTTACATTTCCAACAGCCCTCTGTGTGAGGGGGGATTTCTTGAAAATAATATCTTGATGTTAATTTAATCATAACTAGATACATTATTATTGTTCGTAAGTGTTGCATAAATTGTTTAAAATATTTTTAGAATTTTTGTCCACACTTAGGCTTGGGATCCATTGGGGCTCAACGTTACTTTTCAGAAACTTGGGCTGTTCTGAAAAAATATTTTTTCAAAATTTTTTGATTCAGTTATTTTTTCTATGTTAATGGATCTTGTTATTATGTATTTTGATTGTCAGGGGTTGGTGCGAGTACTAGGACTTTGTTTTCTTTTCACAATGAAAGGATACTGTTCAATTGTAATAAGAGGAAATCTTCTTCTGACTTTCATAATCATTGTATAATGTAGTCAGTGTACTCACACTAACTCCTGTTCTGTATGTGTTAATTTCGATGACAACATGGGAAGTGTGTGTCACGGTATGTTAGTGGGGAATTGGCCATTCCGGTCCTTTCCCCACAGGGTCACTCTACTTTATCAATCTCTATTTCAGATGATCATGATCAGGGTGATGTATCCGTGATGTCTTCCAAAAGTGTGCCTCCGTCGTCACAATTAATGAAGAGCCAGCGGAAAAGTGCTCATGTAATATGTCAATTGCCTAAGAGGACCCTAGTAGGTTCGACGGCCTTTGACGTCCGCTACCTCGCCCGGTGTGGCGTCCATTCATCGAAAGGTTCGGCAGCCGGGTTCATCCGTTGTGGTCTAGAAAGGAGTTTTGGGTGATGCGAGCACTATAAAATAACCAAGTGCACACCCAGTGACGGCGGATTAGAGGGGAGAACGGAGGAAGCCTTTTAGTCCGGTTCATAGCTCGTCCAGGCCCATCCGGGCTGTGAGCGAGAGAGGCCCCTCTCTCGTACATCAACATCTGGCCCCAGATGTTGTGGTACAAAATGTCTCACATTCGGAGCATACGTCCGCCGCTCGGGACGCTCCTTTATATAGACAGTCCGGAGAGACTGTCAATAAGGCTTCCTCATTCTCATGGCAGCGCACACGACCGCACCTTGGCTACGTGACCTCCGATATCCAGTCAACTTCGCCAATCAGAGAATCCTCGGCGACCAGGTCACGCCATCCGATAGCCAGGGACACGAGGCCTGGAGACTCCGGACGTTCGCATAAGAAAGTATGCGGGAGTCAGCGTACACGGAGCTTCCAGTGGCAAAGCATCGTAAGACCGCTTCTGCACAGGCCTCGGTGATGGACATGCTATCCCAAATAGCACAACTTATCGCAGCATCCCAGCAACGACAGAATTTCTGTCGCATAATGTAATATCCGACGACGCTGGGTCGGGACGCTCCGCGGAAGCATCAGGTGCAGACGTCCGAAAATTTCATACGGTCCGATGGGATGCCGAAAGGGATTCGGAGGTTTTCGAGCTTTCCCTTTCGGAACAACATAAGCTGCTGTATGTGTCATCCGACTTCATCTTCTAGAGGTTCTTCGTCGGACCAGAATGCTGCGATACCGGATAAGAAACTGATAGCGTCGGTGGACTTAGAAATTTTTGGTTCGGTTCAGGGACATCGTCCCTCAGTTCCGACACGGTCCAATAATGTCTCGGATACTTTCGATTTATTGAACGACGCTATATATTTTTTTTTATATGCTTGCTATTTACAAGCATGTCTGGTTTCTTGTTCGCAAAATTACTGAGATGTCTTTCAAAAGTGTGCCTCTGTCGTCATAGTTAATGAAGAGCTAGCGGCAATTAGTGCTCATGGATTACGTCGATCGCCTAAGAGGTCCCTAGTAGGATCGACGGAGTTGACATTCACTAGCTCACCCGGTGTAGCGTCCATTCATCGAATGGTTCGGCAGTCGGGTTCGTCCGTTGCGGTCTAGGAAGGAGATTTGGGTGATGCGAGCACTATAATAGACTTTAGTACACACCCAGTGACGACGGATTAGAGGAGAGACCGGAGGAAGCCTGTTAGTCCGGTTCCTAGCTTGTCCGGTCCGTCCGGGCGGCGAGCGAGAGAGGTCCCTCTCTCGTGCAACAACATATGGGACCGGATGTTGTGGTACAGACATTTCACATTCGGAGCGTATGTCCGCCGCTCGGGACGCTCCGTTATATAGACAGTCCGAGTGACTGTCGATGATGCTTCCTCATCCTCACAGCAGCGCACACAACCGCACATTGGCTACGTGACCTCGAATATCCGACCAGCTTCGTCATTCAGTGATTCCATGGCGAACAGGTCACGCCATCTGGTAGCCAAGGGACACGAGGCCTGCATACTCCGGTCGCTCGCATAATAGAAGTATGCACGGGGTAACGAACACGGAGTTTCCAGCGGCAATGCATCGTAAGACCGCTTCTCCACAGGCCTCAGTGACGGACGTGCTATCCAAAATAGCACAGCTTATCGTAGCATCCCAGCAAACGACAGATTCTCGGTCGGATCAGGAATAATCCGACGGCGCTGGGTCGGTGCGCTCCGCTGTTGCATCAGGTACGGACGACCGAACACTTCATAGGGTCCGACAGGATGGCAAAAGGGATTCGGACGATTTCGAGCTTTCCCTTTCGGAACAACAGAAGCTGCCATACATTTCTTCCGGCATTATCTTGCAGAGGTTGTTCCGTCGGACTACATTGCTGCGATGCTGGATAAGAGACTAAGAGCGTCATTGGACACGGAGTTTTGGATCGGTTCAGGGACGTTGTCCCTGAGTTGCCGACGCAGTCCAATAATGTCTTTAGAACATTCGAATTATTGAACGACGCTATATATAAGCTTGCTATCAACATGCTAGTCTAGTTTCTTGTCCGCAATGCTCTATTCTGCCTTTCGTAAATTCTAGGAAAATAATTTTTTATTGGCAGAACTGGGCTTACCGAGAGTTCCTTTGCATCTAAGATGGCGAGGCTGAAGACTGGGAATTATCTTTTTCGCCGTCTATGTCAATTCCAACCACGATGTTGGAAACGACAATGATGTATAATAGACTTAACTTAGATGCTTTATCATATGTACACCACCTTACTGAGACGTTATCATTACGTCTTCAAGAGAAAGAATTCCAGGATATGATCCTCAATGAGATTTCTTTCAGGGGCAGTAGTTTTTCCACGTATAACTCCGCCCTTCAGTGGCAACCTGGAGTTGGTTAGACGTGACGCAGCCCTAGCTACATCCACGCGCATGGATAGTAAGGTGAAGAACTCTCTCAGAGTCGCTTCGGTCTCGGAGAAGCTTCTCTTCGACGGCAACCTTTCAGCAATCTTGAATTGCTCGATATACACGTTCTCTTGTCTATCAAGTGTAACAAGAGATTCAGATGTGGGCAAACATTCGGTGGTTGACTCAGAGAGTTCCACTGTAGTTGCCGGATCCGAGTTTTTCGATTATGACGGATGCCAGTCAAACAGGTTGGGACACAATTTTGATCCCAACGGATTCGAAGTGCCAGGGTTTTTGGGTTCCGTAGTTTTTAGGCAAGCTCTTACCTTCCAAGGAAGAATATTATGTTGGCTTGCACTACGTCATTGGATGAATTTTATTCAGAAACGCATGTTCAATCCTGTCCGATAATACGACAGTAGTTGCATATATCCGGAACCAGGGAGGCACTCATTCGGTTCCGTTATTGATTTTAACGGAAAGAATCCATCTGTTTGTTATAGAACACCAAGTTCTGTTTCGGTTCGTCATATTCTCGGTCGTCGGATCGTATTAGCAGACTCCCTTTCACGTAAGGGTCGTTTGTTGCCGTCGGAATGGACTCTCAACAAACAGGTATTCAATCAGATTTGCTATCAATGGGAGTGCCCAGTGATAAAATCGTTTGCGACACAACTCTCCAATCAATTGTAGACGTATGTGTCACCGTGTCCGGATCCCCGAGCATATGTAGTTAACGCTCTATCGATCTAGTAGGACGCGATGATAGGATATGCGTATCCTCCAGCGCTGTTGATTCAGCAAGTATTGCTAGGATTATTCATACACAATACAATTCTGTTGGTAGCATCTCTGTGCGGTCCTTCTTGCATGGCAAGCATTGTACAGGACGGGCAGTGGACGCGATTCCTAACTGTAGAAGGACCTCCTCTTCGCTATACTATGAGGCTAAAGTGGAGGGTCTTCCGTCGTTGGTGTAGGGATCTTTATGTTGATATTTTTGATCCCTCCATACCAGACATTGCAAACTTTTTAGTATACTTGTTTAACGAGATCATCTGCAGCCAGTTACTTTTAAAGGTTATAGGTCTATGTTATCTGATACCTATGCACACCATGATAGTTTACAATTGAGCCTAATGTCTCTTTATCTAAGTTAGTTTGAAACTTTTCGATAAGAGACCTAGAATCGTTAGATTAATTCCTATTCGGAATTTAGCTTGGGTTCTTATTAACTAAAGCAACCATTTGAACCCCTTGAGACAGTAGTTTCAATTTCTGACCTTTTAAGGCAGCAATCCTCTTAGTCTTCTCTTCTGCTGAAGAGTCAGTGAGCTTCATGCACTATCAGTGGACGATTCTCACTTTCGTAGTATCGGAAACTCTATTACCTTTACAACTAATGTTGTATTTTTTGGTTAAGAATCAGGCTCCTAATGATATCCGGAACCTATTGTTTTTAAGGTCCTTCTGTCTTCGAGCGGGCATAGACCTTTACTCTGTCCGGATAGACCTTTATGTATTTATTAACAGATCTCAGTTTATCAGTAGGACGTAAAGCTTCTTCTGGCTCTGATGCCTAATAGAAAGGTCATTACGGTCCATTCTATTACTTAATGCATTCAGTTAACTATCGGTACTGCTTAGGATAATCTATCCTTAACTCAGCAGTCTGTGCTTAAAATTTCGGCTCATGAAGTAAGAGTTCTTCTACATCTTGGGCTGACGTATAGTATTGCTATTATAGATTAAGTAGACTGCATATTGGTCTCCGCCATCCACATTCACAAATTTTTATCTCAGAAATATTGTATCCATTTCTGAAGACCTGCATTATTTAGGTCCATTATCAGCTGCTCAGAATGTCGATCACTTAACAATTGCAACTATAGCTATGTAGGCTTTATTTTCCGGCAGTGACTCCGTCCTGCTGCCCTCTTCGCTCTGGGCTATTTGACCCAGGGCAAGAAAAGGGGGGGGGGGGGGTGGGGGTGGGGGGGAGGGTGTTCCCTTGGGTCACCTGTTTTATTATGAAAACAAGGGGATACCTCCTCCGGCTTCTGTAAGTCTGAGCTGTTACTGGGATGGTTTCTTAAGTGAAAGTTAGGTTTTAAAATTCATTCATGTCATAGTTTTAAAGTATAGCATTTGAATATGTCACGTGTCAAACGGGTGTTATTATACTATCCTCGGACACTTTTTAAAGAGCATAAAGAGTCTCAATTCTTTGGACTAACTTTATTTATTGGCTTACTTTAAAAATAATTAGTATAAGAATTATACTGGATATTAATAGAGAACATGGATGTTATGATGCTCAATTATAGAAGGTATTGTGTCTTTCTAATTTATCATAAATAAGAAAGATACACGTGAAGCCTATTTCTCCTTTTCTCCTCCAGGAGATGACTCTATTTTATATAGTTGTGCTAATTGGATTTTCCTCTATGTCCTAGGCCCTCCAGCCTTTTTACTATTCAGCTATGTCTGGGTCATTGGTACAGTATAAAAATGTTAAAAAATTTATAGTAATTTATATATTTTTTATACTTACCAATGACCCAGACGGGGATGGCCCTCCCAGGAGTTGGGAACTCATACCTCCCCGCTGAGGACATAGCGCTTACCAGGCACTGATGGTAAGAATGATTAATGGCGCCAATTTCGAGACGTCCTTGACACTGCGCATGTGCAGTAGAGGTGAAGTATGGAGGGCCATTCAGGACATGATTTCTTTGGTTTTAGATGCAAATTTTGGGGATTGGGGGCAAAATTTGTGTTTGGCCCTATATTTTTAAGAGTTAGCACCAGCTATGTCTGGGTCATTGGAAAGTATAAAAAATATATAAATTACTATAAATTTTTTAAGTTTCCAAACCGAGAGGCTGATTTGAACCAAATTTTATGTGAGGGCTTATTGGGTCATAAGTACCTAATTTATGCTGATTTTTTTTTCCCCATAGCCCCATGGGAACCGCAGGAGCTAAAAATAGAAAAAAATTAAAACGCCCATATCTCCAAAAATGCACGGCACCGAGAATTTTTATTTGGTGTGAAGCTTCCTTAGGACCAACAGAAAGAACTGGTAAAA
This sequence comes from Pictodentalium vernedei, assembly GCA_031216915.1. Lineage (NCBI taxonomy): Eukaryota > Metazoa > Mollusca > Scaphopoda > Dentaliida > Dentaliidae > Pictodentalium > Pictodentalium vernedei. Next base: position 646,123,115 of record CM062295.1, on the reverse strand, counting down.
AAAAATTGACATCGGTTTTATCATAGGGTACAGTTTCGGGACTTTGAAAAAGTGCTAAGTCAGCACTTTTTAACACTGTTGGCAATGGGAAAAACATTAAAAAATCTTCTTCTCTAGATCCAGCAGGCAGAATCTTTTGATATTTGGAATGCAACATTGTAGGGTGGATCTGATTCAAGTTTGTTCAAATCGGCCCCCTGGGTTCATATTTGGGCTCAGTATAGGAGCCCGATTTCGAACTTGGTGCATTTCATTCAAATTTCTTAAAAAATCTTCTTCTCCAGATCCAGCAGGCAGAATCTTTTGATATTTGGTATACAACATTGTGGGGTGGATCTGATTCAAGTTTGTTCAAATCGACCCCCTGGGTTTATATTTGGGCTCAGTATAGGAGCCCAAATTTGAAATTACTGCATTTCAGGCAAATTTCTTTGAAAATCTTCTTCTCCACATCCAGCAGGCAGAATCTTTTGATATTTGGTATACAACATTGTGGGGTGGATCTGATTCAAGTTTGTTCAAATCGGCCCCTTGGGTTTATATTTGGGCTCAGTATAGGAGCTCAAATTTGAACTTAGTGCATTTCAGGCAAATTTCTTTGAAAATCTTCTTCTCAAGATCCAGCAGGCCGAATCTTTTGATATTGGGTATGCAACATTGTGGGGTGGATCTGATTCAAGTTTGTTCAAATTGGCTCCCTGGGTTTATATTTGGGCTCAGTATAAGAGCCCAAATTTGAACTTAGTGCTTTTCAGGCAAATTTCTTAAAAAATCTTCTTCTCCAGATCCAGCAGGCAGAATCTTTTGATATTTGGTAAGCAACATTGTGGGGTGGATCTGATTCCAATTTGTTCAAATCGGCCACCTGGATTCATATTTGGGCTCACTATAGAAGCCCAAATTCAAACTCAGTGCATTTCAGGCAAATTTCTTCAAAAATCTTCTCCAGATCCAGCAGGCAGAATCTTGTGATATTTGGTATGCAACATTGTGGGGTGGATCTGATTCAAGTTTGTTCAAATCGGCCCCCTGGGTTTATATTTGGGCTCAGTATAGGAGCCCAAATTTGAACTTAGTGCATTTAGTGCATTTCAGACAAATCTTCTTCTCAAGATCCAGCAGGCAGAATCTTGTGATATTTGGTATGCAGCATCCTTAGGGGGGCGAGATGCAAGTTTGTTCAAGCCATGTCCCTAGGTCCATATTTGGGCTCACTGTGGGAGCTTGAATTGTAACTTTGTTCGAAATGAATTTTCTTAAAAAATATTCTTCTTCAGATCCAGCAGTCGGAATGGTTTGATATGTGGTGAGTAGCATCCTTGTGGGGGGGGGGGGGGGGGGGGGGGGGGGAGGATTCAAGTGTGTTAAAGCCAAGTCCATGGGACTATATTTGGGCTCCCTGTGGAAGCCCAAATTATAACGTAGTCAATATGAGGAATTTTTCTTTAAAAATCTTCTTCAGATTCAGCAGTTGGAATGTTTTGATATTTGGCATGGAGCAACCTTAGGGGGCTGAGATTCAAGTTTGTTCAAGCCAAGTCCCTTGGTTCATATTTGGGCTCACTATGGGAGCCTGAATGACAGCTTAGTTCAAAATGAGGAATTTTCTTTAAAACTCTTCAGATCCAGCAGATGAATGCTTTTGATATTTTTTATGCAGCATACTTAGGGGGGTAAGATTCAAGTTTGTTCAAGCCATGTCCCTAGGTCCATATTTGGTCTGATTGTGGGAGCTCGAATTGTAACTTGGTTCAAAATGAGGAATTTTCTTTAAAAATCTTCTTCTTCAGATCCAGCAGTCGGAATGTTTTGATAATTGGTGTGCAGAATCCTTAGGGGTGTGAGTTTCAGGTTTGTTAAAGCCAAGTCCCTGGGTTCATATATGGGCTCCCTGTGGGAGCCCGAATTATGACTTAGTTCAATATGAGGAATATTCTTTAAAAATCTTTTTTTAGATCCACTGGTCAGAATATTTGGATATTTGGTTTCAGCTTTTATTAGGAGGAGCAGATGCAACGTGTGGAAATCAATTCTCTGGGTTGATATTTAGGCTACCATGTCAGATGAGCGCCCTCAGGCCCCCTGGGGCCTCTTGTTGTTAATACCACCAGTTTACAGGAAGTGAGGGTGTATTGTCACACAGACTACTTGTATGTCTATGCCTTTGTCCATCAAAAGTTCTTGTATGTCAACTTCTACATTTATGAACTGATTTCACTGAAACTGAAATTTTTTATGAAGAATTTGGAAAATACCATTTAAAATAATGGTTATCCCTTTACCCAACATATCTGCCAAAACCGGGCAGCTTCTTTCGCAAAAATCATTCAGTTCTCATTTTTTTTTTTTTTAAAACATAGCTTATGACTCCTTTATTGGAATGAGCTTGTTGACCTTGTTCCAATGAGGAGGTAATAAACTGTTTTTATGCAAAAAAAAAAAATAGTTATTGGTGAATTTTGTCTTTTAATGTCATCTGCCTTTCATGTTAGGCAATGAGTTTTATATAGTGGTTGAATTTGATTCTCTGTTATCAGTGGGATCCCTGATCCAGTTGTATATCTGTGATTAATTGGTTAAACATGTTTCTTACCTTCTAAGAGAAATTTTCTTTCTTTTTTTCAGGGAAAGTTATTATGCATGACCCTTTTGCAATGCGGCCATTCTTCGGATACAATTTTGGACATTATTTGAAACATTGGTTGAGTTTTCAGGAAAATTCATCCAACAAGTTGCCCAAAATTTACCATGTGAACTGGTTCCGCAAGAATGATGAAGGAAAATTCATATGGCCTGGCTTCGGAGAAAATTGTAGAGTGTTGGACTGGATTTTCCGAAGGCTGAATGGGGAGAACTCTGCTGAAAGCACTCCTATAGGGTACATTCCAAAAAATGGTACATTAAATCTGAAAGGTCTCAAGGAAAAAGTTGATATGGAGGCTTTGTTTCATTTGCCCAAAGAATTCTGGGAAGAGGAAGTGGAAACATTACAAAAGTATTTTGATGAGCAAGTCAATGATGACTTTCCACCAGAATTGCAGCATGAATTGAACTCATTAAAAGAACGGGTGTCAACTCAACTAGGAGTCTCATCATAGTTTTACACAGTTGTATCTCAGGTGTCATTTTGTTTTTATCCTTTACTCAGAGCAGTTTTCAGTCAATCATGCCATGTTGCCAACATTATTTGAGGTTAAAATTATAATTTGTTCCCTAACAGTTTTGATTCTCAACACTTGAGAGTAAGTTCCCACAAGGTAGATTTCTGTTTCTCGGGCCATTTTTTCTAAAATTTCATGTTGGCTGGTAGTTTTTTATTTTTGTTATTGTTTCTTTTCCATTAACCCTTTACCCAACGAATTGGCTGCATCCGCCCGCGTAATATGCAAATTCAGCAGTTGAAAAAATATTATTTTTCAAAACATTTCAACAAAACCATATCATGTGACCCCTCATTCCAACGAGGGGTCACATGATATGGTTTTGTTGAAATGTTTTGAAAAATTAAAAAAAAATGATATTTAAAATAATAAATTGATATCGTCCACATTGGGTAAAGGGTTAAAAGTTAATGATCTTGGTTTGTTTTATATTTTAGGCCTCATAATCTAAGAATAGCATTGGTGTGGTGTATTTCGTCCCTTGAGTGCAAGAAGGCTTTGGAATGCTGAAGCATTGCAAAGCCTTGTTGCGCTCAAGGGACAAATTTATCAACTTTGAGTAAAATATCAGACATAAACCATTTAATTGAACTTTTTTTAAGTTTGCATTGGTTATAAAATGAGAACATGCGGCAGCCAAAAGGACCATGTGGGGGGAGCTGAGAAACAGATTTTTAACTTTTTCTGGCCTTTACAAAAACCCATCAGTAACATGTGCATGGAATGAATTTGGTTTTTTGCATAGCAAGGGAGTTAACTCTTCAGCTTATAGGAGAATATTTTAACTGTAAATTCAATTGCATCTTGTATAACCTCTTCATTTAGGGAAATAAAAAAAACCTCAAGGTAGGCCCCACAAAGTAGATCTGCTGTTTTTAAGGCCATTTTTTTTGGAAAATTGCATGTGGGTAGGCATTTTTTTTATTTTATTTTTTATTTTTGTAATTTATTTTTCTGTGCCATCAAAAGCTAATGTTCTTTGTTTTATGTTTTAGACCTAATAATCTACAGAATAGCATGGGTGGTGGTGGTGTATATCATCCCCTGAGTGCAAAAAGGCTTTATAGTGCTAAAGCACTACAAAGCCTTGTTGCATGCAAGTTTCAAATTTATCAGTTTTATTAACTTGGGTAAAATATCAGACATCCACCATTTGACCCCCTGCACACTGATGTTGATATGTCAAAATTTTCAGGTGCCAAATTTTCCCTCAATGCAACTACAGTTAAAACTAGAAGTCCTGTCACGAATAGTGCGCTTATCTAGGGTTAATTGCGCGTTGGTATTGCGCGCAATTGCCATATCCAATGGCATCCAAAGCACGGCAGGTTCTCCTGGTTACTCACAGCAAACACTTGCAATGTTTCTGCCAACTCCGGTCTATTGGCTGAAACATTGCTTGTGCACAGGCTATATGTACAGAATTTGATAGCTTTACTTAGGCCATAACGCATACATTAACGCGCATATCAACGTGCTATTTGTGCTCATTTCATGACAGGACTTCTAGTTTTAACTGTAGGAATTTAGCAAATTCAATCTTGTTTGACAGAGCTCATTGAATTGGCTAAATTTCTAGATGCATGATGGGAAATATGACAACTTGAAATTTTGGTGTTTTGACATCAGAGTGCAGGGGGTTAATTGTTATTTTTTTTAAGTTTGCATTGGTTATAAAAAGAGAGCATGTGGGAGTGCCCGAGAAACAGATTTTTAACTTTTTTAGGCCTTAAATAAAATGTAAAGCGCTTTTATAGATTGTGATAATTGTTTTGGAAACTGTTTTCCTTAATTTGGACATTAAACTGCTTCTTTTGGGTAAAGGGTTTGTATTTGCAGCATACATTTATAGTACTGTGATCACAAAAGTGGTCTTCATCTCGATAAGATTTCAATCCAGTTTCCACGCACTTACAGTATGACTACTGTGGACTGGTCACATTCCACGCGTGGGCAATAATTCCACGAATACAATAATAAGATTCCAAACACCAATTATAGGAATAATCATCAAAAATTTAATTAATGAAGCTCCTGATACTATTCAGTGCTTCATTAATTAAATTTTTGCTGATGATGATTTTTATTATCTGATACGATGAGTCTAATGTTGGAAGCAGGGCTTAAAATTCATACAAGAATCAGAATCGATTATAAGAAAGTATCAACTTTGATTCTTGTGATATGTCCATTTGATTCTCATCATAGATTCTGAAAGTATTCTTAAAGGCCTCGAGAATTCTTAGTTTTTGCTCCATCATAATAAAGTAACACTTTGCTTAGCTCTCATATCTTGTGAAGTCTTGGCTGCCTATACAGGCAGCCATGTGGTCAATAGAAACCCCTGTCAAGGTACTGTAACATTGATTAGCATGGCCACTAAAAGCCTGTGTGTTGGAATGTATTGTTCATGGCCATGTAAGACAAAAAACTCACAAAAATTGGAACTAAGCCCTCTAAGGGTTAACCCTTTAGGGTCTGGACAAGTGTCTTGAATTTCCACCAGCCCACAGCCTCTATACTTCCAGTGGCTTAGCAGTGATTTCTAGTCAAGTCTTGGCAGCCTTAACAGGTAGCCAAGACTTGGTTAGAAATCACTGCTTACCTAATTTGTCTGTTGTCAACAGGACCTCCTCATGATGGCATGTTAAGGGCACCTGTTCTGAGTTTGTAAATGTCGGAAATAGGCCTTTAAGGGTTAACCTTAAGTAAGTATATGAATATGAGATTTGTTTCTCACTACTAGTATAGAATATGTACTGGTTGCACTCCCAAAGGCAGGGGTATAACAGTACTCACAAATTCTAAATTAAGAACTGAAAATTGATTCTCGCAGCAGGAGTCCTTGAAAAACAAAACTGATTCTCATGAATCAGGATGAATTTTAAGGCCTGGGGAGGAAAACAGAATTTTGAACCCATCGCAAACCGTTAGAAATTTTCTGTCTGCTTTTGTGATCGCGGTACTAAACCATTGTCGATTTTTATATGCAGTGTATTTTTGTTATAGTGTAACCTGGATGTTCATTATGCAAGTGCCTGCAATAAACAGAAGCTCAATCTTCACTGTGCCAAGATATTTGTCATCCAGGATACTTCTTTTATCATATTGATAGTAAATTTTTATATTTTGAAATTCTTGACAGAATTGATTTAAACACTTGCGTAATATGATTTTTAGAATGTAGTTCATCTGTTTTGAAATATCATTAAAATTGTATGGTTTCTTTCAAAACAGCTTGTGGTTGGTTCTTGAACTCGTCATAACTTTGGAAGCAAAAAATGAAGATCCATCTTTTTTATGCATTATTGTTTTGATTTGTCTGATAATAAATCATTTGCATAACAAGTTTTTCAGAATAAATCTCAAATATGGGTTTCCAGTACTCTACTAGTTAACAATTCTTACATCGAAATTGCCATAGAATGCATTTCCTACTTCTACTGAAGTGTTGACAAATACAGAATCAAACCATGGCTGCTGTAATGCAGCCATAATTTGATTTAATAAAGGAAAGTTTTGCCTCAGTTATGACAAGTTTCTTTCAAAGTGTTTTTTTTTCTTTTTTCAAGCCATTCAAAAGTAAAATGAGTTCAGTATGAGAAAGTCAATGTTTACTTTCAATATTTTAGCTACTGTTCAAATGGATATGTTGGTGAAAGGATTGCATATTGTTTTAATGAAATTTAACAGATATGATCTGAATATCTTGAAAAGAAATTGATATTGCTTGTGATATTTATTTTTTAGGGGGGTTTATAGATATCAAATACATCGGTAAAGTAGTTTTATGCAAATGATACACCATTTTAATTTTTTTAAAAAAGGTATATTGTATGAATATATTTGATTACATTGCATTAAATGCCTGTAAAATCATTGTAAAAATACATTTCATTGAAGTAGTTATATAAATCAGATTTTTCAGAAATGTCATATTCGGGTAATGTCATTAGTGGAATTAATTGAATAGGGACTTTGCCAGTGAAAATCATTCACTTAACCCTTTACCTACCGAATCGCCTGCATTCGCCCGCGTAATATGCAAATTGAGCAGTTAAAAAAATTAAATTTTTCAAAATATTTCAACAAAACCATATCATGTGATCCCTCATTGGAACGAGCTCTTTGTTCTCGTTCCAATGAGGGCTCACATGATATGGTTGTGTTGAAATTTTTTGAAAAATTTAAAAAAATGATATTTAAAATAATAAATTTTGATAACGTCTGCATTGGGTAAAGGGTTAACATGCATATGAGGCCACAAAATTTTATTGAAAAAGGTCTTTCCAGAATCATAAATTTTTGATTTCTTGAAGTTTAATTAAATATTGCCTTTCAGACTATTTTAATTTAACCCTTTACCTGTCAATTTGCCACATCTGGCACATGCAAGTTAAAAATTGAACAGATGAACAGTTTTCACAAACTTTCAACAAAAGCATATCATGTGAGCTCTCATTGGATTAAGCTCGTTGAGCTTGTTCCAGTGAAAGCTCACATATGCTTTTGTCGAATTTTGTTTTTGCATTGTGTAAATAAAAATATTCACCACTGCATTATTTGGACAACAATTCATTAAATTGGGGATATAAGTTGAATTTTGAACTTTTGTGGGTATTAAAAACAGGACTTCAGTTATCCAACACAAATAGCTGACTGCTGCCTGTTGCCCCCCCCCCCCCCCCAAAAAAAAAAAGAAAAATAAAAAAAATTACCCTCCCAACACTAATGTCAAACTATCAAAATTTCAATCTTTTTTTTTTGACTGAGTTCAATGAGCTCTGTCAAACAAAATTGAATTGGTTAAATTCCAGGCATTATTGGAATAAATACTTTCTGAAATTGCAGAATTTCAACAACAGTGTGCAGTGGGTTAACCCCTTTGAACCATGGTGGTATCTTCCATGTTGGGGAATGCAGTGGCTCAGTAGGTAGAGGTGCAGGCTGCAAGCCGAGAGGTTCTCGGTTCGAATCCCACCTGCGGCAACCGCGTTGTGTCCTTGGGCAAGACACTTCACCCGCTTTGCCCACGTGGGGGGCACGGTGATGTTGTGTACTAAGGCATACTGCACGTCGATGGTGCACTTGTCTTCAACCAATGCTAACCCTGCTCGTGTGGAGTTAGTATGTTGGGGAGCTGACAGTTGCTCACCATTGCTCAGTGGTTCTCTCCGGGTACTCCGGCTTTCTCCACCTGTAAAACTGTCGCGGTCATGATTAGCCATTGTGCATAAATATGTGACCTTAAACACCAATAAATAAATAATAAATATATCTTCCATGTCAGTAAGTGGCAGTAATTAGAAGAGTCCATATTCATTATTTAGGGATAGAACAATTAATATTTTCAATGTGCAGCCTCTGGGCTGCACATTGAAAATATTGATTGGTCTACTCTGCACATTCACTAAGCAGCCATCCTTCGTAATGCAATTATGACGTATCATGTTCCTGGGCCGGAAAAGTGGCCCCTCGTGTTCAAAGGGTTAAATAAGAAAATATAATTTTGAACAAATTCTAACAACCAAAATTAACCGAGCACTCTACCAGTTAGGATAGAAAACTCTGTAACTGTCGAGTGAAGCCAGTCAAAACAGACCAGACACAATTTTTAGCAAAAATCCCTGAATTCCACAAAATCCCTGAAAACTTTTATCCCTGGCCTGAATTTACAAGATACTGCATGTTGCACATAACACCATTGAATTGAGTAATAAATGAACACATAAATCAGTTATAAAGTTGTGTTCAGATTAAATCAGGTAAAATAGAATATTGGATTTTAGTTTTTTGTGACATATTTTTTTTTTAGATAGTTTTAACAAATTATATGTGAATTTTTATTTCAACCTGTTATGACAATACATTATGAATTTGATTATGAACTACTGTTTTTGCAATCATGTGCATGAAATATTTATCAAAGGCAGCAATTCTGTTGATAAATTTGACCTTTGTCTGTTATGTGTCGTTTCTCAGTTGCAATCTCTCCATAAAACATCATCATATTGACATTACATTTCCAGTTATCAAAATTGGTGTGGTGGTAGGGGGTGGGGAGGGCTGTTCAATTGTGGGCTTGGTGCTTGTCTTGGAATACCGTTGCCCCTACATTGGGGAGCACAAGCAAATGACCATTTTATTGGAATAATCTTGTTGACTTTGCTTTAATGACATTGCATGAAGCTATATTCTCAAAGAAAAACTAGTTCCAAGCCAATATATTTCAATGAACTGTCATCTTTTTATTTAAGAATTAGGTGAGCTACACAGATATAAAAATTGGATCAAATAGATATTATGCTTAAATTATCGACATAATATTGCCACAGATGCTAAATGGGGCTTTAACTCGCAATCTAATCCAATTTCTAGACAGCAAAACTAATTTTTGTCCTTAATAATGAAAATTTTACTTCTCTTCATTGAATTGCTTCATTTGAAATTTCGTAACTAGTTCATCCCAGCAAGGGTGTCATAAGCTGGGAAGTAAAAAAGGGAAAAGTCACAGAATTCAAATGCCAATTTTTAGCTGCGACGAGCAGCTTTATATATGGCAATGTCAGTCGGTCTGTCACCAACGAGTTTAAAAAACACCATAACCCCTAAAATACGTGATGGAATGACACCATACTTGGTATGCAAGTGTATCTTCATGATGTCTACACCCTCTCAATAGTGCATGTCATTTGGATAATTTCTGTCACATTTATGGACTTGTCACCAATGAGTTTTTTTGTCACCAACAAGTTTTTTTTGTCACCAACAAGTTTTTTTGTCACCAACAAGTTTTAAAACATCATTAGCATTGCACGAATCGTTGCAGCTTCGGCACTGTGACAGTGTGCTCTAGTTATGTGTGTTGCTTGGCACATTTGGTTGATTCAGTTAAGTTAAACTCCCCCGGGAACCCTGGGAAGAGAGACTGTTTGTTTACTGTAGCAAACAAATTCTACTTTCCAGGTAAAATAGGACACAGTGACCAATTCTTGGGGTGGAAGTCCTCTAAAATGGGCAACATGGGTATAAACGATTGACTAAACTTGACTTTATGTCCATGTTGTGGTCTCGATTAGTCATTGTGCAAAAATATGTGACCTTAATCCTTTGCGACTATGGTATGTAATATTAAGTACTAAAATTGTTGTCCTTTGCAATTATGGTACATAATATTATGTACTTCAACTTTGAACCCGAGCAAGTGCTTTTTTGTACAGGAACATGGTCCTTCATAATTTCATACAATAGGATGGATGCTAAGTGCATGTGTGGTAGACCAATCAATATTTTCAACGTGCAGCCACAAGGCTGCACGTTGCAAATATTAATTGGTCTACCCCCAAATAATGAATATGGACTCTTCCTGTTGCTGTCATTAAACTGATATGGAATATACCAGCAGGGTTCAAAGGGCTAACCATTGCATTTGACGTCGCCAAAACGTAATTCTTTGTAACGTTAAAATGTCACGATAACCATAGTGGGAAAGGGTTAAACACCAACAGATAAATAATTAGGTTACACCCTAATAATTGTAATTGTCATTCCAGTTGTGTTGGTTCTTATCTATATATATATTTTCTGTATGAGATGCTGTCGTTGGAGAGATTGAAATGGAATGGTGAGTGGGTGTATGGTGTATGAATGTATTCATCCTCAAACTTTAAATTAAAACTTTGTTGAATGTTAAATCTTTCTGTTATTTAGAAAACCATCAGGGACTGGTATTTTTGTTGATAAATTCATTGATTATTGAGACTTTCACAACTGATTTTCAGTAAAACCTATTAACTGGTGGAGTGCAGAATTATTCTTGTTCATCAAATTTGTTGATATGTCTTTGCTTTGTAACAATTCATGGGGGTGTGCCTACAGGCACTCTCCCATAAATTGTAACAAGGCAAAGCAGTACAGAAAAATTAAGTTCACTTCAAAAATAATGTGAAAAGGCCCAAATATGTGCTTCTCTAGAAAAAGTGATCATTGTTCTTTCTCAGACCTGGCAATCTAGAAAATCAAGGAGTGCAAAACAGCTGCCCTCCTCAGATTGCATGGGAGTGCAATTGCACCTGAAATTTTCAGTGCAAAAACTTGTATGCTATTTTGGTTATATTCACTACAAGATATTAATATTGTGACTGAAGAATTGTACTACCTTCAGCTACATAGTGGAAAAATTGGCACACACATCTTCTCATCATTCAAAATGTTGCATTCAATTCTTATGTGACTGTCTTCTACACTCAAAATCTATTGAAATGCGACACAGAATGGGTCATGAATTATTGCAAATCAATGCAACATTGACAAATCGTCCCCTGAGTTCCAATGTGTTCTCTGTGCCATTTTTTTTTAGGTGTGCACTTGGCGTGCAGCATTCTTGCACTCCAAAAGAATGCCAGGCCTGGTTCTTTATGAAAATATTTTTATAAAATAGCTTTATTGATATTGTGCCTAGAGTCAACTATCTCCATGTTGAAATCAGGTCTTTATATTCTGCCAAACTTACCCTGGTAACTGGTGTCCCCAAATTATAGGAAATTTTACCAAAGATGACATAACATAACTCTCAGTATGGTTTGTTTTTTAGCTTAACTTGACAAAGTTAAGATAAGCTATTGCCATCACACATGCGGAAGTCTGTTAGTCGTTGAGTCTGTGAATCCGCGAGTCTGTTCACATTTTCCTTTAGCACAGGCTACACCTCGTAGTTCTTGTCTGATCTTCACGAAATTTCATATGCAGCAAACGTTTGGGGTCATGTCTAGATGAGAACGTCCCCTTTTTGTCGCGATCGGTCAACCGGTATGGCTGCCCGAGCCCAAAACCTGAAAACCATTAGCACAGTCTACACGTCATATTTATGAAGGGATTCCATTGTAACTTGGTAGGATGCCTCTGTATAATGTCTAGATGAAAACGTCCCCTTTTGGTCATGATCTGTCAACCGTGATGGCTGCCCAAGCCAAAACCCAAAAACCTTTAGCACAGTCTACAGGTCATATTTATGGAGGGATTTCATTGTAACTTGGTAGGTTGACTTCATATAATGTCTAGATGAGAATGTCCCCTTTTGGACACGATTGGGCAACTGTGACGGCTACAGGGGCCCGAAGCCTGAAAACCTCTAGCACAGTCTACAGGTCATATTTATGAAGGGATTTCATTGTAACTTGGTAGAATAACTCCGAATAATGTCTAGATGAGAACGTCTCCTTTTGGTCGCAATCATTCAGCCTTGATGGCTGCCTGAGCCCAAAACCTTTAGCATGGTCTATAGGTCGTATTTATGGAAGGATTTCATTGTAACTTGTTAGGTTGACTCCATATAATGCCAAGACAATGACATCCCCTTTTGGTCATGATTGGTCTACAGTGGCCTGAAGCCCAAAAACCTTGAGCACAGTGTACAGGTCATATTTATGAAGGGATTTCATTGTAACTTCATAGGATCACTCCAGATAATGCCCAGATGAGAACGTCCCCTTTTGGCCGTGATCATTCAACTATTATGGCTGCTCGAGCCCAAAACCTGAAAAACTGTAGTACAGACTACAGGTCTTTGTGAAGGGATTTCATTGCAACTTGGTAGAATGACTCGGTATAATGTCGAGATGTTGCAATCGGTCAACCGTGATGGCTATACAGGCTTGAAGCCCAAAAACCTTTAGCACAGTCTACAGGTCATATTTATGAAGGGATTTCATTGTTATACGCCTGTTTGAAAAACGGGACGTATTATAGTATGGCGTTGTCCATCCGTCTGTCCGTCCGTCCGTTTGGTTTCCGAACAATAACTTTAGTATTTGTTTTCCGATCGGCTCCAAATTTGGTATGTGGTTTAATCACAACAAAATACAGGTCAAGTTCGAATATGGGGTCGGTCCGAACATTTTTCGCCTGAATTATGGCCCCTGTTGGACATTATATGATGTATAAGGTAAAGTAATTCTTGAAACCTCTCGCACTGATACATAATAGTGAAACCACTTTGGCTTCCTTTATAATTTTGCAGCATGATAAATCACTGTCAAGTGAAGCTAGAGAGGTCGAACAGGTTCACAGTGTGATCATGGGGTCTCAACCATATAAATCTAATACTCACTTCAGATATATTGCAAAACTACCATGAAACGTTGGAAAATGCAAATAAAAATGTATGAAGTTCAAAGAAAACACACCAATATTGTGTGACTTACTGCGTCAAATAATTAATTGGTCAAATAATTACCCAATTAACAAACTGACTAGTCAAATAAATCTCATGGTTTTGATGTATTTTATTTAAACTTGATATCTTTTTCTATACACGTGCCTCTATGTAAACCACAGGAAGTGAAACAGTACTTGTTTTCTTTGGAAAACAAATAAGATTTTACAGTCCAAATAGGATTCATTCACCAATGCTTGAGTTGGAAATCCTCTAACCTTAAACACCAATAAATAAATAACTAAAGATAGGAAGCTTCAGTGTTTCTAATATATATATATCTATATAAATATGTTACAGTCAAACTGTGAAATCAAGACTTTTTTTTTGAAATTATTAAATTATTGAGTCCTTTTGTGAAGCTATTGTCCTTAATTTTTAGTCTTTTTCTCAAATGACTGAAAAATTTAGTCATTTCACAAAATCACTGATTTCAAAAGTCTGACCGTAACATATATATATATGCCAGTATAAATTTCTCGCACTCTAAAAAAAATTGCAGATGTGTTAAAATGGTACAATTTGAACAGTTCACGGGCATATGATGCAATGCCCAGCGGTGCTCTTGTAACTTCATAGGATCACTCCAGATAATGCCCAGATGAGAACGCCCCTTTTGGCCGTGATCATTCAACTATTATGGCTGCTCGAGCCCAAAACCCGAAAAACTTTAGTACAGACTACAGGTCGTATTTGTGAAGGGATTTCATTGCAATTTGGTAGAATGACTCGGTATAATGTCGAGATGTTGCAATCGGTCAACCGTGATGGCTATACAGGCCTGAAGCCTGAAAACCTTTAGCACGGTCTACAGGCCATATCTATGAAGGGATTTCAATGTAACTTGATAGGATGACTCGTTTTGGAATAATTTCACTGTAACTTTGTAACTTTCGTTGACATACGTTAACTGTGAGAGCCACATACATTAACTGTGAGGTCATATTAACCCACCCCTCAGCTCTTTAGTACAGTGTACACCTCATATTATTTTTTATCAAAAACATAGCATCAACTGTGAGGGCCACATTAACCCACCCCACAATTCTTTAGTACAGTCTACACCTCATACCGGGAACAGAAATGAACATATTCCCAATTATAACAATTCTTGTCTTATTTTATCATCCTTTCATAAACATTGAACGTTATCCTTTTTATCAAACACAACACACAGACAAGTTAAGCTACAGAGTCATTGACACTTTCATTATGCTTTCTTGTCTCATTCTTGCCAAAATGCTTTCACCAAAAAGGCCTGGATATTATTAGTTATCCTTGTGTTTTCCAGGGTGTATGGGAATTTACACCAGTTTGGAAGCTCATATACCCAAAGGCGAAGCCGAAGGGTGTTTGAGTTCTTATTCCAGTGTAATGCCCATACACCTTGGAAAACACAAGGATAACAGATTTATTTCCAAGAATTTTGATGTACTCAATACTTAAACCTACATTGTGGGCACAAACTGACAGAAAAGTTGTACTTTGTAAGTTTTTTAATAAAACCAGACAAATATGGATGTCACTGGAAATGGCTCAATGAGCCAGTTCCAATGACATCCATATCTATAATATTTTATTGCACATAAATATTAAATTTCCTGTATTTTTATTCTTGTTCTAACATAACCGAGCAGAAGGTATGAATTAATAATTAAAAATGGGTACTTTTTTTTAGCCATGTAGCCTGCTATTGTGTATTCTGATTTTTACACCCTGGTTAACCACTGTGTAAAAAAAAAGCTACTGTGGATTTGCAAGTTACACCGTACATCTCAGCCAACCAAAACACAGTATTTGGTTTCATTTGGAAATAAGTGTACGTATTTTTGCTTCTCAGTGTACATCCTGTAGCTTTGCAGTGGCTTCTTGGCAAGTCCCAGGCGAGACTTGCCTAAAAACAACTGCCAAGGCATTTATATAATTTATAACTTTAAGTTTGCCCAGAGACAGAATGTTGGGGCACCTATTCCATTACATAGAAGCTGATCAGAATTGGAATAAGGCTTCATAGATATTCTGAGACACCAATACAGCCCGGAAATACAAGGAAATGGCATTCAAGACGGACAGTATTGCAAAAAACGTTTTTTTTTTAATGTGGCTAAATAACAGCTGACTTGGAAAGTCTGCGTTGTCACCAAAGATGACCAATCCAAAGGCCTGGTTAAAATCTGCTATTGACACATCTTTTGAGAAAAAAAACTCTGGAACATTCTATATTGACTTGGTATTTTTTACTTGTGCTTCATATTCAGGCAGCAGTAATTTAATTTTTATTCACATATTAAATGTGTTACATTTTACTTAAGAGATGAGAAAGTTCATTAATTTATATCATTTTCTCTTCCAGTAATTCATGAGCAAAATGCTGGATTTCGATATTTTTATACTGTACCAATGACCCAGACATAGCTGGTGCTAACTCTTAAAATATAGGGCCAAACACAAATTTTGCCCCCCAATCCCCAAAATTTGCATCTAAAACTAAAGAAAACATGTCCTGAAAGGCCCTCCACACTTCGCCCCCACTGCGCATGCGCAGTGTCAAGGACGTTCCGAAATTGGCGCCATTAATCATTCTAAGTTTGGCCCTTCATCAGTTAACATCTGACTGATCTTTGTGCTTATAAATCTCAGTTTAAATGATGCCAGACACATAAATATTAGTGAAATGGTGATTCTAAGGAGGATAGAGAAGGAGGAGAGGAAAAGAATGTGTGACAGAATATTATCAGGGCTGTAACTTAAAATTTTTTAATGAAATTATGTTAAGTTACCTATTTTCAAGGCAGCAGCCATTTTGTTGTCATTCTGATTAGTTAGTTACACTGTTTTTTTAAGTGTTTTCCTCTCTCCCTGTCCTTTAAGTTCCCCCTTGCTATTCTCCCATGCTTTTGGCATAGTTTTTGTAATTATTATTACTAAATTTTCTTGGGAGTTTTAGCTGAATAACAGAATGAATTCTGTTCTTTCCCCATGTTTACGTCTTCACCTAGGGGTGGTTAGGCGTTGTGTTCTGCATCTACCATCTGATGTTCTGCAGTTTCTTCCCTGGAAGTCTCTGTTTTGCATCAGATGGTGTATTTTTGGTAACTGATTTCGGGCCTGGGTGCCTGGAGTCTTATTTTAGTGTTTTTACACTCATTGTTTACATTTACAACAGCCCTCTGTGTGAGGGGGGGATTTCTAAAAAATAATATCTTGATGTTATTTTAATCATAACTAGATACATTATTATTGTTCGTAAGTGTTGAATAAATTGTTTAAAATATTTTTAAAATTTTTGTCCACACTTAGGCTTGGGATCCATTGGGGCTCAACGTTACTTTTCAGAAACTTGGGCTGTTCTGAAAAAATATTTTTTCAAAATATTTTGATTTCAATTATTTTTTCTATATCAATGGATCATATTATTATTATGTATTTTGATTGCCAGGGGTTAGTGCGAGTACCAGGACTTGTTTTCTTTTCACATTGAAAGGATATTGATCAATTGTTTTAAGAGGAAGTCTTCCTCTGACTTTATTATCATTCTATATGTGGTCAGTATACTCGCATTAACTCCTGTTCTGTATCGTATGATTTCGATGACAATATGGGAAGCGTATGTCACGGTATGTTGTTGGGGATTTGGACACTCCGGTCCTTTCCCCGCAGGGTCACTCTACTTTATCAATTTCTATTTCAGACGATCAAGATTAGGGTGATGTATCTGTGATGTCTTCCAACAGTGTGCCTCCGTCGTCACAATTAATGAAGGGCTAGCGGAAAAGTGCTCATGTAAATACGCCAATTGTCTAAGAGGACCCTAGTAGGTTCGACGGCCTTTGACGTCCGCTAGCTCGCCCGGTGTAGCGTCCATTCACCGAATGGTTCGGCAGCCGGGTTCGTCCGTTGCGGTCTAGAAGGATTTTTGGGGTGATGCGAGCACTATAAACTAACCTAATGCACACCCAGTGACGGCGGATCGGAGGGAGAACGCAGGAAGCCTTTTAGTCCGGTTCATAGCTCGTTCCGGTCCATCCGGACGGCAAGCGAGAGAGGCCCCTCTCTCGTTCAACAACATCTGGCCCCAGATGTTGTGGTACAAAATGTGTCGTAAGCGGAGCATACGTCCGTCGCTCGGGACGCTCCGTTGTATAGGCAGTCCGCTGAGACTGCTAAGGCTTCCTCTTCTCGTCAGCGCACACGACCGCACCTTGGCTGCGTGACCGCCGATATATTACCAGCTTCGCCGATCAAGGATTCTTCGGCGACCAGGTCACACCATCCGGTAGCCAGGGACACGAGGCCTGCAGACTCCGGACGTTCGCATAGGAAGTGTGCGGGAGTCAACGTACACGGAGCTTCCGGCGGCAATGCATCGTAAGACCGCTACTGCACAGGCCTCGGGAACGGACGTGCTTTCCTTAATAGCACAGTTTATCGCAGCATCCCAGCATCAACTGAATTTGTCGCATATATTTTATCCGACGATGCTGGGTCGGGACGCTCCGCGGAAGCGGGTATGGACGTCCGAAAGTTTCATCCGGTCCGACGGGATACCGAAAGGGATTCGGAGGATTTCGAGCTTTCCCTTTCGGAACAACATATGCTGTTGTGTATGTCATCTGACTTGGTCTTCTACAGCTTCTTTCGTCGGACCAGAATGCTGCGATGCCGGATAAGAAACTGATAGCGTCGGTGGACTTAGAAATTTTTGGTTCGGTTCAGGGACATCGTCCCTCAGTTCCGACATAGTCCAATAATGTCACACAAACTTTTGAATTATTGAACGACGCTATATATATTATTATTTTATGCTTGCTAACCAAGCATTTCTGGTTTCTTGTTCGAAGAGTTATGGAGATGTCTTTCAAAAGTGTGCCTCTGTCGTCATAGTTAATGAAGAGTTAGCGGCAATAAGTGCTCATGGAATATGTCTATCGCCTACGGAGTGACATTCGCTAGCTCACCCGGTGTAGCGTACATTCATCGAATGGTTCGGCTGCCGGGTTCGTCCGTTGCGGTCTAGGAAGGAGATTTGGGTGATGCGAGCACTTTAATTACTTTAGTACTCACCCAGTGACGGCAGATTGAGGACAGATCGGAGGAAGCCTGTTAGTCCGGTTCCTGGCTGGTCCAGGTCCGTCCGGGCTGTGAGCGAGAGAGGTCCCTCTCTCGCCCGACAACATGGGGGACCGCATGTTGTGGTTCAGATATTTTACATTCGGAGCATATGTCCGTTGGTCGGGACGCTCCGTTATATTGACAGTCCGAGAGACTGTCTTTAATGCTTCCTCATCCTCACAGCAGGGCACACGACCGCACATTGGCTACGTGACCTCGAGTATCCGATCAGTTTCGGCATTCAGTGATTCCACGGCGAATAGGTCACGCCATCCGGTAGCCAAGGGACACGAGGCCTATACACTCCGTTCGCTCGCATATTGGTAGTATGCACGGGGTAACGATCACGGAGCTTCCAGCGGCAATGCATCGTAAGACCGCTTCTCCTCAGGCCTCAGTGACGGACGTGCTATCCGAGTTAGCACAGTTGTTTCGCAGCATCCCAGCAATTGATAGTTTCTCGGTCGAATCAGGAATTATCCGACGGCGCTGGGTCGGTGCGGTCCGCGGTTGCATCAGGTACGGACGACCGAACGCTTTATAGGGTCCGACAGGATGGTGAAAGGGATTCGAAAGATTTCGAGTTTTCCCTTTAGTAGTATCGGAAGATGCCTTTCATATCTTCTGGCATTATCTTCCAGTGATTATTATTTCGGACTTCATTGCTGCGATCTTGGATAAGAGACTTATAGCGTCATTGGACTCGGATTTTTCGATCGGTTCGGGGACATTGTCCCTGACTTACCGACGCAGTCCAATATTGTCATTACAACATGTGTTTTATTTTTCGACGCTATATATATATATACAAGCCTGCTACTAAGCATGATAGTTTAGTTTCTTGTCCGCGTTGCTCATTTCTGCCATTTTATCATTTATACAAATAGTTTATTTTGGCAGAGCAGGGCATACCGAGAGTTCATATGCGTCTTGACGGTGTGATTAAAAACTGCATATATTCTTTTTCGCCGTTTATGTCTTTTCCAATTTCAATGTTGGGAACGACATTATGTATAGTAGACTTAACTTAGACGCTTTATTATACGTAATCCGCCTTACTGAGGCGTTATCATTACGTCTTCAAGAAAAGATTTACGTGATATTATTCTCAATGTAATTTCTTTTGAGGGCAGTAGTTTGTTCACGTATAACTCCGCCCTTCAGTGGCTGATTGGAGTTAGTTAGACGTGACGCAGCCCTAGCTACATCCACTCGCGTGGATAGTAAGGTTAAGAACTCTCTCAGAGTCGCTTCATTCTCGGAGGAGCTTCTCTTCGACGGCAACTTTTCGGCAATCCATGAATTGCTCGATTTACACGTTCTCTTGTCTCTCTAGTGTTACAAGAGATTCAGACTGGGGCAAACATTCGGTGGTTGACTCAGAGAGTGCCGCCGCAGTTGCCGGACCCGAGTGTGGCTGTTATGACGGTTGCCAGTCAAAACAGATTGGGATATAATACTGATCCCTACGGATTCGAAGTGCCAGGGTCTTTGGGTTCCGCAGTCTTTTAGCAATCAGTTTTCTTCCGCGGAATAATGTTTTTTAGGCTTGCTTTATGTCATTGCATGAACATTATTCAGAAACGCATGCCCAAATTCCTGTCCTTTAATTCGACAGTAGTGGCGTATCTCCGGAACCAGGGAGGCACTCTTTCGTTTCCGTTATTCAATTTAATGGAAAGAATCCGTCTGTTGGTTATAGTACACCAAGTTCAGTTTTGGTCCGTCATATTCCGGGTCGTCTGATTGTTTTATCGGACTCCCGTTCTCTTACGGGTCGCTTGTTGCTGTCAGAATGGACTCTCAACAAACAAGTATTCAATCAGATTTGCTATCTATGGGAGCGCCCAATGATGATTTATTTATGACACAGCTTGCTAATCAATTGCAGACGTATGTGTTGGCTTGTCCAGATCTCTGAGCTAATATTCTTAACGCTCTATTGATCTATAGGACGGAATGATAGGATACGCGTATCCTCCGGCGCTGTTGTTTTAGCAGGTATTGCTAAGATAAACAACCACAATACATTTCTGTTGATAGCATCTCTATCTTCACAGAGATCATGAGTAATTTTCTCTCTTGTCTACTGTGGGTCTTAACGTGAAATCTTCCTCTATGTGAGGATCTTTTTCACTGGGTAAATCGTGTCATCTTTATCACAACCTGCAAGGTCGCAACCTTCATGTATTCCGTTGTGTGGTCCGTATTGCATTGTAAGCACTGTACTGGACGAGCTTTGGACGCGATTTCTTACTATAGGAGATCCTCTTCTTCGCTATTCTATGCGGCTAAAGTGGAGGCTCTTCTGTCGTGGTGTAGGGATCATTATGTTCATATTGTTGATCCCTCCATACTACTCATTGCTATTTTTTAGTATACTTGTTTCACAAGACCTACTGCAGCCTGTTATTATTTAGGTTATAGGTTTATGTTACCTCATACCTATGCACTCTACGATAGTTTACAATTGAGTCTTTTGTCTCTTTATCTAAGTCAGTTAGTAACTTTTTGATAAATAGACTTAGAATCTTTAGATTAAATTCCTATATGGATTTTAACTTCGGTTCTTATTTAGCTAAGTAATCATTTGAGCCTCTGGAAACAGTAGTTTTCAAATTCTGACCTTTTAGACAGTAATTCTGTTGGTTTCTCTTTTACTGTAGAGTCAGTGAGTTTCATGCACTATCGATGGATGATTTTCACTTTCATAGTTTCGGAATCAATACTTCCGTTACTATTTAGGTTGGATTGTTGCATAAGAGTTAGGCTCCTATTATCCGGAACCTATTATTTTAAGGTCCTTCCGTCTTCGTATGGGCATAGGCCTTTACTCTTTCCGGGTACAGTTTATGTATTTATAAACAGATTTCTGTTTATTACTATGGGCGTAAGCTTCTTCTGTCTTTGATGTCTAGTAGAAGGACGTTACGCTCCATTTTTTTGTTAATGGATTTTATTAACTATCGGTACTGCTTATAGTATATCATTGACTTAGCAGTTGTGCTTAAGATTTCGGCTCATGAAGTAAGAGTTCTTCTACTTCTTGGGCTTACATTAATAGTGTTGCTATTATAGATTTTTGAAGGCCGCTCATTGCGCTCAGCCATCCACATTCATGAATTTTATCTCAGAAATATCGAGTCCATTTCTGGAGGCCTCTATTGTTAGGTCTATTATCTACTGCTCAGAATGTCATTCACTTAACAGTTGCTACTATAGCTAGGTAGGCTGTCTGTTTCGGCAGTGTCTCCGTTCGGCTGCCCTCTTCGCTCTGGGCTATTTGACCCAGGGCAAGAAAAAGGGGGGGGGGGGGAGGGTGTTCCCTTGGGTCACCTGTTTTACTATGAAAACAAGGGGATACCTCCTCCGGAGTTAGTAATTCTGAGCTGTTATTGGGATGGTTGTTTACTGAGAAGTTTAGGTTTTTAAAATTCATTCAAGTCTTAGTTTTTAAAGTATAGCTTTTGAATATTGCATATGTCAACGGACATGATTATGCAATCCTCAGACACTTTTAGGAGTATAAGAGTCTCTATTCTCTAGACTTACTTATTTATTGGCTTACTTTAAAAATTATTAGTATAAGGATTATATTGGATATTAATAGAGTACATGGATGTATGAAGCTCAATTTTGGAAGGTGTTGTATCTTTCTAATTTATCATAAATAAGAAAGATACATGTAAGGCCTATTACTTCTTTTTCCCTACAGGGGATGACTCTATTTTATTTTATTGAGCGTATTCCATTTTGCTCTATGTCCTTGGCCCTCCAGCCTTTTTACTATTCAGCTATGTCTGGGTCATTGGTACAGTATAAAAATGTTAAAAAATTTATAGTAATTTATATATTTTTTATACTTACCAATGACCCAGACGGGGATGGCCCTCCCAGGAGTTGGGAACTCTTGCCTCCCCGCTGAGTACATAGCGCTTACCAGGCACTGGTTATTAGAATGATTAATGGCGCCAATTTCGGAACGTCCTTGACACTGCGCATGCGCAGTGGGGGCGAAGTGTGGAGGGCCTTTCAGGACATGTTTTCTTTAGTTTTAGATGCAAATTTTGGGGATTGGGGGGCAAAATTTGTGTTTGGCCCTATATTTTAAGAGTTAGCACCAGCTATGTCTGGGTCATTGGTAAGTATAAAAAATATATAAATTACTATAAATTTTTTAACTTTTTATATATTTCTTGAAAATGGCCTTGCAGACCAGACCCATCTGGAATTTGTAGAAATTAATTCAGTTAATTATTGTATTCCTTTCTAGACATAAAAATAAATTATTTTCTCAGATTTTGCCATTAAAAATATGAGGTCTATTTAATTTCATCTAATTACTTACGTTATCTTGAGACTAACATGTATATTTCAACTTTTGAAAATTTCAAAAAAAAAATTTGCCACAAAAATATAACTTACGACCATTCATTTGTTCATCCATCTCCTTTCAGTAAGGGTTCATAAACTATGTTTTTGAAGTAAAAAGTGAGCATTTGTAGGACTTATAGAAACTTTTTGTCAGTAGTGATCTGCTATTTTTGTTGAGAAGAGTTAGCCCTCTGCATGTGATGTCAAATGGCAAAGTTTCCAGCAGCAAATATTTCCCATAATACAGTTTGCTATTCAGCCAAATATACCTTGCTTGATAGAGCGCAGTGAGCTTTGTCAAACAAGATTTAATTGGTAAAATTCATAGATAAAACTTGAAAAACAGAATAATTGCAGAATATTCTGTTGCACGACAAGAGTGCCAGGGATTAAAATATAATTGGGCATTGTAATATTTAATTGGCAGTTAAAATTGTCTGCCCTTGGTCTAATCTCATCTGTTTAACAGGAAAACTGTCATATGCATCAGTGAAACAGAGTGGTATAAAATTTGCATTCACCCTTTACCTAACAAAACTGTTTCATCCATCAGTGTAATTTACAAATTGGGCAATTGAATAAAAATTATTTTTAAAATTTCAACAAAACCATATCATGTGACCCCCTCATTGGAATGAGCTTGTCAAGCTTGTTCCAATGAGGAGTCACATGCTATGGTGGTGTTGACAGGAATGTGGGCTAGTGGGCCTGTGCCCCTCTGAATTTCCAACAGCATCCCATCCCATGGCTGCCAAACAACCAACTTCTAAGAAAGTCACTTGTAACCCGTTCCACTCGAATATGAGAATTTTTCAACTGTTACCCCTGAATGTTCATCTGCTGCAGAAATCAAAATGCATCCTTTCCCCCTGTGCAATGCACACATGAGGCAGAATATTGGTTCCAGTTGGAAATGCCCATGAAATGTGGTTGTATTTATTAATTCACTGTTGCTTAACCCTTCACCCAACGAATCCCTGGCATCCACCCCCATTATATGCAAATTCAGCAGGTGAAAAAATATTATTTTTCAAACAATTTCAACAAAACCATATCATGTGACCCCTCTTTGGAACGAGCTTGTCAAGCTCGTTCCAAAGAGAGGTCACATGACATGGTTTTGTTGAAATTTTTTGAAACAATTTAAGAAATGATATTTAAAATAATAAATTTTGAAATCGCCTGCGTTGGGTAAAGGGTTAAGATCACTTTTAGCATCTGTGGCTACATTATGACTGCAACATATGTATGAAGTAGAGTTTATACCTATGCTGCCCACTTTAGAGGACTTCAGGTACAAAAGATTGTAAGACCCCAGTCAATCTTTTCATCTCTGGGAAGCCAGTAAAATGTCAGAGCCGTTCAACTGGGATATTGAGACATGGTAACTGATGCCTGTGACAGGATTTCTCAAAGATGGGTAGCATAGTTACAAAGAACTATCAGGGCCCGCCCGGGCAAGAACAAAAGAATAGCCCATTGCATATCAAGGGGTGATACTCAAAGCTGGAATTTCTAGCTGGTCGTAATTAAAGAGTAAAACTATTGGGGCGACCCACCCCAGGAGTGGGTGGCCCCACCTGCACGATGGAAAATTTCTAGTTACATTACATATCAAAGGAGATAATCACAGCTTGAATTTCAAGTTGGACGGAATTGCACACCTCATTTTTATAATAGATTGATTGGCTAAACTTGACTTTATACTTGTGCTATTGTGTTGATACAGCCATAGATGGTACAAATTACCCAAGGTTCATGGAGGGCCTTGCATTCAAGGAGCAGCCTTGAAGTTGACTATGAGTCATAAAAGGCCTTGAAAATTGGCCTGGAGGCCTTGAAATTGTTTGAATATTCACAAAATGAAAACTGACGAAGCGCATATTCATAACTATAGTTCTATATGCCATATAGTTCGTGGAAGTGTAGTCCTAACTGGGGCCTCCGGTAATTACCCTCCTCTCACTTCACTTTAAGGGGAATGGGAGGAGAGAAAGTGGCCAGGGGATCCTAGTTAGAATGAGTGAAAGCAAGGCATTGAAAATTCGAGAGTTTGGCCATTGTAAGGCCTTCAAAAATGTTGAGAATTGGCCTTGAATAACTTTGAATTTTATCAGTTCTTGCCTGTAGAGACTCTGAATTTCTTAGACATATATAAAGAAACAAACATGCTACCCTGTCCTATAGACTGCTGTTCTAGTTAGTACAAGAATAATCATAATATATCGAAACCAATCATTCCATACTTGACATCTGTGCAAAACATAATTTGTTATTTATTAATGAATAATAGATTTTTACAATGCAAGTGTGAGAAATGTTTAGAAATTAAGGTCTTTCATTATATTTATCTGTAAATTTAGAAACTTTTACTTTGTATATCTGTTACAATTAATAAATTCTTATGATTGTCACCATTAATAAATTTTAAAACATTTTGTAGAGTTTATGTTTCAGTCAGTTGGTTTTCTTGTGTTTTTAGCCCGACTTGACAAAGTCAAGCTGAGCTATTACCATCACTTCTCATCCGTCGGCGTACGTACGTACGTACATATATATATATACATACGTACGTTCGTACGTACGTACGTACGTACGTACGTCCACCCACAATTTTCTTTGGCACACTTTACAGGTCACATTTATGATCATATCGCTCTGAAACTTAGTACCGTATGCTTGTTTGGGGTGACCTCTGGATGTGAGCTATCGATTTTCTTCAATTTCCGTCAAAAAATGTTGCCGCGGCCAACGTTCTTAGAACTTGGTTTAGTCAGACCTCATTTTTTCCCTTTGGCACATCCCACAGGGCACATTTATGATTGGATTGCTTTGAAATCTGGCATGCTTGTTTGGGGTGACCTCTAGATTGGAGCTATCGATTTTCGTCCATTTCCGTCAAAAAATGTTGCCACGGCCAACGTTCTTAGAACTTAGTTCAGTCAGACCTCAGTATTTTCCTTTGGCACACCCTACAGGGCACATTTATGATCGGATTGCTTTAAAACCTGGCATGCTTGTTTGGGGAGACCTCTAGATGGGAGCTATCGATTTTCTTCCATTTCCGTCAAAAAATGTTGCCGCGGCCAACGTTCTTAGAACTTAGTTTAGTCAGACCTCAATATTTTCCTTTGGCACACCCAACAGAGCACATTTATGATCGGATTGCTTTGAAACCTGGTATGCTTGTTTGGGGTGACCTCTAGATGGGGGCTATCGATTTTCTTCCATTCCATGTCAAAAAATGTTGCCGCTGGCAACGATCTTTGATCTAAGTTTAGTTAGGCATCAATATATTCCTTTGAAATGCCCTACAGGGCACATTTGTGATCAGATCAGTTTGAAACTTTGTATGCTTGTTTGAGGTTACCTCTAGATGGGAACTATCGATTTTCTTCGATTTCCGTCAAAAAATGTTGCCACTGGCAATGGCCTTCGATGAACTTAGTAAAAACTTAATGCAGTTAAGCATCAATATTTCCCTTTGACACACCCTGCAGGGCACATTTATGATTGGATTGCTTGCAAACTTGGTTTGCTTCTGTGAGGTGACATCTATATGGGAGCTCTCGATTTTCTTCCATTTCTGTCCAAAAATGAGGCCGCTGACCTTTGAACTCAGTTCAGTCAGACCTCAATATTTCCCTTTAACACACCCTTCAGGGCACATTTATTATCGGATCACTTTGAAACTTGGTATGTGTGTTCGGGGTGACCTCCAGTTGTGAGCTTTTGCTTTTTTTCATTTCCATAAAAAATGATTGTCGTTATCACCAGCCTTTGAACTTACTGCATTTGTGCATCAACTTATCCCTTTTGCACTCTCTGCAGGGTATATTTATGAATTTCCATAAAAAATACATAGCCACAAGGAATGACCTTCTACTTAGAGCATTTGTGCATTAACATCTTCATTTGGCATGCCTCAGAGGGCACATTCATTATCAGGTTGTTTTGAAACTTTGTATGGTTATGCAGAGTGACAAAGATAGGAGCAATTGATTTTCTTTTCATTTCCATCAAAAACTGTTGCCGTTAGCAACAATCTTTGAATTTATTGCATTTGTGCATCAACATTCTTTGACATGGCCTACAGGCCACATTTATCATAGGATTGTTTTTGAACTTGGTGTGCTCATTAGGCAAGAACTTTAGAGCTATTGATTAGCATTCATTTAGTTGCCATTTACAGTAACCTCTGAACACACTGCATCTGTGTATCCACATTCTTCCTTTAGCCAGTCTTTGATATTTGATAAAAGTGAGATATATGAAGAAATATATTTATATTTTCACCAAAAAGACAGTTGAGGCATTGCACTGCGACATCTGGTGAATGATTTCAGCGATAGTTGGGTGTCTGACAAGCACACATTCCACACACTGAGCTGTCGAAGACATGGGCGGTCAGTCAGAGAATTTACCACATTCAGTCCAAGACCCCAATACCTTGTGAATCCTCCTCGGTTCGCAAGACAAGCGCGGATCCGACATGGCATACTCCTCACCAAACGTCCAACATCAGCTTGACTGATGTTATTCCATTCTTCCTGCAGTGCAACGGCAAGTTCCTGGACATTGGTAGGGGGCTGGCAGCTGCTGGCGTTGTCGTAGGCGCGTACCAAACATATCCCAGACGTGCTGTGTGCTCTTGCATTGTCTTGGAAAATGAATCGACGGCCGTGGCGTAGCACAAATGGCACCACGTGAGCTGCTAACATGTCACGGTAGTACGGCCCTGTGACACGACCTTGTATAACATGTAATGCTGTTCTGTTTGTCATGGTTATGCCTCTCCACACCATAACCGATCCACCACCAAAACGATCGTGCTGCCTAACGGTTACGTCACGGTATCGTTCGTTTCGCCGCCGCTACACTCTGTTTCGCCTGTCGTGGAAGTCGAGAGTGAACTTCGATTCATCAGAAAACATGGCGTTGCTCCACCGACGATTGTCCCAGCGCTGTCGTGCTCCACACCAATTACGCGTTGCTGCGATGTGACGTTCAGTCAAATGTGGAATTATTCGAGGTCGTCGAGCGTGTAAATTCCAGCTGTGTAGTAGATTTCGAAGAGTCTGACCACTGACTCGCACGTCTGTCGCTCGGTGCAGCTGCTGTCCAATTTCTGAGGCACTTTAATGGCGGTTACGTAATGCTGTGGTTGTTCGATTTAAACGATCCTGGTTAGCAGTTGTCGCCCTTGGACGACATGGCGGACGTCTGTAATCAACATTGACTGTCTGACGGTATCGTGACCACAACCTGCTAATCATCGATTGAGTAACGTTGAGAATTTGAGCCACTGCAGTCTGTCTGTTGCCAGCTTCTAACATCCCACGGCACGTAAACGTTCGTCACGCGTCAGTCTTCGCATACCTCAAAAGTTAGGTTTCGACCAGAAACTATTGTTGAACGAGATTATACCAAGAAAAGAACGATGAGACCTCCGAAAAAGCCCGTCCTGTACAAATAAAAATTTCAAAACGTTCCCCACAGACATTAACGCAGCGTTCGTGCGAAAAACCGGCAAGAAGTTTTCGTGGGCCGTTGACATTTATGATCCGCACTAAACTTGGTAACATATTGATGTGTCCAATCAGGCGTATCCAATACCATTTTCCGAAAATATCAACATCAGTTCGGGTATCCCCTACTTTTTTTGAATAGTATAATAATAATACCAACCTGTGATTGCTATATATAGTACGTAACGCTGTGTTGGGTATGGTTGGTTTTCGAGTATGTTATAGTATTGACGGTCTGTGCCCCTGTTGGACTGCTATTCGTACTACGTACCCAACAGTACTGCGTGGTGGTTGCTGTGTGTGACGTGTTTAGCTAGGCCATGGTGCGTTGTCTCGATTTCTTGGCTATCTAATTTGGTCGTGTAGTATGGAAGGTTTTATTGGTCTTTTGACACTTGGTCGATCTATTCTCATCTGTCCGTATTTGCCTGCACAGCCACAGTCTATTGAGCGACTTGATCTTTGACCACTAACTGTGTACACAACGCTTGTATCACATGGTTTCAAGCCGAAGTGCCAATATGTGCTTGTACACAATATTCCTAAAACATTACTAATGGCATTGCTACTCTGTCTCTGCTGTGCATGGACTTCGGTCGCAACATGTACCAGTGTTGACTACGGGAGTACAGTTCATTCTAAAATTAAACTTGTCCTTGTGACGAGACTTCTGCAAAACGGATAGAAGTGTCAGCCGATGGCGTGCCAGGTTTGTTAGGTCCATTCATTCAACGATTTGTGCAGTCGTAAAACGAAAGCTTTAAGCCTCTTGTGTGGAAGAGCTATTCAAATGGGTGTATAACTAAAGCAAATTATTTTTTAGTTTAAACAGTATTTTTTCCAGATCTACAAAACAAGCTATTAATTGAACATAGAATATGTTTTCATTTTTGAAATTCACTTTAAAATATCAACAATCCAGTATTAGTATTTTCATTAGTTTCCCTCATGAAGTAAAGCAGTGCCTGTTCACTGCGGTAAACAGGCTCTGTTTTACTGGTAAAATAGGACCCAGTCACCAATGCTTGGGAGGTGCAAATAACCCTCTCTAAAATGGGCAGCATGGCTTATTAACGCTCACCCCTGGTCTTGAGTTGATACTCATGTTGTGGTCATGATTAGCCATTGTGAAAAAATATGTGACCTTAAACACCAATAAATAAATATTTTCATAAGTTCCTTGAATCCAACGCCCTATGTATCATGTAACCAACTGGCCCTGTACATTTTTCCATCCATATTCGGTGTATATCTTCGTGTAGTGTGTGATATGGCAGCCTATCAAATAATCATGTGCAATGCCTATAATTAGTCAGTGTATGTTAGCTTACCAACCAACACTGTGCAATACACAGGTCAGAGGTTGAGAAAAATGCACGTTTGGCGCCATATTTAACAAATTTGTTAAGCATGCAGACAAAACTGTATTCTTCTCGACTATAAAGTCCGCAGTATTGACAAATCAAACGATGGTCACATCGTCAGAATAAAGAGTCTGTGTATCCCCTTCCTGTAAAGCCCAGTGGCGTAGCCGGGGGGGGGCGTAGGGGGGCTGAGAAGGGCGCATGCCCCTCCCCAAATTTCAGTGCCCCCCCCCCCCCCCAGGTGATGTGGCCTAATTACTGATGCCTTTCACAACCTATAAATTATGGACACAAACGACGCAGAGTCAAGGAAATTGCGAATTTTTTGTCTCAAATTTGGAAAATTTTCCTGGGGGAGGCCCCTCCCTCCAGCGAGAGGGGGTGTTCCCCATTTGTGCTCACCCCCATCTGGCCGCTACGTGGCTTGGATGATGCTGCGAATCCTATTCAGTATGCCCCCCCCCCCCCCCCCTAGTAGTTCATCAGTCTGAACGTAGCAGTTACCCCCTTACGTAGGGGGTAGCCGCTACCTCCAGATCGCTGAACTAGCCTCCCTAGATATTACTCTGGTCCCTAACTTTGATATCTTGGCTACGCTAGTCTGTCTATCCCCTTCCTCCTAATCCACAATAAGAATGTGACGACGTGTTGGCAAAAATAATGTTAGCCTAAATACCCCCCCCCCCCCCCCCCTACACACACACACAAAGGCACTCTCTCCCTCTCTCTCCGTTTCTCTCTACCACTGACTCCCCTTGCCTGTCCTCTCTATGTTCAACTCGAACAACAATATTGTCCATAGATGCACGAAACGCAATTGACAGCAATCGAAACGTGGTAAGATGTCCACAGTTATGTGTTAATTCGATCAGCGGTGTAGTCACTAGAGAGCCCACCCCCTCCACACACCCATACTTTTCCTGAAAATGTCAACCATAAAACTAGTTCGTCTACTCTCAACTTTATATCAAGAGGCATCTATCGAAACGACACAAATAAATTGATTCTGAAGGGGAGGCGAATCCTTAACCAAATGAAACTTATAGGGAGAAACAGTTTCAATAAGGTTTTCGTGGGGGAAACCATTTGGGAAATGGTGGGCTTGCCAAGTATAACATACGGTACGGAAGTGATACCCCTAAACCAGACGGCTGTAAAGAGCTTGGAAATCCAGCAGAACGATGCAGGCTGATGGATAACGGGGCCGAGTAATGCCGCAGCACTAGAAGCAATCAGGGGTGTGCTTGGGTGAGTGAGGATCAAGGACGGAATAGACTTATTGAAACTCGGTTATCTTAAATATTTGGTAAATCTCCCAGATAGCCGATGGTGTAAAGTAATGTTCCAGAGAATTTTCAACTCAGATATCAAGACAGGGTGGATGGTCCAAGTGTGGGAGCTAATAGAGAAGAACTACTCATTGGAGATCTATGGTAATTCCTCCATTTTCTGGATACTTAAGCCTTCAAAAAGTACCCAAGGTGATCTAATTGCCACGAGAAGTTAGTTTTTCCCCATGGCAGATCCTGGATCTTCACCTATGGGACATACACACCTTTAATCCAACAGGGGGAAAAATGAAGTGGAGGAGATAAAATACTTTTCTTTCTCCCCACTTGATTTGGCATGGCTACGCCCCTAAATCCGGTCCCCAAACTCTAATGCAAACCACATCGGATTGTAGACTGTTGACAAGTTACTAGAACATACATACACGCGCTTGAAACAGCTTATTTGTGTTAAATTACAACCAAGAAAAGAAAAATCCAATATTCTTCTAAACTTCAGTCCAAGACTTCCAACGCTTTGCACCTTTGGGCTGTGTTTTTGTGACTATCATGTGGGTGGGATCACAGGCACTCGACATATTATCGGATTTTATCAATTTCACTAAAATATATATTATATTATCAATACTAAAAAAAATACTTTTTTTTAGTATTGATAATATAATATTAAAATTGATAAAATTTGATAATACGTAGAGTGCCTGTGGGTGGGATGACCACCCCTACACCTTTCTCTCTTCTCCCCCCACCCCCCCCCCCACCCCCACCCACACACACATAAATGTACATTCTACGTTGACTTCACTCCTTGTACCCGTTCTTGTCTATATCATTGAGACTATCACTGTAGCTGTTTCTTGCGTGATGTCTTGTCGAGGGCTTTTCCAAGGTAGCGTCCCCTCCTGATGAAAAACTTATTGATTGAGGTTGTTTGTTAAGAATTTGTATTAAAAGTTAAAATTTTCAGTTGTCATCACATGATCGACGATTGGAGGAATTGGATCATCTCGTAATAACTGTCTCCCTTTCGGACAGGTACTGCAAAATGAACTTGAAATGCAATATACATGTACAGTATCAAACTCCAAGCAGTGGTGTGTCCCATCGCTATGCTCGATACATCGGACACACAATACTTTTGGGATAATTGTCGGTATTACGGTTATTAGATATACTCCCATAAAATCGAATATACCCCGAACACATGCTCACTTCGTCCTAGCCCCTCCTCACCCCATAGTATAGTGTATATACTGCCATAGAAACAAAGATTGTGACCGCCTCCTGTCCGTCATACAAAGTGGATCACGGTAAGACATAATTGCCCTTACAAAATGCGCGCTGCGCAGACTCACACATCTATAACGCCCCAAAAAGATGAAGGCCACAATTCAGAGAGGTTACTCCCAATTCTTAGCCATTCTTTATTGATCTCATATATAAACCCAATGGAAAGTTAGCCCTTTACCCAACGTAACGACCAAAACCAGCCGGCGCTATTCACAAAAAATCAACATTGAATTTTCATTATTTTTTCATTTTTTGTCTAAAAAACCATAGCTTATGACCCTATTTGGAACGATCTCGTTCCAATGAGGGTCATAAGCTATATTTTCTAAACAAAAAATGGAAAAAAAAATAGTCGTTCCAGAATTTAGTTTGCGAGTGTCGTCTGTCTTTCGTGTTAGGTAAAGGATAAACACTGAGGTTAATAAATGAGTTCAGTTAAGATCAGGTCACGTCTTCTTCCTGAATACTTTCCAAATCGAAAAGTCTTATATAGCCTAACAAGTTGACACGTCGTTATAATGAGTTGTGAAATCATGGTAACTATTTGTCAGTCGATATAACGAAATGTTAAGTCCTTATAATGTGGTGAAAAGTCGCTATAATGAGTTGATAAGTCGTTATACCGTGACGAGTTGAGAAGTCGTTATAACAGGTTGACAAGTTATCACCAGGTACGTAGTCGTTATAACGAGTTTTGCATTATTATCTCTAGCGGGCGTTCTCTTGTATATTATTACCACGTTAGCGTGCGTTCTCTAGTATATCAACACAATTTTACCTTTACGGTAAAAGTGCATAATGCTCAGACTCAAACCGGAAGTTGTGTGTTAACGTGGTTAACAGTCCGCTTCCGGCTAAATGTTTCGTTAACAGCCGCGGCTCCGGTTACAGTTTATGTAATCCGTCATACCAAACGCGACGCTGGTTCCGAGATAATGAAACGCGCTTAACTACAATGAATGTTAAAAAAACACGTGATATTTGTGTGGTTTCTCCATTACTTCGGTGATGAAGCATTCGAATTGTCAAGGTGAGTGTAATTAATTCATTACGGTAGGTTTTTGTTAGTAGATTTCGGAAGAAAGCCAGTTTTTTCGTGGCAAACAAAAATATTTAAATTAAGCTATCATGTGATTGACCACGTGACGTTTTGTTTGTCTTGAAACAGACGACACATGTGTTTTGGTTAAATGTCACTGCGAAAACTCGGGATGTCACAATCAAGTGAACTTGATGAAGAACCTTTGGATTTAACCATTTTAGAACTGGTAATAATAGTAATAACAAGATTTTGTTGGGCGTCCCTGTTTATTAACGGCCCTCCAGGAATGATTATCAGCCTTCGGGCCGTTAACAGCCCTCGATTTCGTCTCGGGCTATTAATGGACCCTCTGGCTGTTAATCATTCCTGTCGGGCCATTAATAAACCGTAACGCCCTCCTAAATCATGTTATTGGTATATTAACGGAGTTTAGCGGGGCATTGAAACTCAGTAATTCATGACACCGCCCGCTTCCTGTCATGGTAATAATAGTAATAACATGATTTTGTCGGGCGTCACGGTTTGTTAATGGCCCTTGAGGACTGAATAACAGCCCCCTGGCTTATTAACGGCCCTTGACTTCGTCTCGGGTTGGTAATAAATCCCCGGGCAGTTTTTCATTCCTCTCGGGCGCTTAATATACCGTAACGTCCTTCAAACTCATGTTTTTGTTGTATTGAAAAGTCGTTACGTACAAGTTTTGAACTTTTCATAAATAGCCGGCAAGTCGTTATAACGCGTTGGTAAGTCGTTAAAACAAGTTGCGAAGTCAGAAAACGAGACAGCTAGGTCGCTCCCCTCTTCCCTGGGAAAA
This sequence comes from Pictodentalium vernedei, assembly GCA_031216915.1. Lineage (NCBI taxonomy): Eukaryota > Metazoa > Mollusca > Scaphopoda > Dentaliida > Dentaliidae > Pictodentalium > Pictodentalium vernedei. The sequence goes on along the minus strand of CM062295.1, from coordinate 646,088,928 downwards.
GTTTTTAATTTATTATCAAATGGAGCTATCTGGTGGCCTTTTGGGGATTTATCTGCATTCTCCGTTCTTGAAAAAAAAAACGTAAAAGGGGGTTCGCCCTCCCTCCACCCTCCGTAGCGACGTCTATGAATGACGACGAGCTGTGGCGTCAATTTTTTTATGATTGGGCTTAATATTCTTTTGTGGTAATCGCATTAGTTCGCGCCCTGTATTGAGGTAAGGAAAGAAGTAGAGTGGAGTGGCGCTAATGCTCTTTCGTCGTAGTTTCCTCTCCATTCAAATTGTACAAAATCCCGATCCCAGTCACTCCACTAAGGAAAAATAAATTTGGCTTACTTTTCAGTCAGGCACCTCATCCTACGGTGCGATCTTTTGGCGTTTTGTTGAATTTAGTTGCAACTGTAAACGAGAAATCGCAGTTTTTTTTATTGCAATTGTGCTACTTCCAAAATTCGTAAATAAATAAATTAAAACGTCACCGACGCCATGTTGAATGGGAACACTGTCTGCTTAATGATGAGTAGGCCTACGTGTGTATCGAATAGTGTACAGGGTATTGCAAAACCCAGCAGGTAACCTTGATGTGAACTGTGTACGAAGGGGTCAACAACATGCTCGCACAAACCAAATTATTGTCTGTAAACAAAAAGAGGGTCGCGATAATCATATTAGAAACGTGGCGCTTCTGTAGTAGGTAGTATCGGTCAATGAATATGGGAATGAATAGACATGAATTTCTTTAAATGTCACGCGAAACACTACTCTTTGGCCAAAAGTCAAATAAGATTTTTTAAATTGTTAATTCCTAAATCCCAGTAAATTAAGAAAAAAGACACGAATGTTTGCAGTTAGCCTAATGATATATGAAATTTGCATGGTGTCAGTAAAAGTTGTCAATATGTTAAAACTTGTTACAAAATATGCTGCAGATCTTAACCCTTTGAACTCTAGTGGTATCTTCCGTGACAGTTCAATGACAGCAATCAGAAGAGTCCATATTCATTATTTGGGGTAGACCAATGAATATTTTCAACGTGCAGCCTCGAGGCAGCACGTTGAAAATATTAATTGGTCTACCCCCACACATTTACTGAACAGCCATCCTATTTAATGACGTAATGTCGTAGGGCCTATCATGTGCCTTGTCGGAAAGCGGCCACGTGGGTTCAAAGGGTTCATTAAGTTTTTACGCACATGAGAAACCACCGAACGGTCAAACGAAGAACAACGGGGAGCGAATTCGACGATGTTTTTTTCTCTCTCCTCCAAATGATATCTATAAACTTTGGTTAGGCTCCACAGAGAAGATCTGTTTCTCAGGCTATTTTTTTAATTAAAATTGCATGTGGGTGGGCGTTTTTTTAAATTATTATCGACCCATGAGTGCAAGAGGGTTTTAATTACAATGCTAAAGCATTGCAAAGCCTCGTGGCAATCAAGGGACACATTGAACAATTTCATTAACTTGGGTAAAATATCAGATATAAACCATTTAGGGGCCTAATTTCTATTTTTTAAAGTTTGCATTGCATGGTTATAAAAAGAGAGAATGCAGCTGCAAAACTGACCATGCGAGAGGGGCCAAGAAACGAATTTTGAACTCTTTTAGACCTTAAACCCATAATTCTATGATTTATTTGTCCGAGTGCCTTGACTTGGATAAAGTGTCAATGTTTTGGTTGATAGGTCACTTGTAGCAGTGGCGTATCAACGGGAAGGTGGGGGGGGGGGGGGGGGAGGGGTCCTTCTCCTTAAAATTGTCGCTGCCCATAAAAAATAATAGCCACATGCAAGTTTCATACAACATAGAGCCCCAAATTTGTCGTCAACATATGGGCTACACATGCTACAAATACCACAGATTCGCTGTTCGAGCACAAAATTTTCTCGGGGGTGTGGATGAACTAGTTTTAACTAGGACCTTCGGTCGTTGGAGGATAAGGGGCATTAAAATTAATCGAAATGTGGACAGAGTTTCTGTTTATTACAACTCCGGCTGAACTGCCCACAAATTAGTCTTTGTAAGACTGTGTATAGGGCCTCACCCCCCTGCCATCGGCCCTCACAGTCTTTGAGAGACCCGTTCAAATCTAGTCTTACTAAAAATGAAATTGACGCTTCATATTAAAGATTAATAATCACAAATCAACATTATACTACCGCTGTCATTCCAGGAAACATGTATTCACGTACCTGCACCATTTTTTGACGATGACATGGAAATAATTCGAAGAAATGTTGAAAAACATCCAAATTCAAGAACTTGAGAAAAAACTGGAAATTTGAACATGAACAACGTTTATTGCGCACGCCCACCAAAGTCTACGTCAGGTTTCAGGCCATCCAAAACATTTTGTCGTTCCCGTAAATTTCATTTTGCTTACTCGCGAGTTGAACGCGTTGACTGTACTCGCGGCTGCTAGCCTAAGATTTTAAAAAATGCGTTTTTAGTCAGACTAGATTTGAGCAGGTCTCTCAAAGACTGTGAGGGCCGATGGTAGGGGTGAGGCCCTAGGTCACAGTCTTACAAAGACTACCCACAAATATGACGGTGATTAATTAGATTATCACACCTTTTTACACGTTACTCGTTGACTGTATGAGAACAATAGATGCCGACATTCCGGGAAGACACCGCCCTCACCAAGACCCAACAATAAAGAAAAAAACATTTCGGCGTGGATTCATTTTCTATTTCTTTTTGACCTTGCCGATTCGAAGTTTTCCAGCAGGGAACAGTTCTCCATCCACAGAGACATTACAATGGCGTATTAGGAGATCTGTCTCCTCTTATCATTCGTCAAATTTACAATACTTGGAAATTTGAAGCCCGAAATTGGAAATTGGAAAATCTAAGAAATTTCTGATTGGTCGCTTGTGAAAGTTTTCCAGAATATGGGATTTTTAGACTGAAAAATAGCGAAAATCCTCCAAATATTGATGATTGAAAAGTAGTAAAACTGCCCCTAAATATCCAGATATTGATTCGTAGTTTGAACTGTGACAACTGAGAGCCTCAGTTTCTTAATTTACAGTCAAGGGGCGGAGTGACAAATGGAATTTTGCATCCTAAAACCTGTTGTTTGAATTCGGAAGTTTTGACGCAAGAAGTTTGTGCGTGTGGTTGGAGAGGGTTAACGTAATTCCACACAAGTTTTCCTACGGGGAGTTGGGGGGGGGGGGGGGGGGGTAATTGGAAATCTAGAGGTGGACACTCCCATCCGAAATCCCTTAGCAACAACCGTGTCCGTCCATAACATCGCGAAGCAATAGGTCTGAGCCCATGGGTGTCTATTCTGTCAGCAACGAACAATAAAATTCAATCACAACAGCCATGAATATAATCATATGGTGGTGCTATTTAGAAACACTCATAATCCATGTTCTGTTCTGCCTGAGCCAGAGGTGGGGCCGTGGGGGGGTATAGCCCAAGTCGGTGACAGTTACCCTCCCCTCCCCTGATTTGTTTGGACACAATGTCCAATCGTTGGACAAAATGTACGAATTTTTTTTAGACATAATGCCCGATTTTTATGTCCTATCGTTGGACAAAATGTAGGCCTACGATTTATTTTAGACATAATGTATGGTTTTTCGTGTTTAATGTCAGATAATTGGACAAAATGTACGAATTTTTTTAGACATAATGTCCGATTTTTTGTTTTCGTGCTGTTCTCCGTGTTTTCTCCCAGGAAAAATGGGTGTAGCAATACTAAATAACAATAAAACCTTTACTAACTTAATTTCATTCCAAAAAATAACAGAAGAAAAAGACAAAATAGACGCGATAATACAATAACAGTATTGAAACAGAACACCCTAAAACAAACAAAATGGACGGACAAGTTGTACCTGTATTATTACTGCCCCATGTGTGATCTGAAAAAAACTCATCTAATTAGACTAATTACTTATAATTAGGCCTATTACTTAATAAGCACCTAATTACAGTCCCAAAGAATATGAATACTGGCAACTGTATGGTGAGGTCAGTTTAACTTTAATGACCATACTTGGCCATGTTCTTTTCGTCCAGTTTACATTAAATTGACTTCAACAAGTTGTACCTGTATTTTACTTTATAAACTCCTAATTACAGTCCCCAAGAATATGTATACCGGCAACATGTTGAGGTCAATTTAATGACTACTTGACCACGTTTTTATAGTCGTGTTTAACCCTTTACCCAACGCAAACGATTTCAAAATTTATCACTTTAAATAGTCTATCATTTTTAAATTTAAAAAAAAATGTCAACAAAACTATATCATGTGACCCCTCTTTGGAACGAACTCGTTCCAAAGAGGGGTCACATGATATGGTTTTGTTGAATTTTTTGGAAATATAATGTTTTGTTCAGCTGCTGAATTTTACGCGAAAGGATTCGTGCGATTCGTTGGGTTAGCACTAAAGGGTTAAATTGACTGCAACAAGTTGTAACTGTATCATCACTTAATAAACGCCTAACTACAGTCCCTTTAATTAGTCAATTTAATTAGTGAAATCAGAACTTCGCCGTATCAATTATATCCATTATTCTGTCAAGGACTATGAACTCAATGGCGATATTAGATGCTCCTGATTCGGGACAAAGGCCTCTCATTTTGTGCACAACTACGGATATTACCGTAGATCGCCTCATCAACCTTGACATTTGCACTCGCAAAGGTTAAGGCCGAACTCAGGACTCTCTGAAGCTCATTCTTGAATTTTCTGCATAACGCAGCACAGCAAGTTGGTGGATTCGGCTTCATTCAGGTACTGTTCAAATGAAACGTATTTTTTATGACTGCATTGAGTGCATGCTTACCCGATACATCGAAACGGTTTTCTCTCATGTTGACGCGAGATAATAAAAGCGAACTCTGCATAATATTCTGGTAACCGGCGAAATTCAACATCTTGTTCAGCCGGTCGTCCAGTTGTACTGTCTACTGACCTTGATTGAAGTTGAAGGAGTCCATGAGAACTGCTGATCGAAGTAAATTTATTTCATGGAGTCGTATCTTGCTTCTGGAGTTTATACTCCAGTTTAGCAACAAATAATATAATTTTGCAGCACAGGTTGTGGTTTAAATTACCCTGAGTTTACTTTGCAAGGGTCCACAGAGGAATTATTCCCAAACCGGCCTCCACAATTTCGCCCATACCGGCCTCCACAATTTTACCCAAACCGGCCATTACAATTTTAACCAAACTGGCCTCTACAATTTTACCCAAACCTGCCTCCACGCAGTTTTAAGGGCCTATATAAGTAATGAAATTTTGTTTATTTTGAAAATTCTCACCTCTGATATTCCTTCAATTCAAATTAAATATGCACAAAATGCACATCAAAATGAAGGTTGGGATGTATAGAACACGAAACACATGTGTAATCAACTCATAGAGTCGACTGTAGGCACCACTGGTTCCTGGAAGTCTGCTGCCATATTCGCACCAGAACTGATAATTTAATAATATTTCACGAAAACAACTTGTGACCAAATGTGCTTTACATAAACAAGAACAAAGCTAGGGGATAAAAATTCTTCAAAACATGGCGACAGTATGGTGGCTGATTTAGGACATTCAAATATTTATTTTTATCTCGTTATAACGAGATACTATCTCGTTATAACGAGAAAACATCTCGTTATAACGAGAAATCATCTTCTTATAACGAGAAAGTATCTCGTTATAACGAGAAAAGATCTCGTTATAACGAGATAGTATCTCGTTATAACAAGAAAATATCTCGTTATAACGAGAAAAGATCTCGTTATAACGAGAAAGTATCTCGTTATAGCGAGAAAAGATCTCGTTATCTTGAGATAAAATCACGTCACTCTGATGACATGAAACATATAGCCCCCACCACCAAAACAGTTTATATATCTCGCGGGTGTTTTCAATATTCTGGATGTAATACATGGGAAAAACACCTACCCACCCCCACCCCCAAGCATCCCAACCATGCCTGTGAAATACCGCTCCTCTCCTTCGCACATGTTGTCAACGATAATTACGATAAGCGCATATAACCCTCATACCAATAAACACAGAAAATGAGATGGAATTCACACAAACAAATGAAACAACTATAATAATAAACTCGCTGACCACCCCCCCCCCCTCCCCCACACCGTATGTGGAACACTTTTTCGACACACGGCACTCAAAACACGAGTATAGCCTCAGCCCCAAAACAGTGTACATATCTTACGCGTGTGTTTAATACTGTGGATGTAATACACAGGAAACACTCCTACCCCTCTCCTTCCCAAAGCATCCCACCAATGCCCGCTAAATACCTCCCCTCCCCCTCGCACATGTTGTAAAAGATAATTATGACAAGTGTATTTAACGCTCATACTAATAGGACAGGGACGTGAGAAGGTAAAAATATTGGGAGAGGGGTATCAAGGCGGAGATCCATGCAAAAGGGGAGCCCATTGTGCTGACAGTAGCATGATTCGAGTCGCGCAGTGGCGAGGTGAGGGAGAGCACCAGATGTGGTATCCCCTTCTCGTTGGCGGGGTCCGGGGGCCCTTCCCTGGGAAAATTTTGAAAAATATGAGGGCCAAAACTCGCGTTCTCAGTGATTCTGAGGCTGCTGTGACACTACCAATTCGAATTCTCTGCTTGTTTTGTAAATAGGCAAGCTTCCGAATTTATCCGTTTGGTCAACCTCTTCGTTTGTGTTTTGTTTTGGACTGACTTCAAACATTCCCACGAGTTTAATCAGGACCATGGGTTAATAATTTTTAGCTCAACTTTGACGAAGTCAAATTTGAGCTACTGTCCGTCTGTCCGTACGTCAACAATTGGCTATGGCTCGGGCTAGAGGTCGTATTTATGAACCGATCTTTACGAAACTTCTTGTGTACCTTTGTTATGACCCTGGGACGGGAACGAGTGTTTTTAGGTGTGGTCCGAAATTCAAGATGGCTGCCAGTGGCCATTTTGTACCGATGATGCAAAAATCAGTTTTTTGTACAGAACTTCTGTATGAAAGTTCTGATTTGAATAAAGTTTTGTATAAATGTTTAGTACCATGGGATACATCACATATAATACGGGTTTTTTTCTCGTGCAGAAATTATGCAAATTAGACTGACTTTGATTTATTTAGTGTTACTTTCAGAGCTGTAAGTGCCAAGCTGCTATGGCTCGGGCTAGAGGCCGTATTTATGAACCGATCTTCACGAAACTTCTTGGGTACCTTTGTTATGACCGTGGGACGAGAACGAGTGTTTTTGGGTGCGGTCCGAAATTCAAGATGGCTGCCAGCTGCCATTTTGTACCGACGATGCAGAAATCTGTTTTTTGTACAGAACTTCCATATGAAAGCTCTGATTTGAATAATTTTTTGTATGAATGTTTAGTACCATGGGATACATCACATATAATACGGGTTTTTTTCTCGTACGTAAATTGTGCAAATTAGACTAATTTTGATGTTTTTTCGGGTTACTTTCAGCACTGTAAGTGCAAATGCCAATACGGCTCGGGCTAGAGGCCGTATTTATGAACCGATCTTTACGAAACTTCTTGGGTACCTTTGGTATCACCGTGGGACGAGAACGAGTGTTTTTGGGTCCGGTCCGAAATTCAAGATGGCCGATGGCAGCCATTTTGTACAAAATTAGGTGCAATCAGATTTTTGCACAGAACTTCCATATGAAAGCCCTGATTTGAATAATTTTTGTGTGTGAATGTTTAGTACCATGGGATGCATCACATATAATACAGGTTTTTTTCTCGTTCAGAAATTATGCAAATTAGATGAACTTTGATTTTTTCAGTGCGACTTACACACAGTAAGTACACATGTCAATACGGCTCAGACTAGAGTCTGTATTTATGAACTGATCTTCACGAAATGTCTTGGGTACCTTTGTTATCACCTTGGGACGAGAACGAGTGTTTCTGGGTGCGGTCTAAAATTCAAGATGGCTGCCAGTGGCCATTTTGTACCGAAATTAGGTCTAATCAGTTTTTTGTACACAACTTCTATACAGCTCAGACTAGAGGCCATATTTATGAACCAATCTTTACGAAACTTCTTGGGTACCTTTGTTATCACCATGGGATGAGAGCGAGTGTTTTTGGGTGTGGTCCGAAATTCAAGATGGCCACCAGCAGCCATTTTGTACCAAAATTAGTGCAATCAGTCTTTTGTATAGAACTTCTGTATGAAAGTTCTGATTTTAATAAATTTTTGTATGATTGTTTAGTAACATGGAATACATCACATATTGTAAGGGGTTTTTTTTCGTGCAGAAATTATGCAAATTAGATGAACTTTGATTTATTCAGTGCAACTTACACAATGTAAGCACACATGTCAATATGGCTCAGGGTAGAGGCTGTATTTATGAACCGATCTTCACAAAACTTCTTGGGTATCTTTGTTATCTCCTTGGGATGAGAATGAGTGTTTCTGGGTACGGTCCAAAATTCAAGATGGCTGCCAGTGGCCATTTTGTACCGAAATTAGGTCCAATCAGTTTTTTGTCACAAGTTCTATACAGCTCGTATTTATGAACTGATCTTCACAAAACTTCTTGAGTACTTTTGTTTTCACCTTGGGACAGGAACGAGTGTGTTTTGGGGTGCCTTTGTTATCACTGTGCTATGGGAACAAATATTTTGGGGTTCAGTCAGACCCACTCTGGGACTCAAAGATTTTTTCTAGTTCAGCATCTGACTGTCACCCACCTTTACAATACTTTACCTATACATTTGTTACAGGCAACGGTCAGTATTTATGTACAGACCGTTACAATACTTTATATGTACCTTTGTTATCAGGTCATTACCTAGATGTTTGTCATTGCTGTGTGACATACTATACATGTACATGTCTTTGTCTTGACAAGTTGAGCTACAGTGTCATTGACACTTTCATTTGATTTTTGTTTAGAGGGGTGGGGGGTGGTAAATACCCCCCTTACACCCCCCCCCCCCTGGTTTAACGCCACTGAGAAAGGATGGAAAACAGAAAAATGAGATGGAATTCACACAGACAAATTAAACAACAAAAGCGTAATAAACTTAATGCCACCCTTCCCCACACTCTTCCCTCCACACACAACAAGTTATTTATTTATTTATTTATTTATTTATTTATTGGAATTTGCCGACTCTTTCAGCAGCCAGGGTCATGTCGTGTAATGTAGTTCTACGGGTGGAGGAAGAACCGAAGAATCGGAGAGAACCACTGAGCAGCGGCGAGCAACCGTCAAACTCTCCAACGTACTAACCCGGCAGAATTTGAGTTTCGTATAGAGTTCTAACGCAAGTTGATGACGACAGTATATAGCTTCCCAAAAGTGACTTTAAACACCAATAAATAATTAAATAAATTCCCTATACCAGTGATGACTACAGTCGTCATGCTTCATATTTCATGTTCAGCTCAATCTGTCAGGGAACAAAATGAGAAGTTTATTGAAAAACTTAGTGCTGAAGCGGCATGGGGGGGAGGGCACCCCATCCAATAACATTGACCCCCACCCCCACAAAAATCAAACTGCCACTTATAATTCCCAAACCTCCCTTCTCTCAAGATGCCCAGAATGGGCCCCAGAGCTTTATAATTTGAAAAAAAATCACCCCCGGACCCCACCAATGGGAGGGCGTACCTCCCAAACTCTCCGTCCCCTGCCTCAAACCTCGAGACATGCCCGTGGTATGTCGTTCTCGACCCTCGCGATATTTAATCTGAATTTAAGGAATATGAGAGGTGAGAATTTCAAAATAAACAAAATTCCATTACTTATATAGGTCCTTGACCACACCTGCCCATTACTAGCCTTTCATAACATTGTAGCAAATTTTAAATAATAAAAATTGTGAGAGAGCAATGTTGGCCTACATGTACCTCCATTTCCAAAATTTCTATCGGGAAAGCTGAAGAATAAGGGACTTTTCCATTTAAGTAAAAACAACACATTTTTCCTACATATTCCTATTACTAGTCATGTTTTCGATAAAATGACCGAAAGATATTCACTTTTACTGGCAATTACAACCGCCCAACAAACGTTTTTTACCTGTGCGATTAGTGGCATTCGCATTCATCTTTCCTCCATGTTTTTTTGTGTTTTTTCGGCGTCTGCTCTGTGTATTGGTTGTTTTTGGTATGCTTGTTTGTTCTGTTTCTGATATGGTCTGTGTAGTGAGGGCTAGGGTTAGCTTACTGGTAAGCTAACCCTAACCCTCACTACACTGACTCTAGACCTACAATCGCCAGCCAAAGAGAAAACAAAAGTTATGTAAACGTGCACTTCAAAATGACGAGAATGCAGAAGAATCTCTGGCACCGTAACATTAAAAAGGTTTAAATTATCTCAAATCTTAGTCAAAAGTGAATATCTTTCGATCATTTTATCAACAAACATGACCAGTAATAGGAAAATGCAGAAAAAAGGTGAGAAAAATGCATTGTTTTTACATAAAAAGAAAAGTCCTCTATTCTTCAGCTTTTCCTTTTTATCCACAAACCGGTACAGTCTACTCGGCAGTATCGAGTCACTTCTTTCTATTTTCTGCCATCTCCATCGTTAAACCAAACATCCTTGCGTTTGTCTTGGCAATGTATCATGTAGAGCTAGGTTCTGCTTATCACGAATGTCTGATGATTCGGACCCTGGACGATTCAAACCATCAACGTTGGTCAATTCGGACCTCAAATGTTAGCCAATTCAGCCCTCTGGCATTGGGCAAATTCGGACCAAGGGAATAACCGATGCTGGTTCCTGGACAAGCCTAATGTTTCACAGATTTTAAACATTCTTCATATGTGAAGAATGTTTAACTTAATACGAAAGTTCAGAAAGTTAAAACGCTGAAGTGCGTTATGTGAATGCCAAATGCACTGCCTTAGGGAATATCAGGGATGAAAAATATAACGTAAGAATATTTATTTCTCAGTTTTATTCATATGACATTTTGAAACAAAAATATATGAATTCACAAAAACTACATACAACAAACGTTGATGTTTTTCGTTCTTGCTAGCGCTTTTACTGCTATGTTTTTGGATCTTCTGGCATTTTCATAGTGGAGAAAAAGATTCACAAACATACCAGGTGAAAGTGCCAGCAAAAATGAACAGGTACATTTTACTCAAATATATAATGAGACTAACAAACAATAGATATATAACAGAAATATAATGACATGTAATGATTTTTAGCAAGATGCGTTCAATCAACAGTTTTCTAGCTGACATTTCATTATTATTGTACCCTTCCCAAAGTTCTATCAGTTGTCCATTTGTCTCTCTGGTCTTTTTTCCTCTGATTTCTCCTTAATTTACACTCACTTACCATTTTTACCCTTGAAGGTATGTCCAACGCTTCTGAATAAAGCAAATTTATTAATAAATAAAAAGGTAAGTTGCTTTTCTTTGCCTGTTTATTGAGGTGGTTGTGCCACTCATCAACACCATTGTTGGTTCGTATGCTTCTTCCAAATACAGACCAGTTGGAGGTAGTCCACACTGGGTTGTTCATCCAGGTTTCATCTACATAATTTATGAAGCTATAATGCTGCTATTCAAAGTTGTGGCTTGTTCGTGCACTTTTGCTCAACCATACATGTACTTTGAAGTAATATTGATGTTTTTACAGTGAATGAGTTCTTAATCATGAAACCAATCAGCACATACTTTCTTTCAATAACTTTCATTTTCTAACCATTAATCACAACAATGGCGAGTAATCACAATTACAAACAATTTCATAAACTATAATAGATCAGTGGATAACATTTTGATGTTTAATCACAACTTGTAATAACCACAGAAGAATCTTATGAAATTCAAACAATTATTACAATAAATGTATAAACTGAGTAAAGTACAGTCAGGTCATCTGTAAATTGAAACATCAATGAAAGTATAAAAAAAGACTTAACTGGTAGAGTGCTAAATTATTTTGGGTTCTTAAAATTTCTTTGTGCGTCTTTGCCTTGTTATAATTTATGGGAGAGTGCCATCAGCACTCTCCCATAAATTGTAACAATGCAAATCCTAACAGATAAAATAATATCACTTCAAAGATAATATGAAGCAGAAGCACATCCACAGAATATGAAGCCTTTAAATTGCGGTACCAGCACTAAAGAATAAAGCCCAGCACTCTACCAGTTAAGGTCCGAACTGAATTCCATTCATTCTCAGTTAACCATTCCTTGGGTCCGAGATGACCGTTACTGGAGGCCCGAATTGACCAAGGTTCAAAGCATCTAGAGTTAGAACCGTCCAAGGTCCGCATCATTCGCAACCCCTTACCATGACTGCACGAGGAAAAATAATGCTTAACTGGTAGAGTGCTGGAAGCCCATATTTGGGCTTTAGTCTGATGTGCAGGGACTGTGGTATAAAGGCCTCATACTCTGTAGATATGCTTCATATTATCTTCGAAGTGAAATTATTTAAACTGTGTAGATTTGTCTTGTTACAATTTATGGGAGAGTACCTACAGGCACTCTCCCATAAATTGTAACAAGGCAAAGACATGTGAACAAATTTTGATGTTCAAAAATAATTTAGCACTCTACCAGTTAAATGGCCGTGTATGAAATCATTTTATCAGTCCCGTAATAGCGACAGTAGAGTCATGGCAGGTAGTAAAGAATCACACATTTTGCACCAATTCAAATGTGTGTAGTTAATCACTAAATTAGGTAATTTGTTGTTGTCAAACTCTCCAAGATACATTTGTGTAAAAATAGATACAAATTGGAATTTATCTCGGAGTTATTAGTCCCCTACCGGCTTCGCCGGAGGGGACTATAGGTTTGCACTCCGTCAGTCTGTCCGTCTGTCAGTCACACTTTAGTTTTCTGGAGTTTTTTTGGAAATGCTTCAACGGAATGATTTCATTTTTGATAAACTACTATAGAACGATGACTTACAGATCAAGTTTGAGTTTCATGTTGATTGCGTTATTTTTGTGTGAGTTACAGCCCTTGGAAATATGGAAAAGCACCAAAATATCAGTTTTCTGGAGTTTTTTTTGGAAACGCTTCAACGGAATGATTTAATTTTTAGTAAACTACTATAGTACGGTGACTTACAGATCAAGTTTGAGTTTCATGCTGATTGCATTATTCTTGTGTGAGTTATGGCCCTTGGAAATATGGAAAAGTACCAAAATATCAGTTTTCCGGACTTTTTTGGGAAACGCTTCAACGGAATGATTTCATTTTTGGTAACCTACTATAGAAGGATGACTTACAGATCAAGTTTGAGTTTCATGCTGATTGCATTATTCTTGTGTGAGTTATTACCCTTGGAAATATGGAAAAGCGCCAAAATATCAGTTTTCCGCACTTTTTCTGGAAACGCTTCAACGGAATGATTTCATTTTTGGTAACCTACTATAGAACGATGACTTACAGATCAAGTTTCATTTACACTCTATCCATCCATCCGTCAGTCTGTCGGTTATACTTTAGTTTTCCGGACTTTTTTTGGAAACGCTTCAATGGAATGATTTTATTTTTGGTAACCTACTATAGAATGATGACTTACAGATCAAGTTTCATTTGTACTCTGTCCATCCGTCAGTCTGTCAGTCAGTCTGTCAGTCATACTTTAGTTTTCCAGACTTTTTTGGGAAATGCTTCAACCGAATGATTTCATTCTTGGTAACCTACTATAGAACGATGACTTACAGATCAAGTTTGAGTTTCATGCTGATTGCATTATTCTTGTGTGAGTTATGGCCCTTGGAAATATGGAAAACCGCCAAAATATAAGTTTTCTGGTCTTTTTTTGGAAATGCTTCAACGGAATTCATGCTGATCACATCTAGGTTATAGCATTTGTATAATTATTAATGCTCATTAGTCCGGTAGGGGACATTGTATTGCTTCAGCGAGCGCTCTTGTTATTTTACACTCCCAGCGATCTGTCAAGTTAGACCTGAAGCGAGAGTTAACTGGTGCCGCCATTTGCAATCGGGGTAAAAAAACTAACCTTTGCCCAAAGCTGACTGGAAATTCACCAAGCTTACCGGCTTAAATTCATCATTATTATCTTCGTATTTTTTCACTTCACAGTAGACTGAGTCAATGTCGATTTTACAGATAAGCAGAGGCAGACGTGGGCTGGTAGCCCATAAAATTGACATACAGATTGAGATTTTATGACTAAAAACACAACTTTTAGTCGCAGCTGGCGGGGTGTATATGCATTGGTAGCCTGGTAAATTGGTACAGGGGCCACCACTGTTGCCATATGGGCTGGTTGGCTGCTAAAATTTCCCGGGCCGAAAATGTTTGGCCGCTTCGCAGCTTTATTTTTTTAATTTATATCGGTTTACATTTTGGTCATGGTCATTCGAGCTGAAAAAGCATTGTTTATAATGCCATTTAAAATAAAACAATGACAAAGAATGAAAGATCACCTTCATATTTCACACTACATGTATTATTATATGGAGGCTGCACAGTTGCCTTATTATCAATAATCATGACACCTGTTTGAATTTCTTAGAATTACCTGTTTTTGATGAAAATGTGTGGCGTCGCCGAAAATGTGCATATCTGCCAGTCATGGAATCCATCTTATAAAAAATGCAGACCATGTTGGCCTTTCCCGAATGCAGTCTTGTCACTGCATTGTAAAGTGTTTTGGATGCTTAGCTTTGTTCTTGGATATCTGAAGCACATTTGGCCACAAGTTGTTCTCCCGAAATATTTTTAGCTCATCTTGACAAAGTCAAGCTGAGCTAATCTAATTGCTTCCCGTCCGTCGTCCGTCAACACCATGTTTTGGTCTTCTCCTTCAAAGCCACTGGGCCAATTCAAGTGAAAGTTTGTGTGAGTGATGGTCCCAAAGGGGCATTTCATTTTTGTTCAACTCAGCATGCCCAGCCCCATAGGGAGGGAGTGGGGGAAAATGCTCCAAAATATTTTAAAAATCTTCTTCTCAAGAACCAGTGTGTACAATGACTTGATATTTGCTATGGAGCTTCCATATGAGGTGTAGAATCAAGTTTGTTCAAACGAAGTTTGTAAAGTAATATTTGGCTTTGTAATAGGAGGGGTAAGATTTTTGGCCCCACCCAAAATTTCTATTTTCTGAACCGATGGTCCGGTATGAACCAAATTTGGTTTGTGGTAGTATTGGGTCATAAGTACTTAACCCATGCCCCCAAAAAAATTCCCGCATCCCCATGGGAACCCTGGGAGCTAAAAATAGAAATATTTTCAAACGCCCATATTTCCCAAATCCCACGGAACAGAGAGCTTTTATTTGGTATGAAATATCCTTACGACCAGTAGAATTGAATGGTAAAAAAAAATTGCCATCGGTTATGTTAGGGTGTTCTGTAATGGGCATCGAAAAAATGCTGAGTCAGCATATTTGCAAAAATTTTAAAAAGTCTCTTCTCCAGAACCAATCATCAGAATCTTTTGATATTTGGTATACAGCATTCATAGGGGGGTCAGATAAAAGTTTGTAGAAATAAAGCTCATTGGTTCATATTTGGGCTCGCTACAGGAGCCCGAAGTTTTAACATAGGGTAATATGGCTAATATTCTTTAAAAATCTTCTTCTTCAGAACCACCAGTCAGAATCTTTTAATATTTGGTATACATCATTGTTATGAGGGTCAGATTCTAGATTGTTCAAACCAAGTCCCTAGGTAAATATTTGGGCTTCCTATGGAAGCCCAAATTTCATCTTTGTTCAGTATGGAGGGTAATTTAAAAAAATCTTCTTCTTCAGATCCATCAGTCAGAATGCTTTGATATTTGGTATGCAACATCTCTATGGGGGTCAGATTCAAGTTTGTTCAAATCAAATTCCTAGGTATATATTTGGGCTTACTATGGTAGCCCAAATTTTTACTTAGTGCAATATGAGAAAATTTCTTTAAAAATCTTCTTCTTCAGATCCACCAGTCGGAATGCTTTTATATTTGGTATACAACATCTCTAGGGGGGTCAGATTCCAGGTTGTTCAATTCGAGTGCCTAGGTTAATATTTGGGCTCCATATGGGAACATGAAATTTAACTTAGTACAATATGAGGGAATTTCTTCAAAAATCTTCTTCAGATTCACTTGTCAGAATGCTTTCACATTTGGTATACAACATCTGTAGGGGGGTCAGATTCAAGTTTGTTCAAATCGGATCCATAGGTCAATATTTGGGCTCGCTATGGTAGCCCAAATTTGAACTTAGTGCAATTCGAAGAAATTTCTTTACAATTTCTCTTCTTCAGATCCAACAGTCAGAATGCTTTCATATTCGGTACACAACATCTCTAGGGAAGTCAGATTTAACTGTGTTCAAATCAAGAGCCTGGGTTAATATTTGGGCTCTCTGTGGGAGCCGGAATTGGCCATTTTGCTGAAGAATTAAAAATTTTGTATTCAGTACCCTCTAGAGGTACTAAGATTAATCCACATAGGTTGTATCAAGGGGCTTCATAGGGGAGCTCTACATTTTACTTATGATCAACTGAAGAAAAGGCATGATGCCCAGATTATTTTTGTCACTCCTGAGGGACTCAAGGATTGACAGTGTAGCCTATGGAGATGGCTTGCTTAATGTAGACTCATTCTTGGACTCAGTTTAAATTGTGTTCTGTACAAGATGAGCGCTTCAGGCCCTGTGGGGCCTCTTGTTTTTATTATCTGTTCTCAGGCCTTGACAATTCAGGCGAACGATCGTTCCGTTCCCTAAGAGGTTATGCAAACAAAAATTAAGGCGAACAGACTATCGGTTCACCAAAAGGATCCATTGGTTAACCAACATTTTTACGATTGGCATATTAGATGCCTGAAGAGAAAGTAGTACACATTCAAATATTAAATTTGTGCTTATTATTTAGCTGTAAGCATAGTCCAAACATGACCTGAAAGTCTGTAATATACTTTTTTTGTTTGGTACGTCCTTGAAAGGACGTACCAAACCAAAAAATTATATTACAGACTTTCAGGCCATGTTTGGACTACTGTAAGCATAATTAGAAACACGATGTTACAGTTTATGGAAATTGAAATGCACTGCAGCCTGATGTATGATGGGACCACAGCCAAATCAGTTCTGGCACTATTCACCGCTATATTCTGCCAATAGAAGAAGCACAACTCTATATTTCTAGTGATTGCGTATTTCTCTTTCGTTGATATTTTTATCGTCGGAAGTCATTACATGTTGCCAACAGGAGGGGCATAACTCTACATTTCCCTCCCAAGCCCTTCCAACAGCTCAGGCCTATGGCTTTCGGGGATATGCCTGTGGCATATCGTGTTTTGATTTTTGGTTAACCAACAGGTTAAAGAGACAAATTTACTTAACCTTCGGAATAGGTTAATGAACAACTAAATGGGTAACCTGTTAATGGGTTAATAAAAATATGGAATTGTCAAGGTCTGAGTTCTGGTGCGAATACGATAGCAGACTAATGAAGACCGGCCTTTAAAATCCTTGAATTTGGCTATTGCAGGACCTTGAAAAATGTTGAAATATATCAAGTAACAGCCTTGAATTTTATCAGTCCTTGCCTGCAGGAACCCTGCGGTTGTGAAATCACGAGTGAACTGATCAAACCGAAAGAAAATATTGAGATAACAGTATATGGAGAATGATTACTACTATACTCTCGAGTGCTTAATAATAGTACAGGGCAAAATAATAGTACAGGGTGGAAAAATTCCTGAAAATTAATAATAGTATAGGGTTGAATAATACAGTTAAAACTAAAATTCCTCTCACGAAATGTGCACTTATCTAGGCTTAATTGCGCATAGGAATTGTGCACAATTGCCATATCGAATGACATCCAAAGCGCGGCAGGTTCTCCTGGTTACTCATTGCAAACAAAAACATTGCTTGTGCACATGTTATATGTACAGAATTCGATAGCCTTACTCTGGTAATAACGTGTACAATATGTGGAGAGTGTATTATCACTAAAACATCCACAGAGTGGAGATTCCACCCAACCAATAATTGCAATAATTGCAAATTTGTTGCAAAGCATAACCAGCACAAGCAAAGTTTCAGCCAATGGACCTTCGGGTTTAACAGTCTGGCGCTAGTCTATTGACTTCCTCATCCTCACGGCAGCACACACGACCGCAACTTGGCTACGTGACTTCTGATATTCAGCCTGCTTCACTGACTAGGGATTACACGTCGATCAGGTCACGCCATCCGGTAGCCAAGGACACAAGGCCTTACCAGTCGGGACGTTTGCATAAAAGAATTATGCAGGAATTAACGTCCCAGGAGCTCCCAGCGGCTAAATCACGTAAGACCACGGCTCCACAGGCCTCCGTGACGGACTTGCTATCACAGATAGCTCAGCTCATTGCAGCATCCCAGCAGCCATCAGAAACTTTTTTGAAACAGGAACTGTCTGAGGAGGCTGGGTCGGTTCGCTCCCCTGCAGAGTCAGAAAGGGATGACTGAGAATCTCATATGGTCCAGTCGGATGGCGAAAGGGAATCTGCGGAGCTGGAATTTTCCCTTTCCGGTGGACGTAGATTTCATCCGGCTACACCTTCCAGAAGTTGTTCCTCCAGACCAAAATGCTGCATTACCGGATAAGAGACTGATAGCTTCACTGGACACAAACTTTTTTGGCCGGAATAGGGACACTGTCCCTGAGTTTCCGACCCAGTCCAGAAATGTAACACGGACATTTGAACTTTTGAATGACGCTATATCCAAGCTAGCCTCTAAGACTGGCAAATCCGGTTTCTTATCGCCTAACGCTATACAGCTGCCTTTCATCAATACTAGAAATAGATTTGAAACGGCAGGACAAGGCATGCTGAGAGTTCCTCTGCATTTGGACGACCAGGCAGAAGACTTGGAGTTGTCATTGCCGGTGTCCATGTCTATTAACTCCAGTATACTGGAGACGACAATCTCGTCTAATAGAATTAATTTAGACGCAGATCACCTTACCAGAGCATTATCATTACGTCTCGAAGGGAAAGAATTCCAGGATGTTCAAACTTCCTTAAGAGTTCTTTCGAGGGCTATAGCATATTCTACGTATAACTCCGCCCTTTCAGTGGCAAAGCTGGAGTTAGTCAGACGTGATGCTGCCCTGGCTGCATCCACTAGAGTGGATAGTAAGGTAAAAAATGCTCTTCGAGTCGCTCCGGTCTCCAGAGAGCTTCTCTTCGACGGAAAGCTTCCTATTATCTCTGATCAGATTACTAAGAAAGCTTGGGATTCTCTGCTTTTTAAATCCGCTTCAAAAAAGTCGGACTCAGCAGAGAGGAGTAAGGCAGGCACTTCGGGGGCGAATACGTCTAAGGGAAAAGGGAAGTTCCTATAGAGGATCTAAGAAAGCCTCTATGTCTTACTCCAGAGACCGTCAGAGTAGCGACTCAGGTAGGTGCTGTTATGCTGGCCAAGATAACCGGTCAGATGCCCCTAGGTCGACTGGACGAGGTGCGGGTCTTGGAGGACGTGGTTTCTCCTCCCGCAAGCCTCGCAGGGCCAGGAGGTGATGGTTTAAACCTCTATTGCGTTCCAGTCGGCGGAAGGCTGTCGAGATTCTTAACCAATTGGTTGTCAATTACGGACGACCCATGGGTGCAAGGGGTGATTTCCGAAGGTCTAAAACTGTCCTTCAGGGAAAAACCTCCGTTAATTCGAAGTCCACGTTGGACTCAGCTTCCGTCAAATGTTCAGAAGAGAGAATCGCTTCTATCAGAAGTTCAATCTCTTCTGGACAAGAATGCCATAGAGGTCGTAGAAAACCAGGAATCTCCAGGTTTCTACAGTTACATGTTTCTGGTCCAAAACCAGACGGCTCATTTCGTCCAGTCATAGATCTGAGCTGGATAAACAAGCTGATCGTGGCTCTGAAATTTTATATGGAGACCATCCGATCGGTCAGAGCGAACATTCGAGTGAATGATTATGCTGCGAGCATAGATCTCAAAGATGCGTACTTTCACGTCATGGTACATCCAACATTCAGAAAGTATCTTCGCTTCGCTGTCCTAGGAGTCATTTATCAGTTCCGAGTGCTGTGCTTCGGTCTGAATCTAGCGCCCTGGGCATTCACTCGAATAATGAACTCGGTAATGACTCATTTCCGAGCTCATTCGTCTGTAGTAACGTCGGCCTACTTGGACGACATTCTTCAGAGGCAACGAGTTAACGCTTCAGAACGATGTTCAGTGTCTGCTTCAACTGCTCTGATGTCTTGGTTTCATAGCAAACAAAAAGAAGTCAGATTTAGTGCCATCAAAGTCATTCACCCACCTGGGAATGAGCTTCGAGATGCACAACAATCTTGTTCGTCTGCCGTTAACCAGAGCAAAATTAGTCAGTTGTTATGCTCGCTTTTGTCTTCACTCAGATGTAGTAACAGCGAGAGAATTCATGAGACTGACAAGTTTGTGCGGAGCCGCTGCGGATCTTATTCCGATGGGGCGGTTACGCACTCGTCCACTCCAGATATTTTTTACTCAGAATTGGAGTGTGAAGACTCATTCACTCGAAACGAACATCGTATTGTCGAATCAAGTGAAACGAGATTCAGACTTGGGCAGATATTCAGTGGGTAACTCAAGGAGTACCACTGCAACTGCCGGATCCGAGTTTTACAATAATGACGGATGTGAGTCAAACAGGTTGGGACGCAACTCTGAGCCCAACAGATTCGAGGTGCCAGAGTCTTTGGGATCCGCAGTTCCTAAACAAGCACATAAACATTAAAGAGATGATGTCAATTTGGCTTGCGCTGCGTAGTGGATGAACATTCTTCAGAATTCGCATGTTCAAATTCTGTCCGACAATTCGACTGTAGTAGTGTATATTCGGAACCAGGGAGGCACTCATTCCATTCCGTTGTTCGTTTTAACGGAAAGGATCCTTCTGTTTGTCCTAGAGCATCAAGTTCTCCTATCAGTCCGTCATATACCGGGTCGTCGGAACGTTCTAGCAGACTCCCTTTCTCGGAAAGGTCGCATGTTGCCGTCACAATGGACTCTCAACAAACGAATATTCAATCAGATTTGCTACCAATGGCATCATCCAATGATAGACTTATTTGCGACGCATCTCAACAATCAGTTGCAGACGTATGTGTTGCCATGCCCAGATCCTCAAGCATTTGCAGTAGACGCCCTCTCGATCTCTTGGGACGGAATGATAGGATACATGTATCCTCCAGCTCCGTTGATTCAGCAGATATTGCTAAAAATCAAGCAATCTCACTGCAAGATTCTGTTGGTAGCATCTCTGTCACCCCAGAGACCATGGATAAATCTACTCAGGTGTCTGTTGTGGGACATTCCACGGAAGCTTCCTCCACAGGAGGACCTTCTTTCGTAGAGGAAAATGCGTACACTGCATCACAATCCGCAAGGTCTCAACCTTCACATATTTCCGTTGTGCAGTCCTTCTTGCACAGCAAGCATTTTACAGGACGAGCAGTGGACGCAATTTCTAACTGTAGGAGGACCTCCTCTTCGCTAAATTATGCTGCTAAGTGGAAGGTTTTCTATCGGTGGTGTAGGGATCATTCTATTGATGTTTATGATCCCTCCATTCCAGACATTGCTAATTTTCTGGTCTACTTGTTTGACGAGATCAAACTGCAGCCAATAACCTTTAAGGGTTATAGGTCTATGCTATCGGATACCTATGCTCATCATGACAGCTTACAGATTGGATCTAATGTCTCTTTATCTAAGTTAGTGAAGAACTTTTCGATAAATAGACCTAGAACCCTTAGGTTAATTCCTAACTTAGTAAGTAAAATTTAGCTTGGGTTCTTCTGAAGCTAAAAGAAGCACTATTTGAGCCTCTTGATACAGTGGTCTTCAAATTCTTATCTTATAAGACAGCTTTTCTCTTAGCCTTCTCTTCTGCCAGAAGAGTTAATGAGCTTCATGCACTATCGGTTGATGATTCTCACTATCGTAGTGTTGGTAATACTATTACTTTAACTACTAATGTTGGATTTTTGGCTAAGAATCAGGCTCCTAATAAGTATCCTGAACCTATTGTTATTAAGGCTCTTCCGTCTTCAGACGGTCATAGGCCTTTGCTCTGTCCAGTTAGAGCCATGCGTATTTACAAACGTAGATCTGAGTTTATCAGAAAGGGATGTAAGCATTTCTTTCTGTCTCTGCTGCCTAATAGGAAGGACATTACGGTCCATTCTATTGCAAGGTGAATTCAATTAACTATCCGTACTGCTTATGAAAAATTATCTTCAACTCAGCAGTCTGTGCTTAAGATTTCAGCGCATGAAGTAAGAGCGCTATCTACATCTTGGGCTTATGCTAATAGTGTTGTTATTACCGATTTGATGAAGGCTGCATAATGGTCTCAGCCTTCCACGTTCACGAATTTTTATCTTAGAAATATTGAATCCATTTCTGGCGACCTGCGTTGTTTAGGTCCGTTATCTGTTGCTCAGAATGTCGTCCACAAAACAGTTGCAACTATAGTTATGTAGGCTTTCTGTTCTGGTAGTGACTCTGTCCTGCTGCCCTCTTCGTTCTGGGGTATTTGACCCAGAGCAAGGGGAAGTGTGGGGGGGGGGGGGAATGGTGTTCGCTTATATCACCTGCTTTATAGTGAAAAGCAAGGGAATACCTCCTCTGGAGTCAGTAATTCCGAGTCAGTGCCGGGATGGTTTTAAAGTGTAAAGCTAATGTCTATCTCATTTATGTAATATTTTTAAAATCTAGCTCTGTGTGAAGCATTTGTGTATGTCACGTGTCATATGAGCGCTAATATACAGTCCTCAGACACTTTTAAAGGAGTATAAAGAGTCTCATTCTCTGGACTGTCTTTATTTATAGGCTTTCCTTTAAAAAGTTTAGTGTAATGGGTTATACTGGATGTTAATAGAGATCATTGATGTTATTGTGCTCAGTTACGGAATGGTATTGTGTCTTTCTTTTTTTGGTATAAACAAGAAAGATACATGTAAAACCTGTTCTCCTCTTCTCCTTGAGGGGATAATTCTGTTTTCATGTAATTGAGTTTATTGGATTTTCCTTTATGTCCTAGACCCTCCGGTCTTTTTTCTATTCAGCTAAGTCTGGGTCATTGGTACAGTATAAAAATGTTAAAAAAATTATAATAATTTATATATTTTTTATACTTGCCAATGACGGGGATGGCCCTCCCATGAGTTGGGAACTCATACCTCCCCGCTGATTACATAACACTTACCAGGTACTGGTTGTAAGAATGAGGATTTGGCTCCAATTTCGGACTTCCTTGACACTGCGCATGCACAGTGGATAAAAGTATGGAGGACCACATAGGACATCTAATTTTTGGATTTTGATGCAAATTTGGGGGATTGGGGGTGGGGGGCAAATTTTGTGTTTGGCCCTAGAATATAAGAGTTAGCACCAGCTAAGTCTGGATCATTGGTAAGTATAAAAAATATATAAATTACTATAAATTTTTTAACTTTTATTTGATAACTAGGAAAAATAATGATACAAATTGTATTTTCGTTATGATAATGAGCAGTGTGCCCTAATTAATATGATACATAAATCTGAAACAAAGCCTAGGTAGAGCAAAGGTAGGCGATGATACGCCTACAAGACATAGATAAAACAAAATAAGACAAGAGAAGGAAACTTGGTGGATGATGGGGATGGTGGAGGGCAAATTTTTCTTGCATAAACTGAACTGTTGAACAGACTTGAAGAGCGGTGTAGCCATTACCAGATGAAGTAAGATGGCAAAAGGACATGCTTGGTGGTGCTGGACAATTTATATCAGTGATTTGGCTGACTGCATCTGCGAGTGTTACCAATTATAGACCAAAAACAAAGAAAGTTGCAGAAGGCACTAATTATTTGATAGAAATATGATCCCCTCCGGTAGCAGTGCGCTGGAGAACATGTGGAAAAGTTGACCGGAAGTACACGCTTGGTTTGAGCAGTTCGCAAATAGCACAGGGCTTTGTGGTAGAAATAAACTTCACACACATGTCAAGTAACCTGCTGAATTATGTTATGAGGAAAATTATATTGAGGCTCATTTCGTTCCTATAAATGTGGCTAATCATTAAAATTCTCAGCCCCTTATTTATGGGAACAGACCCTGCCAACAGCGAGAAAGGAATGACACCAGCAGCGAGCTGGTTTGCTCTACTAAGAAGGAGCATGCTAAATGATGGAGTCCAAACACTGTTTGCAAAATTCGACACACTGCCATTTTTATTTGATAACTAGGAAAAATAATGATACACATTGTTTTTTCGTTATGATAATGAGTGATAATGAGCAGTGTGCCCTAATTAATATGATACATAAATCTGAAACAAAGCCTAGGTAGAGCAAAGGTAGGCGATGATCCGCCAATTATGGAGTCCACATTGCATTGAAGCAAACCTCAATGAAATGGCTCAATGGAATGGGGGCACCATCCCGACAACCCGAAGCTGCTGGTGGAAGGAGGTATGGCATAACGAGGACAGAAGTAAACCCAGGAGGCTAAGGGCAAGGATAGATGTGACAAATGTTTGTTACAGGCAAGGAGGGGGGGGGGGGGTGGGGACACATCCTGTAGGAAGCTGCAAAGGCCATGCCATGAGGACGGGTTGATGCCGCTGTGCAGGGCGTCCACACACGAAAAGGAGGTAGACCTCACCCGGAACAAGCTGTCTGGGTGGGAAGCAAAGGGAAAGTCCCCCCTACAGCTAGGTAGTATCTACAAAAACAAACAACCAGTAAACAAATGAAACAAGAAAATCATACATTCAAAAACATAATAATAAAAAACAGAAAATTGGACACTCACCACTTCAGCCGCTGTATCCTCAGAAACTTACCAGGTGAGTGAGAAATATAGGAGCACCTGATGTGTAGCAATTCTCCGAAAGTCCGACGAAGCATGGTTCAAACTTGGAAGGACAAAGAAAATAATCCAAGAATATTGTGAGGTGTCCTCAACAAAATACACTGGTCAATACCCGGAACATGAGAACAAGTATAAATGGAAACTGGAAAATATCACAAGCACTAATGAAAAATAAAACCACACTATTTACCCGGTCCATGAAGAATAACTATTTACACATCATGAAGAAAGGTTCACTACGCTGATGCAGCTGTGGTCACATGTTGAAAGCATTCATCTTGAGGTGTGCCATACTGTGTCCCAAGCAGTTTGAAGTTCAGCGATTCAGATAATTCTGCAGGCACTATATCAATGCTCAAGAGACATAAAATTGGATGTGTCCATCAGATTGTCATTGTAACACGTTGTGACAGCTGGTTGCAGGATGCCAAACACCAAACTAATGGGTGAAACAACCAGGTTACCATCTAGAAAACACTGCCAGGGCAGCAATTTGCCCGAACAGTATAGACGTCATGGTCGCCCAATCGCCACACGAAGATGAATATCCCAAAATTGTAACTGTGACAAGCCCAAGCCTGTTAAGACTGTGTGTTGTGGTATGGTACCCCTGGTCAAGCCCAAGCCGACCAAAGAAAGACAGATGGGGAGGTGTTCAAGTAAAAAGTGGTACTAACAGATTACCGGTCCAGCCCAAGCCGACCATGTGGGAAGTGAATGTTCGGGTCCAGCCCAAGCCGACCACATTGGGAGGTGAAAGGCCCACTCTCTCGTTCGGGGTTTTTCGAGGTCCAGCCCAAGCCGACCAAGGGGACAAAAGCAGAAGCAGCCACAGCAAAAGCGTATTACAATAATCCAAGTGACATTCTGCTCCTATGACGTAGCGTGAAAGGTACGGCAGAATGGGTAAATCGAACCTGTTGCTGCAAAGCGTTCGCAGAGCGGGAGGTGTACTGAAAATGCAAAAAATTAACGGCGCGTAATTACATGTAGTGCTCTAAATGCTCGAGCCCAAGCCCGAGTTCATGAAAGTGCGGGGGCGTGAATATAAGTTCTGAAAACATTGGATCGCCAGCGACCCATTTGCCTAATCTGTGCATCACTATAGTTCTGTGATGCCGTCAAGGTTGCGGCACCAATGCGGAAGCTATGGCCTTTAAAAATTTTGGATCTAAACCACAAAAAGATAAACAATGATTAAACGTACATGTACACATGTAGTCTTTCCGAAGAATTGGAGAGCCATCTGGGAAGGCAAACAGGGGACCCACAGCGGTACCTCTGAGATTTAGATAAGATATTAAAAGACCAATGGGACAATGGGTCCCACCAGAAGCTTCAACGGTGTCCAAATGAGGCTTTTTCTGAAGGTTATGTTTGAAATCCCGATAAGCGAGGCTCACCGATTTGGGCACAATGTGGGCATCACATAATTGCAAAACTTTCACTGAATTGGAGGTTTGAGAGGGACAGAGTTCCCCAATGCGGACAAACGAGTAGAAGGCTGTGGTAAACAAAGCACGAAAGAGACTGCACTGATAAGCACTATGAGACCAATGAGCCAAACAATCCACCAACCTGTGTAGTGTTACGGTGTGGAAATATTATTGATATTGGTGACAGAAAGAAATCTGAGAATCAGCAACAATAACTATGAATTTAACTGTTCTGAAATTTAATTTAAAAAAATTAATAAAAAAAAAACAAAAAACAAAGATCTTTTACACTAATTGGTTTTCAGAAAATAAAAACAGTGGTACTTATCAATTATTGAATTAGTCCAAAGTACAGTTTGACAGAATCCAGTAATCCAGTGGTGAAGAATCTTGTGAAGAAAGTTACCAGCTGGTAGTATTAAATCCAAGAATGTCTCTTCAGAAACAGTATCCAGTAGATTTGTAATAAAATTTTCACTTAGAAATTTCAGCAGTCTCCAATAAAATATAGTAAAATGCTCCACAAAATTCAAATGGAGTAAAAATCCAAGAAGTATTGGCGCCACAGGTAATTTCCAAATAATCCAGTAGAATCCTGGCTTTTCACAAAATAATACTATTCTGTTTCACAGAAAGAATAAATTCTCTTTTCCAAGACGAATAGATTCTCTTCAAAATTCTCTTTTGTAATCAATCTTCCAAATTCACAAAGAAACACTCCTTCTATAATAAATGCACTGTCCAAGAACAATAATAATTTCCAATGGAAACAACTGCTGTGAAAATAAGTTCTTCTGAAATGGCTTTCTAAAAATGAGGTTCTGAATTCTGTTGACAAACCTTTATATAGTTACCAGATAGAATGTCCTAGAAAATGAAATGTCTACAAAGTTCTATCAGTTTCTAGGTGATTCTGTCATAATTCAAGTAAACAAGGTCCTCGATCTACTTAAACAATCAACAGCTATATGTACAATATATTAGTGTAACAAAGATGTAAACAAAGGTCAGTGCAAATGAGTCAGACCAGTCAGAAAATGCAAAAAATAATATTTCAATAGCGATATAATATAAAATATTTCAATATCGATATAATATGGGGGCTATATAACAGTAGTATGGATTCAGTGATAGGCATCTGCAAGTTGGAAGAGGGCCGCAATCGCTGCACCCCTGCCAAGAGCTTGCGGGCTAAGAAGGCTTGTGTGGGGTCAGGCAGAGACTGCATTTTATGAAAGTAGGAAAGGCCCGACAGCATGGATGTGATGGATTTTGAGGAATAATTGTCATGAAATAAGCGAGACACAAAAAGGCAGATGAGGTGAATCTTGATCGGCCACTGTAATGAGATACCGAACCGGGAACAAAACTGGGTAAACTTGTCCCTTGTGTGACTGTAGAACTGCCTGGTGGCTGGAGTGAGAGCATTATCCAACAAGGTGGTCATAGTTGTAATAAGGTCTGAAGTTCCAGTTCCTGTGGGATTGCTGTTGGCTCTTGGTACATGTTGGTGCAAGCTCCTTGAAGGCTGCCACCTGCGAACGAGAAAGATTATCTGCCATCACATTGGTTTTCCCTGGAATATGTTTGGCTCGAAAAAGCACTTTGTTTCGTAAACATATAAGGACCAGGTCTCGAAGGAGTTTAAGAAGATAAGGATTTTTTGAAGTCTGGGAGTTGATGACGGACACAACGGCTTCATTATCAGACAGGAATGAAATGCGTTTGTGCTTCATGTACCCTCCCCAAAGGTGTAGGGCTAACACAATGGGGTACAGCTCCAGAACAGCAATGTTCATACTTTTCAGATGTGGAGGCCAAGTCCCGTGGAACCAGTAGTGCCCCAAAATTCCACCAAAACCACATGATGCAGCGGAATCGGTGTATAGAGAGAGGACATCATTTTTCGTCCATTGGCCTTCCAGAAAAAGAGTATTTTTATACTGTTCCAATGACCCAGACATAGCTGGTGCTAACTCTTAAAAATATAGGGCCAAACACAAATTTTGCCCCCTAATCCCCAAAATTTGCATCTAAAACCAAAGAAAACATGTCCTGAATGGCCCTCCATACTTCACCTCTACTGCGCATGCGCAGTGTCAAGGACGTCCCGAAATTGGCGCCATTAATCATTCTTTGTTTGGCCCTTCATCAGTTAACATCTGACTGATCTTTGTTCTTGTAAATCTCAGTTTAAATGATGCCAGACACATAAATATTAGAGAAATGGTGATTCTAAGGAGGATATAGAAGGAGGAGAGGAAAAATGAGTGACAGAAAATATTCAGGGCTGTAACTTAAATTTTTTTAATGAAATTATGTTAAGTTACCCATTTTCGAGGCAACAGCCTGTTGTGGTCATTCTTGTTATCAAGTTACACTGCTTGTTCAGTGTTTTCCTCTCTCTCTTTCCTTTAAGTCCCCTCTTGCTATTCTCCCATGCTTTTGGCATATTTTCTGTAATATTATTTACTAAAATTTCTTGGGAGTTTTAGCTGGATAACAGAATGAATTCTGTTCTTTTCCCCATGTTTACGTCTTCACCTATGGGTGGTTAGGCGTAGTGTTCTGCATCTACCATCTGATGTTCTGCAGTTTCTTCCCTGGAAGTCTCTGTTTTGCATCAGATAGTGTTTTATTGGTAACTGATTTCGGGCCAGGGTGCCTGGAGTCTTGTTCTGGTGTTTTTACACTTATTGTTTACATTTACAACAGCCCTCTGTGTGAGGGGGGATTTCTTGAAAATAATATCTTGATGTTAATTTAATCATAACTAGATACATTATTATTGTTCGTAAGTGTTGCATAAATTTTTAAAAATATTTTTAGAATTTTTGTCCACACTTAGGCTTGGGATCCATTGGGGCTCAACGTTACTTTTCAGAAACTTGGGCTGTTCTGAAAAAATATTTTTTCAAAATTTTTTGATTTCAATTATTTTTTCTATGTTAATGGATCATTATGTTATTATGTATTTTGATTGTCAGGGGTTGGTGCGAGTGCTAGGACTTTGTTTTCTTTTCACAATGAAAGGATATTGTTCAATTGTAATAAGAGGAAATCTTCCTCTGACTTTCATAATCTTTGTATAATGTAGTCACTGTGCTCGCACTAACTCCTGTTCTGTATGTGTTAATTTCGATGACAACATGGGAAGCGTGTGTCACGGTATGTTAGTGGGGAAATGGCCATTCCGGTCCTTTCCCCGCAGGGTCACTCTACTTTATCAATCTCTATTTCAGACGATCAAGAACAGGGTGATGTATCCGTGATGTCTTCCAAAAGTGTGCCTCTGTCGTCACAATTAATGAAGAGCTAGCGGAAAAGTGCTCATGTAAATACGTCAATTGCCTAAGAGGACCCTAGTAGGTTCGACGGCCTTTGACGTCCGCTAGCTCGCCCGGTGTAGCGTCCATTCATCGAATGGTTCGGCAGCCGGGTTCGTCCGTTGCGGTCTAGAAGGAGTTTTGGGTGATGCAAGCACTATAAATCAACATAATGCACACCCAGTGACGGCGGATTAGAGGAGAAAACGGAGGAAGCCTTTTAGTCCGGTTCCTAGCTCGTCCAGGTCCATCCGGACTGCGAGCGAGAGAGGCCCCTCTCTCGTACAACAACATCTGGCCCCAGATGTTGTGGTACAAAATGTTTCGCATTCGGAGCATACGTCCGCCGCTCGGGACGCTCCGATATATAGTCAGTCCGGAGAGACTGTCAATAAGGCTTCCTCATCCTCATGGTAGCGCACACAACCGCTCTTGGCTATGTGACCTCAGATATCCAGTCAGCTTCGCCATTCAGAGAATCATCGGCGACCAGGTCACACCATCCGGTAGCCAGGAACACGAGGCATGCAGACTCCGGACGTTCGCATAACAAAGTATGCGGGAGTCGACGTACACTGAGCTTCCAGCGGCAAAGCATCGTAAGACCACTACTGCACAGGCCTCGGTGACGGATGTGCTATCCCAAATAGCACAGCTTATCGCAGCATCCCAGCATCGACAGAATCTCTGTCGCATCATGTATTATCCGACAACGCTGGGTTGGGACGCTCCGCGGAAGCAGGTACGGACGTCCAAAAATTTCATCCGGTCCGACGGGATGCCGAAAGGGATTCGGAGGATTTCGAGCTTTCCCTTTCTGAACAACATCAGCTGCTGTGTATGTCATCTGACTTATCTTCTAGAGGTTCTTTTGTCGGACCAGAATGCTGCGATGCCGGATAAGAAACTGATAGCGTCGGTGGACACAGAAATTTTTGGTTCGGTTCAGGGACATTGTCCCTCAGTTCCGACACAGTCCAATAATGTCACACAACTTTCGAATTATTGAACGACGCTATATATATATTATTATATGCTTGCTATTAACAAGCATGTCTGGTTTCTTGTTCGCAAAGTTACTGAGATGTCTTTCAAAAGTGTGCCTCTGTCGTCATAGATAATGAAGAGTTAGCGGCAATAAGTGCTCATGGAATACGTCAATCGCCTAAGAGGTCCCTAGTAGGATCGACGGAGTTGACATTCGCTAGCTCACCCGGTGTAGCGTCCATTCATCGAATGGTTCGGCACTCGGGTTCGTCCGTTGCGGTCTAGGAAGGAGATTTGGGTGATGCGAGCACTATAATAGACTTTAGTACACACCCAGTGATGACGGATTAGAGGATAGATCGGAGGAAGCCTGTTAGTCCGGTTCCTAGCTCGTCCAGGTCCGTCCGGGCTGCGAGCGAGAGAGGTCCCTCTCTCGTACAACAACATATGGGACCGGATGTTGTGGTACAGTCATTTCGCATTCGGAGCATATGTCCGCCGCTCGGGACGCTCCGTTATATTGACAGTCCGAGAGACTGTCGATAATGCTTCCTCATCCTCACAGCAGCACACACGACCGCACATTGGCTACGTGACCTTGAGTATCCGGCCAGCTTCGTCATTCAGTGATTCCATGGCGAACAGGTCACTCCATCCGGTAGCCAAGGGACACGAGGCCTATACACTCCGTTCGCTCGCATAATAGAAGTATGCACGGGGTATCGAACACGGAGCTTCCAGTGGCAAAGCATCTTAAGACCGCTTCTCCACAGGCCTCAGTGACGGACGTGCTATCCAAAATAGCACAGCTTATCGCAGCATCCCAGCAAACGACAGATTCTCGGTCGGATCACGAATAATCCGACAGCGCTGGGTCAGTGCGCTCCGCTGTTGCATCAGGTCGACCGAACACTTATAGGGTCCGACAGGATGGCGAAAGGGATTCGGACGATTTCGAGCTTTCCCTTTCGGAACAACAGAAGCTGCCATACATTTCTTCCGGCATTATCTTCCAGAGGTTGTTCCGTCGGACTACATTGCTGCGATGCTGGATAAGAGATTAATAGCGTCATTGGACACGGAGTTTTGGATCGGTTCAGGGACATTGTCCCTGACTTGCCGACACAGTCCAATAATGTCATTAGAACATTCAAATTATTTAACGACGCTATATATAAGCTTGCTACCAAGCATGATAATCTAGTTTCTTGTCCGCAATGCTCTATTCTGCCTTTCATCAATTCTAGGGAATAATTTATATTGGCAGAACAGGGCATACCGAGAGTTCCTATGCGTCTTGACGGCGGGACTGAAGACTGGGAATTATCTTTTTTGCCGTCTATGTAAATTCCAACCACGATGTTGGAAACGACAATGATGTCTATTAGACTTAACTTAGACGCTTTATCATACGTAGACCACCTTACTGAGAAGTTATCATTACGTCTTCAAGAGAAAGACTTCCAGGATATGATCCTCAATGTGATTTCTTTCAAGGGCAGTAGTTTTTCCACGTATAACTCCGTCCTTCAGTGGCAACTGGAGTTGGTTAGACGTGACGCAGCCCTAGCTACATCCACGCGCGTGGATAGTAAGGTGAAGAACTCTCTCAGAGTCGCTTCGGTCTCGGAGAAGCTTCTCTTCAACGGCAACCCTTCAGCAATCTATCAATTGCTCGATATACACGTTCTCTTGTCTATCAAGTGTAACAAGAGATTCAGACTGGGGCAAACATTCGGTGGTTGACTCAGAGAGTGCCACTGCAGTTGCCGGATCCGAATTTTATGATTATGACGGATGCCAGTCAAACAGGTTGGGGTATAATATTGATCCCAACATATTCGAAGTGCCAGGGTCTTTGGGTTCCGCAGTTTCTAGGCAAGCACTTAACTTCCAGGAAATGATCTTATTTTGGCTTGCACTATGTCATTGGATGAACATTATTCAGAAACGCATGTCCAAATCCTGTCCGATAATACGACAGTAGTTGCGTATCTCCGGAACCAGGGAGGCACTCATTCGATTCCGTTATTCAATTTAACGGAAAGAATCCTTCTGTTTGTTATAGTACACTAAGTTCTGCTTCGGTCCGTCATATTCCGGGTCGTCTGATTGTATTAGCAGACTCCCTTTCACGTAAGGGTCGCTTGTTGCCGTCAGAATGGACTCTCAACAAACAAGTATTCAATCAGATTTGCTATCACTGGAAGCGCCCAATGATAATTTATTTGCGACACAACTCACTATTCAATTGCAGACGTATGAGTTTGCATGTCTGGATCCCTGAGCTTATGTTGTTAACGCTCTATTGATCTAATAGGACGGAATGATAGGATATGCGTATCCTCCAGCGCTGTTGATTCAGCAAGTATTGCTAAGATAAACATCCACAATACAATTCTGTTGATAGCATCTCTGTCTTCACAGAGACCGTGGGTAAATTTACTCAGGTGTCTACTGTGGGACTTACCGCGAAAACTTCCTCCATGAGAGGATCTTCTTTCGCTGGGGAAATCATGTCAACTTCATCACAACCCGCAAGGTCTCAACCTTCACGTATTCCGTTGTGTGGTCCTTCTTGCATGGCAAGCATTGTACAGGACGAGCTATGGACGTGATTTCTTACTGTAGGAGAACCTCTTCTTCGCTATACTATGCGGCTAAAGTGGAGGCTCTTCCGTCATTGGTGTAGTGATCATTATGTTGATATTTTTTATCCCTCCATACTAGACATTGCAACTTTCTAGTATACTTGTTTGACAAGATCAACTGCAGCCTGTTACTATTAAGGTTATAGGTCTATGTTATCTCATACCTATGCACTCTATGATAGTTTACAATTGAGTCTTATGTCTCTTTATCTAAGTCAGTTAGAAACTTTTCGATAAATTGACCTAGAATCCTTAGATTAAATTCCTATACGGAATTTAACTTCGGTTCTTATTTAGCTAAGTAATCATTTGAGCCTCTGGAAACAGTAGTTTTCAAATTCTGACCTTTTTAGACAGTAATTCTGTTAGTCTTCTCTTTTACTGAGGAGTCAGTGAGCTTCATGCACTATCGGTGGACGATTCACACTTTCGTAGTATCAGAAATACTACTTCCTTTACTACTTAGGTTGGATTTTTGGTTAAGAGTCAGGCTCCTAATAGTATCCGGAACCTATTGTTATTAAGGTCCTTCTGTCTTCGTACGGGCATAGGCCTTTACTCGGTCCGGTTAGAGTTTATGTATTTATAAACAGATATCAGTTTATTAGTATGGACGTAAGCTTCTTCTGTCTTTGATGCCTAATAGAAAAACATTACGCTCCATTCTATTGCTAATGGATTCAATTAACTATCGGTACTGCTTATGGTATATCATTGACTCAGCAGTTTGTGCTTGAGATTTCGGCTCATGAAGTAAGAGCTCTTTATACATCTTGGGCTTACATTAATAGTGTCGCTATTATAGATTTTATGAAGGCTGCTCATTGGGCTCAGCCATCCACATTCATGAATTTTTATCTCAGAAATATTGAATCTATTTCTGGAGGCCTCCATTGTTAGGTCTATTATCTACTGCTCAGAATGTCATTCACTTAACAGTTGCTACTATAGCTAGGTAGGCTTTCTGTTCCGGCAGTGACTCTGTCCTGCTGCCCTCTTCGCTCTGGGCTATTTGACCCAGGGCAAGGAGAAGGGGGGGGGGGGGGGAGGGTGTTCCCTTGGGAGTTAGTAATTCTGAGCTGTTACTGGGATGGTTTTTAAGTGATAAGTTTATGTTTTTAAAATTCATTCACGTCATAGTTTTTAAAGTATAGCTTTTGAATATATCATGTGTCAAACGGGCGTTATTATTCAATCCTCAGACACTTTTAAGGAGTATAAAGAGTCTCTATTCTCTAGACTAACTTTATTTATTGGCTTACTTTAAAAATTATTAGTATAAGGATTATACTGGATATTGATAGAGTACATGGATGTTATGATGCTCAATTTTGGAAGGTGTTGTGTCTTTCTAATTTATCATAAATAAGAAAGATACATGTAAGGCCTAATACTCCTTTTCCCCTCGAGGGGATGACTCTATATTATATAATTGAGCTTATTTGAACTTGCTGTATGTCCTAGGCCCTCCAGCCTTTTCACTATTCAGCTATGTCTGGGTCATTGGTACAGTATAAAAATGTTAAAAAATTTATAGTAATTTATATATTTTTTATACTTACCAATGACCCAGATGGGGATGGCCCTCCCAGGAGTTGGGAACTCATACCTCCCCGCTGAGTACATAGCGCTTACCAGGCACTGGTTATAAGAATGATTAATGGCGCCAATTTCGGGACGTCCTTGACACTGCGCATGCGCAGTAGAGGTGAAGTATGGAGGGCCATTCAGGACATGTTTTCTTTGGTTTTAGATGCAAATTTTGGGGATTAGGGGGCAAAATTTGTGTTTGGCCCTAGATTTTTAAGATTTTTAAGAGTTAGCACCAGCTATGTCTGGGTCATTGGTAAGTATAAAAAATATATAAATTACTATAAATTTTTTAACTTTCCCATTATAGGAAGTCCAACCACATCTGCAGATCGGCTTTGACATCCTTGGTTAATCAGACCCGATGATGTGCATGTGTCAAACCGACAGTGAGATTAATGAGACGACGGAGGAAAACACGCCCCGGAAGGATGACCATGCATGCAAAATTAAGAAGGCCAATGAGACTTTGTAACTCGACCAAGGAGGCTTTTTTATGGTGTAAAAAATCTTGTATCGTGGACCGACATTTCAAGAGTTTGTCGGATGGAAGACGGGCAGACATCTCCCGGGTATCTAATTCAGTTTCCATAAACACTAAGCACTGGGAAGGAAGGACTGTACATGTACTTCTCCTCGACGATGGGTATGCCCAAATGGCTGCTCAGTTTGAGAAAGCCATGCAGACCCTGTTGACATCCAGACGAGGTGGGGGCAGCAAATAAAAAGTCATCCAGCACATGCAAGATATGTGAAATCTTACACTTGGCTTCTGCGATCCAGTGAAGTGAGGTACTGAACAACTCAAAAAGTTGGCATGAAGACGAGCAACCCATTGGAAGACATTTATCGTAAAAATATTGCCCCTGCCACATGAAACCTAAGAGGGGCTGATCCTGAGGGTGAATGGGTAACAATCGGAAGGCAGACTTGATATCAGTCTTTGAAAGGAAACACCCTTGCCCAAGGTGAGAAATGGTTAGCATGATTCAACACCTGTCCTATCCTAAAGGTTTTTCGTTTAATGATCTTATACCGACTGAGTGGTCAACCGTGTATTATGACATGATTCAAGATTTTAGCAGTTTTAGCAGCTTTCGATCAATTCACAACTATAGCTTAATCAATTGCAAATGAAAATTAAGGTAATTAAGAGGAAATGCCAAGCCACATTTAGCCAAGTTGGGAAGCTGCTAATCAATTCTGAAAATGGAAATTGATCTTGATGCGGTGGGGTAAATATTGGTGAATGTGTGCAGGGCTAGATTTAACTGGATTCGCATAGCCATTTTCGAAACAATCTTCAACTATAGCGAATCTATTTCACATGACAAAAACATATAAATAACAGAAAATGCTAGGAAAAATTTATCCAAGTTAGTGAACTGCTATTTAATTTTGAAAAAATTAAAACAAACTCTGAATTTGTTACCGGTATCCTAGCATTCCCGTAGCTGTCAAAGGAGGAAAGCAGGACATCTCACTGGTGGAAGGCAACCATCAGTCAGTGAGACCCATATACCTGCAAGACAGGCCAACCACGGCCATTACCACACATGACAATAATGGCCAGAGGCACAGAAAACTGGCAGCACCAAGAGAAAGGCTGCACATGAGTCGATACTCCCTCAAAGTCACGAGGGTAAACAAGCCCACTCTACATCAAGAGAACACCTGGGCACCTTCTTTTTTTATTCTTCTTTTTTTTTTGTTGGTGTTTATTGTGTTGCTATTGGCGTTATATAGATGTATAGATATAGCAGACCCAACATGTATTTCAATGTCGACAAACCAACAAACCACCTGGCACCTCAGAATATGAGCTCATTGCCATCCCGAGGGATCAATTGGACAACATAAACCAAGCACACAGTGCCGGGAATGAGCCTATTATTCGACATACACTCCAGAGAGACCATATTCATTGTCAACAGATAGATAAACACCATTTATTTATTTATTTTTTTTCATTATTTAATATATTCTTTTTTGTTGTTTTATTGTTGTTGTGGCAGTGGAGTTCCAACGTAACCCCCCTTAACATCTAGGGAGAAAGTTGTTGAGAAAAAATAAAATTGCACCCCGAATACTATGGCAGTAACGTCCCAAAACCCTCTCATTGAAATGAACCCCATCACATAAATATTGTGATGCAACACTGTGAAATTTCCTGTGCTTCCAAAAGTGGAGAGCCAGAGAATTTACTGGAAGGACGTGCCCCAAATACAAATTGAGTTTGTGGACCCGAAGGTTGAATTCCGGCACAGACAGGGTGTTCACTCGGCCAGGGGTGGTGGACACTTTTGTTCGAAAGAAGGCCTGGCAAACAAACACCGACTGAAACCCGAACAGCATCAGCAATTCAGAGGCCAAATCGTCGATTGAACTGCCGACTGTTTCGGCTGGAATACCAGCGAGATCATTGGATCCAATTTGTAATACCACCAAATCAGGCTTAAACTCATTGAGTATTTGCAAGTCCAGAGATCTCAATTTTTGCACTGTCGAACCGCCCCAGCCCTGAAAACGGCACACCACCGGTCGACCCTTGAATGTGGTCAATCTGAGGGAAGGGGCAAAGTGGCCCGGGATGGAAAATGCACCTCCGGTCATAAATAACGGCCCAGCCTGGCGATAAAGGAACTACCCATCACTAAAACCTTGACTGGAGTGGCGTTCCCGTCCTTAATAAAAACGTGTTCGGTGATATAATAATTGAAAAGTAACTCACCTGCAAATTGGAACGAACATACTACAATTCTAAACAAATTTTTAGCTCCTCTTGACAAAGTCAAGCTGAGATAATCTCATCGCTCTCCGTCTGTCGTCCATCCGTCCGTCCATCGTCTGTCCGTCGTCCGTCAACAGCATGTTTTGGTCTTCTCCAAAGCCACTGGGCCAATTCAAGTGAAAGTTTGTGTGAGTGATGGTCCCAAAGGGACATTGCATTTTTGTTTAACTCAACATGCCCAGCCCCATAGGGAGGGAGTGGGGGAAAAAGCTCCAAAATATTTTTAAAATCTTCTAATCAACCAGTGTGTACAATGACTTGATATTTGCTATGGAGCTTCCTTTTGAGGTGCAGAATCAAGTTTGTTCAAACGAAGTTCGTGAAGCAATATTTGGCTTTGTAATGGGTGGGTTAAGATTTTTGGCCCCGCCCAAAATTTCTATTTTCTGAACCGATGGTCCAGTTTAAACCAAATTTGGTATGTGGTATTATTGGGCCATAAGTACTTGACCCATGCAAAAAAAAAAATATTCCGCATCCCCATGGGAACCCTGGGAGCTAAAAATAGAAATATTTTCAAACGCCCTATTTCCCAAACCACACGGAACAGAGAGCTGTTATTTGGTATGAAGTATCCTTAAGACCAGTGGAAATGAATGGTAAAAAAAAATTGCCATCGGTTATGTTAGGGTGTTCTGTAACGGGCATTGAAAAAATGCTGAGTCAGCATATTTGCAAAAATTTAAAAAAATCTTTTCTCCAGAACCAATCATCAGAATCTTTTGATATTCAGTATACAACATTCATAGGGAGGGGGGGGGGGAGGGGTGGGGGTGGGGGGGGGGGGGGGTCAGATACAAGTTTGTTAAAATAAAGCCCATTGCTTCATATTTGGGCTCAATACAGGAGCCCAAATTTTTTACATAGGGTAATATGAGGAATATTCTTTAAAAATCTTCTTCTTCAGAACCACCAGTCAGAATCTTTTAATGTTTGATGTACATCATTGTTATGAGGGTCAGATTCAAGATTGTTCAAACCAAGTCCCTAAGATAATATTTGGGCTCCCCATGGGAACCCCAGGAGTAAAAAAATTGCCGTCGGTCATGGTAGGGTGTTCTGTGGAGGGCATCAAAAAAATGCTGAGTCAGTATATTTGCAAAAAATCTTTTCTCCAGAACCAATCATTAGAATCTTTTGATATTTGGTATACAGCATTCATAGGGGGGGGTCAGATACAAGTTTGTTAAAATAAAGCCCATTGGTTCATATTTGGGCTCAATACAGGAGCCCGAATTTTTAACTTAGGGTAATATGAGGAATATTCTTGGGAGCGCGGTGGCTCAGTGGTAGACTGTTGGACTTCTATGCTGGAGGTCCCAAGTTCGATCCCCGTCCGGGAACACCCGTGTTGTATTCTTGGGCAAGGCACTTTATCCTGGTTGCCTACATAGGGGCACGATGACGCTGTGTAGTAAGGGGTACTGCACGTCGATGGTGCACATGTCTTCAACCGCTGAAACCCTGCTTGGGCGGAGCTTGAACACAGTTAGAATGTTGAGGAGCTGACAGTTTGCTCGTCGATGCTCTATGGTTCTCTCCAGGTAGTCCGGCTTCCTCCACCTGTAAAACTGTCAAGGTCACGATTAGCCATTGTGCATAAGTATGTGACCTTAAACACCAATAAATAAATAAATAATAAATAGGAATATTCTTTAAAAATCTTCTTCTTCAGAACCACCAGTCAGAATCTTTTAATGTTTGGTGTACATCATTGTTATGAGGTTCAGATTCAAGATTGTTCAAACCAAATCCCTAGGTTAATATTTGGGCTTCCTACAGAAGCCCAAATTTTAACTATGTTCAGTATGGGGGATAATTTTAAAAAGTCTTCAGATCCACCAGTCAGAATGCTTTCATATTTGGTATGCAAAATCTCTAGGAGGGGGGGGGGGGGGGCAGATTCAAGTTTGTTTAAATCAGATCCCTAGGTATATATTTGGGCTCGCAATGGTTTTTACTCAGTGCGATATGAGAGGAAATTTCTTTAAAAATCTTCTTCAGATCCACCAGTTGGAATGCTTTCATATTTGGTATACAACATCTCTAGGGGTGTCAGATTCGAGTTTGTTCAATTCGAGTGCCTGGGTTAATATTTGGGCTCCATATGGTAACCTGAAATTTAACTTAATACAATATGAGGGAATTTCTTCAAAAATCTTCTTTTTCAGATCCACTATTCAGAATGCTTTCATATTTGGTATACAACATCTCTAGGGGGGTCAGATTCAAGTTGTTCAATTCGGATCCATAGTTTAATATTTGGTATGGTAGCCCAAATTTTAACTTAGTGCAATATGAAGAAATTTCTTTAAAATTTCTCTTCTTCAGATCCAATAGTCCGAATGCCTTCAATTTGGTACACAACATCTCTAGGGAAGTCAAATTCAACTGTGTTCAAATCGAGAGCCTGATTTAATATTTGGACTCCCTGTGGGAGCCGGAATTGGCTATGTTGCTGAAGAATTAAACATTTTGTATTCAGTACCCTCTAGAGATTTGTAACTAAGATTAATCCACATAGGTTGTATCAAGGGGGCTTCATAGGGGAGCTCTACATTTTACATTATGATCAACTGAAAAAAAGGCATGATGCCTGGATTATTTTTGTCACTCCTGTGGGGCTCAAGGATTGACAGTGTATCCTATGGAAAGGGATTGCTTAATGTAGACTCATCCTTGGACTCTGTTTATATTGTGTTTTGTTCAAGATGAGTGCTTCAGGCCCCGCGGAGCTTCTTATTTATTCAGTCAGGCATCAATATCTTCCTTTGCACGTCCTGCGGGGCACATTTATGATCATATCGGTTTGAAACTTGGTATGATTGTTTGGGGTTACCTCTAGATGGCAGTTATCGATTTTCTTCAATTTCTGTCATAAAATGTTGCCGCAGACAACGACCTTCGATGATTTTAGTGCAATTATGCATCAGTATTTCCCTCTTGCACAACCTCAGTACAAATTTTTTTTGTCTGCATTGAATTGAAATTTAGTGTGCTTGTTTGAGCTGACCTCCAGATGGGAACTATCAATTTTCTTTTATTTCGATCAAAAAATATTGCAGCTGGCAACGACCTTTCAACTTAGTTTAGTCAGACCTCAATATTTCCCTTTGGCACACCCTACAGGGAACTTTAATGATCGGATTGCATTGAAACCAGGTATGCTTGTTTGGGGGTGACCTTCAGAGGGGAGCTATCGATTTTCTTCCATTTCCATCTAAAAATGTTGATGCTGGCAATGACCTTTGAACTTAGTTAAGTCAGGCATCAATATATTCCTTTGGCACGCCTTACAGGGCACCTTTATGATTAGATAGGTTTGAAGCTTGGTATGCTCATTTGGGGTTACCTCGCTATTTATTTTCTTCGATTTCTATCAAAAAATGTTGCTGCTGGCATTAGCTTTGGATGAACCTATTGCAGTCATGCACCAATATTTCTCTTTGGCACAACCCGTAGTGCACATTTATGATCGGATTGCTATGAAACCTGGTGTGCCTGTTTGGGGTGATCTATAGATGGGAGCTATCCTCTTCTATTTCCATCAAAATATTTTGCTGCTGGTAATGACCTTTGAACTTAGTTAAGTCAGGCATCAATATATTCCTTTGGCACGCCCTACAGGGCACTTTTATGACCAAATCGGTTTGAAACTTGCTATGCTTGTTTGGGGTTACCTCTAGATGATTTTCTTCGATTTCCATCAAAAAATGTTGCTGCTGGCAATAGCCTTCGATAAACCTAGTGCAGTTATTTCCCTTTGGCACATCCTGCAGTGCACATTTATGATCAGATCGCTTTGAAACCTAGTGTGCCTGTTTGGGGTGACCTATAGATGCGAGCTATCCTCTGCAGCTGGCAACGACCTTTGAACTTAGTTTAGTTAGACCTTAATATTTCCCTTTGCACACCCTACAGGGAACATTTATGATCTGATTGCATTGAAACCTTGTATGCATGTTTGGGGTGGCCTCCAGATGGGTGCTATTGATTTTCTTCCATTTCCATCAAAAAATGTTGCCGCTGGCAATGACCTTTGAACTTAGTTTAGCCTTGCATCAGTATTTCCCTTTGGCACACCCTACAGTGCACATTTATGATCGAATCACTTTGAAACTTGGTATGCTTGTTTGGGGTGACCTCTAAATAGGAGCTATTGATTTCCTTCCTTGTCCATCAAAAAATGTTGCCGTTGGCAATGACCTTTGATGAACTTAGTGCAGTTATGCATCAATATTTCCCTTTGGCACCCAGGGTACATTTATGATTGAATCACTTGGAAACTGTTACGGTATGGAAATATTATTGATATTGGTAACAGAAAGAAATCTGAGAATCAGCAACAATAACCATTCAATTATTCTGAAATTTAATTAAAAAAAAATTAATATAAAAAAAAAAAAATGATACAAAGATCTTTTACACTAAGTGGTTTGCAGAAAATAAAAACAGTGGTACTTATCAATTATTGAATTAGTCCAAAGTACAGTTTGACAGAATCCAGTAATTCAGTGGTGAAGGATCTTGTGAAGAAAGTTACCAGCTGGTAGTATTAAATCTAAGAATGTCTCTTCAGAAACAGTATCCCGCAGATTTGTAATAAAATTTTCACTTAGAAATTTCAGCAGTCTCCAACAAAATATAGCAAAATGCTCTGCAAAATTCAAATGGAGTAAAAATCCAAGAAGTATTGGCGCCACAGGTAATATCCAAATAATCCAGTAGAATCCTGGCTTTTCACAAAATAATATTATTCTGTTTCACAGAAAGTATAAATTCTCTTTTTCAAGACATTCGAATAGATTCTCTTCAAAATTCTCTTTTGGAATCAATCTTCCAAAATCACAAAGAAGCACTGCGTCTATAATAAATGCACTGTCCTAGAACAATAATAATTTCCAATGGAAACAACTGCTGTGAAAATAAGTTCTTCTGAAATGGCTTTCTAAAAATGTTTCTTTTTAATTCTGTTGACAAACCTTTATATAGTTAACAGATAGAATGTTCAAGAAGATGAAAATTCTACAAGGTTCTAACAGTTTCTAGGTGATTCTGTCATAGTTCAAGTAAATAAGGTCCTTGACCTACTTAAACAATCAACAGCTATTTGTACAATATATTAGTGTAACAAAGATGTAAACAAAGGTCACTCAGTGCAAATGAGTCAGACCAGTCAGAAAATGATATCAATCTCATAGTATTATCAATTAAGAATATATATATCAATCTCAATATAATATAGGGGCTATATAACACACCCTGCCTTAAAAGAAAAAGTTTGAAGGTACTGAAAACTTTTTAAATAACTTTAGCAGACTCTGACTGGTTTACAATACACACACGATAATCTTCACAAAGTTTTTATTAAACATATATATACACTTACCGGTAAAGTGAAGGGGGACCGATCAGATCATTTTAAATTAGGATATTCTGGAAAGAGCATCAGCTACAACATTATCTCTTCCCGAAATATGCCTAATCTCTAAATTATATTCTTGAAGGGCTAAACTCCACCACAATAATCTTTGATTCTTGTTTTTCATTTTATTAATAAAAGTTAAGGGGTTATGATCGATGTAAACTGTAATGGGGCATTGGGTAGTTCCTAGATACACATCAAAATGGGTTAATGCCAAAATTAGAGCCAAAGTTTCTTTTTCTACTGTAGAGTAATTCTTTTGATGTTTGAGAAATTGTCGGGAGAAATAACATACAGGGTGATCAATACCTTGGGGATCTTCCTGGGCAATATACCCACCTGCTCCATTGTCACTCGCATCTATAAATAATTTGAAGGGCTTTTCATAATTGGGACTGGCCAAGACAGGGGAATTATTTAATAATGTTTTTATTCTGTTAAAGGATTTCTGGCACTCCTCGGTCGAAACAAACTTAACCCTTTTGCTCAATAAACTGGTCAAAGGGGAGACAACATCTGAGAAATTTAAACAAAATTTTCTATAATATCCAGCCATGCCTAAGAATCTCATGAGCTCTTTTTTAGAGCTTGGTACTGGAAAATTTACAATGGCATCAACTTTTGCTGCAGTCGGTCTCACCTGCCTCTGACCCACAACATGACCTAAATAATTTACAGTTGCTTTGCCAAATTCTGATTTTACCAAGTTAATAGTTAGGTTGGCTTGGGTCACTTTGTCAAAAAATTCTTGAATATGCTTTAGATGATCAGCCCAATTTGTATCTGTGTGTATAATAAC
Organism: Pictodentalium vernedei; assembly: GCA_031216915.1. Lineage (NCBI taxonomy): Eukaryota > Metazoa > Mollusca > Scaphopoda > Dentaliida > Dentaliidae > Pictodentalium > Pictodentalium vernedei. The sequence goes on along the minus strand of CM062295.1, from coordinate 646,045,095 downwards.
ATCATCAATATAAGCTTCACTGTGATCTAAGTCTGCAATTAAGTAGTTAACCATGCGCTGGAACGTTGCCGGAGAATTTTTCATGCCTAAAGGGGTTACTTTATATTGATGCAACCCAAATGGGGTAACATAAGCAGATATTTCTTTTCTTTATCTGTTAAAGGGACTTGCCAATAACCCTTTAACAAGTCAAATTTTGTCACAAATTTAGCATGACCAAGTTTGTCAATGCAGTCATCAATTCTTGGAATTGGATAATTGTCTGTTTTGGTGAGGCTGTTCACCTTTCAGTAATCCGTACAAAATCGGTAACCACCATCAGGTTTTGGGACGAGTATACCGGGTGAACTCCAGTTGCTATGGCTAGGTTCTATGATATCATTGTCCAGCATATACTGTATTTCCTTTCGCATGATCTCAGCTTTGAAAGGGTTCAATCTATATGGATGCTGTTTGATGGGATTTGCCTCTCCTACATCAACATCATGAAAAATAACAGATGTCCTACTAGGCACATCGGGAAATAAGTGTTGATATTTGAAAATTAAATCAACTAAATCTTCTTTGGTCAGGCAGCAAATAATCTATTTTATTTTGTAGATCTCTCAGAACATCTGAGTTCTGTAACTTCAGAGGTACATTTTCGCCACCTTCATGAATATCCTCCACAGGAATTTCCACCTCATCCATGTAGGTGACTGCTGAGACTGGTAGAGATCTTGGTTCTCTCTCATAATATGTCTTCAACATATTTATATGGCACAGTTGAGTATTTTTGAGTCTATCAGGAGTCTCAACAACATAATCAGTATCACCGATCTTGTGCATAACAATATAAGGTCCTGAATATCTTGCTTGTAAAGCATTGCCCGTTAAAGGGAATAATACTAGAACCTTGTCCCCAGGTTTAAAGGTTCAAAATTTCGCCTTTTTATCATACCAGGTCTTCATATGACTCTGGGCTTTCTGTAAATGTTTATTTGCGATTTCTCTGGCCTAGTGCAATTTTTCCTTAAAAGTAGACACGTAGTCCAGAAGAGAAATTTCAGGTGGCTCTTCCTCGAGCCATTTCTCCTTCAAAGCAGTGAGTGGACCCCTCCCTGAGTGTCCAAACACTAATTCAAAAGGGCTGAACCCCAGAGATTCCTGTACAGTCTCACAGACTGCAAAAAGGAGGAGATGTACTCCTTCATCCCAATCCTTCTCATTATCCTCCCCATAGGCCTTTATCATGGTCTTCAATGTTTGATGAAAGCATTCTAGAGCTCCTTGACTTTCGGGATGGTAGGCACTTGATGTGTACTGCTTAATTTTGAGCTCATACATCACTTGCTGAAAAATGTTTGACATAAAGTTTGAGCCTTGGTCTGATTGCACTGACCTGGGTAGACCGAAAGTCGTAAAAATTTTTATCAAGGCCTTAACTAGAGTCTTAGTTCTAATATTTCTTAGAGGTATAGCCTCAGGAAATCGTGTAGAAGCACACATGATGGTAAGAAGATATTCATTTCCAGATTTCGTTCTAGGCAATGGACCAACACAATCAATAATAATTCTACTAAATGGCTTCTCAAAAGCAGGGATTGGTTGAAGGGGAGCAGGAGGAATCTTCTGGTTGGGTTTTCCTACAATTTGACAGGTGTGGCAGGTTTTACAAAATTCGACAACATCCTGTCGAAGCTTGGGCCAGTAAAAACACAGTTGAATACGAGAGTAGGTTTTCCTAACTCCCAAATTTCCAGCCATTGGATTTTCATGAGCCAGGCTTATTATTTCATTCCGGTATTTAGTGGGGACAACTATTTGCTAAATAACCTCCTAATCACTATTGGAGGGTACTTCTGGTGGTCGCCTTTCCTCATGAGTACATCAGATTTTTTAAAATAACAGACAGGGGAGTTTTGGGCTTCTGCCTCTGTTAGAGCCCTTTCACGTGGCTCGGCAAGGTCAGGATCACTTTCCTGTTCCTGAATAAAGAAGTCCGGGAAATGACATTCAAGGAGGTCCCCCTATCACTCTCAGGTGTAGTGGCCTCTTTCCAGTTTCTGGAGGAGTCATCACACTGACTCAAAAATGTCTGAGACAAATCAGTGTCTTCAGAATCCGTAATTCTGTGACTGTTCTTATCCTCAGCTTTGCTGTTCAAATCAACACAATTGAGGTTGCTATCAACCTCAGCTCTCTTTGCCATGGACCGAGTCACAGCACATTCTGGAAAGGCAAAAGGAAAACATTCCTTCAAATTAATAATACTTTCATCTGTGCTCGGCTTATCCACCACTTGAGGTTCTACAGTGACTTTGTCACCAGCTAAGTCATTTCCCAATAATAAAGAAATACCTTTTACAGGTAGAGTAGGTCTGATTCCTACTGTCACAGTCCCATTTACTAAACTACTTCTTAAATTTATTTTATGAAGTGGGACATTTAAAGAGTTAGACTCAATACCTGATATTAGAACTTGTACCCCGGTCGCACTTTCTTCAGAGAATGGCAAAATGCCTTCTAACATTAAAGACTGAGTAGCCCCTGTGTCTCTCAGTATTTTTATTGGTAAGGAACAGTGCTTATCCCCCTCAAGGGAAACAAAGCCATCAGAAATAAATGGCTTATAATTTTCTAAAGCATCTTGCTTTATTACATAATTTTCAGGGCATGGTGCACATGCTAGTGCATTCTGTGAAGTTGACTCATTTTTCCGTTTTAACAGCCAGCAATCAGATAATAAATGGCCTTTCCTCTTACAATAACGACACTCAAGTAATTGGTTTTAATTTTTCTTCTTCAACTTTTTGCAGTTAGTAATAATATGGCCTTGCTTCTTAAAATAATTATAAGTTTTAGTTGAACTGTTGGGTCGTAATGGTGTAGGGCTGGCATTAGATGACTTATTCTCATTTGGCTTCCTATTAAATTTGGGTGGTGAAAAGTTTGGAGGACTGGAAGGATGAGTTTTATCTGAAGTTGGTCTAGGTCCACTTTGGAAAGAATTCTTGTGGGGCCAAAAATTTGTGGCGTTACGACTCATTTTATGAGTTAATGCATAGTCATCTGCTAGTACTGCTGCTCTATTTAATGTGTCAACTTTTTGTTCATCCAGGTGGGCCTTTATATCTGAATGTATCTTTCCTTTAAACTCTTCTATCAGCATCATTTCTTTTAATTTAGAGAAATCTTTCCCAATTTCTTTGGAATGGCACCACCTGTCAGATAAATTTTGCTTCTCTCTGGCAAATTCCACATGAGTTTGATTTTCGCTTTTGTAATAATTTCTAAATTTCTGCCTATAGGCCTCTGGAACAAGTTCATATGCCTTAAGTATAGCCTCTTTAACAGTGTCATAATTATTGCTTTGCTCAGAAGATAGAGCGGAATAGATTTCTTGGGCCTTCCCTTTTAAAACACTTTGCAATAGCAAAGTCCAGTCATCCCTTGGCCATTCTAAACTTGTTGCCATTTTTTCAAAATGTGAAAAATATTTATCAACTTCTTTTTCTTGAAGGAGGGGACCAGCCTAACATGTTTAGTTGCATCAGATCTACTTGGTGAAATTACATTTGAGCCTTGATATTGAGATTCCAATTCTTTTATTTTTATTTCTTTTTGGGCCTGAATTTCCAGTTCTCTTAAATGCATTTTTTGGGAGCCTGAATCTGTATTTGTTCCCTTTCTTTTTGAGCTTCAATTTCTTTTAATTTAATTTTCACTTTCTTCTTTTTCTTTTGGGCCTGAATTTGTTCCCTTTCTTTTTGGGCTTGAATTTGTTCCCTTTCTTTTTTGAGCCTGAATTTCAATTTCCCTCATTTTTTGTTGCATTTCTAACTTTTTTAATACCAATTCTAACTTTTTGAGTTCAAAGGCATCAGTAAGTTGTGGTTCAGAGGGGAGAGTTTCAGTCTGAGGCAAAAGGCCTTCCTCCATATAGTGATTAACAATGAGCTGTTTAAGTTTATGTTTGTTCAGACCAGGGGTGGCAGGTAATTTTAGATACTGAGCAAGTTGGAATAAATCCTCCTTAAGAGATTCTAAAAGGGCCAAACTAGGAGAGCTTTCAAATTCAGAAATAAATTTTGTCACAATAAATACCATGATGAAAAGGTTTGCTGGTTCTCAGATTATATAAATAATAATAATGAAATTTTCTAAGAAAATTTAAATGTTTGAAAGTGAGCCAAAATAATAATTGCAATATGCAAATAAAGCTTTCTCGTTATCTTATATTCAATCTCGGCAACGAGTCCCCAATTTCTGTTACGGTATGAAAATATTATTGATATTGGTAACAGAAAGAAATCTGAGAATCAGCAACAATAACTATGAATTCAGTTATTCTGAAATTTAATTAAAAAAAAATTAATATAAAAAAAAAAAAATGATACAAAGTTCTTTTACACTAATTGGTTTACAGAAAATAAAAACGGTGGTACTTATCAATTATTGAATTAGTCCAAAGTACAGTTTGACAGAATCCAGTAATCCAGTGGTGAGGAATCTTGTGAAGAAAGTTACCAGCTGGTAGTATTAAATCCAAGAATGTCTCTTCAGAAACAGTATCCCGTAGATTTGTAATAAAATTTTCACTTAGAAATTTCAGCAGTCTCCAACAAAATATAACAAAATGCTCTGCAAAATTCAAATAGAGTAAAAATCCAAGAAGTATTGGCGCCACAGGTAATTTCCAAATAATCCAGTAGAATCCTGGCTTTTCACAAAATAATATTATTCTGTTTGACAGAAAGTATAAATTCTCTTTTCCAAGACGAATAGATTCTCTTCAAAATTCTCTTTTGGAATCAATCTTCCAAAATCACAAAGAAGCACTGCGTCTATAATAAATGCACTGTCCTAGAACAATAATAATTTCCAATGGAAACAACTGCTGTGAAAATAAGTTCTTCTGAAATGGCTTTCTAAAAATGTTTTTTTTTTAATTCTGTTGACAAACCTTTATATAGTTAACAGATAGAATGTTCCAGAAGATGAAAATTCTACAAGGTTCTAACAGTTTCTAGCTGATTCTGTCATAGTTCAAGTAAATAAGGTCCTTGACCTACTTAAACAATCAACAGCTATATGTACAATATATTAGTGTAACAAAGATGTAAACAAAGGTCACTCAGTGCAAATGAGTCAGACCAGTCAGAAAACGCAGAAAAAATATCAATTTCATAGTATTATCAATTAAGGATATATATATCAATCTCAATATAATATAGGGCCTATATAACAAAACTTGGTGTACTTGTTTGGGGTGATCTCTAGATGGGAGCTGTCAATTTGCTTCCATTTCCCTTAAAAAATTTGCCTTTGGCATTGGCAACAACCTTGGATGAACGTAGCGCAGTTATGCATCACTATTTCCCTTGACACACCCTGCAAGGCACATTTATGGTTGGATCGATTGGAAACTTGGTGTGCTTATGTTGGGTGACATCTAAATGGGAGCTATCGATTTTCTTCCATTTCTGTCGAAACATGTTGCCGCTCACTGAAGTTTGAACTTAGTCAAACCTCAATATTTCCCTTTGACACTCCGTTCAGGGCACTTTTATGATCGGATCAGTCTCCAGATGTGAGCTATTTCCATGAAAAAATATTGTTGTTATCACCAGCCTTTGAACTTATTGTATATGTGCAGCAACTTATCCCTTTTGCACTCTCTGCAGGGTATATTTATGAATTTTCATAAAAAAGAAAAAAAAATTGCCACAAGCAATGACCTTCAAACTTAGTGCATTTGTGCATTAACATCTTCCTTAGGCTTATGCAGGGTGACAAAGATAGCTATTGATTTTCTTTTCATTTCCATCAAAAACTGTTGCTGTTAGCAACAATCATTGAATTTATTGCATTTGTGTATCAACATTCTTCTTTGACATGACCTACAGGGCACATTTATCTTAGGGTTGTTTTTTAACTTGGTGTGCTCATTAGGCAGGATCTCTGGGTAAGAACTATTGATTAGCATTCATTTCTGTGAAAAAAAATTACTCTTTACAATAACCTCTGAACTTACTGTATTTTTGTATCAACATTCTTCCTTTAGCCAGCCTTACAGTTTACATTTAAAAATGCACAGATTACTCTGACGTTGTGCACACACAATGCGGTTTTGTTTAAATTTCACCAAAGAACATTGGTATGAATGATCTTCAGTTTTGCCGTTTCACTTATAACTTACATGTACCAAGTTCAAGTTTGTCAAGTTGAGCTACAGTGTCATTGGCACTTTTATTTTATTTGTAGGTTCAGGTAAATCCAAAGCAAAATGTCAAAAAAGTTTTTTGAAGTTCATGATATAGTTGTCCAGAAAATTGGTCATGTTCCTATTGAAAGAGGAGATTTTAGTCACCTTCCATATAAAGTTCAAGAATTTGTTGCTGAACATGTAAGTAAATGAATATTGTATAAAACTAAAATTGAAATTTGTGTTCAAGGATAAATGTTGTTACATATACCAGTAGGTATATGTATATATTTGGGACCGATCAGGACTATTTAAAATACGCTCTAGCCTCGGAGCCTATTTTTTCAATTCATGCGCCAGATTTCAATTTACGGAGTCACACTGCTGTTTGTAACACACACTGCAAGTATGTAATAGCTCTCATCATTTTCATTTAGTACACTATAGCAAACATTAATCTTCACTGTGGTTTCTGATCAAGTCTTGGCTGCCTATTTAGGCAGCCAAGACTTGATCAGAAACCACAGTGAAGATTAATGCTTGGTAATTAAGACTTGAAGTATTAACTTAAGCACTCTACAACAATGATAAATGATAATCATATATATAATACATGTAAGAGTGTCTCTCTCGATTATTCATCGAAAGAATATCAAAATATGATCTGAGAAGTTACGCGCCAACAGAGAAGCCTATTTCTGAGATTTAAGAGCCAGGTCCTGATGTTTCAGAACCAAATAGGCACTGGCGCATGCCCAGGTCGGTCCCTGTATATATACTGCCTCAACTTCAGTCATCATTTTAATGGTCACTGGATGAATGGTAACCATTTTTTAGCAATGACAAGCAGATCTATATGTGGCAATAGTGTGTGGGTCAGTGGGTGGATATGCGAGTGGGTTTGCAGGAAGGCAGTTAGTTGGTCATAGACTCAGTAACTTTTAAAATACTCTGTAGAATTGCATCATACTTGGCATGCAAGTGTATCTTATTGATGTCTAACCCAGTGTGTTGTTCATTGTATTTTTGTCAGAGTTATTGCCTTTTATGGACTTTTGCCGTTGAGAACCCTGGGAAATGAAGCAGTGCTTGTTTACTGTGGTAAACAAGCTCTGTTTTACTAGTAAAATAGGACCAGTGCTTGGGGTGCAAGTCCTCTAAAATTTTATGTAGCTTTGGGGCAATGTCTAGATGGGAGCTATCAATTTTTTTTAACTTCGATGAAAAACATGCCCGCCAGTGGCCATCTTGGATTTGGATATAAATTGTTCAACAATTCCTTTAGCACACCCTTCAGGCTGCGGCACTCACCCGATCAGTCCCAAATTTCATATGTGGCTTTGGTGTGATGTCTAGATGGGAGCTATTAAATTTTTCCAAATTTCATTGAAAAACATGGCCACTAGTTTTCATCTTCGATTTGGCATATAAATTGTCAACAATTCTATTAGCACACCCTACAGGTTGATCTCTCACCCGATCTTTTTTCAGATTTCATATGTAGCTTTGGTTTGATGTCTAGATGGAAGCTATCTAATATTTCTGAATTTTGTTAAAAAACATGGCCACCAGCAGCCATCTTGGATTCAGATATAAATTGTTAACAATTCCATTTGCATACTCTACAGGTCGCACCTCTCACTTGATTTTTTTTGAATTTCATATATAGCTTTGGTGTGATGTCTAGATGAGAACTATCAAATTTTTCTGAATAGTGTTTCCTTTAACCACCCCCCCCCCCCCCCACCCCAATCCACCAAATTTGCATGCAAAATCGGAAAAATTAAGTCCAAGATGGTCCTCCATACTTTAGAGATCAGCGCATGCGCAATATCCAAGAAGGTACCGAAATTGTCGCCATCCATCATTCTTTCTACAGATGCCTATTAAATGTTATAAACAGCGGAGAGATGTGAGTGCCCACTCATGGGAGGGCCATACCAGTCTGGGCCATTGGTAAGTATAAAAAATACAGTAGAACCTGTCTTGAGAGACCGCCCTTTGGGCCACACAAAAGTGGTCTGTCAAGACAGGTGGTCTCTCATAACAGGTTTCAATTTTTCTCAAGTCGGTGAATAACCAACCATGTTTTTATAAGACCCCTGTGAAAAGATCAGGATTATTGCTGATAAAACAATTTCATACATACCTGAAATGTGACTGATATGATTATAAAAATAAATTTGTGTTGAAAATCTTCAATGAAGATTTTTAACACTAATTAATTTTTATAATTGTTATAACAGTCCATTTCAATTTGTTACAAAAACTTCATAAAAAAGAACAACTACAAAGTAATTACAAAAATCCATTCTTCTCCATTTCTGAATTTTGTGGTTGGTTATTTACTGACTTGAGAAAACCTGAAACCTGTTATGAGAGACCACCTGTCTTGAGAGACCACTTTTGTGTGGCCCAAAGGGCGGTCTCTCAAGACAGGTTCTACTGTACCACCCCTTCATATTTTCAGCTTGTGGTCCTCCATTAACATCTGATTAATCCAGGTCCAGTTATCTATGATGCATCTGTGCCAGGTTAAAAAATCACAAAAGTAATTATTGACTGAAAATCACCCACTGCTGCCCTCTCCTTCATGACCCCTCCCGTCTTCTTTGTGCCAATCCACCAGCACCCACCTGTGGTTGCCTTTCACCAAAGTCAACTAACCCAATAATTTCCTAAGTCTGAAAGTGTGAACAGGACCAGATGTAAAAAAGTTGCTTGGAAGGTACTTTGTTAGTTAATAAAGAAAATACATTCTGGGGTTGAGTATTTTGTAAAATAAATGTCATTCTGCATTATTTTTATGGCATTCTGGTGTCATTCCACGTCATTCCGGTGTTTAGGAGGACCCCTTTTTCAAGATCCTTCATATGCACACCTGTGCCCTGTACAAAGCTTTTCTTGTCATCACTAAAGCTTTTTTTCATGTGTTTCAATTCCATTCGTGTTTTTCTGGGAATAGACGGCCCAACAGTTAACAGTCGTCTGCAAAACGAATTAAAAATACAGAGTTAGAAAATATGCCTATTGTGTATACATCTTCGACATCCTAAGCGAGGTAACCTACTTTTAAACTGGGTTATTTTGTTGAGTCGCGTAAGTCACTTATTTTCGTTTCAACACTTGAAGCTCCGACTGAAATGGAACAAAATAGAAATAAAAAATCCGTAAAAAGCGACAATGGACAATTGATTGTTGCGTGATTTCAAATGATCGCTTTTTTGACGAATGAAAATGCCCATTTATCACACTCAAGCACATTGTTTTTAGGTAAACCTCGGGTCACTCAGTTCAGCCTTTCCTCATTTTGTCCAATTTTTAGAGGGCGACTTGTAATCGCCCCAACTATTTTTCTAAGCGACTTTGGGCTTAGAAGGGCGACATAATCGCCGTAGTTGCCATTACAGCTGGTCCCTGTAGAGAAAGCTTCCGGGGAATGTCCCATAATAGACACCTGAGAAGATTGATCCAAGGTTTCAGAGATGACAGAGGTGCTACGAGCAGGATTTTGCAATGAGACGGTGTGATCTTTAACAGAATCTGCTGGAGGATATGCATATCCTATCATCCTGTCCCATGAAATCGACAGAGCATCTACTGCGTATGCTCGGATGATCTGGGCATGGCGACATGAACATCGGTAGCTGATTATTTTGGTGTGTTGCAAAAATATCTATCATGGGACGATCCCACTGGTAGCAAATCTGCCTGAATATTCACTTGTTGAGAGTCCACTCCGATGGCAGCAGGCGACCTTTCTCGAGAGAGTGAGTCTTCTAATATGTTCAGACGACCCGGTATATGACGGACTGAGAGATGAACGTGATGATTCAGAATGAATAGGAGAATCATCTCCGTTAATTCGCATAATGGAATTGAGTGAGTGCCGCCTTAGTTTCTGAGATAAGCAACTGCTGTCGTATTATCCGGCAGAATTTGAACATGGACGTTTGCTATTTGGTGAATCCAATGTTGTAATGCTAGCCATATTGACATCATCTCGTTGATGTTTATGTGCTTCTCTAGAAACTGAGAGTCCCAAAGACCCTGGCACTTCATGTCTGCTGGACTTAGGGTTAAGCCCTAGCCCGTCTGACTCGCATCCGTCATAATCGTTGAAGCCAGATCCGGCAGTTGAAGCGGAACTCCTTGAGTTAACCACTGAAGATCTGCCCAAATCAGAAACTTTTGTTTTACTAGGTCTATTAAAACAATTATGGTTTTGGGCGAATGCATCTTCTTGCTCCAGTTCTGAGTAAAGAATATCTGGAGGGGACGCATGCGTAGACGGTCCATCGGAATAAGATCTGCAACCGCTCCGCACAGCCCCATCAATCGCATGAACTCCCTTGCTGTTATTGCTTCTGAGTTTAGACAAAAGCGAGCTTAACAACTGACTAATTTCGCTCTCGGTAACAGCAGACGAACCAGATTGTTGTGCATCTTGAAGCTAATTCCCAAGTGAGTGAACGACTTGGACGGAGCTAGATCTGACTTTTTCTCGAACACTATGAAACCGAGATGTCAGAGCAATAGTAGCAGACTCTGAACATCGTTCTGAAGAATAATTCTGTTGCCGTATCCCTGAAGAATGTCGTCCAGATAAGCCGACGTTACTGCAGACGGATGAGCTCAGAAGTATGACATTACCAAGTTCATTATTCGAGTAAAAGCCCAAGGAGCCAGGTTCAGACCAAAGCACATTGCTCTGAACTGATAAACCTTTCCTTGCACGGCGAACTGCAGGTACTTTCTGAATGCCTGATGTCCCAGGACATGAAAGTAAGCGTCCATTAGATCTATGCTTGCCACATAGTCGTTCACTCGAATGCCCGCTCTTACCGACCAAATGGTTTGCATATAGAACTTTGGAGCCACGATTAACTTGTTTATCCACCTCAAGTCTATTACCGGTCGGAACGAGCCATCTGGCTTCGGTACGGGGAACAGGTGACTGTAAAAGCCTTGAGAATTTTGATTCTCGACGACCTCCATTGCTTCCTTTAAAGAGACTGTACCTCCGCTAGGAGAGACTCTCTTTTGAAAAGATCTGCCGGGACATTTTTCCAACGCAGACGTCTTGTTAGTTGGGGATTTGCTCTGAATGATAGCCGTAGGCCTTCCGAGACTACACTTCTCACCCACTGATCTTCCGAGACTGCTATCCAGTTTCTCACGAAGTTTGATAACCTTCCGCCAACTGGCAAGCAAAAGAGGTCTTGACCATCACCTGTAGGACTTGCGAGGCTTATGGGAGGAGAAATTATGTCCTCCCTGCGAAGATCCTCATCCCGTCTGCTTAGGGGCGTCTGACCGATAATCCTGATCAGACTTACGCCCCTTTCCCGAATTGCTGTAGTGATGACTTCCGGAGTAATTATATGAGGGTTTCTTGAACTCTCACGAGGAGTTCCCTTTTGATGATTTTGATTTAGAATGTCCTCGCTTGCCCTGGTCTGCTGAAGTGTGTTGTTGAGACGCAGACTACAAAAGCAGAGCACTGGAAGCCTTCTTAGTAGCCTGTTCATAGACTAACAAAGCTTGTCGTCAAACAAAGTATGTCCGGAGACCGGAGCGACCTGGAGAGGGCTTTTGACCTTGTCATCTATAAGATAAGTGATGACGACGCAAGGGCAGCATCGCATCTTATTAACTCCAGATTTGCCACTGTCAGGGCGGAGTTATACGTGGCATACATGACTGCCCTGGAAAGAACTCTAAGCGGGGTAAAAATGTCCTCAAATTCCTTCCCATTGAGACCTTGCACCATAGCTCTGGTAAGGTAATCTGCTTAGGACATCACGTCCAAATTCGCTCTATTCGATGAAATAGATTCCATCACATCCGAGTGAATGTTGAATGAAGTAGGTAGGGATATATCTAAATCCCCGGCCTGCTCATCTAAACGCAGAGGAGCTCTGAACATTTTCTCCAATCATTATAAATGAGCGTGGTCCAAGGAATGGTATATGTATGGAAGATGTTGATAAGAAACCGCCTTTCTTCCTCACACTAGAGAGATTAAATATGACATTGTCGACATGGCCTAAGGCCTGCGACACCTGTCTAAAAGAAAGAACATCTTCCCTGCGTATAAAGTCTGCCACTAAAGATGCCAGCAGTTTCTCCCTTGTTGTTGCAGCTTGCTGATTCGGTGGAACAAATTCAGGATAGTATTGATGGATAAATTCCATCGCTATCATATAATGCTGTTCCGAAAGGGAAGGGTGATCCTCTTTCTTATCCCTTTCACCATCCGACTGAATTAGCTGTGAATCTCAGTCTATCGCGAATGCAGATGACTGGACCAACCAGCACCATCCGACAGCTCACTACCAGAGTCTGCTCATGCACTTGCTGGGTTGCTGTGATCAGATGCTCAATCTGCGACAGCAAGTCCATCACTGAGGCTTGAGAAGCAGTGTTTTTCTGTTTTTAGCCGCTTGCTGCTCTTGGGATGGCGTTCCGGAGATGGATCTCTTCTCTGAATGTCCCAATGATCGAAGCCTCAGTTCCCTAGCTACCAGATGGCCCAACTTCACGGGCGAAGACTGATATCAGAAGTCGGGTAGCTAGGATGCGGTCGTGTGTGCTTATGATTCATACCTGAGGAACCCATGACTGTAGCCAAGACCGGCTGTAGTCTAGATGGTGCGTCTCGAGCAGCAGGTGTGGACGTATGCCCCGGCTCGTGCAAGTTTCTCAAAACAACCTCTGACCCCAGATGTTGTTGGGTTAAAGAGGGATCTCATCTGCTCACAGCCTTGTCAGACCTTGCCGAGGCTCCCGAAAAGAAACTTGCTGGCTTCCTCCCTATTTCTGTCATCACTGGGTAAGCCTTTGTTTTTAAGGTGCTCGCTCTACCCATTTCAACACTTCCTTCAACCGCAATGGACATACCCGATGTCACAGCTCCCACGGACGGAGTAACCGCATCACTGGTCAAGCTAGCTGCCTGCAAGGGATTAAGAACACTAACTAGAGGCCTCATCCCTTGCTTTGTATTCATGGGCATGTTTGTAGCTAGCTCTGTTTGCTCATCAGAGAGCGGTAGCACACTTTTGGTGGGTGTCACAATACCATCACCATGTTCATGTTCCTCTGAAAAAGAAACTGAAAAACTCAAATTATCTTGCGGTGAGAGCACTGGCATAGGCATCTCACTGCCAACAATGTACCGTGACACCTGTCTCCAACATTTGTCATCCCAATTCACACATGTAGGACTAGAATCTGCAGGAGTACGTCGACTACAGGCAAATCAACAAGCATGTGAATCTGAGGAAGATTTCTCGCCTTGCATTTAGAGCAGTAAGCGTTCATGATTCAGTCAAAATAAGTCAATAGTACTCCTACAAAGTCCACAGTAAATATATGATAAAGATACATAAATAATTGCAATCAAAATTGAAAAATTAAATCCATAAAATTTTTTGAAATTTTTTTGAAAAAGCCTTAGTTCCCAAAGGGAACATGAAGAGCCCAAGGGCATCCCGATAGAGCCTAAGTGTGGACAAAATCCAAATTTTTTGAACTACACTACTGGAATCAATAATCCTATAGTAATATAATATCTAAATACTACATACATTTAAAGATGTTGCCAATGTAAACAATGTCAAAGGAAAAACCAGAAACAAGACATCAGGCACAGAAAAAAGGCCCAAAGTCAATAACAGATTTTAATGCTACCGGATGTAAAGCAAGATCTTCATATGCAGAAAAATTGATAAATCGGATAGAAGATGCAAGACCAAAATGACGTAACACATCTCAGGATGAGGACTTAACCATGGGGAGGATTAACAGAATAAATATTCTGTTATACATGTTAAACTCCAAGAAATTTAATAATAAATTTCGATAAAAAACAGCCAAAAAGCTTAGGAGTTTAACAGGAGGGTTTCAAGGAGGGATAGGGAAGGAACACTTAACAAACGGTGGATAAATCATTAGCAAGAAAGATGACGTCAGACGTATGTCCCAAAATTGGGAAACATGAAATAATTTTTATAATTATTATAGAGTTAGTTACAGCCCTGAACATTTCCAACCACCATTGTTCACTTCCATCATCCATTTCCAGCCTTGGATCCACCAATTTTACCATTGATTTATGTCTGGCATACTCAAAAAGGGAGATTTAAAAGCACAGATGTCAGTTCATTGTTGCTGACTTTCGGGCCAAACAAAGAATGATGGTTGGATTTTGCATATAAATTGTCAACAATTCCATTAGCAGACCCTACATGCCACTCCTCTCACCCGATCTTTTTCAAATTTTATATGTAGTTTGGATCTTTCTATTTAGTTCAGTCCCTTCTTGGACAAGTTGAGCTGCAGTGTCATTGACATTTTCATTTTTTTGTCTCAAAAACATAGCTTTTGACCCCTCAATTGAACAATCTCCTCAAGCTCATTCCATTGAGGACTCAAACTATGTGAGACAAAAAATGAAAAAAATAAGGAAAATTGATTGGTGATTTTTGTGAATAATGCTCACCTCTTTTGGCCATTACTTTGGGTAAAGGGTTAATTGAATAAAACTTTCAAACACCATGTCATTTACTGGATAAATTTGACCTGTTAATTGCTCATAGGTTATAGAGCAAACTTCTGTAATAATTGAATAAAAAATCTTGTATTACATGTACAGTACTGGATGTGGACTGGTCACTTTCCATGAGTGGGCAATATTCCCACGGTCGCAATAATTCCAGACACTAATTATTGGAATAATAATCAAAAATTTAATGAAAGACTGGGTGCTTCATTAATTAAAATTTTGCTGATGATGGTTTTTACCTGCGTTGCCAGCGGCAGAGCAGGTCTAGTAACTGCTTGACTCCGTCCGTCAGTCCGTCAGTCCGTCCGAAACACTTTTTCCATCAAAGTTTTCTTGGCTTCTATGAAAGGGAATGATTTTATAGTTGGCCTGCTGCTTCATAATGATGAGTTGTATCGTGTAAGCAATTTTCAGATATTCCGTGCAGCCACTTCCTGTTTGCCGATACTTTGAAATTTTACTGTACCCACTGAACATGGAAATTTTCCGTCAAGGTTTTCTTGGCTTCTATGCAAGGGATTGATTTTATATTTGGTCTGCTGCTTCATAATGATGAGTTGTGTCATGTAAGCAATTTTCAGATCTGCCGTGCCGCTACTTCCTGTTTGCCGATACTTTGAAATTTTACTGTACCCACTGAACATAGATATTGTCCGTCAAGGTTTTCTTGGCTTCTATGCAAGGGATTGATTTTATATTTGGTCTGCTGCTTCATAATGATGAGTTGTATCGTGTAAGCAATTTTCAGATATGCTGTGCAGCCACTTCCTGTTTGCCGATACTTTAAAATTTTACTGTACCCACTGAACATGGAAATTTTCCGTCAAGGTTTTCTTGGCTTCTATGCAAGGGATTGATTTTATATTTGGTCTGCTGCTTCATAATGATGAGTTGTGTCATGTAAGCAATTTTCAGATCTGCCGTGCCGCTACTTCCTGTTTGCCGATACTTTGAAATTTTACTGTACCCACTGAACATAGATATTGTCCGTCAAGGTTTTCTTGGCTTCTATGCAAGGGATTGATTTTATATTTGGTCTGCTGCTTCATAATGATGAGTTGTATCGTGTAAGCGATTTTCAGATCTGCCGTACAGATACTTCCTGTTTGCCGATACTTTAAAATTTTACTGTACCCACTGAACATGGAAATTTTCCGTCAAGGTTTTCTTGGCTTCTATGCAAGGGATTGATTTTATATTTGGTCTGCTGCTTCATAATGGTGAGTTGTATCGTGTAAGCAATTTTCAGATCTGCCTTGCAGCCACTTCCTGTTTGCTGATACTTTGAAATTTTACTGTACCCACTGAACATTGAAATTTTTCGTCAAACTTTTCTCGGCTTCTATGCAAGGGATTTATTTTATATTTCATCTGGAGCCTGATAATGATCAGTTGTATCGTGTATGCTATTTTCAGATCTGCTGTGCAGCCACTTCCTGTTTGCCGATTCAATTGCATGCAGTGACGCAGGTCCAGACCCAGTATTGGTCTTGGCTTGTCATTACCTGGCAAATGCCTGCGTGGACATCACTACTCATTATTGTATGTCGAGAAGTGACCCTGACAGTCAGCAAATTCTCCTTGTTTATAAACTTGTAGTGTCTGGCGGCAGTAAATGTACATCCAAAGCAGACCTTTAATATTACAGCTGTTTGAGAACTCCATGAGCTTGATGCCAGTATACAGGAAAGTAACACATATCTCTGTTAATTAAATATTCCTGTCTATTAAATAATGTTTATTGGCAAAGTGGCTATTCACAGGGTAGCCGCGGGTCCTTGAAAACCTGGAATGTCTTTGAATTTGAAACGCTATTTTCAAGGCCTTAAAAGTCCTTGAAAATGAGGTATATCAGTAAAATGTCCTTGAATGTCCTTGAATTTGATCGCCGATTTATCACAAGCATAACAGCGGTCCGAAAAGGAACAGATAAATTTTTTGACAAATCCAAACAAGTAGGCGTTATTAATATTAATTAACTCTTAGCACTCGGTCTGCTCATGTTTATTAGTACAGAGGGGGGCTTTCCTGGTCGAATTATGTTTAACAACCAATGAAAACCTTTTGATTTCCACCGGAATCGTCATGAGTTTCCATATAAAGTAACGCACGTGTTTCAATACTTTGTCTGACAGGGGGACAAAACGTCCCAGTTCGACTTTGTTTGGAAAATGGCGTCATCAATTGAAAATAATTTATCAACTTTCTATGACATTATTGAGGATTCGGATGAGGACGGTTTTCCTGGATATTCTTTCATAAGAAATATCAAAGAAGACTCGTCAGACGAATTCGAGTCGTGTGAAAGCAATTTGATAGAAAATGTAAATGCCGGCGAATCAGCTGATCAATCAAGCACGTGTGTTCATGTTGACAAAACATTGAATTTGGGGGATTCGTTCCACCACTCATGGGTAAAAACATTTGACGAGCCGACGGGCATTCAGTTTTCTGTGGATGGCAACGAGCGCGAGTTTTTTTTTTTTCAGTAAATTTTTTGACAATGATTTTATTGAACTGTGCACTTCGCAAACAAATTTATATGCCAAACAATACTTTGAAAAAAACCCAAACATGAAACCATTCGCACTTGCCCGATCTTGGGTGGATACAGATGCGACTGAAATGAGGGCTTTCATAGCAGATGAAACAGTTGCCACAGTGATGAAAACATGCGCACCTGTTTGCTTGACAAACAGTAAGTAGTAAATTTTACCTCGGTTCACAACTTGTGAACCGAGGTACAATTGACTACTTATTGTAAAGGGGGTATTGCCATTGGGACGTTTCGGCCTTAGGACGTTTCAGCCTCGAGACGGTCCTTGAATATCCTTGAATTTTCTTCAAAAAGGTCCTTGAAAGTCCTTGAATTTTGTTTTCAATATTCTGGGGGAACACTGTATTCAATTAACCCTTTACCCAATGTAACAGCCAAAACCGCCCAGCACTAGTCACAAAAATCGCCAATTAATTTTCATTATTTTTTTTATTTTTTTCACAAAAACATAGGTTATGTATGACCCCTCTTTGGAATGAACTCATCGAGCTCATTCCAATGAGAGGTCATAACCTATGTTTTTGAGACAAAAAATGAAAAAAATTAGTTCAAGAATTTTGTTTGCATATGTTGTCTTCTTTTTGTGTTAGGTAAAGGGTTAACTGGTTCCATTGTACTTCTGTTGGTGAATACTCTCTTGTTAATGTTGTTTTTATTGCTTCTAAACATATTGTCGTGTCCTTTAATCTAATGTTTTCGGGGCTTATATTTCAATGTAAATCTGAGAATCGATTCACACAAAGATTTGCTCAACAAAACTCTACCCCTACTAGCATTCGTGTGAAAAGAATTGAGTCAATGTTACTCTTGACCTAACACTGTGGCAGCAAACTAAGCAATACAAGGCTACTAGTAACACAACCTGAATAAAATTGTACAAATATTGCAGTCACTGGAACTGGCTCAATGAGCCAGTTGAAATGACGTACATATTTGTAAGGTTGTATTGGTAAATATTGTTTTTTTTTTTAAATTATTAAATTCAGTTCATGTTTTAAAAATTAAAAACCTGTGTTTGTTAAAGGGTTAACATTTGTTATCAATATACAGCAGGGGTTAAGCCATGGTGATCTCATGGGATCCTGGGACGCTCATAGCAGGTATAACATTTTCTTTAGCACAAGCTATATGCTGTAGTTCTTGTCCGATCATCACAAAATTTCATATGCGTGTTTGAGGTCATGTGTAGATGAGAACGTCCCCTTTTGGTTGCGATCGGTCAAACATGATGCCCACACGAGCCCGAAACCCCAAAACCTTTAGCACAGTCTACAGGTCATATTTATAAAGGGATTTCATTGTAACATGGTAGGATGACTCCGTATAATGTCCAGATGAGAATTCCCCTTTTGGTTTCGATGGATCAACTGTGACGTCTGCACGGGCCCGAAAACCTTTAGCACAGTCTACAGGTTGTATTTATGAAGGGATTTCATTGTAACATGGTAGAATAGCTACGTATAATGTCTAGATGAGAACATCGTATTTTGGTCGGGTTTAGTCATCTGTGAAGGCTGCAGGGGCATGTTACCTAGATTGCTACAGCTTGCATTTTTGAAAGGATTTCATTGTAAATTGGTAGGTTGACTCAGTATAAGGTCTAGATGAGAACATCCTATTTTGGCTATGATCGCTCAACCGTGACAGATGTACAGTCATGTTAGCTAGATTTGTTTAGCACAGCCTACAGTTCATATTTATGAAGAGATTTCATTGTAACTTCGAAGGATTAGACTGTCATATTTTGGTTACGACCAGTCAGCTGTTACTGCCGCCTGGTCACGTGGCCAAGATTCTTTTAGCACTGTCTACAGGATGGTTTTATGAAGGGATTTCATTGTAACCTGGTAGGATAACTTGTTATGATATCCAGATGAGACTGTCCAATTTTGGTCATGATTGGTCAACTGTGACCGCCAGATCGTCACATGACCTAGAGTCCTTCAGCAAAGTCTGGGAGTTATATTTATGAAGGGATTTCATTGTAACTTGGTAGGATGACTTATTTTGGAATGATTTTACTGTAACTTCGGTTGACATATATCTTAACTGTGAGGGCCACATTAACCCAGGCCTCAATTCTTTTCTTTGATGGCACCTTTGAGTGTTCACTGTTGTTCAAGCTGAGGCCGTGGTTCCTGGAGCTGAGGGGATAAATTGAGAAAAACAGTGAAAAGAAGTACCAGATGTGTAATTTGGGTGTGGTGGCGACCCTGGAGCACTTTCTTCTAGAATGCCCAAAATACCTGTCTAAAAGAATAAGATTCACTGGGAGTATAATAGGGAAGTGGAATGGGAGAATGAAAGACATGTGATTAGTGAGAAACTCAAAGGAGAGGGTTGATATGCTAATCAGAGAGATTGGGAAGAATGAGGCCAGGGATGTCATCAAGCAGTTCATCTCCGAGTGTTGGGAGGAGAGAAGAAGCGTGGGAATAGGGAGGCAGTTGGGAGTACATGGGTAACCAAGGCCTTCTCACCCGAGAACCACGACAAATCAGTGGCCGGCCAAAGTGTTATTATTATTAGTACAGTCTACACCTCAAATTATTCTTACGGTATTGAAAACATAGCATGTAGGGAACAGAAATGAACATATTCTCAATTATCACAATTCTTGTCTTATTTTTCATAATCCTTTCATAAACATTGAACATTATCCTTTCATCAAACAGTATACACAGTAAAGTTAAGTTAGTGTCATTGATGCCTTTCATTGAGAAATTTGTTGGTATTATCTGAGAGACATTCTCTTCAAAGCCAGAACTTGAGTGCTATAAAATCACTCCCCATTTATAGAATAAGTTTAATTTAAATAATTTTGGTGGAGTTGAACAAAAGCTCCCATACGATTCACTGGCTGTCACGGAGCTTCTGAATTATCTAGGTCAGAATCAGCCCTGGTAATTCACCCTCAGCAATCAGCAGTGCCGAGGAAAATGTCGAGGAAACGAAAAATATCCACAGCAAAAATACTGCCGATTTCTTCAGAAAGCCTTGTGGTTGCAGAAATTGTACAACTTCCAGGTTACACAAGGAATCAAACCATGTGGGTTGCACTGTGCTGTATTGCTATTCTTACAATTTACAGTGCGAATTGCAGCATAACCACTAGAAACTATGTGTTCTGCTTCTTCTATGTTGATAACACCAGAATCTGACATCAGTTTCTGGAAAGCTCTTACAGAGCTTTCCAGAAACTGATGTCAGATTCTGGTGTTATCAACATAGAAGCAGTGAGATACTTAGTTTGTGATTATGCTGCATCTTTCACTCATACTACAGGCCTGGCATTCTTAAAAATGCAGGAGGGCTAAAAATCGCTCCCCTTGCATGCCCTAGGGAGCGATTAGCTTTCCTCAAGCTCACAAAAGCTAAAAGTGGCAATATGAAGTTTCACTACTAATGTATTCTGCATAGTTGGCTTTGTACATTTTATTTGGTGTTGCTATCAAGGTAGTCTCCGAGAGATGGCCACACTGCCTCTCCTACACCTCGGGGCCTTGGCAAGGCCCACGGGTGTGGGAGGTGCAGTGTGGCCGTCTTACAGAGACCACTAACATAACAGAGATATGAAAAGATGTGGGTTTTAGGAATAGGTGGTGATGGTAATTATTATTTACTGAGGCCAGGGGGGCTAGTTTTCACCCTCCTTAATTTTTTTAAGGCAAGCTGTAGGCGTGCGAATAAATCACTCTCCTGGAAATGCCAGGGCTGATACTACACATATTGAGCAAACCGCCTGCTTACTGACAAGATTTTTTTCTCAGCATTCACACGGTTCATGATATTGGCATGATGTAATTGAATGAAAGTTTCTGCACATTGATTGTGATTATATACACGAGTATCTCAAACTACTTTCACATGTTAACATTACTGCGAAGTTTTCACTTCACCGCATACTACATACATGTATACATGGGAACTGAGACTATGCCCTGCCCCCTAATGTTTTTTACACAATTGAGCAGGCTTCACAGCAATTGCCGTAGAAGCAAAAGTTTTCCACAGCATTTTTTTTGCTGAGGAAGCAAGGATGAATTACCAGGACTGGTCAGAATGCAACGTTTCGATTGGCTCATCACAAAATGGGTGGAGTTTAGTGCTTTTGATGGATCTATGATATCAGGTGGAAAAATAGTCCGCCAACGGAAATCCGTATGGATTTGTAAATATGGAACTGGAGGAAAAGTAATAGGTGTTTAATAAAATTTTTAATTGTGTTTTAATTCACATGTAGGTTGAAGAATTGAGACCAAGAGGTATTCACATTGTTGATGGATCACAGGATGAGGCAGACGAAATTATCGACAAACTTCTAGAACGTGGAACCCTGTCTGTTTTGCCAAAATACAAGAACTGGTTGGTTTTATATTTAATTTCTGCATACTTCATTGTATATACTTTTTATGTGTACCCATACCATGTATGGTACACATAATGCCGGCATCCGGGGTGGCCCTCCATCGTTCGTCCATCCTTTGTCTGTCTGTCCATCCATCCGTCCATCCGTCCATCTGTCCGCACACACAAATGACTACTTATATGGCTACGAGTTAGTAACAGAATCTCTTATTGTGTGGGGGGGGGGGGGGGGTGGAGGTGGTTGGGGGTGGGGGTGGAGGTGGTTGGGGGTTGGATAAATGTAGAGTAGGGTAAGGGCATTCTGGGGTGGGGTGGGGGTCAGTGAAGGGGTGTTAGAGTTATGTGGCTTTGGTTGGGTTAGTTTAGGGTTAGGGTTAGCTTAGGTTTAGGGGTGGGTAGGGTTAGGGTCAGTAAAGGGTAGGGTTAGCTGACCCCCTCCCCCAAATTTTCCCCCAAAAAACTTGTTTTATTGTGTTGGACATGTGTGTTAGGTTAGCCACCTAACATGTTCATAAAATAGCCACATAAGTAGACATTTGTAAGAACGTCCATCCGTCTGTCCCTATCCATTTCTTTGGCATTCGATAACTTGAAAAATATTGCTTGCATTGTCAAGTTACTTTACATTTGTGTTCAGGTTACTGATGTGCCGAGCTGTATAGTTTTTGGTGTAAATGTGATAATTTGATCCTGAGATATTAACTCGTTATCCTTCAAACTGAGAATTGAGAATTCTTCCAATCCCTTTGGCATGAGATAACTCAAAAAATATCAATCCAATTGTCACGTTACTTTATATATATCTTCAGGTTACTGATGTTCTGAGCTGTATAGTTTTTGATGTAAATCTGTTATTTTGATCCTGAGATATTAACCCTTTGTCGTTCAAATTGAAAATTCCTCCAATCCCTTTAGCATTTGATAACTTGAAAAATATTGCTTGGATTGTCAAGTTACTTTATATTTGTGTTCAGGTTACTGATGTGCCGAGCTGTATAGTTTTTGGTGTAAATCTGATAATTTGATCCTGAGATATTAACTCTTTATCCTTCAAATTGAAAATTTCTCCAATCCCTTTGGCATGAGATAACTCAAAAAATATACATCCGATTGTCATGTTACTTCATGTATGAGTTCAGGTTACTGATTTGCCGAGCTGTATAGTTTTTGGTGTAAATCTGATAATTTGATCCTGTGATATTAATCCTTTATCGTTCAAATTGAGAACTCCTCCAAAATAGAAAATTCCTCCAATCCCTTTGGCATTCGATAACTTGAAAAATATTGCTTGGATTGTCAAGTTGCTTTATATTTGTGTTCAGGTTACTGATGTGCCGGGCTGTATAGTTTTTAGTGTAAATCTGATAATTTGATCCTGAGATATTAATCCTTTATCCTTCAAATTAAAAATTCCTCCAATCCCTTTGGCATGAGATAACTCAAAAATTATCAATCCGATTGTCATGTTACTTCATATATGTGTTCAGGTTACTGATGTGCTGAGCTGTATAGTTTTTGGTGTAAATCTGATAATTTGATCCTGTGATATTAACCCTTTATCTGAACTTCAAATTGAGAACTACTCCAATCCATTTATTCGGCATGCGATAACTCTAAAAATATTAAGGCCAAAAAAAATTAATGGTGTGGTTCGGGTAACATGCTAGAAAAAAAGAGGGTCGGTAGGTCGGATTTTTTTTTTTTTTTTTTAATTTATTTTTTCCCCCAAGTATTTTTTGCTTTCGTTGAAAGGGGGAATTCTATGGCAGTTTTTCAAATGGATATGGTAGAATTGGTAGGTTCGGGTCTTCATACGTTCTTATATTTGATTTGGGGGACAGCGAATGTTTCACAACACACGGAGGGCGAGATCTTTGTTATTTGCCCTTTATACGGGAACATGTAAAAACGTAAATATTTGCACATTTAATATTTCCCTGGATGTCTAAATTTAAGTTGCGTGACAGCTGATATCACGCAGACAGACTTTTCAATGCACTTTCATTTTGGACACAAGACGGTTAATATTTGCAATCAATTGTTTCACTTTCATTTGACACCGCTTTAGAATTGTTTTATTCTCATTCTGACATATTGAATGGCATCCCATAATAGGCCAAGCACCAGTAACGTTGTGCTCATTTACGCCCCTATGGTTTTCGCCCCGTATATTTCGCTGTTCCGTTTGGTGAATATGTATCCTGTATTGTTAATTTGTGTGCAGTATTAACGGTACGCATTTTTCAGACCATATCACAGACTATTGGATTCATTGCATATTTATGAGTTTACGGCCCCCTCTCTTGTCAAAATATGTTGGTGACAAACCTGAAACAGACTTGTACATGTATGTGCAAGTACAAAATACACATAAAACTGTGACGGACTTGTCACCAGCATATTATAGCAGGAAAGTGGAAGTTGTATAAAACTCGTGAGCATGCAATTAATAAATTAATAAAGGGCTCTGTCAGACTCAGCAACATTGTAGATGACTCCTCCACCAGCCTGAGACAACACCTTGACAACAGACATCAGTCGGCGAGACCGCTGACGGACAACACTTCTAGGCTAACCTGGGCTGGCCGACGAGACCGCCGAGAACTCAGGGATGCAGGTGCTGTGTGACGATTTAATAAAGGATGACCAGTGGGCCTACTGATCAAGTGGAAGACAGAGATGTGAAGACGTTGGCGACCATACAAAAAGATGCTACAATCTGGCAAGTGACGGTCCATCGTGGAACTTGGAAGAAACCCCTTTCAATTGCCACCCCTCTACCCAGTTGAAAGGATTAATACTTCAGCCTTGGATTTATTATTAAAAGACATTTATATCAGAAGTGCAGAATAGAACTTTCAACTTGATAGAGAGTTCTCTCTATCAAGTCGAAAGTTTTATTCTGCACTTCTGATAAAAATGTATTTTAATATTTAATATTAAAAGCCATTATATCAGAAGTGCAGAATAGAACTTTCAACTTGAAAGAGAGTTCTCTCTATCAAGTTGAAAGTTTTATACTGCACTTCTGATATAAATGTATACATGTTAATCCCAGAATTACTATTAAACAGTACTTTATAACTTTAGATGAGTGTGTGAGAAATATTATATTTAAAATCCACTGCCTATAAAATAGCACTAGATTTGAAATATAATGTTTCTCACCTAGTCCCCCCCCCCCCCCCTAACATCGTCATTAATGTAATCTTTCTCGCCTAGTCCCGCCCCTAAAATCGTCATTAATATTCTTTGGACTAGGGACTGAAACAACATAAACTCCCAAACATCCAAACTAGGGCAATAAATGAAAGTGAATCTCAAAAATATATTTTTAATCGTTGAATGACAGGCAAAAAAAACCCCAAAACAAAACAAAACTGCACTTGGTCACTTGCCAAGTGGTGGAACGTATATCAAATGGAATAAACAAATTGTCAGGTGGTTGCAAACGATATCTTTCAGAAGTGAAAATCATACTGTTTTATGGTTTATAGGGGCGCTGGCAGATTGGCGAGAGACCCTGTTCAACACACGTGTCACATATTGGAAGGACTGTTTTGAACTTTGAAACAATTTCCGGAAGCACCCTTGCTTCAGGTAGGGCACAAAAGCTGCAAAGATCCACCCGACCAAGTTTTGCGCTGTAGTATGATAGCTCCACTGGGGTTTCACACGACACAGACAGCTTCACAAAAATTTTCTTTTTCAATAAATGCTGGGGTGGGCAGATCGGCGATCCGCAGGTGAAATCAAAGTTAGATAGTAAGCACGCCAAACTAAATTTTTGTCTCTCAGTAAGTCTAGTTTGGGAATATATCACTCTGGGTTTTTGGCACTCAATGCATATAACTGTACTCCTCGCAGTCTGTGCACTCATTGTACACATTTCAGCATCCTCCCCGTATACATCACCAATACTACAAACAGTGCTACTGCTATTTGTCTTGGCAGTCGCTTTGCTAGGTTTGTTGCAATGAGCTGCTTTCTTTGTCGATTGTGTCGGACAATCTTCATCTGTTGTGGTGACTCCCTTCAACTGCGCATACGGCTTGAAGTGGAAACCTGTGTTATCCATCACCGGATCAGGCAACCAAGCTAAGTCTTCAGGATCACTTTTTGGTGGCGAGCAACATTCACTATTTCCACACTTTCGAACTTGAAACGAATATTTGCGTTCTCGACAGTGACGTTGTACCCAGTCCTTGTAGGTTTGATCTTTATCATTGAGCGCTTTTGTCAGATGATCTGGGTCTAGATTGGGGAACATTGAAGTTAAGAGTCCCTTCATTTTGTCAATTTCTGCGACAGTAACTGGGTCGGCGGTGACAATTGTGTCATCTTTAAGACGAAGTCTCACGAACCGACTTCTGACAATCTCCTTCACAGGCTCCACCAGTTTTGGCCATTTCTCTCTCAAAATTGGATTTTTATCTGCTCGTGTGCGAATATCTGCCATACTACTACATGATGTCAAAATCTTTTCAACTGCAGGATCATCAGAAGCATTCCTACTTAGTGCGCAGTTTTGTAGGCCTAAATTTAGAACCGACATGACCCTCTCAACTGGATTGGTCCAGCTATGCCCTGGAGCGCATCTTGCCAACACAACCATGTCTAAATCAAGCTCCCTGAACAAGCAAATTGTCGCACACTTCACACTTTCCAAGTTGTTCCTTTGGTCAGTCCCACCGTCAGTAAATTTCAGAAGAATTTTGGGTCCATCTTTAGTGTGTATTTGCGAAAGTGTGCATGCATGTCTAAAAGGGTTAGACTGTTCAAAAATGGAATCGTTGATCACTGTTGTAACTTTTCCTCGAACGAATGAATTTTCAATATGCTCGGGAATGTTTATCCGGAGATATACAGAAGGCGTCATGCTACAATTAGTCATATCATGATCAGATGCAACGAGCGTTGTACTTGTTGGAGCCAGCGTCTTTTTGCCTCGCACTCCGGTCGATACAACCACATCCGGACTTCCAATGGGGATTTTTGCTTTGTCGTCTACAGAGTACATAGCACATTTATCGCGCAAGTCTACGGCCATTGACTTCATATATTTCAGTTGTGCTGAACAGAAATGTTCATCGGGGTGGGATGCGCGTAGTTGCCTCCTCTGAATTTTATATTGTACATCTATCTTTGATGTGAATCGTAATGCTGCTCGCGTGTAGGGATTTGTGGGGGCAAACTGCAACCTGACTAACGTTTTGGATGGTATCGGCGTATCTGGTGGGCATTTGTCCTGGGCTTGTTGAATTAAATCCGGTAAGGAAATCCACTCTGACAAATGTGCCTGTTTGTGTCTCCTATCATCGGCCGCGGTTACGTTCTCAACAATTTTACTGAGTTCCGTGAAAAAAACATCAAATTTTCCTGTCGGCCGCCCCGCGTTCAATGTACGAAGATCAACAAGCAAGCCTTCTTCACCCAAGAATATCGCACGCAATCTTTGCTGTGTGTCTATGTGGCTAGCTGTTGTTGCATCAATAGTTAGCTCTTTGTATATAAGATCAACGGTAGATGGTGATATTTTTGCGACATTTCGAATATGTGCCTTAAAGTGATTGCGTTGGGCTCTGGTGTGATACACAGGGAATTTTTTCTGAATTTCAGGAAATAACCTCAAGGGTTTTGTTAGTTTGTCATCTTCAGTCCTGTCGGGATCTACCCTCACAATGCATGTTGAAGTAACAATTGAACCGCCAGGAGAATATCGGTAGAGATCAATGGGTACAGATAATTGCAATTCCGAAAAGAATCTAAAACGCTGCATGTTTGACTGAAATGGGTTTGTGATGTGTTCTTCTTCATTGAAGAACAACGGGTCATCAGGGTCTCGGGATGACATTATACTGTCAAGAACTGTATATTTATCTTTTGATGTAAATGGAGTTGCCCTTCTGTGTTCAACTGTCATGTCAGAGGTAACAGATCTCGCAGGGGCATCTCGTTTGCGGTTCAAATCAGAACTGCAAGCCTGTTCTTTCAAATATTCACTGAAACCCAAAAGACAGTCAGCAAGGCTTTTCACGTGATCATGGAACACAAACCATTTTGAGTTAGTTTTCATGATTGGCTTCAAGCAAACACTGTACAGGGCCTGGCCGTGACTATTCAATTCACTTGAGTTCATTGGTTGTGTTTTTTTGTTTTTTACGTTTGGTTTCATTGTACCCACTGAAGGCACAGAATTTTTCTGGTATCGGTGTCACTTGTTTATGATGAAGAGACGAATCTTGGAAGGTAACGTGTTGATTGGTGACGTACCACAACGCATTACAGAGCACCTGTGCTATATACGAGCCTTCCGTTCGAAGTTCCGCGACTGGAAAATCAACACCGTCTTCACGCATCATTTTTAAAACATCATTATACAGTTCGTCTTTTCTATTCAAACCAGTTTTAACCCCGGGACTTGTAACCTTTTCAGGGGGGTACCCTCGTTTTTTTGATTGACTCATTAACACATCGAAAACATTCTCTGTGTTGGGTGTACTTTCTAAATTCTCAGGTGTGTTACAAACACTGCCTGGTTCTTCCAAACATCGGAAAACAACAGTTTTTATTTGGAATCTGTCAAGCACAGAGCCAAGTTGCATTTCACTGGAAACATCGAACAGGCCTTGAGGGGGGGAAACCATCGAGTCCGAGTTATTCGTGCAACAAACGTGTACACACTCGCTGCTTGAATTTGTGCTGGATTGTCCGTGAATTTCGGTAAAGATATCTTTGAATGTCGTTGAATGCTGAACAGATTTCAGCATTCTTATTTCATCTGAGTGACAGCATTTCTTTTTTATAAGTGCAAGAATAGCAGACATTTTGATCAATTTTATTCCACGGCGCACAGGAAACTAATTCGAAATACCGGCACCGAGAAATCAACATAAAAACGTATTAAAACACAGAATACGCGCCGTCAGTTTCAACGTATAAACCGGGAACCCATTCGCGGTAACAAAATGCGGAATTCGTGCCTTACTTTTTCGGTCTTGAATTTTTTAAACAATCGACGATTTTTTCGGCCCATAAAATTATTAGGGTCGCACTCCAAAATTAGGGTCGGTCGGGTTCCCCGAACCACACAACTTTTTTTTCTTGGCCTAATCCGATTATCAGGTTACTTTATATATGTATTCAGGTTACTGATGTGCTGTGCTGTATAGTTTTTTATGTAAATCTAATAATTTGATCCGGAGATATTAACCATTTATCCATCAAATTAGGCACTCCTCCAATCCATTTCTATATGTACCCATACCATGTATGGTGCACATAATGTCGGCATCCGGGGTGGCCCTCCGTCATACAGCTTCCTACTAGTTGCGCGTATGGGTACACATCTGAAAATTTAATCGGCCTATTTTTGTTTTTGTATGTGTTTTGGTCAATTTTAAGACAAAACAATTTTTTTTGTTTT
Organism: Pictodentalium vernedei; assembly: GCA_031216915.1. Taxonomy (NCBI): domain Eukaryota; kingdom Metazoa; phylum Mollusca; class Scaphopoda; order Dentaliida; family Dentaliidae; genus Pictodentalium; species Pictodentalium vernedei. Next base: position 646,015,988 of record CM062295.1, on the reverse strand, counting down.
TTTTCACACTGAAAATTTGGGGTCCGGGTGGGACTTTTGAAAATTTTGGACCAAAATTCGGAAATGAGTTTTTTTGTTTTTATGCATTTTGGTCAATTTTAAGACAAAAAAACCAAAAATTTTTACACAGAAAATTTGGGGTCCGGGTGGGATTAGTTTTGGGGTTTTTTATACATTATGGACAATTTTAAGAAGAAGAAAAAAAATTTTAGTCTGAAAATATTTTGTTTGGGACTTCAAAAATTTCCGAACAAAAATAAAAAAAAATCTGTTTTTTATGCGTTTATCTCAATTTTGGGATGTAAAAGTGCAGGAACTGAAAATAGAAGGAAAATCCTGTGTATTGTGTGGGCACAATCGCTTCATCTAGTTGGTATATGCTTTTCTTAGGAGGGGCGTATGCAGCTTATTCAAGTCCCTGGCTTGATATTTGGACTACCATGTCAGGTGAGCGCCCTAAGGCCCCCTGGGGCCTCTTGTTTTGTTTACTATGGAATACTTACTGTTTCACTGGCAAGGTTGTAATGGTACTCACAAATTTTAAATTATACTGGAACTGAAAATTGATCATCACAGCATGAGTTTGTCGGAATTAAAACAGGTTCTTGAGCATCAGGACAAATTTTAAGACCTGAACTGAAGTCAAGACTTCTCGATCAAAGTCACATAAACCAGAAGGCCTCTCTTCATGCAGAGGTTGAAAGTTTGAATATTTTCAGGTATCCAATGCCATGACATTGTCATGAAAAACAGGAACTCATTGCTGATGGCCTAATGCAAACCCATGGACCACCAGTCTAATTCTTTAACCCTTTACTCAATGAATAGGTCACATTTGCCCATGTAATATGCAAATTCTGCAGGTGAAAAAATATTATTTTTCAAAAAATTTCAACAAAGCCTTTTCATGTGGCCCCTCTTGGAACGAGCTCATTGGGCACGTTCCATTGAGGGGGATCACATGATATGGTTTTGTCGAAATTTTTTAAAAAATTAAAAAAAATGATATTTAAAATAAAAATTGTAGATATCGTCTGCATTGGGTAAAGGGTTAAAAAATTTGATGCTGTTATGGCTTGGAACCAATTTAGTCATTAAATAAGTCATCGCCTATGTTCAGATTCTCTAGTCTGGAATTTTTCAATTGATTTGAAAAGTGAACTTGTGGACCTGATTGTATATTCCTGACAAATAAATCTGAATTTTTTTTTATAAAGATTCATTTTCTGCGAATCAAAGCTAGAAATGTTTAACCCCTTACCCATTGTAATGGCTAAAACTGGCCAGTGCTGCTCACCAAAATCACCATTCAATTTTCATTTTTTTTTTTTAAATTTTCTTCTAAAAAACCAAAGCTTATGATCCCCATTGGAATGAGCTCATTGAGCTTGTTCCAGTGAGTGATCATAAGCTATGTTTTTGATGCAAAAAATTATTTATTCAAGAATTTTATTTGCAAGTGTCATCAGGGTTTGCACATCCTTGAAAAGTCCTTGAATTTCAATCTTACTCCTTGAATTTTGACAATTCAGAAAATGTACTTGAAAAGTACTTGAAAATCCATCAGACTCCTTGAAAGTCCTTGAATTTTGCCCTATATCATTTTTACCTGTGTAATAGTGGACAATTGAAACATCTCTTTTGCACTTGTTTTAGTTGAAAAACAAAAAAAATGAACATAAATAATGGATAATCGATAAATGAGGAATTAAAGTTCAGGCATTATTTAACTGGGTGTCATTCTGTAAGTACCATAATTTTGTTGCAGAGCATTTTAGAAGCACCATTTTCCTGGAATTTAGAAGGATGAGGTAGAAGACATTTTTAACCCTTTACACAGTGTAACGGTCAAAACCGGCCACCTTATTCTCAAAAATGGCCAATTAATTTAAATTATTTTTGTCTCAAAAACATAAGTTATGACCCCTCATTGGAACGAGCTCATCAGGCTCGTTCCAATGAGGGGTTCATAACCTCTGTTTTTGAGACAAAAAAATTAGTTATTCAAGAATTTTTTTGCAAATGTCGTCTGCTTTTTATGTAAGGTAAAGGGTTAAAGTAGGTAAGGCTTCTAAAAATGGTTATATTCCAAATGTACATTTTAAAAAAACATCCTTGGAAAATGCTGATATGTCCTTGAAAAGTCCTTGAATTTTTTTGGTCCTTGACTGTAAGAACCCTGGTCATCTGCCTTTCATGTAGGTAAAGGGTTAATTGAGGACTTGATTTGATCAACATTTTTATGACATGAACACTCACAGCAGCCATGATGTTGTGATTATGCTGAAAATATGTTAATATCGTGACTATCTATAACTGGGGAAGGAAACAGTATCTGTATATGTTTGTAAGTAAATGCACATCACATTACATCAACAGTTGTCTGCACATAAATTTCCACGAAGGATGTGTTAACAAACGGTCCATAAGAGCATCAAATTCCAAACAGAATTGACTGGCAGCCTGAGAGCTTGAGTCTGATATTGAATAATAAATTGATCCCAGGAACCAACAAATCACAAATTTTCATTTGCTGCTTGCAAGAGCGAGTCCTCCAAGCACTGGACAGGAATCTTATTTGGGAGTTAATTCCATTAACAAACTTACTCTACTTTTATCAAAAACCAAAAGGAACGAGAATTTTTGATACTAGAGCTTAGCTTTTTATGCCCCCGACAATTTGGCAAAGGGGCATTAGGTGTTAGCCTTGTCCATCCGTCTGTATGCCATCTGTCTGTTCGTAACGTCTGTCCGTCCCAAATATTGTTTCCGGACGTTAACTTTAGTTTGACACAATAAAATGAAACAAAATTTTGTACATAGCTTTATAATCACATTATACAGGTTGGGATTGATGGTGGGCTTGGTCCGAAATTTTTACCAGAGTTATGACGCTTTTCTGACTTAAAAAACAGGTTGATATTGGTTTCAATATGGCAACTTGTATGTGTCCGATTTCAATCAAACTTGGAATATAACTTAGTGTAGACAATACACCAGATGAGGTTTGCTTTTGTGTGTGGTGCGATAATGTTATTTGTTCAACTTGAAAGTAAAATACGAAATAATTTCTGGGAACGCAGCAGGCTATCATAACAGGTGCATGAATACATTCTATGTACATTTCAGTGATCGACTCAGCTGATCGCTTACAAAACTAAATACAATTCCTTACAATTATCGACAGAACTATTAATAGTCAATGCTCCACTCCCCCCTCCTCCACCCCACACACACACTCATACACAATAAATGGAAACTGCACAATTAAATATTACACACTTGTAAATCAAGTGTATCATCATAGGAAGTGACATTGAGAGTGAATATTGTTAAATGCAACTTTGAAAATTTGTGGTGACACATTACTCATTGTTTGTGCACCACAATATTGTTTCATAAAATATGTTTGTTTTTAACTTTTTCTGGCCCAATATTATGTTCCCAAAACTGTATTAATAATTTAAGATTTAATCTGTTTATGTGACAGAATTGTTGGATAAATGAATTACCATGATAATGTGCATGACCTGTGATTTTCATCAGATTCTCGGTAGTGTCCAGAATGAGATCACATCTCGCCGGCAAAGCCAGTTCGTTGCGATCCCAATCTGAACACCACCTCGAATCTGATAGAAATCACAGGACATGCACATTATCATGATAATCTGTATTTATCGGTACAGGGAAGTTTTCTGGTGTGGCGTATCACATCGAGTTAAAGACATTCATCCAAGCAGTATGCCGACAAGTGTGATACTGCATGCTTGAAGGTCCTCAGTGAGATGCGATACTGTTCACCAGAAAACTCAACTGTACTGTTGATCTTTTTATTATATACCTACCCTCGGGTAATAATTGAAAAGGATACCCACTGGGTGAAGTGAAAAAATGAAATCCATTTTAGACGAAAGTAGTTGACAAACGTTTTGTTGTTGTGTGCTATGGTGTGTGCTTTATCTTTATGCACCCTATCATCGTGATGTATACAGTACAGCCACCGCAGACTGGTCGTAATTCACGGATCGACAGGGATGCCCACGCCAGCGTTTACGAGGTAATAAAAATCATCCGTGAAACTTTAATTAATGAAGCACCGGGTTGTACCCTAATGTAAACAAATGGTTGTATCTAAAAAAGTGTTGTTTTTATGACCCTGTGACAAATAGAGAGCATATTGTTTTACCCCTGTCTGTCCATCTGTCTGCCATCCATCTGTCATCCACCACCACCCATTCAGTCGTCTGCATCTAGTGTTTGACCAGATAACTCCTTTCACAGTTTTCAAGCTAGGACTTTTTCATTTTACAGGATGATTGTACTTATACCAGAGGTGTGCATATTGTCAGTATTTTGATTTGCTTCAATATTTCACAAAATTACAGGTTGTTGAACCTAGTCAATTTTTTGTAGAATTATGGTACACAGTGTGTCTGGCTAACTCCTCTCACAGTTTTGAAGCTTAAGATCTTTTTAGCTCACGCAGACAAATTTAGCAGAGCTTTTCTGATGCTAAGTCATCTGTTGTCTGTCTGTCTGTCCATCCATCTGTCCCTCCATCCATTCATCCTGTCCATCCATCTATCCATCCATCCATCCATCTTGCTGTCTGTCCATCCATCTGTCGTCAACATTTTTTTTTGTCCAGGCCATAATATCTTAACCGCTGAATATTTTTCAATGAAACTTTATACCAATATGTAATATCAACAGGCAGTGTGTCAAAGAATTATAATATTGTATTTGCCCCTCAAGGTCAAGGTCACAGGCCCTACAATAAGGTGACACTTAGAAAAACTTTGACGTTTGTCTGGGCTATAATTTCATAACCACTGAGTATTTTTTAATGAAATTTTATACCAATATGCAATGTCAAAGGACAGTGTGTGGGGTATTATAATTTGGTATGTGCCCCTCAAGGTCAGGGTTACAGGCCCTATTATAAGGTGACACTTAGAAAAACTTCAACATTTGTTTATTGGTGCCATAATTTCTTAACTGCTGAAATATTTTTGAATGAAACTTTATACCAATATGTAATATCAAAAAAGAGTGTGCTATGAATTATCATATATTAGGTGCTTCCTTTGACATTTGTTTGTCCAAGCCATAATTTCTTCACCACTGAAAATTAGCTCTGCCTAACAGAATGTCAGTGGAGTTTTTCAATTGCTAAGTTGTCCATTGTCTGTCTGTCCATCCGTTGCATGTCCATCTGTCAACAACATTTTGTTTGTCCAGTCCATATAATTTAGGCAGATCTTGTTCATACTTGGCATAATAATTGCTCATGACTCAAAAGGTGTGTCGCAACATTGATCAAAGGTCATATCATCAAGGTCACAGGCAGCAAAACTTTCATATTGTTATATAGCCCTTGCCTGGTTCATATAACTTTGTATGATTGACAGATCTTATTCATAGTTGATACAATTATTTCTCATGACACAGAAGAGTGTGGCGACTTTGATCCAAGATTTTGTTAAATTTTTCACAAAATTATGGATTGTTGAACTTTGTAAATTTTTGTGAAATTTTTAATATCGGCCTGCAGGATATCCAAAACTGAATACCGGTATAGGTATTCAAAAACATACCGCTGTATACCGGTATATCGAAAAATGCTCAGATATATGAATATAAATACCTCAATCAAGACTTGAGGCATCATCGTCGGAACGAATCAGCATGCCTTGATGATGCAGTTCGAAAAACATTTACCCAACGCAGACGATATCAAAATTTATTATTTTAAAAATCAGGTTATCAGATTTCCCTCCAAAACTGCTACAAAACAATATCATGTGACCCCCACATTGGATCAAGCTCAACGAAAATTATTTTTTCAACTGGGGAATTTGTATATTACACGTGCACATGTAGATGATTCCTTGGGTAAAAAGACAATATTATTCATTCGGGGCTACAGTTAAAAAACTCAAGTCATCTTGAAAATTAAATTAAATTATTTAATTAAATTGTGGATAAATAAATAATTACGATAAACTGATATTTTTATAATTACACTGTATTCCATCGATATTAGTTTGAATACCAGTATATATCGGTTTATCGATATACCGTGCAGCCCTATTTTGACATAGGGTACATGATTTGTCCAGCTGACTCCTTCCACAATACAGATTAAAGTACATGATAGAACTCCCAGAGGCATCATATGTGTCTTACATACTTGACACATGTACGAGTAACAAATCAATATCTGCTCTTTAACCTCCTATGTCCATGTGCTCATACCAGAAAATAAGTGGTCAGACAAGGACAATATCAGGTACAGTGGAGCCCACTTAATTGGGTATCTCTTAATTGTATATCCCTGTTTTTTTTCCAATACAAAACCATTTACCATACCTCCAGTACAAATTTGACCTGTTAATTGAATATAGGTTATAGAGTAAACTCATGTTAATTGAATAAAAAATCTTGTAACCTGTCGAAAAATTACTCTGACTTTCCCCAGTTTTCATTTGCTTATAGACCTATTTGGCCTCAGTACATCCAGTACATGCATTTAATCTATTATATCTTGTTTGATAGATCTCATGAAGCTCTATCAAACAAGATGTAATAGAATAAATGCTAAGTTTATCTCTATAATACAAGAAAGTGACACAATCCCTGTTAATTAAATACTCCTGTTAATTGAATAATTTTCACTGGCAAAGTGGCTATTCAATTAACAGGGTTCCACTGTACAGAAAGGCCAATGTCTGACTAAGGTTTAAGATCATCAGTCAAAATGTCTGATGCCAAAATTATCAATGAAGTTCAGTGATCATAACATCATGCATGCTGGAAATCATGTAAATAACTAGCAAGCCTAAAATTAATGATTATTGTGATTTCTCGTCCTGGCAAGTTGGAAAGTGTGAAGAAAGTGACTGTACAGTTCATCAGTATTAACAGCATGTGAAGGAATTCGATCTGATATAGCCATACATGTATCTAAATTATGTCTGAAGGGTAATTCAGTTCCAATTCAGAATGAAACCAATCATACCTTGTTTGGCAGGGCTCGGCTCATTGAGCCCTGCCAAACAAGGTATGGTTGGATGAATTCTGAGCAACTTTAAGATGAAGGAACATGTACACCCAAAACACACTATTTCGAATACTCAAACTCCATTTTGTAATATGTCAGATATCATTCCTAAATGACAGACATGATTCATTTGGTGTCTGACATTTTGTCTGGAAGCACAAGGAAAATTATTTTCAGGCTTGCATGTGCTGTGTGGGTGTGTAAGGGGGGGTGGGGGTGGTGCTTCAGTCTAGTTTTTACTGCACCTAATCATTTAATCTTGTTGGACTATTGCCAAACTTGTGCATAAATACATAATAATAATGTATTAGAGATTCTTTTATTCTATTATTTTCACTCTCAGTTTCATTTGTCGAACTGACCCAGCTGATGTGGCTCGTGTTGAGTCTAAAACATGGATATGTACTGAGAAGAAACATGATACTGTTCCACATGTCCGAGAAGGTGTAAAAGGAATTCTAGGACAGTGGATAAGCCCAGAGAATTTGAAGAAAGAACTAGATCAGAGAATGCCAGGATGCATGTCAAGTTAGTTGATAACTTTTTCTTAATTAATGCACAATAATAAACACAGATCTAGATGAGACACCTCTCTGTACCTTAACTCTTTACCTTATGCAATGTTATGACAACGGCAAGCACTATTCACAAAAGTAATTGAAATTTTAAGCCTCAAAAACAGTTTCTCACCCTTATCGGAAGGAGCATGTTGGTCTGATGCGGCCAAAGCTATGTTTTTGAGACAAAAATGAATATTTTTTAGTATCTGATCATTTTTTTAGCTTAACTTGACAAAGTCAAATAAGCTATTGCCATCATGTGTGCGGAAGTCTGTGAGTCTGTGTACACCTAGTTCTTCTCTGAGCATCACAAAATTTCATATGCAGGTTTGAGGTCATGTCTTGATGAGAACGTCCCGTTTTGATCGCAATCGGTTAACCGTGATGGCCGCCCGAGCCAAAAACCTGAAAACCTTTAGAAAAGTCTACAGATCGTATTTGTGGAGGGATTTTATCGTAACTTGGTAGGTTGACTTCATATAATGTCCAGATGAGAACGTCCCCTTTTGGTCTCGGTTGCTCAGCTTTAGCACAGTCTATAGGTTGTATTTATGGAGGGATTTCATTGTAACTTGGTAGGTTGACTCTATATAATGTCTAGATGATAATGTCCCCTTTTGATCGTAATTGGTCAACTGGCGGCTACAGGGGCCCAAAGCCCCAAAACCTTTAGCACAGTCTACAGGTCATATTTATGAAGGGATTTCATTGTAACTTGGTAAGATGACTCCAGATAATGCCCAGAACGTCCCCTCTTGTTCACAATCATTCATCCATGACGGCTGCCCTAGCCCAAAACCCGAAAAACTTTACCACGGACTACTATTCGTATTTATGAAGGGATTTCATTGTAACTTGGTAGGATGACTCAGTATAATGTCTAGATGAGGGTGACCCCTTTTGGTTGCGATCGGTCAACTGTGATGGCTAAACAGGCCTGGAGCCCAACAACCATTAGCACATCCTACAGGCCATATTTATGAAGGGATTTCATTGTAACTTGATAGGATGACTCGTTTTGGAATAATTTCACTGTAACTTGGTAACTTTGGTTGACATACATTAACTGTGAGGGCCACATACATTAACTGTGAAGGCCACATTAACCCACCCCTCAATTCTTTAATACAGACTTAATTCATATTTATTGAAAACATAGCATACAGGGAACAGAAATTAACATATTCCCAATTATCACAAATCTTGTTTTATTTCATAATCCTTTCATAAACACTGAACATTATCCTTTTCATCAAACACAACACACAGACAAGTTAAGCTGCAGTGTCATTGACACTTTCATTTGCATGTGTTGTCTTCTATTTGTGTTGGGTAAAGGGATAAAATAAATTGTAAATTTGCATCTTAGATGCTATTTCGTCACATACCAAACCAACTGCCAATTCCCATAGCTGCTCTCTGAGGCTCCACAAACTAGATCTTCTGTTTTTCAGGCCAATTTTTGTAACATTGCATGTGGGCAGGCTATTTTTAGCTCAACTTGGCAACATCCAGGTAAACTATTGCCATCACGTGTGTGGAAGTCTGTGAGTCCACATTTTTGTGAGTCTGTGAATCTGTTAGTCTGTCAATATGTTCACATTTTTGTAAGCACAGGCTACATTCCCTTAGTTCTTGACCTATCATCATGAAATTGCATATGCAGGCAGCAGGTTCGAGGTCATGTTGACTAGAGTTGCACGGTATTTGAATATTCCGAATATTTTCGGTATTGCAAACCATACCATACCAATATAGTGAGTAAATAAAATATTTGGTATACAGAAAATCCGGTATTACTCCGGTATATAGAGGATATGGAATGAGTGTTTTTCTCATATAATATTTATGAAACAAGTCTTAAGAATTTTCCGTTTTGGCAAGCCTCTGGCGAGCCCAAACGGAAAATTCGGATGAGTTTCGTAAATATTATATGAGAAAAACACTCATTTCATATTCTATTGATCATATGATACACACATGCACAAATTAGACACTTCGTATGACTTTTTAACCCATCACCTAACTTGAGTTTAAGACGGAACTTGGAAAAAACATCCTCGTATAACTAAAAAATTTCATTTTTTGCTTCCAAAATATAGGTTTTGACCCCTCATTGAAGCGAGCTCGTTGAGCTCGTTCCAATGAGGGGTCATAACCTATGTTTTGGAAGCAAAAAGTGAAAATATAAAAAAAAATGAATGGTGTTTTTTCTTGCAGGTAAAAGATTAATACAATATAACCCACCCTAAATAGGACATATAACGTAAATTCTCCCTACTGAAGTTATGCAAATGTTACCCAGTTGTATTTTGTTTATACAATAAAATTGTCCAGTTTTGAAATTGACCAATGAAAGCTCCCAACTCTAATTATGCAAATTATGAAAATGTGGCCCAGTTGTATTTTGTTCAGCCAATCAAATTGTCTAGTTTTGAAATTGACCATTGAAATTGACGGAAGGCTTTATTTATCACTGATTAATATGAAAATAAAATATCAAATGTTTTAAAGTGAACAATTGGACGAGACATATGATAAAGCATAATTCCAAGATGATCAAACACAACAAATGGTAATTATGCTATTATGGTATCACATCTTAACTTCTAAGTTACACATGGCTTACTAACATGGCCATGGCTGAGAAACGTCCAGTTTATTACAACCATGGAACTCGAACAGAAGGTTAGAATAACAACTCGAACTTGGGGAATATGAGGCCATGTGAGCTTTTCTCATCTTTTGGCGTCCGTCGTCCGACGTCCATAAACTTTTCACAATTTCATCTTCTTCTCTGTAACCACTGAGCCGGTGTGAACCAAACTTGGCAGAAAAGGTCTATGGGAGGTCCTCTACAAACGATCCTCATTTTGTTCCCGATGGATGAAAAACATGGCTTCCAGAGGCATTTTTTGATTCTGGTTGGTGGATTTTCAAAAATCTTCTCCATGACATGAACTAAACCTGGAAAGGATAGTCTATGGGAGGTCCTTTACAAACGATCCTCATTTTGATCCCATGGGTTTGAAAACATGGCCGCCAGAGGCATTCTTTGATTCTGGTTGGTGGATTTTGAAAAATCTTCTCCTCTGAAACCACAGGGCCAAATATTTTGATACTTTGCATGGTTAATATTTTGTTTTCATATTAATCAGTGATAAATAAAGCCTTCCGTCAATTTCATTCGTCAATTTCAAAACTAGACAATTTGATTGGCTGAACAAAATACAACTGGACCACATTTTCATAATTTGCATAATTAGAGTTGTGAGCTTTCATTGGTCAATTTCAAAACTGGACAATTTTATTGGATAAACAAAATACAACTGGATGGTATTTGCCAGGCCTGGCATTCTGGCGCGAGCGGTAAAATCGCTCGCGTATTGCTCGCGTAAAGTCGACCCCACGCAAGCGAAAAAACCGCTCGCGCAAATGGCCGATTCCCGATCCTGGTAAGTATCCATAATTGAGTTGAAGGGAACACGGCATCAGTCATATGGCACTGAACAGGGTCAGTATAATATTCTTTGTCTGGAACACTGACTGTACACTTGGATAACAATTGAATTCCAGTGTCAAGTAATGACGCTCATCAAAGGATTCCTGACTGTCGGTGTCGAAAATGTCTGCAATTGACAAGTTTATCGTCTCATATGATATCGTATGGTGAGTGCAAAAAAATAGCTAAAATGTAATCTTTAGTTAGCTTTGCATTTGGCTACTTTTTTTCACTCAACATGCTATCTTTTCTTGTAAACAGTGTGATAGATTTAGCCTGGAATATGAAATGGCAGCAATATCGCTGTGACAAGTTTCCCCAAGTTGGCCGGCCAAGGTGAGTGGATCACGTGTTCCGTCAGTTCCACAGAATAAATGAACCAAATTTTTTATTCATGAAGGATAAAATCTCATAATTTCTACTACGCTAATGTGATTGGTTGTAGTAAAACAATTCTACTAATCAATCGGCTTCTTTCAAACGGGCGCCGAATAATTTAAATCTGTGTTGTCTGATTGGACAGTAACTTGATTTAGTAATCATGTGATAGTGTCAAGACCCACAATGCCACATTAATTTTCAACACAAATGTGACAATTGTCTCACGTGGATAAATAAATACATGTTGATATTGCAAATGTTACGATGGAAGCCTTCTATTTGAATGCGGATTATTAATTATACAGCACAAACAACTTCATACAACACGGATTCAAGGTATGTCAGCATTTTGTTAATTGGAATTCTGGCCATGAATGATGATATTGGAAGCAACTTCCTGTTTTTTCTGTTTCTGTATCGTGCACTGGCCCGTGTTTGAAGTTCAACTTCAGTACCGGTAACTGTAAACACCAAACACAAACCCACCCATCAAAGGACAGCCTTTACCGTCCAGAATTATGTAGCGGGAGCGATTCGCTTGCGCAAGTATATGCCACGAGAGCGATTTTTTCGCTCGCGTAAATTTTTCAAACGACCAGGCCTGATTTGCATAATTTCAGTAGGGAGAATTTACGTTATCTGTCCTATTTAGGGTGGGTTATATTGTATTAATCTTTTACCTACAGTACAGTCGCCGTGGGCAGTCACTTTTCCACATGTCCACAGTGGTTGTGGAAAACCGTGGGCAAATTACCTTTCAACTGCCCACATAAATTTCTGTGGACAGAGATTTTTCTAGACCGTGGGCATGCTACCTACTTGCCCACAGAATTAATAACTAACACCGCAAATTCCGTGGAGTCCACATGATCTGAGTTTTTATTACACTACTACAATATTTATGTTAAGTAATTTTTCTACACAATAGCTAAGAAAAAAAATCTGTTAACATCGGAAGGAGGTCAAAATATCACACTAGTTTCTGTTCTCCCCTGTCACGACAAATTTCCGGGATAATCCAACTGACGAAAACGCCGAAACTAAAAAGTTCGGACGGAATGGTTTCGCACGCCGAAGTCGCGCAAGGACAGTTTGGGACAAGCCCCTTTTGACCCTCGTTGACTGTTCGTTTTTTGTTGAATGTCAAGGCATGGTAGAGGAGGAAAAGGAAGGAGGGGGAGGCTTACCCCCGCATGGGCTTTTTCCTGCTCTTTTTCTTTGGAGGTGGTTGAGATGATAATGTGAAAGTCGATGATGTTGATTTGAGTGATTGGATTGCGTCTAATGCATTTTTGGAGTTTGCCTGGGATTTTTCCCTGAACTCGTGGGTTACGGAGATGGCTTGTTGTCCTATCTCAATTGCTCGTTCTATTGCTCTCTTCATGTCTTCGGTGGTGGCTGCAGACTGAGGTGGCTGTTTTGCTGTGATCGACACACCCGGGCTATCCGGTAGAGAAGGAAGTGGGGAGTGAGGGGTGGGAGGTGGTGAAAACGCAACCTCCACTTCCTCCTCAGTCTCCACCAGACGTTCCTCATCCAACAGTACCGGCTCAGGAGCTGGCAGTTGGTTGGGTGTACTAGTGGGACTAGGAGGGGAACTGACGACTGCCTCCAGACCCTCCATCCTCTCGCTCACCTCTTTCTTAACCTTCCAGGAGGCCTGCAAGAGCCGGGCGTCCCTGCGCTTGGTCGATGGACTCTTCTTCCTGTTCTTTCTCTTTCTCTCTTCAGTGCCTCCATGCCCCTTCGGGTGAGAACCAGTGGGAGAGGGAATCCTCTCGCCAAAGGTACAACCTCTCCCCGAAGGGGGTGGTGACCTGGTTGTCTCTATTTCAAATTCCAGGCTCAGGTGGACCCTCTTACCTGTCTCCTGGACAGTCCAGGTGACAGGGCAATAGATGCCCAGAGCTGAGATGGTTCTGACGAGTGTTTCTGGTAATTCCAGTGTATCCATGATTGATTAATCAGGTGCTCACACTCTGAAGTCAGAGGTGCGAATGATGTGAATATTATGATGTGATATTTATCTACTCATCTGTTTGCCATTTGTTAACCCTTTACCTAACACTAGGAGTAGACGACACTCGTGAAATTTTTTTTATTATAACTAAAAAATTTCATTTTTTGCTCCCAAAACATAGGTTGTGACCCCTCATTGGAACGAGTGTGACACGCTCGTTCGGATGAGGGGTCATAACCTATGTTTTGGGAGCAAAAAAGTCAAAATATAAAATAGATTGAATGGCGATTTTCGTGTATAGCGCTGGCCGGTTTTGGCCATTATGTTAGGTAAAGGGTTAAATAAATAAGGAGAGATATTTCCACCAATTATGAATTTATCGTTACCAAATAAGGCCTCTCCAGTTCCCCGTCATTTTTATCTTCCGCTTCCGCTAAGTTCCGGTTCGTTTTCGCGACAGCTTCCGGCTGTCTTCAAAAATTTGAATCAATAGTTGAGAGTATAATTTCAGAAAAACAACTTCTACCCCATGCATTGGTTACTGGGTCATAATCCACCAGTAAAGCAGGGATTGTTTACCACAATGAACAAGCACTGCTTCACTTCCCGGATCCCCATGGGGGTCGGTCCATTACAAGTGGGATAAGCACCTCTCGAGTATTCGTTTCCCAATACTGTTGGTTTTTAACCCTACCCCGCCGATTTTAATTAAAGTTAGCCCCAGTGGTCTGCCTCAGACAAGATAGATCCATTAGTCTCGTGAACACAAGTCGTTTGAAGTTTTTAATCCTTTCAAACGCTGCTGTATATAGTATACACATGCCACTAACTTCTGTAAAACTACTTCAGAAGGATTATAGCAGGTCATAAATCATAAACACAAGAGCACCATTAATTGCCGATTAACATAAATCAATCAAGTTAATTAATTTAATCATTGATGAATAACAAACAATCTTGCAGAAAAATAATAACAACCAAGAGAATAAAAATGTTTGGTTTATATTTTTTCATTCTTTCACTTCAACAATTAAAAATATAAATGTGCATTGTAATTTATCGATAGGGCCAGGTTAAAAAAAAACAAAATTAATTTAAGATGCATTTTTATTGTACGCTGAACTATCAGAATTACTCCGTAATTATCCACTAAAAAGCGCGAATTTCATATTGCACTTTTTAGTGGATAATTCCAAAGTAATTTATCGATAGGGCCAGGTTAAAAAAAAACGAAATTAATTTGACGATGCATTTTTATCGTACGCTGAACAATCAGAATTACTCCGAAATTATCCACTAAAAAGTGCGACATTCATGTCGATAAGGCCAGGTTAAAAAAAAAATGAAATTAATTTGACGATGCATTTTTATTGTACGCTAAACTATCAAAATTACTCCGAAATTATCCAATAAAAAGTGCGAATTTCATATTGCACTTTTTAGTGCATAATTCCAAAGTAATTTATTGATAGGGCCAGGTTAAAAAAAAAACGAAATTAATTTGACGATGCATTTTTATCGTACGCTGAACAATCAGAATTACTCCGAAATTATCCACTAAAAAGTTTGACATTCAAATTGCACTTTTTAGTGAATAATTCCAAAGTAATTTATCAATAGGGCCAGGTTAAAAAAAAACGAAATTAATTTGACGATGCATTTTAATTGTACGCTAAACTATCAAAATTACTCCGAAATTATCCAATGAAAAGTGCGAATTTCATATTGCACTTTTTAGTGCATAATTCCAAAGTAATTTATCGATAGGGCCAGGTTAAAAAAAAACGAAATTAATTTGACGATGCATTTTTATCGTACGCTGAACAATCAGAATTACTCCGAAATTATCCACTAAAAAGTGCAACATTCATATTGCACTTTTTAGTGAATAATTCCAAAGTAATTTATCGATAGGGCCAGGTTAAAAAAAAACGAAATTAATTTGAAGATGCATTTTTATTGTACGCTAAACTATCAATATTACTCCGAAATTATCCAATAAAAAGTGCGAATTTCATATTGCACTTTTTAGTGCATAATTCCAAAGTAATTTATCGATAAGGCCAGGTTAAAAAAAAACGGAATTAATTTGACGATGCATTTTTAGCGTATGCTTAACAATCAGAATTACTCCGAAATTATCCACTAAAAAGGGCGACTTTCATATTGTACTTTTTAGTGAATAATTCCGAAGTAATTTATCAAATAAATAAATAAATAAATAAATAAATAAATGGGCCTGAGAACTCGGTGCTAATTTCACCGAGCTGATGTTCCTTTGTCAAAATATTTCCAGGCCGAAAATTCTAGAAGCCGAATGTTCCCCTTCCCGCTCGAGCTCAGAATTGTCAACGAAAGCGAACAAATTGTTCAATAGTCGATCGAAAATCAGATTTGGTTTAACAGAAAGATCATATCAATACATAATTGCATATCAGCGATATTCGCAGGTGCACTCTTTTATTTTCAACTATTTTTTGCATTTTGTACACATTTTTTTCGAAGCACTCGTTCGCAATCGACATGGGTTTGTCTTGTTTTCACAGTGTGGGTTGTGCTATTCCCTTTTCAGATTGAGAAAATGTGACGTAATTTTAACAAGTTATCAATTTTTTCCTTTTTGTAAATACACAAATGCAGTGGCGTAGATAGCTTTTCGCTGGCAGAGGGCAAGCCCAAAATTTTCCGACAGACCGAAAATATTCCGACAATGTAACAACAACAAAAACCCAAACAAACAGAAAGTATCTGTTGTTTGCTGCAAATGTACTGACAATTGGTCTTTTTTACCCAACATTTACCCAAAATGGCATGTTTTTATCCCCAAAGCCAGCATTTTAATGTTATTAGGCATAAATTCGCCTAAAAATGGTCCCAAAAAATTTCCAACAAAACTTCTGGTGGGGGGCCTCCGCACCCCCCCCCCCCTCCTTTATCTACGCCACTGCACAAATGACCATATACCTGTGCTTGCAAATTGCAATGATGAAGAAATAAATATTTTTAATCAGAGTCATATTCTCTCAAGACGTGTTAAAAATTACTTCCAGTTACATTTCTGTGGGCAGACGTGTTTCGGATTAATTATGTGGACACTACCATCCGGCATTATCATCGTTTAGTAATCTTTTCCACAGAAGTCCACAGGCTTTTGCCCACAGAACTACATGCCCACAGAGTCCACAGAAATTGGTATCAAATGGATTTCTGTGGAAAATCAGTGGGCGCCCACTGTGGACATGTGGAAAAGTGACTGCCCACGGCGACTGTACTGTACATGAAAAACGGCATTCATTTTTTTTTATATTTTCACTTTTTGCTTCCAAAACATAGGTTATGACCCCTCATTGGAACGAGCTCGACAAACTCATTCCAATGAGAGGTCATAACCTATGTTTTGGAAGCAAAAAATGAAAATTTTTAGTTATATTAGGCAGGCTTGGGGCGAATACTTTGTAAATGTATTCGAATACGAATACGAATACTTTGAAATTTCATGAATACGAATACGAATACAAATACACAAATTTTCAAATGTATTTGAATACGAATACAAATACATTACAATGTATTCATGAATAAATTTTTGAATACTTGAATACTTTTTTAATTAGAAGTATTTATAGCAAGGCCTTTACGTTTTTTATTTGTTGGGTTAAAAGTCATTTTTAAACTGATGGTCTTATAGCTGAAGCTTTAATTGTGCTTACCATGCTTTGTTGGAAAACTAAAGTAATTACCTGATGGGAAATCCACTCTATAGGTGTCATAGTAATTAGACTACTCTCCATGGACAACACATCACAAAATGTGAGTGGATTACCTCTAAAAAATCACAGACTGGTGTTTCCTCCTGAACGTTAAGTATCAATTGCAATGACACCACATAAGGAGGACTAGTAAAGTTTTAGCCAATGCACTTCATGGTTAAACCTGGAGGTCTGTTGTTTGTTTTATTTTTATTGTCCATGTTTTCAACAATTTAAAAAGCCATGGGGATATGTGGCGATTCTTACATAAATAGGTTGTATTGTGACAAGTTAATTGATAATTAAGTCTATTGTCTGCTTTCAATGCATAAATTTCAGACAAGGTGTTTGGTGATATATAAATAATATCAGGGATTATTAAGTCTTTAATATTGATATGAGGTGTGAATTTGTTGTCTGGAGTCCATGGGCTTGATCCGTGAAAACCTTTTATTCAGTATATGGTTCTCTAATTCCAAAATATAGGAAGTATTCAAAAAGTATTCAAAATGTATTCATGAATACAGCTCATATTTAATGTATTTGAATATGAATACGAATACATGTATTCATAACATTCTGTGAATACTGAATACATGTGAATACTTGACAAACTGTATTCGAATACGACTGAATATGAATATTGAATACGAATACCGCAACCCTGATATTAGGATGTTTTTTTCAAGTGCCGTCTGAAACTCAAGTTAGGTGATGGGTTAAAAAGTCATACTGAGTGGCTAATTTGTGCGCGTGTATGTCATATGATAAATAGAATATGAAATGAGTGTTTTTCTCATATAATATTTATGAAACTCGTCCGAATTTTCCGTTTGGGTTCTCCATAGGCTCGCCAAAACTGAAAATTCTTAGACTGGTTTCATAAATATTATATGAGAAGAACACTCTTTCCATATCCTCTATATACTGGGGTAATACCAGATTTTCTGTACACCAAATATTTTATTTACTCACAGTAATAGTATGGTACGGTTGTGATTTCTGGTCCTGGCAAGTTGGGAAGTGTGAAGAAAGAGATTGTACATTTCATCTGTATTAACAGCATGTGAAGGGATACGATTTGATATAGCCATACATGTATCTAACTTATGTCTGAAGGGTAATTCAGTTCCAATTCAGAATGAAACCAATGATACCTCGTTTGGCAGGGCTCATTGAGCCCTTCCAAACAAGGTATGATTGGATGAATTCTGGGCAGTTTTAAGATGAAGGTACATGTACACCTAAAACACATTATTTCGAATCCTCAAACTTCATTTTGTAATATGTCGGATATCATTCTTAAATGACAGACATGATTGATTTTGTGTCTGACATTTTGTCTGGAAGCGCAATAAAAATTATTTTCAGGTCTGAACCTGCATATGAAATTTCATGATGATAGGACAAGAACTAAGGGAATGTAGCCTGTGCTAACAAAAATGTGAACATATTGACAGACTGACAGACTCGCAGACTTCCACACATGTGATGGCAATAGTTTACCTGGACTTTGCCGAGTTAAGCTAAAAATAGCCTGCCCACATGCAATGTTACAAAAATTGGCCTGAAAGACAGAAGATCTAGTTTGTGGAGCCTCAGCAGCTATGAGAATTGGCAGTTGGGTTGGTGTTTTTGGTATGTGACGAAATAGCATCTAAGATGCAAATTTACAATTTATTTTATCCCTTTACCCAACACAAATAGAAGACGACACATGGAAATGAAAGTGTCAATGACACTGCAGCTTAACTTGTCTATGTGTTGTGTTTGATGAAAAGGATAATGTTCAGAGTTTATGAAAGGATTATGAAATAAAACAAGAATTGTGATAATTGAGAATATGTTAATTTCTGTTCCCTGTATGCTATCTTAACGAAACTTCTTGGGTACCTTTGTTATCACCGTGGGATGAGAACGAGTATTTTTGGATGTGGTCCGAAATTCAAGATGGCCACCAGCAACCATTTTGTACCAAAATTAGTGCAATCAGTCTTTTGTACAGAATTTCTGTAGGAATGTTTAGTAACATGGAATTCATGACATATAGTATGGTTTTTTTTCTCATGCAGAAATTATGCAAATTAGATGAACTTTGATTTATTCAGTACTACTTATACACTGTAAGTGCACATGTCAATACGGCTCGAGCTAGAGTCTGTATTTATGAACTGATCTTCACGAAATGTCTTGGGTACCTTTGTTATCACCTTGGGACGAGAACAAGTGTTTCTGGGTGCGGTCCAAAATTCAAGATGGCTGCCAGTGGCCATTTTGTACCGAAATTAGGTCCAATCAGTTTTTTGTCACAACTTCTATGCAGCTCGTATTTATGAACTGATCTTCACAAAACTTCTTGGGTACTTTTGTTTTCACCTTGGGACAGGAATGAGTGTGTTTTGGGGTGCCTTTGTTATCACTGTTCTATGAGAACAAATATTTTGGGGTTCAGTCAGACCCACTCTGGGAAAGATTTCTTTTCTAGTTAAGCATCTGACTGTCACCCACCTTTACAATACTTTACCTATACATTTGTTACAGGCTACGTTCAGTATTTATGTACAGACTGTTACAATACTTTATATGTACCTTTGTTATCAGGTCATTACCTAGATGTTTGTCATTGCTGTGTCACATACTATACATGTACATGTCTTAACAAGTTGAGCTACAGTGTCATTGACACCTTCATTTATACATGTGGGCAAACATAACTTTTTCAAAATGTATTTTTCTGCCTCAATTCTTGATTGATAACTTCTCGATCACAGTAATCTCTGTTACTAACGCTAGTGACGGTAACATGCGGAAATGGAGGGGTTGGGGTGCTGGAAGAGGACACGATCTCACCGGGTCCCTTATCCCACTCCCTAACACATTGTTCAACACATTGTTTTTGTTTGTTGTTTTTCTTAGCTCACCGAAGGGAGCTAAACTTATCACTTGCCGTCCGCCGTCGTCGACTGTCCGGCATCGTGAACATTTTTCAAACGACTTCTCCTCTGAAACCGCTAGGTCGATTTTCTCAAAACTTGGTATGGATGTTCATTACCGTATGTCAATTCAAGTTTGTTCAAATGAAATGGACATGCCCACTTGGGGCTCCATTGGGGGGATAACTCCGATAGCACCCTATGTATATTAAAGAAATTACTAAAAAATCTTCTTCTCCCGCTCAAGTGGGCAGAATCATTTGATATTTGATATACAGCATTATGGGGTAGATCTCATTCAAGTTTGTTCAAATCGGCCCCCCTGGATTCATATTTGGGCTCACTATAGAAGCCCAAATTCAAACTTAGTGCATTTCAGGCAAATTTCTTAAAAAATCTTCTTCTCCAGATCCAGCAGGCAGAATCTTTTGATATTTGGTTTGCAACATTGTGGGGTGGATCTGATTGAAGTTTGTTCAAATCGGCCCCCTGGATTCACATTTGGGCTCAGTATAGAAGCCCGAATTCGAACTTAATGCATTTCAGGCAAACTTCTTAAAAAATCTTCTCCAGATCCAGCAGGCAGAATCTTTTGCTAGTTGGTATGCAACATTGTGGGGTGGATCTGATTCAAGTTTGTTCAAATCGGCCCCCTGGATTCATATTTGGGCTCACTATAGAAGCTCGAATTCAAACTTTGTGCATTTCAGGCAAATTTCTTAAAAAATCTTCTCCAGATCCAGCAGGCAGAATCTTTTGTTATTTGGTATGCAACATTGTGGGGTGGATCTGATTCAAGTTTGTTCAAATTGGCCCCCGGGTTCATATTTAGGCCCAGTATAGGAGCCTAAATTTGAACTTAGTGCATTTCAGGCAAATTTCTTTAAAAATCGTCTTCTCAAGATCCAGCAGGCAGAATCTTTTGATATTGGGTATGCACCATGCTCAGGGGGTGGGGGGGATTCAAGTTTGTTCAAGCCAAGTCCTTGGGTTCATATTTGGGCTCACTGTGGTAGCCCGAATTATAACTTAGTTCAAAATGAGGAATTTTCTTTAAAAATCTTCTTCTTCAGATCCAGCAATGGGAATGTTTTGATATTTGGTATGCAGCATCCTCAGGGGGGTGAGATTCAAGTTTGTTCAAGCCATGGCCCTAGGTCCATATTTGGGCTCACTGTGGTAGCTTGAATTGTAACTTAGTTCGAAATGAGGAATTTTCTTAAAAATCTTCTTCTTCAGATCCAGCAGTCGGAATGTTTTGATATGTGGTGTGAAGCATCCTTAGGGGGTGAGATTCAAGTTTGTTAAAGCCAAGTCCCTGGGTCCATATTTGGGCTCCCTGTGGGAGCCTGAATTATATCTTAGTCAATATGAGGAATTTTTCTTTAAAAATCTTCCTCAGATTCAGCAGTCGGAATGTTTTGATATTTGGCATGCAGCATCCTTAGGGAGTGAGATTCAAGTTTGTTCAAGCCAAGTCCCTGGGTTCATATTTGGGCTCACTGTGGGAGCCCAAATGATAACTAAGTTCAAAATGAGGAATTTTCTTTAAAAATCTTCTTCTTCAGATCCAGCAGATGAATGCTTTTGATATTTGGTATGCAGCAACCCTTAGAGGGGTAAGATTCAAGTTTGTTCAGGCCATGTCCCTAGTTCCATAAAATTTGTCTCTCGTGACTTCATTCCTTTGTAGTGTTGATGAACCATGTCTAACTGAATGTGACCCCAAATACTTCTTTGGACCACTTTGGCCGGTGAGCGATTAAGGCTCCTTGGGGCCTCTTGTTTAATAAATATTTCATTATTTAACCCTTGCCTTACGTACATGTAAACGGAAGACTATGTACATTCACTTGCAGGTACAGCCTGAACAAATTTACAAAATACCTAAAAAATTTTTTTTGCCCTAAAAACACAGGCTGACACTCATTGACAAAGGCTTGTTCCAGTGTGATGTCACAATCCATAATTTTGAGGAAGAGTTTATGGTAGATATAGACCCCATTTTGTGAATGAATCTTATTGAATGCAGGGGTGGAGGTTGGATTCTCAAATGGGGGGGGGGGGGGGGGGGGAATATTATGCGACAGCATGGAATTTCCATGCTTTATTTATGTCCCAAGGAACCAAGTCCAAGCTGGCGGTGGGCCTGAGAGAGGGAGCACCCCTCTCTAGAGTAAGGGTTCAGAGGCCCTCCCACTCAGACAATTTTTAAAAAATCTAGTGCACTGAGTGTCTCGGGTAAAATTTGCTCCCAACTGGACTGGAAGTAACTGTCTGTGAACAGTACCCAAACCGAACTCTGTACGTACAAAGTTTTACCTCAAAAGGGTGTAGCATGCGATAGATGGATGAAAGTATGACCTTTAGCCATCGGTGGTGGATGGAGGGGGGGGGGGGGGGGAGCATTCAGTATTTGATATCAGCTGTGATCAAAGATTTCAAGTTGAGGAAAAGTGAATCAAATTCAATGTTGGCTTGTTTTAGATTGTTGTGGAGAATTTCGTGGATTTGGGGAGGGGGGGGGGGATTATGCCCCCCCCCCTGCCCCATGGCACTCCCTGGCTACACCCTTGCCGTCTTGTTTGAGGCCGAAATGTCCAGACTGAAATGCCAAAATGTCCAGGTCTGTGGGAAAATATCTGCAAACTGTATTCATTTTTAGCATTACTGTTCCAATATTACAGGCCCACCTCTTTTTAGCTCACCTGACTGAAAGTCAGTGTGAGCTATTGCCATCACTTGGCATCCGTCGTCCATCGTATGTTAGCTTTTACAACACAGTCTTCTCCTCAGAAACCAATGGCCCAAATTGAAACATATACGGGCCACATCATCTTTGGGGTATTCTGTTTTAATTTTGTTCAAATGGGGGTCTCCGCCATTTTTTGGGCATGGTCTTAAACCCAGATATGATGAAATTCTTTAAAAATCTTCTCATGAACCACAAGTGGGAATGCTTCGATATTTGGTATGAAACTTCCTCTGGTGTTCAAGATTAAAAGTTGTTCAAAGAAAGTTGATAGGTCCATATTTGGGCTCTCCAGGGGATGGGCTCACTTTTGAGCTCCCTTGAAAATGTCTATTTTAAGAACCAATGGAGTGATTTGAACCAAATTTTATATGTGGCATTAGTTGACCCTAAGTACTTCATTCATGCCCCCCAAATTTTTTGCTGTTCCCCGTGGGAACACCTGGCGCTAAAACTTGAAAAAATTGAAATGTCCAATATTTCCCAAACTGCACGGACTAGAGATTTTGTATTTGGTATGAAGCTTTCTTCTGAGCAGTTGAAACAATTGGACAAAAAAATTGCTGGGGAATCTGTCATATGGTTCATTCAGATTACATTTTCTCCATACCCATAACCTTTACAGTTGCAAGACACTTCATCTCCATTGCCCGTGTGGGGGCACGATGACGCCGTGTACTAAGGCGTACTGCACGTCGATGGTACGCATGTCTTCAACCAATCTAACCCTGCCTGTGCTGCAGTGCGGAGTTCCGATGTTGGGGAGCTGGCAGCTGCTCGTCGTTGCTCGGTGGTTCTCTCCGGGTACTCCGGCTTCCTCCACCCATAAAACTGTCACGGTCATGATTAGCCATTGTGCATAAATATGTGACCTTAAACATCAATAAATAAATAAATAAATAACCTTTACAGTTTAGGACAACTTGGTCCTGGTGAGCGTTTTAGGCTCTCTTGAGCCTCTAATTTTCAGAAGAGTAAATACGTTGCCGTCTGCGTTCGGAATTTTTATACTCGTAAGTTTCAGAATTATACCTACTTGTAAGTTTAATTCTGAAGTCTACTTGTAGAATAAAAGTTTGAATTCCGACACAAGACATTCATTAATTTACCGCTCCCCTATACTGAGGAGGCCTTCACCCCCTGTCCCACAAGTGCCATCAACACCCTCAACAATCCCAATTTTCTCTCTTGTGTAAATAATTAACATTTCCTCACTCGTCTTAACACGGACAGCAAGCTTGTTTATTACCATGGAGACTGAAATAGTTCCACTGCAGTCAATGATTGACAGACTCTATTTATAGGCTGATTGATCTTAATTGCCCTTGATTAACAGGACTCAGATTTTTAATGCACTGTACATGTAATGTAAGGGTTCTTTTCAGTGTCGTTTTACCGATAGCCATATGTGCTAAAAATGACCTTAAACATAAATATTAAATCAATCAATAAATCAATCAATTAATTAATTAATGACAGGTCCATGTCTGTACATAGAATGTGGTGTGAGAACCTAAAATTTGACCAGATGGCTTCTTGTAACCCCCTCATAAAAACAAGCATTTTGTGGTATACTCCCAAAATCACCTGATATACCAGGGCACTTTATTGGAAGCGATGTATCAATTAATCAAACAGATTTCAGGATTTTTGTTCTTCCTTTCCAGTGGCAGATGGTTGGTGATGGTGGCCCGTGTCCATAACACATTTGGGGTCCCAAGATGCAGTATGAAATCTACATGGAGTATATTTTAATGACCCCATAATTTAACCTTTTGAATCCAAAAGACTGCTTTTGTGGTCCAGGATCATTATACAACCTAAATTCATAGAGTAGATAGTTGCTCAGTGACTTTGTGTGGTATACCAGTTAAAATTTTCAACTTGCAGCCACAAAGGCTGCACATTGAAAATATTGATTGGTGTTACCTCAAAGTAACAAATATAGACTCTATCAGTTGTCAGTTGATAGCTCTGAACTGACATGCAATATATATCATCAGGATCCAGAGAAATAAAGGAGCCTCCCCTCCCCCCCCCCCCCTCCCCCCCCCCAAAAAAAAGAAGAAAAATAGAAGATAGAGTTAGAGAGTTTAGATTTTAGAGAAATGAATAAAATACAACCCTTTTGAAGTGAGCCCATGTTGAACTGTGGGGGTCCCAAGTCAATTGGCCACCCTGACCCATAGGACAATCCATGTCTGTTCATTTCTACAAAAGGCCGTAGCAATAAAATAGTTAAAGTGGTTGAAAATTGGGATATTCAAGTTCTTCTCATTCTTATTGTGGGTTTTAAATCTTCTTTCAGATCGTATGATGTATGTTATTCCATTCAGCATGGGTCCAGTGGGCTCGCCACTCAGTAAAATTGGAGTGCAATTAACAGATTCCATGTATGTCATCCTATGCATGAGAATTATGACAAGAGTAACCCCCCACATTTGGAAGATTTTGGGAGATGGTGAATTTGTCAAATGTGTGCACTCTATTGGTTGTCCAAGACCATGTCCACGTAAGTATGCCTGTAGATATAATTTCAAATTCTCAAG
Organism: Pictodentalium vernedei; assembly: GCA_031216915.1. Taxonomy (NCBI): domain Eukaryota; kingdom Metazoa; phylum Mollusca; class Scaphopoda; order Dentaliida; family Dentaliidae; genus Pictodentalium; species Pictodentalium vernedei. Next base: position 645,990,539 of record CM062295.1, on the reverse strand, counting down.
GATTCTTATATGAGTTCAACCAAAAACATGTCTCTGTCACTTGCTTTTTAACTGGTTAAGTGCTAAATTATTTTTAACCCTTTACCAACCGTGACGTTCAAAACCGTCCAGCACTATTCACAAAAATCGCCAATTAATTTTCATTATTTTTTCATTTTTTGTCTCACATAGGTTATGAACCCTCTTTGGAACGAGCTCGTTCCAATGAGGGGTCATAGCCTATGTTTTTGAGACAAAAAATTAGTTATTCAAGAATTTTGTTGGCAAGTGTCGTCTGCTTTTCATGTTAGGTAAAGGGTTAAAGGTGATTTGAAAAATGGGTATTTTCTTCAAAGATACCAAGAAACCAACAAGGGGAGCTTAGTTTAGGAAGATTTTGTTCATGAATAATTGTTTTGCTATAATTTATAGGAGAGTGCCAACAGGCACTCTCCAATAAATTGTAACCAAACAGTCTTATTCAACTTTTTTTTCTTCTGCAGAGAAAACGACAAGCTAATAAAAACAGTGTAAAGCTACTAAAGTGACTTCTAGCTCTTTTCAACAGAGCCATGACAGTGGCTTCTTGCATTCAACCAGTTGAGCCATACAAAAAGAATTATTGTTGAATGTATAACTAATCTGTTCCTTTTTTTCTCACGTTTCTTTTTAAAAACCCTTTGACATCTTTAGGGAAGCTGTTCAACTCTCAACTAACAGTTTACTAAAGCAATGGCCAATTTTTTTATTTTTTATCGTTCTTAAATAATTGGCAACACTTTTTTTATAGTTGTTTGTTTATAATTTCGACTACTTACCATGCTTCACCTGCAGAGAACAGGGATGAGAAATTCTAGCAAACTTGCTGATCTCAGCAAATTGATACTTTTTTTCTTATTATACTTACCAAAGTAACACTAAGTTCCTATCCTCTTCTTTTCTCTCCAGTGAAAAAGAGCCGTTTGTGTAGGGTACACAAAACCTGGTGTCCTGTATCCTGTATAGAAAAGTCATCTCTTGTCCAATTCCCTCCAGTCATGTGCAAAGTAAATTTTCGAAGTTTCAAAGACAAATATGCATGTAAACATGTGAGTGGGGAGATAAGCACATATAAATGATAATCTTATATTGCTGGGAGGGCAATCTTTTTGTGTTACTTTGGTAAGTATAATAAGAAATAAATTTGGCATAAAATTTTAATTTCTTTGAATCTTACCAAAGTAACACAAAGTACCAAATGAACAATAGGTGGAGGGGTATAATGTATTTTGTGCCTGATTAATAGATGTAATGGAGGTCATATTTAAATATGGGAGGGAATTAAATGCTCTAATGACATTTGCCGAGATGACAACAGAATAGAATAGAATAGAATAGAACAGAACACAGAATAGAATCAGGTTTGACTTCAGGAACATGGTCGAAAATGAGGTCTAATGAACTAGCATAATCAGAAGATGGAATATTGTCATACTGTTCATCAGTCAATTCATCACCATCAGTGTCTTTGTCTGTAGTAACATAATCAGTGTGGAGTAAAGAAGACTGAACATCTGGGATGGTTGTATAACTGTCGAAATGCCAAGAGCCACAATTCCATTTTGTGAACGATGAAATAGAGCGTTCAGCCGGTCCCTTGTGGGAACGTAATGATGGAAGAAAACATTTGAGGAAGGAGAGTGAAAACAGATTGAGGAATAACCGACTCTGGTTCCAAACTAGGTGACCTGAATGAAACAGAATAGAGCGTAATCGATGACTGATTGTGTTCTGTGGGAGTTTCTTGAAACAACATTACAAAACTGTCTAGTGTACGAGAAGAACTGTTATTACTCCTGTAGTCCAATAGTTGACGCTCAAAATCTGGTGAAGAATGTTGGATATTACTATCAAAACACCGATCAATCTCGGCAGTACAATATGGAGTATATTGAGCAATATTCTATCGAGAGCCTGACACATATCTATTTGTGCATGATGTATCACACGTCCAAGATTCTGTAGAAAGTGTGGGGTAAGCAGCATGTAATTCAGCAGAGTGAGGACTAACCGACTGCCTGCCTGCAACCTACGCAGGCTTTGTGTATTAACTGGTAGTGTTCAAAATTATTTTTGCTCCCTAAGATTTCTTTGTGCATCTTTGCCTTCGTACAGTTAATGGGAGAGTGCCTACTGCCACTACCCCATAAATTGTAGCAAGGCAAATCCTAACAGATAAAATATTACTTCAAAGATAATATGAAGTACATCCACTGAATATGAAGCCTTTATATTTTGGTACCGGCACTTAAGAATAAAGCCAGCACTCTATCAGTTAATACATCTAGTCGAAAGCATATCCGATGTATTAAAATCAGTATTTGTAGAGTCTACAAGGTACTGAACTGAGGTTGATGATAGCCAGAAATATTTTAAACCTGGCCTTCATGGATAGTTTATTGACTATCAACCTCAGTGTGTGAGCCTAATTCGGTGTTTCTAAACATATTGGAACAGATTACACCCCCATATGTGTCTTTGCCAAATACTATGCTCAAACTTGAGGTCCGTAGACCTCTGCCTGAGACTGGTAGATTCACAAAGTCAGAGATCCCTGATACAGGAATGCCTGAATCTACCTTTGATAGTGCTACAGAGTCTATATTAACCCTTTACCTAACGAATCACCTGCATCCTCCCTCGTAATATGCAAATTGAGCAGTTGAAAAAATTAAATTTTTCAAAATATTTCAACAAAACCATATCATGTGACCCTTCATTGGAACGAGCTCATTGAGCTCGTTCCAATGAGGGATCACATGATATGGTTTTGTTGAAATTTTTTGAAAAATTAAAAAAAATGATTTAAAATAATAAATTTTGATAACGTCTGCGTTGGGTAAAGGGTTAACTGGTAGAGAGCTAAATTATTTTTCAAGGATGCTTTGTAACATGAGTATTTTTTTCAAAGATACAATCTACAAGCAATGGGAACCTTAATTTAGCAAGGTTTTCTTTATAAATAATTGTTTTGTTATGATTTATTGGAGAGTATCTGTTGGCACTCTCCAATCAATGGTAACAAAACAATTTAATATGAACATTTTTTTTCCACTACTGCACAAATAACAAGGTAATGCATACAATGTAAAGCCACTAAAGTGACTTTCAGCACTTTTCAGTAGACCCCCTCATAATGGTGTCTAGCACTCTACCAGTTAAGAACAGAGTTTTTCACCTACCCTAGTCTCATGGCCTGATGACACATGTGATTGATAGAGACATTTTGTGAATCTATCTGAATAAAAACTTGTGTCATTGGACTCAGAGCTAGTGCCATCAATAAACCTGTTTACCTGTGTAGAATCCAACATTGATGGCTTGGAAACGGTTTCATGACCTGAAACGATATAATCATTGTTAATATCAACAATATGATCATTAATAGATGACGATGCCTATGAGATCGGTAAAGCCTTGTGTGTGAAAATCATTGCAGGAGATACGATCTATGTGATTGTCGTCAACATGCTTCTTTCTATTGCATTTGTTATAGGAAGCAGTTCAAGGCGTCTTTGACACAGGAACCTGAAAATATATCAAAATAAATAACATTTTTTCTGTTCATGCATTTTCAGGCCAAATGATTGGCTAAAGTATTCCTTTTTTTTCTTTTCATAACACAGTGAACTAAAAAAACGTAGTTAGGCCTGCCCTAAACCACACCCCCAATATCTGTCTTAAAAATTACACTGCACAGTGTAAATGGAAAAGAACCCCTGCACTCTCATATATTTGTTTCAACATGAAAAGTAATTAATATTTATCTTATCATTAAAAAGAAATTCAAAATAAAATTTAATAAACAATGAAATCCTTATGCTTTTTATTCTATATTCAATTTGATTATATAGAACAGGTGATCATCTGTGTTATCATTTTACCCAAATCAAATGTAAACAGTGGCTGGTCATATCGATCCACCAACGAAATCAAAACTTTCCAATTTCCATATAGCCTGAATGAACTCTTTCTGAGACACAGTTCACCAACTTCATGTTATAGTCCAGGCACATTAGACATAAAAATGAGAAAGAAAGGAAAAAAATCGGAGAAAGCTGATTTTTTTTATATGTTTCCGGGACACACATTGCGGATAAAGTGTGAAAAGTCCCCGCGAATCCGAGTTGAGCTTTTTTAGTTATAGCGTTTTTTTGATGAAAAAAAAAATTCGACCCAGCTCCATATTTCTCATTCTTATTTGCCTTAGTAGGGTGAGAATCATAAATATCGTGCTGAATTATATTGAGAATACATATCCCCAACAGAAAATGCCAACTTTGTACCAATCCTCACACTCAATGGTGAAATATTCACGAAAATGTACAAAATTACGAAAAAAATTTATTGTTTTCATACACACAACGGTACACAACGTCCATTAAATCAAATCTACGACTACTTTGGGAGTTAAATTATATATCAAAAATTGCTGAAAAGCAGTGGCTTTATAATGATATATAACAATAGTCATTTATTCCATAATGAACTGGTGAAACGTGTGAAATATTAACCATACCCCCTAAACTCAAATTCAAACGGCATCGACTTTTCTCATTCAAATACTGTATTATAGCATCATTGTTTCAATTTCCATGTTCGATTAAATCACATAATGTGGTGTTCGCCTACACTCAAGATGCATTGGCAGTGACGTTTGACCAACCACTTTATATCAAAGCAGTGGAGATTGTGTCTTCGTCAGATAAGTTGACAAAAGTTTTCGTTAGACTTGGCGGCTTCCATATGATTATGTCATATTTAGGGGCAATTGGTTCGATCATGGCTGGTAGCGGCTTGGATGAACTTTGGGGGACTGTTTATGCTGGTTGGTCAATCCATCATTTGATCAGTGGTCATGCATATTCAAGAGCAGTTTGTGCCCATTTGCTAACACAAATTGCCATTACAAAACTTGTGTTTGAAGAAAGCCGAACACTAGATAACATAGACTGCACAGAAGTCAATGAAATATTCTGTGGACTTGCCAGAGGTGACTGTACAACAGCTGACGCTGTCAATCAAGAAAGTGTCAACCATCTACTGTCAAAATTACACGAACTGCTCCAGAATGCGTCCGTAGGACGCACAGGAAAGCTTTGGGTACAATACTACGAGCAAATAGGTCTTCTCCAGTTGTTCTTGAGAGCAGAGCGCACAGGCGACTGGGAACTCCACACATATTGTGTTCGCAATATGATTCCAGTATTTCACGCAGGTGGTCATTTTGCATACGCAAAAAGTTCTCATCTCTATTTGCAGCAGATGAATGAGCTAACAGAAATAATGCAACAGGATGATTTGAAGTTGTTCACTGAGAAAGGTTACTTTACCATAAGGCGCTCAGATAAATTCTGGGACGGCATATATTCTGATCAGACCATAGAGCAGTGTTTAATGAGAATGTTCAAGCTCCCTGGTGGTCTCACACATGGCAGGGGAATAACCGATAGCACTGTTGCAAAATGGGTACATGGACTACCTCTTTGCCTTCCGATATGTAATGCTCTCGAAAATTTTGTTCATGTTCACACTGGTCATGGCGAACAACATCGGGATCTCCGTCAAAGTTCACAATTGACTGATGCCAATGATATCACCAAAGTATTGAACTGGCTCAGAGTGCATTCCCCCTTTCAGAATAGAGATCCACTACAATTAGTCTCTATAGCGACTGGGCTTGTGGCCGACGAAACTGTGAACTGTGACCAAGTTCGCAAAATTGGTGAATGTTGCGTATCGAATGTTGTAAGCAAAACGTTCAACAGCATCAAACTACGACGTGTTGACACTGTGAAGTCTTTCGCATCGATGGCAAATAGCATCAAAGTCCGTGGAAGTAAGGTAGTGATTGACCCCACAATTCTGTTCAACCGCATCACATGTGTTATTCAGTCACAAGCAGAGATGGAAGAGTATCTCAAATATGAACTCTCCCCGAAACCACCAGCATTGTTTGATTCTGCTGGAATGAGGAAGACACAGAAAAGCACGCTTGGTAAGATCCTCAAAACATACGGTTCCGAGCAAACTAAAATCCCAGGACATTCTCTGTTTGTTGTAGATGGTGGATTTTTATTGAGGGCAGTTGTATGGCCTAAACAGTCATCATATAAGGACATATGTACATCATATTCCAATTATCTAGTGAGACATTTTGGGGCGAACGTCGTGGTTGTTTTTGATGGTTATGCTTGTACAATGTCGACAAAGGGCATGGAACAAGCCCATAGATCTAAAGACAGGTATTCCATTGATATCAATATCTCACCCGAGTTACCAGCCACCACACCCCAATCCGATTTCCTTGCAAATGCCAAGAACAAAACCCAACTGATCGATCTTCTAATGCAGGAGCTATCTGCTATCAATATTCAGTCCAAGCAGGCCGAGGCTGATGCTGATGTACTGATAGCCGAAACTGCACTTGACATCGCTCAAGATGACAACAATGTTGTCGTTGTGGGAACAGACACAGACTTGTTAGTCATTCTTACCTCTCGAGTTCAACCGGGATGTAATATTCACATGATGTATTCCATTACCCCAAACTTACTAGTTTCAGTTAGTGAAATAGCAACCAAAATGGGTGACCATAGAAGCAACCTCCTTGTAGCACATTCTATAAGTGGTTGTGACACTACTTCTGCACTCTTTCGAGTTGGTAAGAAGAAAGTATTCAGTACAATTGTCTCCGATGTTACTAGCGACTCACAACAGTATGTCAACACAATTTTGGCAGATGACAGTACACCAAGTGCAGTAGCCGCTGCCGGGGAACAACTTCTCCTGATCTTATACGGGAGTAAAACTGTTTCCTCTCTCGACCAATATAGATATGTCACTTACAAGCGTTATGTAACAAAATCTAAACTGAATAAACCCATCGACCTAGCCTCACTCCCACCAAGCAGCGATGCTTCACAACAACATGTCTACAGATGTTATCTCCAGGTCCAACAATGGCTGGGCACTTCGCTTCCTCCGACGGATTGGGGGTGGTCGCTAGACAATGGACTTCTTGTACCGACTGCAGCCACAAAGCCATGTGCCCCCGATAACCTACTGAATCTGATCAGTTGTGGTTGCAAGAGTGCTTGTACAAAAAGGTGTGGGTGTAAGAAGGCAGGACTCTCTTGCTCAGGTTTGTGTAATTGCAGTTTTGATTCTTGTAACAACCACAGAAACACTGTCCTGTCGGAAATTTCTGAGTTCGATGAATAATATGTATATAGGTCATGTCATTTCTGTATATAGCGTTGATAATAGTCAATGTAACTTAATCCATGTTGATTGATTTGTACATTCTGTAAATATTATTTATTGATTTTTGTACATTCTGTAAATATTATTTATTGATCTAATGCTGCCAGACACAGACGTGTCTGTTCGGTCCCAAGCCCGAAAATAGTTGAGTTCTCATGCTGACGAATTTTATGCCAAAAGGGGAACTCGGCCAGAAGCAGAGGGGGTCTTCCATAATGTCTATTTTGTAAGCAATGATAAAAGTCTTCAAATGGTAGTGGATTTTTTATCGTCTGTCCAACTAACATCCCGTTCTGTACTACGACCCTTTGGGCAAATCCGTTAGGAAAATCGTCATTTTTTGCGTAAATCCGATACTTTTTTGTGAATTTTCAATAATTTTTCGCAGAAATTGTCTCAGAATGCACATTTTCCTCTAGGTAAATGTATATTAGACATTATGTAGCTCGAAATACGCGTAAACAAAAAATACAGTTGGATCAATTCGAGGTTACAAAGTTCGTGCGATTTTTTAAAATTTTTTTCAAACGCATTTTCAAAAAAAGGCTGTAGAAAAAAAACCTCAACTGGGATTTTAAGGGACTTTTGTTTAATCGTTCAGTGACATGTACTCGACATTCCCTGAAAAAATCAGCTTTCTCCGATTTTTTTCCCTAGTGAAACCTAATGTTCTTGGGCTATCATATCAAACTCCACATTTATAAACTATGTTTTCAATTTCTCAGGAAATGGTCCAAATCAGAATTAAATTTAACTAAGTGTTGCTTTGAATTACAGCACCCTCCCGTCAAGTGGAAAAGGAGATTGAAGTTTTGTTTGGATGCAGCCAATGACATTCCTTTTAACTTATGCAATTCATTGGTCAATAAAAATTTTAATGACACAAGAACATGTTCAGTGAAATGTATCGTTATTTCAAACAGAATTTTAGAAAACTATCTCTCTTTTATTCAGTTATCACTAGAAAACCAATTCACTTACCACATCTGGATGACAAACAACAAAGGTGGTCCATACACTGAAAGTTCGGAGACAGGAAGTGGCCAAGAAATAGTACATTTTGATCCAAAACCTAGTTGCAAAATGAAAAGGTCTATGGGAGATCCTCTACAAACGATTCTCATTTTGTTCACGTTGGATGAAAAACATGGCCGCCAGAGGCATTCTTAGATTCTGATTGGTGGATTTTCATCTTCTCCTCTGAAACTCCCAAGCTAAATGTTTTGATACTTCACATATGTGATGACTGGGACCCCCTCTACCAACGATCCTCATTTAATGTTAATCAGGTTGTAAACATAGCCACAATTGCAGCTTATAGTTACTATAGAAACCCTATGGGAAATCACATTTTCATCTTCTTCTTTGGAACAACTGAGCCGATGTGAACCAAACTTAGCAGGAATTGTCTATGAGAGGATGGAAATATGTGCCCACCAGAGGCTATATTCTAATGCTTAAGCCAATGCCTCTCCTGTCTGCATGAAGATCGGTACTGTCAGCAAAATATTTGTTTTTTGAGGATCTGGTAAGGGTTGGTTTCAGTTTTCTCCACTGAGAACTGGGAAAAAACCCAAAATATTGTGTATTCAGTACGAGTCAAAATAAGCTGTAGCATAATTGCAATAAACTAAGTAAACTGCTGCTCCTGCACTGACAAGATCAGAATCTGACATTTTATGGAAAGCTATCAGTGAGAACTTTCCAGAAAAATGATGTCAGCTTCTGGTCTTATCAGTGTAGGAAGAGAAAGATATATAGTTTATAGGATTATCCTACACAATGTATTTTGACTTGTACTACTGTAAACAATTGCAACTGTATGTTGATTATTAGTGTCAAGTCACTTATCAGAAATTACTGAGTGATGACAGGTGTTTGGAAAACCAGAAAAGTTTTTTGTTTATATTCACTTCCCATCATGTCAGCTTAGATGACAGTAATTATATATATCTCTTAAGATATGACAAAATTGGAGTAAAATGTGTTTCCTGTAACCCTTTACCTATCCAAAGCTATTTTGAAAGAGAATACTACTGTCTGTGAAAATTGTAATTTTCAAAATATTTAACCTTTTACTGATTTTTTTTTGTCCTTTTACTGATTTTTTTTTTGTTGACACAGAATTCATAAATGTGTGCATTTTCAAGAAAATCTTCTTTGAAACTATAAGGCCAAATGGTTTGAAAACTTAGTCGGACTGATGACTGTAACCCCTCTACCAATGATCCTCATTTTAATCTTCATCGGGGTGCAATTATGGCTGCAATTGTGGCTTATAGTTACTATAGAAACCCTATAGGAAATCACATTTTCATCATCTTCACTGAAAGTACTGAGCCAATGTGAACCAGACTTGGCAGGCATGGTCTATGAGTGGTTCTCTACAACTGTTACTCATTTTATTCCTGTTGGGTGAAAAAATGTGGCCTCCAGAAGCATTTTTGATTCTGATTGGTCAATTTTGAAAAACTCTTCTACTCTGAAACCACATGGCCAAATGTTTTGAAATTTTGAATGGTTGATGACTGGGACACCCTCTACTAATGATCCTCATTTAATTTTGACCATTTTGCAAACATGGCCACAATTGCAGTTTATAGTTATAATAGAAAAACTGTAGGGGAAATCACATTTTCATTTTCTCTCTGGAACTACTGAGCTGACGTGAACCAAAACTTGGCAAGAATGGTCTATAGGAGGCCCTCTACAAACGATCCTCTTTTTTGTTCCTGTTGGTTGGGAAACATTATGGCCACCAAAGACATTCTATGATTCTGTTTGGTGGATTCAAATGTTTTGAAACTTCACGTCATTGAAGACTGGGACACCTTCTACCAATGATCCTCTTGTAATTTTGATGTAATGTTGCAAATATGGCCACAATTCAGCTCATAGTTACCATGGAAAGACTATGGGAAATCACATTTTTATATGTGGTTCCAGGTGAGCGATTACATGCTCTGTAGAGCCTCTAGTTCATCTTCTTCTCGGGACCTACTGAGCCAATAGTCCGGTTTGAACCAAATTTGGTATGTGGTATTATTGGATCATAAGTAGTTGACTCATGGAAAAAAAATAAATTCCCGCAGCACCATGGGAACCTTGGGAGCTAAAAATTGAAATATTTTCAAATGCCCATATTTTCCAAACCACACGGAACAGAGAGCTGTTATTTAGATTGAAACATCCTTAGGACCAGAAGAATTGAATGGTAAAAAAAAATTGCATCGGTTTAGTGTTGAAGCGATTGGTAATTTTCGGAAGTCGACGGGAGTAATCGACTCAAAGTCGACTAGTAAGGGGACAAGATTTCAGTGAGAATTACGTCTTTGCATTCGTTTTGTATGCTATTTCGTGGTTTTTTAGCTGCGACTAGCAGCTCTATAAGTGGCAATGTCGGTCTGTCTGTCGGTCTCTGTCGGTCGGTCTGTCTGTGACCAACGAGTTTCAAAACTCAATAACTTTTGAAATACTTGATGGAATGACTTTATATTTGGCATGTAAGTGTATCTTATTGATGTCTAGCCACTGTTCAATGCATGTGTTGTTCCAAATATTTTTCTTGGAGTTATGGCCCTTGATGAACTTAGAATTTTGTGACCAACGCGTTTCTAAAAGAATAACTTCAAACTACTTGGTGGAATGACTTCATATTTGGTATCCAAGTGTATCTTATTGATGTCTAGCCCTGTCGGTCTGCCGGTCGGTCTGTCGGTCTGTCGGTCTGTCAGTCGGTCGGTCTGTCTGTCTGTGACCAACGAGTTTCAAAACTCAATAACTTTTGAAATACTTGATGGGATGACTTTATATTTGGCATGTAAGTGTATCTTATTGATGTCTAATGACTGTTCAATGCATGTGTTGTTCCAAATATTTTTCTTGGAGTTATGGCCCGTCGGTCGGTCTGTCGGTTGGTCTGTCTGTGACCAATGAGTTTCAAAACTCAATAACTTTTGAAATGCTTAATGGAATGACTTTATATTTGGCATGTAAGTGTATCTTATTGATGTCTAGCCACTGTTCAATGCATGTGTTGTTCCAAATATTTTTCTTGGAGTTATGGCCCGTCGGTCGGTCTGTCTGTGACCAATGAGTTTCAAAACTCAATAACTTTTGAAATACTTGATGGAATGACTTTATATTTGGCATGTAAGTGTATCTTATTGATGTCTAGCCACTGTTCAATGCATATGTTGTTCCAAATATTTTTAGCTGCGACTAGCAGGTCTATAAGTGGCAGTGTCGGTCAGTCTGTCTGTCGGTCTGTCTGACGATCTGTCGGTCGGTCTGTCGGTCGGTCTGTCTGTGACCAACGAGTTTGTCTGTGACCAACGAGTTTGTGACCAACGAGTTTCAAAACTCAATAACTTTTGAAATACTTGATCGAATGACTTTTTATTTGGCATGTAAGTGTATCTTATTGATGTCTAGCCACTGTTCCATGCATGTGTTGTTCCAAATATTTTTCTTGGAGTATGGCCCTTGATGAACTTAGAATTTTGTGAGATTACACCACCCGTCGCAGCTAAGGCATCGATGTCACGATTTTTTCGAAATTCGAGGTAAATACCAAATGGCAAACGTGATTGCGTCATAAGATTAATACAATTAAATTTGCCAGGAACCTTTTTCCATGAAAAAAACAATCTAATTATGTGAAAACTGAAAGACAATATTTACAATATTAGTTGTGGAAGTCTGCAGAGAATTCAAAGTGGAAAGTTGGAACAAGTTGCAAAGTTATGCAAACAAAAGTTCTGAATTGTTTTCCAGCCACCAGCTGTGCACTTTTAACTTCAAAGTGCATAGCTGATGGACGGTGCAACAATTGACAACCCATTTGAAACTTGTTCCTGCTGAAGGCTTTAATACAGATAAGTGCGAGTCGTGAAGGTAAAGTGCTAAATTTAAACTCAAATTTTTCGTCGACTGTGATGCATTCGATGTCACTTTGTCAAACCGCAAAACACAAATACTGACGAGACAGCAATTTCGGGATGTGCAGTCTAAAAGAAAATCAGGGAGCATTCGCTGCCATTCCCAATGTCTTTGAAGTCACGCATCAATGAAAATGAAATGCGCTGGCACTTATTGGTTTTTGTGTAATGTTCGTGCATGTCGCATTGCCTAAAACAAAGTCACTACATTGTCGGTATCACCATAGGGTAATAACAGCATTGTAAGAAGTGTTTTTCGGGAGCGGGGTTACACAGTTAGAACAGAGAATTTACTTATGCGGCATGGATATTTTACTTATCTGCATATATATGCTGACAACCACCATCTCGTTTCAACACTTCATCGGTTATGTTAGTGTGTTCTGTAATGGGCTTCGAAAAAATGCTGAGTTATCATATTTGGAAAAATTTTTAAAAATCTTTTCTCCAGAACCAATCATCAGAATCTTTTGATATTCGGTATACAGCATTCATAGGGGGGTCAGATACAAGTTTGTTAAAATAAAGCCCATTGGTTCATATTTGGGCTCAATGCAGGAGCCCAAATTTTTAACTTAGGGTAATGTGGGGAATATTCTTCAAAAATCTTCTTCTTCTGAACCACCAGTCAGAATCTTTTAATGTTTGGTATACATCATTGTTATGAGGGTCAGATTCAAGTTTGTTCAATTCGAGTGCCTGGGTTAATATTTGGGCTCCATATGGGAACCTGAAATTTAACTTAGTACAATATGAGAGAATTTCTTCAAAAATCTTTTTCTTCAGATCCACTAGTCAGAATGCTTTCATATTTGGTATACAACATCTCTAGGGGGTTCAGATTCAATTATGTTCAAACCGGATCTGTAAGTTAATATTTGGGCTCGCTCTGAATTTTCATAGCAACAATACTGTGATTGACTCCAGTTTGTTTATTGGCAGCCATTTGGGAGCGCTGTGGTGTCACGATAACCGGTTCTCGTCAGATCACCGAAATTAAGCAATGTCGAGCGTGGTTAGTAGTTGGATGGGTGACCATTTCAGCGACTGATTCGCGCTCCCGCATTGTGTCCACCCTGATTGTCCACATGGGGGCACGATGACGCCATGTACTAAGACATATTGCATGTCGATGGTGTACATGTCTTCAACCAATCTCACCCTGCCTGTGCTGCAGTGTGGAGTTACGATGTTGGGGAGATGGCAGCTGCTCGTCGTTGCTCGGTGGTTCTCTCCGGGTACTCCGGTTTCCTCCACCCATAAAACTCTCACGGTCATGATTAGCCATTGTGCATAAGTATGTGACCTTAAACACCAATAAATAAATTGGCAGCCATTTTGAAATATTATTTGCACACAAATATCCAGCTCGTACTTTACTGATTTGCGGATTTCACACAGTGTTTTTACCAATTTGTTCTACACCACGCCTGTATATATACATATTTGTTATCTGCACAGGTAGTTCTTCCAAGTCGGCGTTTTGCTTTCTGTTTTTTTTTTGTTATTTCACATTTTAATTTACAAGGTTTATACCAGCCACACTACCATATTCAGTCGTGTTACCTCCGGACCCGGCCAGTGCGATCCATACCTGTGTCACCACCGACACGATTGCACTTTACCTGCACACGATTCCTTCTACCCACCATGTACCATTGTAGAAATATATACTGGTAGACCTACACCAGTTTGCCACAGTCGACCTACGATGGCAAGATATAATTTTTCAAAGCACGATTGAGCCTATATATATCAGCTCTCGGCGCTCAGATCGATTCCACACTATAACTACCAATAGTGTATTTACACTCTCAATAGTACGAGCTCCCGTAGCAAAAACTATTTCCTGTTTGTCAACGGTTCTTGACTAACAATAACGCCATTCCGTTGGGTTGTGACATAATCCGACCCTACTCTCATGGCTGCCACACCTGAATGATTGGCGCCACCTATCCTGACCCATAGGATTGTGAATTGGACTACCAAAGAGACTCATATTTACTTGAATCCGATGCTGTAACATTATCACAATAATAACAACAGATCTCTGTATTTGTTTGTTTGATAAGACTGTATTAGCCGAAACCTTGGTTACACATTGCGGAAGCTAATTCAGGACAAATACGAATAGAGGTCCACCTAACTGACCTAACCGCATTTCCACCATGGAATCAGTACACCCTGAAACACACCGTAAACTCAGACTACAGCTCCATAACACTCGGGAGACACATGTTTCGAGAATCGGATGCACACCCTGAACACCACATTTACTAACAATGCAACTAACAAAACGTCGTACCAGCTGATCTTCCCATGCTTCCCAGAATCAACCCACCGGGTGATTTTACCAGTGGACACTGCAATAGGTCCCCTGAACACACAGGGTCTGCTATCGACTCACCGAGTGACAATACCCCTATCCAATCAGGGGCATGCATCCGGGGATCAGGCCAATGTGCTCCTACCAGTGATGCTCATTCATTCACAGGCCATCATATCCTATGCACCTCAGATGCGCCTCCGCGCGAATAGCTCACGAGTGGCTTTACATGTCAAACATACCCAGAATCAGCATATATGACGTCGAATGGAACGACATTCCAACCCTACTGCATGGGCGACACGGCTAGCTATACTGAGCTCTGAACCTTCAACCTAATAACTTTATAAGGGCTGACCTCAAGTCTTTCTATTGAAGCTAACCTAGGGTCTTCCTATGGTGACCATATATTAAAAGACTAATCCCGGTACCACTCTACCATCTACCAACACAGGATAACCAAAAACCACAAGTTAACAGAACCAACCCCTTCTCTTACATTTGTGGATCTGGGCCATGTAATCCCACAATATATTGAACATGGCATTCCGTGGGCAACCTGAACATGGACTCATTATGTACTCCTAAAATTAGCTCCCCCCCTCACCCCCACCCCCACCCCCCCCACCCCCCACCACCCCCCACCCCCCTCCCCACCGGGAGCCTGGCTTACACGGACTGGGCTACCATGGCCCTCTCCATTTCGCACTGCTGTTACATGACCGCACCCGAAGCTTGAGGGCGAGCCTAGTGGCTACTATGTCCCTTAATAATTTTAATTTTGATTGCTATTATTCATGTATCTTAATCTATACTATATTTTAGAATGCCTGTATGTATGTATGTATGTATGTCTGTCCACTATAGAAAAGAATATGGGGCCACCCCGAGTGTCCAAAATGGATCTATGCTAGTTATATATATATTTGTTGTGGAGTTTGGAGGACTGATATCGACTTTAGTCGATGCACTCCTGCGGACTCTTGTCATTCTTGTATTCACTGGGATGACTGATGTTGGAGTCGGGTGTCACGGTACTTTGTTGGTGATGAAGTTCTGTTTCCAGGCCTCTCACCACGTTATAATTCATTTTGTCAGTTTCTATTTCAGAGGAACATGAACAAGGTGATGATATTCTGGCACTCATCCAAGTGTGCCACCGTCGTCGTGCTCCGTGGAGCATATAGAGCTAGTTGCAGTGCTCATTATTGCAAGAGTTAGGGCCTTTTGGTAAGGGTTTTAATCTCTTGCAAGCAGCTAGCTCGACCGGTGAAGCAGTACTGCGTCCGTGGGTGCCGTGATGCCGGGTAAGTCCGTTGCGGTCGAAGGAAGTGTAGATTTGGGTAGAGCGAGCACTTAAATATAAATATCTCACCCAGCAACGACGACAGCCACTCGGGACGCTCTGTTTAGTCTGCAGCCGGGGTCGGCTTCAGTCACAGCTTCCTCCACTACGTTTCACAAGCCGAAATGAAGTTTTCTTGTTGGAAACTTGCACGAGACGGAGCATATGTCTGCCTGCGGTTCGGGATGCTCCGTCTAGTCTGCAGCTGGGGACGGCTTCAGTCACCGCTTCCTCCGCTACGTTATTTAAGCACACACAACCGCATCCTAGCTACCTGACTTCGGATATCCAGCCTGCTACATGGCTTCGCTCGTGAAGTCGAACCATCCAGTAGCTAGGGAGATGAGGCCTCGATCATCGGTACGTTCGGAGAAGAGATCCACCTCCGACACACGCGTTTAAGAAACGGAAGACCGCAGCTCCTCAGGCCTCAATGACGGACTTGCTGACGCAGATTGCGCAGCTGATCGCAGCACTCAGCAAGTGCAGGTGCAGCCTCCCTCAGACTCAGAACCTGAGCTGTCGGGGGGTGCTGGGTCGGTCCAGTCGTCTGTTCACGCAGATGCAATGGACTGAGATTTGCAATTGACTCTCTTGGATGGTAAAAGGGATAAGGAAGAGGATTACCCTTCCCTTTCGGAACAGCACATGGTTGCGATGGATTTCATCCATCAATACTACCCTGAATTTGTTCCACCGAATCAGAATGCTGCGATGATGAGAGAAACTGCAGACTTTATCCGGACAAAGGAGGAAGTCCTTTCTTTTCCGGTTCAGTCTAGGCAGGTGTTGCAGGCCTTCGGCCATATAGACACTGCCGTATTTAACCTCTTGAGTGAGAGGAAGAAGGCGGTTTCTTATTTTCATCTTCCATATACATACCCTTTCTTGGACCACGTTCCTTTAAAACGGTCGGAGAAGATGTTCAAAGAGTTCCACTGTGTTTGGATCAGCAGGCCGGGGATCTAGAGGTATCCTTACCTGCATCATTCACTATTTGCGCAAACACAATCGAGACAGCAATTTCTTCAAATGCCTGTGTCTTAACGCAGATCACCTTACAAGAGCTATGGTGCAATATCTCAACAGAAAGGAATTTGAGGACTTTCGTACCTCTCTTAGAGTTCTTTCCAGGGCAATTATATATACCACATATAACTCCGCCCTAACAGTGGCTAATCTGGATTTAATTAGACATGATGCTGCCCTTGCATCATCATCACTTATAGATGACAAGGAGAAAAGCTCTCTCCGAGTCGCTCCGGTCTCAGGACATACTATTTTCGACGACAAGCTTTCGTTAGTCTATGAACAGGCTGCTAAGAAAGCGTCTAGTGCTCTCAACAGACAAATGTAAAGGAGGGTGTTCCAGGCAAAATCGTCAAAGAGAAACCCCTCATGAGGGTACAAGAAACCCTTTTATAATTACTCTGGTGGTCGTCAGTATAGCGACTCGGGAAGGGGCGTAGGTCTGAACGGGACTATTGGTCAGGCGCCCCTAAGCCGACAGGACGAGGTTCTTCGCGAGGAGGACGTGGTTTCTCCTCCTGTAAGCCTCGCAGGTCATACAGGTGATGGTTAAGACCTCTATTGCTTACCAGTTGGCGGAAGGTTATTAAGCCTCATGAAAAACTGAATAACAATCATGGAAGATCAGTGGGTGAGAAGTGTAGTCTCGGAAGGCCTACGGCTATCATTCCGAGCAAAACCCCCTCTAACAGGATGTCCGGGTTGGACAAATCTTCCGTCAGATCCATGCAGAAGTCTCTCCTAGCAGAGGTACAGGCTCTCTTATCAAAGGAAGCATCAGAGGTCATTGAGAATCAGGATTCTCAAGGTTTTTAGTCACCTGTTCCTCATACCGAAGCCAGGCGGCTCGTTCCGACCGGTATTCGACTTGAGCTGGATAAACAAGCTTATCGTAGCTCCAAAGTTCTCTATGGAGACCATTCGGTCAGTAAGGGCGAGCATTTGAGGGAACGACTATGCGGCAAGCATGGATCTAAAGGATGCCTACTTTCATGTCCTCGTACATCCGGCATTCAGAAAGTACCTGCGGTTCACCGTTCAAGGGACAGTGTATCAGTTCCGAGTGATGTGCTTCAGTCTGAATGTGGTGCCCTGGGCTTTCACTCTAATAATGAACTCGGTAATGTCTTACTTCCAAGCTCATTTGTCTGCGGTATCGTCGGCTTACTTGGATAACATTTTTCAGAGATACAGCAACAAAACTACTCTTCAGAACGTTCAGAGTCTGCTTCTTTTGCTCCGATGTCTCGGCTTCATCGAAAACGAGAAGAAGTCAGATCTTCATTTGGAAATGAGTTTCGAGACTCACAAGAATCTGGTTTGTCTACCGATATCCAGAGCGAAATTAGTCAGTTGTTATGCTCACTTTTGTCTACTCTCAGACGCATTAACAGCGAGGGAATTTATGCAACTGATGGGGTTGTGCGCAGTGGCTGCAGATCTTACTCCGATGGGTCCTTTGCACACATGCCCCCTCCAGATTTTCTTTACTCAGAACTGGAGTGTGAAGGCGCATTTGCTCGAGACAAGTATTGTTTTAACAGACCTGGTAAAACAAAAGGTCCAGATTTGGGCAGATATTCAGTGGTTAACTCAGGGAGTTCCGCTGCAGCTGCCGGATACGGCTTTCATGATTATGACGGATGTGAGTCAAACAGGTTGAGGCACGACCCTGATCCCGACAGACTTGAGGTGTCAGCATCTTTGCGACCCTCGGTTCCTAGAGAAACACATAAACATCAAAGAGATGATGTCAGTTTGGTTAGCGCTACAACATTGGATTAACATTATAGCGGACGCTCATGTACAGATACTGTCTGACAATTCAACAGTAGTAGCGTACATCATGAACCAAGGAGGCACTCATTCAATTCCGTTTCGCGAACTAATGGAGAAAATTCTTCTGTATGTCATGAATCATCATGTTCAACTATCTGTCCGTCATATACTGGGTCGTCTGAACGTACTAGCAGACTCGCTCTCTAGGAAAGGTCGCTTGTTGCCAATGGAGTGGACATGCAACAGGAGGTTATTCAGACAGATTTCCTACCAGTGGGATCGACCTATGATAGATTTGTTTGCGACACACCTCAACAATCAGTTGCAGACGTACATGTCGCCATGTCCCGACCATCGAGCGTACGCAGTAACCACCAACGGAATGGTAGGATATGCGTATCCTCCAACTCCGTTGATTCATCAGATTCTGTTAAAAATCAAACAGTCTCGATGCAAGATTTTGCTAGTAGCATCTCCGTCGTCACAGAAACCGTGGTTCAATCTTCTCAGGTGTCTGTTGTGGGATGTTCCCCGGAAGCTTTCTCCGCAAGAGGACCTTCTTTATCAGGGGAAGTCACGCACACTGCATCACAACCCGGAAGGTCTCAGCCTTCACGTATTTCCATTGTGCCGTCCTTCTTGCACGGCAAGCAATTTACAGGACGAGCAGTGGATGCAATTTCCAACTGCAGGAGGTCCTCCTCTTCACTGAATTACGCAGCAAAGTGGAAGGTTTTCTTCCGTTAGTGTAAGGATCATTCTATAGATGTCTATGATTCGTCCGTAGTGGATATTGCCAATTTTCTGGTCTACCTGTTTGACGTTCTCAAACTGCTACCCGTCACTATTAAGGGCTATAGGTCTATGTTATCGGACACTTATGCTCATCATGATAGCTTGGCAATTGGATCTAATGCTTCATTATCCAAATTAGTTACAAATTTCTCTATAAATAGACCTAGGTACCCTCAGATTATTTCCTAAGTGGAATTTGGCTTGGGTTCTGTTGAAGCTTAAGGAAGCTCCGTTTGAGCCGTTGGATGATGTAGAGTTCAAATTCTTGACCTATAAAACAGCAGTTCTCTCAGTCTTTGCATCCGCTAGAAGAGTTGGTGAACTTCATGCTTTATCTATTGACAAATCTTAATACTGTAGTGTTGGTAATGCCATTACTTTA
This sequence comes from Pictodentalium vernedei, assembly GCA_031216915.1. NCBI lineage: Eukaryota > Metazoa > Mollusca > Scaphopoda > Dentaliida > Dentaliidae > Pictodentalium > Pictodentalium vernedei. The sequence continues at coordinate 645,970,659 of CM062295.1, read as the reverse complement.
ACTACAGAAGTGGGATTTTTGGCTAAGAACCAGGCTCCAAATAAATGACCTGAGCCTATTACCATAAAGGCTCTGCCGTCTACGGACAACTGTAGACCTCTACTGTGTCCAGTCAGAGCTATGGGCATATATAAATGCCGATCAGAGTTTATAAGAAAAGGAAGAAAATGCTTCTTTCTTTCATTGATTCCTGACAGAAGAGATATTTCTGTTCATTCTATTGCTAGATGGATTCAGTTGGCAATACGCATTGCCTATGAAAGTCTATCTTCGGATCAGCATTCTGTAAATGAGATATCAGCACATGAAGTTAGAGCGCTGTCCACTTCTTGGGCTTATTCTAATAGTATAGCCATTACTGATCTCATGAAAGCTGCATACTGGACACAGCCTTCTACATTTACCAAGTTTTACCTTAGGAATTTAGAGTCCATCTCCGGTGACCTAAGATGTTAAGGTCTGCTATCTATTGCTCAGAATGTCGTCCACTAAATGATTACATCTGTAGTTATTTAGGCATCCCGTTCCGCCTCTTTGTTCTGTGGTTATGTACCTCAGAACAAGGGGGAGGGGGACAGTTTTTTTCCTTATGATCATCTGGCTTTATAGTGAAAAGCAAGGGAAGACCTCCTCAGGTGTCAGAAGACCCAAGTCGGTGCTGGGATGGTTTTTAATGTGTAGCTCGGTGTGAAGCAAATTAATATGTCTCATTTATGTATTGTTTTTAAAGTGTAGCTCACTGTGAAGCATTTGTATATGTCACGTGTCAAACGGGCATTAATATACAATCCTCGGACACTTTTAAATAAGTATAAAGAGTCTCATTCTCTGGAGTGTCCATATATATTTGCTTCCCTTCACCGAATTAGCTTAATGGGTTATGCTGGCATTAAATAGAGAATTATATACTATGTAATGCTCAATTACATTGTTGGTGTTATGTCTTTCTCGTTTTTCCCAAATGAGAAAGACATATATAATTCCTTTCTCTCCTATTCTCCTGTAGCTCGAGATATCCTTTAAGAAGTGATTGAGTAATTGGATTTTCCTCTATGTCCTACAATTCAGCTAGTCTGGGCCATTGGTTGTTGTATAAAAATATTATAAATTCAAAGTAATTTGTATATTTTTTATACTTACCAATGGCCCACACAGGGATGGCCCTCCCATGAGTGGCAATTTCTAGACAGAATGATGGTTCACGCCAATTTCAGTGTCTTTCTGGATACTGCGCATGCGCAGTTTGCAAAAGTATAGAAGACCAGATAGGACATGAAATAATTTGATTTTACATGCAAAGTTTGGAGATTGCGGTCAAAATTTGTGTTTGGCCATGGATTAATTTTAGAGTTTTCCGCCCGGAGCGTATGTTCAACCTCGACGCTTCGCGTCTCGGGTGGACATAAGCTCCGAGCTGCAAACCTCAGACCACGTTACCGGCAACTCATCACAATAACTTATAATATAGTTTTGTGGCACGTAATAGCTTTACTAAACCTTGTAATATAATCTATTCTCTCTTAAAATAATTGAATAATGAAGACCTCACTTATGGTGCATTGTGTTTTATTATCACATTAAAATGAGTATCACATGGAATGTATATTTTGTAGTGCTGAAATGGTTAGCCAGAGAACCAGTTTGCAACCAGTTATTGGTGTAACCGGTTGGAAAAGCAGTCAACCAGATAACCAAAGGCCTGAAAATAAGCAGTCTGACATTTGCAGAATGAGGGTGAATTTGATGATGCTATCCCATACAGTGTGCCAATTTACCCTCTGGGTACCTCTTTCTCTTTGGTTTTGAGACCTTGCTTCAGATTGAAGTTCACAGTGAGTAAATTTAGTGATGCTACCCTGCTGTGCAGGGTGGCATCACTAAATTCACCCTCTGGGGACCTCATTTTGCAGATGATAGTCTACTTATTTTCGGGCTTGGATAACCACTATACCTCGAAATTTATAGTGCTGAAACGGTTAGCTGGATAAAAAGTTTGCAACCGGTTGTCAGTGTAATGGGTTGGAAAAGCCATCAGCCGGATAACCGTTTATCTGTTTAGACTGTTTAGAATTTCCAATTCTCCTAGTATAATAACCCATCCAAAAATTGTTTTATGACTATGACAGAAATGTAACTTAGCTTTAAACATCGAAATTAAATTGACAAAATAGTGAACTTAAATATAAACCGATATGAAATATAAACTGACTATTCACATTAAAATGTTAGTGTATTTCTTGATTAAAGGAAAGTATGTTGAATAATTCTCAGATTTGATTAAACTATTGACTTATTTTGAGGTTACTTGAATGTCCTTCCCTATTAGTGGTCATAATAGTAATAACATGACTTTCTTGGGCATTATGGTTTTATTAGTGGCCCGCCCAAAATGATTAATAGCCCTCTGTCTTATTAGCATGTATAAGACCTCAGACTGCTAATCATTTCTGTTGGGCCACTAATGAACCGTTATGCCCTTGAAAATCATGTAATTGTGACCTCGACCTCCAAGGGAAGATTTGGGGGTATCCAGTGGAGACCTCTGTTCTTCCGTCTGTCTGTACAAATGTTTAGGATTGTAATTTAAAAGCCATCAGACAGATTTAGATCTCTTTTGGTATGCTGATAGATGTGCATGGGGCAACGGATATGTACAAGGAACGGTTCCGTCCAATAATTTTCCCCGAGTTATGGCCCTTTTTCACTCTTTCGACTCAGAAAATTTTTCTGTCCCACAATACCTTTAAGTCTACTTCAAAGTGCCTACGTATTGGGGGCAGTGGCCCACGCTTTGATTAGCCCTTGTTATAATATCTTCCATAATTTTGAAAATAAAACATTGTTTAAACTTTGTGAAATCATCACTTCAGTTATCGCTTATTTATTATTTTTTAATTCCTTTTCAGGAAAGGTCATCAACCATTGGCCATGTAATCCAGAAAAGATTATTATTGGACATTTCCCAGCTGATAGAAAGATTGTCTCATATGGCAGTGGATATGGCGGTAACTCGTTGTTAGGAAAAAAGTGTTTTGCTCTAAGAATTGCTAGCGTGATTGCAAGAGATGAGGGATGGTTAGCGGAACATATGCTGGTAAATATGAGTGATGTCACTATACAAGTATTGCTGGAATGTTAGTGGAATAAATATAGCAACTGAATCACACCCGTCAAGTTTGGGTTAGGTCGGTCATGTGAGAACTTCTTCCATCAATGATGTTAGGGCTGCGCAGTATATTGATAAACCGATACATACTGGCATTCAAACCAGTATCGATTGAATTTTGGTGTAATTACAAAAAATATTGGTTTATCGTAATTATTTAATGACCCACAATTTAATTTTCAAGATGTCATGAGTTTTAACTGTAGTCCAGAATGAATAATAATATCCCTTTACCCAAGGAATCAGCCACATCAACCCGCGTAATATACAGTTTTAGCTGTTGAAAAAATATATTTCAAAACATTTCAACGAAACCGTATCATGTGACCCCTCATTGGAACGAGCTTGTCAAAACTGAATGTTCCCCACCACGTGAATCTGTGCACCTGCGATTATAGTTCTGGCCGGATTATGTTTGAAAGTATTATGCCCATTTTCGAATTGAAATAGCAGCCACATAGACCTGAATTTTGTCCAGAGATTTTCTTAGATGTTTATGGCTTGAATTCTTTGAAACATGGTATGGAAGCTCTCTACCATGAGAACCTGTGCACCTACGATTATAGTTTCGATCAGACTTTTTTTGCCATCAAACGTGCATGTTCTTGGTTTGTTTTATGTTTTAGGCACTATAATCTACAGAATAGGTGGAGTATTTCGTCCCTTGAGTGCAAGAAGTCTTTGCAATGCTAAAGCATTGCAAAGCCTTGTTGCACTGAAGGGACAAATTTATCAATTTTATTAACCTGGGTAAAATATCGGATATAAACCATTCAATTTTTATTTTTTTTAAAGTTTGCATTGGTTATAAAAAGATAGCATGTGGCAGCCAAAAGGTCTGTGGGAGGGCCTGAGAAACTTTAATTTTTTTAGGCCTAATGAGGCAGTTAATCAGAATACAATCTACCACCAGCCTATATCCAACCTTTGGTTCATCATTGGCAATGCAGATTCCCCTCCCCCCCCCATCCCCCCCCCCCCCAAAAAAAAAAAAGGATTAAGAATTTTATGCTGCTACACCTTGATTTATTGAACTTATCCATCCTGTTTTAGGATAGAAAAAATCCATTTTAGGAAAGAATGGAACTCAACAGTCCAGTTGTATCACAGATTGTTTTGATTCATGAACTTGCACCTGCAACTCAGGGGTCAGATGATCATCCAGCGATTCTTCATGATAGAATGTTTGCTATGCAGAGAATCCCAGTGGCAGAAATAGTTGTTATTATGACCTCGCCATTCTGGCTCGGGGCATTAAGGTTTACCCTTTTCTGTCCATCTGTTTGTACGTATGTCCAAATGACCGTCCCAAATTTGGTTTCCAGACAGTAACTTTAGTTTCACTGAATGAAGTGGAACAAAATTTATACATAGGTTGATAACGACATAATACAGGTTGGGGTTGATAGTGGGCTTTGTCCGGTATTTTTTTTATTTTTGCAGAGTTGGGGGTGGAGAGGTGGGGGGGGGGGGTGGAGAGGAGGCACGGTGGCTCAGAAGGCAGAGATGCAGGCTGCAAGCCAAGAGGTCCTCGGTTCGAATCCCACCTGCAGCAACCACGTTGTGTACTTGGGCAAGACACTTCACCGTGCGGGAGCACAATGATGTTGTGAACTAAGGCATACTGCACATCGATGGTGCACCTGTCTTCAACCAATGCTAACCCTGCTTGTGTGTGTGGAGTTGGTATGATGGGGCTGACCGTTGCTCGGTGGTTCTCTCTGGGTATTCTGGGTTCCTCCACCCATAAAACTGTCATGGTCATGATTAGCCATTGTGCAGAAATATGTGACCTTAAACACCAATAAATAAATTTGCAGAGTTATGGCACTTTTCTGACTTCAAAAACCTGTTGATGTTGGTTTCCGGACAGTAACATTAGTTTGACCAAATGAAATGAAACAAAATTTTTTACATAAGTTTATAACCACATAATACAGGTTGGGATTGATGGTAGGCATGTTCCAATATTTTTGGGCAGAATTAAGGCCCTCTTCCAACTTAGAAGACATGTTGATATTGGTTTCAGATGATAACTTTAGTTTGACTGAACAAAATGGAACAAAATTTTATACACAGGTTTATAACCACATAATACAGGTTGGGGTTGATAGTGGATTTGGTCCGATATTTTTTGGCAGTTAGGCACCTTTTCCAACTTGGAAGACATGTTGATATTGGTTTCAGATGATAACTTTAGTTTGACTGAACAAAATGGAACAAAATTTTATACACAGGTTTATAACCACATAATACAGGTTGGGGTTGATAGTGGGTTTGGTCCGATATTTTTTGGCAGTTATGCGCCTTTTCCAACTTGGAAGACATGTTGATTTTGGTTTCCAGACGATAACATTAGTTTGACAAAATGAAATGAAATAAAATTTTATACATAGGGTTATAACTACATAATACAGGTTGGGATTTATTATGGGCTTGGTCTGATATTTTTTGGCAGAGTTGTGTCCCTTTTTCGACTTAGAAGACATGTTGAAATTGGTTTCCGGATTGTAACTTGAGTTATAGGTGTCCGATTTCAATCAAACTTGGAATATAGCTTATTGTAGACAATATACCAGATATGTTTGATTTTGAATGTAGTGCAAAAATTTCTAAATGAGTTATAACCCCTTTTGTACTTTGTTAACCACTAAATATAGTTTATCATAGAGTGGGGGCATTAGTGTCCCATGAACACATTTGATGTCCTACTGTATTGATGCTATGGTTTAATGGAGATAAGATAAGATATTTATTAATTCATTATCAACAAAGACAAATGACTAGAATCTCATTCTTGGAAGTGGGGGTGGGGACATGACCAACATGACCACCCTTGGCATTGCACTTGTTTATATATACTGAGTCAAAAAAGTATAATAGAAACAAATGTGAAAAAATAGTATAATGGATGAAATATAATAGTTCTAATGTTGCATGTTGGTGGACAAGAAGTCATGCAAAGAGTTTAATGTCATGTTGTTATCCACCCTACCATATACAATTTTGCTTCAGATTTCAAAATAGCACTTGCTACCTGAAACTCTCAAATTGAGTGGGTGTCCGACGATTTTCTTTGTGTTATGTTTTGCTAGAAAGCCTGGGTTATTGAGAAAACATGCTAGATTTTTATACTGTACCAATGACCCAGACTTCGCTGGTGCTAAACTCCTTAATTCAGGGCCAGACACAAATTTTGCCCCCCCAATCCCCCAAATTTGCATCAAAAACTGAAAAATACATGTCCCATATGGTCCTTCATACATTTACTCCTCTGCACATGCACAGTGTCAAGGAGGTCCCGAAGTTGGTGCCAATTATCATTCTTTGTTTGGCCCTCAAAACAGTTATACTTCACTGTTATTTGTGCTTCCAAATCTCAGTTTTAAGGATGCCAGACGCATAATTATGAGAGAAATGGTGGATATAAGGAGGAAATAGAAGAAGGAGAGGAAAAAATAGTGCCAGAAAATGTTCAGGGCTGTAACTTATAATTATTTTATGAAATTATTTCTAGTTGCCTTTTTTCAAGGCATAGCCCTGATGTTGTCATTCTTGCTATGAAATACCATTGTTTGATCAGTGTTTCCTCTCTACCTTCCTTATTCCCCCCTAGCTATTCTCCCATGTTTTGGCTTATTTTTTGTAATGTTTATTACTAAAATTTCTTGGGAGTTTTGGCTTGGTAACAGAATTATTTCTGTTTTTTCCCCATGTTTACGTCCTCACCCTAGTGGCGTTTAGGCATTTTGGTCTGCATCTACCATCTGATGTTCTACAGTTTCTTCTCTGGAAGCCTCTGTTTTGCATCAGATAGTGTTTTAATTGGTAACTGATTTCGGGCCAGGTTTGTACAGTGCCTGGAGTCATGTTTCCGGTTTGTTGACACTTTTGCTTAGGTTGACAACAGTTACTGATAGTGATTATTTGTCTTCTGCATCTCTTATTCATAGCAAGATACATTATTATTGTCCGTAAGTGTCACATTAATTTTTTCAAAATGAATTTAAATTTTTGTCCACACTTAGGCTTTTTTGGGATTCATTGGGCTCGGGGTTCCCTTTGGGAACTTGGGCTCTTCTGAAAAAAATTTTTTTTTGAAAAAATTTTTTCTTTTCGAATCATTATTTCTTAATGAATATAATGGATTGTTGTATTATGTATCTTTATTTTAAAGGATTAGTGCGAGTACTATGATTGTTTACCTTTCACAATGAATGATTATTGTTCAAATTGTAATAGTAGGAAATCTTCCTATGATTCTGATGATCTCTGTATTAATTGTTCTCTCTGTACTCACACTGATCTTTGTTCTGTGTGTTTCAAATGGGATGACAAACGTTGGAAATGTGTGTCACGGTATGTTGTTACTGGAGAAAGGTCCATGCCGGTTCTCTCTCCGCAGAGTCACTCTAGTATTTCACTCTCTTTTTCAGAGGAACAAGAACAGGGTAATATTTCCGTGATGTCGTCCAGAAGTGTGCCTCCGTCGTCACATACAAGCAAAGTGGCAAAAGTGCTCATGGAGATTCATCAATTACCCGAAAGGAACCTGAAGGGGTTGACGTCCGCTAGCTCGACCGGGGTTGCGTCCATTCACCGAATGGGGCAGCACCCAGGTTCATCCGTTGCGGTCCAGCAGAGAGAGTCGGGTGTTGCGAGCACTATAAAACATCCACGTGCACACCCAGTGACAACGGAAAGGAGGATGGATCAGAGGAAGCCTGACAGTCCGGTGTTTAGCTTGTCCAACTCGGCACAAGCTGCAAGCGAGAGAGGTCCCTCTCTCATACAGCAGCATCTGGGACCAGATGTTGTAGTCCGTAGCGTTGCGCAGTCGGAGCATACGTCCACCTCTCGGGACACTCCCATATATAGGCAGTCCGGCGAGGCTACCTATAAGGCTTCTGCATCCTCACAGCAGCACACTCGACCGCACCTTGGCTACGTGACCAGTGAATTACAGTCAGCTTCGCTGACCAGAGATTCCACGGCGACCAGGTCATGCCATCCGGTAGCCAGGGATACGAGGCCTTCTACATCCGGACGTTCACATAAAAGATTTATGCAGGATGCAACGTCCAGGGATCTTCCGGCGGCTAAATCCAGTAAGACCGCGGCTCCCCAGGCCTCTGTAACGGATGTGCTATCACAGATAGCAAAGTTAATCGCAGCATCCCAGCAACCGGCAGAGCCTCTGTCGGAACATGAAATATCAGACGATGCTGGGTCGGTAGGTTCCGCCGCTGGATCGGGTGCAGACGACCGAGATTTCCATGAGGTCCGGCAGGATGGCGAAAGGGATTCCAATGAATTAGATATTTCCCTTTCGGAACAACATAAAATAGCCGTAGAATTCATCCGGCATTACCTTCCAGAAGTTGTTCCGCCGGACCAGAATGCTGCACAGCCGGATAGGAGGGTGATAGTGCCACTGGACACCGATTATTTTAATCGGTTTAATCGGTTTAGGGACATTTTCCCGGAATTTCTGTCACAATCCAAGAATGTCTCTCGGATTTTTGAATTGTTGAATGACGCTATTGATAAACTTGCCAACAAGACGGGCAGGTCAGCCTTCCTACCGGCATCTACTCTACAGCTGCCGTTTATTAATCAAAGGAACAAGTTTGATACGGCAGGTCAGGGCATCCAGAGAGTTCCTCTGCGTTTAGACGACCAGGCTGAAGACCTTGATATATCCATGCCGCCGTCTATATCACTTCCGTCGTCAACGATGGAAACGACGATTTCGTCTAACAGAGCTAGTTTAGATGCTCTATCCTACGCAGACCACCTTACTAGAGCGTTGTCATTACGCTTTGAAGGACCAGAATTTCAAGACGTACAAATGTCATTAAGAGTTCTGTCCAGGGCCATAGCTTTTTCCACGTATAACTCCGCCCTTTCAGTGGCAAATCTGGAGTTAGCTAGACGTGACGCGGCCCTGGCTACTTCCACACGCGTGGACAGTAAGGTGAAAAACTCTCTTAGAGTCGCTCCGGTCTCTGGAGAGTTTCTCTTCAGTGGCAAGCTTTCTGATATATATGATAAATTAACAAAGAAAGCTTCGGACTCTCTGCTGTTTAAGTCTGCTTCCAAGAAATCAGAACCAGCAGACAGGAGTAGGCCTGGCACTTCCGGGACGAGTTCATCCAGGGAAAGTTCCTATAGAGGGGCCTATGCGTCCTCTAGGTCTTACTCTAGAGACCAGCAGAGTAGCGACTCCAGTAGGGGCCGTTACGCTGGCCGAAATAACCGGTCAGACGCCCCTAGGCCGATGGGGCGAGGTGCAGGTCGCGGAGGACGTAGTTTCCTTCCGCAAGCCTTGCGGATCCAGGAGGTGATGGTTTAGACCTCTGTCGCATTCCAGTGGGCGGAAGACTGTCAAGTTTCTCAAGCAGTTGGGAATCAATTACGGAGGACCCTTGGGTTCGAGGGGTTATTTCGGAAGGACTAAAACTGTCCTTCAAAGGCAAACCTCCATTAACTCGAAGTCCAAGTTGGACTCAGCTTCCGTCAAATTGTCAGAAATGACCGGCACTTCTATCAGAAGTCCAGTCTCTTTTAACGAAGAACGCGATAGAGGTAGTAGAAAACCAGAATCTCCAGGTCTCTACAGCTATCACTTTCTGGTTCCGAAGCCAGACGGCTCGTTCCGTCCAGTGATCGACTTAAGCTGGATAAATAAGCTGATCGTGGCTCCAAAGTTTTATATGGAGACCATTCGATCGATCAGAGCGAGCATTTGAGTGAACAACTATGCTGCGAACATAGACCTCAAGGATGCGTACTTTCACGTCATGGTACATCCGGCGTTCAGAAAGTATCTTCGCTTCGCTGTCCTAGGTATTGTTTATCAGTTCCGAGCGATGTGCTTTGGTCTGAATCGAGCGCCATGGGCTTTCACTCGAGTAATGAACTCAGTGATGACTCATTTCCGAGCTCATTCATCTGCGGTAATGTCGGCTTACCTGGACGATATTCTTCAGAGATACGGCAACGAGTTAACGCTTCAGAACGACATGCAGAATCTGCTTCTATTGCTCCGACGTCTCGGTTTCATAGTAAACGAAGAGAAATCGGATCTGGTGCTGTCCAAGTCATTCACCCACCTGGGGATGAGCTTCGAGACTCACAACAATCTCGTTTGTGTGACGTTAACCAGAGCGAAATTAGTCAGTTGTTATGCTCGCTATTGTCTTCACTCAGACAAAGTTTCAGCGAGGGAATTCATGAGACTAATAGGTCTGTGCGGAGCTGCCGCGGATCTCATTCCGATGGGCGGCTACGCACTCGTCCTCTCCAGGTCTATCTGACTCAGAATTGGTGAAGTGAAGATTCATTCGCTCGAGACGGACATCCTCTTGTCAAGCCAAGTGAAACGAGATTCAGGCTTGGGCAGACATACAGTGGTTAACTCAGGGAGTTCCACTGCAGTTGCCAGATCCGAGTTTTACGATTATGACATGCCAGTCAAACAGGCTGGGGCGCGACACTGAGCCCATCGGATTTGAAGTGCCAGGGTCTTTGGGATCCGCAGTTTCTAAGCAAGAACATCAACATCAAAGAGATGATGTCGATTTGGCTTGCTCTACGTCATTGGATAGTCGTTATACAGAAGGCACATGTGCAAATTATGTCCGACAATATGACAGTAGTTGCGTATATGCGGAACCAGGGCGGCACTCGTTTCATTCCGTTGCTCAGTCTAACGGAAAGAATTCTTCTGTTTGTACTAGAACATCAGATTCTTCTCTCCGTCCATCGTATTCCAGGTCGTCTGAACATCTTAGCAGACTCCCTTTCATGGAGGGGTCACCTGTTGCCGTCAGAATGGACTCTCAACAAGCAAGTATTCAATCAGATTTGCTACCAATGGGAACGGCTAAGAATCAGTCTCCTAATAAGTATCCTGAACCTATTGTTATTAAAGCCTTTCCATCATCTGACTGTGTCCTGTTAGAGCAATACGTATTTACAAACATAGATCTGAGTTCATCAGAAAGGGACGTAAGCGTTTCTTTCTGTCTTTGATGCCTAATAGAAAGGATATTATGGTTCATTCTATTGCTAGATGGATTCAATTAACTATTCGTACTGCTTATAAAAAATTATCTTCTCCGCAGTCGGCACTCAAGATCTCAGCTCATGAAGTAAGAGCTCTTTCTACTTCTTGGTCCTATGCTAATTGTATTGCTATTACTGATCTAATGAAGGCTGCATATTGGTCTCAACCTTCCACATTCACTAATTTTTATCTCAAGAAATATTGAGTCCATTTCTGGAGACCTCCATTGTTTAGGTCCATTATCAGTTGCTCAGAATATCGTCCACTAAACAGTTGCAACTATAGTTATGTAGGCTTTCTGTTCCGGCAGTGACTCTGTCCTGCTGCCCTCTTCGCTCTGGGGTATTTGACCCAGGGCAAGGGGAAGGGAGGGGGGGGGGTGTTCCCTTAGGTCACCTGCTTTATAGTGAAAAGCAAGGGAATACCTCCCCCAGAGTCAGTAATTCTGAGTCGGTACCGGGATGATTTTAAAGTGTAAAGCTAATGTTTACTCATCTATGTAATATTTTTAAAGTGTAGCTCGGTGTGAAGCATTTGTATATGTCATGTGTCAAACGAGCGTTAATATACAATCCCCGGACACTTTTAATGAATATAAAGAGTCTCATTTCTCTGGATTTCCTTTATTTATTGGCTTACCTTTAAAAATATTAGTATAAAGGGTTATACTGGATGTTAATAGAGATCATTGATTATTTATTATGCTCAATTACTGATCGGTATTGTGTCTTTCTTCTTTATTATAAATAAGAAAGATACATGTAAAGCCTATTTCTTCTTTTCTCCTGGAGAGGATATTCTATTATACATAATTGAGCTTATTGGATTCTTCTTTATGTCCTAGGCCCTCCAGCCTATTTACTATTCAGCTAAGTCTGGGTCATTGGTACAGTATAAAAATGTTAAAACATTTATAGTAATTTATATATTTTTTATACTTACCAATGACCCAGACGGGGATGGCCCTCCCAGGAGTTGGGAACTCATACCTCCCCGCTGAGTACATAACGCTTACCAGGCACTGGTTGTAAGAATGATAATTGGCTCCAATTTCGGGACCCCCTTGACACTGCGCATGCGCAGAGGAGTAAATGTATGGAGGACCATATAGGACATGTATCTTTCGGTTTTTGATGCAAAGTTTGGGGATTGGGGGGAGGGGGGGGGGGGGGGGGCACAATTTGTGTTTGGCCCTGAATTAAGGAGTTTAACACCAGCGAAGTCTGGGTCATTGGTAAGTATAAAAAATATATAAATTACTATCAATTTTTTAACTTTCGAGGTATGACTTGTTGTGGTCATTCTTGCTATGAATGTTCCATTGTTTAATCAGTGTTTCCTCTCTCCCTTTCCTTTATTCCCCCCTATCTATTCTCCCATGCTTTTGGCTTATTTTTTGTAATGTTTATTACTAAAATTTCTTGGGAGTTTTGGCTTGGAAACAGAATTATTTTCTGTTGTTTTCCCCATGTTTACGTCCTCACCCTTGGGTGGTTAGGCATTTTGGCCTGCATCTACCATCTGATGTTCTGCAGTTTCTTCTCTGGAAGTCTCTGTTTTGCATCAGATAGTGTTTAAATTGGTAATTGATTTTGGGCCAGGTTTTTCAGTGCCTGGAGTCACGTTTCCGGTTTGTTTACACTTTTTGTCTGTGTTGACAACGGTTACTTCTTATAGTGATTACTTGTCCTCTGCTTAGTTCAGTTCATAGTAAGATACATTAATATTGTCCGTAAGTGTTACATTAATTTTTTGAAATGATTTAAAATTTTTGTCCACACTTAGGCTATTTCGAGATCCATTTGGGCTCATTGTTCCCATTGGGAACTTGGGCTCTTCTGAAAATTTTTTCAAAAAAATTTTTTTGGGGAAATTATTTTCTTTTGAAATGTTATAATGGATTATAATATATTATGTATATTTATTTCAAGGGTTAGTGCGAGTAATATGACTGTGTATATTTTTTCATGTCAAAAAAATATTCTTCAATTGTAATACGAGGATATCTTCCTCTAATTCACAGGTTCATTGTGTTTCTTTTAATCATTGTAGTCGCACTAATTCTTGCTCTGTATGTGTTGATTGATATGACAATGTTGGAGACGTGTGTCACGGTCTTTTGTTAGCGGTGAGGGGTCCATTACGGTCCTCTCTCCATAGGGTCACTCTATGTTATCAATTTCTTTTTCAGAATTCAGAGTGATGTTTCCGTGATGTCCTCAACAAGTGTGTCTCCGTTGTTGCAATATTAGGGCTAGCAGAAAGTGCTCAAGGTATTACGACAATTGCTGAAGAGTTCCCTAGTAGGATCGAAAGCAATTGATCGTCCGCTAGTCCACCCGGTGTCGAATGGATCGCCATCCGGGTTCGTCCGTTGCGGTCCAGGGAAGCAGATTGGGTGATGCGAGCACTATAAAACATCGAATGTGCACACCCAGAAATGACAGATCTGAGGATAGTACGGAGGAAGTCTGTCATTCCGGTAGCTAGCTCATCCAGGTCCACCTGGACCGTGAGCGAGAGAGGCCCCCCCCTCTCTCTTACATCAACATCTGCGCCGCGATGTTGTTGTATGTTTGTTTGTTAGTCGGAGCTTACGTCCACTCCTCCTGCTCGGGACGCTCCGTTGCATACACAGTCCGACGCGGCTGTAATATTGGCTTCCTCATCCTCACGACACACACACGACCGCACCTTGGCTACGTGACCACAGATTTCCAGGGGATGTTCGCATATTATGTAAATGCAGGATTGAACATCCCTGGTGCTCCTGCTTCACCGACCACGGACAACACGTCGACCAGGTCGCTCCATCTGCTAGCCAAGGACACGAGGCCTTTCCAGTTGGGACGTTCGCATATTATATAAATGCAAGAATGAACGTCCCTGGAGCTTCCAGCGGATAGTTACGTAGGACCACGGCTCCACAGGTCTCATTGAGTAACATAAACAAGTTGATGTTACCGTGATGTCTTCATAAAGTGTGCTTCCGTCATCACAGTCAGATGAAGATCTAGCGGTAAAAGTGCTCATGCAAATACGTCAATTGCCTAAGAGGTCCCAAGTTGGATCGACGGCGTTGGCGTCCGCTAGCTTGCCCAGTGTCGCAACCATTCACCGAATGGCTGAGCACCCGGGTTCGTCTGTTGTGGTCCAGGAAGGAGATTTGGGTGATGCGAGCACTATAAAATACAATGTGCACACCCAGTGACGACAGATACGAGGATGGTACGGAGGAAGCCTATTACTCCGGTTCCTAGCTCGTCCAGGTCCATCTGGGCTGCGGACGAGAGAGGTCCCTCGTACTACAACAACTGGGCCCAGATGTTGTGGTGCAAAACGTTCCTCAGTCGGAGCATACGTCCACCGCTCGGGACGCTCCATTATATAGACAGTCCGGAGAGACTGCTCTTTCGGCTTCCTCATCCTCACGGCAGCACACGCGACCGCACCTTGGCTATGTGACCAGTGATATTCATCCAACATTGCCGACCAGGGATTCTACGGCGATCAGGTCACGCCATCCGGTAGCCAAGGATACGAGGCCTTCATACTCTGGACGTTCGCATATAAGAAGCATGCAGGAGTTAACGTCCAAGGAGCTTCCAGCGGCTAAATCCTGTAAGACCGCAGCTCCACAGGCCTCTGTTATGGACATGCTATCACAGATAGCACAAATTATCGCAGCATCCCAGCAACCGAAAGTAACTCTATCGGATGAGGTATATTCCGACGAAGCTGGGTTGGTACGTTCCGCTGCAGGTTCAGGCACGGACGACCAAGAATTCAAGTGGTCCGACAGGATGGCGAAAGGGTTACGGATGAGTTGTATTTTCCCTTTCGGAACAACATAATTGCCATAGAGTACATCCGGCATTATCGTCTGACGTTGTTCCTCTGGACCAAAATGCTGCGTTGCCATATTAGAGACTGATAGCGCCACTGGACACAGAATTCTTAATCGGTTTAGGGACATCATCCCTCAGTTTCCGACATAGTCCAGATATGTCTCACGGACATTTGATCTGTTGAATGACGCTATATTTATATAACTTGCTACCTAAATGGGCAGGTCAGGTTTCTTATCGGCAAATGCTCTACATCTGCCTTTCATCAATTCAAGGAATATTTTGAAACGGCAGGACAGAGCATTTTGAGAGTTCTCTGCGTCTAGACGACCAGGTCAGGACCTAGTATTGTTTATACTGTCGTCTATGTCAATTCCAACCACGATGTGGTCAGCTTAGATGCATCATCGTACGCAGATCACCTTACCAGAACGTTATCATAATGTCTCAAAGGAAAAAGAATTCTAGGATGTACAACCTCCTTAAGAGTTCTTCCAAGGGCCTCACGTAAAACTCCGTCCTTTTAGTGGCAATATGGAGTTGGTTAGACGTGATGCGGCCCTGGCTACATCCACGCGTGTGGATAGTAAGGTGAAAATCTCTCTCAGAGTCTCTCCAGTCTCCGGAGAGTTTTCTTCGACGGCAAGTTTTCCGCAGTCTATGATCAGATAACTAAGAAAGCTTCAGACTCTCTGCTTTTCAAATCCGCTTCCATATAGTCGGATTCAGCAGAGAAGAGTAGGACAGGCACTTCTGGGATGAATACGTCCAAAGAAAGTTTCTATAGAGGTTCCTTTGCGTCCTCTAGGTCTTACTCTAGAGGCCGTCAGGGTAGCGACCCAGGTAGGGGCCGTAATTCTGGCCGAAACATCCGGTCAGATGCCCCTAGGTCGACGGGGCAAGGTGCGGGCCGTGGAGGACATGGCTTCTCCTTCCGCAAGCCTCGCAGGACCAGGAGGTAATGGTATTAACCTTTATCGTGTACTAGTGAACGGAAGAATGTCGAGTTTTCCAATTAATTGGGAATAGATTACGGACGTCCCTTGGATTCGAGGGGTGATTTCGGAAGGCCTAAATTGTCCTTCAAATTAAATCATCTGTTAACTTGGAGTCCAAGATGGACTCGGCTTCCGTCAAGTCAGAAGGAAAGAGGCTCGTTTCCATCAGAAGTCCAGTCTCTTCTGGAATGATCGCGATAGAGATCGTAGAAATCCAGGAATTTCCAGGTTTCTACAACCATCCTTTTCTGATTCCAAAAACCAGACGGCTCGTTCCGTTCACTCATTTTTCTGAGCTGGATAAACAAGCTGATCGTGGCTCCAAGTTTATATATGGAGTCCATCCGATCGGTCAGAGCGAGTTTTCGGGTGTGCGACTATGTTACATGCATAGATCTCAAGATGCGTACTTTCACGTCATGGTACATCAGGCGTTCAGAAAGTATCTTTGCTTCCTCATCATAGGAGTCGTATATGAGTTCCGAGCAATGTGCTTCGGTCTGAATCGAGCCCCCTGGGCTTTCACTCGAATAAAGAACTCGGTAATGACTCATTTCCGAGCTCAGTCGTCTGCGATAACGTTGGCCTACCTGGACGACATTCTTTAGAGGTACGGTAATGAGTTAACGCTTCAGAACGATATGCAGAATCTGCTTCTATTGCTCCGACGTCTCGGTTTCATAAGTAAACGAGGAGAAGTCGGATCTGGTATCATCCAAGTCATTCACCTACTGGGGGATGAGGTTCGAAATGCACAACATTTTCGTTCGTCTGCCATTACTCAGAGCGAAATTAATCAGTTGTTAAGCTCACTATTGTCTTTGCTCAGACAAAGTCTCAGCGAGAGATCTCATGATACTAATACGTTTGTGCGGAGCTGCCGCAATTTTATTCCGATGGGGCGGTTACGCACTTGTCCTCTCCAATTTCTTCTGATCCAGAATTGGAGGGTGAAGATTTTTTTCGCTCGATACGGACATCTTCTTGTCAATCAAGTGAATAAGAGATTCAGACTTGGGCAGGTTTTCAGTGGTTAACTCAGGGAGTTCCACTGCAATTGCCAGATCCGAGTTTTACAGTCTTGACGGATGCCAGTCAAACAGGTTGGGTCGTATCATTGAGCCTAACGGAGTTGAAGGGCCAGCGTCTTTGGGATCCGTAGTTCCTAATTAAACACATTAACATCAAGAACATTGTCATTTTGGCTTGCGCTACGTTATCGGATAACGTTATTCAGTATGCTCATGTGCTAATTCTGTCCGACAATTCGACGGTATTAGCGTATTGTCGGAACTAGGGAGACAATTATTCCATTCTGTTTTTTCATGTTAATGGAAGGAATCTTTCTGTATGTACTTGAACATCAAGTTCTCCTATCAGTCCGTCATATTACGGGTCGTCTGAATGTATTAGCAGACTCCCTTCACGGAGGGGCCGCTTGTCGCCAAAATGGATTTTCAACAACGAGTATTCAATCAGATTTGCTACTAAGGAGAGCGGCATATGATCGACTTTTTCGTGAGGCATCTCAACATTCAGTTGCAAAAGTATGTGTCACAATGTTTGGATCTTCGAACGTTTGCAGTAGACGCTCTATCGATCTCGTGAGACGGAATAATAGGATATGCGTATCTTCCAGCACCGTTGATTCAGCAGATATTGCTCAAGTTATATATCTCAATTCAAAATTCTGTTCGTATCATTTCTATCTCCACAAAGACCGTGATTTAATCTACTCAAACGTCTATTGTGGGATATGCCGTGGAAGCTTCCCCCACATTTCGGTCCATCAGATGGATTCAATTTACTATCAGTACTGCTTATGATAATATCTTCAATCAGCAGTCTGTGCTTTAGTTTTAAGCTCATGAAGTAAGAGCTCTTCTACATCATGGGCTTACGCTAATAATGTTGCTATTATAGATCTAGTGAGGGCTGCATATTGTTCTTAGCCCTCCACTTTCCCGATTTTGTATCTGAGAAATATTGAGTCCTTTTCTGCAGATATGCATTGTTTAGGTCCATTATTTTTCACTTAGAATGTCGTCCACTGAACAGGGGCAACTATATATATGTAGGCTTTCGGTTCCGGCAGTGACTCTGTCCTGCTGCCCTCTTTGCTCTGGAGTACTTGATCCAGGGCAAGGGGAAGGGGGGGGGGGGGCGGGTGTTCTCTTAGGTCACCTGCTTTATAGTGTAAAGCAAGGGATACCTCCCTTGGAGTCAGTAATTCCGAGTCGGTACCGGGATAGTTTTAAAGTAAAGCTAAGGTTTACTCATCTATGTAATATTTTTTAAGTGTTGCTCGATGTGAGACATTTGTATATATCACGTATTAATCGGGTGTTAATATACAATCCTCGGATTTTTTATATGAGTATATAGAGTCACATTTTGCGGGACTTCCTTATTTATGGGCTTTCCTTTAAAAATATTAGTATAAATGGTTATACTGAATATTAATAGAGATCATTGATGTTATTGCGCTCAATTACAGAATGGTGTTGTGTTTTTCTTTTTGATGCAAATAAGAAAGATACATGTAAAGCCTATCTCTCAAATTTCTTGAAAATTCTTCTTTTTCAGATCCACCAGTGAGAATCCTTTCATATTTGGTATGTAACATCTCTAGGGGTGTCAAATTCAAGTTTTGTTCAAATTGTTTTTTCTTGTTTTTTTTTTTAAATTTTTATTTATTTTTTTTTTGAGGGAGCTCTGTCAAACAAGATATAATAGATTAAATGCCTGTGTTGGATGTACTGAGGCCAAATAGGTCTATAAACAAAGAAAATTGCAGAGAGTCAGAGTAATTTCTTGACAGGTTGCAAGATTGTTTATTCAATTAACAGGAGTTTAGTCTATAACCTATATTCAGTTAACAGGGCAAATTTGTACTGGAGGTATGGTAAATGGTTTTGTGTTGGGAAATTATATTTAATTAACAGGGTTATTCAGTTAAGAGATATCCAATTAAGTGGGCTCCACTGTAGTTGGTAATGAATGTTAAAATTTTTTTAAAATCTTGGTCAAATATAAATTTTTACTTTTATCCATTTTTTTCAGATTATGGGTGTAACAAGACCAGATGGTAAGGAAACTTTTCTTAGTGCTGCATTCCCCAGTGCTTGTGGTAAAACAAACCTTGCTATGATTGAACCAGGTCTGAAAAAGTATGAAGTGAAATGTGTTGGTAAGTGTTTATTTTTAGATTTTTAACTGCAACAAGCTAAACACAATTAACATGTAATTGGGTATTTTTTATGAAATGACCTTGTTAGTTACTTATAATTTCCAAACACCAAATCATTTACCATATCTATTAATTATTGTCAGTTAATGACACTTTCGGCAGCCAGGGTCACCTTGTGTTGGACAGTTTTATGGGTGGAGGAAGCAGAGTACCCGGAGAGAACAACCCAGCAGCTCTGTAGGTGGCAATATCAAGTGATTGGTCAGTCTTTCTGTCAGTCTTTCCGTCGGTTGGTTGGTCAGTCAGTTCGTTTATCGTTACACTCAATAACTATTAAAATTATTGGTGGAATAACATCCTATTTGATATGCAATAGTATCTTATTGATGTCTAGCATCATTTTCAATGCTGGTGTTATTCAGAGTATGTTATTAACCCCCTCGCTGCTCTGATGTCAAAATGGCAGAGTTTTATAGTTTGATATTTAACCAAATATACCTTGTTTGACAGAGCTGAGTCCTGCGGTGAGAATCTACATGGATTCTTGTTGGTTTTGTTGCTTGAATCTTTGTGTAAATCAATTTCTCGGATTCTCGTCAAAATATAAGCTTTGTTAAGCACCTCCAGTTAGTGCTGCATGATGTCATTCGGTGTAAATTTTATGAGAAATACAGTGGAACCCTGTTAATTGAATAGCCACTTTGCCAATGAAAAGTATTCAATTAAGAGGAGTATTCAGTTAACATGGATTGTGTCACCTTTCTGTATTCTTGAAATAAACTTAGCATTTATTCTATTATATATTGTTTGACAGAGCTCCATGAGCTCTGTCAAACAAGATATAATAGATTAAATGCCTGTATTGGATGGACTGAGGCCAAATAGGTCTATAAACAAAGGAAAACTGGGGAGAGTTAGGGTAATTTCTCGACAGGTTGCAAGTTTTTTATTCAATTAACAGGAGTTTACTCTATAACCTATATTCAATTAACAGGTCAAATTTGTGTTCTGGAGGTATGGTAAACGGTTTTGTGTTGGGTAATTACCGGTATATTCAATTAACAGGGTTATTCAGGTAAGAGATATCCAATTAAGTGGGCACCACTGTATTTTTTCAACTGTTCAGTTTGTATATTATACTTGCTGATTCATTAGGTAACGAGTTATAAAGTAATTTATCACACACCTATTACTGTAAAACAAGGGATTTCCACTGTTTTGCCTGTATGATAAAAATAAAGTTGTATCAAATATGTGTTGATACATACAGATTATCATGATAATGTTCATGTCCTGTGATTTGTATCAGATTTGAGGTGGTGTCCAAAATGGGATCTCAACAATTTGCTGACTAGTTGTGATCCCATTTTTGGGCACCACCGAGAATCAGTTGCAAATCACAGTACATGCACTTTATGATAATTCATTTATCTAATAAATCTGTCACATAAACAGGTTAAATCTTAAATTATTAATACAGTTTTGGGACATAATGTTGGGTGAGAAAAAGTTAAAGAAAACCTATATTTTATGGAACTATATTGTTGTGCATGTGAATAAACAATGAGAAAGGCGGTCACCACAATCTTCAAAGTTGTGTTGTCAAATTATTCCCTCTCAGTGTCACTTCCGCTTGAATTTACGAGTGTGCGACGTCAGCACAACCTCAGGAACTGGGTAGGTGTAATATTGAATTGTGCAGTTTCTATTTATTGTGTATGGGTGCAGAGGAGGGGGGGCCATTGGCTATTAATAGTTCTGTTGCTAACTGTAAGTAATTTTGTTTTATTTTGTAAGCAATCAGTTGAGTCATTCACTGAAATGCATATAGAATGTATTTATGGGCCTTTTATGATAGCCCATCGCATTACCGGAAATGAGCCTTCTATCTGATATGGAATCAGAATGAACCATCTATATGAAACAGAATCGGAACACATGTGATACGTACTGTTTCTCGTGGTTTTCAAGCCAAAACAGAGAAGGAACCCTGCAGTTTAATCAATATTTGAAGTTCGGTCATTGTGACCGTGACACTGATCGGCAATTGGTTTTGACCAATTGAATGCCGTAAAAATTAAAAAGCAAATTAGGGTTGCTACCCCACCATCTAACAGTCACATCTCGTAACAACGAAGGAAACGCAGCAATTATCCGGTTGAAAAGTGCTTTTCGTTCAATTTTCGTGTAGATGGGTTGTTACATGGGAGGTGTGTGATAAATACAGAACCGCACATACGTTTGAATGGGTTAAGAATTATCGTACAAGATTGCTTTGGCCCAGGATATCATGCGAACCGACTGATATCCTGGGCCAATGCAGTCTCGTGTGATAATTCTTAACCCATTCAGACGTATGTGCGGTTCTATATATGGCTCATCGGAAATAGTGGCTGGAATGTAGACTCAAATAACCAATAGTGAAAGACACATGGGAATGAAAAAAAAGAGAAAAAAGTAAGGGCACTAAAGGATGAATGAAAATAGAGAAGTTCTGCAAAGAAAATGGTATTACCCCTTTACCAAATGTAGACGATATCAAAATTTCTTATTTTAAATATTTTTTCAGATTTTTAAAAAAAATTAAAGAAAACCGTATCACATGACCATCATTGGAACATTGAGTCACATGATACGGTTTTGTTGGAATTTTTTTTTAAATAATATTTTTCCAAACTCCTCAGTGTGCATATTACGATGGCACATGCGGCCAATCCATTATTTAAAGTGTATAGTAATGAAACTTTCCATTTTCAGGTGATGATATTGCATGGATGAGATTTAATGAAAAAGGAGAATTAAGGGGAATAAATCCAGAGGCAGGATTCTTTGGTGTAGCTCCAGGCACCAACCATCATACGAATCCTAATGCTATGGAAACTTTCAAGTGTAATTCCATCTTCACAAATGTTGCAGAAACATCTGATGGTGGATTTTACTGGGAAGGATTGGAAAATGAAGTTGACAATGTTAGTGTGTCTTTTCTTAATTTGTCTGTTGTCACTTTGGAAATAGACTAAGGGTATGCTAACCATCGGCACACTGATATCGAAATATCAATATTTCATCCCACAAATTTTCCCCTTAATGCAACTGAGAATTTATTGGGGCGTGGTGGCTCAGTAGGTAGAGGTGCAGGCTGCAAACCCAGAGGTCTTTGGTTCGAATCCTACCTGCGGCAACCATTGTGTCCTTGGACAAGACACTTCACCCCCATTGCCCACGTGGGGGCGTGATGATGTTGTGTATTGAGGCATAATACACGTCGATGGTGCACTTGTCTTCAACCAGTGCTAATCCCGCTTGTGAGGAGTTAGTATGTTGGGGAGCTGACAGTTGTTCACGGTTGCTTGGTGGTTCTCTCCAGGTACTCCTGTTTCCTCCACCCGTAAAACTTGTGGTCATGATTAGACATTGTGCAGAAATATGTGACCTTAAACACAAATAAATAAGTAATAAATAATTGAGAATTTGACCCTTTACGCAACGCACACAAAATTTATTTTAATTATTGCTTTTTAAAATTTTTCAAAACATTTCAACAAAACTATATCCTGTGGCCACATGGTGCCACATGACAAGATTTTGTTGAAATTTTTTGAATATAATTTTTTCAACAACTTAAATTGTAAATTATGCAGGCGGATGTGGGCAGATGCAGCCGATTGGTTAGGTAAATTTTGTGTGACAGACCTTATTGAGCTCTGTGAAACAGGATTGAATTGACTAGTTGCATTTTGGTCAAAATTTGCAGCTTGAAGTGTTGATATTTTGACACCAGTGTACTGAAGGTTAAATAATTACTAGAATGCCCTTCTTGCTTTATACATACTGTGTTTACAGTGGGAAGATGCATATTATTACTTAGAATCAAATTTATCGCATCACCATTAATCAGCCTATTACGGAATTATCTTCCACAACAGTTCTGATAAAGATGTGACGTCAAAAGTCAGCATCACTGGCATGACATCATAAATTGTTTTTGGAATGAATTAATCTCCATCTTTAAAATCATTTATTCCATTACCTCTTTGCCATTACCTCCATTACCTATTTGCCTAAAATGACCAGAAGGTGATGTTTTCATAAGAATTTCCTGAAAAACTTATAAACTTCAACTTTTGCCTTGAAAACACAGCTTATGACTGCTCATTGAGAAATAAGGTCGCTCATTGGTAAGAGAATTAAATTTCAAACCTAAAGGTCCATGGTTTGATCCTGACCAATGGTAACTGTATTGAGTTCTTGAGCAAGACATCTAATCCTGATTGCCTTCATGGGAGTACGGTGGCACTGTGTACTGAGGCCTACTGCATGTCAATGATGCACTTGCTGTGAACCAGTGCTTATAGTATTTGTGCGGAGATAGTAACTTAGGGAGTCTGACAGCTGCTTGCCACTGCTCAGTGATTCATCTCTAGGATTATTATGATCCCCAATGAGTCTGGAGGTGGGATAGGGAAATCTCACCCGAGGGGCAAGATATTTGAACCAGACCCGTGGCTTGCCGAGGGTCTGGTTCAAATATCTTGGCCCGAGGGTGAGATTTCCCCATTCCCACCTTCAGACTCATCGAGGATGATTTTTCTCCCCCCACCATGCAGCGATTACATTAGCCAGAGGAAATCGGGAGTCACATGCTGATTCAATCAAATCATTTTGTATTCATTGTTTTGAGAAACTGATGACACCATCGGAAAGAGCATGCACAAGTTATGTATATACCTAAGGTATATCCCATGAAGTCAATAAGAATGGTGGTAGCTTGAGGGTTGAAGAGTTTTAGAGCATTGAACTTTGATCCCAATGCATTCCGATGACATCAGTATGAATTAGTTGGAAGCAAGAAACTGATACAATATGCATAACGTCATAATAACGTTATAAATGTATAACGTCGCGTGGGTGTGATGGGATACATCTGTCTCTCCCTGCTATCTCACTCGGGACACACGTATGTTACACATGCAGTGGGGGGAGAAAAATAAATAAATACATACATAAGAACTTTGATATAATTTGAAATTTCTAAGCCTTGTTCACTAGAATTGATCTAAGCTGAGATGAACACCTCAACTCTGATCAGTTTTAATGAATGGGATTCAGATATTTTGTAGGAAATCAGGCCTGGCAGTCTAGAAAATCAAGGAGTGCAAAACAGTTGCCCTCCTCAGATTGCTTGGAAGTGCAATTGCACCTGGAATTTTCAATGCACATACTTATATGCTATTTTGATTACAGTACATGGAGGGTGGATTGTCACCGAATCACCCATGGAGTAGAGGTATCAATCACCCAAGGTCTTCCTCACAATATCTTGCAGAAACACAAGAAGCACCAGCCAAGTTTCAACCAGTGGACTTCCGGGTTTAACCTGGAGGTCCATTGGCTGAAACTTTTCTTATGCTAATTACACTTCGCATCAAATTAGCATTTATTGCTTGAGAGAACTCATCACTCCATGGGTGATTTATTGACAATACACTCTCGATGTACCGTATATTCACTTCCAAGGTATTAATGTTGTGACTGAAAAATTGTACTACATTCAGCTACATAGTGGAAAAATTGGCAGCTCATATTCTCATTATTCAAAATGTGGCATTCTTATGTGACTGTCTTCTACACTCAAAAAGTATTGAAACGTGACACAGAATGGATCATGAATTATTGCGAATCAATGCAGCATTGACAAATGATAATAGATTTTAAAAGCAGTCCCAAACAGGTATGGCATTCCAGAAAATCAAGGGGTGCAAAAAATTGCCCTCATCATTTTTTTTTCTAGGCGTGCAGTAGGTGTGCAGCACTCCTGCACTCCTAAAGAATGCCAGGCCTGATGATATCAGGCCTGGGAAATTGTTATGTTGATGTATGTACAGTTTTTCTGTTCACATTAAGTACAAGATATTCAGCTGCTACTTTACATTTCGGACAGCTTTTGAAAATGTTACATCCGATATGTATTACCCTCCACCTATCTTTGATTTGGTTGGTTCTGTGGGTTCAAGTATGGTAGGTGGGAAAGAAATTAATTTTTTCTATTAACCCTTTATAGTGTTTGTCATTTTTGTCTGTCTGTTTGTCCATCTGTCTGCCAGGAAGATATTTTTATACTGTACCAATGACCCAGACATAGCTGGTGCTAACTCTTAAAAATATAGGGCCAAACACAAATTTTGCCCCCCAATCCCCAAAATTTGCATCTAAAACCAAAGAAAACATGTCCTGAATGGCCCTCCATACTTCACCTCTACTGCGCATATGCAGTGTCAAGGACGTCCCGAAATTGGCGCCATTAATCATTCTTTGTTTGGCCCTTCATCAGTTAACATCTGACTGATCTTTGTGCTTGTAAATCTCAGTTTAAATGATGCCAGACACATAAATATTAGAGAAATGGTGATTCTAAGGAGGATATAGAAGGAGGAGAGGGAAAATGAGTGACAGAAAATTATCAGGGCTGTAACTTAAAATGTTTTAATGAAATTATGTTAAGTTACCTATTTTCGAGGCAACAGCCTGTTGTGGTCATTCTTGTTATCAAGTTACACTGCTTGTTCAGTGTTTTCCTCTCTCCCTTTCCTTTAAGTCCCCTCTTGCTATTCTCCCATGCTTTTGACATATTTTCTGTAATATTATTACTAAAATTTCTTGGGAGTTTTAGCTAGATAACAGAATGAATTCTGTTCTTTTCCCAATGTTTACGTCTTCACCTATGGGTGGTTAGGCGTAGTGTTCTGCATCTACCATCTGATGTTCTACAGTTTCTTCCCTGGAAGTCTCTGTTTTGCATCAGATAGTGTATTATTGGTAACTGATTTCGGGCCAGGGTGCTTGGAGTCTTCTTCTGGTGTTTTTACACTTATTGTTTACATTTACAACAGCCCTTTGTGTGAGGGGGGATTTCTTGAAAATAATATCTTGATGTTCATTTAATCATAATTAGATACATTATTATTGTTCGTAAGTGTTGCATAAATTGTTTAAAATATTTTTAGAATTTTTGTCCACACTTAGGCTTGGGATCCATTGGGGCTCAATGTTACTTTTCAGAAACTTGGGCTGTTCTGAAAAAATATTTTTTCAAATTTTTTTGATTTCAGTTATTTTTTCTATGTTAATGGATCATGTTATTATGTATTTTGATTGTCAGGGGTTGGTGCGAGTACTAGGACTTTGTTTTCTTTTCACAATGAAAGGATAATTGTTCAATTGTAATAAGAGGATATCTTCCTCTGACTTTCATAATCATTGTATATGTAGTCAGTGTACTCGCACTAACTCCTGTTCTGTGTGTGTTAATTTCGATGACAACATGGGAAGCGTGTGTCACGGTATGTTAGTGGGGAATTGGCCATTCCGGTCCTTTCCCTGCAGGGTCACTCTACTTTATCAATCTCTATTTCAGACGATCAAGAACAGGGTGATGTATCCGTGATGTCTTCCAAAAGTGTGCCTCCGTCGTCACAATTAATGAAGAGCTAGCGGAAAAGTGCTCATGTAAATACGTCAATTGCCTAAGAGGACCCTAGTAGGTTCGACGACCTTTGACGTCCGCTAGCTCGCCCGGTGTAGCGTCCATTCATCGAATGGTTCGGCAGCCGGGTTCGTCCATTGCGGTCTAGAAGGAGTTTTGGGTGATGCGAGCACTATAAATCAATCAAATGCACACCCAGTGACGGCGGATTAGAGGAGAGAACGGAGGAAGCCTTTTAGTCCGGTTCCTAGCTCGTCCAGGTCCATCCGGACTGCGAGCAAGAGAGGCCCCGATATATAGTCAGTCCGGAGAGACTGTCAATAAGGCTTCCTCATCCTCATGGTAGCGCACACGACCGCTCTTGGCTACGTGACCTCGGATATCCAGTCAGCTTCGCCAATCGGAGAATCATCGGCGATCAGGTCACACCATCCGGTAGCCAGGGACACGAGGCCTGCAGACTCCGGCCGTTCGCATAAGAAAGTGTGCGGGAGTCAACGTACATGGAGCTTCCAGCGGCAAAGCATCGTAAGACCGCTACTGCACAGGCCTCGGTGACGGACATGCTATCCCAAATAGCACAGCTTATCGCAGCATCCCAGCAATGACAGAATCTCTGTCGCATTATGTATTATCCGACAACGCTGGGTCGGGACGCTCCGCGGAAGCAGGTATGGATGTCCGAAAATTTCATCCGGTCCGACGGGATGCCGAAAGGGATTTGGAGGATTTCGAGCTTTCCCTTTCGGAACAACATGAGCTGCTGTGTATGCCATCTGACTGTATCTTCTAGAGGTTCTTTCGTCGGACCAGAATGCTGCGATGCCGGATAAGAAACTGATAGCGTCGGTGGACATAGAAATTTTTGGTTCGGTTCAGGGACATCCCTCAGTTCCGACACAGTCCAATAATGTCACACAAACTTTCGAATTATTGAACGATGCTATATATGTTATTACATGCTTGCTATTAACAAGCATGTCTGGTTTCTTGTCTGGTTTCTTGTTCGCAAAGTTACTGAGATGTCTTTCAAAAGTGTGCCTCTGTCGTCATAGTTAATGAAGAGCTAGCGGCAATAAGTGCTCATCGAATACGTCAATCGCCTAAGAGGTCCCTAGTAGGATCGACGGAGTTGACATTCGCTAGCTCACCCGGTGTAGCATCCATTCATCGAATGGTTCGGCAGTCGGGTTCGTCCGTTGCGGTCTAGGAAGGAGATTTGGGTGATGCGAGAACTATAATAGACTTCAGTACACACCCAGTGACGACGGATTAGAGGACAGATCGGAGGAAGCCTGTTAATCCGGTTCCTAGCTCGTCCAGGTCCTTCCGGGCTGCGAGCGAGAGAGATCTCTCTCTTGTACAACAACATATGGGACCGGATGTTGTGGTACAGATATTTCGCTTTCGGAGCATATGTCCGTCGCTTGGTACGCTCCATTATATTGACAGTCTGAGAGACTGTCGATAATGCTTCCTCATCCTCACAGCAGTGCACACGACCGCACATTGGCTATGTGACCTCGAGTATCCAGCCAGCTTCGTCATTCAGTGATTCCACGGCGAACAGGTCACGCCATCCGGTAGCCAAGGGACACGAGGCCTATACACTCCGTTCGCTTGCATAATAGAAGTATGCACGGGGTATCGAACACGGAGCTTCCAGCGGCAATGCATCGTAAGACCGCTTCTCCACAGGCCTCAGTGACGGACGTGCTATCCAAAATAGCACAGTTTATCGCAGCATCCCAGCAAACGACAAATTCTCGGTCGGATCAGGATAAATCCGGCGGCGCTGGGTCGGTGCGCTCCGCTGTTGCATCAGGTTCGGACGACCGAACACTTTAGGGTCCGACAGGATGGCGAAAGGGATTCGGACGATTTCAAGCTTTCCCTTTCGGAACAACAGAAGCTGCCATACATTTCTTCCGGCATTATCTTCCAGAGGTTGTTCCGTCGGACTACATTGCTGCGATGCTGGATAAGAGACTAATAGCGTCATTGGACACAGAGTTTTGGATCGGTTCAGGGACATTGTCCCTGACTTACCGACACAGTCCAATAATGTCTTTAGAACATTTGAATTATTTAACGACGCTATATATAAGCTTGCTACCAAGCATGATAGTCTAGTTTCTTGTCCGCAATGCTCTATTCTGCCTTTTTTCAATTCTAGGAAATAATTTATATTGGCAGAACAGGGCATACCGAGAGTTCACATGCGTCTAGACGGCGGTGCTGA
The DNA here is from genome assembly GCA_031216915.1 of Pictodentalium vernedei. Classification (NCBI taxonomy): domain Eukaryota; kingdom Metazoa; phylum Mollusca; class Scaphopoda; order Dentaliida; family Dentaliidae; genus Pictodentalium; species Pictodentalium vernedei. The sequence goes on along the minus strand of CM062295.1, from coordinate 645,941,661 downwards.
AGACTGGGAAATATCTTTTTCGCCGTCTATGTCAATTCCAACCACGATGTTGGAAATGACAATGATGTCTAATAGACTTTATCATACGTAGACCACCTTACTGAGGTGTTATCATTACGTCTTAAAGAGAAAGAATTCCAGGATCTGATCCTCAATGTGATTTCTTTCAAGGGCAGTAGTTTTTCCACGTATAACTCTGCCCTTCAGTGGCAACCTGGAGTTGATTAGACGTGACGCAGCCCTGGCTACATCCACGCGCGTGGATAGTAAGGTGAAGAACTCTCTCTCAGAGTCGCTTTGGTCTCGGAGAAGCTTCTCTTCGACGGCAACTTTTCAGCAATTTATGAATTGCTCGATATACACGTTCTCTTGTCTATCAAGTGTAACAAGAGATTCAGACTGGGGCAAACATTCAGTGGTTGACTCACAGAGTGCCACTCCAGTTGCTGGATCCGAGTTTTATGATTATGACGGATGCCAGTCAAACAGGTTGGGGTACAATATTTATCCCAACAGATTCGAAGTGCCAGGGTCTTTGGGTTCCGCAGTTTCCAGGCAAGCACTTACCTTCCAGGAAATGATGTTGTTTAGGCTTGCACTATGTCATTGGATGAACATTATTCAGAAACGCATGTCCAAATCCTGTCCGTTAATACGACAGTAGTTGCATATCTCCGGAACCAGGGAGGCACTCATTCGATTCCGTTATTCAATTTAACGGAAAGAATCCTTCTGTTTGTTATAGTACACCAAGTTCTGCTTCGGTCCTTCATATTCCGGGTCGTCTGATTGTATTACCAGACGCCCTTTCACGTAAGGGTTGCTTGTTGCCGTCAGAATGGACTCTCAACAAACAAGTATTCAATCAGATTTGCTATCAGTGGGAGCGCCCAATGATAATTTATTTGCGACACAACTCACTATTCAATTGCAGACATATGTGTTTCCATGTCCGGATCCCTGAGCTTATGTTGTTAACGCTCTATTGATCTAATAGGACGGAATGATAGGATATGCGTATCCTCCAGCGCTGTTGATTCAGCAAGTATTGCTAAGATAATCATCCACAATACAATTCTGTTGATAGCATCTCTGTCTTCACAGAGACCGTGGGTAAATTTACTCAGGTGTCTACTGTGGGACTTCCGCGAAAACTTCCTCCATGAGAGGATCTTCTTTCGCTGGGGAAATCGTGTCAGCTTCATCACAACTCGCAAGGTCTCAACCTTCACGTATTCCGTTGTGTGGTCCTTCTTGCAAGGCAAGCATTGTACAGGACGAGCTATGGACGCGATTTCTTACTGTAGGAGAACCTCTTCTTCGCTATACTATGTGGCTAAAGTGGAGGCTCTTCCGTCGTTGGTGTAGGGATCATTATGTTGATATTTTTGATCCCTCCATACTAGACATTGCAACTTTCTAGTATACTTGTTTGACAAGATGAACTGCAGCCTGTTACTATTAAGGTTATAGGTCTATGTTATCTGATACCTATGCACTATATGATAGTTTACAATTGAGTCTTATGTCTCTTTATCTTAGTCAGTTAGAAACTTTTCGATAAATAGACCTAGAATCCTTAGGTTAAATTCCTATACGGAATTTAGCTTCGGTTCTTATTTAGCTAAGTAATCATTTGAGCCTTTGGAAACAGTAGTTTTCAAATTCTGACCTTTTAAGACAGTAATTCTCTTAGTCTTCTCTTCTACTGAAGAGTCAGTGAGCTTCATGCACTATCGGTGGACGATACTCACTTTCGTAGTATCGGAAACACTATTTCCTTTACTACTAATGTTGGATTTTTGGTTAAGAATCAGGCTCCTAATAAATATCTGGAACCTATTGTTTTTAAGGTCCTTCCGTCTTCGTACGGGCACAGGCCTTTACTCTGTCCGCTTAGAGTTTACGTATTTATAAACAGATATCAGTTTATTAGTAAGGACGTAAGCTTCTTCTGTCTTTGATGCCTAATAGAAGGACATTACGCTCCATTCTATTGCTAATGGATTCAATTAACTATCGGTACTGCTTATGGTATATCATTAACTCAGCAGTTTGTGCTTGAAATTTTGGCTCATGAAGTAAGAGCTCTTTCTACATCTTGGGCTTACATTAATAGTGTCGCTATTATAGATTTTATGAAGGCTGCACATTGGGCTCAGCCATCCACATTCATGAATTTTTATCTCAGAAATATTGAGTCCATTCTGGAGGCCTCCATTGTTAGGTCTATTATCTACTGCTCAGAATGTCATTCACTTAACAGTTGCTACTATAGCTAGGTAGGCTTTCTGTTCCGGCAGTGACTCCGTCCTGCTGCCCTCTTCGCTCTGGGCTATTTGACCCAGGGCAAGGAGAAGGGGGGGGGGGGAGGGTGTTCCCTTGGGTCACCTGTTTTATTATGAAAACAAGGGGATACCTCCTCCGGAGTTAGTAATTCTGAGCTGTTACTGGGATGGTTTTTAAGTGATAAGTTTATGTTTTAAAAATTCATTCAGGTCATAGTTTTTAAAGTATAGCTGTTAAATATATCACGTGTCAAACGGGCGTTATTATACAATCCTCAGACACTTTTAAGGAGTATAAAGAGTCTCTATTCTCTTGACTAACTTTATTTATTGGCTTACTTTAAAAATTATTAGTATAAGGATTATACTGGATATTAATAGAGGACATGGATGTTATGATGCTCAATTATGGAAGGTGTTGTGTCTTTCTAATTTATCATAAATAAGAAAGATACATGTAAGGCCTAATACTCCTTTTCCCCTCGTGGGGATGACTCTATTTTATATAATTGAGCTTATTGGAATTTCCTCTATGTCCTAGGCCCTCCAGCCTTTTTACTATTCGGCTATGTCTGGGTACAGTATAAAAATGTTAAAAAATTTATAGTAATTTATATATTTTTTATACTTACCAATGACCCAGACGGGGATGGCCCTCCCAGGAGTTGGGAACTCATACCTCCCCGCTGAGTACATAGCGCTTACCAGGCACTGGTTATAAGAATGATTAATGGTGCCAATTTCAGTACGTCCTTGACACTGCGCATGCGCAGTAGAGGTGAAGTATGGAGGGCCATTCAGGACATGTTTTCTTTGGTTTTAGATGCAAATTTTGGGGATTGGGGGGCAAAATTTGTGTTTGGCCCTATATTTTTAAGAGTTAGCACCAGCTATGTCTGGGTCATTGGTAAGTATAAAAAATATATAAATTACTATAAATTTTTCAACTTTCGTGTCCACTCCATAACTCTGAGATGCTTTGTTGGATTTTGTTGAAACTTAGCATGCATGTTGCTTATGGGGAGATGATGTGTCACACACAAACTTTTTTTTTGTTCAACGGAGGTCAAGATCACAGTTTGCCAGAGTTATGCCCCTTTTTGTCAGAGAATAATTAATTTTGTCCTGAGATTTTCTCGAATGTTTATGGGTCGATTCCTTTAAAATTAGATATGGATGTTCACTACCATGGGAACCTGTGTACTAGCGATTATAGTTTTGATCGTAATTATTTTGCTAGAATTATTCCCCTTTTTGTCTTAGAATGCCTGAATTTTGTCTGGAGATTTTCTCGGATGTTTATGGGTCGATTCCTTTGAAACTAGGTATGGATGTTCACTACCATGGGAACCTGTGCACCAGTGATTATAGTTTTGATCAGACTTTTTTTTGCCAGAGTTATGTCCCTTTTTGTCTTGGAATAATTAATTTTGTCTGGAGATTTTCTCGGATGCTTATGGGTCGATTCCTTTGAAACATGGTATGCATGTTCACTGTCATGGGAACATGTGTACCAGCGATTATAGTTTTGATCAGATTTTTTGCCAGAGTTATGCCCCTTTTCATCTCAGAAAGACTGAATTTATGTCTGGAGATTTTTTCGGATGTTTATGGGTCGATTCCATTGAAATTTGGTATGGTTGTTCACTACCATGGGAACATGTGCACCTGCAATTATAGTTTTGATCACACTTTTTTTCCCAGAGTTGTGCCCTTCTTTATCGTAGAATAATCGTGGCAGTGGGGCCAGCGGGGGCGATGGACAGGTCCATCGGTGACAGTCACACGTCTAGTTTTCATTGCTGAATTAATAAATTACAGGGTGGATATGGTCGATTTGTTAGGTAAAGAGTTGAAGTTGTGTTTTTTAGCTCGCCAACAAAGTTGTGTGAGCTTATGTCATGACCCTAGGCACGTCGGCATCAACACTTGTGTTAAAGTTATTGTACCAGTGCACTTTGACTTTCAGCCCTGTTGCTATGCACCTTACACTATATTTCTATGGCTTACAATTACCCACAGACCCTTACCCAGTGATATTTTATTGATTTTTAGTATTTTTGCAATGTTAGACATTTTTTGTCAGTGTGGACGAAGAAAATTTCTGCCTTGTTTTGCTGTACATGAGTGGAGGCTACCACCTGTATGCTGTGGCTTTTCTGTTTTATATATATGTTAATTGCATCAATAGAAGATGACATTAATCCTTGATTGGACATTTTTTGGAGATTTTGGACTTTTTTAATGCAATATCAGACTTTTTTTGTCACTGTGGACTTACAAAATTTTTTACCTGTTTTGCTCTGCATATACATGACCGGACATCTTTTGCAGATTTGTAATAAGCCTAGATATATTACATGCCATGAGTTGGTGAGCTAATGAAGATGGACATACCCCTCTTGTTTCATTGCTACCATACATGCATATCAAATGACCCTCCTGATCAATTTGAAAATTGGACTGCATCTCCTTTTCAAATGTATTTTCATTCCACATCCATGTGTAGTAAATATAAAAAGAAACATTTACCAGAGAGATGTCATTTTTATACGCCCGTCTTTTGACGGATGTATTATGTTATGATGTTGTCTGTCTGTCTGTCTGTCTGTCTGTCTGTCCATAAACAATTTTTGCCGTTGTGCATGTGACAAGTGCAGGTAACTCCATATTGTATTTCCAGAGTTATGCCCCCTTTTAGTACTTAAAACATTACAGTATTGTGTCGCCTACTCCTTCAACATTTTACATGCTATATTGTTCAAACTTTGCACACATGGTGATCACCAATTGGTGTTGTGCATGGAACAAGAGCAAGTAACTCTCTTTTGTATTTCCAGAGTTATGCCCCCTTTTAGTACTTAAAACATAGCAGTATTGTTGCGCCTACTTCTTCAACATTTTACGTGCTACATTGTTCATACTTTGCACACATGTTGACCAGTAATTGCCATTGTTCATGTGACAAGAGCAGGTAACTCTGTTGTATTTCCAGAGTTATGCCCCCTTGTAGTACTTAAAACATTGCAGTGTTGTATCACCTACCCATTCAACATTTTACATGCAATATTGTTCAAACTTTGCACACATGGTGATCACCAGTTGCCGTTGTGCATGTGACAAGAGCAGGTAACTCTCTTTTATATTTCCAGAGTTATGCCCCTTTTAGTACTTGAAACAGTACACTATTGTGTCGCCTACTCCAACATTTTACTTGCTTTATTGTTCAAACTTTGCATCCATGTTGATCATCAGTTGTCGTTGTGCATGTGACAGGAGCAGATAACACCATTTTATTTTTAAACGATGAGAATCCTCGCTGTTTATAGCTATTATGATCCTCAAAATGCACTTTTCCTTGGCGCCACCTATCGTCCATCGTTATCAATGAAGTTAACCTGTCAATGAATGGATGCTACCGTTGTAAACGGTGAGGAGAATCTTCTACAGCAACCTTGTTTTTATTTTGTGAAGACCTCCGATCGATTAATATGAAAATGTGAAAACAGGTCAATTACCCTTTACCCCAGACAGGGCAGGGGAATGGGCATTGATTGGAGGGGGAGGGGGGACAGATATAGTTGAGTCAACAAAAATTTCAAACTTGACCCCAGAGAAACTTGTGCATGTTCCAATTTTGACGGGCAGTGCTCTTGTTCTGGGTTTTCTGCCCCTTCCGTGTAGTGACTTAGAAATTAATTGCACAAGGTTGACCATGGCAAGCAGTAGGGGATTTATAGCTTATATTAATACAGTATTCATATATTAGTGTCGTTTAAATTTTCATTCAAAGCACTTCACGACCTGACAGATATTCTAGCAAAGATCATCACTGAATTTCATCAGCATCTGAAATACAATTTTATAAATAGCTGTTATTGCCGTTTGGTGGGAAATTAAGTGAACTTTTGATGGAAATTACAGTACCTGTACAGGCAGCCAAGGCTTCACTATGAACATTAGAGTACCTTGGCTGGGGTTTCTAGTGAAGTCTAGTACTGAAGTGGTTAACCGGATAACCAGTTTGAAACCGGTTACCCACCTAACTGATTTGAAAAAACCTCAACTTGTTATTCGAAATATCAATAGTGATCGTCATTCCACGGTTAAAACATAGTAAATCTGCCGCTTCTCCTTTGGGATAGATTACACATCAAAGCAGCGCTGTATATATTGAGAAATAATTGACTTTAGCGTTCAAGACTTTGTTAATGATCGACAATTTCCATGTGTACTGAGTAACCGCAGAAACTATTCCGTAGTGTGTATACTCGACAACGTTCGTTTGTATACACACTACAGAATAGATTTTGATACTGTACCAATGACCCAGACATAGCTGGTGCTAACTCTTAAAATATAGGGCCAAACACAAATTTTTCCCCCCAATCCCCAAAATTTGCATCTAAAACCAAAGAAAACATGTCCTGAATGGCCCTCCACACTTCACCTCTACTGCGCATGCGCAGTGTCAAGGACGTTCTGAAATTGGCGCCATTAATCATTCTAAGTTTGGCCCTTCATCAGTTAACATCTGACTGATCTTTGTGCTTATAAATCTCAGTTTAAATGATGCCAGACACATAAATATTAGTGAAATGGTGATTCTAAGGAGGATATAGAAGGAGGAGAGGAAAAATGTGTGACAGAATATTATCAGGGCTGTAACTTAAAATTTTTTAATGAAATTATGTTAAGTTACCTATTTTCGAGGCAGCAGCCATTTTGTTGTCATTCTTGTTATTTAGTTACACTGATTTTTCAATGTTTTCCTCTCTCCCTTTCCTTTAAGTCCCCTCTTGCTATTCTCCCATGCTTTTGGCATAGTTTCTGTAATTATTATTACTAAAATTTCTTGGGAGTTTTAGCTGAGTAACAGAATGAATTCTGTTCTTTTCCCCATGTTTACGTCTTCACCTACGGGTGGTTAGGCATTGTGTTCTGCATTTACCATCTGATGTTCTGCAGTTTCTTCCCTGGAAGTCTCTGTTTTGCATCAGAAAGTGTATTTTTGGTAACTGATTTCGGGCCTGGGTGGCTGGAGTCTTATTTTAGTGTTTTTGCACTCATTGTTTACATTTACAACAGCCCTCTGTGTGAGGGGGGGATTTCTTGAAAATAATATCTTGATGTTAATTTAATCATAACTAGATACATTATTATTGTTCGTAAGTGTTGCATAAATTGTTTAAAATATTTTTAAAATTTTTGTCCACACTTAGGCTTGGGATCCATTGGGGCTCAACGTTACTTTTCAGAAACTTGGGCTGTTCTGAAAAAATATTTTTTCAAAATATTTTGATTTCAATTATTTTTTCTATGTTAACGGATCATATTATTATTATGTACTTTGATTGTCAGGGGCTGGTGCGAGTACCAGGACTTTGTTTTCTTTTCACATTGAAAGGATTTTGATCAATTGTAATAAGAGGAAGTCTTCCTCTGACTTTTATAATCATTCTATATGTGGTCAGTGTACTCGCATTAACTCCTGTTCTGTATCTGATGATTTCGATGACAACATGGGAAGCGTATGTTACGGTATGTTAGTGGGGAATTGGACATTCCGGTCCTTTCCCCGCAGGGTCACTCTACTTTATCAATTTCTATTTCAGACGATCAAGATTAGGGTGATGTATCTGTGATGTCTTCCAACAGTGTGCCTCCGTCGTCACAATTAATGAAGGGCTAGCGGAAAGTGCTCATGTAAATACGCCAATTGCCTAAGAGGACCCTAGTAGGTTCGACGGCCTTTGACGTCCGCTAGCTCGCCCGGTGTAGCGTCCATTCATCGAATGGTTCGGCAGCCGGGTTCGTCCGTTGCGGTCTAGAAGGAGTTTTGGGGTGATGCGAGCACTATAAATCAACCTAATGCACACCCAGTGACGGCGGATTAGAGGGAGAACGGAGGAAGCCTTTTAGTCCGGTTCATAGCTCGTTCTGGTCCATCCGGACGGCAAGCGAGAGAGGCCCCTCTCTCGTACAACAACATCTGGCCCCAGATGTTGTGGTACAAAATGTTTCGCATTCGGAACATACGTCCGCCGCTCGGGACGCTCCGACATATAGTCAGTCCGTAGAGACTGTCAATAAGGCTTCCTCATTCTCATGGTAGTGCACACGACCGCTCTTGGCTACGTGACCTCGGATATCCAGTCAGCTTCGCCAGTCAGAGAATCATCGGCGACCAGGTCACACCATCCGGTAGCCAGGGACACGAGGCCTGCAGACTCCGGACGTTCACATAGGAAAGTGTGCGGGAGTCAACGTACACGGAGCTTCCGGCGGCAATGCATTGTAAGACCGCTACTGCACAGGCCTCGGGGACGGATGTGCTATCCTAATAGCACAGCTTATCGCAGCATCCCAGCAACAACTGAATCTGTCGCATAATGTTTTATCCGACGATGCTGGGTCGGGACGCTCTGTGGAAGCGGGTACGGACGTCCGAAAATTTCATCTGGTCCGACGGGATACCGAAAGGGATTCGGAGGATTTCGAGCTTTCCCTTTCGGAACAACATATGCTGTTGTGTATGTCATCTGACTTGATCTTCTACAGGTTCTTTCGACGGACCAGAATGCTGCGATGCCGGATAAGAAACTGATAGCGTCGGTGGACTTAGAAATTTTTGGTTCGGTTCAGGGACATCGTCCCTCAGTTCCGACATAGTCCAATAATGTCACACAAACTTTCGAATTATTGAACGACGCTATATATTTATTATTATATGCTTGCTATTACCAAGCATTTCTGGTTTCTTGTTCGCAAAGTTACGGAGATGACTTTCAAAAGTGTGCCTCTGTCGTCATAGTTAATGAAGAGCTAGCGGCAATAAGTGCTCATGGAATATGTCTATCGCCTAAGAGGTCCCTTGTAGGATCGACGGAGTGACATTCGCTAGCTCACCCGGTGTAGCGTACATTCATCGAATGGTTCGGCTGCCAGGTTCGTCCGTTGCGGTCTAGGAAGGAGATTTGGGTGATGCGAGCACTATAATTACTTTAGTACTCACCCAGTGATGGCGGATTGAGGACAGATCGGAGGAAGCCTGTTAGTCCGGTTCCTGGCTTGTCCAGGTCCGTCCGGGCTGTGAGCGAGAGAGGTCCCTCTCACGTCCAACAACATAGGGGACCGCATGTTGTGGTTCAGATATTTTACATTTGGAGCATATGTCCGTCGCTCGGGACGCTCCGTTATATTGACAGTCCGAGAGACTGTCGATAATGCTTCCTTATCCTCACAGCAGTGCACACGACCGCACATTGGCTACATGACCTCGAGTATCCGATCAGTTTCGTCATTCAGTGATTCCACGGCGAACAGGTCACGCCATCCGGTAGCCAAGGAACATGAGGCCTATACACTCCGTTCGCTCGCATATTAGTAGTATGCACAGGGTAACGATTACGGAGCTTCCAGCGGCAATGCATCGTAGGACCGCTTCTCCACAGGCCTCAATGACGGACGTGCTATCCGAGTTAGCACAGTTTTTTCGCAGCATCCCAGCAATCGACAGTTTCTTGGTCGAATCAGGAATTATCCGACGGCGCTGGGTCGGTGCGGTCCGCGGTTGCATCAGGTACGGACGACCGAACGCTTTATAGGGTCCGACAGGATGGCGAGAGGGATTCGAAAGATTTCGAGTTTTCCCTTTCGAAGCATCGGAAGCTGCCATACATATCTTCCGGCATTATCTTCCAGTGATTGTTATTTCGGACTACATTGCTGCGATGTTGGATAAGAGACTTATAGCGTCATTGGACACGGAATTTTGGATCGGTTCAGGGACATTGTCCCTGACTTACCGACACAGTCCAATAATGTCATTAGAACATGTGTATTATTTATCGACGCTATATATATTTAAGCCTGCTACCAAGCATGATAGTTTAGTTTCTTGTCCGCAATGCTCATTTCTGCCTTTTATCATTTATATGAATAATTTATTTTGGCAGATCAGGGCATACCGAGAGTTCATATGCGTATAGACGGCGTGGTTAAAGACTGGAAATAATCTTTTTCGCCGTCTGTCTTTTCCAACCACAATGTTGGAAACGACCATGATGTCTAATAGACTTAACTTAGACGCTTTATCATACGTAATCCACCTTACTGAGGCGTTATCATTACGTCTTCAAGAGAAAGAATTCCGGGATATGATCCTCAATGTGATTTCTTTTGAGGGCAGTAGTTTGTTCACGTGTAACTCCGCCCTTCAGTGGCTGCTTGGAGTTGGTTAGACGTGACGCAGCCCTAGCTACATCCACGCGTGTGGATAGTAAGGTGAAGAACTCTCTCAGAGTCGCTTCGTTCTCGGAGAAGCTTCTCTTCGACGGCAACTTTTCAGCAATCCATGAATTGCTCGATTTACACGTTCTCTTGTCTATCTAGTGTAGCAAGAGATTCAGACTGGGGCAAGCATTCGGTGGTTGACTCAGAGAGTGCCACTGCATTTGCCGGATCCGAGTTTTATAATTATGACGGTTGCCAGTCAAACAGGTTGGGATATAATATTGATCCCAACGGATTCGAAGTGCCAGGGTCTTTGGGTTCCGCAGTCTCTAAGCAAGTACTTATCTTCCACGGAATAATGTTTTTTTAGGCTTGCTTTATGTCATTGGATGAACATTATTCAGAAACGCATGTCCAAATCCTGTCCGTTAATTCGACAGTGGTGGCGTATCTCCGGAACCAGGGAGGCACTCATTCGTTTCCGTTATTCAATTTAATGGAAAGAATCCTTCTGTTTGTTATAGTACACCAAGTTCTGCTTCGGTCCGTCATATTTCGGGTCGTCTGATTGTATTACCAGACTCCCGTTCACTTATGGGTCGCTTGTTGCCGTCAGAATGGACTTGCAACAAACAAGTATTCAATCAGATTTGCTATCAATGGGAGCGCCCAATGATAATTTATTTACGACACTACTTGCTAATCAATTGCAGACGTATGTGTTTGCTTGTCCTGATCTCTGAGCTAATGTTCTATTGATCTAATAGGACGGAATGATAGGATATGCGTATCCTCTGGCGCTGTTGTTTCAGCAAGTATTGCTAAGATAAACAACCACTATACATTTCTGTTGATAGCATCTCTGTCTTCACAGAAACCATGGGTAAATTTACTCTGAGGTCTACTGTGGGACTTAACGCGAAATCTTCCTCCATGAGAGGATCTTTTTTCGCTGGGTAAAATCGTGTCATCTCTTATCACAACCTGCAAGGTCTCAACCTTCACGTATTCCGTTGTGTGGTCCTTATTGCATTGTAGCATTGTACTGGACAAGCTTTGGACGCGATTTCTTACTATAGGAGAACCTCTTCTTCGCTATACTATGCGGCTAAAGTGGAGGCTCTTCAATCGTTGGTGTAGGGATCACTATGTTGATATTGTTGATTCCTCCATACTAGTCATTGCAACTTTTTAGTATACTTGTTTGACAAGATCTACTGCAGCCTGTTATTATTAAGGTTATAGGTTTATGTTACCTCATACCTATGCACTCTATGATAGTTTACAATTGAGTCTTATGTCTCTTTATCTAAGTCAGTTAGTTACTTTTCGATAAATAGACTTAGAATCATTAGATTAAATTCCTATACGGAATTTAACTTCGGTTCTTATTTAGCTAAGTGATCATTTGAGCCTCTGGAAACAGTAGTTTTCAAATTCTGACCTTTTAGACAGTAATTCTGTTGGCTTCTTTTTTACTGAAGAGTCAGTGAGTTTCATGCACTATCGGTGGATGATTTTCACTTTCATAGTTTCGGAATCACTACTTCCTTTACTATTTAGGTTGGATTTTCTCATAAGAGTCAGGCTCCTAATTAATATCCGGAACCTATTGTTATTAAGATCCTTCCGTCTTCGTACGGGCATAGGCCTTTACTCTGTCCGGTTAGAGTTTATGTATTTATAAATAGATATCTGTTTATTACTACGGGCGTAAGCTTCTTCTGTCTTTGATGCCTAATAGAAGGACGTTACGCTCCTTTCTATTGCTAATGGATTCAATTAACTATCGATACTGCTTATGGCATATCATTCACTCAGCAGTTGTGTTTGAGATGTCGGCTCATGAAGTAAGAGTTATTCTACATCTTGGGCTTACATTAATAGTGTCGCTATTATAGATTTTTGAAGGCTGCTCATTGCGCTCAGCCATCCACATTCATGAATTTTTATCTCAGAAATATCGAGTCCATTTCTGGAGGCCTCTATTGTTAGGTCTATTATCTACTGCTCAGAATATCATTTACTTAACAGTTGCTACTATAGCTAGGTAGGCTGTCTGTTTCGGCAGTGACTCCGTTCTGCTGCCCTCTTCGCTCTGGGCTATTTGACCCAGGGCAAGAAAAAGAGGGGGGGGGGGGGGGGGGGGAGGGTGTTCCCTTGGGTCACCTGTTTTACTATGAAAACAAGGGGATACCTCCTCCGGAGTTAGTAATTCTGAGCTGTTATTGGGATGGTTGTTTAGTGAGAAGTTTATGTTTTAAAAATTCATTTAGGTCTTAGTTTTTAAAGTATAGCTTTTGAATATAGCACATGTCAACGGACATTATTTTACAATCCTCAGACACTTTTAAGGGGTATTAAGAGTCTCTATTCTCTAGACTTACTTTATTTATTGGCTTACTTTAAAAATTATTAGTATAAGGATTATACTAGATATTAATAGAGTACATGGATGTATGATGCTCAATTTTGGAAGGTGTTGTATCTTTCTAATTTATCATAAATAAGAAAGATACTTGTAAGGCCTAATACTTCTTTTTCCCTAGAGGGGATGACTCTATTTTATATAATTGAGCGTATTCCATCTTGCTCTATGTCCTTGGCCCTCCAGCCTTTTTACTATTCAGCTATGTCTCGGTCATTGGTACAGTATAAAAATGTTAAAAAATTTATAGTAATTTATATATTTTTTATACTTACCAATGACCCAGACGGGGATGGCCCTCCCAGGAGTTGGGAACTCTTACCTCCCCGCTGAGTACATAGCACTTACCAGGTACTGGTTATTAGAATGATTAATGGCGCCAATTTCAGAACGTCCTTGACACTGCGCATGCGCAGTAGAGGTGAAGTGTGGAGGGCCATTCAGGACATGTTTTCTTTGGTTTTAGATGCAAATTTTGGGGATTGGGGGGCAAAATTTGTGTTTGTCCCTATATTTTAAGAGTTAGCACCAGCTATGTCTGGGTCATTGGTAAGTATAAAAAATATATAAATTACTATAAATTTTTTAACTTTCTGAGAATACTGCTTTCCAATTCTTGTACCTCTCGGTTAGTCGGTTGTGAAAATGAGCCAACTGTTTCAGCCCTAGTGAAGTCATTGCTACCTGTACAGGCAGCCTAGACTTCACTAGACATTGTCGCAGGATTACGGGGGTTGAGTGATGGAGAAAAATTTATGTTCTTATCATTGCTCAGTCGACAGCCAGAGACTGTCCTCTGAACCCCAGTTCGAACGTAAACTTTGCCACCTTATCAATGCCCTATCCGCTTGGGTCCCTTAGGATTCCTGAAGGTGCCTGTGGCTTACAACACCGAAGGGTGATCAACTATAATTCACTGAAAAGATTATTTACATGTACGAAGAAATATAATATCAAACAAATTACTCACAAAATTATCCATAAGAAAACACTAATTACGCAGATAAAAGTTTATTCTTTAGGGCCCGCGACGTCTCCCACAGCTAGCTGTGTCCGCTGGATCAACCTCACATCATCTTCATCTTCTCACAGTTTGTGATCAATACAAAATGTCTGTTCACTTCTCGTTGCTTCCTCCTCACAGGGTTAACTTCGCCATCAGTCGGGCTTAACACATACAATGTTCTGCTTGTGTGACTCTATCAGCGTTTTCACAGTTCAATCACGATTCAATTGGCATCTACTACAGTTCACTATCACTTTGCGGCTTGCCTGTCTCTCACGGGGTTAAGTTATTTTTCGCCTTCAGATATATACTTAACAAAGCTTACATAATAATATTCTGCAAAGTGTTCTCAACATCACCAATTCTCGCACCGCCTAAAACTGTCTTATCTCGCGAGCTACTCCAGCACTTACTCAAGCTCTTAATATGGTCCCTAGACCTCAACGTTACCGCTTTTACTTTTTTGGCTACTATGCCACTACGGTTCGCAACCGTTAACAAACTACAATCGGTTCCTTACAACCCTCACAGGGTTACGACAATATGCGGACTTTCAATCTCAGTGCCTATGACCCTCGACGGCCAAGGCTAAATTCGGACCTTCTCTGAGTGCCCTCAGGCCAACTGCCTCTCAGAATTCTGCTTCACTCTTTATACAGTCGGAACGCAAAGTTTAAACATATTAATTCTGATTTAACGAGTGCTTTGTAATTTGATATGGATAGAGATATAAATGTGAATTTCGTCTGAAGTGAACCCTTTTGACATTTCGGAGACAGGATAGATGCGTAATATGGGTGTGTGTCCAGACCATATGTGATACACTGTTTCCAACTATTACAATTTAACTGGTCTTAATTACCTAGATAACGATACAGAAGAGAATATTGTCTCTCTTACTATTGATCTGTAACGCCAGATAGTCCCATGTGTGCCATAATGGACATTAAATTTCATACCTAATTAGCAGAGTTTGAATTATTGTTAGTTTGACAAATCTGTTTTCAGGGTCCATCACATACCTATCTTTATGCTTTACATTTCACCCAGGCAGAAATATTATCGAAAATATTTACACTTTTAAACAAGAAAATCGCCACTTTTAGTTATCACCTTGACAGACATCAAGGTAATGTCACAGTGTTACCTTATTATAAGGGAACAAAAAATAAGTAGAATTCTTCAGTCCTTTGACCCTCTTTACACTGATGTCATTATACCAAAATTTAAAGTAGACATTTTTCCCATCATTGAACTAGGAATTTATCCATTTCAGTCTTGTATGACAGAGCTCAAATGATCTCTGTCAAACAAGACTGAATTATTTATTTATTAAGGTTTAACGACATTTTAACAGCCAAGGTCATATCCTGTCGGTGACAGTTTTACAGGTGGAGGAAGCTGGAGCACCCGGAGAGAACCATCGTGCAATGATGAGCAACTGCCAGCTCCCCAACATCGTAACTCTGCACTGCAGCACAAGCAGGATTAGATTGATTGATGACATGCGCACCATCGACGTACAGTACTTCTTAGCACAAGACGGCATTGTGCCCGATGTGGACTATCGAGGTTAAGTGCTTTGCCCAAGGACACAACATGGGAGTCCGAATCGATCATTCAAACGGTCACCCATCCAAGGACTAACTGGGCTCGACGTTGCTTAACTTCGGTGATCTGATGAGAATCAGTTACTGAACAAGACTGAGTTGGTTAAATTTGAAGTTGCACCATGGAATAAATTTGGAGCCAGAAATTTTGATTCGTTGACATCAGCTTACGGGGGATTAGCCTCTTACCCAACGTAACTGCCAAAACCAGCCAGCGCTGTTCACAAAAATCACCAGTCAGTTTTCATTTTTTTGTTTCAAAACTTGGCTTTTGACTTCTCATTGAAACAAGCTCATTGGGCTCATTCCAATGAGGGGTCATAAGCTATGTTTTAGAGGCAAAAAGTTAAAAAAAATTAGATTAGTTATTCAAGAATTTTATTTGCAACTGTCATTCCCCTTTCATGTTAGGTAAAGAGTTAAGAACACTTTCTGAAACTATAAAGAGTTTGCGAGAACCAAAAGTTGATTCTATTTATTTACAATAATCATCTCCGAGAATCAGTTCTGATTCTCACCTGAAAATTTGCAAAACTATTTTACCTTTTTTTCTTTATTATCAGAACATGTGTATTACTACTTGGTTGAAACAACCATGGAAGATTGGAATGGAAGGAAAGGCTGCCCATCCAAACTCACGTTTTACAGCCCCAGCTAGTCAATGCCCAATCATACACAAACAGTGGGAGTCTCCAGAAGGTGTCCCTATAAGTGCTTTCATTTTTGGTGGACGTCGTCCAGTTGGTAAGTACAGTGGAGCCCACTTAATTGGATATCTCTTAATTGTATATCCCTGTTAATTGAATATAAATTTCAAACACAAAACCATTTCCCATACCTTCAGTACAAATTTGACCTGTTAATTGAATATAGGTTATAGAGTGAACTCCTGTTAATTGAATAAAAAATCTTGTAACCTGTCGAGAAATTATCCAGACTCTCCCCAGTTTTCCTATCTTTATAAACCTATTTGGCCTCAGTACATACAATACAGGCATTTAATCTATTATATATTGTTTGACAGAGCTCATGGAGCTCTGTCAAATAAGATATCTGATATGTAAATGTGAATGTCTGTATGTATCTATCTTTGTTCTGGGTGAACTCCTCCGTTTCTCGACCGATCGATCTCAAATTTTGTACACGGGGGTAATTCGTCCCTGCGAGTAATATGGGATGGGTGCCATGCCTATACGGGGTGACCTTGAAATTGATGACCTTGACCATTTATTTCGAAAATGGCTGGGCCGATCGGGCTAAAATTTCATATGTGCGGGTATATTGACCCATCGATCATTTTGACTTTATTGGGGTGCCCGTGCTGGGTGACCTTGTCCTTTTATCGATCAAATCTGAGGGTATATTGATATAACCATCTTTTCCCGTGCAACGCCAGGTAACACCCGCTAGTAATAGAATAAATGCTAAGTTTATCTCTAGAATACAGGAATGTGACTCAATCCCTGTTAAATGAATAGCCCTGTTAATTGAATAATTTTCATTGGCAAAGTAGCTATTCAATTAACAGGGTTCCCCTGTATCATTTCTTATTTCAGTTCTTTACAGTTGAATCTAGAAGTCTTGTGACTGTATTGTGCACTCTTTTGAAGTAATTAGGGCCCCGCCGTGAGGCGGATGCCCTATAGTGATCGCTCTGTCCGTGCGTCCGTCTGGGCTGTAATCTTTCTCTCTTAATAGATAAGGTTTTGATATTTGACATGTGGGTATATTATCTCAAGACGATGTGTCGCGTACCAATGTTGCCATGCTTTGACCTTGAACTTTGACCTCAAGGTCAAATTATTCCGTTTTCAGGGTTCTTTTCTGACAACTTTTTTCCCATAATAGATTGGGTTTTGATATTTGGTATGTGGGTAGATAATCTCAAGACGATGTGTCGCGTACCATGGTTGCCATGGTTTGACCTTGAACTTTGACCTCAAGGTCAAATTATTCAGAATTCAGGTTTCTTTTCTGACAAGTTCGTGTCCGGGCTGTAACTTTTTTCCTTTAATAGATAGGGTTTTGATATTTGGTATGTGGGTAGATTATCTCAAGACGATGTGTCGCATACCACGGTTGCCATATTTTGACCTTGAACTTTGACCTCAAGGTCAAATTATTCCTAATTAACAAGTTCGTGTCCGTGCTGTAACTTTTTTCCCTTAATAGATAGGGTTTTGTTATTTGGTATGTGGGTAGATTATCTCAAGACGACGTGTCGCATACCAAGGTTGCCATGCTTTGACCTTGAAGTTTGACCTCAAGGTCAAATTACTCAGAATTTGTTTTTTTTTCTGACAAGTTCGTGTCCGGGAAGGGACTTTAATCAGATTTTACCTATTGCTTGAAATATTTTAGTATTACGGTTCACATCAGTTTATACCTAACATAGGTTAGTTGCTGCGGGCCCGCAAAGATGGATTCCATCTCCGTGATATCTAGTATCGCACTGAGTTAAGTGCACTTTGTCTCTGTCACACTGCACCATTACAGTAACTCAATTCCTGTAGAAAAACACACAGTGTGACCAACTCTGTACCAGGGACCAGACTGGGGAGGATTTTAGGGAGACTTTATGTCTCCCTCCAGAAAAAAATGGGAGACTGCAGAGTCAAGTAGGGAGACTTCATAGGCAAGTGGGGAAAATTAAGAATATTTATGTACCACCCCCTGCCGCCCCTTCATATTTTCAGCTTGTGGTCCTCCATTAACGTTCAATTAATCCAGGTCCAGTTGTCTATGATGCATCTCTGCCAGGTAAAAAAATCACAAACTAATTATTGACTGAAAATCTCCCGCTGCTACCCTCTCCTTCATGGCCGCTCCCCTCTTCTTTGTGCCAGTCCCCCAGCACCCTCCTGTGGTTGCCTTTCACCAAAGTCTACTGAGCTAATAATTTCCAAAGTCTTAAAGTGTGAACAGGACCAGATGTAAGAAGGTTGCTTGGAAGGTACTTTGTTAGTTAATAAACAAAATACATTCTGGGGTTGAGTATTTTGAAAAATAAATGTCATTCCGCATTATTTTTAGCTCAACTTGACAAAGTCAAGCTGAGCTATTGCCATCACTTCTTGTCCGTCGGTGTTAGTATGTACGTCCACAATTTCCTTTGGCACACCTCACAGATCACATTTATGATCAGATCACTTTGAAACTTGGTATGCTTGTTTGGGGTGACTTCTAGATGGGATCTATCGATTTTCTTCAATTTCCATCAAAAAATGTTGCCGCGGCCAACGTTCTTAGAACTTAGTTAAGTCAGACCACAATATTTCCCTTTGGCACACCCTACAGGGCACATTTATAATTGGATTGCTCTGAAACCTGGTATGCTTGTTTAGGGTGACCTCTAGATGGGAGCTATCAATATTTTTATACTGTACCAATGACCCAGACATAGCTGGTGCTAACTCTTAAAAATATAGGGCCAAACACAAATTTTGCCCCCCAATCCCCAAAATTTGCATCTAAAACCAAAGAAAACATGTCCTGAATGACCCTCAATACTTCACCTCTACTGCGCATGCGCAGTGTCAAGGACGTCCCGAAATTGGCGCCATTAATCATTCTTTGTTTGGCCCTTCATCAGTTAACATCTGACTGATCTTTGTGCTTGTAAATCTCAGTTTAAATGATGCCAGACACATAAATATTAGTGAAATGGTGATTCTAAGGAGGATATAGGAGGAGGAGAGGAAAAATGAGTGACAGAAAATTATCAAGGCTGTAACTTAAAATGTTTTAATGAAATTATGTTAAGTTACCTATTTTCGAGGCAACAGCCTGTTGTGGTCATTCTTGTTATCAAGTTACACTGTTTGTTCAGTGTTTTCCTCTCTCCCTTTCCTTTAAGTCCCCTCTTGCTATTCTCCCATGCTTTTGGCATATTTTCTGTAATATTATTACTAAAATTTCTTGGCAGTTTTAGCTGGATAACAGAATGAATTCTGTTTTTTTCCCCATGTTTACGTCTTCACCTATGGGTGGTTAGGCGTAGTGTTCTACATCTACCATCTGATGTTCTACAGTTTCTTCTCTGGAAGTCTCTGTTTTGCATCAGATAGTGTATTATTGGTAACTGATTTCGGGCCAGGGTGCCTGGAGTCTTGATCTGGTGTTTTTACACTTATTGTTTACATTTCCAACAGCCCTCTGTGTGAGGGGGGATTTCTTGAAAATAATATCTTGATGTTAATTTAATCATAACTAGATACATTATTATTGTTGTAAGTGTTGCATAAATTGTTTAAAATATTTTTAGAATTTTTGTCCACACTTAGGCTTGGGATCCATTGGGGCTCAACGTTACTTTTCAGAAACTTGGGCTGTTCTGAAAAAATATTTTTTCAAAATTTTTTGATTTCAATTATTTTTTCTATGTTAATGGATCATGTTATTATGTATTTTGTTTGTCAGGGGTTGGTGCGAGTACTAGGACTTTGTTTTCTTTTCACAATGAAAGGATATTGTTCAGTTGTAATAAGAGGAAATCTTCCTCTGACTTTCAAAATCATTGTATAATGTAGTCAGTGCACTCGCACTAACTCCTGTTCTGTATGTGTTAATTTCGATGACAACATGGGAAGCGTGTGTCACGGTATGTTAGTGGGGAATTGGCCATTCCGGTCCTTTCCCCGCAGGGTCACTCTACTTTATCAATCTCTATTTCAGATGAACATGATCAGGGTGATGTATCTGTGATGTCTTCCAAAAGTGTGCCTCCGTCGTCACAATTAATGAAGAGCTAGCGGAAAAGTGCTCATGTAAATACATCAATTGCCTAAGAGGACCCTAGTAGGTTCGACGGCCTTTGACGTCCGCTAGCTCGCCCGGCGTAGCGTCCATTCATCGAATGGTTCGGCAGCCGGGTTCGTCCGTTGCGGTCTAGAAGGAGTTTTGGGTGATGCGAGCACTATAAATCAATCAAATGCACACCCAGTGACGGCGGATTAGAGGAGAGAACGGAGGAAGCCTTTTAGTCCGGTTCCTAGCTCATCCAGGTCCATCCGGACTGCAAGCGAGAGAGGCCCCTCTCTCGTACAACAACATCTGGCCCCAGATGTTGTGGTACAAAGTGTTTCGCATTCGGAGCATACGTCCGCCGCTCGGGACTCTCCAATATATAGTCAGTCCGGAGAGACTGTCAATAAGGCTTCCTCATCCTCATGGTAGCGCACACGACCGCTCTTGGCTACGTGACCTTGGATATCCAGTCAGCTTCGCCAATCAGAGAATCATCGGTGACCAGGTCACACCATCCGGTAGCCAGGGACATGAGGCCTGCAGACTCCGGCCGTTCGCATAAGAAAGTGTGCGGGAGTCAACGTACACGGAGCTTCCAGCGGCAAAGCATCGTAAGACCGCTACTGCACAGGCCTCAGTGACGGACATGCTATCCCAAATAGCACAGCTTATCGCAGCATCCCAGCAACGACAGAATCTCTGTCGCATTATGTATTATCCGATGACGCTGGGTCGGGACGCTCCGCGGAAGCAGGTACGGACGTCCAAGAATTTCATCCGGTCCGACGGGATACCGAAAGGGATTCGGAGGATTTCGAGCTTTCCCTTTCGGAACAACATATGCTGCTGTGTATGTCATCTGACTTTATCTTCTAGAGGTTCTTTCGTCGGATCAGAATGCTGCAATGCCGGATAAGAAACTGATAGCGTCGGTGGACACAGAAATTTTTTGGTTCGGTTCAGGGACGTCGTCCCTCAGTTCCGACACAGTCCAATAATGTCACACAACTTTCGAATTATTGAACGACGCTATATATATTATTATATGCATGCTATTAACAAGCATGTCTGGTTTCTTGTTCGCAAAGTTACTGAGATGTCTTTCAAAGTGTGCCTCTGTCGTCATAGTTAATGAAGAGCTAGCGGCAATAAGTGCTCATGGAATACATCAATCGCCTAAGAGGTCCCTAGTAGGATCGACGGAGTTGACATTCGCTAGCTCACCCGGTGTAGCGTACATTCATCGAATGGTTCGGCAGTCGGGTTCGTCCGTTGCGGTCTAGGAAGGAGATTTGGGTGATGCGAGCACTATAATAGACTTTAGTACATACCCAGTGACGACGGATTAGAGGACAAATCGGACGAAGCCTGTTAGTCCGGTTCCTAGCTCGTCCAAGTCCTTCCGGGATGCGAGCGAGAGAGGTCCCTCTCTCGCTCAACAACATATGGGACCGGATGTTGTGGTACAGACATTTCGCATTCGGAGCATATGTCCGTCGCTTGGGACATTCCGTTATATTGACAGTCCGAGAGACTGTCGATAATGCTTCCTCATCCTCACAGCAGCGCACATGACCGCCCATTGGCTACGTGACCTCGAGTATCCGGCCAGCTTCGTCATTCAGTGATTCCACGGCGAACAGGTCACGCCATCCGGTAGCCAAGGGACACGAGGCCTATACACTCTGTTCACTCGCATAATAGAAGTATGCATGGGGTAACGAACACGGAGCTTCCAGCGGCAATGCATAGTAAGACCGCTTCTCCACAGGCCTCAGTGACGGACGTGCTATCCAAAATAGCACAGTTTATCGCAGAATTCTCGGTCGGATCAGGAATAATCCGACGGCGCTGGGTCGGTGCGCTCCGCTGTTGCATCAGGTTCGGACGACCGAACACTTTATAGGGTCCGACAGGATGGCGAAAGGGATTCGGCGATTTCGAGCTTTCCCTTTGGGAACAACAGAAGCTGCCATACATTTCTTCCGGCATTATCTTCCAGAGGTTGTTCCGTCGGACTACATTGCTGTGATGCTGGATAAGAGACTAATAGCGTCATTGGACACAGAGTTTTTGATCAGTTCAGGGACATTGTCCCTGACTTACCGACACAGTCCAATAATGTCTTTAGAACATTCGAATTATTTAACGACGCTATATATAAGCTTGCTACCATGCATGATAGTCTAGTTTCTTGTCCGCAATGCTCTATTCTGCCTTTTTTCAATTCTAGGAAATAATTTATATCGGCAGAACAGGGCATACCGAGAGTTCATATGCGTCTAGACGGCGGTGCTGAAGACTGGGAATTATCTTTTTTGCCATCTATGTCAATTCCAACCACGATGTTGGAAACGACAGTGTTGTCTAATAGGGTTAACTTAGATGCTTTATCATACGTAGACCACCTTACTGAGGCGTTATCATTACGTCTTAAAGAGAAAGAATTCCAGGATATGATCCTCAATGTGATTTCTTTCAAGGGCAGTAGTTTTTCCACGTATAACTCCGCCCTTCAGTGGCAACCTGGAGTTGGTTAGACGTGACGCAGCCCTAGTTACATCCACGCGCGTGGATAGTAAGGTGAAGAACTCTCTCAGAGTCGCTTCGGTCTCGGAGAAGCTTCTCTTCGACGGCAACTTTTCAGCAATCTATGAATTGCTCGATATACACGTTCTCTTGTCTATCAAGTGTAGCAAGAGATTCAGACTGGGGCAAACATTCGGTGGTTGACTCAGAGAGTGCCACCGCAGTTGCCAGATCCGAGTTTTATGATTATGACGGATGCCAGTCAAACAGGTTGGGGTACAATATTGATCCCAACGGATTCGAAGTGCCAGGGTCTTTGGGTTCCGCAGTTTCTAGGCAAGCACTTACCTTCCCGGAAATGATGTTATTTAGGCTTGCACTATGTCATTGAATGAACATTATTCAGAAACGCATGTCCAAATCCTATTCGTTAATACTACAGTAGTTGCGTATCTCCGGAACCAGGGAGGCACTCATTTGATTCCGTTATTCAATTTAACGGAAAGAATCCTTCTGTTTGTTATAATACACCAAGTTCTGCTTCGGTCCGTCATATTCCGGGTCGTCTGATTGTATTAGCAGACTCCTTTTCACGTAAGAGTTGCTTGTTGCCATCAGAAGGGACTCTCATCAATCAAGTATTCAATCAGATTTGCTATCAATGGGAGCGCCCAATGATAATTTATTTGCGACACAACTCACTATTCAATTGCAGACGTATGTGTTTCCTTGTCCGGATCCCTGAACTTATGTTGTTAACGCTCTATTGATCTAATAGGACGGAATGATAGGATATGCGTATCCTCCAGCGCTGTTGATTCAGCAAGTATTGCTAAGATAAACATCCACAATACAATTCTGTTGATAGCATCTCTGTCTTCACAGAGACCGTGGGTAAATTTACTCAGGTGTCTACTGTTGGACTTACCGCGAAAACTTCCTCCATGAGAGGATCTTTCGCTGGGGAAATCGTGTCAACTCCATCACAACCCGCAAGGTCTCAACCTTCACGTATTCCGTTGTGTGGTCCTTCTTGTACGGCAAGCATTGTACAGGACGAGTTATGGACGCGATTTCTTACTGTAGGAGAACCTCTTCTTCGCTATACTATGCGGCTAAAGTGGAGGCTCTTCCGTCGTTGGTGTAGGGATCATTATGTTGATATTTTTGATCCCTCCATACTAGACATTGCAACTTTCTAGTATACTTCTTTGACAAGATCAACTGCAGCCTGTTACTATTAAGGTTATAGGTCTATGTTATCTCATACCTATGCACTCTATGATAGTTTACAATTGAGTCTTATGTCTCTTTAACTAAGTCAGTTAGAAACATTTCAATAAATAGACCTAGAATCCTTAGATTAAATTCCTATACAGAATTTAGCTTTGGTTCTTATTTGGCTAAGTAATCATTTGAGCCTCTGGAAACAGTAGTTTTCAAATTCTGACCTTTCAAGACAGTTATTCTCTTAGTCTTCTCTTCTACTGAAGAGTCAGTGAGCTTCATGCACTATCGGTGGACGATTCTCACTTTCGTAGTATTGGAAACACTATTTCCTTTACTACTAATGTTGGATTTTTGGTTAAGAATCAGGCTCCTAATAAATATCTGGAACCTATTGTTATTAAGGTCCTTCCGTCTTCGTACGGGCATAGGCCTTTACTCTGTCCGGTTAGAGTTTACGTATTTATAAACAGATATCAGTTTATTAGTAAGGACATAAGCTTCTTCTGTCTTTGATGCCTAATAGAAGGACATTACGCTCCATTCTATTGCTAATGGATTCAATTAACTATCGGTACTGCTTATGGTATATCATTAACTCAGCAGTTTGTGCTTGAGATTTTGGCTCATGAAGTAAGAGCTCTTTCTACATCTTGGGCTTACATTAATAGTGTCGCTATTATAGATTTTATGAAGGCTGCTCATTGGGCTCAGCCATCCACATTCATGAATTTTTATCTCAAAAATATCGAGTCCATTTCTGGAGGCCTCTATTGTTAGGTCTATTATCTACTGCTCAGAATGTCATTCACTTAACAGTTGCTACTATAGCTAGGTAGGCTTTCTGTTCCGGCAGTGACTCCGTCCTGCTGCCCTCTTCGCTCTGGGCTATTTGACCCAGGGCAAGGAGAAGGGGGGGGGGGGGGAGGGTGTTCCCTTGAGTCACCTATTTTATTATGAAAACAAGGGGATACCTCCTCCGGAGTTAGTAATTCTGAGCTGTTCCTGGGATGGTTTTTAAGTGATAAGTTTATGTTTTAAAAATTCATTCAAGTCATAGTTTTTAAAGTATAGCTTTTGAATATATCTCGTGTCAAACGGGCGTTATTATACAATCCTCAGACACTTTTAAGGAGTATAAAGAGTCTCTATTCTCTAGACTAACTTTATTTATTGGCTTACTTTAAAAATTATTAGTATAAGGATTATACTGGATATTAATAGAGTACATGGATGTTATGATGTAAGGCCTAATACTCCTTTTCCCCTCGTGGGGATGACTCTATTTTATATAATTGAATTTATTGGAATTTCCACTATGTCCTAGGCCCTCCAGCCTTTTTACTATTCAGCTATGTCTGGGTCATTGGTACAGTATAAAAATGTTAAAAAATTTATAGTAATTTATATATTTTTTATACTTAACCAATGACCCAGACGGGGATGGCCCTCCCAGGAGTTGGGAACTCATACCTCCCCGCTGAGTACATAGCGCTTACCAGGCACTGGTTATAAGAATGATTAATGGCGCCAATTTCGGGACGTCCTTGACACTGCGCATGCGCAGTAGAGGTGAAGTATGGAGGGCCATTCAGGACATGTTTTCTTTGGTTTTAGATGCAAATTTTGGGGATTGGGGGGGCAAAATTTGTGTTTGGCCCTATATTTTTAAGAGTTAGCACCAGCTATGTCTGGGTCATTGGTAAGTCTAAAAAATATATAAATTACTATAAATTTTTTTAACTTTCTTCAATTTCCGTCAAAAAATGCTGCCACAGCCAACATTCTTAGAACTTAGTTTAGTCAGACCTCAATATTTCCCTTTGGCACCCCCTACAGGGCGCATTTATGATCGGATTGCTTTGAAACCCGGCATGCTTGTTTGGGGTGACTTCTAGATGGGTGCTATCGATTTTCTTCAATTTCCTTCAAAAAATGTTGCCGCGGACGACGTTCTCAGAACTAAGTTTAGTCAGACTACAATATTTCCCTTTGGCACACCCTACAGGGCACATTTATTATTGGATTGCTTTGAAACCTGGTATGCTTGTTTAGGGTGACCTCTAGATGGGAGCTATCGATTTTCTTCCATTTCCGTCAAAAAATGTTGCCACGGCCAATGTTCTTAGAACTTAGTTTAGTCAGACCTCAGTATTTCCCTTTGGCACACCCTACAGGGCACATTTATGATTGGATTGCTTTGAAACCTGGCATGCTTGTTTGGGGTGACCTCTAGATGGGAGCTATCAATTTTCTTCAATTTCCATCAAAAAATGTTGCCACGGCCAACGTTCTTAGAACTTAGTTTAGTCAGACCTCCATATTTCCCTTTGGCACACCCTACAGGGCACATTCATGATTGCATTTCTTTGAAACCTGGCATGCTTGTTTGGGGTGGCCTCTAGATGAGAGCTATATATTTTCTTCCATTTCTGTCCGTCAAAAAATGTTGCCGCTGGCAACAATCTTTGAACTTAGTTTAGTCAGGCATCAAAATATTCCTTTGGCATGCCCTACAGGGCACATTTATGATCAGATTGGTTTGAAACTTTGTATGCTTGTTTGGGGTTACCTCTAGATGGAAGCTATCGATATTTTTATACTGTACCAATGACCCAGACTTAGCTGGTGCTAACTCCAACAAAACCAGGGCCAAACACAAATTTTGCCCCCCAATCCCCAAAATTTGCATCCAAAACAAAAAGAAATCATGTCCTAAAGGACCTCCATAGTATGCCTCTACTGCGCATGCGCAGTGACGCAGTCGTCCCGAAATTGGCGCCAATTATCATTTCTCTGTTTGGCCCTTCATCAGTCAACATCTCACTGATCTTTGTGCTTGTAAATCTCAGTTTAAAGGATGCCAGACACATAATTTTTGGAGAAAATGTGATTCTAAGGAGGATAGAAGGAGGAGAGGAAAAAGAAGTGGCAAAAAATAATCAGGGCTGTACTTAAAAATTTTTGATGAAATTATGTTAAGTTGCCTATTTTCGAGGCATGGGCCTCTTGTTGTCATTCTTGCTAATTGTTGCACTGCTTATTCAGTGTTTCCTCTCCCCTAGCCTTCTAAAGTCCCCCCTGGCAATTCTCCCATGCTTTTGGCATATTTTTGAGAAGTTTCATTTCTAAAATTTCCTGGGAGAGTTGCTTGGTTACAGAATGTTTTCTGTTATTTTCCCCATAGTTACGTTTTCACCCATGGGTGTATAACGTTTGTGTTCTGCATCTTCCATCTGATGTTCTACAGATTCTCCCCTGGGAGTCTCTGTTTTGCATCAGATAGAGTGTAATTGATGACTGATTCCGGGCCAGTTTTTTCAGTGCCTGGAGTCATGTTTTCTAGTGTATTTACACTGTTTGTTTTCATTGGCAACAGCCTTTTTTGAGGGGGGCTGTTTGCCTTTGTGGTAGTTTATCTCATTATAAGATACATTTATATTATCCGAAAATGTCTCATTAATTATTTTATATAAATTTAAAATTTTTGACCACACTTTGCCATCGGATCCATCGGGGCTCAACGTTACTTTTCAGCAACTTGGGCTTCTCTGAAAAAATATTTTTTCAAAATTATTTTGTTTTGCAATTGTTTTTTCATTTATTAATGGATCATGTTATTATGTATCTTTGTGTCAGGGGTTTTTGCGAGTAACTAGGACTTATTGTTGTTCTTTCACAATGAAGGGACATTGTTCAAATTGTAATAGGAAGAAATCTTCCTCTGACTTTCATGATCATTGTATTAATTGTAGTCAGTGTTCTCGCATTAATCCCTGTCCTATATGTGAACATTGGGATGAGAAACATTGGAAACGTGTGTCACGATATGTTGTTTCTGGAGAAAGAGCGATGCCGGCTCTTTCTCCACAAGGTCACTCTACTCTCTCAGTTTCTATTTCAGAGGAACCAGAACAGGGTGATGTTTCCATGTTATCTTCTTCAAGTGTGCGTCCGTCGTCACAAATGAATTCAGAGCTAGCGGCAAAAGTGCTCATGGAGATTAGACAAATGTCATTCACCGAATGGTTCGGCAGCCGGGTTCGTCCGATGCGGTCCAAGAGGAAATTTTGGGTGATGCGAGCACTATAAACATAATAGATGCACACCCAGTGACGGCGGATAGTAAGCGAGAACGGAGGAAGCCTTTTAGTCCGGTTCCTAGCTCGTCCAGGTCCAGCCGGGCCGCGAGCGAGAGAGGTCCCTCTCTCGTACAACAACATCTGGGACCAGATGTTGTGGTACAAAATGTGTCTTTAGCGGAGCATACGTCCGTCGCTCGGGACGCTCCGTTGTATAAGCAGTCCGCAGAGACTGTTAAGGCTTCCTCTTCTCGTCAGCGCACACGACCGCACCTTGGCTGCGTGACCGCCGATATTTTACCAGCTTCGCCGATGAAGGATTCTTCGGCGACCAGGTCACACCATCCGGCAGCCAGGGATTCGAGACCGATGGACTCCGGACGTTCGCATAGGAAAAGTATGCGGGAGCCATCTGATGCGGAGCTGCCCTCGGCGAAGCAGCGAAAGACTGCGCCTCCGCAGGTCTCGACGTCGGACATTCTTGTGCAGATAGCACAGCTTATCGCAGCATCCCAGCAGCCGACAGAAACGGTGTCGGATCGAGAATTATCCGACGGCGCTGGGTCGGTACGCTCCGCCGAAGCATCGGGGGCGGACGACCGGGAACATCGGGAGGTCCGACCGGATGGTGAAAGGGATACGGATGAATTGGAGCTATCCCTTTTGGAACAACATAAAGGTGCCGTGGACTTCATCCGGCACTTTCTCCCTCAAGTTGTTCCGTCGGGCCAGACTGCTGCGCT
Source organism: Pictodentalium vernedei (assembly GCA_031216915.1). NCBI lineage: Eukaryota > Metazoa > Mollusca > Scaphopoda > Dentaliida > Dentaliidae > Pictodentalium > Pictodentalium vernedei. Next base: position 645,912,767 of record CM062295.1, on the reverse strand, counting down.
TCCGGACAAGAGAATTATAGCGTCATTGGACTCTGAATTTTTTGAGCGGTTCAGGGACATCGCTCCCGAGTTTCCGTCGCAGTCCAATAATGTTGCAAGAACATTTGAATTATTGAACGACGCTATATTTAAACTTGCTTCCAGGACGGGGAAAGCAGGTTTCTTGTCCGCTAATACTCTTAACCTGCCTTTCATTAATGCAAGGAATAAGTTCGATACGGCAGGACAGGGTATACCGAGAGTTCCTCTGCGTATGGACGACGAGGCGGAAGACTTAGAGCTATCATTACCGTCGTCGGCTTCTATTCCAACCGCGGTGTTGGAAACAGCTATTGCGTCTAACAGAGCCAATTTAGATGCCTTATCTTACGCAGATCACCTTACTAAGGCGTTATCACTGCGCCTTCAAGGGGAAGAGTTTCAGGATATACAATCCTCTTTAAGACTTCTTTCAAGGGCAGTAGCTTATTCCACGTGTAACTCCGCCCTTTCAGTGGCAAATCTGGAGTTGGTTAGACGTGACGCAGCCCTAGCTACATCCACACTAGTGGATTCTAAGGTGAAGAACTCTCTTAGAGTCGCTTCGGTCTCAGGAGAACTTCTCTTTGACGGCAAGCTTTCCGCTATTTATGATAAAATTAAAAAGAAAGCTAATGATTCTCTGTTGTTCAGATCGGCTCCTAAAAAGTCGGATACAGCAGACACGAATAAGACAGGCACTTCTGGGTCTAATGCGCCCAAGAGAGGTTCCTATAGAGGTTCTGGTGCGTCCTCTTGGTCTTATTCGAGAGACCGTCAGGATAGCGACTCTCGTTCGGGACGTCCTTCAGGCCGGGACAATCGGTCGGACGCCCCGAGGTCGACGAGGCGAGGTGCGGGTCGTGGAAGACGTGGTTTCTCCTACCGCAGGCCTCGCAGGTCCAGGAGGTGATGGCTTAAACCTCTATCGCGTTCCGGTTGGCGGAAGGTTGTCGAGTTTTTCACAAGAGTGGGCGTCGATTACGGACGACCCTTGGGTGAGAGGAGTGACTTCGGAAGGTCTAAAGATATCCTTCAAACGAAAGCCTCCATTAACTCGAAGTCCAAAGTGGACTCATCTTCCGTCAAATCCACAGAAAAGAGACGCTCTGTTATCAGAGGTGCAGTCTCTTTTAATGAAGAACGCGGTAGAGGTCGTAGAAAACCAGGAATCTCTGGGATTCTACAGCCATCTGTTTCTGGTTCCGAAACCAGACGGCTCGTTCCGTCCAGTCATAGATTTGAGCTGGATAAACAAGCTGATCGTCGCTCCGAAGTTTTATATGGAGACGATTCGATCGGTCAGAGCGAGTATTCGGGTGAACGATTATGCAACGAGCATAGATCTCAAAGATGCGTACTTTCACGCCATGGTACATCCGACATTCCGAAAGTATCTACGCTTCGCAGTCCTAGGAGTGGTGTATCAGTTCCGGGCCATGTGCTTCGGATTGAATCTAGCACCCTGGGCTTTCACTCGGGTAATGAACTCGGTAATGATCTACTTCCGAGCTCATTCGTCTGCGGTAACGTCGGCCTACCTGGACGACATTCTTCAGAGGTACGGCAACGAGTTAACGCTTCAGAACGATGTTCAAAATCTTCTTCTATTGCTCCGACGTCTCGGTTTTATAGTAAACGAGGAGAAGTCGGATCTGGTGCCGTCCAAGTCATTCACTCATCTGGGAATGAGCTTCGAGACGCACAACAATCTCGTTCGTCTGCCGTTAACCAGAGCGAAATTAGTCAGTTGTTACGCTCGCTATTGTCTGCACGCAGACAAAGTCACGGCGAGAGAATTTATGAGACTGATAGGTCTGTGCGGAGCCGCCGCGGATCTCATTCCGATGGGGCGGCTACGCACACGTCCTCTTCAAATTTTCCTGACTCAGAATTGGAGTGTGAAAATTCATTCGCTCGATGTAGACGTTCTCTTGTCAGATCAAGTGAAACAAGAGATTCAGACTTGGGCAAACATTCAGTGGTTAACTCAAGGAGTTCCGCTGCAGTTGCCGGATCCGAGTTTTACCGTTATGACGGATGCCAGTCAAACAGGTTGGGGTGCATCATTAATCCCAACGGATTCGAGATGCCAGGGTCTTTGGGATCCGCAATTCCTGTGCAAGCACATAAACATCAAGGAAATGATGTCAATTTGGCTTGCGTTACGTCACTGGATGGACATTATTCACGATGCTCATGTCCAAATCCTATCCGACAATACGACAGTAGTGGCGTATATACGGAATCAGGGAGGCACTCATTCAGTTCCGTTGTTCAATCTAACGGAAAGAATCCTTCTGTTTGCGTTAGAACATCACGTTCTTCTTTCGGTCCGTCACATACCGGGTCGTCTGAATGTGCTAGCAGACTCCCTTTCACGAAAGGGTCGCTTGTTGCCGTCGGAGTGGACTCTCAACAAACAAGTATTCAATCAGATTTGCTACCAATGGGAATGGCCAATGATAGACTTATTTGCGACACATCTCAACAATCAGTTGCAGACGTATGTGTCTCCGTGTCCGGATCCAAGAGCATTTGCAGTAGACGCTCTGTCGATCCCTTGGGACGGAATGATAGGATATGCGTATCCTCCAGCGCCGTTAATTCAACAAGTATTGCTAAAGATAAAACAATCTCAATGCAAGATTCTGTTGGTAGCATCTCTGTCGCCACAGAGACCGTGGATAAATCTACTCAGGTGTCTGTTGTGGGACCTACCGCGGAAGCTTCCTCCACGAGAGGATCTTCTTTCGCAGGGGAAATCGCGCCAACTCCATCACAACCCGCAAGGTCTCAACCTTCACGTTTTTCCGTTGTGCGGTCCTTCTTGCATGGCAAGCACTTTACAGGACGAGCAGTGGACGCGATTTCTAACTGTAGGAGGACCTCCTCTTCGCTAAACTATGCGGCTAAGTGGAAGGTTTTTCGTCGTTGGTGTAGGGATCATTCTGTAGATATATTTGATCCCTCTATACCAGACATTGCAAACTTTCTAGTATACTTGTTTGACGAAATCAAACTGCAGCCTGTTAGTATAAAGGGTTATAGATCTATGTTATCTGATACCTATGCACATGATGATAGTTTACAAATTGGATCTAATGTCTCTTTATCGAAGTTGGTTAGAAACTTTTCGATAAATAGACCCAGAACTCTTAGATTAATTCCTAAGTGGAATTTAGCTTGGGTTCTCCTTAAATTGAAGGAAAAGCCATTTGAACCTCTTGGGACAGTAGATTTCAAATTCTTATCTTATAAGACAGCTTTTCTCTTAGCTTTCTCTTCTGCCAGAAGAGTCAGTGAGCTTCATGCACTATCGGTGGATGATTCTCATTATCGTAGTGTTGGGAACACTATCACCTTCACTACTAATGTGGGTTTTTTAGCTAAGAATCAGGCTCCTAATAAATATCCGGAACCTATTGTTATTAAGGCTCTTCCGTCTTCAGACGGGCGTAGGCCTTTACTCTGTCCTGTTAGAGCACTACGTATCTATAAACAGAGATCTCAGTTTATCAGAAAGGGACGAAAACGTTTCTTTCTGTCTTTGATGCCTAATAGAAAGGACATTTCAGTCCATTCTATTGCTAGATGGATTCAGTTAACTATCCGTACTGCTTATGAAGATTTATCTTCTTCTCAGCAGTCTGTGCTTAAGATTTCTGCTCATGAAGTAAGAGCTCTTTCTACTTCCTGGGCTTATGCTAATAGTGTTGCTATTACAGATTTAATGAAGGCTGCTTATTGGTCTCAGCCATCCACATTTACGAATTTTTATCTCAGAAATATTGAGTCCATTTCTGGAGACCTGCATTGTTTAGGTCCGTTATCTGTTGCTCAGAATGTCGTCCACTAAACAGTTGCAACTATAGTTATGCAGGCTTTCTGTTCCGGCAGTGACTCCGTCCGGCTGCCCTCTTCGCTCTGGGCTATTTGACCCAGGGCAAGGGGAAGGGGGGGGGGGGGGGCGGGTGTTCCCTTAGGTCACCTGCTTTATAGTGAAAAGCAAGGGAATGCCTCCTCCAAGTCAGTATTTCTGAGTCGCTTCCGGGATGGTTTTAAAGTGTAATATTAATGTTTAAATTCATTCATGTCTTATTTTTAAAGTGTAGCTGGGTGTGAAGCATTTGTATATGTCAAGTGTCAAACGGGCTTTAATATACAATACTCGGACACTTTTAAATGATTATAAAGAGTCTCAATTCTCTGGACTACTTTATTTATTGGCTTGCTTTAAAAATAATTAGTATAAGGGTTATACTGGATGTTAATAGAGAACATGAATGTTATTGTGCTCAATTATTAAGGGTAGTGTATCTTTCTAATTTAATATTAAATAAGAAAGATACATGTAAAGCCTAATACTCCTTTTCTCCTTAAGGGGTTACCTCTTTACTATATAGTTGAGCTTATTGGATTTTCCTCTATGTCCTAGGCCCTCCAGCCTGTTTACTATTCAGCTAAGTCTGGGTCATTGGTACAGTATAAAAATGTTAAAAAATTTATAGTAATTTATATATTTTTTATACTTACCAATGACCGAGACGGGGATGGCCCTTCCTGGAGTTGGGAACTCTTGCCTCCCCGCTGAGTACATAGCGCTGACCAGGCACTGCCAGTAAGAATGATAATTGGCGCCAATTTCGGGACGACTGCGTCACTGCGCATGCGCAGTAGAGGCGTACTATGGAGGTCCTTTAGGACATGATTTCTTTTTGTTTTGGATGCAAATTTTGGGGATTGGGGGGCAAAATTTGTGTTTGGCCCTGGTTTTGTTGGAGTTAGCACCAGCTAAGTCTGGGTCATTGGTAAGTATAAAAAATATATAAATTACTATAAATTTTTTAACTTTTGTCTATTTCCATCAAAAAAATGTTGCCACTGGCAATGACCTTCGATGAACTTAGTAAAAACTTAGTGCAGTTAAGCATCAATATTTCCCTTTGACACTCTCTGCAGGGCACATTTGTGATTGGATCACTTGCAAACTTGGTGTGCTTGTTTGGGGTGACATCTATATGGGAGCTGTCGATTTTCTTCCATTTCTGTCTAAAAATTTTGCCTCTGACCTTTGAACTTAGTTTAGTCAGACCTCAATATTTCCCCTTAACACACCCTTCAGGGCACATTTATGATCGGATCACTTTGAAATTTGGTATGTGTGTTCGGGGTGACCTCTAGATGTGAGCTATTGCTTTTTTTTTTCATTTCCATAAAAAATTATTGTAGTTATCACCAGCCTCTGAACTTACTGCATTTGTGCATCAACTTATCTCTTTTGCACTCTCTGCAGGGTATATTTATGAATTTCCATACCCCCCCCCCCCCCCCCCCCCCACACACACACATAAAAACCATTGCCACAAGCAATGACCTTCTACTTAGTGCATTTGTGCATTAACATCTTCCTTTGGCATGCCTCAGAGGGCACATTCATTATCAGGTTGTTTTGAAACCTATTATGCTTATGCAGGGTGACAAAGATAAGGGCTGTTGATTTTCTTTTCATTTCCATCAAAAACTGTTGCTGTTAGCAACAATCTTTGAATTGCATTTGGGCATCAACATTCTTTGACATGGCCTACAGGCCACATTTATCATAGGATTGTTTTTGAACTTGTGTGCTCATTAGGCAAGACCTTTAGATAAGAGCTATTGATTAGCATTCATTTCTGTGGAAAAAAGTTGCAGTTTACACTAACCTCTGAAGTTACTGCATTTGTGTATCAACATTTTTCCTTTAGCCATGGTGACTTCCAGTTTACATTTAAAAAGGAATGGATTACTCTAACGTTGTGCACACACAATGCTGTTATTTTAAAATTTCACCAACATTGGTCCCATTGATCTTCAATTTTGCCATTTCACTTATAACTTACCAAGTTCAAGTTTGTCAAGTTGAGCTACAGTGTCATTGACACTTTCATTATGGCATGCCGGTGTCATTCTGCGTCATTCCGGTGTTTAGGAGGACCCCTTTTTCAAAATCCTTATCTGCACACTTGTGCCATGTACAAAACTTCTCTTGTCATCACTAAAGCTTTTTTTCATGTGTTTCAATTCCATTCGTGTTTTTATGGGAATAGACGGCCCAACAGTTAACAGTCATCAGCAAAACGAAATAAAAATACAGAGTTAGAAAATACGTTGTGTATACATTTTCGGCATCCTAAGCGAGGTAACCTACTTTCAAACTGGGTTATTTTGTTGAGTTGTGTAAGTCACCTATATTTTTATACTGTATCAATGACCCAGACTTAGCTGGTGCTAAACTCCTTAACTCAGGGCCAAACACAAATTTTGCCCCCCCAATCCCCAAAATTTGCATCAAAAACCAAAAATTACATGTCCTATATGGTCCTCCATTCATTTACTCCTCTGCGCATGCGCAGTGTCAAGGAGGTTCTGAAATTGGCGCCAATTATCATTCTTTGTTTGGCCCTCAAAACAGTTACATTTCTCTGTTATTTGTGCTTCCAAATCTCAGTTTTCATGATGCCAGACACATTTTGATGGGAGAAATGGTGGAAATAAAGAGGATATATAAGGAGGAGAGGAAAAAATAGTGCAAGAAAATGTTCAGGGCTGTAACTTATAATTATTTTATGAAATTATTTCTAGTTGCCTTTTTTCAAGGCATAGCCCTGATGTTGTCATTCTTGCTATGAAGTACCATTGTTTGATCAGTGTTTCCTCTCTACCTTCCTTATTCCCCCCTAGCTATTCTCCCATGTTTTGGCTTATTTTTTGTAATGTTCATTACTAAAATTTCTTGGGAGTCTTGGCTTGGTAACAGAATTATTTCTGTTTTTTCCCCATGTTTACGTCCTCACCCTAGGGGTGTTTAAGCGTTTTGGTCTGCATCTACCATCTGATGTTCTACAGTTTCTTCTCTGGAATCCTTTGTTTTGCATCAGATAGTGTTTTAATTGGTAACTGATTTCGGGCCAGGTTTGTTCAGCTCCTGGAGTCATGTATTTTTTGTAATGTTCATTACTAAAATTTCTTGGGAGTTTTGGCTTGGTAACAGAATTATTTCTGTTTTTTCCCCATGTTTACGTCCTCACCCTAGGGGTGTTTAAGCATTTTGGTCTGCATCTACCATCTGATGTTCTACAGTTTCTTCTCTGGAATCCTTTGTTTTGCATCAGATAGTGTTTTAATTGGTAACTGATTTCGGGCCAGGTTTGTTCAGCTCCTGGAGTCATGTTTCCGGTTTGTTGACACTTTTGCTTAGGTTGACAACAGTTACTGCTGATAGTGGTTATTTGTCTTCTGCATCTCTTATTCATAATAAGATACATTATTATTGTCCGTAAGTGTCTCATTAATTTTTTCAAAATGAATTTAAATTTTTGTCCATACTTAGGCTTTTTTGGGATCCATTGGGCTCAGGGTTCCCTTTGGGAACTTGGGCTCTTCTGAAAAATTTTTTTTTCTTTTCGAATCATTATTTATTAATGAATATAATGGATTGTTGTATTATGTACCTTTATTTTCAAGGATTAGTGCGAGTACTATGATTGTTTACATTTCACAATGAATGATTATTGTTCAAATTGTAATAGAAGGAAATCTTCCAATGATTCTCATGGTTTCTGTACTAATTGTTCTCTCTGTACTCGCACTGATCTTTGTTCTGTGTGTTTCAAATGGGATGACAAACGTTGGAAATGTGTGTCACGGTATGTTGTTCCTGGAGAAAGGTCCATGCCGGTTCTCTCTCCGCAGAGTCACTCTAGTATTTCACTCTCTTTTTCAGAGGAACAAGAACAGGGTGATATTTCCGTGATGTCATCCAGAAATGTGCCTCCGTCGTCGCATACAAGCGAAGAGCTAGCGGCAAAAGTGCTCATGGAGATTCGTCAGTTACCCGAAAGGAACCTGAAGGGATGGACGTCCACTATCTCGACCGGGGTTGCGTCCATTCACCGAATGGGGCAGCACCCGGGTTCATCCGTTGTGGTCCAGCAGAGAGAGTCAGGTGTTGGAAGCACTATAAAACATCCACGTGCACACCCAGTGACGACGGAAAGGAGGATGGATCGGAGGAAGCCTGACAGTCCGGTGATTAGCTTGTCCAGCTCGGCATGGGCTGCAAGCGAGAGAGGTCCCTCTCTCATACAGCAGCATCTGGGACCAGATGTTGTAGTCCGTAGCGTTACGCAGTCGGAGCATACGTCCGCCGCTCGGGACGCTCCGGTATATAGGCAGTCCGGCGAGGCTACCTATAAGGCTTCCGTATCCTCACAGCAGCACACTCGACCGCACCTTGGCTACGTGACCAGTGAATTACAGTCAGCTTCTCTGACCAGGGATTCCATGGCGACCAGGTCACGCCATCCGGTAGCCAGGGATTCGAGGCCTTCTTCATCCGGACGTTCGCATAAAAGATGTATGCAGGATGCAACGTCCAGGGAGCTAAATCCAGTAAGACCGCGGCTCCCCAGGCCTTCGTAACGGATGTGCTCTCACAGATAGCAAAGATAATCGCAGCATCCCAGAAACCGGCAGAGCCTCTGTCGGAACATGAAATATCAGACGATGCTGGGTCAGTAGGTTCCACCGCTGGATCGGGTGTGGACAACCGAGATTTACATGAGGTCCTGCAGGATGGCGAAAGGGATTCCGATGAATTATTTCCCTTTCGGAACAACATAAAATAGCCGTAGAATTCATCCGGCATTACCTTCCAGAAGTTGTTCCGCCAGACCAGAATGCTGCGCAGCCGGATAGGAGGGTGATAGCGCCACTGGACACCGATTTTTTTAATCAGTTTAGGGACATTGTCCCTGAATTTCCGTCACAATCCAAGAATGTCTCTCGGATTTTTGAATTATTGAATGACTCTATTGATAAACTTGCCAACAAGACGGGCTGGTCAGCCTTCCTACCGGCATCTGCTCTACAGCTGCCGTTTATTAATCAAAGGAACAAGTTTGATACGGCAGGTCAGGGCATCCAAAGAGTTCCTCTGCATTTAGACGACCAGGCTGAAGACCTTGATATATCCATGCCGTCGTCTATGTCACGTCCGGCGTCAACGATGGAAACGATGATATCGTCTAACAGAGCTAGTTTAGACACTCTTTCCTACGCAGATCACCTTACTAGAGCGTTGTCATTATGCTTTGAAGGACCAGAATTTCAAGACGTACAAACGTCATTGAGAGTTCTGTCCAGGGCCATAGCTTTTTCCACGTATAACTCCGCCCTTTCAGTGGCAAATCTGGAGTTAGCTAGATGTGACGCGGCCCTGGCTACTTCCACACGCGTGGACAGTAAGGTGAAAAACTCTCTTAGAGTTGCTCCGGACTCTAGAGAGTTTCTCTTCAGTGGCAAGCTTTCTGATATATATGATAAATTAACAAAGAAAGCTTCGGACTCTCTGCTGTTTAAGTCTGCTTCCAAGAAATCGGAACCAGTAGACAGGAGTAGGCCAGGCACTTCCGGGACGAGTTCGTCCAGGGGAAGTTCCTATAGAGGTTCCTATGCATCCTCTAGGTCTTACTCTAGAGACCAGCAGAGTAGCGACTCGAGTAGGGGCCGTTATACTGGCCGAAATAACCGGTCAGACGCCCCTAGGCCGATGGGGCGGGTCGCTGAGGACGTAGTTTCTCCTTCCGCAAGCCTCGCGGATCCAGGAGGTGATGGTCTAGACCTCTGTCGCGTTCCGGTGGGCGGAAGACTGTCAAGTTTCTTAAGCAATTGGGAATCAATTACGGAGGACCCTTGGGTTCGAGGGGTTATTTCGGAAGGACTAAAACTGTCCTTCAAAGGCAAACCTCCATTAACTCGAAGTCCAGGATGGACTCAGCTTCCGTCAAATTGTCAGAAAAGAACGGCACTTCTATCAGAAGTCCAGTCTCTTTTAACGAAAAACGCGATAGAGGTCATAGAAAACCAGGAATCTCCAGGTTTCTACAGCCATCTCTTTCTGGTTCTGAAGCCAGACGGCTCGTTCCATCCAGTGATCGACTTAAGCTGGATAAACAAGCTGATCGTGGCCCCAAAGTTTTATATGGAGACCATTTGATCGGTCAGAATGAGCATTTGAGTGAACAACTATGCTGCGAGCATAGACCTCAAGGATGCGTACTTTCACGTCATGGTACATCCGGCGTTCAGAAAGTATCTTCGCTTTGCTGTCCTAGGTGTTGTTTATCTGTTCCGAGCGATGTGCTTTGGTCTGAATCTAGCGCCCTGGGCTTTCACTCGAGTAATGAACTCGGTAATGACTCATTTCCGAGCTCATTCGTCTGAGGTAACCAGGGGTCAGCCGAGTGGGCGACTAGGGCGAAGAAGTCGCTTTGTCATTCCTCAAGTCACCTTGGCTTACATTGGGGGCGAAATTCAAGTCGCCCTCCAAAACTTCCTTGGGAGACATGGCAGTTTACTGTATTTTCTTATGTTTTATTTAAAAAAAAATCAACGCTTCCACATTCACAAAAAAGTAAACATGGCTGCTGTTAAAATCCATCATACGGTTCTGAAAATAGCCTAAACTAGCCCAATTTCATATTTCTGAAAAGAGTTGTAATGTCGTAGTTGTTCGAACAATACGCCCCAACTGATAGAAACCACCACAAAATGCCATTTAAAAACAAAAGTGTCAGCAAAAACCATGAATCACCCAAGACACGCATCGAGTTGATTAGAATTTATTAAAGTTAACCACCGTTTCAAAACCCCCAAAAAGGAGCAGGGGACAGTTCATCCATAAAAACGTCGAAATTGCTTACGGTTACGCTCTGTTCCGCTGAAAAATTGGTTGCATTGAAATTCGCCCTGCAATTTGCATTGAAAGTTTCTCTTTGAAAACTTGTGTGGGAAGGGGGTTAAATGTAATAAGGCTACGATAGAAATCACACATATTAGGATGGATAAGAATGGCAGGCCTTATAGCACCAGTCACACGTGTCAATGTAAGATGGTTGACAGGAATTGGCATTTTTCTGAACAGAGTATTATCACTGAGCACAGCAGGTAAGGGAGACAACTGAAATATTTTGTCATTTACCTTAGAAATAAATTAATTCAAATTGTTAATGACGCTTAATTTACGAAGGATGTCAAAAACTTTTTTAACTACGCTTTTCATTTCAATTAGGACATTCAGAAACCATGAATGACCCAGCTTCTTATGTGAACTTGAAATTTATTTTAAATACTTTAAATATTTTTTTAAAAATAATATACCTTCTATTACAGAGAAGAACACTCTCACCATGGGTAATGCTAAATTTCAAATCCACTGCATTGAGGCAAATACAAAATCAACTGCATGGTCACCCCAGGCCTAGTCATCACTGTTAGGGAAAGAGTTAGGGTATTCAGAAACCATGGACGACTCAATTTTTTGTAGGGGAGGGGGGGGGGATTTTAACCTACATGACGTAGTTTTGTGTGTGTATGTATGTTTGTATAACTTTTATTTATTTTTTTCTCCACAATTGTGTCCTCTATGTACATTTATTTTGTCACGATGTCATATAAGTTTTGTTTTTTTCTGACTTCTCCCTCATGTCCACTGACTTCTCCCTCCTGGCCCCTGACTTCTCCCTTAAGTCTCTGGAGGGAGAAGTCACTTCTCCCTAAAATCAGCTGCTAGGCTGACCCCTGGCTGTAACGTCGGCTTACCTGGACGATATTCTTCAGAGATACAGCAACGAGTTAACACTTCAGAACGACATGCAGAATCTGCTTCTATTGCTCGCGACGTCTCGGTTTCGTAGTAAACGAAGAGAAGTCGGATCTGGTGCCATCCAAGTCATTCACCCACCTGGGAATGAGCTTCGAGACGCACAACAATCTCGTTCATCTGCCGTTAACCAGAGTGAAATTAGTCAGTTGTTACGCTCGCTATTGTCTTCACTCAAGACAAAGTTTCAGCGAGGGAATTCATGAGACTAATAGGTCTGTGTGGAGCTGCCGCGGATCTCATTCCGATGGGGCGGCTACGCACTCGTCCTCTCCAGGTCTATCTGACTCAGTATTGGAGAGTGAAGATTCATTCGTTCGAGACGGACATCCTCTTGTCAAGCCAAGTGAAACAAGAGATTCAGACTTGGGCAGACATACAGTCGTTAACTCAGGGAGTTTCACTGCAGTTGGCAGATCTGAGTTTTACGATTATGACGGATGCCAGTCAAACAGGCTGGGGCACGACACTGAGCCCATCGGATTTGAAGTGCCAGGGTCTTTGGGATCCGCAGTTTCTAAGCAAGCACATCAACATCAAAGAGATGATGTCGATTTGGCTTGCTCTGCGTCATTGGATAGACATTATTCAGAATGCACACATGCAAATTATGTCCGATAATACGACAGTAGTTGCGTATATTCGGAACCAGGGTGGCACTCATTCCATTCCGTTGCTCAATCTAACAGAGAGAATTCTTCTGTTTGTACTAGAACATCAGATTCTTCTCTCCGTCCGTCATATTCTGGGACATCTAAAAGTCTTAGCAGACTCCCTTTCACGGAGGGGTTGCCTGTTGCCGTCAGAATGGACTCTCAACAAGCAAGTATTCAATCAGATTTGCTACCAATGGGATCGGCCAATGATAGATTTATTTGCGACACATCTCAACAATCAGTTGCAGACGTATGTGTCACCTTGTCCGTATCCTCGAGCGTTGCAGTAGACGCTCTCTCGATCTCTTGGGACGGAATGATAGGATATGCGTATCCTACAGCACCGTTGATTCAGCAGATATTGCTCAAGATAAAACAATCGCAATGCAAGATTCTGTTTGTTAGTAGCATCTCTGTCTCCACAGAGACCGTGGATAAATCTACTCAGGTGTCTGTTGTGGGGCATGCCGGGGAAGCTTCCTCAACGGGAAGATCTTCTTTCGCAAGGGAAATCGCGCATCCTCCATCACAATCCGCAAGGTCTAAACCTTCACGTATTTCCGTTGTACGGTCCTTCTTGCACGGAAAACCTTTTACAGGACGAGCAGTGGATGCGATTTCTAACTGTAGGGGGACCTCCTCTTCACTGAACTATGCTGCTAAGTGAAGGGTCTTTTGTCAGTGGTGTGGGGATCATTCCATAGATATTTATGATCCTTTCATTCCAGACATTGCAAACTTTCTAGTATACTTGTTTGATGAGATTAATCTTCAGCCTATCACCATTAAGGGTTATTGGTCTATGCTATCCGATACCTATGCACATCATGATAGCTTGATGATTGGAACTAATGTCTCTTTATCTAAGTTAGTTAGAAATTTTTCGATAAATAAACCTAGAACTCTTAGATTAATTCCGAAGTGGAATTTGGCCTGGGTTCTTCTTAAGCTAAAAGAACCGCCTTTTGAGCCTCTTGACACAGTGGACTTCAAATTCTTAACATATAAGACAGCTTTTCTCTTAGCTTTCTCTTCTGCTAGAAGAGATAGTGAGCTTCATGCACTATCTTTGGAGGATTCTCACTACCGTAGTGTCGGTAATACTATTACCTTTACCACCAATGTTGGATTTTTGGCTAAGAATTAGGCTCCTAATAAGTATCCTAAACCTATTGTTATTTAGGTCCTTCCATCATCTGATGGGCGTAGGCCTTTACTGTGTCCTGTTAGAGCAATACGTATTTACAAACGTAGATCTGAGTTCATCAGAAAGGGACGTAAGCGTTTCTTTCTGTCTTTGATGCCTAATAGAAAGGATATTATGGTTCATTCTATTGCTAGATGGATTCAATTAACTATTCGTACTGCTTATGAAAAATTATCTTCTCAGCAGTCGGCACTCAAGATCTCAGCTCATGAAGTAAGAGCTCTTTCTACTTCTTGGGCCTATGCTAATTGTATTGCTATTACTGATCTAATGAAGGCTGCATATTGGTCTCAACCTTCCACATTCACTAATTTTTATCTCAGAAGTCCATTTCTAGAGACCTCCATTGTTTAGGTCCGTTATCAGTTGCTCAGAATATCGTCCACTAAACAGTTGCAACTATAGTTATGTAGGCTTTCTGTTCTGGCAGTGACTCTGTCCTGCTGCCCTCTTCACTCTGGGGTATTTGACCCAGGGCAAGGGGAAGGTGAGGGGGGGGGGTGTTCCCTTAGGTCACCTGCTTTATAGTGAAAAGCAAGGGAATACCTCCCCCAGAGTCAGTAATTCCGAGTCGGTACCGGGATGGTTTTAAAGTGTAAAGCTAATGTTCACTCATCCATGTAATATTTTTAAAGTGTAGCTCGGTGTGAAGCATTTGTATATGTCATGTGTCAAATGAGCGTTTATATACAATCCTTGGACACTTTTAATGAATATAAAGAGTCTCATTTCTCTGGACTTCCTTTATTTGTTGGCTTACCTTTAAAAATATTAGTATAAAGGGTTATACTGGATGTTTATAGAGATCATTGATTATTTATTATGCTCAATTACTGATCGGTATTGTGTCTTTCTTCTTTATTATAAATAAGAAAGATACATGTAAAGCCTATCTCTTCTTTTCTCCTGGAGAGGATATTCTATTATACATAATTGAGCTAATTGGATTTTCCTTTATGTCCTAGGCCCTCCAGCCTATTTACTATTCAGCTAAGTCTGGGTCATTGGTACAGTATAAAAATGTTAAAAAAATTTATAGTAATTTATATATTTTTTATACTTACCAATGACCCAGACGGGGATGGCCCTCCCAGGAGTTGGGAACTCATACCTCCCCGCTGAGTACATAACGCTTACCAGGCACCGGTTGTAAGAATGATAATTGGCGCCAATTTCGGGACCTCCTTGACACTGCGCATGCGCAGAGGAGTAAATGTATGGAGGACCATACAGGACATGTAATTTTCGGTTTTTGATGCAAATTTTGGGGATTGGGGGGGCAAAATTTGTGTTTGGCCCTGAATTAAGGAGTTTAGCACCAGCTAAGTCTAGGTCATTGGTAAGTATAAAAAATATATAAATTACTATCAATTTTTTTAACTTTCGTTTAGACACTTAAAGCTGTGACTGAAATGAACAAAATAAATATAGAATTAAAATATCTGCAAAAAATGACAATGGACAATTGATTGTCGTGTGATTTCAAATAAATGGTCGCTTATCTGACGAATGACAATGCCCATTTATCACACTCAAGCGCATTCGATTCTTCAAAATAATCGTTTTTATGTAATTTGTAAACCTCGGATCACTCATTTCAGCCTTTTCTCATTTTGGCCAATTTTTAGAGGGCGATTTGTAATCGTCCCGACTATTTTTATAGGCGACTTTGGGCTTAGAAGGGCTAGATAATCGCCCTAGTCGCCCTCACGGCTGGTCCCTGCTCTGTACAAAACTATACTAATATATTAACATCATTCCTAACCTCTACTGGGGTACATGTACATGTAATGGCATAAATAGATATTAAAATTCAACTGCATATACAGAATCAAGAGAGTTTATTAGTACTTAATCGCAGTGCGATATATTCCCCGCTCAAAAAATATTTATAACACTTGCAAACTTTCATCACATGGACCACATCTAGATGAGAACATCCCCTTTTGGTCACGATCGGTCAACTGTGACAGCTACAGGGGCCCAAAGCCCCAAAACTTTTAGCACAGTCTACAGGTTGTATTTATGAAGGGATTTCATTGTAACTTTGTAGGATGACACCAGATTATGTCTAAATGAGAACGTCCCCTTTTGGTCACTATCGTTCAACCATGATGGCTGCCCGAGCCCAAAACCTGAAAACCTTCAGCACAGACTGCAGGTCATATTTATAAAGGGATTTCCTTGTAACTTTGTAGGATGATTCAATATAATGTCTTGATGAGGATGTCCCCTTTGGTTGCGATGGGTCACTCGTGATGGCTACACATGCCCAAAGCCTGGAAAACTTTAGCACAGTCTAAGTCTACAGGGCGTATTTATGAAAGGATTTCTCTGTAACTTGATAGGATGACTCGTTTAGGAATAATTTCACTGTAACTTGGTAACTTTGGTTGACATACATTTACTGTGAGGGCCACATTAACCCACCCCTCAATTCTTTCGTACAGTCTACACCTCAAATTATTTTTATTGAAAACATAGCATACAGGGAACAGAAATTAACATATTCTCAATTATCACAATTCTTGTCATATTTCATAGTCCTTTCATAAACATTGAAAACTTATCCTTTTCATCAAACACTACACACATTCAAGTTATGCCACAGCATCATTGATACATTCGTTATATTTATCTTAATTTCACTGCCTAAATCAGACTTGCAGCTTTTTTTTAAAACTGCATCTGGTTGGCCATGCATTTTTTAAATTTTTTTTTTATTTTTATAATTATTTCTTTGCCGTCAAAAATTCATGTTCTGTGTTTGTTTTATGTTCTAGGCCAAAATCTACAGAATAGCATGAGTTGTGGTGTATTTTGTCCCTTTAGCGCAAATTGGCTTTGCCGTGCTAAAGCATTGCAAAGGCTTGTTGCACTCAGTATTCAAATTCATCGATTTTATGAACTTTGGATAAAATATCGGACATAAACCATTTAATTTTCATTTTTAGTTCAACTTGACAACGTCAAGTATGAGCTATTGGGATGGGTTGTGATCCATCATCTGTCCATACATACATATGTCCGTCTGCCTGTACGTCCACAATTCCTTTAGCACACCCCACAGGCCGCAGCTCTCACCCAAATCAGTTACAAATTTCATACATGACTTTAGGGCACTGTCTGGGTGGGAGCTATCAAATTTTTTCGAATTTTGTTGAAAAATATGGCCACCAATGGTCATCTTGGATTTGGATATAAACCTGTCCTACACTTCCTTTAGAACACCCTACAGGCCTCAGCTGTCATCCGATCTGTCCCAAATTTCAAATGTAGCTTTGGGGCAATGTCTAGATGAGAGCTATCGATTTTTCCCGTCGGTTTCATTCTTAATTCTATGAGTAGAATAAATTTTTTACTTGAAAACACTATACATTTATTTTGTTTATCCCATAAATCTTCTACAGGGCAGTCGCGGCAAAATCATGCTATAATTCGTAACAAAACACGGCGAGAAGTGAGGAGCACGTTGGTCCAATTCGATCAACCAGCAAAATTGGCAAAAATAAACAAGGCGCAGTAATATATTTCTGTCTAAAAATAATTCCCCTACAAACTTGAACTTAAACTTGCAAAAATACTTTATTATATGAGCAGTGGGTGGTGTTTTCTACTGGCATTGTGTAATACTTTCAAAAATGATTTAAAGAAATCAACAATCGAACTATTAATTATGCTAGACAAATGTGGTAGAGGCCAGAGGTCAACAAGTCTGTCGCTACTAGGGGAATAAATTCTTTCAGTGTTAAACCTACGGGGAAAATTTATCACCCTACTAGGTGAATAAATCAAAAATTTATCCAAGCCCTTTATTGTTCAAATAAACGGCCATTTATGGGATAAAAAACATGACCGCCAGTTGTTGTCTTAGATTTGGCGTTTAGATTGTCAACAATTCCATTAGCATACCCAACAGGCCACATCTCTCACTCAGTCTTTTTCTAATTTCATATGTAGCTTTGGTGTGGTGTTGGGAGCGGCAAATTTTTCTGAATTTTGTTGAAAAACATGGCTGCCAGCAGCCATCTTGGATTTGGATATAAATTGTCTAACAATTCCTTTAGCACACCCTACAGGCTGCATCTCTCACCCAATCAGTCCCAGATTTCATATGTGGCTTTGAGGCAATGTTAGTGATGAGCCGATCATCGGGAAATATAATCGCAAGCCGCCGATTACGGGCCATCAGAAAATAATTGGTAGTCATCGGTAAACATCGGCACACCCGATTATAGTGAGGAACTTTCACATGTTGCACCACCGGACACCTACTTTCAAATCGCGTAGTGTGAAAAACCTGGCATCTATAAAATCACACGCCTAGATAGTCGCCCTGCGTGTGGATGAGCACTAAAACTGAAACAAAAAGTAGTAAATTACAGGTAATGACTGTTTGCCTCTCCCCGCACCTTAGTCTACTGTGACTACACGACAGTCGATTTTCTCACTGAAAACTGAAACATTTCCAGTTTTAATTTCGGTTCATTTTTTTAATGCGCATGTCGTGTTATAACACATGAAACAAAGTTCAAAGGTTAATTTATTGAATTTTATTCATAAAATATAGTAAGGTGAATTGTGATTGGCTAGCAAGCAGTGAAATCATCTGCTACAACCAACCGCATTACTTGTACCAAATAATTTCACATGTTTATCTTTCTGTGGGCTAGGGACGTTTCGGCCTCAGGACATTTCGGCCCACTAAATAATTCCATGTTGTTTATCTTTGCCTGAAATAGGGACGTTTCTGCCTTGGAAGATTCGGCCCAGAGACGTTTTATAGTTTCAGCATGAGTCGTTTCGGCCTCTGTATACTCTGTGTCAACATCGAAGTCCCTAAATAGCGAACTAAAGCCTTGCTGCTACAAAATAAAAGTGAAAGAAGGTAGAGTATCCCCTCCCCCCCCCCCCCCCACCCACACACTTTTAACCTTCGTCTGAGTTGCATCATAGCCTGCAGTAGCTCTTTCCATGTGTAGCTGACGTGCACTGGACTGCTGGACTTGACTCTTGTAACGCATGTTATTCAGCCCCAATCCTCACGACGGGGTGGAGATTGGGGCTGAATAAAACTCATAATTCATATTTGTCTTTTGCAAAGGAAAGACAAATACAAGTTATGAGTTTTATTCAGCCCCAATTCCCACCCCATCGTGTGGAAACTAGTTGCTGTTATTTAGAAGGACGAATATGAAAACCGGTATGCTTTGACAGTGTTTGGGTCCATGTGTTAATTTTTGTGAAACCCTGCAGCAGCACCTGTTGACCTTATTGTCGTTTGTTCTATTTTTAATATTGGAAAATTTTGTTGGTGTTCAGTGCACTGAATATGTTTATTCGAAGCAATAATTACACTGTTCTGTTGCTGGTGCATGGTTTATACTGCATTATATGGATTTATTTATTGGACCCTTTCATTATTGTCGTCATTTAAGGTCAATTCAACATAACATTTGTGGTTTTTTCTCTTTAGAAATCGCAGAGTCTAATGAAAGCACACGTTTTGAAAACAAAAATTTGATTGGTCAGTTCATCGGACATGTCAGTTTGAGAAGGAAAACAATAATTACCTGTCAATAAATAAAGAACAAGTTTGCAAATAATGTTGTTTCAATAATTCTATTTCCATTGTACAATATATTGTGCATACAATACATGTTTTTAACATAAAACAAAGAAAGAAAGATGAAATATTCAACTGAAAAGAAAATCATTGTCATTATGGATTTACGTTTCACTGCGATTTTCCCCCCACACCAGTCCGGGACGATCTTTGATTGGGTGTCCGAAAATTTTGAGGCTTAAAAAAATTATTTTTTGATGAAAGATATGGTGTCCAAAAACAAAAAGTGTCCGAAAATTTAGATGAAATACGGTATATAAATGTTATTTTACATTTACTACTAACTTTAATTTTAACACTGCATTGAATGTAAGCATTATTTTTTATTCAACTGTAATAATCGGTAATCAGATCAGAATCGGCCGATTATGAGGCCTCAATAATCGGTAATCGGCACACAGGTTAAAACCATGATCAGCCCATCACTAGGCAATGTCTAGATGGGAGCTATCAAATTGTTTCGAATTTCGTTGAAAAACATGGCGACCAGCAGCGATCTCAGATTTAACATATGAATTGTCAACAATTCAATTAGCTCACCCTATAGGCTGCATTTTTCACCCGATCTTTTTCAAATTTCATATGTAGCTTTGGTGTGATGTCTCGTTGGGAGCTATCAAGTATTTCTGAATTTTGTTGAAAAACATGGCCTTCAGCAGCCATCGAGGATTTGGATCTAAAGTGACAACAATTCCATTAGCACATCGTAGAGGCCGCATCTCTCACCTGATCTTTTTTAATTTCATATATAGCTTTGGTGTGTAATGTCTAGAGGGGAGCTATGTTTCTGAATTTTGTTAAAAAATATGGTCGCCAGTAACCATCTTGAATTTGGCATATGAATTGTCAACTATTGATTCCATTAGTACATCCTGCAGGCTGCAGCTCTTAACCCAATCTTTTTTTCAGATTTCACATGTAGTTTTGGTGTGATGTCTAGATGGGAGCTATCAAAGTTTTCTGAATTTTGTTGAAAAACATCTTTGATTTGGCATATAAATTGTCAACAATCCCATTAGCACACCCTACAGGCCATATCCCTCACCCTTTCTTTTTCGAAATTTTGTAGGTACCTTTGGTGTGATGTCTAGATGGGAGCTATCAGATTTTTAGCTCATTGAAGGGAGCTCAACTTATCACTTGCCGTCCATGTTTGTCCGTCGCCGTCTGTCGTCGTGAACATTTTTCAAACGACTTCTCCTCTGAAACCACTCGTCCGATTTTCACCAAACTTCATGTGGATGTTCATTACTATATGGCAATTCATGTTTGTTCAAATGAAATGGCCACATCCCTTGGGGGCTCTGTATGGGGCATAACTCTGATAGCACCGTATGAATTATGGAAAAATTATTAAAAAATCTTCTCCAGAACCAATGGGCAGAATCTTTTGATACTTGGTATGCAGCATCTTGGTATGAGTCTGATTCAAGTTTGTTCAAATCGAGTCCCTCAGCCAATATTGGGGCTCACTATGGAGGCGTAAATTTTTACTTAGTGCAATTTAAGAAAAATTCTTGAAAAATCTTCTTCTCCAGAACCAATGGGCAGAATCTTTTGATATTTGGTATGCAGCATCTTGGTATGGGTCTGATTCAAGTTTGTTCAGATCAAGTCCCTCAACCAGTATTGGGGCTCACTATGTAGGTGTGAATTTTTACTTGGTGCAATTTAAGAAAATTTTTTAAAAATCTTCTTCTCCAGAAACAATGGGCAGAATCTTTTGATATTTTGTATGCAGCATCTTGGTATGGGTCTGATTCACGTTTGTTCAAATCGAGTCCCTCGATCAATATTGGGACTCCCTATGGGCCGTGAATTTTCACTTAGTGCAATTTAAGAAAAAATTCTTTAAAAATCTTCTTCTCCCGAACCAGTGGGCAAAATCTTTTGATATTTGGTATGTAGCATCTTAGTAAGGTTCTGATTCAAGTTTGTTCAAATTGAGTCCCTCGATCAATATTGGGCTACACTATGGGGGCGCGAATGTTTACTTTGTGCAATTCAAGGAAAATTCTTTAAAAATCTTCTTCAGAACCATCATGCAGAATCTTTTGATATTTGATCAGCAGCATTGTCCCATTCAGTTCTGTTGATGTTTTAGCTCCACAGAGAGTATAGATTTACTTAAGAATAGCTTTTGATAAAATTTGGGTCTTAACAGTATGGAACATTCGGTGAGCGCCTAAGGCCCTCTGGGGCCTCTTGTTCTGAATTTTGTGGAAAAAAATGACTGTCAGTGGCCCTCTTGGCATATAAATTGTCAGCAATTCCATTAGCAGACCCTACAGGACGTACCTCTCATCCAATCTCTTTCAAATTTCATATGTAGCTTTGGGGTGATGTCTTTTCTGTAGAAACTTGAGTGAATGACTTGGCATTACTGGATCTTTCTATTTAGTTCCATCCCTTCTTGGACAATTTGAGATGCAGTGTCATTGACACTTTCATTTAAAGTTTGCATTGGTTATAAAAAGAGAGCATGTGGCAGCCAAAAGGACAAAGCTTTTGGCCTGAGAAACAGATTTTCAACTTTTTTAGGCCTTATATGTTGTGTTATATTTTTATACTGTACCAATGACCCAGACATAGCTGGTGCTAACTCTTAAAATATAGGGCCAAACACAAATTTTGCCCCCCAATCCCCAAAATTTGCATCTAAAACTAAAGAAAACATGTCCTGAAAGGCCCTCCACACTTCGCCCCTACTGCGCATGCGCAGTGTCAAGGACGTTCCGAAATTGGCGCCATTAATCATTCTAAGTTTGGCCCTTCATCAGTTAACATCTGACTGATCTTTGTGCTTATAAATCTCAGTTTAAATGATGCCAGACACATAAATATTAGTGAAATGGTGATTCTAAGGAGGATAGAGAAGGAGGAGAGGAAAAGAATGTGTGACAGAATATTATCAGGGCTGTAACTTAAAATTTTTTAATGAAATTATGTTTAGTTACCTATTTTCAAGGCAGCAGCCATTTTGTTGTCATTCTGATTATTTAGTTACACTGTTTTTTTAAGTGTTTTCCTCTCTCCCTGTCCTTTAAGTTCCCCCTTGCTATTCTCCCATGCTTTTGGCATAGTTTTTGTAATTATTATTACTAAATTTTCTTGGGAGTTTTAGCTGAATAACAGAATGAATTCTGTTCTTTCCCCATGTTTACGTCTTCACCTACGGGTGGTTAGGCGTTGTGTTCTGCATCTACCATCTGATGTTCTGCAGTTTCTTCCCTGGAAGTCTCTGTTTTGCATCAGATAGTGTATTTTTGGTAACTGATTTCGGGCCTGGGTGCCTGGAGTCTTATTTTAGTGTTTTTACACTCATTGTTTACATTTACAACAGCCCTCTGTGTGAGGGGGGGATTTCTAAAAAATAATATCTTGATGTTATTTTAATCATAACTAGATACATTATTATTGTTCGTAAGTGTTGAATAAATTGTTTAAAATATTTTTAAAATTTTTGTCCACACTTAGGCTTGGGATCCATTGGGGCTCAACGTTACTTTTCAGAAACTTGGGCTGTTCTGAAAAAATATTTTTTCAAAATATTTTGATTTCAATTATTTTTTCTATATTAATGGATCATATTATTATTATGTATTTTGATTGCCAGGGGTTAGTGCGAGTACCAGGACTTGTTTTCTTTTCACATTGAAAGGATATTGATCAATTGTAATAAGAGGAAGTCTTCCTCTGACTTTATAATCATTCTATATGTGGTCAGTGTACTCACATTAACTCCTCTTCTGTATCGTATGATTTCGATGACAATATGGGAAGCGTATGTCACGGTATGTTGTTGGGGATTTGGACACTCCGGTCCTTTCCCCGCAGGGTCACTCTACTTTATCAATTTCTATTTCAGACGATCAAGATTAGGGTGATGTATCTGTGATGTCTTCCAACAGTGTGCCTCCGTCGTCACAATTAATGAAGGGCTAGCGGAAAAGTGCTCATGTAAATACGCCAATTGCCTAAGAGGACCCTAGTAGGTTCGACGGCCTTTGACGTCCGCTAGCTCGCCCGGTGTAGCGTCCATTCACCGAATGGTTCGGCAGCCGGGTTCGTCCTTTGCGGTCTAGAAGGAATTTTGGGGTGATGCGAGCACTATAAATTAACCTAATGCACACCCAGTGACGGCGGATCGGAGGGAGAACGCAGGAAGCCTTTTAGTCCGGTTCATAGCTCGTTCCGGTCCATCCGGACGGCAAGCGAGAGAGGCCCCTCTCTCGTTCAACAACATCTGGCCCCAGATGTTGTGGTACAAATGTGTCGTAAGCGGAGCATACGTCCGTCGGTCGGGACGCTCCGTTGTATAGGCAGTCCGCTGAGACTGCTAAGGCTTCCTCTTCTCGTCAGCGCACCGACCGCACCTTGGCTGCGTGACCGCCGATATATTACCAGCTTCGCCGATCAAGGATTCTTCGGCGACCAGGTCACACCATCCGGTAGCCAGGGACACGAGGCCTGCAGACTCCGGACGTTCGCATAGGAAGTGTGCGGGAGTCAACGTACACGGAGCTTCCGGCGGCAATGCATCGTAAGACCGCTACTGCACAGGCCTCGGGAACGGACGTGCTTTCCTTAATAGCACAGTTTATCGCAGCATCCCAGCATCAACTGAATCTGTCGCACATATTTTATCCGACGATGCTGGGTCGGGACGCTCCGCGGAAGCGGGTACGGACGTCCGAAAGTTTCATCCGGTCCGACGGGATACCGAAAGGGATTCGGAGGATTTCGAGCTTTCCCTTTCGGAACAACATATGCTGTTGTGTATGTCATCTGACTTGGTCTTCTACAGCTTCTTTCGTCGGACCAGAATGCTGCGATGCCGGATAAGAAACTGATAGCGTCGGTGGACTTAGAAATTTTTGGTTCGGTTCAGGGACATCGTCCCTCAGTTCCGACATAGTCCAATAATGTCACACAAACTTTCGAATTATTGAACGACGCTATATATATTATTATTTTATGCTTGCTAACCAAGCATTTCTGGTTTCTTGTTCGAAGAGTTATGGAGATGTTTTTCAAGTGTGCCTCTGTCGTCATAGTTAATGAAGAGTTAGCGGCAATAAGTGCTCATGGAACATGTCTATCGCCTACGGAGTGACATTCGCTAGCTCACCCGGTGTAGCGTACATTCATCGAATGGTTCGGCTGCCGGGTTCGTCCGTTGCGGTCTAGGAAGGAGATTTGGGTGATGCGAGCACTTTAATTACTTTAGTACTCACCCAGTGACGGCAGATTGAGGACAGATCGGAGGAAGCCTGTTAGTCCGGTTCCTGGCTTGTCCAGGTCCGTCCGGGCTGTGAGCGAGAGAGGTCCCTCTCTCGCCCAACAACATAGGCGACCGCATGTTGTGGTTCAGATATTTTACATTCGGAGCATATGTCCGTTGGTCGGGACGCTCCGTTATATTGACAGTCCGAGAGACTGTCTTTAATGCTTCCTCATCCTCACAGCAGGGCACACGACCGCACATTGGCTACGTGACCTCGAGTATCCGATCAGTTTCGGCATTCAGTGATTCCACGGCGAATAGGTCGCGCCATCCGGTAGCCAAGGGACACGAGGCCTATACACTCCGTTCGCTCGCATATTGGTAGTATGCACGGGGTAACGATCACGGAGCTTCCAGCGGCAATGCATCGTAAGACCGCTTCTCCTCAGGCCTCAGTGACGGACGTGCTATCCGAGTTAGCACAGTTGTTTCGCAGCATCCCAGCAATTGACAGTTTCTCGGTCGAATCAGGAATTATCCGACGGCGCTGGGTCGGTGCGGTCCGCGGTTGCATCAGGTACGGACGACCGAACGCTTTATAGGGTCCGACAGGATGGCGAAAGGGATTCGAAAGATTTCGAGTTTTCCCTTTAGTAGTATCGGAAGATGCCTTTCATATCTTCTGGCATTATCTTCCAGTGATTATTATTTCGGACTTCATTGCTGCGATCTTGGATAAGAGACTTATAGCGTCATTGGACTCGGATTTTTCGATCGGTTCAGGGACATTGTCCCTGACTTACCGACGCAGTCCAATATTGTCATTACAACATGTGTTTTATTTTTCGACGCTATATATATATATATATATACAAGCCTGCTACTAAGCATGATAGTTTAGTTTCTTGTCCGCGTTGCTAATTTCTGCCATTTTATCATTTATACAAATAGTTTATTTTGGCAGAGCAGGGCATACCGAGAGTTCATATGCGTCTAGACGGTGTGATTAAAGACTGCATATATTCTTTTTCGCCGTTTATGTCTTTTCCAATTTCAATGTTGGGAACGACATTATGTATAGTAGACTTAACTTAGACGCTTTATTATACGTAATCCGCCTTACTGAGGCGTTATCATTACGTCTTCAAGAAAAGATTTACGGGATATTATTCTCAATGTAATTTCTTTTGAGGGCAGTAGTTTGTTCACGTATAACTCCGCCCTTCAGTGGCTGATTGGAGTTAGTTAGACGTGACGCAGCCCTAGCTACATCCACACGCGTGGATAGTAAGGTTAAGAACTCTCTCAGAGTCGCTTCGTTCTCGGAGGAGCTTCTCTTCGACGGCAACTTTTCGGCAATCCATGAATTGCTCGATTTACACGTTCTCTTGTCTATCTAGTGTTACAAGAGATTCAGACTGGGGCAAACATTCGGTGGTTGACTCAGAGAGTGCCGCCGCAGTTGCCGGACCCGAGTGTGGCTGTTATGACGGTTGCCAGTCAAACAGATTGGGATATAATACTGATCCCTACGGATTCGAAGTGCCAGGGTCTTTGGGTTCCGCAGTCTTTTAGCAATCAGTTTTCTTCCGCGGAATAATGTTTTTTAGGCTTGCTTTATGTCATTGCATGAACATTATTCAGAAACGCATGCCCAAATTCCTGTCCTTTAATTCGACAGTAGTCGCGTATCTCCGGAACCAGGGAGGCACTCTTTCGTTTCCGTTATTCAATTTAATGGAAAGAATCCGTCTGTTGGTTATAGTACACCAAGTTCAGTTTTGGTCCGTCATATTCCGGGTCGTCTGATTGTTTTATCGGACTCCCGTTCTCTTACGGGTCGCTTGTTGCTGTCAGAATGGACTCTCAACAAACAAGTATTCAATCAGATTTGCTATCTATGGGAGCGCCCAATGATGATTTATTTATGACACAGCTTGCTAATCAATTGCAGACGTATGTGTTGGCTTGTCCAGATCTCTGAGCTAATATTGTTAACGCTCTATTGATCTATAGGACGGAATGATAGGATACGCGTATCCTCCGGCGCTGTTGTTTTAGCAGGTATTGCTAAGATAAACAACCACAATACATTTCTGTTGATAGCATCTCTATCTTCACAGAGATCATGAGTAATTTACTCTCTTGTCTACTGTGGGTCTTAACGTGAAATCTTCCTCTATGTGAGGATCTTTTTCACTGGGTAAATCGTGTCATCTTTATCACAACCAGCAAGGTCGCAACCTTCATGTATTCCGTTGTGTGGTCCGTATTGCATTGTAAGCACTGTACTGGACGAGCTTTGGACGCGATTTCTTACTATAGGAGATCCTCTTCTTCGCTATTCTATGCAGCTAAAGTGGAGGCTCTTCCGTCGTGGTGTAGGGATCATTATGTTCATATTGTTGATCCCTCCATACTACTCATTGCTATTTTTTTTAGTATACTTGTTTCACAAGATCTACTGCAGCCTGTTATTATTTAGGTTATAGGTTTATGTTACCTCATACCTATGCACTCTACGATAGTTTACAATTGAGTCTTTTGTCTCTTTATCTAAGTCAGTTAGTAACTTTTTGATAAATAGACTTAGAATCTTTAGATTAAATTCCTATACGGATTTTAACTTCGGTTCTTATTTAGCTAAGTAATCATTTGAGCCTCTGGAAACAGTAGTTTTCAAACCTTTTAGACAGTAATTCTGTTGGTTTCTCTTTTACTGTAGAGTCAGTGAGTTTCATGCACTATCGATGGATGATTTTCACTTTCATAGTTTCGGAATCAATACTTCCGTTACTATTTAGGTTGGATTGTTGCATAAGAGTTAGGCTCCTATTATCCGGAACCTATTATTTTAAGGTCCTTCCGTCTTCGTATGGGCATAGGCCTTTACTCTTTCCGGGTACAGTTTATGTATTTATAAACAGATATCTGTTTATTACTATGGGCGTAAGCTTCTTCTGTCTTTGATGTCTAGTAGAAGGACGTTACGCTCCATTTTATTGTTAATGGATTCTATTAACTATCGGTACTGCTTATGGTATATCATTGACTTAGCAGTTGTGCTTAAGATTTTGGCTCATGAAGTAAGAGTTCTTCTACTTCTTGGGCTTACATTAATAGTGTCGCTATTATAGATTTTTGAAGGCCGCTCATTGCGCTCAGCCATCCACATTCATGAATTTTATCTCAGAAATATCGAGTCCATTTCTGGAGGCCTCTATTGTTAGGTCTATTATCTACTGCTCAGAATGTCATTCACTTAACAGTTGCTACTATAGCTAGGTAGGCTGTCTGTTTCGGCAGTGTCTCCGTTCGGCTGCCCTCTTCGCTCTGGGCTATTTGACCCAGGGCAAGAAAAAGGGGGGGGGGGGGAGGGTGTTCCCTTGGGTCACCTGTTTTACTATGAAAACAAGGGGATACCTCCTCCGGAGTTAGTAATTCTGAGCTGTTATTGGGATGGTTGTTTAGTGAGAAGTTTAGGTTTTTAAAATTCATTCAAGTCTTAGTTTTTAAAGTATAGCTTTTGAATATTGCATATGTCAACGGACATGATTATGCAATCCTCAGACACTTTTAGGAGTATAAGAGTCTCTATTCTCTAGACTTACTTTATTTATTGGCTTACTTTAAAAATTTATTAGTATAAGGATTATATTGGATATTAATAGAGTACATGGATGTATGAAGCTCAATTTTGGAAGGTGTTGTATCTTTCTAATTTATCATAAATAAGAAAGATACATGTAAGGCCTATTACTTCTTTTTCCCTACAGGGGATGACTCTATTTTATTTTATTGAGCGTATTCCATTTTGCTCTATGTCCTTGGCCCTCCAGCCTTTTTACTATTCAGCTATGTCTGGGTCATTGGTACAGTATAAAAATGTTAAAAAATTTATAGTAATTTATATATTTTTTATACTTACCAATGACCCAGACGGGGATGGCCCTCCCAGGAGTTGGGAACTCTTGCCTTCCCGCTGAGTACATAGCGCTTACCAGGCACTGGTTATTAGAATGATTAATGGCGCCAATTTCGGAACGTCCTTGACACTGCGCATGCGCAGTAGGGGCGAAGTGTGGAGGGCCTTTCAGGACATGTTTTCTTTAGTTTTAGATGCAAATTTTGGGGATTGGGGGGCAAAATTTGTGTTTGGCCCTATATTTTAAGAGTTAGCACCAGCTATGTCTGGGTTTTTGGTAAGTATAAAAAATATATAAATTACTATAAATTTTTTAACTTTCATGATTATCTCTCATCATTATAAGTTATTGTGATGAATTGACGGTAACATGGTCTGAGGTTTGCGGCTCGGAGTTTATGTTCAACCGAGACGTGATGCGTCGAGGTTGAACATTAGCTCCGAGCTGCAAACCTGACCATGTTACCGTCAATTCGTCACAATAATGTATATGTTCCAATAAGACACTACCCATAGCCCAAAACCTACATCGTGAAACAGGAGAGGCTTATTTACTAAACTTGTGATCGTTAAAAGTTGCCTTGTTCAAGGCAACTTTCAACGATCACAGGTTTAGTAACTAAACCTCGAGTATCCACGACAGCACTGGATAAATTATCAATAAACCAGATAAACTTGGTTTGTAATTTAAACAACACTTCATCTGGAACACCATCTGCTGCACACGTGAAACATCCAGAAAAATGAAGCGGCTTGCTAGTCCCTCCGTTGATGAAGCAGTTACGAAACGGACGACGTCATTGCAAATATTTCATGTTGTGACATCAGACGGTAACATTTTCCACTTGAGCCATAAACATAGAATATACTAAGTGAGCTCTCATCCCATCAGAGGAGGAGGATATTAGTCTTATTGGAACATTTTCATATATTGTCTGAAAATGCTGATTATTGAGCCAGTTTCATGTATACCCTAGAACATCAGATTCAGACAAGAACTTAGGCCTCAAGATCTATTACCAAGATGCACACACATTTTCCTTAATACTCACAACCTATTGTTCAGTTGGTTCTTGAGTTAGTTTGGTAAGTTGCGAAAAAAAAAAAAATTTTACATCAAATTTTATTTCCTAATTCTTAACAAACTATCGCAGTATATTTTCCACCCCGCAGCATAATATTCTATTTATATATGCCTCTTCCCCACTTCACAAATAGACAAGTACGTGATATTTAAAATTTTGGAAATTGATTGTGCAAGTCTGGCAGGAATTGAACAAAGGTTGTTGTTCTGAAACTATTATTGGACACCCATGCTTTTTGAGCCCCTGGTCAGCCCAGTTTGGTCAAAACTTTTTACCTCACCTGACTGAAAGTCAGAATGAGCTACAGTGATCACTCACCGTCTGTCGTCCGTGAACATTGTGTTTGCACCTTCCCCTCCTAAACTGATGAACCAATTTTAGTTAAATTTGAGGTGATTGATTGTTCTGACATCACATTTTATTTTCTTTTTACATCAACTTTTCCAGTCTGGGGATTGTGAGGATGAAAATCCTCCAGAATTTCTTGAAAATCTTCTACTCATGAACCATTGGGAACAATGACTTGATATTTGGTATGGAGCCTCCTTTTGAGGTGTAGAATCAAGTTTGTTCAAACAAGCAATATTTGCCTTTCTAATGAGAGGGGCAAGATTTTTGGCCTGCCCAAAATTACTATTTTCTGAACCGATGTTCTGATTTGAACTAAATTTGGTATGTGGTATTATTGAGTCACAAGTACTTGACCGAAGGAAATTTTTCCTGGGAACCACAGGAGCAAAAAATAGAAATATTTTTCAAATGCCCATATTTCCCAAACTGAGAGCTGTTATTTGGTATGAAGCATCTTTAGGACAAGTAGAATTGGTTGGTAAAAAAAAGAAAAATTGCTATCGGTTGTGTCAGGGTGTTCTGTGTGTGTGTGTGTGTGTGTGTGTCTGTGGAGGGGGGGGGGTGGGGTGGTATGGGGGGGGGGGGATCCAAAAATGCTGAGTCAGCATATTTTCAGAAATTGAAAAAAAAAAATTTCTCCAGAACCACTGATGAGTCATTTGATATTTGGTATACAGCATCCTTAGGGAGGTCAGATACAAGTTTGTTAAAATGAAGCATCAGCCCGAATTTTTAACTAAGGACAATACAGGAAATAATCTTTAAAAATCTTAAGAACCACCAGTCAGAATCTTTTAATGCTTGGTATACGTTATTGTTATGAGGGTCAGATTCAAGATTGTTAAAATTGGGTCCCTGGGTTCATATTTGGGCTCTCTGTTGGAGCCCATAGTTTAACTTAGTGAGGAAATTTCTTTAAAAATCTTCTTCAGATCCACCAGTCAGAATCCTTTCATATTTGGTATACAACATCTCTAGGGGGATCATATTCAAGTTTGTTCAAATCGGTCCCTGGGTTAATATTTGGGCTCCTTATGGTAGACCAAATTTTAAGTTAGTGCCATATGAGTGCCATATGAGGAAATTTATTTAAAAAACTTCTCCAGATTCACCTTCAAAATCCTTTCGTATTTAGTATACAACATCTCTTGGGTCGCTGGGTTAGTATTTGGGCACCTTGTTTGAGTTTAACTTAGTGCAGTATGAGGAAATTTCTTTAAAAATCTTATTCTTCAGATCCACAAGTCAGAATCTTTCATATTTAGTATACAACATCTCTGGGAGGATCATGTTCAAGTTTGTTCAAACTGAGTGCCTGGGTTAATATTTCAGCTTCCTATGGGGGCCCGAATTTTAACTTATTGTAATATGAGGGAATTTCTTTAAAAATCCACTTCCGATTCACCAGTCAGAATCCTTTCATATTTGGTATACAACATCTCAGGGGATGGGCGGTCAGATTCAGGTTTCTTCAAATCGAGTGTCTGGGTTAATATTTCGGCTCTCTAAGAGAACCCACATTTTAACTTATTGCAATATGAGGAATAATCTTTCAAAATCATCTTCAGATCCACCAGTCAGAATCTTTTGATATTTGTTTTTTTTGCATCCTAAGGGAGGTCAGATCTAAGTTTGTTCAAATCAGTTCCCTGGGTTAATATTTGGGCTTCCTTATGGAGCCTGAATTTTAACTTAGTAGAATATGAGGAATAATCTTTAAAAATCTGCTTTCTGAGATATAATCAGAATCTTTCGATATTTGGTACCGCATCCTTTGAGGGTGATATTTGTGTTTCCTATGGGGAGGGGGGGGGGGGGGGGGGGTTGGTGGCAAATTTTAACATAGTGCAAAATTGGTAATATTCTCAAAATCTTTTTCTCCAGAACCACCAGTCAGAATCTTTTAATATATGGTATAGAACATCCTTCAAGTTTGTTCAAGTCAAGTCCCTGGCTTGATATTTGAACTACCTAGTTTTCCATTATTGAAAATCTGGTCATTATTTCTGTGGTAGCATCCCAATACCAGAAAAAAATCATCAGGCATGCACAGCGAAGTTATAAATAATAAAAAAAACTTCATTCTGTGTTGTGTTAACTGCCATAGATTGTATTAAATCCTTCTTTAAACAACTTTGGTCAAGTGGACACCTCAGGCCCCATGGGGCCTCTTGCTTATGTTTGTGTTCTCTTGGGAACTTTTCTCTTTGGGAATACCTTAATTGCTCATTTTCAAGTTGGAATTGAATATGAAGTTGAGGCTCATGTATTAAGTTGGTAAGTATTTTAAGAAATAAAATTTGATATAAAATTTAAATTTTCAGTGGTTACATACATTCTAGTGACAGAATTTTTTTCTCTCATAGGTGTTCCTTTGGTAGTTGAAGCATTCAGCTGGGAACATGGTGTTATGCTGGGTGCTTGTGTTAAATCTGAAGCCACTGCTGCTGCTGAACATCAAGGTGAGTTTGTTTAGTCAGTCTGCTATGTTACAAAGTAGTGAAATTTCAACATTGGTATACAAATATATTTATAACGTTAACAAGGCCTTTGCACAGTTCTTTAAAAATGAATTTTAACTCCAG
The DNA here is from genome assembly GCA_031216915.1 of Pictodentalium vernedei. Classification (NCBI taxonomy): domain Eukaryota; kingdom Metazoa; phylum Mollusca; class Scaphopoda; order Dentaliida; family Dentaliidae; genus Pictodentalium; species Pictodentalium vernedei. The sequence goes on along the minus strand of CM062295.1, from coordinate 645,880,383 downwards.
TCTCTTGAAAGTGCTTTAACATTTTACCCAATGCAGACGATATCAAAATTATTTTAAATATCATTTTTTTAAATTTTCCAAAAACTTTCAACAAAACAATATCATGTGACCCCTCATTGGAATGAGTTCGCCGAGCTCATTCCAAAGAGGGATCATATAATATGGTTTTGTTGAACGTTTTTGAAAAATAAGATTTTTTCAGCTGCTGAATTTGCATTTGTTGAGTAAAGGGTTAAAATCAAACTTTCTTCAAAAAAGTTATGGAAAGTCTCTGAGGAGCATAAGGCCGCTTTACCGATCCAGGATCGATATAAGACCTGAATTCATAAAGTAGATAGTTGTGCAGTTCACATGATTGAGGACTGGGACACCTACCAATGATCCTCATGTATTGTAATGTTGTTGTAATGTGCAAACATGGCCACAATTGCAGCTCATAGTTACCGTGAAAAGCCTATGGGAATTCACATTTTTATATGTAGTCCCAGGTGAGCGTTTACAGGCTCTTTAGAGCCTCAAGTTTATATATGGCGTTTGTTTGTGGGGGTTAGTCTCTCACCCTCAGATACACCATCATAATTTAAGGGACTTAGTCTGGACCAGCCTTAAATTGGGGGCTTTTTACACACATTTAGCATAATCTTTCATGCTAAGATTACGGAATTACTTGGACTGGCTCCTTATTTATGATATGTCTTCTCTATTATTGTATAGAGAGACATACATGTAATTCCTTTTAAATTTAATTTGCTTTCACCTTGGAATGTAGGCTTAGGAGCTATATTTGGTCTGCTAATTCATAAGTCCTAGGCCCTCCACCTTTTTACTATTCAGCTAAGTCTGGGCCATTGGTTGTAGTATAAAAATATGATAAATTTAAAGTAATTTGTATATTTATACCCCCCGCAAACAAAGTTTGGGGGGGGGGGGGGGTATATAGGAATTACCCTGTCCGTCTGTCTGTCTGTCCGCCCGTCTGTCGTACCATCTGTCTGTCCATCTGTCCATCTGTCCATCCTTATAAGCGCAACTCCTCCTAAACCGTTTGAAGAATTTTCATGAAACTTTACACAATGGAAGAACTCCATATGAAGATGTGCATGAAGCAATATAATTCCGTTCTGACATTTCCATGGGGAGATAATCTAACTTATACATTTCAGGCACGGGGGGTATCACTTTGTGAGCTTGCTCACAGTACCTCTGGTTTTTATACTTACCAATGAACCAGACGGGGATGACCCTCCCATGAGTGAGCACTCGTACCTCCCAGCTGAGTTATTAGCTCACCTGACTGAATGTCAGGGTGAGTTTTTCTTATCACTCTTCGTCTGTTGTCCGTCCGTCCATCGTCCTGCGTGAAGGTGTTCTTTGAGCCTCTTTCTCCTAATCAACTGGCCTCATTTTAATTAAATTTCATGTCAGTAGTGGTAAAATAGGGGCATTTTGATTTTTATGCAAATTAGGTTTCGGCTCATATTGAGCAGAGGTGTGGGGAAAAAATGGCCAAATTTTTTGAAAATCTTCTAATGAACCACCAGTAGCAGAGACTTGATATGTGGTATACAGAGTCCTTTTGAGGTTTAGAATCAAGTTTTTCAAGAGAAGTTTGTCAGGCATTATTTGCCTTCGTTATGGGAGGGGCAAGAATATTTGCCAGTCCCAAAATTTCTATATTTTTATACTGTACCAATGACCCAGACATAGCTGGTGCTAACTCTTAAAATATAGGGCCAAACACAAATTTTGCCCCCCAATCCCCAAAATTTGCATCTAAAACTAAAGAAAACATGTCCTGAAAGGCCCTCCACACTTCGCCCCTACTGCGCATGCGCAGTGTCAAGGACGTTCCGAAATTGGCGCCATTTATCATTCTAAGTTTGGCCCTTCATCAGTTAACATCTGACTGATCTTTGTGCTTTTAAATCTCAGTTTAAATGATGCCAGACACATAAATATTAGTGAAATGGTGATTCTAAGGAGGATAGAAAAGGAGGAGAGGAAAAGAATGTGTGACAGAATATTATCAGGGCTGTAACTTAAAATTTTTTAATGAAATTATGTTAAGTTACCTATTTTCAAGGCAGCAGCCATTTTGTTGTCATTCTGATTATTTAGTTACACTGTTTTTTCAAGTGTTTTCCTCTCTCCCTGTCCTTTAAGTTCCCCCTTGCTATTCTCCCATGCTTTTGGCATAGTTTCTGTAATTATTATTACTAAAATTTCTTGGGAGTTTTAGCTGAATAACAGAATGAATTCTGTTCTTTCCCCATGTTTACGTCTTCACCTACGGGTGGTTAGGCGTTGTGTTCTGCATCTACCATCTGATGTTCTGCAGTTTCTTCCCTGGAAGTCTCTGTTTTGCATCAGATAGTGTATTTTTGGTAACTGATTTCGGGCCTGGGTGCCTGGAGTCTTATTTTAGTGTTTTTACACTCATTGTTTACATTTACAACAGCCCTCTGTGTGAGGGGGGGATTTCTAAATAATAATATCTTTATGTTATTTTAATCATAACTAGATACATTATTATTGTTCGTAAGTGTTGAATAAATTGTTTAAAATATTTTTAAAATTTTTGTCCACACTTAGGCTTGGGATCCATTGGGGCTCAACGTTACTTTTCAGAAACTTGGGCTGTTCTGAAAAAATATTTTTTCAAAATATTTTGATTTCAATTATTTTTTCTATATTAATGGATCATATTATTATTATGTATTTTGATTGCCAGGGGTTAGTGCGAGTACCAGGACTTGTTTTCTTTTCACATTGAAAGGATATTGATCAATTGTTTTAAGAGGAAGTCTTCCTCTGACCTTATTATCATTCTATATGTGGTCAGTGTACTCGCATTAACTCCTGTTCTGTATCGTATGATTTCGATGACAATATGGGAAGCGTATGTCACGGTATGTTGTTGGGGATTTGGACACTCCGGTCCTTTCCCCGCAGGGTCACTCTACTTTATCAATTTCTATTTCAGACGATCAAGATTAGGGTGATGTATCTGTGATGTCTTCCAACAGTGTGCCTCCGTCGTCACAATTAATGAAGGGCTAGCGGAAAAGTGCTCATGTAATACGCCAATTGCCTAAGAGGACCCTAGTAGGTTCGACGGCCTTTGACGTCCGCTAGCTCGCCCGGTGTAGCGTCCATTCACCGAATGGTTCGGCAGCCGGGTTCGTCCGTTGCGGTCTAGAAGGAATTTTGGGGTGATGCGAGCACTATAAAATTAACTTAATGCACACCCAGTGACGGCGGATCGGAGGGAGAACGGAGGAAGCCTTTTAGTCCGGTTCATAGCTCGTTCCGGTCCATCCGGACGGCAAGCGAGAGAGGCCCCTCTCTCGTTCAACAACATCTGGCCCCAGATGTTGTGGTACAAATGTGTCGCTAGCGGAGCATACGTCCGTCGCTCGGGACGCTCCGTTGTATAGGCAGTCCGCTGAGACTGCTAAGGCTTCCTCTTCTCGACAGCGCACACGACCGCACCTTGGCTGCGTGACCGCCGATATATTACCAGCTTCGCCGATCAAGGATTCTTCGGCGACCAGGTCACACCATCCGGCAGCCAGGGATTCGAGACCGATGGACTCCGGACGTTCGCATAGGAAAAGTATGCGGGAGCCATCTGATGCGGAGCTGCCCTCGGCGAAGCAGCGATAGACTGCGCCTCCGCAGGTCTCGACGCCGGACATTCTTGTGCACATAGCACAGCTTATCGCAGCATCCCAGCAGCCGACAGAAACGGTGTCGGATCGAGAATTATCCGACAGCGCTGGGTCGGTAGCCGGGGGCTCGAGGCCTGCAGACTCCGGACGTTCGCATAGGAAGTGTGCGGGAGTCAACGTACACGGAGCTTCCAGCGGCAATGCATCGTAAGTCCGCTACTGCACAGGCCTCGGGAACGGACGTGCTTTCCTTAATAGCACAGTTTATCGCAGCATCCCAGCATCAACTGAATCTGTCGCATATATTTTATCCGACGATGCTGGGTCGGGACGCTCCGCGGAAGCGGGTACGGACGTCCGAAAGTTTCATCCGGTCCGACGGGATACCGAAAGGGATTCGGAGGATTTCAAGCTTTCCCTTCGGAACAACATATGCTGCGATGCCGGATAAGAAACTGATAGCGTCGGTGGACTTAGAAAATTTTGGTTCGGTTCAGGGACATCGTCCCTCAGTTCCGACATAGTCCAATAATGTCACACAAACTTTCGAATTATTGAACGACGCTATATATATTATTATTTTATGCTTGCTATCCAAGCATTTCTGGTTTCTTGTTCGAAGAGTTATGGAGATGTCTTTCAAAAGTGTGCCTCTGTCGTCATAGTTAATGAAGAGTTAGCGGCAATAAGTGCTCATGGAATATGTCTATCGCTTACGGAGTGACATTCGCTAGCTCACCCGGTGTAGCGTACATTCATCGAATGGTCCGGCTGCCGGGTTCGTCCGTTGCGGTCTAGGAAGGAGATTTGGGTGATGCGAGCACTTTAATTACTTTAGTACTCACCCAGTGACGGCAGATTGAGGACAGATCGGAGGAAGCCAACAACATAGGGGACCGCATGTTGTGGTTCAGATATTTTACATTCGGAGCATATGTCCGTTGCTCGGGACGCTCCGTTATATTGACAGTCCGAGAGACTGTCTTTAATGCTTCCTCATCCTCACAGCAGGGCACACGACCGCACATTGGCTACGTTACCTCGAGTATCCGATCAGTTTCGGCATTCAGTGATTCCACGGCGAATAGGTCGCGCCATCCGGTAGCCAAGGGACACGAGGCCTATACACTCCGTTCGCTCGCATATTGGAAGTATGCACGGGGTAACGATCTCGGAGCTTCCTGCGGCAATGCATCGTAAGACCGCTTCTCCTCAGGCCTCAGTGACGGACGTGCTATCCGAGTTAGCACAGTTGTTTCGCAGCATCCCAGCAATTGACAGTTTCTCGGTCGAATCAGGAATTATCCGACGGCGCTGGGTCGGTGCGGTCCGCGGTTGCATCAGCTACGGACGACCGAACGCTTTATAGGGTCCGACAGGATGGCGAAAGGGATTCGAAAGATTTCGAGTTTTCCCTTTAGTAGTATCGGAAGATGCCTTTCATATCTTCTGGCATTTCTTCCAGTGATTATTTTTCGGACTTCATTGCTGCGATCTTGGATAAGAGACTTATAGCGTCATTGGACTCGGATTTTTCGATCGGTACAGGGACATTGTCCCTGACTTACCGACGCAGTCCAATATTGTCATTACAAAATGTGTTTTATTTTTCGATGCTATATATTTATATATATATACAAGCCTGCTACTAAGCATGATAGTTTAGTTTCTTGTCCGCGTGGCTCATTTCTGCCATTTTATCATTTTTACAAATAGTTTATTTTGGCAGAGCAGGGCATACCGAGAGTTCATATGCGTCTAGACGGTGTGATTAAAGACTGCATATATTCTTTTTCGCCGTTTATGTCTTTTCCAATTTCAATGTTGGGAACGACATTATGTATAGTAGACTTAACTTAGACGCTTTATTATATGTAATCCGCCTTACTGAGGCGTTATCATTACGTCTTCAAGAAAAGATTTACGGGATATTATTCTCAATGTAATTTCTTTTGAGGGCAGTAGTTTGTTCACGTATAACTCCGCCCTTCAGTGGCTGATTGGAGTTGGTTAGACGTGACGCAGCCCTAGCTACATCCACGCGTGGATAGTAAGGTTAAGAACTCTCTCAGAGTCGCTTCGTTCTCGGAGGAGCTTCTCTTCGACGGCAACTTTCCGGCAATCCATGAATTGCTCGATTTATACATTCTCTTGTCTATCTAGTGTTACAAGAGATTCAGACTGGGGCAAACATTCGGTGGTTGACTCAGAGAGTGCCGCCGCAGTTGCCGGACCCGAGTGTGGCTGTTATGACGGTTGCCAGTCAAACAGATTGGGATATATACTGATCCCTACGGATTCGAAGTGCCAGGGTCTTTGGGTTCCGCAGTCTTTTAGCTATCAGTTTAACTTCCGCGGAATAATGTTTTTTAGGCTTGCTTTATGTCATTGCATGAACATTATTCAGAAACGCATGCCCAAATTCCTGTCCTTTTATTCGACAGTAGTGGCGTATCTCCGGAACCAGGGAGGCACTCTTTCGTTTCCGTTATTCAATTTAATGGAAAGAATCCGTCTGTTGGTTATAGTACACCAAGTTCAGTTTTGGTCCGTCATATTCTGGGTCGTCTGATTGTTTTATCGGACTCCCGTTCTCTTACGGGTCGCTTGTTGCTGTCAGAATGGACTCTCAACAAACAAGTATTCAATCAGATTTGCTATCTATGGGAGCGCCCAATGATGTTTTATTTATGACACAGCTTGCTAATCAATTGCAGACGTATGTGTTGGCTTGTCCAGATCTCTGAGCTATTACTGTTAACGCTCTATTGATCTATAGGACGGAATGATAGGATACGCGTATCCTCCGGCGCTGTTGTTTTAGCAGGTATTGCTAAGATAAACAACCACAATACATTTCTGTTGATAGCATCTCTATCTTCACAGAGATCATGAGTAATTTACTCTCTTGTCTACTGTGGATCTTAACGTGAAATCTTCCTCTATGTGAGGATCTTTTTTCACTGGGTAAATCGTGTCATCTTTATCACAACCAGCAAGGTCGCAACCTTCATGTATTCCGTTGTGTGGTCCGTATTGCATTGTAAGCAATGTACTGGACGAGCTTTGGACGCGATTTCTTACTATAGGAGATCCTCTTCTTCGCTATTCTATGCGACTAAAGCGGAGGCTCTTCCGTCGTGGTGTAGGGATCATTATGTTCATATTGTTGATCCCTCCATACTACTCATTGCTATTTTTTAGTATACTTGTTTCACAAGATCTACTGCAGCCTGTTATTATTTAGGTTATAGGTTTATGTTACCTCATACCTATGCACTCTACGATAGTTTACAATTGAGTCTTTTGTCTCTTTATCTAAGTCAGTTAGTAACTTTTTGATAAATAGACTTAGAATCTTTAGATTAAATTCCTATACGGATTTTAACTTCGGTTCTTATTTAGCTAAGTAATCATTTGAGCCTCTGGAAACAGTAGTTTTCAAATTCTGACCTTTTAGACAGTAATTCTGTTGGTTTCTCTTTTACTGTAGAGTCAGTGAGTTTCATGCACTATCGATGGATGATTTTCACTTTCATAGTTTCGGAATCAATACTTCCGTTACTATTTAGGTTGGATTGTTGCATAAGAGTTAGGCTCCTATTATCCGGAACCTATTATTTTAAGGTCCTTCCGTCTTCGTATGGGCATAGGCCTTTACTCTTTCCGGGTACAGTTTATGTATTTATAAACAGATATCCTTTTATTACAAGGGCGTAAGCTTCTTCTGTCTTTGATGTCTAGTAGAAGGACGTTACGCTCCATTTTATTGTTAATGGATTCTATTAACTAGCGTACTGCTTATGGTATATCATTGACTTAGCAGTTGTGCTTAAGATTTCGGCTCATGAAGTAAGAGTTCTTCTACTTCTTGGGCTTACATTAATAGTGTTGCTATTATAGATTTTTGAAGGCTGCTCATTGCGCTCAGCCATCCACATTCATGAATTTTATCTCAGAAATATCGAGTCCATTTCTGGAGGCCTCTATTGTTAGGTCTATTATCTACTGCTCAGAATGTCATTCACTTAACAGTTGCTACTATAGCTAGGTAGGCTGTCTGTTTCGGCAGTGTCTCCGTTCGGCTGCCCTCTTCGCTCTGGGCTATTTGACCCAGGGCAAGAAAAAGGGGGGGGGGGGAGGGTGTTCCCTTGGGTCACCTGTTTTTACTATGAAAACAAGGGGATACCTCCTCCGGAGTTAGTAATTCTGAGCTGTTATTGGGATGGTTGTTTAGTGAGAAGTTTAAGTTTATAAAATTCATTCAAGTCTTAGTTTTTAAAGTATAGCTTTTGAATATTGCATATGTCAACGGACATGATTATGCAATTCTCAGACACTTTTAGGAGTATAAGAGTCTCTATTCTCTAGACTTACTTTATTATTGGCTTACTTTAAAAATTATTAGTATAAGGATTATTGGATATTAATAGAGTACATGGATGTATGAAGCTCAATTTTTGGAAGGTGTTGTATCTTTCTAATTTATCATAAATAAGAAAGATACATGTAAGGCCTATTACTTCTTTTCCCTACAGGGGATGACTCTATTTTATTTTATTGAGCGTATTCCATTTTGCTCTATGTCCTTGGCCCTCCAGCCTTTTTACTATTCAGCTATGTCTGGGTCATTGGTACAGTATAAAAATGTTAAAAAATTTATAGTAATTTATATATTTTTTATACTTACCAATGAGCCAGACGGGGATGGCCCTCCCAGGAGTTGGGAACTCTTGCCTCCCCGCTGAGTACATAGCGCTTACCAGGCACTGGTTATTAGAATGATAAATGGCGCCAATTTCGGAACGTCCTTGACACTGCGCATGCGCAGTAGGGGCGAAGTGTGGAGGGCCTTTCAGGACATGTTTTCTTTAGTTTTAGATGCAAATTTGGGGGATTGGGGGGCAAAATTTGTGTTTGGCCCTATATTTTAAAAGTTAGCACCAGCTATGTCTGGGTCATTGGTAAGTATAAAAAATATATAAATTACTATAAATTTTTTAACTTTCCAAACCGAGAGGCAGATTTGAACCAAATTTGATATGAGGGCTTATTGTGTCATACGTACTTAATTTATGCCCAAATTGCTTTTCCCGTCGCCCCATGGGAACCACAGGAGCTATAAATAGAAAAAAATTAAAATGCCCATATCTCCAAAACTACATGGCACTGAGAATTCTTATTTGGTGTGAAGCTTCCTTAGGACCAACAGAATGGAATGGTCAGAAAAAATTGCTATCGGTTTTATCATGGGGTACTTTATGGGGACTTTGCTGAGTCAGCATTTTTAACACTGTGGGTAATGGGAAAAACATGTAAGACTACTTTTCTCCCAAACCACTGCTCCAAAAGCTTTCAAATTTTACGTATAACATCTTTGGAAGATTGTTTCACATGTTCATTGAAATCAATTCTCTGAGTCCATATCTGGGCTCTCGATGGGAGCCCAAATGTTTAAATTAGTGCAGTACGAGGAATATTCTTTAAAAATCTTCTTCTTCAGATCTACCAATAAGAATCTTTTGATATTTGGTATGCAGCATCCTTAGGGGGTGGTGAGATTCATGTTTGTTCAAGCCAAGTCCCTGGGTTCATATTTAGGCTGAAAATTTGGGGCCCCATTCCAGACTTAAATTTTGGACCAAAATCCGGACATTTTGGGGTTTTTTTTTATGCGTTTCGGTCAATTTTAAGACAAAAAAAAATTTTTTTTTACACTGAAAATTTGGGGTCCTGGTGGGACTTCGAAAATTTGGGACTAAAATCCAGAATCTTTTTTTCGTTTTTTATGCGTTTCGGACAAGTTTAAGACAAAAAAAAATTATTTTTTTTTTACACTGAAAATTTGGGGTCCGGGTGGGATTTTGAAAATTTTGGACCAAAATCCAGAAATTTTTTTTGTTTTTTTTATGCGTTCCGGTCAATTTTAAGACAAAAAAATTTTTTTTTTTTTACACTGAAAATTTGGGGTCCAGGTGGGACTTGGAAAATTTTGGACCAAAATCCACAAATTTTGGGGGGTTTTTTATGCGTTTCAGTCAATTTTAAGACAAAAAAAATTTTTTTTTTTTTACACTGAAAATTTGGGGTCCGGGTGGGACTTGGAAAATTTTGGACCAAAATCCAGAAAATTTCTTTTTTGTTTTTTATGCATTTCGGTCAATTTTAAGACAAAAAAAAATTTTTTTTTACACTGAAAATTTGGGATTTGGGTGGGATTTAGAAAATTTTGGACCAAAATCTGGAAATTAGTTTTTTGTTTTTTTATGCGTTTTAAGAAGAAAAAAAAAAATTAGGTTGAAAATATTTTGTTTGGGAAAAAAATCTGTTTTTTATGCGTTTATCTCAATTTTGGGACGTAAAATTGCAGGAACTGAAAATAGAAGGAAAATCCTGTGTATTGTGTGGGCACAATCGCTTCATCTAGTTGGTATATGCTTTTCTTAGGAGGGGCGTATGCAGCTTATTCAAGTCAAGTCCCTGGTTTGATATTTAGATTGCCATGTCAGGTGAGCGCCCTCAGGCCCCCTGGGGCCTCTTGTTATTAGTACGCTCATCTACAAAGAATGATGTTGGTGCCAATTCCGGTCTCTTTCTGACCACTGCGCATCCGCAGATGGTAAAAGTATGGAGGGCCAGATTGGACTTTTAATTTTCGGTTTTCTATGTAAATTTGGGAGATTGGGGGGTTCAAAATTGGTTTTTGGCCCTTGATAATATCGAGTTTGCACCAGCTAAGTCTGGGCCATTGGTAAGTACAAATTACTTTAAATTTATTATTTTTTTTAGCTCCCGTAAAATAGAAAACACAGGTGCTGACAGGAGCAATTGCACTTGCACCCATCTCATTTCCAGGACTGAGAGACTGGAATGAACATGATTCCATGTGACTATTTGTTGTAAAACTTACTTGTAGTATACATGCAGTTGCTTTGGTGTCTGTTCTCTGTTCAATTCGAATGTAAAATTTCTTTTCTTTGTTTTGGCGGGGAAGAAACATACAAATTCCCAATTGGAACCCTAATGACACTAATTTTCACAATGGCATGGGCCCGGACTCTTTCCCAAAGAGGACAGAAGAATCCTTATGTCTAATAAGGTAGACAGACAATCTGTCGTCATAGTTTTCTTTCATGCCAAATGATAGGTGAATGAAAGGAGCATGAGCGATGTATTATGTAATTTTGACAAGGACTGTGTTATGTCCTTATGAGCAGGTCCCTGCTATGTTGTTGTAAGCAGCCCCATGTAATGCTGTGAACAGCCCTGTGTTATGTCATTATGAGCAGCCTTGTGTTATATGAGCAGGCATGTGTTATGTTGTTCTGAGAAGCCCTCTGCTATGTTGTTATGAGCAGCCCTGTGTTATGTTAATAGTAGAGCCGTGTTAGCTTGTTATGAACAGGCCTGTGTTATGTTGTTTTGAATTGAAAACCCAAAGTTTCTAATTATGAAGATTTAATTAACATTTTATTTGCAGGTAAAAATATTATGCATGATCCTATGGCTATGCGTCCATTTATGGGATATAATTTTGGTCAATATATTCAACACTGGCTGAGCCTGAATAAAGAGGGTCACACGGTTTGTATTAACTTACATTTTTGAATATTTATTTTTATCTTAAAACAAGAACGTATTCCCCCCAATGCAATTGAAAATGTCTTGACAAAATACAAATTTGTATTGTGGATAGCAACCACACATGCGATCATTTGATTCAGAAAGAGACCGTTTTTTACCTGCTCTCATCGAAAACTGATTACAAATGTCGAGGCCACTGTTTTTGATTACAGTAATTAAATGAGAAGTAACCAACTCAGTGAAATAAGGCTACACAAAGTAGATCTTCTGTTTCTCAGGCCATTATTTGTGAAATTGCATGCGGGCGAGCGGTTTTTTATTTTTTTATTTCAGTAATTACTTTTTTGCCATCAAAAGTTCATGTTCTTGGTTCAAGTTTTAGGTCTCATAATCTACAGAATAGCATGGGTGGTGGTGTATTTCATCCCTTGAGTGCAAGAAGACTTTGCAATGCTAAAGCATTGCAAAGCCTTCTTGCACTCAAGGGACAAATTCATCAATTTTTTTAACTTGGGTAAAATATCAGACATAAACCATTTAATTTTTATTTTTTTTAAGTTTAAATTGGTTATAAAAAGAGAGCATGCGGCAGCCAAAAGGACCATGCGGGAGGGCCTGAGAAACAGATTTTTTATTTTTTTAGGCCTAAATTAGACTAAATCTTTTTTTGCCATGATGATATTCTTGTATAGGCCTACCATGATTTAAGACTGGAAAATAAAACAAAGGCAGCCCTGGTACTTCACTGTCGGCATTCAGCAGTACCGGAGAAAATGCAGAGGAAACGAAAAATATCCACAGCAAAAATACTGCTGAGGATGTCTTCTTCAGAAACCCTTGTGGTGGCAGAAATTCTACAACTTACAGGTTACATAAGGAATCAAACCATGTGGGTTGCACTGCGCTATATTGCTAATCTTACAATTTACAGTACAAATTGCAGCATAACCACTAGAAACTATGTGTTCTGCTTCTTCTATGTTGATAATACCAGAATCTGACATCAGTTTCTGGAAAGCTCTTACAGAGTTTTCTAGAAACTGATGTCAGATTTTGGTGTTATCAGCAAAGAAGCAGTGAGATACTTAGTTTGTGGTTATGCTGCATCTTATTTTCACTCATACTATACATATTGAGCAAGTCGCCCTCTTACTTCTAAGATTTTTTCTCAGCATTCACATGGTTCATTATATTGACATGATCTAATTGAGTGAAAGATTCTGCACATTGATGGTGATTATATTATATCTGAACCTACTTTCACTTGATAAAGTTACTTGAAAGTTTTAACTTTACTGCATACTACATATACATGGTAATTGAGTCTATGCCCTGCCCCCTGATGATTTTTACACAATTGAACAGGCTTCACAGCAATTGTTGTAGAAGCACCAGTTTTCCACAGCAATTTTTTGCTGAGGAAACGAGGATGAATTACCAGGACTGCAAAGGTAACATTGAGCTCTGTCAAACAAGGTATAGTATACATGTTAAGTTTATCTCTAGAATACAGGAAAGGACACAATCCCTGTTGATTGAATACTCCTTTTTATTGAATAATTTTCCCTGGCAAAGTGGCTGATCAGTTATCAGGGTTCTACTGTATTAGTCACACAAGTTTTTGGAAAGAAACCGTCTCATGTTCCCTGTCACAATTTTTGGTTGAGTAAAATTAACAACCGAGACCTGTGGATTGACAATGGTCGGTGTGCGTCCTCGCACTGTTAGCACAATAACTTGAACAAGCGTTTTCCGATTTCACTAATATTTGTCACACCGGTCTTTTGCAATATTATCTCAAGTGAATTTGAATACTGGTCCAGCCCAATTTTTCAGTACAGATTTCTGGACCTCAACTGGCCAATTTTTACGCATTTTGAGCTTGTTAGTGCAATAACTTGAACAAAAATTCTTTGATTTGACTAATATTCGCCATACAGGCCTTTTTGCAATAATATCTTGAGCGATTTCGAAAACTGGCCCGGCCAGTTTTTTCGTTACAGAGTTATTGGCCTTAATTAGTCAATTTTTACGAATTTTGAGCTGGTTAGTGCAATAACTTGAATAAACATTCTCTGATTTGACTAATATTTGCCATACAGGTCTTTTGCAATAATAGCACATGCGAGTTCAGAAACTGGTTCGAGCCACTTTTTCGTTTTGGTGTTATGGGCCTTAATTAAATAATTTTTATGGCTTCTGAACTTGAAAGCATTATAACTTGAACAGAAGTTCCAGATTTGACAACCGGGATATGATTGATAACCGGGTTGTGAACATGCAACACTCTCTGATTGCCACCACAACTCGACGCCTGCATCTCTGATGCACACCTTTTGGTATGTACCCTGATCTGGTGGTGAATGGAACATAAAATTATGACAGGGTGATTGGCTGCAGGCACTTGTGCACTGTGCTGTATTGCTAATCTTACAATTTACAGTACAAATTGCAGCATAACCACTAGAAACTATGTGTTCTGCTTCTTCTATGTTGATAACACCAGAATCTGACATCAGTTTCTGGAAAGCTCTTACAGAGCTTTCCAGAAACTGATGTCAGATTTGTGGGGGGGGGGGGGGGGGCGTGGTGGCTCAGTTGGTAGAGGTGCAGGCTGCAAGCTGAGAGGTCCTCGGTTCGAATCCCACCTGCAGCAACCATGTTGTCCTTGGGCAAGACACTTCACCCACATTGCCCACGTGGGGGCACGGTGACACTGTGTACTAAGGCGTACTGCACGTCGATGGTGCGCCTGTCTTCAACCAATGCTAACCCTGCTTGTGTGGAGTTGGTACGTTGGGGAGCTGACAGTTGCTCGCTGTTGCTCAGTGGTTCTCTCCGGGTACTCTGGCTTCCTCCACCCGTAAAACTCATGGTCATGGTTAGCCATTGTGCAGAAATATGTGACCTTAAACACCAATAAATAAATAGATGTCAGAGTTTGGTGTTATCAGCATAGAAGCAGTGAGATACTTAGTTTGTGGTTATGCTGCATCTTATTTTCACTCGTACTATACATATTGAGCAAGTCGCCCGCTTACATCTAAGATTTTTTCTCCGCATTCACATAGTTCATTATATTGGCATGATCTAATTGAGTGAAAGATTCTGCACATTGATTGTGATTATATACACATGCATCTGAACCTACTTGGGAAAGTTACTTGAAAGTTTTATGCCATTGTAAACAAAACCAGCATCCTTGATTCTATGGCACATGGAAATTTGATAGAGAAGTTATCACTGATTTCCATGCAGTGCAGTATGTAGAATTGATGCAATTACTTGAATAACTTAAAAATAACTGAGAGGGAATTGCATGTGATCTGTACTGACCTCGTATATACTTGGTTAACTAGCATACGTTTATTGGGGTCTGTCGGTGGCTGAGTGGTGTGCGTGGTTCGATATAGTTTAGCTAGGCAGTTGGTGCCAAAGGGGGTTCGAACCCCCTCTATGCCATTGTAAAATGTTTATAGTGGATATACTGAGGCCAAAGAGGTCTTTGTACACCACACCAGGAATTCAGTGGCAGTCTAGGCAATTCTTTGGTAGATCACAAGATTTGTTTTATTTGGTTAACAGAAATTTACTTCAGAACCTATAATCAATTAACAGATAAAATGTGTACTCGGGATATGGTAAATGGTTTGGTGTTTGGAAATTATAATCATATGCACTTAACACTGTTGTTCAATTTAGAAATTTCCAATTAAGTGAACTCTGCTGCACATATTCTGAAGTCAGATTTCATGCATGTATCAATCGGTTTAGTGAAAGAAGCCACTATCAGGACTCAACTGACAAGTGCTAATTTGTTGCTGGCTCTGCAGTAGATTTGTTGCTGGCTCTGCAGTAGAGAAAAGTACGAATACAAAAATGTTTTGTTTCAATTTATTGGAGAGTGCCAGCTGGCACTCTCCAATAAATTGCAACAAAACAAAACGAGCAATATCTTGCAAAACTGTGGCACCTTTTGCTGGTAGCATGATATCTGAAAACAAAATATTCAAGTTACAAATGACCATAGCAAAGTAAATTAACACTCTACCAATTAACTGGTTGAGTGCAAGAAGCCACTATCAGGGCTCTATAAATGTGCTGAAGGCCACAATAGTGGCTTTACACTGTTTGCACTAATATGTTGTTGGCTCAGTATTATAAAAACTTTTTGTTACAATTTATTGGAGAGTGCCAACAGGCACTCTCCAATAACTTGCAACAAAACAATTATGAGCAACATCTTGCTAAATTAAGGTTTCTTTTGCTGGTAGTGTGATATCTTTGAAAAAAATACTCGCCACAAATGACCATTGAAAAGTAATTTAGCACACCAGTTAATGAAGATTAATTTGCCAACTCAGAATCAGACTAAAAGTACTGCTGTTGCTGCTGCTGCTGATGGGGAGGGGGGTGGGGTGGGGGGGGGGGGGGGGGTTGAGCTCCACTTCATTTGACCTGAACCCACTAATTAAACTTTTATCCCTAAATGTGTATCCAGCACAAGGTAACCCTGCTGTCAAAAGTGTCGTTAAATCCCAATAAAGAAATAAACAAGGGCTATGCAAAGCGTGGTTCACTGCCCCTGACCCGCAGGCATGTTCAAATTAGCCTTAAAGGTATTGGGGGACAGAAACATTTTCCTAGTCAAAAGAGTGAAAAAGGGCCAAAACTCTGTGGAAACATTATTGTACGGAACCCGTTCCATGTGCATATCCGTTCCCCCCATGTTGGTCCATCAGCAAAGGGAGCTGCCAAATGTTTGCACGGACTGGCGGATGGACACACGGATGGATGGATGGACAGAGGGCTTAGATACCCCTGAATCCTCCTTCGGAGGTCGGGGGCATAAGGGTTAAACTCTAGTAAATACATAAATATGAGATTTGATTTTACTATGGAGTATGTTCTGGTTGCCCTCACAGGGGTATAACATTATCAAATTTCACATTTTTAGCTTAACTTGACATAGTCAAGATAAGCTATTGCCATCACGCGTGCAGAAGTCTGTTCGTCTGTTAGTCTGTGAGTCTGTTCACATTTTCCTTTAGCAACCCGCAGTTCTTGTCTGATCGTCACAAAATTTCATATGCAGGTTTGGGGTCATGTCTAGATGAGAACATCCCCTTTTGGTCGCGATCGGGCAACCGGTATGGCTGCCCGAGCCCAAAACCCGAAAACCATTAGCACAGTCTACAGGTCGTATTTATGAAGGGATTTCATTGTAACTTGATAGGATGCCTCTGTATAATGCCTAGATGAGAACATCCCCTTTTGGGCATGATCCTTTCAACCGTGATGGTTGCCCAAGCCCGAAACCCAAAAACTTTTAGCACAGTCTGCAGGTCTTGTTTAATATGGAGGGATTTCAATGTAACTTGGTAGGACGACTCCTTATGATCTCTAGATGAGAATTTCCCCATTTGGGAGTGATCTGCCAACCGTGACGACTGCCCGAGCCCAAAACCCGAAAACCTTTAGCACAGTCTACAGGTCATATTTATTGAGGAATTTCATTGTAACTTGGTGGGTTGACTTCATACATTGTCTAGATGAGAAAGTCACCTTTTGGTCCTGATTGGGCAACTGTGACGGCTACATGGGCCCGAAGCCCGAAAACCTTTAGCACAGTCTACAGGTCATATTTATGAAGGGATTTCATTGTAACTTGGTAGGATGACTCCAAATAATGTCTAGATGAGAACGTCCCATTTTGATTGCGATCATTCAGCCTTGATGGGTGCCCAAGCCCAAAAACCTTTAGCATAGACAAAGGGTCATATTTATGGAAGGATTTCATTGTAACCTGTTGTGTTGACTCCATATAATGTCTAGATGATGACATCACCTTTTGGTTGTGATTGGTCAACTGTGATGGCTACAGGTGCCTGAAGCCTGAAAACCTTGAGCACAGTGTACAGGTCATATTTATAAAGGGATTTCAGTGTAACTTCGTAGGATCACTCCAGATGATGCCCAGATGAGATTGTCCCCTTTGGTTGCGATCATTCAGCCATGATGGCTGCCCGAAGCCTGAAAATCTTTAGCACAGTCTACAGGTCATATTTATGAAGGGATTTCATTGTAACTTGGTAGGTTGACTTCATATAATGTCTAGATGAGAACGTCCCCTTTTGGACACGATTGGGGAACTGTGACGGCTACAGGGGCCCGAAGCCTGAAAACCTTTAGAACAGTCTACAGGTCATAATTATGAAGGGATTTCATTGTAGCTTGGTAGGATGACTCCAAATAATGTCTAGATGAGAACATCCCCATTTGGTCGCGATCATTCTGCCTTTATGGCTGCCCGAGTCCAAAGACCTTTAGCATATTCTACAGGTCGTATTTATGGAAGGATTTCATTGTAACTTGTTAGGTTGACTCCATATAATGCCAAGATGATGACATCCCCTTTTGGTCATGATTGGTCAACTGTGATGGCTACAGGTGCCCGAAACACCAAAATTTTGAGCACAGTCTGCAGGTCGTATTTATCAAGGGATTCCATTGTAACTTTGGAGGATCACTCCAGATGATGCCCAGATGAGAATGTCCCCTTTTGATTTGCGATCATTCAACCATTATGGCTGCCCGAGCCCGAATACCTTTAGCACAGTCTACAGGTCATATTTATGAAGGGATTTCATTGTAAGTTGGTAGGTTTGACTTTATATAATGTCTATATGAGAACGTCCCCATTTGGACACGATTGGGCAACTGTGACAGCTACAGGGGCCTGAAGCCCGAAAACCTTTAGAACAGTCTACAGGTCGTAATTATGAAGGGATTTCATTGTAGCTTGGTAGGATGACTCCAAATAATATCTAGATGAGAACGTCCCCTTTTGGTCACGATCATTCAGCCTTGATGACTGCCCGAGCCCAAAAACCTTTAGCATAGTCTAAAGGTCGTATTTATGGAAGGATTTCATTGTAACTTGTTAGATTGACTCCATATAATGCCTAGAAGGTTGACTTCATATAATGTCTTAATGAGAACGTCCCCTTTGGACGCAATTGGGAAACTGACGGCTCCAGGGGCCCAAAGCCCGAAAACCTTTAGCACAGTCTACAGGCCATATTTATGAAGGGATTTCAATGTAACATGATAGGATGACTCATTTTGGAATAATTTCACTGTAACTAGGTAACTTTCGTTGATATACGTTAACTGTGAGGGCCACATACATTAACTGTGAGGTCATATTAACCCACCCATCAGCTCTTTAGTACAGTGTACACCTCATATTATTTTTTATCAAAAACATAGCATACAGGGAACAGAAATGAACATATTCCCAATTATCACAATTCTTGTCTTATTTCATAATCCTTTCATAAACATTGAACATTATCCTTTTCATCAAACACAACACACAAGTTAAGCTACAGTGTCATTGACACTTTCATTTAGTATGCAAAATGGATTGAGCTCGGTCAAAGAAGATATAAGATTAAATGTGTATATTGGATGTATTGAGGTCAAAAGTATCTAGTACAGTGGAACCCTGTTAGTTGAATAGCCACTTTGCTAATGAAAATTAATCACTTAACAGTAGTATTCAATTAACAGGGATTGTGTCACTTTCCTGTATTCTGGAGAAACCCTGCATTTATTCTATTATATCTTGTTTGACAGAGCTCAGTGAGCTCTGTCAAACAAGATATAAGAGATTAAAGGCCTGTATTTGATGTACTGAGGCCAAATAGGTCTATAAACAAAGGAAAACTGGTGAGTGTCGGGGTAATTTCTCGACAGGTTACAGGATTTTCTTTTTATTCAATTAACAGGAGTTTACTCTATAACCTGTATTCAATTAACAGGTCAAATTTGTACTGGAGGTATGGTAAATGGTTTTGTGTTGGGAAATTATATTCAATTAACAGGGTTATTCAGGTAAGAGATATCCAATTAAGTGGGCTCCACTGTACCTATAAATGCGAGGAATTTTCAGGTTAACTTGAGTATCTTTTCGACTAATTACACAATTTTTTATTCAATGAACTGGTTGAGTGCTAGAAGCCACTATCAGGGCTTCAAAAAAAGAATGCACCAGAGCAAAAATGAACATTTTCCTTGCGCATGTTTCATATTCAGTCAAATGCAAATAATATTTTAATATATAAATTTGTTTTTATCACAAATTATTGAAGAAAGCCTATGGGCACTCTTGAATAATTTGTGATTATTTATTGGGATTTAACAACGTTTTGACATCCAGAATCACCTCGTGTCTGACAGTTTTATGGATGAAGGAAGCCGGAGTACCCGGAGAGAACCACCGAGCAACTGCCAAACTCTCCAACCTACTAACTGCACATGAGCGGTGTTAGCATTGGTTAAAGACTAGTGCACCATCGACATGCAGTACGCCTTGAAACACGTCACCATGTCCCCATGTGGGCAGTCAGTGCCTTGCACAAGGACACAATGCAGTTACCCCTGGCAAGGATCGAACCATAGACCTTTCGGTGTGAAGTCCAATTCCGTAACCACTAAGCCACTGCGCTCCCGAATAATAAATTTTGATGGACAAATTCAGGCCACCAGAAATAATGTAGCCCTCAACCAGTTAAAAGGACCCCCATGGGGGAACCATAGAAGTGATTCAGTGCTTGTTTACTGGGGGAAATAAGCTCTGTTTTACTGGTAAAATAGGACCCAGACACCAGTGTTGGGGGAGAAATCTTCTAAAATGGGCAACATTGGTATAAATGATTGACTAAACTTGACACTTTATCTCCCATGTTGCAGTCACGATTAGCCATTGTGCAGAAATACAGTTAAAACTAGAAGTCCTGTCATGAACTGTACGCTTATCTAGGCTTAAATGCACGTAGGAATTTTGCACAATTGCCATATCGAATGGCATCGAAAGCAGGTAGGTTCTCCTGGTTACTCATAGCAAACACAGGCAATGTTTCTGCGTATGGATCTCCAGGTTACTCGGAGGTCCATTGGCTGAAACATTGGTTGTGCACAGTCCATATGTACAGAATTTGATGGTCTTACTATGGTCATAACGCATTGATTAACGTGCAGATCGATGTGCTATTTGTGTGCATTTCATGACAGGACATCTAGTTTTAACTGTATGTGAACACCAATAAAAACAAGCTATTAATTGAAAATATAATACGTTTTCATTTTTAGCTCATCAACTTTAGTTGTGTGAGCTTATGGCATGGCTCGATAAGTCAGCGTTGGCATCAGCATACGTGTCCAATAATGTTAAAGCTTCTGTTTAGGTCACTTACTCGCCCTGTTTCCATATCATGGCCTTTATAATGCTGCTATATGATGATTATTATCATTCTACCATGATTTAACCCCTCATACCCTGCATTTTAAACATTTTTCTTGACATTTTTAGTTTCGTTTAGTTTTCTGTTCAGCTCAGAATTTTATGTTTAACTTAGTGTTTAGGACAGCTGCTGTGCTCCTTCTCTTCCCATGGCACTTATATCCATCATACATGTTCCTCAGTATCATTGTTCAATGATTAACCCCTCATACTCTGCATTTTAAACATTTTTCTTGACATTTTTAGTTGCGTTTAGTTTTCTGTTTAGCTCAGAATTTCATGTTTAACCAAGTGTTTAGGTCAGCTGCTGTGCTCCTCTTCCCATGGCACTTATATTCATCATATGTGTTCCTCAGTATCATCATTGTTCCATGATTAACCCCTCATACCCTGCATTTTAAAAATTTTTCTTGACATATTTTTACACTGTACCAATGACCCAGACATAGCTGGTGCTAACTCTTAAAATATAGGGCCAAACACAAATTTTGCCCCCCAATCCCCAAAATTTGCATCTAAAACCAAAGAAAACATGTCCTGAATGGCCCTCCACACTTCACCTCTACTGCGCATGCGCAGTGTCAAGGACGTTCCGAAATTGGCGCCATTAATCATTCTAAGTTTGGCCCTTCATCAGTTAACATCTGACTGATCTTTGTGCTTATAAATCTCAGTTTAAATGATGCCAGACACATAAATATTAGTGAAATGGTGATTCTAAGGAGGATAGAGAAGGAGGAGAGGAAAAATGTGTGACAGAATATTATCAGGGCTGTAACTTAAAATTTTTTAATGAAATTATGTTAAGTTACCTATTTTCGAGGCAGCAGCCATTTTGTTGTCATTCTTGTTATTTAGTTACACTGATTTTTCAGTGTTTTCCTCTCTCCCTTTCCTTTAAGTCCCCTCTTGCTATTCTCCCATGCTTCTGTCATAGTTTCTGTAATTATTATTACTAAAATTTCTTGGGAGTTTTAGCTGAATAACAGAATGAATTCTGTTCTTTTCCCCATGTTTACGTCTTCACCTACGGGTGGTTAGGCGTTGTGTTCTGCATCTACCATCTGATGTTCTGCAGTTTCTTCCCTGGAAGTCTCTGTTTTGCATCAGATAGTGTATTTTTGGTAACTGATTTCGGGCCTGGGTGCCTGGAGTCTTATTTTAGTGTTTTTACACTCATTGTTTACATTTACAACAGCCCTCTGTGTGAGGGGGGATTTCTTGAAAATAATATCTTGATGTTAATTTAATCATAACTAGATACATTATTATTGTTCGTAAGTGTTGCATAAATTGTTTAAAATATTTTTAAAATTTTTGTCCACACTTAGGCTTGGGATCCATTGGGGCTCAACGTTACTTTTCAGAAACTTGGGCTGTTCTGAAAAAATATTTTTTCAAAATATTTTGATTTCAATTATTTTTTCTATGTTAATGGATCATATTATTATTATGTATTTTGATTGTCAGGGGTTAGTGCGAGTACCAGGACTTTGTTTTCTTTTCACATTGAAAGGATTTTGATCAATTGTAATAAGAGGAAGTCTTCCTCTGACTTTTATAATCATTCTATATGTGGTCAGTGTACTCGCATTAACTCCTGTTCTGTATCTGATGATTTCGATGACAACATGGGAAGCGTATGTCACGGTATGTTAGTGGGGAATTGGACATTCCGGTCCTTTCCCCGCAGGGTCACTCTACTTTATCAATTTCTATTTCAGACGATCAAGATTAGGGTGATGTATCTGTGATGTCTTCCAACAGTGTGCCTCCGTCGTCACAATTAATGAAGGGCTAGCGGAAAAGTGCTCATGTAAATACGCCAATTGCCTAAGAGGACCCTAGTAGGTTCGACGGCCTTTGACGTCCACTAGCTCGCCTGGTGTAGCGTCCATTCATCGAATGGTTCGGCAGCCGGGTTCGTCCGTTGCGGTCTAGAAGGAGTTTTGGGGTGATTCGAGCACTATAAATCAACCAAATGCACAGCCAGTGACGGCGGATTAGAGGGAGAACGGAGGAAGCCTTGTAGTCCGGTTCATAGCTCGTTCTGGTCCATCCGGACGGCGAGCGAGAGAGGCCCCTCTCTCGTACAACAACATCTGGCCCCAGATGTTGTGGTACAAAATGTTTCGCATTCGGAGCATACGTCCGCCGCTCGGGACGCTCCAACATATAGTCAGTCCGTAGAGACTGTCAATAAGGCTTCCTCATTCTCATGGTAGCGCACACGACCGCTCTTGGCTACGTGACCTCGGATATCCAGTCAGCTTCGCCAGTCAGAGAATCATCGGCAACCAGGTCACACCATCCGGTAGCCAGGGACACGAGGCCTGCAGACTCCTGACGTTCGCATAGGAAAGTGTGCGGGACTCAACGTACACGGAGCTTCCGGCGGCAATGCATCGTAAGACCGCCACTGCACAGGCCTCGGGGACGGATGTGCTATCCTAATAGCACAGCTTATCGCAGCATCCCAGCAACAACTGAATCTGTCGCATAATGTTTTATCCGACGATGCTGGGTCGGGACGCTCCGCGGAAGCGGGTACGGACGTCCGAAAATTTCATCCGGTCCGACGGGATACCGAAAGGGATTCGGAGGATTTCGAGCTTTCCCTTTCGGAACAACATATGCTGTTGTGTATGTCATCTGACTTGATCTTCTACAGGTTCTTTCATCGGACCAGAATGCTGCGATGCCGGATAAGAAACTGATAGCGTCGGTGGACTTAGAAATTTTTGGTTCGGTTCAGGGACATCGTCCCTCAGTTCCGACATAGTCCAATAATGTCACACAAACTTTCGAATTATTGAACGGCGCTATATATTTATTATTATATGCTTGCTATTACCAAGCATTTCTGGTTTCTTGTTCGCAGTTACGGAGATGTCTTTCAAAAGTGTGCCTCTGTCGTCATAGTTAATGAAGAGCTAGCGGCAATAAGTGCTCATGGAATATGTCTATCGCCTAAGAGGTCCCTTGTAGGATCGACGGAGTGACATTCGCTACCTCACCCGGTGTAGCGTACATTCATCGAATGGTTTGGCTGCCGGGTTCGTCCGTTGCGGTCTAGGAAGGAGATTTGGGTGATGCGAGCATTATAATTACTTTAGTACTCACCCAGTGACGGCGGATTGAGGACAGATCAGAGGAAGCCTGTTGGTCCGGTTCCTGGCTTGTCCAGGTCCGTCCGGGCTGTGAGCGAGAGAGGTCCCTCTCTCGTCCAACAACATAGGGGGCCGCATGTTGTGGTTCAGATATTTTACATTCGGAGCATATGTCCGTCGCTCGGGACGCTCCGTTATATTGACAGTCCGAGAGACTGTCGATAATGCTTCCTCATCCTCACAGCAGTGCACACGACCGCACATTGGCTACGTGACCTCGAGTATCCGATCAGTTTCGTCATTCAATGATTCCACGGCGAACAGGTCACGCCATCCGGTAGCCAAGGGACACAAGGCCTATACACTCCATTCGCTCGCATATTAGTAGTATGCACGGGGTAACGATTACGGAGCTTCCAGCGGCAATGCATCGTAGGACCGCTTCTCCACAGGCCTCAGTGACGGACGTGCTATCCGAGTTAGCACAGTTTTTTCGCAGCATCCCAGCAATCGACAGTTTCTTGGTCGAATCAGGAATTATCCGACGGCGCTGGGTCGGTGCGGTCTGCGGTTGCATCAGGTACGGACGACCGAACGCTTTATAGGGTCCGACAGGATGGCGAAAGGGATTCGAAAGATTTCGAGTTTTCCCTTTTGTAGCATCGGAAGCTGCCATACATATCTTCCGGCATTATCTTCCAGTGATTGTTATTTCGGACTACATTGCTGCGATGTTGGATAAGAGACTTATAGCGTCATTGGACACGGAATTTTGGATCGGTTCAGGGACATTGTCCCTGACTTTCCGACACAGTCCAATAATGTCATTAGAACATGTGTATTATTTATTGACGCTATATATATATAAGCCTGCTACCAAGCATGATAGTTTAGTTTCTTGTCCGCAATGCTCATTTCTGCCTTTTATCATTTATATGAATAATTTATTTTGGCAGATCAGGGCATACCGAGAGTTCTTATGCGTCTAGACGGCGTGGTTAAAGACTGGAAATAATCTTTTTCGCCGTCTATGTCATTTCCAACCACAATGTTGGAAACGACAATGATGTCTAATAGACTTAACTTAGACGCTTTATCATACATAATCCACCTTACTGAGGCGTTACCATTACGTCTTCAAGAGAAAGAATTCCGGGATATGATCCTCAATGTGATTTCTTTTGAGGGCAGTAGTTTGTTCACGTATAACCCCGCCCTTCATTGGCTGCTTGGAGTTGGTTAGACGTGACGCAGCCCTAGCTACATCCACGCGCGTGGATAGTAAGGTGAAGAACTCTCTCAGAGTCGCTTCGTTCTCGGAGAAGCTTCTGTTCGAAGGCAACTTTTCAGCAATCCATGAATTGCTCGATTTACATGTTCTCTTGTCTATCTAGTGTAGCAAGAGATTCAGACTGGGGCAAACATTCGGTGGTTGACTCAGAGAGTGCCACTGCAGTTGCCGGATCCGAGTTTTATAATTATGACGGTTGCCAGTCAAACAGGTTGGGATATAATATTGATCCCAACGGATTCGAAGTGCCAGGGTCTTTGGGTGCCGCAGTCTCTAAGCAAGTACTTATCTTCCACGGAATAATGTTTTTTTAGGCTTGCTTTATGTCATTGGATGAACATTATTCAGAAACGCATGTCCAAATCCTGTCCGTTAATTCGACAGTGGTGGCGTATCTCCGGAACCAGGGAGGCACTCATTCGTTTCCGTTATTCAATTTAATGGAAAGAATCCTTCTGTTTGTTATAGTACACCAAGTTCTGCTTCGGTCCGTCATATTCCGGGTCGTCTGATTGTATTACTGGACTCCCGTTCACTTATGGGTCGCTCGTTGCCGTCAGAATGGACTCTCAACAAACAAGTATTCAATCAGATGTGCTATCAATGGGAGCGCCCAATGATAATTTATTTACGACACTACTTGCTAATAAATTGCAGACGTATGTGTTTGCTTGTCCGGATCTCTGAGCTTATGTTGTTAACGCTCTATTGATCTAATAGGACGGAATGATAGGATATGCGTATCCTCCGGCGCTGTTGTTTCAGCAAGTATTGCTAAGATAAACAACCACTATACATTTCTGTTGATAGCATCTCTGTCTTCACAGAAACCGTGGGTAAATTTACTCTGAGGTCTACTGTGGGACTTAACGCGAAATCTTCCTCCATGAGAGGATCTTTTTTCGCTGGGTAAAATCGTGTCATCTTTATCACAACCCGCAAGGTCTCAACCTTCACGTATTCCGTTGTGTGGTCCTTATTGCATTGTTAGCATTGTACTGGACGAGCTTTGGAAGCGATTTCTTACTATAGGAGAACCTCTTCTTCGCTATACTATGCGGCTAAAGTGGAGGCTCTTCCGTCGTTGGTGTAGGGATCACTATGTTGATATTGTTGATTCCTCCATACTAGTCATTACAACTTTTTAGTATACTTGTTTGACAAGATCTACTTTAGCCTGTTATTATTAAGGTTATAGGTTTATGTTACCTCATACCTATGCACTCTATGATAGTTTACAATTGAGTCTTATGTCTCTTTATCTAAGTCAGTTAGTAACTTTTCGATAAATAGACTTAGAATCATTAGATTAAATTCCTATACAGACTTTATCTTCGGTTCTTATTTAGCTAAGTAATCATTTGAGCCTCTGGAAACAGTAGTTTTCAAATTCTGACCTTTTAGACAGTAATTCTGTTGGCTTCTCTTTTACTGAAGAGTCAGTGAGTTTCATGCACTATCGGTGGATGATTTTCACTTTCGTAGTTTCGGAATCACTACTTCCTTCACTATTTAGGTTGGATTTTCTCATAAGAGTCAGGCTCCTAATTAATATCCAGAACCTATTGTTATTAAGATCCTTCCGTCTTCGTACGGGCATAGGCCTTTACTCTGTCCGGTTAGAGTTTATGTATTTAAAAATAGATATCTGTTTATTACTACGGGCGTAAGCTTCTTCTGTCTTTGATGCCTAATAGAAGGACGTTACGCTCCATTCTATTGCTAATGGATTCAATTAACTATCGATACTGCTTATGGTATATCATTCACTCAGCAGTTGTGTTTGAGATTTCGGCTCATGAAGTAAGAGTTCTTCTACATCTTGGGCTTACATTAATAGTGTCGCTATTATAGATTTTTGAAGGCTGCTCATTGCGCTCAGCCATCCACATTCATGAATTTTTATCTCAGAAATATCGAGTCCATTTCTGGAGGCCTCTATTGTTAGGTCAATTATCTACTGCTCAGAATGTCATTTACGTAACAGTTGCTACTATAGCTAGGTAGGCTGTCTGTTTCGGCAGTGACTCCGTTCTGCTGCCCTCTTCGCTCTGGGCTATTTGACCCAGGGCAAGAAAAAGGGGGGGGGGGGGGGAGGGTGTTCCCTTGGGTCACCTGTTTTACTATGAAAACAAGGGGATACCTCCTCTGGAGTTAGTAATTCTGAGCTGTTATTGGGATGGTTGTTTAGTGAGAAATTTATGTTTTAAAAATTCATTTTGGTCTTAGTTTTTAAAGTATAGCTTTGGAATATAGCACGTGTCAACAGACATTATTTTACAATCCTCTGACACTTTCAAGGAGTATTAAGAGTCTCTATTCTCTAGACTTACTTTATTTATTGGCTTACTTTAAAAATTATTAGTATAAGGATTATACTAGATATTAATAGAGTACATGGAGGTATGATGCTCAATTTTGGAAGGTGTTGTATCTTTCTAATTTATCATAAATAAGAAAGATACATGTAAGGCCTAATACTTCTTTTTCCCTAGAGGGGATGACTCTATTTTATATAATTGAGCGTATTCCATCTTGCTCTATGTCCTTGGCCCTCCAGCCTTTTTACTATTCAGCTATGTCTGGGTCATTGGTACAGTATAAAAATGTTAAAAAATTTATAGTAATTTATATATTTTTTATACTTACCATTGACCCAGACGGGGATGGCCCTCCCAGGAGTTGGGAACTCTTACCTCCCCGCTGAGTACATAGTGCTTACCAGGCACTGGTTATTAGAATGATTAATGGCGCCAATTTCGGAACGTCCTTGACACTGCGCATGCGCAGTAGAGGTGAAGTGTGGAGGGCCATTCAGGACATGTTTTCTTTGGTTTTAGATGCAAATTTGGGGGATTGGGGGGCAAAATTTGTGTTTGGCCCTATATTTTAAGAGTTAGCACCAGCTATGTCTGGGTCATTGGTAAGTATAAAAAATATATAAATTACTATAAATTTTTTAACTTTTAGTTGCGTTTAGTTTTCTGTTTAGCTCAGAATTTCATGTTTAACTTAGTGTTTATGTCAGTTTCTGTGTTTTACTTCTAAGATATTGTGTTTAGGTCAGCTTTGTCGCATGTTTTGAGCCTGTTTGATACAGTTCTTGTGTTTGCCAAAGTTACTATCAAAGAGGAATGTTGGGGAGCTATAGGGCGTTGGCGTCCTTCTTGTTGGAGTTCACTTTAAAAAAAATGTCCACAATCCAAGTATTCCCATTAGTTCCTTGAATCCTGCACTCTATGTAGTATGTAACCAACTAACCCTGTGCATTTTTAGCTGCGACTAGCAACTCTAGAAGTGGCAATATCGGTCCGTCGATCTGTCTGTTCTGTCTGTCTGTCTGTCTGTCTGTCTGTCTGTCGGTCTGTTTGTCTGTGACCAACGAGATTCAAAACTCAATAATTTTGAAATACTTGATGGAATGCCTTTATATTTGGCATGTAAGTGTATCTTATTGATGTCTAGCCACTGTTCAAAGCATGTATTGTTCCAAATATTTTTCTTGGAGTTATGGCCCTTGATGAACTTAGAATTTTGTTGCACCACCCGTCGCAGCTACGGCGTTGATGTCGCGATTTTTACAACTTTAGTCAGTATGTATTTAATTATTTTTCATGTGTGATATGGCATGACCAATTTTTTTATAACCAGAAATTGTGACTTACCCTGTGCATTGCACAGGGTTAGTCACCTTTTCTGATCATAAAAAAAATTCATTTTTAACTGAGTAGCTACCCCCTGTACACTGTATTGACTTAGTGTAAATCTCATCTATCAACTCTTTACCCAACATTATAGCCAAAACCAAGCCAGTACTATTCTCAAATAGAGTTCGAACTCAACTTAATACCCATCAGTGGAATGGATTGTGTTTTTTTAGTGAATTCTAAAAATGAAAACATATTCTATTTTCAGTTAATAGCTTGTTTAAATAAATAAATTAGCAGTAGGTTACTCTTTTATCTATATGTAATTAACAGGTCAAATTTGTACTTAAGGTATGGTAAATCTTTTAGTGTTTTTAGCAATATATAATATAATTAATAGGGTTATTTCAAGATGTGCAATTAACTGGTAGAGTGCTGAAAGCCCATATTTGTTCTTTATGATGCCCCCAACCTCCAAAGAGGATTATAATTTCAAAGCCATCAGTCTGATTTGTATCTCCTTTGGTATGCTGATAGACCCATGTGGGGGAATGGATATGCACAAGGAGAATGGGTTCCGTCCAGTAATATGAGTTAAGGCCCTTTTTTCACTCTTTCAACTTAAATTTTTTTTCTGTCCCACAATACCTTTAAGGCTACTTCAAACATGCCTATGGGTTGGGGCAGTGCCCACGCTTTGCGTAGCTCTTGTTCTGAACTAGAAATTAATACATTTCAACACTTCTACAGGTTTATGTGGTTGAAAAGCATATTTGAATGACATTGCTACATGACATCTAACAAACAAAATATTACTTTTTTAGATGCCAAGAATCTTCCATGTGAATTGGTTCAGAGTTGATGAACATGGGCAGTTCCTGTGGCCAGGTTTTGGTGAGAACATCAGGGTGTTGGACTGGATTATCAGAAGATGTAATGGAGAAACAGGAATAGAGGTTGAAACACCAATTGGATTAGTTCCTACTAAAGGTATAGCAATAAGTTTTATTTTGCTCCTATGCCAACTATTTGTTTGATGTGGTGGCTTAAACTTCTCACTGCTATGTACAAACATTGTGAAATAGGATAGGGTTCAATATTTTACCCTCAGTAGGGGAAGTATGTAGGATTTGTCCTGTTCTGCAAGTCATGTAGTGCCACATCATGTAGCATCACATCATGTCATGTTGTATCACATCACTTGTTAAATACTTTACTACTAGGCCAAATTGAACCAAAGTTGGAACATTTGTTTCTCATGGTCCAACAATTATTGCTCAAATCGATCAGTCCCACCCCTTTGAGGTCCTAGAGAAAACTCAAAAAATATTGAACAAATTTTCCGAACCCCTGCACAGAAAATTTTAATTTTTGGCAAGAAGCATCTGGAAGCACAATAAAAACTTTTTCAGAAACACTGCACAGACGGTGTTGATCTTTGTCAAACAGCATCTTTTGCCCACATACATTCAAGTTTCTTCAAGCCATTCTTCTACATGTATATTTAGGAACGTATATTTGGGCACCATAATGCAGAAGTTGTAATTTTTTAAGAAATATTTTTTTGGTCGAGTTGTGTTTATGAGACCTATGGTTTGGCGAGGCATCCTGTCACTGATAGCACAATATCTTGAACAAACGTTCACTGTTTTGACTAATATTTGCCACACAGGGTCTTTTTCAATAATATCTCGAACAAGTTCAAAAACTGGCCCGGCCCAGTTTTTCGTAACAGCCCTTAATTAATCATTTTTTATGAATTTTGAGCTCGTTAGCACAATAACTTGAACAAACATTCTTTGATTTGACTAATATTTACCATACAGGTCTCTTATAATAATATCTCAAATAAGTTGGAAAACTGGCCCAGCCCAATTTATCGTTACAGAGTTATGGCCCTTAATTTGTCAATTTATACAAATTTTGAGCTCATTGGAGCAATGACTTGAACAAATGTTCTTCGATTTGACTAATATTTACCACGTAGGTCCTTTGTAATAATATCTCGGGCGAGATCAAACACTGGCTTGGCCCAATGTTTTGTTTTCGAGTTATGGGCCTTAATTCATCAGTTTTGATGAATTTTGAGCTCATTAACATAATAACTTGAACAAACATTCTCCCATTTGACTAATATTTGCTGTACCGGTCTTATGCAATAATATCTGAAGAGAGTTTGAAAACTGGCTTCAGATATTATTTGCTGTACCGGTCTTATGCAATAATATCTGAAGAGAGTTCGAAAACTGGCCTGGTCAGATTCTTCGTTACAGAATTATGGGCCTTCATTAGTCACTTTTTATGAATTTTTAGCTCATTAGCGCTATAACTTGAACATTCTCCAATTTGTCTTATTCTTGCCAGACAAGTCCTTTGTACAAATATCTCAGGTGAGTTCGAAAACTGGCCTGGTCTGCTTTCTCATTACAGAGTTATGGGTCTTAATTAGTCCATTTTTACGAATTTGGAGCTTGTAAATTTTTACGAGTTTTGAGCTCAACACGATGACCTTTCTGATTTTCAATAGAGAGTGCATGAAGAAAGTAGCCACAACTCGACACCTGCATCTTGGATGCGCACCTCTTGTTGGGGGTTTTGATTTTACTTAGTTATTTACAGTGTAGCAAATGTTACTGCATCAAGTATATGTGCCATGTCCAATTTCAGGCTTACACGGGGGAGGTAACTTGCAATAAACTTGCATTTTTTGTGAATATCATAGTTTGTTTATTTTGTAAAACAAGTGGGTCAAATTTAACCAAATGACAATCTCAGTTTGTTCAGCTCAGTATTACCATACAGTTTTTGCCAATTCCTTCAAGCTCCCTGTCAAAGGTCCAGAACTTGGTCTTGGTTCCAACAGTGCACTGGGAATATGAATTATTTCCAAATGAAACAAAATATGGCGTTTTGATTAGCTGAGAGGTATGGTGTAATTTGCAATCCACAGTAGCCTTTTTAGCTGTGACTAGCAGCTCTGTAAGTGGCAATGTCAGTCTGTCTGTCGGTCGGTCGGTCGGTCGGTCTGTCTGTCTGTGACCAACGAGTTTCAAAATTCAATAACTTTTGAAATACTTGATGGAATGACTTTATATTTGGCATGTAAGTGTATCTTATTGATGTCTAGCCACTGTTCAATGCATGTGTTGTTCCAAATATTTTTCTTGGAGTTATGACCCTTGATGAACTTAGAATCTTGAGATTGCACCACAAGTCGCAGCTACGGCTTCGATGTCGCGTTTTTTTTTTGCTGTGGTTAACCACGGTGTAAAAACAAGAATACACAATAGCAGGCTATATGGCTTAAAGAAAAAAAGTACCCTCTCGGTTATGTTACAACAAAAATAAAAATACAGGAAATTTAATATTTATGTGCAATAAAATATTACGGATATGGATGTCATGGGAACTGGCTCAGTAAAATATTACAGATGTCATTGGAACTGGCTCAATAAAATATTATAGATATGGATGTCATTGGAACTGGCTCAATGAGCTAGTTCCAATGACATCCATATCTATAATATTTTATTGCACATAAATATTAAATTTCCTGTATTTTTATTTTTGTCTGGTTTTATTAAGAAACTTACAGAGTACAAATTTTCTGTTAGTTTTTACCCACAATGTAAGTTGAAGTATTATTAAGTTCACCAAAATTCTTGGAAATAAATCCATTATCCTTGTGTTTTCTCAGTTTATACCGGTCTGGGAACTCATACACCCTTTGGCTTCGCCTCAGGGTGTACGAGTTCCCAAACCGGTGTAAATTTCCATACACCCTGGAAAACATGAGGATAACTATTATTGCGCGTGGGAATAGCTGTAGTTTTTCAATGTTTCCTTCCAAAATCCTTCATTGGAATAATCTAATCAAACTTGTTCCATTGACAGGTCATAGATTATGTTCTGAAAACACAGAATGAAAATGTTTAGTTATTAATCCTTTGCCTAACGAATCGGCTCCATCCATCTACATATTTACACATTGAGAATTTGAAAAAAGATTAGTTTTAAAAAAATTTCAACAAAACTGTACTATGTGACCCCCTTCATTGGAACAATCTCATTCTAATGAGTGGTCACGTGATGTGAATATGTTGAAATCTTTTTAAAAATTTTTTTTTTTAAATATTCAAAATATTAAATATTAAATTTTCATATCCTGTGTGTTGGGTGAAGGGTTAACCCTTTACCTAATGAAACGGCCGAATCCGCCCACGTAATATGCAAATTCAACAGTTGAAAAAATATTAATTTTCAGAAAATTACAACAAAACTATATCATGTGACTCCTCATTGGAACGAGCTCGTTGAGCTCATTCCACTGAGGGTTCACATGATATGGTTCTGTTAAAATATTTTGAAAACATAACATTTAAAATCATAATTTTGATATCGTCTGCGTTGGGTAAAGGGTTAAGGAAAAAGTACTAGTTGGTTATATTACTAGTTAGTAATGTTTCATAAATGTTTAATTACCTAGCAGAATTAGTAAATGACCACACCATTATTTTTTCTACATACTTGTATTATAGCCACAATACACCTGAAATCTTTCTTTAAACAATGTTATCAGGTGAGAGAATAAGGCCTCTTGTTTGCAATACTGACCTGTATAAAATGCCATGCCCTAGTTTCTGCAGTCTGTATTGATGACTCAGAATATCTTATTTATTGCATGTCTATGCTTTTCTTTCATAAAATACACGCTTTTTCTGCAAAAATCGAAGCAAACAATAGATTTTTTTTGTATTGTTCATGAACAATACAGATCACGTGCTCAGAGTATTTAACTATTTCTTTTTTATACGCCCGTCATTTGACGGACGTATCATGTTATGGCGTTGTCCGTCTGTCTGTTTGTCCGTAAACAATATTTGTGTTGCCTCCTCCTCCAAAAGTTTACATGCTAGTTTGTTCAAACTTTGCACACATGTTGATCAGTAATTGCCATTGTGCATGTGACAAGTGCAGGTAACTCCATTTTGTATTTCCAGAGTTATGCCCCCTTTTAGTACTTAAGACATTGTTGTTATGTTGCGACGAAGTCAAACTTGACTTATAATTTGATGAATGGCGGGCGTAAGCAATTGGTTTCCAGATGATAACTTGATAATGGTTAAACCCATGTTAATGAAACTTAATAGGTAGGTTGGTATCGTTGAGAGGAAGAACCCTATTAATTTTGGACTTGCTTGGTCAAAGGTCAAGGTCACAGTGACCATAGTAAATTGTAAACAATTGGTTTCCGGATGATAACTTGAATACGGTTCAACCCACATTCATGAAACTTCATATATAGGTTGGCCTTTGTGAGAGGAAGAACCCTATTTATTTTGGACTCACTAGGTCAAAGGTCACAGTGACCCTGAACACAGTACATCAAAACAATTGGTTTCCGGATGATAACTTGATAATGGTTCGACCCATGTTCATGAAAGTTCATAGTTAGGTTGGCATCAGTGAGTGGAAGAACCCTCTTTATTTTGGACTCGCTAGGTGAAAGGTCAAGGTCACAGTGACCTTCAACATAGTAAATCGTAAACAATTGGTTTCCGGACGATTACTTGATAATGGTTTGACCCACAATCATGAAACTTCATAGATAGGTTGGCATTGGTGCAAGAAAGAACCCTATTTATTTCGGAATCACTAGGTCAAAGGTCAAGGTCACTGACCCTTCACATAGTAAATTGTAAACAATTGGTTTCTGGACGATACGTTAATAATGATTAAACCCACTTTTGTGCTGTTACAACTCGACATTGGATCGGTGATCCTATCGGCATTTTGTATTTACAGAGTTATGCCCCTTTTTGTACTTAAATATTACAGTATTGTGTCGCCTTCTTCAATATGTTACATTCTATATTGTTCAAACTTTGCAGACATGTTGATCACCAATTGCCATTGCCATTGCGCATGTGACAAGATCAAGTAACTCTCTTTTGTATTTCCAGAGTTATAGCCCCTTTTAGTACTTAAAACATTATAGTAATGTGTTGCCTACTCCTTCAACATTTTACATGCTGTATTGTTCAAACTTTGCACAAATGTTGATCAGTAATTGCCATTGTGCATGTGACAAGAGCAGGTAACTCTGTTTTGTATTTCCAGAGTTATGCCCCCTTTTAGTACTTAAAACATTGCAGTATTGTGTCGCCTACTCCTTCAACATTTTACATGCTATATTGTTCAAACTTTGCACACATGGTGATCACCAGTTGCCATTGTGCATGTGACAAGAGCAGGTAACTCTCTTTCATATTTCCAGAGTTATGCCCCTTTTAGTACTTGAAACAGTACACTATTGTGTCGCCTACTCCAACATTTTACTTGCTTTATTGTTCAAACTTTGCACCCATGTTGATCATCAATTGTCGTTGTGCATGTGACAGGAGCAGAAAACACCATTTTATTTTTAAACGACGAGAATCCTCGCCGTTTATAGCTATTATGATCCTCAAAATGTCCTTTTTCTTGGCTCCACCTATCGTCGTTATTAATGAAGTTAACCTGTCAATGAATGGACGCCACCATTGTAAACAGCAAGGAGAATCCTACAGCAGCCTTGTTTTTATTTTGTGAAGACCTCAGATCGATTAATATGAAAATGTGAAAACAGGTGAATTACCCTTTTCCCCAGACAGGCAGGGGAATGGGCAATGATTGGAGAGGGGAGACAGACATAGTCCAGAAAGCTAAAATTTCAAACTTTACCCCAGAGAAACTTGTGCATGTTCCAATTTTGACGGGCGTATGTTGCACTGCTAAGAGGTACTCTTGTTACGTTTGGGTTATTTTTGGCAATAATTTGTGTTTTTAATATTTTTTTTTTAGTATACTATAGGCATGAAATAAATACAGAACTGGATATGAATTGGACCTGTCATTTATTTAACGCACTTGATCAATTTCAGCGTAGGGATAATATTTAATATAATATATTCCATATTATCCCTCCGCTCTAATTGCTTAATGATTTTTTTGTATATTGTAGGCATGCAATAAATACCGAACAGCATATGCTTTCGAACTGTCATTTTTTACTGCACTCGATCGATGTGGGTGGAGGGATATTATCCTTTTGCCCAAATCGATCAAGTGCGATAAAAAATGACAATTCGAGCACAAATGGCCTTCTGTCTATTACCAGTAACCCTATGGGGACTTATTCCAACTCTCTTGTACTCTAACAGAACAGGTGCCCCAGCATGCAGTCTCTGGGTTTACTCAAGAGTTAAATCATAAGAACCTCTGCAGTTATTTCTAGGGAAGTCTTGGCTATCAATATAGGCAGCCAAGACTTGCCAAGAAACAACTGCAAAGCCACAGAATGTAGACTTTCATTGGATAGCAAAAATGCATACATATCTCTAAGGCTTTCCAGGTGGAATCATATCAACAATAAGAGCACTGCCAGGTGTGTCTAAATACGTCCATTTTCCATTTTGAATTGTACCAACTTGGTTGAGATTCTAAGTCGAAAAGTGGCAGTACCCATGTAAAAATAATTGGCGGAACCCAGTATTCGAACTTGGCCTGTATTACTAGCTGGGTAATACTCTTCGCAACTTTGGTTTGGTTGAAATCAAATAATCCAAACTGGTTAGAAACCAAAAATGTTAACAGGCATATGGACAGACAGATAGATGAATGGACAGGTTGATTACATAATACAGTGGAACCCTGTTAATTGAATAGCCACTTTGCCAATGAAAATTATTCAATTAACAGTAGTATTCAATTAACAGGGATTGTCACTTTCCTGTATTCTAGAGATAAACTTAACATTTATTCTATTATATCTTGTTTGACAAAGCTCCATGAGCTCTGTCAAACAAGATATAATCGATTAAATGCCTGTATTGAATGTACTGAGACCAAATAGGTCTATAAACAAAGGAAAACTGGGGAGAGTCAGGGTAATTTCTCGACAGGTTACAAGATTTTTTATTCAATTAACAAGAGTTTACTCTATAACCTATATTCAATTAACAGGTCAAATTTGTACTGGAGGTATGGTAAATGGTTTTGTGTTGGGGAAATTATATTCAATTAACAGGGATATACAATTAAGAGATATCCAATTAAGTGGGCTCCACTGTACAACCATTTCTCAAACAGGTGTATAAATTCTCTTTCCTTTTCGATGATGACATTTTATGTGCAACAATTTCTTTGTAACCGCATCTTCTGAATCTGATTTCAGAATCATTCAACCTAGATGGCATATCAGTGGATTGGGATGAGATGTTTAGCCTACCCAAGGCTTACTGGCTGGATGATATCCAGGAGAGTCGTCGTTTCTTGGAAGATCAGGTGAGCCATCAGGACTTGCCAGAAGAGATCTTCAAACAGCTTGACGAACAGGAAAAGAGGATCAGAGCAACACTGTAAAAACTGTTAAACTGACATTCTGATGCACCAATGCACTATTTTGATAAACAGTATAATTAGAAGTTTACAAGTTCTTGTTGTCATGTGTATGTATAATTGTACATATTGGATTTGTATACGCTACCCTTCTAATTCCATGTGGAATAATCTGCGTAAGCACTACAGATAACATTAGTTTTGATGATAAAATGCATTAATTTTAGGACAGTTGTATTAACATTTTTGTGCATACAAATATGTCTTGATTTTTTTTTAACCCCTTACACAACGTATTGGCTAAAATCAGCCAGCGGTATTCACAACATTTGCCAGTTAATTTTCATGATTTTTTTCATTTTTTGTCTCAAAAACATAGGTTATGACCCTTCATTGGAACGAGTTCAACAAGCTTGTTCCAATGAGGGGTCATAACCTATGTTTTTGAGACAAAAAATGAAAAAAATGAGGTATTCAAGAATATTGTTTGCAAGTGTCGTCTGCTTTTAAGGTTAGGTAAAGGGTTAAAGAAACAAGGATTGAGGAATTGCATTCATTTAAAATGCCATCACTTTAAACATTGATGCAGACATGCTGAGATGTAGACATATAATACACTGTGGGATGTAATACACTGTTTCTACATGGAGATCTTTCCAACGGTGTATTTCAACACAAAATTCGAGCTTCAAGAAGGAAACTCATGAAATAAAGTGCTGAACTCTGTTTCTCATCTCAATATATGAAGTTATCAGTGGTAAACATTTTGTTATTTCTGCATTTCTCATGTTTAAAAAATCTTAAAGATGACCAGAACCTAGAAGTTCAGGCAACCATTTTTCTTGTTGTGTATAACCCACCCAATATAATGGCCGAAACCAGCCAGTGCTATTCCCAAATATCCCCATTCAATTTTTTCATTATTGTCTCAAAAACAGATCTATGTTTTTGACTCAAAAAATGAAAATTAGTTATTCAGGAATTTTATTTGCAAGTGTCGTCTGCCTTTCATGTTAGGTAAAAGGGTTAAGCATTCTTAAAAATTACGAATTTTACCAAATAAAAAGCTGCTTCAGTATTCTATCAGATAATCTTATTTGTAGCAAATATTGATTTGTGATTTTTGATCGAAAACGGGATGTTTTTTCAACTGATATCTATACTTGTAAGTTTGTTGAAAGCCATATGCATACAGTTCACTCAGATGCATGAAAACTAAATTGCTAATGATGATACCAAATAGGAACACAGAAATGAGAGCGTTAAAAAGAAGTGTACAAGAAAGGTGACACATTGCCAGCACCAGATTGCTATTACAATTTCATCATTTCTTTCAACTATTGCCTCAAAACATTGCTTATGACTCCTGGGATGAGCTTGTTCCAGTGATAGGTCATAAGGTTTGTTTGGAAGCAAATAATGAACATTTTGCAGGTATTTAGAATATTATAATGCAGGCATTGTCTTTTCTAGTCGTGTTAGGTGGATAAAATAAATATTATCATTAGGTGGAAGTTATCCCATTTCCCACCAGAACAAATTCATTTATTCATTCATTGTATTTTTCATCTTGGATCAGAATTTGGAATATATTATTCACAGGGTGATTTGATGTTTAGTTACTCATTGGTTGGACATCCACCAAAATCCTTCACTGTTAGTCCAGTAGCAATTTTGAGTACCCACAGCGAGTAGAGCAGTATATGATTGACTACTGAATAGTCTTTGCAGTGGTCCATGAACTGTAAACTCCCATGGGAATCACAGGAAATGGAGCATTGTTTGTTTAACAGTGGACAGTATGGATGTCAACAATTGGCTGGTCTTGATTTCATACCTCTACTGTTGTAGCCAGCCACAGATGACAAAAATGAACTTAAATGCCAAGAAATAAATGAATGAATGAATTGCTTCTTGGATCCCAATGTTTCTACGTAACTTCTTAAGTGTTTAGTTTCCATATTTGTCCCCAATCTTAAGTGCAGGTACCATAACCGAAAGGTTTCATAAGGGTCCAAAAAAGTTAAAAATCTGTTTCTCAGGCCCTCCTACATGGTCCTTTTGGCTGTTGCATGCTCTCTTTTTATAAGAAAGGCAAACTTAAAAAAACTGAAATGGTTTATTCTGATATTTTACCCAAGTTAATAAAATGGATAAATTTATCCCTTAAGTGCAACAAGGCTTTGCAGTGCTTTAGCATTGCAAAGCCTTCTTGTACTCAAGGGCAAAATACACCACCAGCCATGCTATTCTATAGATTATGAGGCCTAAAACATAAAACAAACCAACAATATGAACTTTTGATAGCAAAGAAATAATTACAAAAATAAAAATTAAAATAAAAAAAACACACCTAGCCACATGCAATTTTACAAAAAATGGCCTTAGAAACAGATGATCTACTTTGTGGGGCCTATTCTGTAGATGTTATCTTTGAAATGATTTTATTTCATTTGTATGGACTTGCCTTGTTACAATTTATGGGAGAGTGCCTGCACTCTCCCATAAATTGCAACAAGGCAAAGACGTGGATAAATGTGAAAACATTTTGACAACCAAGAAAAACCATAACACTGTACCTGTTAACAAGCTGTTTGAATTATGGGTAGAGGTCCACGAGTGGCTGAATACCAAATCACTCTTGCATATTGTAATCCACTGATTCATGTTGAAAAGAACATATAAAATTATTCATAGGGCATAAATATTATTGAATAAAATGAACGATACCTCAAGTACGTAGCCTTTTCGACTGATAACCTCTTTTTTGCCTTTCTTGCCACCTTGCATTATCATTTATCAGTATTGGAAGAGGCTACTGTGCTTTCATTAAACCAAATGGCAAAGATACAAACTCTTGAGGGGTGGGGGTTGGGGGTGGAAGAAGAGTTTATTATATATATATGGTCTTGAAAGTTTATTTTGATATATTTATATTAAAAGGGTGTTGAAGTGATTTTTTTCATTTTTCACTCTTTAAACTAGATCTATCCAATATCGACTTTTGTATCCAATCCTTCCTGGCACAAAATGATAGCTCTTCCCAGGTAAGAACCTCATGGTTTCCCTTAACTAAAATACAGTGTGAAGCTAGTAACTGGCCAGAAGTTTGAGCATAAAATAATGTTCAACTATTCTGCCAACTTATCACCTTTATCCCTTATGTTTTAAAAATCCTAAATTATTACTAAAATATAATTTCAGAATTTTTTTTAACCCTCTCCACCTTTATACCAAAATATTACAATTTCATCCCACCTTTTTTCCCCCATAATGCAACCAGGAATTTAGCCATGTCCATCTTATTTGTCCGAGCGCATTAAAGAAAATTGACGTTGGTAAATTCCTATTTGCATTAAGGGTAAAATTTGCTGCTTGAAATTTTAGTATATCAAAATCATTGTTCATTACTTCAGAACAATGCCCACATCAAGTCTGAATTGTAAACTCCTTAAATCGTTTAGGTTTTACAGGAATGTACCTGTAACGTAAAGAAATTTCATCCTAATGTGAAGATTATACATTAATGTCCTAAACTGTACTGAAGGCATGTTTTAGGAAATATTTTTGTAACATCTATAAGCTCAAAACATTTTCTGTACATTCTGTAGTGCTTGTGTTTAATCCTACGCATAATATATTTTAATCATTGTTTTGTATTTGATTTCAAAAGGTGCATATCAGTTCTGAATTACAGTGATGAATGTAGGTGACCAAATGTTCCTTTCAAAACTTACTTTTGTACTGTGTACATGTACTGAAAATTGTATTGTCATCATAAACGACAAGTCTTCGCCCGAATATATTTTGCAATGTAATTCATTATCCAGTTTGCGGAATCTCATCTCTTGTTTTTTCTCCTGCTCGTAAGATCAAGTGCTTTACCCACAAGCCAATTATTGAACCCTAAGTTGATATTTTACTAACTTTTGGAGCCATGAAAAGTGAAACTCGGAGAAATAAGGATATAACATTTGTGGAGGCAAGTTTTTAACAGTTGTAACAGTCTTTCTAGTTTCTGTGAAAATATGTTATCTATTCCCTTAATATAAGTTTGTGGGAATTCAATTGAATTTATATGGCACAGAACCAATGTCTCTGAAGTGGGCAGCATAGGTAAAAATGATAGGCTAAACTGGACTTCATCCCTATTTTGCAGTCATGAGGAAGTCCTAGATGCTGAAAGTGACCTTAGCCCTCTGCACACTGGTGTTGAAATATCAAAAAGCAAATATTTCCCAAAATGCAACTTGAAATATGACCAATTCAGTCTTGTTTGACGGAGCTCACTGGTATTTTGACTTCAGTGTGCAGAGGGTTACACACCCATAAATAAATTAAATCAGGGGCACCGGCAGCTGTATCGAACAATTTTGTCGTCCATTTCTGAAAAAAAGCTGATTTGCTTATCGGAAAGAGCGCACAAAAGATGGATACACCACAAAATTAAGTCCAAATGGCGGCAAGACCGGGGTTAAAGATTTGTAGCAAAATGAACATTGATACATTCCGATGATGTCATATTATGAATTCTGCGATGTATTCGCATAACTTTTCGACAAGAATTTCGTGCAACTCACTGCACTCATAAAGGCGTTCATCATGTAAATGAGCCAATTGTCCTTTGGTTTTGCAGACAGTGTTTTTATTTCAATTTTCTTCATCTGATAATATTTACGAA
The DNA here is from genome assembly GCA_031216915.1 of Pictodentalium vernedei. NCBI lineage: Eukaryota > Metazoa > Mollusca > Scaphopoda > Dentaliida > Dentaliidae > Pictodentalium > Pictodentalium vernedei. Next base: position 645,838,713 of record CM062295.1, on the reverse strand, counting down.
ACGTGACACCATGATATTTGTTTACAGAAGAACGTGCAATAATTGAACAGTCCTGCTCATTAAATATGCTAAGCCAATACAGGTTGGCCACATAGGTGGGGTGAGACAGGCATATCTCTACCAGCTCTCTCACACGACTTTATATATGTCTTAACGGTGGGAGAAAAATCTATCCTGTGGAATGTCGCTGTAATTGCACAATCTTCCTTCCATTGAACCTTCATTATGGATTTCTGTCGACGTATTTAGGAAATGTTTTGGTGTGAATTCTTGGGGGGGGAACATAACTGTTTAAGAAAATAATATTAACTATTTTGCTCAATATAATAATAATACAAGTATGAAATTTATGTATGTGTTCAGTGCTGATATATATATATATATTGTTTTATTTATAATGTAAGTTCTTTGCTTTAAACATTATAATGTGCTTTGCTTTTTCTGGGTTTTTTTTTTTTCAAAAATGTAGTAGTTTAGTGCCATGAATGTTCTCGGGATGAAAACACGTGGATTAGCCATAACAACAATATATTAGAAATAAAAAAAAAAAAAAAAAAAAAAATTTAGATAATTCTGTGCTTGTTTTATGCTATTGTACTCTCACCTTCCTTCAAGAGATGGCAAAATAGAAATCAGACATGTCTGTCCTTGTGGGGATTTCTCCTAAGTTAACTGGTTGAGTGCTAGATTTTTTCTGGAGGTCTGAAATTATTCAAAATTTGTCATAAAACAAATTTATATGAACTATTACTATTTGTGTTTGACTGAATATGAAACATGAACAAGGAAAATATAGGCTTTTGATCTGGTACCCCTCATTTTTACATCACTTGGCGTCCGTACACTTTTCATCTCTTCTGTAACTGCTGGCAGGGATAGTCTATGGGAGGTCCTCTACAAACGATCCTGATTTTGTTCCCATGGATTTGAAAACATGGCCACCAGAGGCATTCTTTGATTCTGATTGGTGGATTTTGAAAAAATCTTCTCCTCTGAAAATGCCAGGCCAAATGTTTTGCAACTTCACATAAATGATGACTGGGACCCCCTCTACCAATGATCCTCATTTAATGTTGATCAGGTTGCAAACATGGCTTCAAGTGCGTCTTATAGTTACTGTAGAAACCCTATGGGAAATCACATTTTCATCTTCTCTGGAACAACTGAGCCAACATGAACCAAACTTGGCAGGAATGGTCTGTGGGAGGTCCTCTACAAATAATCTTCATTTTGTTCCTGTGGGTTGAAAAACATGGCCGCCAGAGACATTATTTGATTCAGGTTGGTGGATTTTGAAAAATCTTCTCTGAAATTGCCAGGCCAAATGTTTTGATACTTCATATAAATGATGACTGGGACCCCTCTACCAATGATCCTCATTTAATGTTAATCGGGCTGCAAACGTGGCTGCAATTGCGGCTTATAGTTACTATAGAAATCCTATGGGAAATCACATTTTCATCTTCTTTGGCACTACTGAGCCAATGTGAACCAAACCTGGCAGGGATAGTCTATGGAAGGTCTTCTACAAATGCTCCTCATTTTTGTTTCTGTGCATCGAAAAACATGGCTGCCAGAAGCATTTCTTGATTCTGATTGGTGGATTTTGAAAAATCTTCTCTGAAACCACAAGAACCAGATGAGTCAATAATAAGGGAGTAAGTGTGACAATGAGAACACAACTTCAATTAGATAAACTTCACCCATTTGTTATCCTAATTGATATCTATATCTATCTCAATAGACTTGGCATCTGATCCCCCAGAACCACTAAGAATGACCAAGGGACGTTAGGCTGAACTCAATGGAGATATTTGCAGACAGACTTTTGGGTGTTGTACAACTATTTCATTTTTTTTTATTGAGTTATGGATGTATTTATTTATTGGGGTTTTAATGACACTTTCGCTTCGACAGCCAGGATCACCTTGTGTCAGACAGTTTTACGGGTAGAGGAAGCTGGAGAATATTCCTTATATTGCACAAAGAAGCTGAATCCCAAATTTCAAAAGATTCCAATTGGTGGATCTAAAGGATTTTCAAGAAAGTTTCTCGTATTGCACAAAGTTAAAATTTGAATCTGACAACCATAAGACTGCTGTATATCTGAAATCAGAAGATTTTGACAGGTGGATCTGAAAAAGATTTTTAAAGATATGCCTCATATTGGAGTAAATTAAAATTCTGGCACCCATAGGGAACCTAAATAATTATTAACCCAGTGACTTTGTTAAAACAAGATTGAATCGGACCCTGCTGTGGATGTTGTGCACCAAAAGATTCTGCCTGGACAAGAAGAGTTTTAAAGAATATTTCCCATATTGCCCCAAGTTTAATTTCAGAGACTTGATTCAAACAAACTTTAATCTGACCTCTTATGATGCTGGATACCGAATATCGGTAGATTCGGACTGGCAGTTCTGAAAAAGAATATTTTTAAAGAATATTTCCCATTTTGCACCCAAATATGATCCCAGGGGCATGATTTGAAGAAACGTGAATCTGACCTCTTTAATGATATTGTATACAAAATATCGATTTGGTTGGCGGATCCGAAGAGAATGATTTTTAATTTTTGGACTGAGTTAAAAGGGAACCCAAATATTAACCAATGGACTTGATTTGAACAAAATTAAATCTGACCCTTATATGGATGATAAATAATCAAAAGATTCTGAAGAAGATTTTTACAGAATTTTCCTCATATTGTACCGAGTTAAAATTTCCGCTCTAACAGGGAACCCAAATATAAATCCTAAGACTTCATTTGAACAAACTTGAATCCGACTCCTCAAAGGAGATTGTATACCAAACACTGAAAGATCCTGAATGGTGGATCTGAAGGAGACTATTTAAGAATTTTCCTCATATTGCATCAAGATAAAATTTAGGGTCTCTTTAAGGATGTTGCATACCAAATATCAAAAGATTCTAATTGGTTGTTCAAGAGAAGAGTTTTTTAAATTTTTTACTCTACTTTATATCCAGACCAGAAAATAAGCAAACTGTAATCTGCAAAATGAGGTCCCCAGAGGGTGAATTTAGTGATGCTACCCTGCACAGCAGGGTATCATCACTGAATTTACCTCTGTGAACCTCAATCTGAATCAGGGTCTCAAAACTAAACAGAGGATAAATTGGCCCACTGTATGGGATAGCATCATCAAATTCACCCTCTGGGGACCTCATTCTGCAAATGTCAGATTGCTTATTTTCAGGCCTGTTCATATCCATGTTGCAGACACACTTAGCCAATGTGCAGAGATATGTGACCTTAAACACCAAAGAATAAAAATTGTCTGGGTCTAAACAGAGTGGTGCCCCCCTGTGGGCATTACATAGAGAGTAATCGCTTGACTGGACTGGTTATGTGAAATAATTCAGGAGAGGTGAGGGTATGTTGTACAAGCCTCGAATGAATTATTTCACATAACCAGTCCAGACAAGCGATTACTCTGTTTATTACTTTTCATTATTAACGATAATTATATTATTTAACCATTTACCTAACCTAACGGCCAAAACCAGGCAGTGCAATTCTCAAAAATCGCCAATTAATTTTCATTATTATTTTAATTTTTTGTCTCTAAAACATAGGATATGACCCCTAATTGGAACGAGCTCATTCCAATGAGGGGTCATAACCTATGTTTTTGAGACAAAAAATTAAAATAATAGTTATTCTTTTTTTGCAAGTGTCGTCTGCTTTTCATCTTAGGTAAAGGGTTAAAAAAAACCCAAAACAATCAAGTCCTCATTACACCCACGGAAAAGCGTCTTCGTTTGCGTGCACAGATACATGACCCAATTGTTGATTGCATAATTCACTTTTGAAGTTATCGTTTATAATCAAAGCCCAGTAAATCACACTTTGGAAAGTAATAAAATTTTATTTGAACAAACTTGACTTGACATATGATGTGGAACATGCATACCAATTCTGATTCAATTCAGTCCAGTAGCTCTGCTCAGGTGAGCTGAAAACTGAGGGTACCAGTATTACAAATGGCATCACTGGGACAAAATCTGATTGCATTGTGATTTTGCATTGAGAATATTGGAAGTGCAGTGGCTTTGTGGTTACAGTATTGGACTTCAAACCGAAAGGTCTGCGGTTCGATTACCATAATAATAATAACACTTTGGCCAGCCTCTGATTTGTCACGGTTCTCGGACGAGAAGGCTTTGGTTACCCCTGTACTCCCAACTGCCTCCCTATTCCAACGCTTCTCCTCTTCTCCCAACACTCGGAGACGAACTGCTTGATGACATCTCTTGCCCCATTCTTCCCAATCTCTCCAATTAGTATGTTAACCCTCTCCTTTGAGTCTCCCCCTAACCACATGTCCTTCATTCTCCCATCCCACTTCCCCATTATACTCCCAGTGAATCTCATTCTTTTAGACTGGTACTTTGGGCATTCTAGGAGAAAGTGTTCCAGGGTCTCCACCATGCCCAAGTTACACATCTGGCACTCCCTTTCACCGTTTTTCCCAATTTTTCCCCTCAGCTCCAGGGATCGCGACCTCAGCTTGAACAACAGTGACACCCCAAAGGTGCCATCAAGGTGCTCTTCAAAACCTGGCTTCTCTTTATCACACAGGCCACCCAAAGACCTCTTTGATTTGACCCACTCTCGCCAATTACGGTTACAATCCTCCATGACCCTTTCTCTTGATGATTTTTTTACCCTGGTTTGCCCCAACGTCCAGGTCCTTCCACTAGGGGTAACTGTGTTGAGCCCTTGGGCAAGGCACCTTATTCTGGTTTTCTCATATGGGGGTATGGCGACAATGTGTACTTTGGCATACAGCACGTCAATGGTGCACTTTCCCTCAACCAATGCTAACCCTGATTGTGTGGAGTTAGTATGTTGGGAAGTTTCACAGTTGCTCACCATTGCTTGGTGGTTCTCTCTGGGCACTCTGGCTTCCTCCTCTCCGGTAAAATTATCAAACATGAGGAGATCCTGGCTGTCAAAATGGTCGTTAAACCTTAATAAAAAAACAAGAGGCCCCAAGGGGCCTTAATCGCTCACCGGGCAAAGTGATTCAAACAAAGTGGTTCAAAGAAGTATTTGGGGTCACATTCAGTTAGACATGGTTCATCAACACTACAAAGGAATGAAGTCATGAGAGACAAATTTTATGGAACTAGGGACATGGCTTGAACAAACTTGAATCTTACCCCCCTAAGGATGCTGCATACCAAATATCAAAAGCATTCATCTGCTGGATCTGAAGAAGAAGATTTTTAAAGAAAATTCCTAATTTTGAACTAAGTTATCATTCGGCCTCCCACAGTGAGCCCAAATATGAACCCAGGGACTTGGCTTGAACAAACTTGAATCTCACCCCCTAAGGATGCTGCATGCCAAATATCAGAACATTCTGACTGCTGAATCTGAAGAAGACTTTTAAAGAAAAATTCCTCATATTGACTAAGTTATAATTCAGGCTCCCACAGGGAGCCCAAATATGGACCCAGGGACTTGGCTTTAACAAACTTGAATCTCACCCCCCTAAGGATGCTACACACCACATATCAAAACATTCCGACTGCCGGATCTGAAGAAGAAGGTTTTTAAAGAAAATTCCTCATTTCGAACTAAGTTACAATTCAAGCTCCCACAGTAAGCCCAAATATGGACCTAGGGATATGGCTTGAACAAACTTGAAGATTCTGCCTGCTGGATCTGGAGAAGAAGATTTTTTAAGAAATTTGCCTGCAATGCACTAAGTTCGAATTCAGGCTTCCATACTGAGCCCAAATGTGAATCCAGGGGGCCGATTTGAACAAACTTGAATCAGATCCACCCCACAATGTTGCATACCAAATATCAAAAGATTCTGCCTGCTGGATCTGGAGAAGAAGATTTTTTAAGAAATTTGCCTGAAATGCACGAAGTTCGAATTTGGGCTTCTATAGTGAGCCCAAATATGAATCCAGGGGGCCGATTTGAACAAACTTTAATCAGACCCATACTATGATGCTGCATACCAAATATCAAAAGATTCTGCCCACTGGTTCTGGAGAAGAAGATTTTTTAATAATTTTTCTATAATTCATACATTGCTATCAGAGTTATACCCCCTGTGGTGCCCCCTGTAGGCGTGGCAACTTTAATTGAACAAAGTTGAATTGACATATGATAGGGAACATGCACAGCAAATTTTGTTGAATTTGGTCCAGTAGTTTGTGAGGAGAAGTCGATAATGTAAAGTTTACAACGGATGACGGACAGAAAGTGATTACTAAAGCTCCCCTTGAGCTTCGCTCAGGTGAGGTAAAAAAGAAGGGAAATATAGATTATTGGGCATATGATGATGTCAAAATTGCAAATTTCATGACAACCCAACATTGCTATCAAACAACACCCACACACATTCGTATAATGTGTGCTGAAAGGGGAAATTTCCTGTGTTCCCCCATTAGATGGAAATTTCTCAAAACACACTTGAAAACAGGAAGTCACTCAGACTGGCATTTTGTGCTTCAGTGGCGCAATTTGTGATTTCACATTTAACAGAAATTGCACTACATAATAATCTATATTGTCTAAGAGTTCAACAAATTACATTTTGTATATCATCCTGTTTTATTTTCTGAACTGAATGAAAAAGTCAACTCTCCGAGGGTAGGTTTAAAATTAGTCTCTACTTGAATTATACACACTCTGCTCTCCACCATATGCTTTTCTAAAGTAAGGGCATTTTTAGGAAGATGAACTCCTTGCCTTATATTTGGATCCCATGTGATATGCTGACCGGGAAGAATGGCTACAGTTGGTCCTGTAGTTAAAGAATGATCACCAAAATTGTACTCTGTCCACATTGCAATTCCATTCAATGATCCTTCACTGAAAATAGACAATTGATTATTCATGAAACAACCAAATAAAACTTTTTCTCAAAACCCACAAAGTATGATTACCAGCCTGTAAAGGATAATACATGAAGACCAGTGTATCTGGCAAAGTACTGGACTTTGTCGAATATCCAGCAGTAAGTGTATTATAATTAATCCTTATTGCCCATGTGGTTGCATGGTGTCTCTGTGTACTAAGGCATACTGCACGTTGATGGTGCACTGACTTCAACCAATGCAAACCCTGCCTGTGTGGAGTTAACCCTTTACATAACGAATCGCCCGCATCCGCCCGCGTAATATGCAAATTGAGCAGTTGAAAAAATTAAATTTTTAAAAATATTTCAACAAAACCATATCATGTGACTCCTCATTGAGCTCGTTGAAACTTTTTGAAAAATTGTAAAAAATTATGTTTAAAATAATAAATTTTGATATCGTCTGCGTTGGGTAAAGGGTTAATACATTGGGGAGTCTGACAGTTGCTTGCAATGGCTGGTGGTTCTCTCAGAGTACTCCGGTTTCCTCCACCCGTAAAGCAGTCCAACATGAAGTGACATGGCTGTTGAAAGTATCATTACACCCCCCCCCCCCTCCCCCCCCCCCAAAAAAAAAAAAAAAAAAAAATGAATAAATAAGTATGAGTGACCTATGTGTTAAAAAGAGGAAAAGAATAAAATAATTTTATGACATTGGCAAGAAATTAAAATTGAAAATGTGAAGAAGAGTTTGATCGGTGAGTTATCATTTGTCAAGAGTATGGATGTTTCAGTAGAAGCTTGAGATAAATATTAGTCAGGTGACATTGAATGTTTGAATTAGAACAATAACTGTGTATTATTTAAAAGAATGTTGGATCAATCTTAAAAATAATGCACACTTATTGTTTATGTCTGTGATTCTTTCAGAAAACAGCGAGGGTGAAACAAAGGGAGTTGTTGGTAGTGGGGGTTTAATCTAATTTTATCTGGATGAGAACATCCCATTTTGGTTGTGATCAGTAAACCGTGATGGCCACTTGGGCCAGAAAAACTTAAGCACAGTCTGCAGGTCATATTTATGTTGGGATTTCATTGTAACTTGGTAGCATGACCCTGTATAATGTCTGGATGAGAATGTCATATTTTGGTCGGGTTCAGTCTAGGGCTGCACGATATTCAAAACTGAATACTGGTATTGGTATTAAAAAAAATACCGCGGTATACCGGTATATCGAAAACTGTTCAGATATATGAACACAAGTACCACAATCGAGACTCGAGGCATCACAGTCGGAACAATTTAGCATGCCTTGATGATGCGGTTCAAAAAACCTTTACCTAACGCAGACGATATCAAAATTTATTATTTTTAAAATTAGTTTATCAGATTTTCCCCCAAAGATTTCAACAGAACTATATCATGTGACCTCTCATTGGAACGAGCTTGTTCCAATGATGGGGGTCACATAATATAGTTTTGTTGAAATTTTTGAAAATTATTTTTTCAACTGCTGAATTTGTATATTAAGAGGGCATAAGCAGACGACTCCTTGGATAAAACTCAAGACATCTTGAAAATTAAATTGTGGGTAAATAAATAATGACGATAAACCGATATATTTGTAATTACACCGGTATTCAATCGATATTGGTTTGAATACCGGCAGGGACCAGCCTAGGGGGGAATTTTAGGGAGACTTCAAGTCTCCCTCCAGAAAAAATAGGGAGACTGCAGAGTCATGTAGGGAGACTTCATAGGCAAGTGGGGAAAATTAAGAATATTCATGTACCACCCCCGCCGCCCTTTCATATTTTCAATTTGTGGTCCTCCATTAACGTACAAATAATCCAGGTCCAGTTGTCTATGATGCATCTGTGCCAGGTTAAAAAATCACAATGTAATTATTGACTGAAAATCCCCCACTGCTACCTTCTCCTTCATGACCCCTCACCTTTTCTTCATGCCAATCCCGCATCACCCTCCTGTGGTTGCCTTTCAACAAAGTCTACTAAGCTAATAATTTCCTAAGTCTGAAAGTGTGAACAGGACCAGATGTAAGAAGGTTGCTTGGGAGGTACTTTGTTAGTTAATAAACAAAATACATTCTGGGGTCGAGTATTTTGTAAAAGAAATGTCATTCCGCATCATTTTTATGGCATTCCGGTGTCATTCTGCATCATTTCATGTCATTCCGATGTTTAGGAGGACGCTTTTTCAAGATCGTCCACATGCACACTTGTGTCCTGTACAAAGCTTTTCTTGACATCACTAAAGCTTTTTGTCATGTGTTTCAATTCCATTCGTGTTTTTCTGGGAATAGACAGCCCAAGAGTTAACAGTCGTCAGCAAATCGAAATGAAAATAATGTGTTATAAAATACGTCCGTTGCGTATACATTTTCGGCATCCTAAGCGACGTAACCTACTTTCAAACTGGGTTGTTTTGTTGAGTCGCGTAAGTCACCTATTTTCGTTTCGACACTTGAAGCTCCGACTGGAACGCAGCAAAATAGAAATAAAAAAATCTGCCAAAAGCGACAATGGACAATTGATTGTCGTGTGATTTCAAATAAATGGACGTTTATTTGACGAATTAAAATGCCCATTTATCACACTCGAGCACATTCGATTTTTGAAAATACTCGTTTTCATGTAAACCTCGCATCACTCAGTTCAGCCTTTTCTCATTTTGGCCAATTTTTAGAGGGCGACTTGTAATCGCCCTGACTATTTTTCTAGGCGACTTTGGGCTTAGAAGGGCGACATAATCGCCCTAGTCGCCCTCACGGCTGGTCCCTGAATACGGTATATACATGTATCGGTTTATCGATATACCGTGCAGCCCTAGTTCAGTCAACAGTGATTGCCGCAGGGACAAATTGCCTATATTCCTTTTGCACAGTCTGCAGCTTGCATTTATGAAAGGATTTCATTGTAAATTAATAGGATGACACTGTATAATGTCTGGATGAGAAAGTCCTATTTTGGTCATGATCGGTTAACTGTGACTGCCGCACAGCTACGTGACCTAGATTTGTTTAACACAGTCTACAGTTCATATTTATGAAACAATTTCATTGTAACTGATTAGGCTAACTCAGTATGATTTCTAGATGAGACTGCCTTATTTTGGTCATGGTCGGTGAGCTGTTAACATTCCTTGGGCACATGAACTAGATTTCTTTAGCACTATCTGCAGGTTGCTTTTATGAAAGGATTTCAGTGTAACTCAGTATGATATCTAGATGAGACTGTCCTATTTTGACACGATCGGGCAACCATGACCTAGATTCCTTTAGCAAAGTCCACGAGTCATATTTAGGAAGGGATTTCATTGTAACTTAGTTGGATAACTCCTTTTGGAATGATTTTACTGTAACTTTGATTGACATACGTTAACTGTGAGGGCCTCATTTGTTTAGTCTACACCTCAAATTATTCTTATTGAAAACACAGCATGTGGGGAACAGAAATTAACATATTCTCAATTATCACAGTTCTTGTCTTATTTCATAATCCTTTCATAAACTCTGAACATTATAAGGCTTCCACGTTTAGACAAAATTGTAAACGTTTAAACGACTGTCTGTAAACGAAACAGAAACGTTTACACGTACTAACAGTAACAATACAAGTAGTCAATATTTGATAGAAGTGTGTAATAATACACAGTAAGTTCATCATATCTTTGCGTACAGGGCATACAATTTATGTTATTGAGACAGCCGATTTACAGTTCGTCCAAAAACGACGTAGACGAACGATCACAGCATGCAAATGCCGAAGGCAAAGTCACTCGGTCTATGGGTGGAGGGGGGGGGGGGGGAGGGGTCTGGGGGATTCTCCCCCAGGTAAATTTTGAAATTTATCGGGGTCTCTGAGCTCATTCTGGTGGGTTCGGGGTGAAATTCCTTGTGTTTTTTCAAACAGTAATGTTGGAGCGAGTTGCCATGGCACACAATAGTGACAATACCGGACTTGAGAGTGGAATGCAATGTCGCAAAAATAAACAAAGTCTACAAACCATGCAGGGGAATCCAAATTTTCAAACATGCAAGTGCCAGTCTGTCTGTCAAACTCCATAAATCGATCCTAAGATCATCCCATGTGTGAATAATAAATTAATAATCCATGTCAAGTGAACGAAATCATCGAGAACAATTGTGTATCACTTTGGGAATATACATGTAAATCCGAATAAACTAAAACATCCCACACATGTTTCAAAGAAAACACCAAAGATAAGCACGTGCCATGCGGCTCACGTGACTGTGTCACATATGATATCACATGATTTGAAGATTTCGTTCGGTTACTGTGGCGGCGCTAGTCGGAACCAGTACACAGTTTTTCTGAAGCATTACCAAAATATTGCATTGCAAAGTTGGAAATTTTTTTTCCGTGTACACGTTTACCAGAACTGTAAATGTTTAATGCCCATAAACGAAACGTTCATGTTTACACGTGTAAACATGGAAGCCTTAGAACATTATCCTTTTCATCAAACACTACACACAGTCAAGTTAAAATGCAGTTTCATTGACACTTTCATTTATGTGAATGGAACCTGGTCAGTAAAGCAACTACTTACTCTTGTCACCTCCACCAGTGTTGGAGGCCCGTATCGAAGCATTCCCTCAACCTCCAGCTCAGACGTATATAGACAGGCCAACCTACACATTTTTAAAACACGAAAAATGGGGTAGGGACCCCGGGACAGTTGTCCCCTTTAAACCCTCTTGGCTGTAGTGGTTTAAGTGTTAATAGTAAAGTTTTTCAGCATCTAAAACTAATGAGCAGCTTAGCTTATGACCCCTCATTTCAATAAGACTGACATTATTATTCCAACGAGAGTGTCATAGGTTATATTTTGAAACCAATAAATTTACACACCTTTGATTGTAACTTTTGCTTATAGTGGACTGAGTTGTTTCATCAGTTATTCATCAAGTGTACAGTATTAGCTGAAAATAACTGCAACAATGCATTTATTTAATTTTTTCCCTGTTAATTATTTTAATAGGAACTTATTTATTTATTAGGGTTTAACGACATTTGAACAGCCAGGGTCATATCATGTAGGTGAGAGTATTATTGGTGTAGGAAGCCGAAGTAAGCAGAGAGGACTACTGGGCAATGATGAGCAGCTGTCAGCTCTCCAACATCGTAACTCTGAACTCTGCACTGCGGCACAGGCATGGTTGAAGACATGTGCACCATCGACGTGCAATACACCTTAGTACACAGCATCATCGTGCCCCCACATGGGCAATCAGGGTTAAGTGCCTTGTCCAAGAACACAATGCGGGAGTGTGAATCAGTCGCTGAAATGGTCACCCGTCCCACTACTAACCACACTCGATGTTGCTTAACTTCAGTGATCTGACGAGATCCAGTTACCGCGACATCACCGCGCCCCCTAACAGGAACTTATCAAGAAAGGGTGTCAAGACTTGAAATTACCAACAAAGGAAAAATATGATGAAAAAATTCTCTTGACTATCTCACAACATATTTCAGGTGGTACTGTTTCTTCACTTTTAGCTTGTTTTGCATTAGCTGCACAAAGGAAAATTGAAAGTTTATTTTTTTTTTATTGGTGTTTTCGTTAACTGTCAGATTTTGTGAGCCCTTCTTAACAGTGTACTTAATCACTGTCAGCCAATATAAAATAGATCATGGTTCTGGAAGAGTTACCCCCACCCGTCTGGCAGAAGATCCCTTCTTTCTCTTTCTTTTCTTCCTGATCTCAGCGCTTTCTGTCTTTTTGGCATCATCCAGCAAGTCTGTGTCACTTGGAGGGTGACCACTGTCAGGTGGATTTTACCCTTGAGCACCTGGATACTCCAGGTGGTAGCCTTCACTTTGGCCAGTGTTTCTTGGATTACAATTGGGAGCTCCATTGTCAAGTTGTTAGCATCTTGGAGTCCAAGGTGCGAAAGATGTGTGATGACCATAACCAAAGTGCATTATAGGAAAAAAATTCCATTTTAAATTATGATTTTTTGACATTTGTGTTCATGATGTTAACAAATGAAACCAAGGACAAAGTAGTTAAACTTTCTCACTATTTGTCCCATGTCTAGTGATCTCTGCAAACAAAACAAAAAAAAAGAAGTGAGTTCACACTTAAGGTGTGATGGTTGGTGATGAAAGTGTCAGTGACACTGTAGCTTAACTTGACTGAGTGTAGTGTTTGATGAAAAGAATTATGTTCAATGTTGATGAAAGGATTATGAAATAAGGCAAGAATTGTGATAATTGAGAATGTTAATTTCTGTTCCCTACATGCTATGTTTTCAGTAAGAATAATTTGAGGTGTAGACTATACTGAAGAACTGAGCCTGGGTTAATGTGGCCCTCACAGATTCCAAGTAACAGTAAAATCATTTTAAAATGCATCATCCTATCGAGTTACAATAAAATCCCTTCATGAATATGACTTGTAGACTTTGCTGAAGGAATCTAGGTCACATGACTAGGTGGCGGTAACGGATGACCGATTGTAACCAAAATAGGACAGGCTCATCTAGACATCATACCGAGTTTTCCTTCCAAGGTACAAGGAAATTGCTTCATAAATATGAACTGTAGCCTATGCTAAACAAATCTAGGTCACATGCCTGTGCAGCCATCATGATTGATCATCATGGCCAAAATAGGATGTTCTCATCTAGACACTATACCACGTCATCCTACCAATTTACAATGAAATCCTTTCATAAATGCAAGCTGTAGACTGTACTAAAGGAATCTAGGTAACATTCCCCTGTGGTTGTCATGGCTGACTAAACCCAACCAAAATATGACGTTCTCATCTAGACATTATACAGAGTCATCCTACCATGTTACAATGAAATCCCTTCATAAACATGGCCTGCAGATTGTGCTAAAGGTTTTGGGGTTTCAGACCTGTGCAGCCATCATGGTTGACCGATCACAATCAAAAGGGGACGTTCTCATCAAGACATGACCTCGAACTGGCATATGAAATTTTGTGATGATCGGGCAAAAACTACAGGGTGTATCCTGTGCTAAAGAAAATGTAAACAGACTCACAGACGTCCACATGCGTGATAGCAATAGCTTATCTTGACTTTGACAGGCCTGGTTTGAGTTAAATTTTAGATGTATTGTTTTAGATTTAAATTCATACTTTGCAGCTGCCAGATAGGCATTTCTTATATATTTAAGAGTTATTTATTTTTGACAATCGTGGTCCAAATTCTATAAAGTCAAATATTAATTCGAAAATAGATCACCAATAGTCAGAGCTGCCAAGTCAGACATGTTAACTCTCCCGGAATGCCTGGGAAAATCCCAGAATTTCAGTGTAGTTCCCGGCCTCCTGGACGGGAATCAGTTTTGGACCAAAAATCCTGGAAAACAACAGTCAAATATTTCGTTCCCGTTGTAACTTATGAAAAACATTCGGAGTCAAAACACATGCATTTCAAACTCTGGTAAAAACTCACGAAGCAGTAAAATGTATAAATTTTATAGTAAATTTCCTTTCTTATTATACCTACCGAAATTGTTTACAACAGGCTTGCACTACAGTGGAAGAACCTAACTCGGATAGGAAAGAAAAGTAGTGTAAAAACACCACGAAAAAATAAGCCAAAACTGGGCCGAGCGCCATCGGCACACACCCAGTATGGGACGCTCTTCCATAGTACAAAACCATGACTTCCATCACAGTGCGCAATGCATCAATTCGTCATTCTTTTGATTCCGAACAACACAGGAGTTATGTGATCAGCGGGGAGGAAGGATTCTTACCCGAATAAGAAGACGGGAGGGCCTCCATGTAAACAATTTCGGTAGGTATAATAAGAATGGAAATTTACTATAAAATTTATACTTCTTATCAGCCTACCTCAATTGTTTACAACAGGCTGAATAGACAAAAGGCTGGAGGGAATCACATAACCAACCCACACATAACTCAATAGCACTGGGACCATGGACAGAGGAAGAGATCCCTAGGCCTATCAAACCATAGCATCACAAACATTAGAAAAGCCAATGAAAGATGAGGCGTATGGTGAAGTGCGACGCACAGACAGAAAGGGCAGTAACAGCACAAAGCTGGAACCGATCCTGAAAAAAGCTGAAAAGCTTGGATAGACAACATCCTGAGCCGAAGAAAGAGGGCCCCAAGGGTCTCTGTCGGCTCCTGCAACTGTCGCAGAGAAAAAAGGAGAATGTAGCATTTCTCCAGAAGGCTGCCAGTATAACATCAGTCATCCGACAACATGACAGAGTTACTAAAAGAGGAAGACAATGCACGCACCTCGTGGCAGAAAAAACAATTGGTAATACAATCACCAGTAGCTAGACGAGCGGAAGCTGCACGAATAGCAAGACAAGTCCATCAAGAAATGGATGCAGGAGAGATCTGGCATGTGGGAAAACGCATATTCATCCAGGAGAAAGGCGTGAACGCCCCCCACCCCCAAGCAGAGCAGCGCCCAAGAAAGTGACCATCTTGGAGTAAACTGCAAAGTCCTAGGCCTTTTCAAGGAAAAGAGCTGAACAAGCTTGGAGAGGCAAGGATGAGTGTCGAAACAATGCGGTATCACATAGGAAAAAATGTCTCCGAAGCATGGACAAGTACACATTGCTGGAGACCCCCAGAAACAAACATATACCAGAAAACTCCGCAAGCAGTGTGATCGAAGGAGTGACAGAAGCAACAGAGTGATCGCACACCATCGACAGAAGAACCTTCCACTTAGCCACAGAGGCTAAACCAGTGGAGTGAGTGCCTCCTTGAAGAAAAGCAACTCCACTGCGTGTCTCGAAAAACCACTACGGAGGAGACAGGACCTGATAAAAGACATGTCCGAAGGCACAATGAAGTCGGGTCTACTTGAAAACCTCCCGGGCGACTTTGGCAAAGAAAGTCGCTAAATAGAGGGAGACATGCCGGAACCGCCGCTAACAGAGAGCGGAGCAGATTGATCCACACCCACCGAAGCGACGGGTGTGATCGAAAGGATTCGACGACTGCAGGTTCATATCTGGGTGAGAACCTGAGGCGGAATCGGAACCGGTAGGAAGGTGTAGCCGACAAGACCATCCAAAAGGAGGGCCAGAGCATCCACGGCGAAAGCCAGAGCATCTGGACACGGGGACACGAAAGTGTCCACCGGATGGTTCCAACTAGTCACAAGAGATCGATGGAACCCGCCATGTGGAGCATCCACCTGGTGGAAATGACCCTGCCCCGACGGGACAGGGAGTCGGCTAGGACGTTCAGGCGACCGGGAATGTGACGAACAGCCACCCCGGCGTGGACATCCTGAGCGAGCAGTATAAGATCCCAAGCCAATTCGTACATTGGAACAGAGTGCGTGCCGCCCTGGTTCCGAATGTAAGCAACCACCGTCGAATGGTCGGACAACAGAAGGACCTGGCGATTCGACAGGTGAGGGATCCACTGCCTGAAACGCAGAAGAAGAGCAAGAAGCTCCTTCTGGTTGATGTGTAGAGCTGCATGATCCTGGTCCACCATCCCGTGAATGGAAAGACCTAGAGGATCCAACGTCGCACCCCATCCGAGATCGCTGGCATCTGCCGTCAGAACGCGATCGGACGTGGGTAAGTCCAACGGAACACCCTGCGAAAGCCACTGGACATCTGCCCAGAGGAGAAGGTGAGGATAAAGATAGTCTGGAAACTGAAGCACCAGATCTAGAAAATCTACATTCGGCCTCCAACGACTGAGCAGAAAGTGTTGGGGAGGTCTGACACGCAGCCGACCTAGAGGAAGGAGATCCGTCACCGAACAGCAGAGACCGATTAGCCGGAGAAAACTCCGAGCTGTCGTGGATGTGGACTGGGACAGAGTCGGAGCAAAAGCTGAGAGAATCACAGCCTTGGCCTGGGGAACCGCCACCAAATTGAATTGTGTGCGGAAAGCCATCCCCAGATGATAAAACGACTGAGAAGGGACCAGGTCCGACTTCTCCTCGTTGACTCTGAAACGTAGCGACGTGAGCAAGCTCAACAGAGTGGCGACATCCGACTCCAGGAAGGCAGCATTGGAATGCCCCTGGAGGATATCATCCAGATATGCCGAAGTAGTCACCCTGGACTGTGTGTGATGGAAAGCTATCACAAGCGACATCAGTCTGGTGAAGGACCAAGGAACCAGGTTGAGGCCGAAAGGCATGGCCTTGAACTGGTAAACTCGCCCCAGAAAAATGAACCTGAGATACTTCCGTAACGCCCAATGAATCGGAACGTGAAAGTAAGTGTCTCGCAGGTCGAAGCTGGAAGCGAAATCTCCCTGGTGAATTGAACGGAGGACCGACCTGAAAGTCTCCATGCGGAACTTGGGAGCAATGATAGACTGGTTCAGGAAACTCAGATCGAGAACCGGTCGGAGTCGGCCGTCCTTCTTCGGCACCAAGAACAGGCGGGAATAGAAACCCACTGACCTAATGTTCTTGATGACCTCAATCGCCCCTGTTGTCAGGAGATTGTCTATCTCCGTGGACAAAAGTTCCCGACGTAAAATGTCTGAAGGAACTGTGGTTGGAAAAGGCACCCCGGACAGAGTGGAGTGCCGTCGGAAGGATATTCGCAGCCCGGACCAAACAACATCTAACATCCAAGGATCGGATGTGATGGTGGCTCACGGTCTGCGAACTCTGCTATCCTTCCTCCAACCTGGGACGAGTCGAGGTGAGGACCTTCATTGCGAACCCCGACGAGGCTCGCGAGAGGAGAAAACACCTCTACTGAATGAAGAATCCTGGGAGTTCCCTCAAGACTGCCGACGCTTACCCTTACCCCTTGAGTAAGAAGCAGAAGCGGTGGCAGAAGGATCAGCCCCTTTTGCTTCGCAGAGGAAGCAGAGGGTACTTGTTAGGCTTGGAACGGCCCGTGCCTACCCTAGAAGGCTGATCAAGCTGAAGAAACAGCAGCTGATCGTTGGAATGACGTAGGACGTCATCCCGGACCGTCAACACAGAATCATGGAAAAGTTGCGGACCTGTCAAAAAAGCAGATCGAAGAGCAGCGTACTGCTCCTCAGGAAGGGATCGGCCTGTGTCCCGCACAGAGTCCCTTCAAACTAATTCCAGATTAGCCGTGTTACAGGCATGCGTGTGAGTAAGATGCATGAGCGCCTTGGACAGCACACGCAAAGGAGCCTGTACCTCGTCAATCTTATCTGAAGGCAGATAAGCAGCAAAAGCTGAGACGACGTGATCGGAGAGAGAAAGCATACCAAGCATCTCTCTCGATAAGCCCAATGTGGACTCCAGAGTCGTCATCGGAATGACGGCAGACTTGGACCTGGAAAGCCCGAGGGAATTGGAGTCCGGATCCAAAACCGTCAAAGTCTGGTAGACCGACGGATTGGGGGAATCGTAGGAACGATAACGTGCCGGAGGCAAAAAGGTGTCAACCCTGGTGAAGAACGGAGCCTTCATAGCCTTGGAACTTAGCTTGGAGTCCAAGGCTGAAAATGCTTCAACCAACTGTACCGAAGGGCACGGTCGAAGACGCCCAGAAGCAGGTTGCTCCATAGACTGTTGGAGCGCGACCGATGATCGCGGCCTGGCTGACACTGTCGACTGGTTAGATGGTTTGAGATCCGGAAGGAACCCAAACACGAAATCAAGAGCTGCCCCCAAGTCCGAAGACTGCTGGCTCTCGACATCAAGCATGTCTGACTCTTCCCCTGAGTCGGAAGACATATAGCCCATCGTGGGCAAACCAGCCGACGCCTCCCATGGTGTCGGAACACCAGGGGATCAGAAAGCAGCCTGTTTCCAATCCCGGGAGGCGGCGCCATAGGAGGCACCTGGAAACCACTCGCTGCCTCCCTGGAAGCAACAGGAAGGCTCGTTGACAGAACCTGAGTGAGTAAGGAGAGGGCCTCCCTAAGCTCACTGCCCATACTGGCCAGTTCGACAGGGGAACGAACCGGCAAAGTGGCTTCACCGCTGACGCTCTGAACCAGCGAAGGGTCACGATCCTCCAAAAGACCCGATGTGGGACGACGGGCGGCAGCCGAAAACGTCTGAAGCCAGACGTGTATAGGGGTGTGACACACCCCGAGGATCAACATAGCAGGAACTCATGAGAGTCACCGCTGACCTCTGCAGGGCAGAAGGTCCAGGCTGCACAAAAGACGTTGGACCCCCAAAACTGGTCGTGTGGCCAGAATGAGGGACGGAAACACCACGGAGTTCATAGTGTCCCACTAAGAACAACCGAATCCAATGACAACTGGGGTGCTCGACGGCGCAGAGACCACAGGAAAGGGTCCGGCCGGCAGCCACTTCCAACTTCGCCGAGTTGAAGTCAGGGAAGGCTGAGGCCGATACCCCCACGTCTACACAACCAGACACCGCAGCAGACCACTGCAGGTATAAAACTACTGTGCTCAATGGCTGAGAGGACACAGTATGGGGTTCAGTCGGCAGCCCTATTTGACTTCGCCGAGTGGAAGTCTGGGAAGGCTGAGGCCGAAACCCCACAACCACACTACAGACATCCCTGCAGACCCTGGCAGGGAGAAGCCGAGGCCGGCTAAAAACGGTGCCCAATGACATTGTAGACGGAACAGCAGTAGCAGCAGATACGACGGGAGCTGTTGGAACTGGCGGAAAAGCGGAGAGAGCCACCAAGCTCGGCCTCCAAAGGAGGAGTCATAACCCTAGTGACAGCCTCAGATGTCGACTGGAGAGGGCGCATAGTCCCGGAACCAGGCATCTCTACACCAGAAAACCAACAGCTGCCGCAGTATCCACCACGGAAAAACACTGCACATTCCCCACGGAAGGGGAATAACTCTCACCAGACATGGTCGAATCGGGAAGCCCCGAAACGAAAGCGTTCACCACCCCCTGTGGGAGCGGGAGGAGCTGCACATCCCCCACGGAGGGGGGTCAAACTCACTCCAGACGTGGTCGAGTCGGGGGGCCCCAAAACGACAGTGCGTCCCCCCCCCCTCCCCGCGGGTGCGGGAGGAGCTGCACATCCCCCACGGAGGGGGTAAACTCACATCAGACATGGTCGAGTCGGGAGGCTCCCGAAACGGACACGAGAATGCACCAATGGCGAGGGCAAAAGGAATTGCCCTAAAGGAACCGAACTGGAAAGAACAGAGGTGAGAGCAGTAGAAGAAAAAGGTGAACTCAACAGAAACAGAAAGTAGAAGAACACCCTCAACTACGAGAGAAGGTGGCAGAACCCAGACGGCCGACACCTACTCCAATAAAAATTTTTATCAACCGAAAAAATTCATTGTCGAATCGCGATGACACGATGTCGCAAAACATTCGCGAAAACGGAATAGTAATTAATAAACAATGAGAATGTGGTTGAAAATATAAACGAGAATATATAAAACACAGTCCTGTTATTATACGATCTTCAGATCCATAATTCCAGTCACAGGAAAACCATTATCCACGAGTTGAATTATCACTGTTTCATAATGCATATGGCGGAAACACATCCTGCTCGTGCTTCGGATAGAAAAAAAAATGACGAATTGATGCATTGCGCACTGTGACGGAAGTCATGGTTTTGTACTATGGAAGAGCGTCCCATACTGGGTGTGCGCCGATGGTGCTCGGCCCAGTTTTGGCTTATTTTTTCGTGGTGTTTTTACACCTCTTTTCTTTCCTATCCGAGTTAGGTTCTTCCACTGTAGTGCAAGCCTGTTGTAAACAATTGAGGTAGGTTGATAAGAAATGGATTTAAGTTAAATTTATTTAAGAAAAGGGTATTTTATGATATATATTTCAACTGTGTTCATGTTTATTTCTGGGTTTTTTCTTCGGAGATTCGTGATCAACGTGTGAGTGTCGAAGTGAAAATAGGCGACCTACTTTCAAAAAATTGAAAACTCCACCTTCATTTAAATGCAGTGTTTGGAAATTAAAATATATGAAAAGGAATTAAATAATATATCTTTATTTATTCCTTCATAGAATAGCTTTAATTCTCATCCCTTTTCCAAAATCAAAACGTAAACAACTATTTAGCACAGTTTAAAAGTTGGTTAAAGTCGCTTAGGATGCCGAAAAATTATGACTGAATATTTAAAAACAATGGGCTTATTTTCTAACACTACATTTATTCTGTTGTGCTGACTACAGAACTGTTAACTGTTGGCCATCTGTACCCAGAAAATTTCGAATGGAATTAAAAAAAAATGCTTCAATGATGAACAGAAAAGTTTTGTGTAGGGCATAAACGCCCCACATGCATGAAGTTTGATAAAGATACTTTCTAAGTACTAATGTTCTTGAAGTAACTGAACATTAGGACATCTTTAACATTTCCTGACTTGGGAAATTATTAGCTAAGTAGACTTTGATAAGAGCAAGAGCAAACCACATGTGGAGGTGCTCTGTGGGACAGTGTGGGTGGTGGTGGTGGTGGTGGGGGGGGGGGGCTCATGAAGAAGAGGATCCTGGGGGGGGGATCAAATCAACAGTTATTTTATGATTTTTTAACATAGCATAAATGCATCAGCATAGATGACAACTAGGTCTGGATATAACCTGGTGTTTAATAGTGGTCCATGAGCTGAAAATTCACAAGTTTGTTCTTTCATTTTGTCCCTGCGTGAACTTTTCCCTGAAATCCATCCCATTTCCCTGAAAATCACCCTCAGGTTCCCTGAAAAATTATTTTGGAGGTTAACATGTCTGTGCCAAGTATTAATTTACATAACTGCAAAAATATGACTAGCACCTGTCGGCGACAGCAAACATTACAATTTACAGACAGAATCTCCAGGCATGAATTCATCCAATTTTACAAGGGAAAAAGTACACATTTTCATCATCATTTTTTAAAGTATTTTTGCGATCAGAATTCCTCCAGAGACCACCGAAGAGCATTGAAAAATCAAAATTTTCCTGGGGAGAACCTATCTTCGGCAAGTGCATGACATGCCTTTGGTGCCTGATGCCCTTAACATTAACAAAAAATTCATCAAAATTCAACAAAACTATATCATGTGACCTTCTCATTGAAACAAGCCCAAAGAGCTTGTAAATTTATTTTAGAAATTCCTTTTTTCAACTGTTCAGTTTGTAAATTACACGTGTGGATGCAGCCAATCCATTATGTAAAGGATTGACACACCATGACATTGGATTCTTGTCAGGCCTATGCAAGCAGCCAAGAATTTACAATAAGCCACTGCAACATCATAAGATTCACATGTTGAAATATAATGGCTGAAATATGACTGTTCAGGTGGGTATTTAAAAGTCTTATTATAATCAGGAAAATGGAATAGGGTAAGGCCCACTGTATACACATCCATTTGCAACAATAAGCTCTCGTTTACAATGAAAATGTGATGTAACACCAGCACCAGCCATTGGTTAATGGGATGTTCTCTTAAGACAGTTCTCCAATCCATCCATGGAGTGGCATTAGCAAATATAAGAGAAGTTTTCTTCCTGTCATTATGTCACTTATCTTGAAAGGTACATATAGAATAAAAGTATAGTGTTTTCAAGTCAAAAAAATTATTCTATGAGTAGGATTAAGAATGAAACCGACGAGCCTCTGGCGAGCCGGTTTCATTCTTAATTCTACGAGAATAAATTTTTTACTTCAAAACACTATACTTTTATTTTGTTTATCCCATAAATCATTTATAGGGCAGTCGCGGTGAAATCATGCTGTTACTCGCTACAAAACACTCCGAGAATTGAGGAGTGCATTGGTCCAATTCAATCGACAAGCAAAACTGCCCAAAAATAAACAAGGTGCAGTGATACATTTCTGTCTAAAAAAATTGCCCTACAAACTTGAGCTAAATTTGCAAAAATACTTTATTATTAAATGAACAAAGTGTAGTTCATTCTACTGGTATTGCGTAATACTTTCAAAATGGTTTAAAGAAAACAACAATTGAACTGTTAATTATATACTACACGAATGTGGAAGAGGTCAGAGGTCAACAAGTCCATCTCTACTATAAGAATAAATTCTTTCAGTGTTAAGCCTATGGGGAAAATTTATCACCCTACTAGGTGAATAAAGCAAAAATTTATTCAAGGCTTTTATTGTTCGAATAAACAGACATTTATGGGATAAAATAAAATAAGTCTGTGAATCAACGCTAATGATACAAATTTCTACATCAGGCACTAAATTAGGAACGATTTTCAAAGCATAAAACACAACAAATATGATAAATTGTTACATACCTTGTGACTGGTAAGGACTTTCTTGAATTTACATCCGTACATTTTTCAGATGAAAAGGAAAGACTGAAGACTTCGGTCTCTTCAGTTAGTGCTTTGCATGGGTATTCCCATAATGGCTGAGGCTCAACATTACTGTCGGCAATATCTGAAGACTTCTGAAATTAATACATAACATTTAAGGTCCTGTGAAGCTGTAAAGATTTGGTTTTAAGACTGTCATCATCGATGTTCTGATTGGGGATCGACATCAAACCGGGTTCCTGGAGGGAAGTACAGATAAAATTCAAGCCTATTCAAGGCCATTTCATGACATATTTCAGCATTTTTTCAAGGCCATACAATTGTCAAATTCAAGCATTTTCAAGGCCTGCCTTAACCCCTTGAGACTTTAATTATCCTGATGTTCAAATGCCACTGGGAATTCAGTTTCTTCAAGGTTTTTCAAAATGAGACGTCAAACATCGGAAAGTACAAATAACAAGATATTTTTCATATTTAATTAGTGATTAACTGGTTGAGAGCTAGATTATTTTTGGTGGTCTGAATTTGTTATTCAATACTTGTTTTATCACAAATTATTGGAGAGTGCCCACAGGCACTCTCCAATAATTTGTAATAAAACAAATTTATATAAACAAAATATTATTTGTGTTTAACTGAATATGAAATATAAGCAAGGAAAGTATTGGTTTTTGCTCTGGTATCCTCATTTTTTGAAAGCCCTTATAGTGGCTTCTAGCACTCAACCAGTTAAAAAAAAGTCTTGATAGCAGGATTATATTAGTATTTTAGCTGTGATAACATTTGGCTCAATGGTTGTCACTAAGCACTATTCGGGAGAAAATAGGAATTGAGGTTAAAACACTAAAAAATCGAAAAATAATAAAACAAATGACCCCAAAGTATCAACGCGCTATTTGATTTTGTACGTCATAAGACGTACAAAAGTATCAACGGGTTAACTAGACCTAAGTAGACCCTCTGCTCATTATCCCCTCCTCCCACTTCCCTTGAAGGGAAGTGGGAGGACGGGGCTAATGACCTGATGGTCCTAGATAGGTCTCCTTCAAAAACTTGGGCATATAAAACTATATAGTTATGATTAAGTGCTACATTAGCATTTTTATCTCAGGAATATTCAAGCCTTTTCATGATCTCCGGACACATTTTCCAGAATTTCAAGGCCATGAATGACCTTTAGTCAAATTCAAAGCCATTCCTTGAATCCATGGCCCCATGGGAACCCTGTCAAATCAGCTTCCTGATTCGTATATTTTCAAATCCAGTATCTAATTTTTATGATGATAAATAAATGTCTTCTATCAGTGGAATCATGCCACAGAAATGAAAGAATAGTTACCCATTGCATTTTTGTTTCAACTGGCTTTGCAAGATGGTTCTCTGCCATACAACTTACATTGTTACAACAGTTCTTATAAGGCGAAGCATAGTAATCCCACGTTCCACTTTATAAGTTACTGTTGTAGTAGTGTAACTTGTCACCTCTGAATGTGTTTACTCATGCTGCCTATGGCATGCACTTGTCACAAGGATATGTATGGTAAATAGGTAATTTGGTAAAATAACAAGTGAATTAATGAAAACTCTTTCATCCTGTTTCCAAATCAATTCAGATTCGATGTCAACATCAGACCCCAATTCAAATTCACAGAACATCCCTGATTGCATTAACTAGATTGTACAAATTAGAAATTAAGGCAACCCAAAAAGAGTTACCTTCAATTTTTTGACAATCTGAGCCTCCAATAACTTTTGTTTTGCTGTCCATCACTGTGACAGAGACCAACAACTTGTGCCTGTCATCCAGACTTGGTATCTGTCATACAAATTCGGACCCAAAAGTGTGAGCTACCGCAACCATTACTGATAACATTAAATATTTCTCTATGGACATATGAACCTGACCTGTATTTTATCATTCTAGACAATATGTGGATCATCCAGTGATCAAAACTCACACGGATGGTGGATAAGGCCTTCTAAAATTGTAAATGTTTTTAAGGTACTAAAGTCCAAAAAATTAATTGTCACCAGTGCCTGAAATAAGGCTTTTTAATTTGGTCGGACAACTTTACCGACGCGCAGCGTCTGCCTTGCCGCATAGTGCCAAGACGGAGACGCTATCAGGAGGAATGTCCCCTCCGGATGTTGAGAAAATTTTTTAAACTTACGTTGTAAATGGTGTTCTCTGGTGCATTCTCACACACCTGAAACAGTTGATACTCCTTTGAAATTTCCGTGGTTATTAGATAAATGTATGATGAATGGTGGTGCGACTTATATATAAGTAGTTAAGTACAATTGGTACGAAAATGTTTTGTTCATAATTTACATATAGTTTTTTGACAGTGGGAATATCAATTGGAGAGTTTTTTCTGTGTGAATTTGTCTGGTTTACATTTTCATTTCATTTATCAATTATCAAATCGTAGAATTAGATTCATTTTTAGCTCAACTTTGGCGAAGCCAAATTTGAGCTTTTGTCATGGCCCATCTAGCCTGAGCTGTATCCAATTGTTGTCTGTCCGTCCGTCTGTCCGTCTGTCAACAATTGGATACAGCTCAGGCTAGAGGCCGTATGTATGAACCGATCTTTACGAAACTTCTTGGGTACCTTTGTTTTGACTGTGGAACGAGAACGAGTGTTTATGGGTGCGGTCTGAAATTCAAGATGGCTGCCAGCCCCCATTTTGTACCGACGATGCAGAAATCTGTTTTTTGTACAGAACTTCCATATGAAAGCTCTGATTTGAATAATGTTTTGTATGAATGTTTAGTACCATGGGATACATCACATATAATACAGGTTTTTTTCTTGTACGTAAATTATGCAAATTATACTAACTTTGATGTTTTTTGGTGTTACTTTCAGCACTGTAAGTGCAAATGCCAATACAGCTCGGGCTAGAGGCCGTATTTATGAACCGATCTTCACGAAACTTCTTGGGTACCTTTGGTATCACCGTGGGACGAGAACGAGTGTTTTTGGGTGCGGTCCGAAATTCAAGATGGCCGATGGCAGCCATTTTGTTCAAAATTAGGGGCAATCAGATTTTTGAGCAGAACTTCCATATGAAAGCGCTGATTTGAATAATTTTTTGTGTGAATGTTTAGTACCATGGGATACATCACATATAATACAGGTTTTTTTCTCGTGCAGAAATTATGAAAATTGGATGAACTTTGATTTTTAGCTCAACTTTGACGAAGTCAAATTTGAGCTATTGTCATGGCCCGTCGTCCGTCCGTCCGTCTGTCCATACATCAACAATTGGCTATGGCTCGGGCTAGAGGTCGTATTTATGAACCGATCTTTACGAAACTTCTTGTGTACCTTTGTTATGACCCTGCGACGGGAACGAGTGTTTTTAGGTGTGGTCCGAAATTCAAGATGGCTGCCAGCGGCCATTTTGTACCAATGATGCAAAAATCAGTTTTTTGTACAGAACTTCTGTATGAAAGTTCTGATTTGAATAAAGTTTTGTATAAATGTTTAGTACCATGGGATACATCACATATAATACGGGTTTTTTTCTCGTGCGTAAATTATGCAAATTGGACTGACTTTGATTTATTTAGTGTTACTTTCAGAGCTGTAAGTGCCAAGCTGCTATGGCTCGGGCTAGAGGCCGTATTTATGAACCAATCTTTACGAAACTTCTTGGGTACCTTTGTTATGACCGTGGGATGAGAACGAGTGTTTTTGGGTGCAGTCCGAAATTCAAGATGGCTGCCAGCAGCCATTTTGTACCGACGATGCAGAAATTTTTTTTTTGTACAGAACTTCCATATGAAAGCTCTGATTTGAATAATTTTTCGTATGAATGTTTAGTACCATGGGATACATCACATATAATACGGGTTTTTTTCTCGTGCGTAAATTATGCAAATTAGACTAACTTTGATGTTTTTTGGTGTTACTTTCAGCACTGTAAGTGTAAATGCCAATACGGCTCGGGCTAGAGGCCGTATTTATGAACCGATCTTTACGAAACTCCTTGGGTACCTTTGTTATCACCGTGGGACGAGAACGAGTGTTTTGGGGTCCGGTCCGAAATTCAAGATGGCCGATGGCAGCCATTTTGTACAAAATTTGGTGCAATCAGATTTTTGCACAGAACTTCCATATGAAAGCGCTGATTTGAATAATTTTTTGTGTGAATGTTTAGTACCATGGGATACATCACATATAATACAGGTTTTTTTTCTCATGCAGAAATTATGCAAATTAGATGGACTTGGATTTATTCAGTGCTACTTATACACTGTAAGTGCACATGTCAATATGGCTCGGGCTAGAGGCTGTATTTATGAACCGATCTTCACAAACCTTCTTGGGTACCTTTGTTATCACCTTGGGACGAGAACGAGTATTTCTGGGTGCAGTCCAAAATTCAAGATGGCTGCCAGTGGCCATTTTGTACCGAAATTAGGTCTAATCAGTTTTTTGTACACAACTTCTATACGGCTCAGGTTAGAGGCCGTATTTATGAACCGATCTTTACGAAACTTCTTGGGTACCTTTGTTATCACCGTGGGATGAGAACAGGTCTTTTTGGGTGTGGTCCAAAATTCAAGATGGCCACCAGCAGCCATTTTGTACCAAAATTAGTGCAATCAGTCTTTTGTACAGAACTTCTGTATGAAAGTTCTGATTTGAATAAATTTTTGTATGAATGTTTAGTAACATGGAATACATCACATATAGTACAGGTTTTTTTCTCGTGCAGAAATTATGCCAATTAGATGAACTTTGATTTATTCAGTGCTACTTATACACTGTAAGTGCACATGTCAATACGGCTTGGGCTAGAGGCTGTATTTATGAACCGATTTTCACAAAACTTCTTGGGTACCTTTGTTATCACCTTGGGATGAGAACGAGTGTTTCTGGGTGCGGACCAATATTCAAGATGGCTGCCAGTGGCCATTTTGTACCGAAATTAGGTCCAATCAGTTTTTTGTCACAACTTCTATACAGCTCGTATTTATGAACTGATCTTCACGAAACTTTTTGGGTCCCTTTGTTTTCACCTTGGGACAGGAACGAGTGTGTTTTGGGCGCCTTTGTTATCACTGTGCTATGAGAACAAATGTTTTGGGGTTCAGTCAGAACCACTCTGGGACTCAAAGATTTCTTTTCTAGTTTAGCATCTGACTGTCACCCACCTTTACAATACTTTACCTATACATTTTGAAACTTAATAAATAACACTTACAATTGTGAGACATATCACTGCCCTCAAGGCTGCGATTTGCAATTTCTCAACCTCCTTGGGTGCACTCCTTTTACCCTAGAATCTGTATCAGGTTGTGTTCCAGTGAATGTGGGGACACCTTGGAACAGGATTAATATGTATCTGTAATAGGTTCCTACTCCAAAAGAGATGGTAGAAAACAGTTTCCTGCTCATTGTAACAGACTCCCTATTTTTTGTGTGATGAGCAATCATAACCTATATTACACTATATGCAGTTTTTTCATCTTACAGTTAATATACACTATTTACATGATCTGGTTTTCAGTAGTTTGATTAGTTCAGTTGGGCTCTCTTTAACCCACCCAAAAGAGCTAGAGATGATGCACCAGACTTCTTTAAACAGTTCACTAGTTGATTTTCTGATTCAGTCCATTTTATGTTTCTTATTTGCTGTCGCTGCAGCATTTCTCTTAGACTACTTATTTCAACACGGAGCCGTTTTTCTGAAACCTGATCAGAAGAATAGGCTGCTTGAACAAGTGACTTATTATCAGATATGCAGTCTATCGGAATCAAAGAAGGGTCTGCTTTATTGTACATGATTTCAGAAAACAGAGTTGATATAAATAGTGTGTTGTCCACTGCATCAGATAATGCAAGAGTCTCTGCAGCTATAGTACTCCTCCACACGACGGATCCGCTTAGATTTCCAGTCTATTAGTGAAAATTTATTGTCTTCTCCAACCATGAGGATAATAAAGCCACCTTGGCTTCCTCCATCTGTCAAATTACCAAGGGAAGCATCACTGTATACTGCAAGTTTTAAGTTCTTAATAGGTCCAAGATATGGATAATTAAGAGTAACTTTCTCTGATTTTACATGTCTGATAGCTTTATTTATATCAATTAGGTTTTTAACATTTGAGTCTTTCATTCTCGATGCTATCCTGGAGGATTCAAATGAGATATCAGGTCTAGTTTGTGTGGCTATCCAATTAATTTAACCAGCATTTGATTGGTATTCATGAAATTCGTTCGTTGTTAGTGAACTATCCTTTAATGCATACCGTTCTTTGTCTATAAAAATTGGTTGTAGACTGTCTATGTAATCTTGTTGGTCTACATAAAGTACTTCACCTTTTGTGTAAATATAAAGCCCAATATATTTGAAACATTCACTTTCCTCTCTGCCAATATGTAGTTCTTTTCGTAACTTTTTGTGTGTATCTGCCTCATGATCTGGGTCATCAGCTAAAATGAAATCATCCACATGGCAACACAGGATTTCAATAATTTTGTCATTCTGATGCCACATAAATACAGCAGGATCAACAGATGAAGGTTTTGCACCACGAGATACCATTACATCCCTCACCTTTTTATACCAATGTAATGAAGCATCCCCTAGTCCATATACACATTTTTTAAAGTTTCCATACGAATTTGGAAGCTGATGCCTCAATAGGAGGTCGAAGATAAACAGTTCTTGTTATTTGGGAACCCTGTAAAAAAGCTGTTTTTATATCCATCTAATATAATTTCCATTTAAGCTGGGCTATCAAAGCAATGACAAGGCGAAGAGATTCTTTTGAACAAGTTGGTGAATCAGTGTCAACATTATCGGAGTCTTCAAACCCTCTAGCCACTAGTCTGACCTTTTTAATTGTTCCTTGAGAGGTTGATTTCAGAGAACATATCCATTTTGTTGAGATGCATTTCTGACCATTATCTGGAACAGTTTCGTAAACACCAAAATATTTCCACTTTGACAGCTCTTCAGCTTTAGCATCATCAAATGAATCACTGTCATCCGATACATGTATATTGTTTCCACTTGGGGTGGACTCATCGAGTTCTATACGGTCAGTAACATCACCATTTACACTAAAATCATCAGCACTTTCAACATTATTACTAGGTTGACTATTCTCTATTACATTTGTAGTTTTTTGTGATTCGGGCTCTGATGTTTATGGTAATGGAACATCATCATACTCCAGTTTTGTTATTCTGCACTGATGTACATGAATGTAAGTGCCTCCATGTCGAAGAAAAATGACAGCCCCATCTTGCCCAATAACTACTGCAGGACCTTTCCACTTTGAACTGTCATTTCACTTGTAATAAACTCTATCACCCATTTGATAACCATCATGCAAATTTCTTGCCTGCTTTCTAAGAGCTCTGCGTATTCTCTCTGAACATTCTTCTTCAATATACGCTTTTCTAGCTGAATGTAAAGCAGTTAAATGTTTATGAACATAATCGCTCATCGTGATTCCCTCTAGAGCTGGCAAACTATCATGTAAAACAGAAGGCAGTTTAGGATTTGTACCATAAACTAATTGTTGTGGGCTGAAACCACTAACAGAGTCCAAAGAATTCTTAGCATTCACTGACCAAGCTAAGGCTGTTTCATAGTCAATATTATTATCCTCTTTAACTTTTGTTAATATTTCATTCAAGAACTTATTATGTCTTTCGACAATACCATTGCTCCAGGGACTCTCTGCAGCAGTTTTAAAAACAGTTATGTTAAAATTCTCTGCCATAACGGTATGCATTAAAGGATAGTTCACTAACAACGAACGAATTTCATGAATACCAATCAAAAGCTGGTCAAATTAATTGGATAGCCACACAAACTAGACCTGATATCGCATTTGAATCCTCCAGGATAGCATCGAGAATGAAAGACTCAACTGTTAAAAACCTAATTGATATAAATAAAGCTATCAGACATGTAAAATCAGAGAAAGTTACTCTTAATTATCCATATCTTGGAATTCCTCATTTTGAAACTCTAGTCCATTGTCTGAAAGTACTAGGTTACACGGGCCATGTATAGCAATCCAGTGTTGAATAAATTTATTGACAATTGTGGAAGCTCGCTTATTTCTAATTATTATTGCTGCACTAAATCTTGT
Source organism: Pictodentalium vernedei (assembly GCA_031216915.1). Lineage (NCBI taxonomy): Eukaryota > Metazoa > Mollusca > Scaphopoda > Dentaliida > Dentaliidae > Pictodentalium > Pictodentalium vernedei. Next base: position 645,807,512 of record CM062295.1, on the reverse strand, counting down.
GAAGAGATCTATCATGTGAAAGTACCACAAACCTGGAGCAATTTCATGAAGATCAAGAGCAACAACATCATTAAAACTATTCGATAGAGGCAAACTCACTGCAGATTCTAGGGTAAAAGGAGTGCACCCAAGGAGGTTGAGAAATTGAAAATGGCTGCCTTGAGGTCCCAGAGGTCCGAGGATCGGAACCTCGCTCTGCTGCCATGAAACTTAATAAATAACACTTACAATTGTGAGACATATCACTGCCCTCAAGGCTGCCATTTGCAATTTCTCAACCTCCTTGGGTGCACTCCTTTTACCCTAGAATCTGCATCAGGATCAGGTTGTGTTCCGGTGAATGTGGGGACACCTTGGAACAGGATTAATATGTATCTGTAATAGGTTCCTACTCCAGAAGAGATGGTAGAAAACAGTTTCCTGCTCATTGTAACACATTTGTTACAGGCTACGGTCAGTATTTATTTACAGACCGTTACAATACTTTATATGTACCTTTGTTATCAGGTCATTACCTAGATGTTTCTCATTGCTGTGTCACATACTATACATGGACATGTCTTAACAAGTTGAGCTACAGTGTCATTGACACTTTCATTTACTCATTACTTGCTATTTTCAGTTAAAAGATTAAAAAACAACATCCTGGCGTGGTCAACATGGATAAAATGCATACTGTTTTATCCTCGCATTTCCATTCGATATCCTCAAAATAAAACGTTGACAACGGTTCGAGATTATTTCATTTTTGACAATGAGGTTATCAAACCTGTGACCTCGACCTGTGCACATGTTGTCTATGGACAGATTAGATGATTTTCAAACTGTCTTTCCAGTTAACATCTTGTCAATAACCCAATCAAATCACACAGTGTCTTCGATGTGGCCCTGGAAATAATGTTTACTGTCACCTAATTTCGCATTAATTCCTGTCTATGGTGGCGACTCATGCACAAATAAACACAACACACGCACATCCCTACTGGTTTACAATGCTTGTATAACTTTTTGCTGTCGTAAAATTACAGGGCATCGGCATTTGCGACAGCACTGCTGGTGATTTAATTTTTTTTTCCGACCGTAAATTTGACCCGACATGTCCGATGTCCGACCTTTATTTCAGGCACTGACTGTCACACACTGAGAACTATCTTCAGTTTCAAGAAATCGTACTGGTCATTATATCAGACACAAGTGAATTGGTGCCTATCAAACAAGCAAGTTGAGTCTGTCAATAACCATGACAGGATGCTTAGTTGCTGATTTGGTTGTACTGTAACAAATTATTGGAAAGAGCTAACGAGCCCTTTCAAGCATTGTATAACATCACAGTGTTTCATCACCAAGATACAAGACGTTAAGTGTCGTTCGTATATGGGAAATTTAAAACAACTTCTATATTTATATCTACCCCTGGCCCAGACAGGCTTTATTCTATTTTTACAAAATCAGGCCAAATACTGAACTAACAAAAAGCTAGAGTCCTGTATAGCACTCCATACATGAAGTCTGTGCATGCACAGAGCATAGGAAGTCCCATCTATTCACGCCAAATGCCATTCCTTTGTAGTGCCTGCTGAGTGTTACATTTTAAAATGGGGAGGTGTGAGTGAACAACTTAAGAGAGGGCACTTACTGTCTGGGCCAGTGGTGGGTATTATAAATATAGAAATTATTTTAAATTCCCTATATTTATCCACCAACATCACTGGCCAAGACATGCTGAACAAGCAAACAAAAGAACAGAGAGTCAATACTGGACTAAGAAGAACAGATGTAAAGCAGGCTTGCAGAGTTAACTACAGATAAAGGGAATCTCTAATAGAGTTTCAAGATAATCAAAGAGTAGATCTATATCTAACAAGAGCAAGCCAGAAAATAAGCAGACTGTCATCTGCAAAACGAGGTCCCCAGAGGGTGATTTTAGTGATGCTACCCTGCACAGCAGTGTAGCATCACTAAATTTACCCTCTGTGAACCTCAGTCTGAATCAGGATCTCAAAACTAAACAGAAAGAAGTTCCCAGAGGATAAAATGGCCCACTGTATGGGATAGCATCATCAAATTCACCCTCTGGGGACCTCATTCTGCAAATGTCAGACTGCTTATTTTCAGGCCTGAACAAGAGGAGGAATGCAGAGAGATTGCCAATGCCCTGACCTGCCAAAAACTTTCTAAGTTGAAAGAGTGAAAAAAGAGCCATAACTCTGGAAACTAGAGGATGGCCACCAAAGGGTGGCTGATTCCCCCGAAAAAAGCCTTGATAGCCATTCCAACCTTATTCGCGACACACCCTCTGGTTGTGGGCAATAATAATACCAAGTATCATTAATATCCTTGAAGGCTGTAAGAAGTTATGGAGTGGACACGAATTCCGTCTACGCCCAGATGGACAGACGGACAGACGGACGACGTCACGGCTAGATTCCCCCGAATTTTTTTCAGGGGAATAAAAATGTGTGGAAGAAACTCAAGCAGGTCCACCCCCCCCCCCCCCACCCCACCCCCCAATGTTGCTCTATCACAACACCAAATATCATTCAAATCGGAGTAGCAGTGGCTGAAATATACAGGAAAATGTTAATATGGACAGATGGATGGATGGAGGTCTCCACTAGATACCCCAGTGACTTTTCAAGTTGGGGGCATAACAAATGTAGATTACCAGCTACCGATAGATGTAGATACTATATAAGGATACAGGAATCCTAGTATGCAGTTATAATTTGTTACCTCTTTTAATCCTTTGAACCCGAGAGTCCGCTTTTCCAGCCCAGGAACATGATGCTTCATAATTTCATAAAGTATGGTGGCTGCTAAGTGAAAGTATGGAGCAGACCAATCAATATTTTCAATGTGCAGCCTATGGGCTGCACATTGAAAATATTATTTGATCTACCCCAAATAATGAATATGGACTCTTCCAATTGCTGCCACTGAACTGAGAGGGAAGATACCACCACAAACCAAATTGTTAAAACTATTGCATTTCCTTAAATACTACAATTTAGATCAAGGAAACCCAAATATAAATGTGTTAAAAGGTATTACACAAAGACTTTTCATATCAAAAATTATGAATCATGAGTTATTGTCTGAGTGAACAAGCTTCTTGACCCCAGAACCAACCCCACTGCCCTGTTTTGTGAGAAAATTTTAATTTACAATACAGAAAGGAAAAGTGGGTCACCATAAGAGACAAATGTCACATTGTAAAAGTACTGATAAATCAATTTAAATGAAGAACATTTTGTGCCACTGACAGAGGACCTAAAGATCTGAGGTCACCTGCTACAGATTCCAGATTTCTTTGATAAATAAAGTAAATGCAGAAGAGTGCATCCAGTAGGCAGCCTTTATAATATCAGAATCTAAATATGCAGAGGAGGAAGATAAAGCTCTGTCCTCATGCTCTGAAATCCTATTCACACTGCTATCTGCATAAGATAAACCGTTTTATCTTACAATCAACGTGTATTTTGTCTGTATTAACTCCACAACTGTCGTGTATCTGACACCCTGATACAGATGTTTGAATCAGGAGGTCGGATACAAGCACGTTCCTTTCGCGTGAGTTCCATTTTTTGCCTTTTTGTTTATCCGTACGAATAAATAGTTCGTTATATATTTTTGTTTACATTCTTGATTTATCCCCAATATATTGTAAGATAAAATAATTATTACCATTATGTGGATGTACAAAATATGTATCCGAGTCGAGCTCTGGGTTCTAAGGGCAGATCACAACAAAAACATTTTCCTCCAATACAAGTAAAAACGTCTAGACAAAATAATATCTGTATTGAGGGTAGCAACCACACATCATTCAATTCAGAAAGAGAAAATTTTTTACCTCTACTTAATTGGCATTGAGTTATTACACATGTCAAAGAGTCCAATAATTTTGATAACAGTAAGTAACTGATAAATAAATAAACAGCTCATCGAAATAAATTAGACAAGATCATTATATGCCATGATGATATTTTTCATACAGGCCAATCAAGTGTTAAACATGAAAAATAAAACAAAGAAACACACAGCTGAAGCACTACTATAGACTTCAGAGCTTAAATTACATATAGAACAATGAATGGGGATTACATCATGCACAAGAATGCTGTACCATGTCATCATGATCTTCCTTCATAAAAATCATTTCCTTGATGTTGAATGATTGTCAAAACAGATGCTATTAAAAACTGTACGCAAACCCTTCATTATGTGAACAAGACAAGAAAGGGAGTAATATTGTTAAATACACTGGCTGGTTATTACCATCATTTTCGTTTCTGAGATGGTGTGTAAAGTCCCGACCTTACCTCCTAATGGACTAGTCGATGTATGACCAGGGATGAGGTCTCAACTTTGGTACACTATTTCAGAAACCCACATAGTGGTAATAACCTATATATAATTACAGCAGCTAATTCATGCTCATTTCTTACATATGATTTTGTAATTTATAACACACACGTTTAATATTGGAATCAACTATTCCCACTGGTATGCAAATTTACCCATCCATCTGTCCCATGACAATGTGCTTAACACCACTATCCCAAACCACCTAGAACTATTCTTATTACATGCCTGTTCTATGTAATCCCCATCTACAGCAACACTAAACCATGAAAATGAAAATCTGTTCCGCACACATGTGCGGAATGGAAATCATTGATGGGCTATATTTTTATATTATAACCAATGGCCCAGACTTAGCTGGTGCTAACTCAAAATTATCTAGGGCCAAGCACAAATTTTGCCCCCCAGTCCCCAAAATTTGCATGCAAAACCAAACATTAGAAGTCCTATCTGGCCCTCCAGACATTTCCTCTCTGCGCATGCGCAGATGCCAGGAAGTCACCGAAACTGGCGCCAACATCATTCTTTGTTTGGCTCTTCAGTCAGATAACATCAAACTGACATCTGTGCCTTTAAATCTCAGTTTTAATGATGCCAGACAAAAATCAATGATTAATTTGGTGGATCCAAGGACACAACTGGAAGAAGGAAGGCAGAAATGGTGATTTGAAACGTTCAGGGCTGCCATTTTATAACATTTATAAAAATTAGTTCATGTTCCACAATTTCGGGACATAGGCCTGATGTCATCATTGTTGATAATGATTTTTCCACTGTTTAAGTATTCCTTCTCTACCCTCCCTTGATTCCACCCCCCTCCCCCCCCCCCCCCCCCCACCCCCAGTTAAACTCCCAAGCTTTTTGGCTTGTTTTATTGAAATTTTTATAAAATTTCTTGGGAGTTTAATGTATTATACAGAAAGTTATTCTGTGCATTCCTATGGTTACGTCCTCACCCTTGAGGTGTTTAGGCATTTTAGTCATGCAGCATACATCCGACGTATCGTTTTTTCTTCTGCTGAAGATCTTGCTTTACATCAGATAGTTTTAGTTCTGTTACTGACTTCAGGCCGTGTTGCCTGGGGTCTTGTTTCCAGTTTTTATTCTGAAGTTGTTGACCTTGACAATGCTTTAATTGTATAGGTAATCTCCTATTATTTTTAGGGAAACGACGGTTGTAAGTAACATAATATATTCCGGTAGTGTGGCAATTAATTTTGGGGATATTATTATAATTTTGTCCACACTTAGGCTCTTTTGGGCTCACCATTCCCTTTGGGAACTTTGGCTCTTATAAAAGAAAAATTTTTTCGAATTTTTTTTTTTTTTTCGAAATATTTTTCTTTTGGGTGTAATTATTGAACGACTATATATTTTAATGTTATCTTATATTTTTATACTGTACCAATGACCCAGACATAGCTGGTGCTAACTCTTAAAATATAGGGCCAAACACAAATTTTGCCCCCCAATCCCCAAAATTTGCATCTAAAACCAAAGAAAACATGTCCTGAAAGGCCCTCCACACTTCACCTCTACTGCGCATGCGCAGTGTCAAGGACGTTCCGAAATTGGCGCCATTAATCATTCTAAGTTTGGCCCTTCATCAGTTAACATCTGACTGATCTTTGTGCTTGTAAATCTCAGTTTAAATGATGCCAGACACATAAATATTAGTGAAATGGTGATTCTAAGGAGGATAGAGAAGGAGGAGAGGAAAAAATGTGTGACAGAATATTATCAGGGCTGTAACTTAAAATTTTTTAATGAAATTATGTTAAGTTACCTATTTTCGAGGCAGCAGCCATTTTGTTGTCATTCTGATTATTTAGTTACACTGTTTTTTAAGTGTTTTCCTCTCTCCCTGTCCTTTAAGTCCCCCCTTGCTATTCTCCCATGCTTTTGGCATAGTTTTTGTAATTATTATTACTAAATTTTCTTGGGAGTTTTAGCTGAATAACAGAATGAATTCTGTTCTTTTCCCCATGTTTACGTCTTCACCTACGGGTGGTTAGGCGTTGTGTTCTGCATCTACCATCTGATGTTCTGCAGTTTCTTCCCTGGAAGTCTCTGTTTTGCATCAGATAGTGTATTTTTGGTAACTGATTTCGGGCCTGAGTGCCTGGAGTCTTATTTTAGTGTTTTTACACTCATTGTTTACATTTACAACAGCCCTCTGTGTGAGGGGGGGATTTCTGGAAAATAATATCTTGATGTTATTTTAATCATAACTAGATACATTATTATTGTTCGTAAGTGTTGAATAAATTGTTTAAAATATTTTTAAAATTTTTGTCCACACTTAGGCTTGGGATCCATTGGGGCTCAACGTTACTTTTCAGAAACTTGGGCTGTTCTGAAAAAATATTTTTTAAAAATATTTTGATTTCAATTATTTTTTCTATATTAATGGATCATATTATTATTATGTATTTTGATTGCCAGGGGTTAGTGCGAGTACCAGGACTTGTTTTCTTTTCACATTGAAAGGATATTGATCAATTGTAATAAGAGGAAGTCTTCCTCTGACTTTATAATCATTCTATATGTGGTCAGTGTACTCGCATTAACTCCTGTTCTGTATCGTATGATTTCGATGACAATATGGGAAGCGTATGTCACGGTATGTTATTGGGGAATTGGACACTCCGGTCCTTTCCCCGCAGGGTCACTCTACTTTATCAATTTCTATTTAAGACGATCAAGATTAGGGTGATGTATCTGTGATGTCTTCCAACAGTGTGCCTCCGTCGTCACAATTAATGAAGGGCTAGCGGAAAAGTGCTCCTGTAAATACGCCAATTGCCTAAGAGGACCCTAGTAGGTTCGACGGCCTTTGACGTCCGCTAGCTCGCCCGGTGTAGCGTCCATTCACCGAATGGTTCGGCAGCCGGGTTCGTCCGTTGCGGTCTAGAAAGAATTTTGGGGTGATGCGAGCACTATAAATCAACCTAATGCACACCCAGTGACGGCGGATCGGAGGGAGAACAGAGGAAGCCTTTTAGTCCGGTTCATAGCTCGTTCCGGTCCATCCGGACGGCAAGCGAAAGAGGCCCCTCTCTCGTTCAACAACATCTGGCCCCAGATGTTGTGGTACAAAATGTTTCGCATTCGGAGCATACGTCCGTCGCTCGGGACGCTCCGACATATAGTCAGTCCGGAGTAGACTGTCAATAAGGCTTCCTCATTCTCATAGTTGCGCACACGACCGCTCTTGGCTACATGACCACGGATATCCAGTCAGCTTCGCCAGTCAGAGATTCATCGGCGACCAGGTCACACCATCCGGTAGCCAGGGACACGAGGCCTGCAGACTCCGGACGTTCGCATAGGAAGTGTGCGGGAGTCAACGTACACGGAGCTTCCGGCGGCAATGCATCGTAAGACCGCTACTGCACAGGCCTCAGGAACGGACGTGCTTTCCTAAATAGCACAGTTTATTGCAGCATCCCAGCATCAACTGAATCTGTCGCATATTTTTTATCCGACGATGCTGGGTCGGGACGCTCTGCGGAAGCGGGTACGGACGTCCGAAAATTTCATCCGGTCCGACGGGATACCGAAAGGGATTTGGAGGATTTCGAGCTTTCCCTTTCGGAACAACATATGCTGTTGTGTATGTCATCTGACTTGGTCTTCTACAGCTTCTTTCGTCGGACCAGAATGCTGCGATGCCGGATAAAAAACTGATAGCGTCGGTGGACATAGAAATTTTTGGTTCGGTTCAGGGACATCGTCCCTCAGTTCCGACATAGTCCAATAATGTCACACAAACTTTCGAATTATTGAACGACGCTATATATATTATTATTTTATGCTTGCTATAACCAAGCATTTCTGGTTTCTTGTTTGCAAAGTTACGGAGATGTCTTTCAAAAGTGTGCCTCTGTCGTCATAGTTAATGAAGAGCTAGCGGCAATAAGTGCTCATGGAATATGTCTATCGCCTACGGAGTGACATTCGCTAGCTCACCCGGTGTAGCGTACATTCATCGAATGGTTCGGCTGCCGGGTTCGTCCGTTGTGGTCTAGGAAGGAGATTTGGGTGATGCGAGCACTTTAATTACTTTAGTACTCACCCAGTGACGGCAGATTGAAGACAGATCGGAGGAAGCCTGTTAGTCCAGTTCCTGGCTTGTCCAGGTCCGTCCGGGCTGTGAGCGAGAGAGGTCCCTCTCTCGTCCAACAACATAGGGGACCACATGTTGTGGTTCAGATATTTTACATTCGGAGCATATGTCTGTCGGTCGGGACGCTCCGTTATATTGACAGTCCTAGAGACTGTCCTTTATGCTTCCTCATCCTCACAGCAGGGCACACGACCGCACATTGGCTACGTGACCTCGAGTATCCGATCAGTTTCGTCATTCAGTGATTCCACGGCGAATAGGTCGCGCCATCCGGTAGCCAAGGGACACGAGGCCTATACACTCCGTTCGCTCGCATATTGGTAGTATGCACGGGGTAACGATCACGGAGCTTCCAGCGGCAATGCATTGTAGGACCGCTTCTCCTCAGGCCTCAGTGACGGACATGCTATCCGAGTTAGCACAGTTGTTTCGCAGCATCCCAGCAATTGACAGTTTCTTGGTCGAATCAGGAATTATCCGACGGCGCTGGGTCGGTGCGGTCCGCGGTTGCATCAGGTACGGACGACCGAACGCTTTATAGGGCCCGACAGGATGGCGAAAGGGATTCGAAAGTTTTCGAGTTTTCCCTTTAGTAGTATCGGAAGCTGCCTTTCATATCTTCTGGCATTATCTTCCAGTGATTGTTATTTCGGACTTCATTGCTGCGATCTTGGATAAGAGACTTATAGTGTCATTGGACTCGGATTTTTCGATCGGTTCAGGGACATTGTCCCTGACTTACCGACGCAGTCCAATAATGTCATTACAACATGTGTTTTATTTTTCGACGCTATATATGCATACAAGCCTGCTACCAAGCATGATAGTTTAGTTTCTTGTCCGCGTTGCTCATTTCTGCCGTTTTATCATTTATACGAATAGTTTATTTTGGCAGAGCAGGGCATACCGAGAGTTCATATGCGTCTAGACGGTGTGGTTAAAGACTGGAAATATTCTTTTTCGCCGTTTATGTCTTTTCCAACTTCAATGTTGGAAACGACATGATGTATAGTAGACTTAACTTAGACGCTTTATCATACGTAATCCGCCTTACTGAGGCGTTATCATTACGTCTTCAAGAAGAGATTTACGGGATATTATTCTCAATGTAATTTCTTTTGAGGGCAGTAGTTTGTTCACGTATAACTCCGCCCTTCAGTGGCTGATTGGAGTTGGTTAGACTAAACGCAGCCCTAGCTACATCCACACGCGTGGATAGTAAGGTTAAGAACTCTCTCAGAGTCGCTTCGTTCTCGGAGGAACTTCTCTTCGACGGCAACTTTTCGGCAATCCATGAATTGCTCGATTTACACGTTCTCTTGTCTATCTAGTGTTACAAGAGATTCAGACTGGGGCAAACATTCGGTGGTTGACTCAGAGAGTGCCACCGCAGTTGCCGGACCCGAGTGTTGCTGTTATGACGGTTGCCAGTCAAACAGATTGGGATATAATACTGATCCCAATGGATTCGAAGTGCCAGGGTCTTTGGGTTCCGCAGTCTCTTAGCAACCAACTTTCTTCCACGGAATAATGTTTTTTAGGCTTGCTTTATGTCATTGCATGAACATTATTCAGAAACGCATGCCCAAATCCTGTCCGTTAATTCGACAGTAGTGGCGTATCTCCGGAACCAGGGAGGCACTCTTTCGTTTCCGTTATTCAATTTAATGGAAAGAATCCGTCTGTTGGTTATAGTACACCAAGTTCTGTTTTGGTCCGTCATATTCCGGGTCGTCTGATTGTTTTACCGGACTCCCGTTCACTTAGGGGTCGCTTGTTGCTGTCAGAATGGACTCTCAACAAACAAGTATTCAATCAGATTTGCTATCTATGGGAGCGCCCAATGATGATTTATTTACGACACAGCTTGCTAATCAATTGCAGACGTATGTGTTGGCTTGTCCAGATCTCTGAGCTAATGTTGTTAACGCTCTATTGATCTATAGGACGGAATGATAGGATACGCGTATCCTCCGGCGCTGTTGTTTCAGCAGGTATTGCTAAGATAAACAACCACAATACATTTCTGTTGATAGCATCTCTATCTTCACAGAGATCATGGGTAATTTACTCTCGTCTACTGTGGGACTTAACGTGAAATCTTCCTCAATGTGAGGATCTTTTTTCACTGGGTAAATCGTGTCATCTTTATCACAACCCGCAAGGTCGCAACCTTCATGTATTCCGTTGTGTGGTCCGTATTGCATTGTAAGCATTGTACTGGACGAGCTTTGGACGCGATTTCTTACTATAGGAGATCCTCTTCTTCGCTATTCTATGCGGCTAAAGTGGAGGCTCTTCCGTCGTTGGTGTAGGGATCATTATGTTCATATTGTTGATCCCTCCATACTACTCATTGCAATTTTTTAGTATACTTGTTTCACAAGATCTACTGCAGCCTGTTATTATTAAGGTTATAGGTTTATGTTACCTCATACCTATGCACTCTAGGATAGTTTACAATTGAGTCTTATGTCTCTTTATCTAAGTCAGTTAGTAACTTTTTGATAAATAGACTTAGAATCTTTAGATTAAATTCCTATATGGATTTTAACTTCGGTTCTTATTTAGCTAAGTAATCATTTGAGCCTCTGGAAACAGTAGTTTTCAAATTCTGACCTTTTAGACAGTAATTCTGTTGGTTTCTCTTTTACTGTAGAGTCAGTGAGTTTCATGCACTATCGATGGATGATTTTCACTTTCGTAGTTTCGGAATCACTATTCCGTTACTATTTAGGTTGGATTTTTGCATAAGAGTTAGGCTCCTAATATCCGGAACCTATTGTTATTAAGGTCCTTCCGTCTTCGTACGGGCATAGGCCTTTACTCTTTCCGGGTAGAGTTTATGTATTTATAAACAGATATCTGTTTATTACTATGGGCGTAAGCTTCTTCTGTCTTTGATGTCCTAGTAGAAGGACGTTATGCTCCATTCTATTGTTAATGGATTCTATTAACTATCGGTACTGCTTATGGTATATCATTGACTTAGCAGTTGTGCTTAAGATTTCGGCTCATGAAGTAAGAGTTCTTCTACATCTTGGGCTTACATTAATAGTGTCGCTATTATAGATTTTTGAAGGCTGCTCACTGCGCTCAGCCATCCACATTCATGAATTTTTATCTCAGAAATATCGAGTCCATTTCTGGAGGCCTCTATTGTTAGGTCTATTATCTACTGCTCAGAATGTCATTCACTTAACAGTTGCTACTATAGCTAGGTAGGCTGTCTGTTTCGGCAGTGTCTCCGTTCTGCTGCCCTCTTCGCTCTGGGCTATTTGACCCAGGGCAAGAAAAAGGGGGGGGGGGGGGGGAGGGTGTTCCCTTGGGTCACCTGTTTTACTATGAAAACAAGGGGATACCTCCTCCGGAGTTAGTAATTCTGAGCTGTTATTGGGATGGTTGTTTAGTGAGAAGTTTAGGTTTTTAAAATTCATTCAAGTCTTAGTTTTTAAAGTATAGCTTTTGATTATTGCATATGTCAACGGACATGATTATGCAATCCTCAGACACTTTTAGGAGTATAAGAGTCTCTATTCTCTAGACTTACTTTATTTATTGGCTTACTTTAAAAATTATTAGTATAAGGATTATATTGGATATTAATAGAGTACATGGATGTATGAAGCTCAATTTTGGAAGGTGTTGTATCTTTCTAATTTATCATAAATAAGAAAGATACATGTAAGGCCTATTACTTCTTTTTCCCTACAGGGGATGACTCTATTTTATATTATTGAGCGTATTCCATTTTGCTCTATGTCCTTGGCCCTCCAGCCTTTTTACTATTCAGCTATGTCTGGGTCATTGGTACAGTATAAAAATGTTAAAAAATTTATAGTAATTTCTATATTTTTTATACTTACCAATGACCCAGACGGGGATGGCCCTCCCAGGAGTTGGGAACTCTTGCCTCCCCGCTGAGTACATAGCGCTTACCAGGCACTGGTTTTTAGAATGATTAATGGCGCCAATTTTGGAACGTCCTTGACACTGCGCATGCGCAGTAGAGGCGAAGTGTGGAGGGCCTTTCAGGACATGTTTTCTTTGGTTTTAAATGCAAATTTTGGGGATTGGGGGGCAAAATTTGTGTTTGGCCCTATATTTTAAGAGTTAGCACCAGCTATGTCTGGGTCATTGGTAAGTATAAAAAATATAGAAATTACTATAAATTTTTTAACATTTATGTAGACTTGGTGGTAGTACAATCGACCTATTTTAGCTTTTATGTAAAAATATTTCTTAAATAGCAGGGCAAATAAGAGGAAGCCTTTCCTCTGTTTAAATGGTCGTTGTCTTGCTTGTAGTTGATGTACTCCCACTACTGGTCCTCTCGCGGCGAGGGGACACTGCTGGAAAGGAGGAAGCCGGCAAGTTCTGAGGTACACTCGGCTAGGTCTCCCAGGACTGTGAGCAAGAGGGAGGCCCCTCTCTCTTACAACAACATCTGGGGCCAGATGCTGTTGGTAGGAACTTGCATCAGTCGGAGCTTACGTACATGCCTATTGTCCATTTAATTCTCAGCCAAGGTCGGCTACAATTCGGCTTCTTCAGCGCCTACTAAGCACTCACGACTGCACCTTGGCTATGTGACTTCGGATATCCAGTCTGCATCGTCAAATAGGTCCACTCTTTGTCAAGGAAGTCGCACCATCTAGTGGCCAAGGAGATGAGGCCTCATTCATCGGGGCGTCCGCAGTTAAGAGCAATCTCGGACACACTGTCCCAGGAGCAGCTGGCGGACAAGCAATACATGACCGCTGTTCCTCAGGCCTCCGTAATGAATTTGCTGTCGCAGATTGCACAGCTCATCTCAGTATTCCTGCAAATGCAGAAGCACTTAATGTCAGTCTCACAACTAGAGATGTTGGATGGTGCTCGGTCGGTCCAGTCATCAGCGTGTTCAGATGCCGTTGACCGTGATTCTAAAACTAATTTAGACGGATGATGAAAGAGATATGGAGGAGGATTAACCTTCCCTTTCGGAACAACACATGGATGATATGGATGCTATCCATTATCGCTACCTTGAACTTGTTTCAGTGAATCACAATGCTGCGGGCAATTGTGAGAAACTGCTAGCGTTGTTAGACACTGACTTCATCCAGTCAAAGAAGAGGTTATGACTTTTCCTGTTAAGTCTACACGGGTGTTACAGGTCTTCGGTTATTTAGACGACGCCATATTCAACTTCTTGAGGGAAGAAGCAATACGGTTTCTTATCATCATCTTCTGCATTTTTAACCGTTTTTTGAACAACATTCAATTAAAGAACGGCAGGGGAAGATGTGTTAAGAGTTTCTCTGCGTCTGAATGAGTAGGCTAAGGTCTTAGTTGTGGCCTTACCTTCATCATTTCGCTGTTCACTCGGACACAATTGAGAAGATAATTTCTTATTCAGAGCGAATTTAGACGCACTGTCTTATGTACTCCACCTTTAAGTACTGTGTCGCAACGTCTCTATGGAAAGGAATTTTGTAGACATTTGTACTTCTTTAAAAATTCTTTCCAGGCCTATTTATCACATATATATCTGTCTTAACAGTTGCTAAGTGGGAGTTATTCTGATGTGACGAAGACTTGCATCGTCATCTTTAATATATGACAAAGTGGAAAACTCTCTACAGGTCGCTCTGGTTTTCCAGACACTAAGTCTTTGATGATAAGCTTTCATTAATGTAGGATTAAGCTACAAGAAAGCATCTATACTCTGCTCTTTAAGTTGGTGTCTAATCGACCAACAACAGCAGAAAAGAGTAAGAGAGGATGTCCTAGACTCAGATCGTCTATAAGGACTCATAGCAAAGGTATAGGTAACCCTCCTATAATTACTTTAGGGATCGACAATACAACCACTTGGATAGGGGGTTTAGGTCTGTTCGAGATTACTGATGAGAAACCCCTGAGCCGGTGGCTTGAGGCTCTTCAAGAGCTCGGTCAGACCGATAATTGACTGCAACTTGATAACGTGTTTATTATGGCTCTAAAAGGTTATATATGATAATCATTCAGTCGAAAAAGCGAGCGTTCGAAGGATCAACTGTGCAGCAAGTATAGTTCTTAAGATCATTTGAAGAATAATGTCTCATGAACTAGATAATGTCTCATGGGATGAATGATAGTATTCACGTATCCTACAATTCATTTTCAACAAGCTGATTCGTCTGTTGTTTCACAGAGCCAATTAGCCAGTTGTTAGTCTCGCTTTTGTCTTCTATCAGACACATTAACAGCGAAAGATGAGGTTGTGCGAGTAGCGGCTACGAATGTTATTTCAATGGATCGTTTACGCACACGTCTGCTCCAATTATTCTTAACTGGAGTGGAAGACGTTTTTCACTCAAGACCTGTTTTGTTTTAGCGGATCTAGTAAACATAAGGTCAAGTTTGGGCAGATATTCAATGGTTTTACAGCTGCCAGATTCGGTTTTCTCAATTATGACAGACGTGAGTTCATAAATTGGGTTACCACCTGAGTCCGACGGACTCGATATGCAGGGTTCTTGGGGCCCTCAGTTCTTCGAGATCACCTTCATCAAGAAATTATGTCTTTTTGTTTACACTACATCAATAGATTTATATTATTAGCGAACATGCATGTGGGATCACTCCAGGATAGTTAAGTTTGCGATGCACAGGAACAATAGTTTCCATCATTTGTGTTGCCAGCATTAGACACTTGAGTGCATGCAGTTGACCCTCAGCCGTATTCATGGGAATGAATGGCGGGATATGCGTATCCTTCAATTCATTTGATTCAGTAGATTATGTTAAGGTTAAACAGTCTCAGTGTGATTCCTACTAATAACATATCTGTTGTCACAATATCCTTCTATCAGTTTTCTAAAGTGTCTGCTATTGAACATTTGCCAGAAGCTTCCTCCACAAAAGGGCCTTCTTCTTTAGGGGAAGTTTTGTTCTTCACGTCATTCTCCACCCATAGTGGCATAAGGGAGTCAGTTAGACATGAGGGAGCCTTTGTGGTTCCTATATTTTTGCTGTCTGGACCAGCAATGATTAAGTAATATGGGTGAGGAGGTTTCGACATGACTTCAAATTCCCCCCCCCAACACTCTGTCTCGTATATATATATTTTAATACATACATACTATGCATTTGGGTCATGTTGGATGGTGCCCTCATAGACATATACACAGTTTTGTTGCATTAGTTTCCGGTGATTATTTATTGATTTTTGATATACAAGCGCTTATTAAAATCATCATAATTGCTGCTATTGGAGTTCATCGGTGGCTGCATAACCAGTTATTGGTATTGAGATGATTACATGCTGGATTTTAATGCACTCATGCAATATTTTATTAGGCTATCGCTTTGGTGGACCTTGAAATTATTTTATATTTCGAGGGTGGTCCATGTTGGAGCCTGTTAATCATACCTACCTCCATTTCTAGATCCTGGTCTCTATTCTGTCGGATCTGAAATCGCATATTCTCACGTGTCTATGGTTGTAGATATAGGATAATACACGTTGGAGAGTGTTGTTACTGGATTTTATTGAACAGAGGCCGCCTGTGGATGATCTTGGAAGTGTGTTTTCTCAACAGAGATTGTTCAATGTATCTCGATTTAATATGTGTATGTTATATTTCATATCACCGATTTTGTCGTGTCTGTGTACGCAGTCTGTGGTGTACGTTTTGTAGCGGACAATATTAATTACCAAAATCGCCGCTATAGCCTTGGCTTGTGAAGTGGCGTTCAGCACCATTTAGCATTCAAGAATTAATTCCTGAGTGCCTGATTGGTAATTATTTATATCGTTTTTTGGTACCGCTTTTATTGATTCCAGAGCTCTCTCCTCTTTCTTTTGAAGTTATGTTAAAAAAAAGAGGCGGGGGTCATTTTCACCCCTTCTCTGGCTTAATGGGTATGTAACTATGAAGGAAGCTATTTTATCCGTAATTATAGTCTGCATACAGCTGTAGTGTTATTGTATGGCGTAGGTTTGTGGGAAATTTTCTCTCATTCTCAAATATGCCATCCTAATTTTGGGGGCTTAGTCCAGACTAGCCTTAAAAAAAACTTGTTACATCCTAATTAGCATGGTTTTATGCTCCGATTTAGGATTTACATTAATTGGGATCTATATTAGGATATGTCTCCTCTATTATGGTATAGAGAGACAAACATGTAAATCATAATTATTCTAAATTCCTTCATCATGGATTGAAGGATTTCATTTATGTTGATCAACTATTTCGGAAGTTCTAGGCGCTCCACTTTTTTACGATTCAGCTAAGTCTGGGCCATTGGTTATAGCATAAAAATATGAAAAAATTTAAAGTAATTTATATATTTTTTATACTTACCAATGGCCCAGACAGGAATGGCCCTTCCATGAGTGGCAGTACTGGGCACTCATACCTCCCCGCTGATTTATTATATAATAATCTTTTTTATAAAGAATGATGTTGGCACCAGATTCGGTGACTTCCTGGCGTCTGCGCATGCATGGAGAGTAAATGTATGGAGGGCCAGATAGGACTTCTAATTTTCGGTTTTGCATGCAAATTTTGGGGATTGCGGGAGCAAAATTTGTGTTTGGCCCTAGATAATTTTGAGTTAGCACCAGTTAAATCAAATTTCACTGGAATGTTCTACAAATTATACAACAGAATTACAATCTGAATCGCTGGCAATAGCTGAAAATCATCCCTGAGTTCCAATATGTTCTATGTGCCAGTAGGCACAAAGAACATATTGGAACTCAGGGGACGAAATAGTAACACGGGTTCCCCTCACAAATTGTTTTGGCGATAAAATGTGTTATTTTTGTTGATAGTTGTCAAATGAAGTGCTGAGTGTCCTAATAATTGTTTTTATAGACATGAAGGCATGTAATAAACACAGAACAAAACACGCATGTGAATCTATTAATCGATATGGCACTTGTGCCATTGCAGAAGGATAAAACTGGAGGCCTGCGGCCTCTTGTTTTATTCTTCTGCGCTGGCACTCATGCCATATCGATTAACCCATTTGCATGTGTGCTGTTCTGTGTATTTATGATAATGCTTTTAGAAAAGTTTATATGATACACCATTTCTTCTTACAATACATAATAGTCCAGAAAAAATTATAAAATATATTCACAAATTTCTTGTTGTGACAACTTACTTCTATTTATTATCATAACTTACTTCTATGATTCTATCAAAAGCATGTAAATCGAAGCCTTCACACTGGCCAACAGGAGCTCTAATCTTCCACAAGTCTCGAAATTCAACTCCAATAGCTTTTACAATTACTGAAGATGGAAGAATGATCACCTTCTCTGACAGATGGGCTGATACTTCTCTGAGAGCATACCAGAAATAAATATTATGCCAGGGTAGTGCAGATGCTTGAAAATATGGTTCTGATATTACAATATCGACCTTCAAAAAAAGAAACAAAAAATTAATTTCTTGTCTCAGTTATAAAACTTAACATCTCCTAAATTTTTTGTTTTAACTGGTTGAGTGCTGGAAGCCACTATCATGGCTTTCAAGAAACATGAGGGTACCATACTAAAGTCTTCATATTCTTTACACAAATTTCCTATTCAGTCATAAGCAAATACAATTGTGTTCATATAGATTTGCATTATTAAAAATTATTGGAGAGTGCCTTAAGGCACTCTCCAATAATTTTTAATAATGCAAATCTATATGAACAAATTCCAACTTCCAAAAATAATCTAGCACTCAACCAGTTAAGCTATTTGTTTTAGAAGAACTGGCGAGCTAGTTCGGCAACTTATAAAAAGGCTTCTCATTGGCACAATGACACAGATGTGTGGGATGACCTTCATGGCGGCAACTTCATGACCTCACTCTTCTCAAATACTACAAAGGGATCTGTAGTACATGGAGTGTGTCTCTCTCCACATACAGGACAAGCACTTTACATCCCCACTCGATAGGACTGATGCTGACAGAGAGTGTTCTGACACCTCAAGAACTTTCCCTAACTAAGGACTGGGGCATGAGAGACCGACACACTCGGTCACTACATCTCTATAGTGTGATGCTTAATATCAAAATGCCATGTCACCTTATCCAGACTGTTGCTTATGATTATGATAATTCAACTATTGAGATTTAACTGGTTGAAGACTAGATTATCTTTGCTGGGCTGATTTGTTCATCCTTTTGTTTTACATGTATTACAAATTATTGGAGAATGCCAAAATTCGTAATAAAATAAATTATATGAACAAAATATTATTTGCGTTTGACTGAATATGAAAAATGAGCAAGTTCTGGTACCCTCATTTTTTTATAGCCCTCATAGTGGCTTCTAGCACTCAACCAGTTAATAACATGAGCATCACCTAACGTGGCATAATACGCCCAATAGGCTTATTCAAATTGTACACAAGTACTGTTTTCATCCAACCAATAACATCATACCAAACCCTGATTCGAACTTGAGCTGTATTTTAGTATGACTAATGTACTAACCACTCTAATTAAAAAAATCTAATCATATTCAAAACAACACATGCACAGGTTCTCATGGTAGTTAACTTCTGTGCCTTATAAGTTTGAAAAAGATTGGGCAACAAATGGATGAGAAAAGCACCAGACAAAATGTGTCCACAGACTGCATGATTTCTAAGTCAGACTGTGCCATAAAAAAAAATTGGACAACATATGGCTGCATCTTAGGCTAAATCGCAGCAATAAAATGTTATTTTACGAGTATCTTTCGTAAATAAAACAAGTCTTCAAACTCATGAAATAATTACACTGAAATGAGGAATAAATAAGTAATGAGTTAGTTATTTGGGTTTAAAAATATTTTTGACAGCTAGGGTCACTTTGTATCAGACAGTTTTACGGGTGGGGGAAGTCAAAGAACACAGGGTGAAGCACCAAGCAGTGGCAAGCAAAAATAGGTTGTGAGAACAGAAATGAAATGACAATACCAGAAATATATAGAATAATATCTTACCTCCTACAAGTATCTGGGAATTTCAATGGTTCAAAGACGTCACATGCAGACTGCATATAAAACCATATACTGCCTGTCAACATCAATATAGGCCGACAGCTGTGGGTAATCTCCCGTTTGTTCATTGATTATTCAAAATAGTGGCAGCCGATAAACGCTTCAAGTTGAAAGATTGAGTGTTGGAAGCCCATATTTGATCTGAAGTGCAGGTTAGGCAACTTAAAAGGCTTCATATTCTGTGGATGTGTGTCATATTACCTTCGAAATGAAACTGTTTGGTATGTATAAATTTGCCTTGTTACAATTTATGGGAGAGTGCCTGCACTCTCCCATAAATTGTAACAAGGCAAAGACACGTGAACACACTGTGAGAATTCTCTCATTTAATTTTGATCGCTGTTGTTATTAGTTGTGTGCATCGATGCAGCAGTCGGTAAGATATATTCGTTACACAGTTTGTTGGTGGTCTGATATAGTATATATGGCGTCAGTTAATTCCATATTGAACTCGAGCTTCGCACTCGTCCAATATGAAATTAACTGACACCATATATAAAATATTAGGCCACCAACAAACTGTGTAACTAATATTATGTAAATCTTGAGGGTGAATAGACATGAAGAGAACATCTGATTTAAAAGAATAAAAACAACATAAAATTTGTTAACTCTTTCAACACTAGAGGCCGCTTTTCCGGTCCAGGAACACGATGCGTCATAATTTCATTAAGTAGGATGGCTACGAAGTGACTGTGTGTGGTAGAACAATTAATATTTTCCTGAAGGCTGCATCTTGAAAACATTAATTACTCTACCCCCAAATAATGGATATGGACTCTTCCAATGTCTGCCATTTAACTGGCATGGAAGATACCACCAGTGTTCAAAGGGTTAAACAGGCTGATTTCCTTGAAAACCCACAGAATCCCATGTGTGATACTATAAAATAAGTGTCAAAGAAATCCAACCTTATAATACAGTAGAATCCTCTTAATTGAATATCCATTTTGCCAGTGAAAGTTATTCAGTTAACAGGAGTATACAATTAACAGGGATTTGGTCAGTTTCCTGTGTTCTGGAGGTAAACTGAGTACTTAGAGCTCTGTCAAACAAGATATAATAGAATAAATGCATGTATTGGATGTGGTGAGGCCAAAAAGGTTGATAAATAAGGGGAATTTGGTGCGTGTCACAGTAATTTTTTCGACATATTACAAAAAAATATATGAAATTAACAGGAGTTTACTCTACAACCCATATGCAATTAACAGATCAAATTTGTACTGAAGGTATGGTAAATGGTTTTGTGTTTAAAAATTATATTCAATTAACAGGGATATACAATTAAGAGATATCCAATTAAGTGGGCTCCACTGTACTCATATGACTAAAATCTCTACAAGGAGAATTGTAAGGCAATGATCAGATGATTTGTGTTTTGAATAAATTGCATACGGGTGGGTGGTTTTTTAAATTATATTTTTTATTTTTGCAATTATTTTTTTGCCATCAAAGTTTATATTCTTGGTTTGTTTTATGTTTTATGCGTCATGATCTACAGAATAACATGAGTGATGATGTATTTCATCCCTTGAGTGCAAGAAGGCTTTGCAGTGCTAAATATCAGACATAAACCATTTCATTTTTATGTTTTTAAGTTTGCATTGGTTATAAGAGAGCATGTGGCCCCCAAAATGACCATGTGGGAGGACCAGAGAAACAGATTCTTAAATTTCTTAAGCCTTATGATGACAGTAACTGATTTGATATTCTGGATTCTGTTGGTTTGATGAGAAGAGATGTATCCCACAGGTCACCAAACAAGATGGAATACAGAACATCAGATCATAAAAATCTTTTTATTACGCCATTAAAAAAAACAAGAGTGCTCGTATCGCTGAAGCAATACAATGTCCCCTACCGGACTAATGAGCATTAATAATTATACAAATGTTATAACCTAGATGTGATCAGCATGAATTCCATTGAAGCATTTCCAAAAAAGTCCAGAAAACTGATATTTTGGCGCTTTTCCATATTTCCAAGGGCCATAACTCACACAATAATGCAATCAGCATGAAACTCAAACTTGATCTGTAAGTCATCGTTCTATAGTAGGTTACCAAGAATGAAATCATTCAGTTGAAGTATTTCCAAAAAAAAGTCCGGAAAACTAAAGTATGACTGACAGACTGACTGACTGATGGATGGGCAGAGTACAAATGAAACTTGATCTGTAAGTCATCGTTCTATAGTAGGTTACCAAAAATGAAATCATTCCGTTGAAACGTTTCCAAAAAAAGTCTGGAAAACTAAATTAGTATAACCGACAGACTGACCGACAGACTGACGGATGGATGGACAGAGTGTAAATGAAACATGATCTGTAAGTCATCGTTCTATAGTAGGTTACCAAAAATGAAATCATTCCGTTGAAGCGTTTCCAGAAAAAGTCTGGAAAACTGATATTTTGGTGCTTTTCCATATTTCCAAGGGCAATAACTCATACAAGAATAAGGCAATCAACATGAAACTCAAACTTGATCTGTAAGTCATCCTTCTGTAGTAGGTTACCAAAAATGAAATCATTCCATTGAAGCGTTTCCAAAAAAACTCCGGAAAGTTAAAAAATTTATAGTAATTTATATATTTTTTATACTTACCAATGACCCAGACTTAGCTGGTGCTAACTCTAACAAAACCAGGGCCAAACACAAATTTTGCAGCCCAATCCCCAAAATTTGCATCCAAAACCAAAAGAAATCATGTCCTATAGGACCTCCATACTACGCCCCCACTGCGCATGCGCAGTGTCAAGGACGTCCCGAAATTGGCGCCAATTATCATTCTTACTGGCAGTGCCTGGTCAGCGCTATGTACTCAGCGGGGAGGCAAGAGTTCCCAACTCCTGGGAGGGCCATCCCCGTCTGGGTCATTGGTAAGTATAAAAAATATATAAATTACTATAAATTTTTTAACATTTTTATACTGTACCAATGACCCAGACTTAGCTGAATAGTAAACAGGCTGGAGGGCCTAGGACATAGAGGAAAATCCAATAAGCTCAACTATATAATAAAGAGGTAACCCCTTAAGGAGAAAAGGAGTATTAGGCTTTACATGTATCTTTCTTATTTAATATTAAATTAGAAAGATACAATACCCTTAATAATTGAGCACAATAATATTCATGTTCTCTATTAACATCCAGTATAACCCTTATACTAATTATTTTTAAAGTAAGCCAATAAATAAAGTAGTCCAGAGAATTGAGACTCTTTATAATCTTTTAAAAGTGTCCGAGTATTGTATATTAAAGCCCGTTTGACACTTGACATATACAAATGCTTCACACCGAGCTACACTTTAAAAAATAAGACATGAATGAATTTTAACATTAATATTACACTTTAAAACCATCCCGGAAGCGACTCAGAAATACTGACTTTGGAGGAGGCATTCCCTTGCTTTTCACTATAAAGCAGGTGACCTAAGGGAACACCCCCCCCCCCCCCACCCCTTCCCCTTGCCCTGGGTCAAATAGCCCAGAGCGAAGAGGGCAGCCGGACGGAGTCACTGCCGGAACAGAAAGCCTGCATAACTATAGTTGCAACTGTTTAGTGGACGACATTCTGAGCAACAGATAACGGACCTAAACAATGCAGGTCTCCAGAAATGGACTCAATATTTCTGAGATAAAAATTCGTCTGAGACCAATAAGCAGCCTTCATTAAATCTGTAATAGCAACACTATTAGCATAAGCCCAAGAAGTAGCAAGAGCTCTTACTTCATGAGCGGAAATCTTAAGCACAGACTGCTGAGAAGAAGATAAACTCTCATAAGCAGTACGGATAGTTAATTGAATCTATCTAGCAATAGAATGGACCGAAATGTCCCTTCTATTAGGCATCAAAGACAGAAAGAAACGTTTCCGTCCCTTTCTGATAAACTGAGATCTCTGTTTATAGATACGTAACGCTCTAACAGGACAGAGTAAAGGCCTACGCCCGTCTGAAGACGGAAGAGCCTTAATAACAATAGGTTCCGGATATTTATTAGGAGCCTGATTCTTAGCTAAAAAACCCACATTAGTAGTAAAGGTGATAGTGTTCCCGACACTACGATAGTGAGAATCATCCACCAACAGTGCATGAAGCTCACTGACTCTTCTAGCAGAAGAGAAAGCTAAGAGAAAAGCTGTCTTATAAGATAAGAATTTGAAATCTACTGTCCCAAGAGGTTCAAATGGCTTTTCCTTCAATTTAAGAAGAACCCAAGCTAAATTCCATTTAGGAATTAATCTAAGAGTTCTGGGTCTATTTATCGAGAAGTTTCTAACCAACTTCGATAAAGAGACATTAGATCCAATTTGTAAACTATCATGATGTGCATAGGTATCAGATAACATAGACCTATAACCCTTAATAGTAACAGGCTGCAGTTTGATTTCGTCAAACAAGTATACTAGAAAGTTTGCAATGTCTGGTATAGAGGGATCAAAAATATCTACATAATGATCCCTACACCAACGACGAAAAACCTTCCACTTAGCCGCATAGTTTAGCGAAGAGGAGGTCCTCCTACAGTTGGAAATCGCGTCCACTGCTCGTCCTGTAAAGTGCTTGCCATGCAAGAAGGACCGCACAACGGAAAAACGTGAAGGTTGAGACCTTGCGGGTTGTGATGGAGTTGGCGCGATTTCCCCTGCAAAAGAAGATCCTCCCGTGGAGGAAGCTTTCGCGGTAGGTCCCACAACAGACACCTGAGTAGATTTATCCATGGTCTCTGTGGCGACAGAGATGCTACCAACAGAATCTTGCATTGAGATTGTTTTATCTTCAGCAATACTTGTTGAATTAACGGCGCTGGAGGATACGCATATCCTATCATTCCGTCCCAAGGGATCGACAGAGCGTCTACTGCAAATGCTCTTGGATCCGGACACGGAGACACATACGTCTGCAACTGATTGTTGAGATGTGTCGCAAATAAGTCTATCATTGGCCGTTCCCACTGGTAGCAAATCTGATTGAATACTTGTTTGTTGAGAGTCCACTCCGACGGCAACAAGCGACCCTTTCGTGAAAGGGAGTCTGCTAGCACATTCAGACGACCCGGTATGTGACGGACCGAAAGAAGAACCTGATGTTCTAGCGCAAACAGAAGGATTCTTTCCGTTAGATTGAACAACGGAACTGAATGAGTGCCTCCCTGATTCCGTATATACGCCACTACTGTCGTATTGTCGGATAGGATTTGGACATGAGCATTGTGAATAATGTCCATCCAATGACGTAACGCAAGCCAAATTGACATCATTTCCTTGATGTTTATGTGCTTGCACAGGAATTGCGGATCCCAAAGACCCTGGCATCTCGAATCCGTTGGGATCAATGATGCACCCCAACCTGTTTGACTGGCATCCGTCATAATGGTAAAACTCGGATCCGGCAACTGCAGCGGAACTCCCTGAGTTAACCACTGAATGTTTGCCCAAGTCTGAATCTCTTGTTTCACTTGATCTGACAAGAGAACGTCTACGTCGAGCGAATGAATTTTCACACTCCAATTCTGAGTCAAGAAAATTTGGAGAGGACGCGTTCGTAACCGCCCCATCGGAATGAGATCCGCAGCGGCTCCGCACAGACCTATCAGTCTCATAAATTATCTCGCTGTGACTTTGTCTGCGTGCAGACAATAGCGAGCGTAACAACTGACTAATTTCGCTCTGGTTAACGGCAGACGAACGAGATTGTTGTGCATCTCGAAGCTCATTCCCAGATGAGTGAATGACTTGGACGGCACCAGATCTGACTTCTCCTCGTTTACTATAAAACCGAGACGTCGGAGCAATAGAAGTAGATTCTGAACATCGTTCTGAAGTGTTAACTCGTTGCCGTACCTCTGAAGAATGTCGTCCAGGTAGGCCGACGTTACCGCAGACGAATGAGCTCGGAAATAGATCATTACCGAGTTCATTACCCGAGTGAAAGCCCAGGGTGCTAGATTCAGTCCGAAGCACATCGCCCGGAATTGATACACCACTCCTAGGACTGTGAAGCGTAGATACTTTCTGAATGTCGGATGTACCATGACGTGAAAGTACGCATCTTTGAGATCTATGCTTGTTGCATAATCGTTCACCCGAATACTCGCTCTGACCGACCGAATTGTCTCCATATAAAATTTCGGAGCGACGATCAGCTTGTTTATCCAGCTCAAATCTATGACTGGACGGAACGAGCCGTCTGGTTTCGGAACCAGAAACAGATGGCTGTAGAATCCCGGAGTCTCCTGGTTTTCTACGACCTCTACCGCGTTCTTCATTAAAAGAGACTGCACCTCTGATAACAGAGCGTCTCTTTTCTGCGGATTTGACGGAAGTTGAGTCCATTTTGGACTTCGAGTTAATGGAGGCTTTCGTTTGAAGGATATCTTTAGGCCTTCCGAAGTCACTCCTCTCACCCAAGGGTCGTCCGTAATCGACGCCCATTCTTGTGAAAAGCTCGACAACCTTCCGCCAACCGGAACGCGATAGAGGTTTAAGCCATCACCTCCTGGACCTGCGAGGCCTGCGGTAGGAGAAACCACGTCCTCCACGACCCGCACCTCGTCCCGTCGACCTCGGGGCGTCCGACCGGTTGTCCCGGCCCGAAGGATGTCCCGAACGAGAGTCGCTACCCTGACGGTCTCTCGAATAAGACCAAGAGGACGCACCGGAACCTCTATAGGAACCTCTCTTGGGCGCATTAGACCCAGAAGTGCCTGTCTTATTCTTGTCTGCTGTATCCGACTTCTTAGAAGCAGATTTGAACAACAGAGAATCCGAAGCTTTCTTTGTAATTTTATCATAAATAGCAGAAAGCTTGCCGTCAAAGAGAAGTTCTCCGGAGACCGAAGCGACTCTAAGAGAGTACTTCACCTTAGTATCCACGAGTGTGGATGTAGCTAGGGCTGCGTCACGTCTAACCGACTCCAGGTTTGCCACAGAAAGGGCGGAGTTACACGTGGAATAAGCTACTGCCCTTGAAAGAAGTCTTAAAGAGGATTGTATATCCTGAAACTCTTTCCCTTGAAGGCGCAGTGATAACGCCTTAGTAAGATGATCTGCGTAAGATAAGGCATCTAAATTGGCTCTGTTAGACGAAATAGCTGTTTCCAACACCGCGGTTGGAATAGAAGCCGACGACGGTAATGATAGCTCTAAGTCTTCCGCCTCGTCGTCCATACGCAGAGGAACTCTCGGGATACCCTGTCCTGCCGTGTCGAATTTATTCCTTGCATTAATGAAAGGCAGGTTGAGAGTATTGGCGGACAAGAAACCTGCTTTCCCCGTCTTGGAAGCAAGTTTAAATATAGCGTCGTTCAATAATTCAAATGTTCTTGCAACATTTTTGGACTGCGACGGAAACTCGGGAGCGATGTCCCTGAACCGCTCAAAAAATTCAGAGTCCAATGACGCTATAATCCTCTTGTCCGGAACCGCAGCAGTCTGGCCCGACGGAACAACTTGAGGGAGAAAGTGCCGGATGAAGTCCATGGCAGCTTTATGTTGTTCTGAAAGGGATAGCGCCAAATCATCCGTATCCCTTTCACCATCCGGTCGGACCTCATGATGCTCCCGGTCGTCCGCCCCCGATGCTTCGGCGGAGCGTACCGACCCAGCACCGTCGGATAATTCTCGATCCGACACCGTTTCTGTCGGCTGCTGGGATGCTGCGATAAGCTGTGCTATCTGCACAAGAATGTCCAGCGTCGAGACCTGCGGAGGTGCAGTCTTTCGCTGCTTCGCCGAGGGCAGCTCCGCATCAGATGGCTCCCGCATACTTTTTCTATGCGAACGTCCGGAGTCCATCGGCCTCGAGTCCCTGGCTGCCGGATGGTGTGACCTGGTCGCCGAAGAATCCCTGATCGGCGAAGCTGGTAAGATATCGGCGGTCACGCAGCCAAGGTGCGGTCGTGTGCGCTGACGAGAAGAAGAAGCCTTAGCAGTCTCCGCGGACTGCCTATACAACGGAGCGTCCCGAGCGACGGACGTATGCTCCGCTTGCGACACATTTTGTACCACAACATCTGGTCCCAGATGTTGTTGTACGAGAGAGGGGCCTCTCTCGCTCACGGCCCGGCTGGACCTGGACGAGCTAGGAACCGGACTCCAAGGCTTCCTCCGATCTCGCTTACTATCCGCCGTCACTGGGTGTGCACACTGAATGTTTATAGTGCTCGCATCACCCAACATTTCCTCCTGGACCGCATCGGACGAACCCGGCTGCCGAACCATTCGGTGAATGGACGCTACACTGGGCGAGCTAGCGGACGACATTTGTCTAATCTCCATGAGCACTTTTGCCGCTAGCTCTGAATTCATTTGTGACGACGGAAGCGCACTTGTAGAAGATAACATGGAAACATCACCCTGTTCTTGTTCCTCTGAAATAGAAACTGAGAGAGTAGAGTGACCTTGCGGAGAAAGAGCCGGCATAGCCCTTTCTCCAGAAACAACATACTGTGACACACGTTTCCAATGTTTGTCATCCCAATATTGACATATAGAGCAGGGATTAGTGCGAGAACACTGACTACAATTAATACAATGATCATGAAAGTCAGAGGAAGATTTCTTCCCATTACAATTTGAACAATATCCTTTCATTGTGAAAAGTCAACAACAAGTCCTAGTTACTCGCACAAACCCCTGACACAAAGATACATAATAACATGATCCATTAATAAATGAAAAAACAATTGCAAATCAAAATAATTTTGAAAAAATATTTTTTCAGCGAAGCCCAAGTTGCTGAAAAGTAACGTTGATCCCCGATGGATCCGATGGCAAAGTGTGGTCAAAAATTTTAAATTTATATTAAATAATTAATGAGACACTTACGGATAATATAAATGTATCTTATAGTGAGATAAACTACACCAAAGGCAAACAGCCCCCCTCAAAAAAGGCTGTTGCCAATGTAAACAAACAGTGTAAAACACCAGAAAACATGACTCCAGGCACTGAAAAAACTGGCCCAAAATCAGTCATCAAAATTACACTCTATCTGATGCAAGACAGAGACTCCCAGGGGAGAATCTGCAGAACATCAGATGGAAGATGTAGAACACACCGTTTATACACCCATGGGTGAAAACGTAACTATGGGGAAAATAACAGAAAACATTCTGTATCCAAGCAACTCTCCCAAGAAAATTTTAGAAATGAACTTTCTAAAAAATATGCCAAAAGCATGGGAGAATTGCAAGGGGGGACTTTAGAAGGCTAGGGGAGAGGAAACACTGAATAAGCAGTGCAACATTTAGCAAGAATGACAACAAGAGGCCCATGCCTCGAAAATAGGCAACTTAACAAAATTTCATCAAAAATTTTAAGTACAGCCCTGATTATTTTTTGTCACTTCTTTTTCCTCTCCTCCTTCTATATCCTCCTTAGAATCACCATTTCTCCAAAAATTACGTGTCTGGCATCCTTTAAAGTGAGATTTACAAGCACAAAGATCAGAGAGATGTTGACTGATGAAGGGTCAAACAGAGAATGATAATTGGCGCCAATTTCGGGACGTCCTTAACACTGCGCATGTGCAGTGGGGGCGTAGTATGGAGGTCCTATAGGACATGATTTCTTTTGGTTTTGGATGCAAATTTTGGGGATTGGGGGGCAAAATTTGTGTTTGGCCCTGGTTTTGTTAGAGTTAGCACCAGCTAAGTCTGGGTCATTGGTACAGTATAAAAATACTGAAATTTTGGCGCTTTTCCATATTTCCAAGGGCCATAACTCACACAAGAATAATGCAATCAGCATGAAACTCAAACTTGATCTGTAAGTCATCATTCTAGAGTAGGTTACCAAGAATGAAATCATTCAGTTGAAGCATTTCCAAAAAAAAGTCCGGAAAACTAAAGTATGACTGACAGACTGACTGACAGACTGATGGATGGACAGAGTACAAATGAAACTTGATCTGTAAGTCATTGTTCTATAGTAGGTTACCAAAAATGAAATCATTCCGTTGAAGTGTTTCCAAAAAAAGTCCGGAAAGTTAAAAAATTTATAATAATTTATATATTTTTTATACTTACCAATGACCCAGACTTAGCTGGGGCTAACTCTAACAAAACCAGGGCCAAACACAAATTTTGCAGCCCAATCCCCAAAATTTGCATCCAAAACAAAAAGAAATCATGTCCTAAAGGACCTGCATACTACGCCTCTACTGCACATGCGCAGTGACGCAGACGTCCCGAAATTGGCGCCAATTATCATTCTTACTGGCAGTGCCTGGTCAGCGCTATGTACTCAGCGGGGAGGCAAGAGTTCCCAACTCCAGGGAGGGCCATCCCCGTCTGGGTCATTGGTAAGTATAAAAAATATATAAATTAGTATAAATTTTTTAACATTTTTATACTGTACCAATGACCCAGACTTAGCTGAATAGTAAACAGGCTGGAGGGCCTAGGACATAGAGGAAAATCCAATAAGCTCAACTATATAGTAAAGAGGTAACCCCTTAAGAAGAAAAGGAGTATTAGGCTTTACATGTATCTTTCTTATTTAATATTAAATTAGAAAGAAACACTGCCCTTAATAATTGAGCACAATAACATTCATGTTCTCTATTAACATCCAGTATATCCCTTATACTAATTATTTTTAAAGTAAGCCAATAAATAAAGTAGTCCAGAGAATTGAGACTCTTTATAGCCATTTAAAAGTGTCCGAGTATTGTATATTAAAGCCCGTTTGACACTTGACATATACAAATGCTTCACACCGAGCTACACTTTAAAAATAAGACATGAATGAATTTTAACATTAATATTACACTTTAAAACCATCCCGGAAGCGACTCAGAAATACTGACTTGGAGGAGGCATTCCCTTGCTTTTCACTATAAAGCAGGTGACCTAAGGGAACACCCGCCCCCCCCCCCCCCCCCCCCCCCCCCCCCTTCCCCTTGCCCTGGGTCAAATAGCCCAGAGCGAAGAGGGCAGCCGGACGGAGTCACTGCCGGAACAGAAAGCCTGCATAACTATAGTTGCAACTGTTTAGTGGACGACATTCTGAGCAACAGAAAACGGACCTAAACAATGCAGGTCTCCAGAAATGGACTCAATATTTCTGAGATAAAAATTCGTAAATGTGGATGGCTGAGACCAATAAGCAGCCTTCATTAAATCTGTAATAGCAACACTATTAGCATAAGCCCAGGAAGTAGAAAGAGCTCTTACTTCATGAGCGGAAATCTTAAGCACAGACTGCTGAGAAGAAGATAAACTCTCATAAGCAGTACGGATAGTTAATTGAATCTATCTAGCAATAGAATGGACCGAAATGTCCTTTCTATTAGGCATCAAAGACAGAAAGAAACGTTTCCGTCCCTTTCTGATAAACTGAGATCTCTGTTTATAGATACGTAATGCTCTAACAGGACAGAGTAAAGGCCTACGCCCGTCTGAAGACGGAAGAGCCTTAATAACAATAGGTTCCGGATATTTATTAGGAGCCTGATTCTTAGCTAAAAAACCCACATTAGTAGTGAAGGTGACAGTGTTCCCGACACTACGATAGTGAGAATCATCCACCGACAGTGCATGAAGCTCACTGACTCTTCTAGCAGAAGAGAAAGCTAAGAGAAAAGCTGTCTTATAAGATAAGAATTTGAAATCTACTGTCCCAAGAGGTTCAAATGGCTTTTCCTTCAATTTAAGAAGAACCCAAGCTAAATTCCACTTAGGAATTAATCTAAGAGTTCTGGGTCTATTTATCGAAAAGTTTCTAACCAACTTAGATAAAGAGACATTAGATCCAATTTGTAAACTATCATGATGTGCATAGGTATCAGATAACATAGACCTATAACCCTTTATAGTAACAGGCTGCAGTTTGATTTCGTCAAACAAGTATACTAGAAAGTTTGCAATGTCTGGTATAGAGGGATCGAATATATCTACAGAATGATCCCTACACCAACGACGAAAAACCTTCCACTTAGCCGCATAGTTTAGCGAAAAGGAGGTCCTCCTACAGTTAGAAATCGCGTCCACTGCTCGTCCTGTAAAGTGTTTGCCATGCAAGAAGGACCGCACAACGGAAAAACGTGAAGGTTGAGACCTTGCGGGTTGTGATGGAGTTGGCGCGATTTCCCCTGCGAAAGAAGATCCTCCCGTGGAGGAAGCTTTCGCAGTAGGTCCCACAACAGACACCTGAGTAGATTTATCCACGGTCTCTGTGGCGACAGAGATGCTACCAACAGAATCTTGCATTGAGATTGTTTTATCTTTAGCAATACTTGTTGAATTAACGGCGCTGGAGGATACGCATATCCTATCATTCCGTCCCAAGGGATCGACAGAGCGTCTACTGCAAATGCTCTTGGATCCGGACACGGAGACACATACGTCTGCAACTGATTGTTGAGATGTGTCGCAAATAAGTCTATCATTGGCCGTTCCCATTGGTAGCAAATCTGATTGAATACTTGTTTGTTGAGAGTCCATTCCGACGGCAACAAGCGACCCTTTCGTGAAAGGGAGTCTGCTAGCACATTCAGACGACCCGGTATGTGACGGACCGAAAGAAGAACGTGATGTTCTAGCGCAAACAGAAGGATTCTTTCCATTAGAACTGAATGAGTGCCTCCCTGATTCCGTATATACGCCACTACTGTCGTATTGTCAGATAGGATTTGGACATGAGCATTGTGAATAATGTCCATCCAGTGACGTAACGCAAGCCAAATTGACATCATTTCCTTGATGTTTATGTGCTTGCACAGGAATTGTGGATCCCAAAGACCCTGGCATCTCGAATCCGTTGGGATTAATGATGCACCCCAACCTGTTTGACTGGCATCCGTCATAATGGTAAAACTCGGATCCGGAAACTGCAGCGGAACTCCCTGAGTTAACCACTGAATGTTTGCCCAAGTCTGAATCTCTTGTTTCACTTGATCTGACAAGAGAACGTCTACGTCGAGCGAATGAATTTTCACACTCCAATTCTGAGTCAAGAAAATTTGAAGAGGACGTGTGCGTAACCGCCCCATCGGAATGAGATCCGCAGCGGCTCTGCACAGACCTATCAGTCTCATAAATTCTCTCGCTGTGACTTTGTCTGCGTGCAGACAATAGCGAGCGTAACAACTGACTAATTTCGCTCTGGTTAACGGCAGACGAACGAGATTGTTGTGCGTCTCGAAGCTCATTCCCAGATGAGTGAATGACTTGGACGGCACCAGATCCGACTTCTCCTCGTTTACTATAAAACCGAGACGTCGGAGCAATAGAAGAAGATTCTGAACATCGTTCTGAAGCATTAACTCGTTGCCGTACCTCTGAAGAATGTCGTCCAGGTAGGCCGACGTTACCGCAGACGAATGAGCTCGGAAATAGATCATTACCGAGTTCATTACCCGAGTGAAAGCCCAGGTTGCTAGATTCAATCCGAAGCACCTCGTCCGGAATTGATACACCACTCCTAGGACTGCGAAGCGTAGGTACTTTCGGAATGTCGGATGTACCATGACGTGAAAGTACGCATCTTTGAGATCTATGCTTGATGCATAATCGTTCACCCGAATACTCGCTCTGACCGACCGAATCGTCTCCATATAAAACTTCGGAGCGACGATCAGCTTGTTTATCCAGCTCAAATCTATGACTGGACGGAACGAGCCGTCTGGTTTCGGAACCAGAAACAGATGGCTGTAGAATCCCGGAGATTCCTGGTTTTCTACGACCTCTACCGCGTTCTTCATTAAAAGAGACTGCACCTCTGATAACAGAGCGTCTCTTTTCTGCGGATTTGACGGAAGATGAGTCCACTTTGGACTTCGAGTTAATGGAGGCTTTCGTTTGAAGGATATCTTTAGACCTTCCGAAGTCACTCCTCTCACCCAAGGGTCGTCCGTAATCGACGCCCATTCTTGTGAAAAGCTTGACAACCTTCCGCCAACCGGTACACGATAGAGGTTTAAGCCATCACCTCCTGGACCTGCGAGGCCTGCGGTAGGAGAAACCACGTCCTCCACGACCCGCACCTCGCCCCGTCGACCTCGGGGCGTCCGACCGATTGTCCCGGCCCGAAGGACGTCCCGAACGAGAGTCGCTACCCTGACAGTCTCTCGAATAAGACCAAGAGGACGCACCGGAACCTCTATAGGAAACTCTCTTGGGCGCATTAGACCCAGAAGTGCCTGTCTTATTCTTGTCTGCTGTATCCGACTTCTTAGAAGCAGATTTGAACAACAGAGAATCCTTAGCTTTCTTTGTAATTTTATCATAAATAGCAGAAAGCTTGCCGTCAAAGAGAAGTTCTCCGGAGACCGAAGCGACTCTAAGAGAGTTCTTCACCTTAGTATCCACTAGTGTGGATGTAGCTAGGGCTGCGTCACGTCTAACCAACTCCAGATTTGCCACTGAAAGGGCGGAGTTACACGTGGAATAAGCTACTGCCCTTGAAAGAAGTCTTAAAGAGGATTGTATATCCTGAAACTCTTTCCCTTGAAGGCGCAGAGATAACGCCTTAGTAAGGTGATCTGCGTAAGATAAGGCATCTAAATTGGCACTGTTAGACGCAATAGCTGTTTCCAACACCGCGGTTGGAATAGAAGCCGACGACGGTAATGATAGCTCTAAGTCTTCCGCCTCGTTGTCCATACGCAGAGGAACTCTCGGGATACCCTGTCCTGCCGCATCGAATTTATTCCTTGCATTAATGAAAGGCAGGTTGAGAGTATTAGCGGACAAGAAACCTGCTTTCCCCGTCTTGGAAGCAAGTTTAAATATAGCGTCGTTCAATAATTCAAATGTTCTTGCAACATTACTGGACTGCGACGGAAACTCGGGAGCGATGTCCCTGAACCGCTCAAAAAATTCAGAGTCCAATGACGCTATAATCCTCTTGTCCGGAACCGCAGCAGTCTGGCCCGACGGAACAACTTGAGGGAGAAAGTGCCGGATGAAGTCCATGGCAGCTTTATGTTGTTCCGAAAGGGATAGCTCCAAATCATCCGTATCCCTTTCACCATCCGGTCGGACCTCATGATGTTCCCGGTCGTCCGCCCCCGATGCTTCGGCGGAGCGTACCGACCCAGCGCCGTCGGATAATTCTCGATCCGACACCGTTTCTGTCGGCTGCTGGGATGCTGCGATAAGCTGTGCTATCTGCACAAGAATGTCCGGCGTCGAGACCTGCGGAGGCGCAGTCTTTCGCTGCTTCGCCGAGGGCAGCTCCGCATCAGATGGCTCCCGCATACTTTTCCTATGCGAACGTCCGGAGTCCATCGGTCTCGAATCCCTGGCTGCCGGATGGTGTGACCTGGTCGCCGAAGAATCCTTGATCGGCGAAGCTGATAATATATCGGCGGTCACGCAGCCAAGGTGCGGTCGTGTGCGCTGACGAGAAGTGGAAGCCTTAGCAGTCTCCGCGGACTGCCTATACAACGGAGCGTCCCGAGCGACGGACGTATGCTCCGCTAAAGACACATTTTGTACCACAACATCTGGTCCCAGATGTTGTTGTACGAGAGAGAGGCCTCTCTCGCTCGCGGCCCGGCTGGACCTGGACGAGCTAGGAACCGGACTCAAAGGCTTCCCCCGTTCTCGCTTACTATCCGCCGTCACTGGGTGTGCATCTATTATGTTTATAGTGCTCGCATCACCCAAAATTTCCTCCTGGACCGCATCGGACGAACCCGGCTGCCGAACCATTCGGTGAATGGACGCTACACTGGGCGAGCTAGCGGACGACATTTGTCTAATCTCCATGAGCACTTTTGCCGCTAGCTCTGAATTCATTTGTGACGACGGACGCACACTTGTAGAAGATAACATGGAAACATCACCCTGTTCTTGTTCCTCTGAAATAGAAACTGAGAGAGTAGAGTGACCTTGCGGAGAAAGAGCCGGCATAGCCCTTTCTCCAGAAACAACATATCGTGACACACGTTTCCAATGTTTCTCATCCCAATATTCACATATAGGACAGGGATTAATGCGAGAACACTGACTACAATTAATACAATGATCATGAAAGTCAGAGGAAGATTTCTTCCTATTACAATTTGAACAATGTCCCTTCATTGTGAAAGGACAACAACAAGTCCTAGTTACTCGCAAAAACCCCTGACACAAAGATACATAATAACATGATCCATTAATAAATGAAAAAACAATTGCAAATCAAAATAATTTTGAAAAAATATTTTTTCAGCGAAGCCCAAGTTGCTGAAAAGTAACGTTGAGCCCCGATGGATCCGATGGCAAAGTGTGGTCAAAAATTTTAAATTTATATTAAATAATTAATGAGACACTTACGGATAATATAAATGTATCTCATAGTGAGATAAACTACAGCAAAGGCAAACAGCCCCCCTCAAAAAAGGCTGTTGCCAATGTAAACAAACAGTGTAAAACACCAGAAAACATGACTCCAGGCACTGAAAAAACTGGCCCGGAATCAGTCATCAAAATTACACTCTATCTGATGCAAAACAGAGACTCCCAGGGGAGAATCTGCAGAACATCAGATGGAAGATGCAGAACACAACGTTATATACCCATGGGTGAAAACGTAACTATGGGGAAAATAACAGAAAACATTCTGTAACCAAGCAACTCTCCCAGGAAATTTTAGAAATGAACTTTCTCAAAAATATGCCAAAAGCATGGGAGAATTGCAAGGGGGGACTTTAGAAGGCTAGGGGAGAGGAAACACTGAATAAGCAGTGCAACATTTAGCAAGAATGACAACAAGAGGCCCATGCCTCGAAAATAGGCAACTTAACATAATTTCATCAAAAAATTTTAAGTTCAGCCCTGATTATTTTTTCTCACTTCTTTTTCCTCTCCTCCTTCTATCCTCCTTAGAATCACATTTTCTCCAAAAATTACGTGTCTGGCATCCTTTAAACTGAGATTTACAAGCACAAAGATCAGTGAGATGTTGACTGATGAAGGGCCAAACAGAGAATGATAATTGGCGCCAATTTCGGGACGTCTGCGTCACTGCGCATGCGCAGTAGAGGCGTAGTATGGAGGTCCTTTAGGACATGATTTCTTTTTGTTTTGGATGCAAATTTTGGGGATTGGGGGGCAAAATTTGTGTTTGGCCCTGGTTTTGTTAGAGTTAGCACCAGCTAAGTCTGGGTCATTGGTACAGTATAAAAATACTGATATTTTGGTGCTTTTCCATATTTCCAAGGGCCGTAACTCACTCAAGAATAATGCAATCAGCATGAAACTCAAACTTGATCTGTAAGTCATCGTTCTATAGTAGTTTACCAAAAATGAAATCATTCCGTTGAAGCGTTTCCAAAAAAAACTCCGGAAAACTGATATTTTGGGGCTTTTCCATATTTCCAAGGGCCGTAACTCACACAAGAATAATGCAATCAGCATGAAACTCAAACTTGATCTGTAAGTCATCGTTCTATAGTAGTTTACCAAAAATGAAATCATTCCGTTGAAGCGTTTCCAAAAAACCTCTGGAAAACTGATATTTTGGTGCTTTTCCCATATTTCCAAGGGCCGTAACCCACACTAGAATAATGCAATCAGCATGAAACTCAAACTTGATCTGTAAGTCATCGTTCTATAGTAGTTTACCAAAAATGAAATCATTCCGTTGAAGCGTTTCCAAAAAAACTCTGGAAAACTAAAGTGTGACTGACAGACTGACAGACGGACAGGCGGTCGGATGGACGGAAAGCAAACCTAGAGTCCCATCCGGCGATGCCGGTAGGGGACTAAAAAGGTCTATGTTCTCAGGCACCGCCCACGTCATTAAATTTCCGCTGCATCAAAACTTTTTAATACCTATTCCAAAAAAAAAAAATTCTGCCCAGTCAAAAAACACTTCCGCGGTCAGTATTTTCGGATCAGAATTTTGAGCACTGCACCAGGACACATTTCTCTGTAGTATTTCAACTTCCTGTTCCCGTTTTCCTCATTATTCTCATGATTCGAATTTCATACTATTATATAAATGTTTTCTATGTTGGTACATGTAACAACTTTTGAGGAAAATGCCGATATTATCTTTTCAAATTAG
The DNA here is from genome assembly GCA_031216915.1 of Pictodentalium vernedei. Lineage (NCBI taxonomy): Eukaryota > Metazoa > Mollusca > Scaphopoda > Dentaliida > Dentaliidae > Pictodentalium > Pictodentalium vernedei. The sequence goes on along the minus strand of CM062295.1, from coordinate 645,769,994 downwards.
TGCTGGACTGAACATAATCCTGCAATGGAGCATCTTTGCAATGTCGTCAACAGCCAAGTTGATTGAAGCATTTTGCAATATATGCGATAAGATAACACTGGTCTGGAGTTTGAAAAAGATTTCATCCTGAAATGTGAATAGATCTTTTTCAGATTTCACAATAAAAAATAAAAATAACAAGACGCACTATCACAGTGCCGAAGCTGCGATGATTCGTGCAATGCCAATGATGTTTTAAAACTTGGTGACAAAAAAACTTGCTGGTGACAAACTCGTTGGTGCCAAACTCATTGGTGACAGACTGACCGACAGACCGACAAACCGACATTGCCACATATAAAAAGCCTCCCGCCCTCATCTAAAATAGGAGGCAAAATTGCCTGAGAATATAGACATTTTTTAAATTGCCTTATATACCTTTACAGTATGGGAAAACACAAGAAAAATAATCAAAAGAGGCCTACCAAAATAAACAAATTTCTTAATATGTTGCGTGAATAGAATTCTATTAGTCACTATCTGCATGTCATTCATTCATGATTTATTTATGGGTGTTTAGGCCCCAAAAAGTAGATCTTCTGTTTCTCAGGCCATTTTTTTGTAAAACAGCATGATATTATTATTTATTTATTTATTTATTTATTGGTGTTTAAGGTCGCATACTTATGCACAATGGCTAATCATGACTGTGACAGTTTTACGGGTGGAGGAAGCCGAGTACCCGGAGAGAATCACCGAGCAACGACAAGCAGCTGCAAGCTTTCCAACATCGTAACTCTGCACTGCAGCACAGGCAGGGTTAGATTGGTTGAAGACATGCACACCATCAACACGCAGTACACCTTAGTACACGGCATCATCGTGCCCCCATGTGGACAATCGGGGTTAAGTGCCTTGCCCAAGGACACAACACGGGAGTCTGAATCGATCGCTCAGACGGTCACCCATCCGAGGACTAACCCGGCTCGACGTTGCTTAACTTCGGTGATCTGACAAAAGTTAAAAAATTTATAGTAATTTATATATTTTTATACTTACCAATGACCCAGACATAGCTGGTGCTAACTCTTAAAAATATAGGGCCAAACACAAATTTTGTCCCCCAATCCCCAAAATTTGCATCTAAAACCAAAGAAAACATGTCCTGAATGGCCCTCCATACTTCACCTCTACTGCACATGCGCAGTGTCAAGGACGACCCAAAATTGGCGCCATTAATCATTCTTATAACCAGTGCCTGGTAAGCGCTATGTACTCAGCGGGGAGGTATGAGTTCCCAACTCCTGGGAGGGCCATCCCCGTCTGGGTCATTGGTAAGTATAAAAAATATATAAATTACTATAAATTTTTTAACATTTTTATACTGTACCAATGACCCAGACATAGCTGAATAGTAAAAAGGCTGGAGGGCCTAGGACATAGTGGAAATTCCAATAAGCTCAATTATATAAAATAGAGTCATCCCCTCGAGGGGAAAAGGAGTATTAGGCCTTACATGTATCTTTCTTATTTATGATAAATTAGAAAGACACAACACCTTCCATAATTGAGCATCATAACATCCATGAACTCTATTAATATCCAGTATAATCCTTATACTAATAATTTTTAAAGTAAGCCAATAAATAAAGTTAGTCAAGAGAATAGAGACTCTTTATACTCCTTAAAAGTGTCTGAGGATTGTATAATAACACCCGTTTGACACGTGATATAATCAAAAGCTATAATTTAAAAACTATGACCTGAATGAATTTTTAAAACATAAACTTATCACTTAAAAACCATCCCAGTAACAGCTCAGAATTACTAACTCCGGAGGAGGTATCCCCTTGTTTTCATAATAAAACAGGTGACCCAAGGGAACACCCTCCCCCCCCCCCCCTTCTCCTTGCCCTGGGTCAAATAGCCCAGAGCGAAGAGGGCAGCAGGACAGAGTCACTGCCGGAACAGAAAGCCTACCTAGCTATAGTAGCAACTGTTAAGTGAATGACATTTTGAGCAGTAGATAATAGACCTAACAATGGAGGCCTCCAGAAATGGACTCAATATTTCTGAGATAAAAATTCATAAATGTGGATGGCTGAGCCCAATGTGCAGCCTTCATAAAATCTATAATAGTGACAGTATTAATGTAAGCCCAAGATGCAGAAAGAGCTCTTACTTCATGAGCCGAAATCTCAAGCACAAACTGCTGAGTTAATGATAAACCATAAGCAGTACCGATAGTTAATTGAATCCATTAGCAATAGAATGGAGCGTAATGTCCTTCTATTAGGCATCAAAGACAGAAGAAGCTTACGTCCTTACTAATAAACTGATATCTGTTTATAAATACGTAAACTCTAACCGGACAGAGTAAAGGCCTATGCCCGTACGAAGACGGAAGGACCTTAATAACAATAGGTTCTGGATATTTATTAGGAGCCTGATTCTTAACCAAAAATCCAACATTAGTAGTAAAGGAAATAGTGTTTTCGATACTACGAAAGTGAGAATCGTCCACCGATAGTGCATGAAGCTCACTGACTCTTCAGTAGAAGAGAAGACTAAGAGAATTACTGTCTTAAAAGGTCAGAATTTGAAAACTACTGTTTCCAAAAGTTCAAATGACTACTTAGCTAAATAAGAACCGAAGCTAAATTCCGTATAGGAATTTAATCTAAGGATTCAAGGTCTATTTATCGAAAAGTTTCTAACTGACTTAGATAAAGAGACATAAGACTCAACTGTAAACTATCATAGAGTGCATAGGTATCAGATAACATAGACCTATAACCTTAATAGTAACAGGCTGCAGTTGATTTTGTCAAACAAGTATACTAGAAAGTTGCAATGTCTAGTATGGAGGGATAAAAAAATATCAACATAATGATCCCTACACCAACGACGGAAGAGCCTCCACTTTAGCCGCATAGTATAGCGAAGAAGAGGTTCTCCTACAGTAAGAAATCGCGTCCATATCTCGTCCTGAACAATGCTTGCCGTGCAAGAAGGACCACACAACGGAATACGTGAAGGTTGAGACCTTGCGGGTTGTGATGAAGTTGACACAATTTCCCCAGCGAAAGAAGATCCTCTCATGGAGGAAGTTTTCGCGGTAAGTCCCACAGTAGACACCTGAGTAAATTTACCCATGGTCTCTGTGAAGACAGAGATGCTATCAACAGAACTGTATTGTGGATGTTTATCTTAGCAATACTTGCTGAATCAACAGCGCTGAGGGTACGCATATCCTATCATTCCATCCTATTAGATCAATAGAGCGTTAACAACATAAGCTCAGTGATCCGGACATGGAAACACATACGTCTGCAATTGATTAGTGAGTTGTGTCGCAAATAAATTATCATTGGGCGCTCCCATTGATAGCAAATCTGATTGAATACTTGTTTGTTGAGAGTCCATTCTGACAGCAACAAGCGACCCTTACATGAAAGGGAGTCTGCTAATACAATCAGACGACCCGGAATATGACGGACCGAAGCAGAACTTGGTGTGCAAAAACAAACAGAAGGATTCTTTCCATTAAATTGAATAACAGAAACAAATGAGTGCCTCCCTGGTTCCAGAGATACGCAACTACTGTCGTATTATCGGACAGGATTTGGACATGCGTTTCTGAATAATGTTCATCCAATGACATAGTGCAAGCCAAAATAACATCATTTCCTGGAAGTTAAGTGCTTGCCTAGAAACTGCGGAACCCAAAGACCCTGACACTTCAAATCCGTTGGGATCAATACTGTATCCCAACCTGTTTGACTGGCATCCGCCATAATCATAAAACTCGGATCTGGCAACTGCAGTGGCACTCTCTGAGTCAACCACCGAATGTTTGCCCCAGTCTGAATCTCTTGTTACACTTGATAGACAAGAGAACGTGTATATCGAGCAATTGATAGATTGCTGAAAGGTTGCCGTCGAAGAGAAGCTTCTCCGAGACCGAAGCGACTCTGAGAGAGTTCTTCACCTTACTATCCACGTGCGTGGATGTAGCTAGGGCTGCGTCACGTCTAACCAACTCCAGGTTGCCACTGAAGGGCAGAGTTATACGTGGAAAAACTACTGCCCTTGAAAGAAATCACATTGAGAATCATATCCTGGAATTCTTTCTCTTGAAGACGTGATGATAACGCCTCAGAAAGGTGGTCTACGTATGATAAAGCGTCTAAGTTAAGTCTAATAGACATCATTGTCGTTTCCAACATCATGGTTGGAATTGACATAGACGGCGAAAAAGATAATTCCCAGTCTTCAGTCCCGCCGTCAAGACGCATAAGAACTCGCGGTATGCCCTGTTCTGCCAATATAAATTATTTCCTAGAATTGATGAAAGGCAGAATAGAGCATTGCGGACAAGAAACTAGATTATCATGCTTGGTAGCAAGCTTATATATAGCGTCGTTAAATAATTCGAATGTTCTAATGACATTATTGGACTCTGTCGGCAAGTCAGGGACAATGTCCCTGAACCGATCCAAAACTCCGTGTCCAATGACGCTATTAATCTCTTATCCAGCATCGCAGCAATGTAGTCCGACGGAACAACCTCTGGTAGATAATGCCGGAAGAAATGTATGGCAGCTTCTGTTGTTCCGAAAGGGAAAGCTCGAAATCGTCCGAATCCCTTTCGCCATCCTGTCGGACCCTATAAGTGTTCGGTCGTCCGTACCTGATGCAACAGCGGAGTGCACCGACCCAGCGCCGTCGGATTATTCGTGATCCGACCGAGAATCTGTTGTTTGCTGGGATGCTGCGATAAGCTGTGCTATTTTGGATAGCACGTCCGTCACTGAGGCCTGTGAAGAAGCGGTCTTACGATGCTTTGCCGCTGGAAGCTCCGTGTTCGTTACCCCGTGCATACTTCTATTATGCGAGCGAACGGAGTGTATAGGCCTCGTGTCCCTTGGCTACCGGATGGCGTGACCTGTTCGCCGTGGAATCACTGAATGAATAAGCTGACCGGATACTCGAGGTCACGTAGCCAATGTGCGGTCGTGTGTGCTGCTGTGAGGATGAGGAAGCATTATCGACAGTCTCTCGGACTGTCAATATAACGGAGCGTCCCGAGCGGCGGACATATGCTCCGAAGGCGAAATGACTGTACCACAACATCCGGTCCCATATGTTGTTGTACGAGAGAGAGACCCCTCTCGCTCGCATCCCGGATGGACCTGGACGAGCTAGGAACCGGACTAACAGGCTTCCTCCAATCTGTCCTCTAATCCGTCGTCACTGGGTGTGTACTAAAATCTATTATAGTGCTCGCATCACCCAAATCTCCTTCCTAGACCGCAACGGACGAACCCGACTGCCGAACCATTCGATGAATGGAAGCTACACTGGATGAGCTAGCGAATGTCAACTCCGTCGATCATACTAGGGACCTCTTAGGCGATTGACGTATTCCATGAGCACTTATTGCCGCTAGCTCTTCATTATCTATGACGACAGAGGCACACTTTTGAAAGACATCTCAGTAACTTTGCGAACAAGAAACCAGACATGCTTGTTAATGGCAAGCATATAATAATATATATATAGCGTCGTTCAATAATTCGAAAGTTTGTGTGACATTATTGGACTGTGTCGGAACTGAGGGACGATGTCCCTGAACCAAACCAAAAATTTCTGTGTCCACCGACGCTATCAGTTTCTTATCCGGCATCGCAGCATTCTGGTCCGACGAAAGAACCTCTAGAAGATAAGTCAGATGACATACACAGCAGCTGATGTTGTTCCGAAAGGGAGAGCTCGAAATCCTCCGAATCCCTTTCGGCATCCCGTTGGACCGGATGAAATTTTCGGACGTCCGTACCCGCTTCCGCGGAGCATCCCGACCCATCGTCGTCGGATAATACATGATGCGACAGAGATTCTGTCGATGCTGGGATGCTGCGATAAGCTGTGCTATTTGGGATAGCACGTCCGTCACCGAGGCCTGTGCAGTAGCGGTCTTACGATGCTTTGCCGCTGGAAGCTCCGTGTACATTGACTCCCGCATACTTTCTTATGCGAACGTCCGGAGTCTGCAGGCCTCGTGTCCCTGGCTACCGGATGGTGTGACCTGGTCGCCGATGATTCTCTGATTGGCGAAGCTGACTGGATATCCGAGGTCACGTAGCCAAGAGCGGTCGTGTGCGCTACCATGAGGATGAGGAAGCCTTATTGACAGTCTCTCCGGACTGACTATATATCGGAGCATCCCGAGCGGCGGACGTATGTTCCGAATGCGAAACATTTTGTACCACAACATCTGGGGCCAGATGTTGTTGTACTAGAGAGGGGCCTCTCTCGCTCGCAGTCTGGATGGACCTGGACGAGCTAGGAACCGGACTAAAAGGCTTCCTCCGTTCTCTCCTCTAATCCGCCGTCACTGGGTGTGCATTTGGTTGATTTATAGTGCTCGCATCACCCAAAACTCCTTCTAGACCGCAACGGACGAACCCGGCTGCCGAACCATTCGATGAATGGGCACTACACCGGGCGAGCTAGCGGACGTCAAAGGCCGTCGAACCTACTAGGGTCCTCTTAGGCAATTGACGTATTTACATGAGCACTTTTCCGCTAGCTCTTCATTAATTGTGACGACGGAGGCACACTTTTGGAAGACATCACGGATACATCACCCTGTTCTTGATCGTATGAAATAGAGATTGATAAAGTAGAGTGACCCTGCGGGGAAAGGACCGGAATGGCCATTTCCCCACTAACATACCGTGACACACGCTTCCCATGTTGTCATCGAAATTAACACATACAGAACAGGAATTAGTGCGAGCACACTGACTACATTATACAATGATTATGAAAGTCAGAGGAAGATTTCCTCTTATTACAATTGAACAATATCCTTTCATTGTGAAAAGAAAACAAAGTCCTAGTACTCGCACCAACCCCTGACAATCAAAATACATAATAACATGATCCATTAACATAGAAAAAATAACTGAAATCAAAAAATTTTGAAAAAATATTTTTTCAGAACAGCCCAAGTTTCTGAAAAGTAACGTTGAGCCCCAATGGATCCCAAGCCTAAGTGTGGACAAAAATTCTAAAAATATTTTAAAAAATTTATGCAACACTTACGAACAATAATAATGTATCTAGTTATGATTAAATTAACAACAAGATATTATTTCCAGAAATCCCCCCCCTCACACAGAGGGCTGTTGTAAATGTAAACAATAAGTGTAAAAACACCAGAACAAGACTCCAGGCACCCTGGCCCGAAATCAGTTACCAATAATACACTATCTGATGCAAAACAGAGACTTCCAGGGAAGAAACTGCAGAACATCAGATGGTAGATGCAGAACACTACGCCTAACCACCCATAGGTGAAGACGTAAACATGGGGAAAAGAACAGAATTCATTCTGTTATCTAGCTAAAACTCCCAAGAAATTTTAGTAATAATATTACAGAAAATATGCCAAAAGCATGGGAGAATAGCAAGAGGGGACTTAAAGGAAAGGGAGAGAGGAAAACACTGAACAAGCAGTGTAACTTGATAACAAGAATGACCACAACAGGCTGTTGCCTCGAAAATAGGTAACTTAACATAATTTCATTAAAAAAATTTAAGTTACAGCCCTGATAATTTTCTGTCACTCATTTTTCCTCTCCTCCTTCTATATCCTCCTTAGAATCACTATTTCTCTAATATTTATGTGTCTGGCATCATTTAAACTGAGATTTACAAGCACAAAGATCAGTCAGATGTTAACCGATGAAGGGCCAAACAAAGAATGATTAATGGCGCCAATTTCGGGACGTCCTTGACACTGCGCATGCGCAGTAGAGGTGAAGTATGGAGGGCCATTCAGGACATGTTTTCTTTGGTTTTAGATGCAAATTTTGGGGATTGGGGGACAAAATTTGTGTTTGGCCCTATATTTTTAAGAGTTAGCACCAGCTATGTCTGGGTCATTGGTACAGTATAAAAATATGATAAATTTATAGTAATTTGTATATTTTTATACTTACCAATGGCCCAGGCATAGCTGGTGCTAACTCTAAAATATCTAGGGCCAAACACAAATTTTGCCCCCCAAAATTTGCATGCAAAACCGAAAATTAGAAGTCCTAACTGGTCCTCCATACATTTACCCACTGCACATGTGCAGACGTCAGGAAGTGACCGGAATTGGCGCCAACACCATTCTTTGTAAAAGAGAGCATTGTATAATAATTCAGCGGGGAGGTACGAGCGCCCACTCAAGGGAGGGCCCTTCCCGTCTGGGCCATTGTTAAGTATAAAAATATATGTAAATTTATCATATTTTTACACAGTATACCAATAACCCAGACATAGCTGAATCGTAAATAGGTGGAGGGCCTAAGACTTCTGAATAATTCCAATCCTGCAATCCATGATGAAGGAACTTAGAATAGTTAGGAATTACAAGTATGCCTCTCTATAAAGTGATAGAGGAGACATATTCTAAACAAGGATCCCAATTTAAGTAATTCCTTTTTGTAAGCATGAAGACAAGTTCCCAAATTTCCTAATATCTCCCACAAACATACGCCTTACAATAACATTTCAGCTGTATGCAGGATATAAATACGGATACAACAGCATCCTTCAAGGATACATACATTTTAACCCTTTACCTAACCTGAAAAGCAGACAACACTTGCAAAAATAATTCTTGAATAACTAATTTTTTTCATTTTTTGTCTCAAAAACATAGGTTATGACCCCTCGTTGGAATGAGCTCGATCCAACGAGGGGTCATAACCTATGTTTTTGAGACAAAAAATGAAAAAAATAATGAAAATTAATTGGCGATTTTTGAGAATAGTGCTGGCCGGTTTTGGCCGTTACGTTAGGTAAAGGGTTAAGCCAGATTATGGGTAAAAACACACCCACCCCCCTTTTTTGAAGAAATCTTCAGCACTCAGGTATTAATTCAAGATTAATAAATGGTGCTTAAAGTTACTTCAGAAGTTATGGCTATAGCGACGATCCTGGTAATTAATATTGCACACTAAACATACACTGCAGATGACGTACACAGATACGTCGAAAACCGGTGATATATAAAAATATAACATACACATATCCAATCAAGCCACACTGAACGATTCCTGAAGAGAAAACACACTTCCTACATAATCCATAGGCGGCCACTGTACAATAAATTCCAGTAACAACACTCTCCAACGTGTATAATCCGATATCTATGATCGAAAAAGCACGTGTAAGATGAGTACAAAACAAAATAGAAACTTGGATGTAGAGATGTACGTAGGTATGATTAACAGGCTCCTATACGGACCACCCCCAAAATAGATAATTATTTCAAGGTCCACCAAATACAATAAAGTGTTAGCCTAATAATAATAATGTGCGAGAGCATTTATTTTTAGCATGTAATCATCTGAATAACTCTTAACTGGTTATGCAGCCTGTGAGGTACTCAAGAGTAGCAATTTAATTGTCATGATTTATAAATAAACGCTTGTAAATAACAAATCAACAAAAATAACAGGGCATTAATTCAGCTAAAAAGCGGATGTGCCCATGAGGTCGCCATCGAACACGACATAAATGCATAGTATGCATGTACTAAATTATATGAGGCTTGCAGGAAGAAAAGTACGTCTTGCCCGGTAATTGCCTCTAACACATAAGGCAGTGTGTGTTTTGGGTATGAGTTAACCATTGAATATCTGCCTTAATATGGACCCTTTGTTTACTAGATCCGTTAAAACATATACTGGTCCTGAGCGAACGCGTTATCACACTCCAGTTCTGAGTAAGAATCCCACCTGCGGCAACCGCGTTGTGTCCTTGGGCAAGACACTTCATCTCCATTGCCCGTGTGGGGGCATGGTGGCGTTGTGTACTAAGGCATACTGCACGTCGATGATGCACTTGTCTTCAACCAATGCTAACCCTGCTTGTGTGGAGTTAGTATGTTGGGGAGCTGACAGTTGCTCACCGTTGCTTGGTGGTTCTCTCCGGGTGCCCCAGCTTCCTCCACCCGTAAAACTGTCACGGTCATGATTAGCCATTGTGCATAAATATGTGACCTTAAAACACCAATAAATAAATAATGTAAACAACGTCAGACTGAAAACCGGAAACGAGATCCCAGGCAACATGGCACGAAGTCAGTAACAGATTTTTGAACTATCCAATGTAAGGCAAGATCTTCAGCATAAGAAAAAACGATACATTGGAAGTATGATGCATGACTAAAAATGCCTAAACACCCTAGGGGTGAGGACGTAACCCTGGGGATATTCAGAATACACTTTCTGTGTAACACGTTAAACTCCCAAGAAATTTTCTAAAAAAAAAAAATTCAATAAAACAAGCCAAAAAGCTTGGGAGTTTAACTGGGGGGAATCAAGGGAGGGTAGGGAAGGAATACTTAACCAACAGTGGAAAAATCATTATCAACAATGATGACGTCAGGCCCATGTCCCGAAATTGGGGAACATGAACTAATTTTTATAAATATGATAAAATTACAGCCCTTAACGTTTCAAACCACCGTTTCTTCCTTCCTTCATCCAGTTGTGTCCTTGGATCCACCAAATTAACCATTGATTTGTGTCTGGCATCATTATTAATTGAGATTTAAAAAGTACAAAAGTAAGTTTGTTGTTATCTGACAAGAGCCAAACAAAGAATGGTGTTGGCACCAATTCCGGTCACTTCCTCACGTATGCACATGCGCAGAGGGTAAATGTATGTAGGACCAGTTAGGACTTCTAATTTTCGGTTTTGCACGCAAATTTTGGGGAGGCAAAATTTGTCTTTGGCCCCAGATATTTTAGAGTTAGCACCAGCTATGTCTGGGCCATTGGTATATTGTATAAAAATAACGGTTACCACACCGCCACCACGCCCCTTAAAACAGCATGGATGGATGGATGGATGGATGGATGGATGGTTGGATTGGATAGATGGATGGATGGATGGACGGACGCACGGACGGACGGACGGACGGACGGATGGACGGACAGATGGACGGACGGACGGATGGAGGGAGGGAGGGAGGGAGGGAGGGAGACAGACAGACAGACAGACAGACAGACAGACAGACAGACAGACAGACAGACAGATAAGATAAGATAAGATAGGGTGGGTGGGTGGGTGGGTGGGTGGGTGGGTGGGTGGGTGGGTGGGTGGATGGATGGATGGATGGATGGATGGATGGATGGATGGATGGATGGATGGATGGATGGATGGATGGATGGATGGATGGATGGATGGATGGATGGATGGATGGATGGATGGATGGATGGATAGATAGATAGATAGATAGATAGATAGATAGATAGATAGATAGATAGATAGATAGATAGATAGATAGATAGATAGATATTCTTTATTTCAGTATACATAAAAAATCGATTACAAATATATTTTTTAAAACTGTTGGTATGCTTACTGATGGAGGTGACATTGCCAGATTGGCTGTCTACCTGTCACCCCCCTTAGAATTGCAAACAGACAGTGATCAAAATTGTTACAGAAGTTTTACATGTAGCTGATCATGTACAATATATAAAGGAGGAATGGAACGCGAGTAATTTCATGGCATGGGGCCATACTAATGTCCCAGACAAGCACTGTCCCACACCTGTTCCAACTGGTGACAGATGAAAATACTACCTCCTGACCTTAAGGGCAATGCTGTGAGATCTGAAAAAGAAATGCACCCAATTGGGTTTAGTAGTAAAAGGCTTTCTGCAGGGAGAACTATTTAGTAAAGCATTCCCATACAAAAAGGGTCATTTTACTCCCCTCCCCAACCTGACTTTTTGAGGAGAGGAAAAGTTCATATTTGGTCAAAATATGACCACTACCAATTTTTGACAAATAGAAAAGCCTGTATGTCTACTCTTGTAAATATATAAATACAGTGGAACCCTCTTAACTGAATAGCCACTTTGCCAGTGAAAATTATTCGATTAATAGGAGTATTCCATTAACACGGATCAGGTCATTTTTCTGTATTTTAGAGATAAACTTTGCATTTGTTCTATTATGTCTTGTTTGACAAAGCTCAATGACCTCTGTCAAACAAGATAAAATAAATTACATGCCTGTATTTGATTTACAGAGGCCAAATAGGTCTATAAACAAGGGACTTCGGTGATTGTCAGATTCATTTCTCGCAAATATTGTAAGATTATTTATTCAATTAACAGGAGTATACTCTATAACCCATATTCAATTAACAGGCCAAATTTGTACTGAAGGTATGGGATATGGTTTTATGTTTGGACATTATATTCAATTAACAGGGATATACAATTAAGATATATCCAATTAAGTGGGCCCCACTGTATGAGGTTTGTTTTTTTACTATGGAATAGGTACTGGTTGCACTCACTATTCACACTAGTAGAACATGCTCTCAAATTCTAATTTATTTAAGCACTGAAAATTGATTCTCAAAGCAGTTCACGAGAATCAACACCAATTCACAAAAATCACAAAAAATTTTAAAGCCTGATGTTTCTCAGAACATTGAATACCATGGTCCCATTTTAGTAGCCGTGGTTGGGCATCTAGATCACAACATAATGCAAGTCACTCTGGTTAGATCTGACTGCATATCTCTGTACAACTGGATTGCTGGAGCCCTCGCTGCTCGCAGTTAGAAAAGTATCCTGGCTTCTGCCATCCTGAGGGGGACAACTGTTGCTTTACATAGAGAATATGCAACAAAAAACTTTTTCTTGGTAGTTTTCAGTTTCCCTGTGTTTCGTAATCACAGACTGCATTCTAAAGATTATATTTTGATGACTGGAAAACAAGTATGGTGAGATAATACCGGTTAGCACAATTTTCATGAGAGTACTTTGAACATTTAGAACATATTTTATTTTTATTACTTTCCAAAGTGTGATTTACTGGGATTTCCAGGTTTGATTATAAACGATAACTTCATAAGTGAATTATGCAATCTACAATTGGGTCATGTATCCGTGCGTGCAAGCGAAGATGCTTTGCCGTGGGTGTAATGGAGACTTCATTGTTTTCTGTTTTTTTAACCCTTTACCTAACATAAAAAGCAGTCGACACTTGCAAAAAAATTCTTGAACAACTATTATTTTCATTTTTTGTCTCAAAAACATATGTTATGATCCCTCACTGGAATGAGCTTGATGAGCTCATTCCAATGAGGGGTCATAACCTATGTTTTAGAGGCAAAAAATGAAAAAATAATGAAAATTAATTTGCAATTTTTGAGAATAGCGCTGGCCGGTTTTGGCCATTATGTTAGGTAAAAGGGTTAAATAATATAATTATCGTTAATAATGAAAAGTAATAAACAGAGTAATCGCTTGACTGGTTTGGTTACGTGAAATAATTCATTTGAGGCGAGGGACTATATTGCAAAACACTCGTGCGCATTTGCGCACTCGTGTTTGTACAACGAGCCCTCACCTCTCATGAATTATTTCATGTAACCAGTCCAGTCAAGCGATTACTCTCTATATAATTCATGAAAAAACAAGTGTTGATATTGAAACGTTGATGCAATGTTACCCGTTTTCATGCTAGGCTCTTACTTGATGTTGATGATAAGTAAACATGACATGAAAGCTGTTATGATGTGACTGTAGTCACAGCATAGTAGCTTTTATGTCATCAAACATCCACAATAGGAAGAGTTACTGCATTGATTGACCTGATGCCATTTTGAGAGAGCAGATTGCATTACGTTATCTTTCACAGATGGATATACAGACACCTCCCCCCCCTCCCCTACGTGCATCGAGAGCAGCTATCAAGGGTAAGATCAGACCAATCAATGGGATTAGACCAATCAGGATTCTTCCTGCCGATCATTGCGGCAAATTAATAAGCTCGTTGCTGCTTGTATGGGATTGTGAATCAAACATAAATAAAAACAATTTTGATCCATGGTGTTCCATGTAACCATTGACACAAACTGATGTTCAAACACTTCTACCAATGGCTTAAAATCGTCCGTTGTCACATGCAATTGACGAACATTGGTTAATCACTACTTTTAAATATTATTTTTTCAAAACATTTCAACAAAACCATATCATTTGAACCCTCATTGGAATGTGCTCAATAAGCTCATTTCAATGAGGGGGTCATATGATACAGTTTTATTGAAAGTTTTTGAAAAATAATCTTTTTTTTTTCAACAGCTCAATTTGTAAAGTATGTGGGTGGTTGCGTATGATTCATTAGGTAAAGGGTTAATAAATCTTGTGATCTATCAAAGGAATACTCCAACAATCACTGAATTCTAACTAATTTATAGACCTCTTTGCCCAATAAATATTTAATCTATTATATCTTGTTTGACAGAGCTCTATAGGAAAATGAACAAATGACTGTTAATTGAATTCTTCTGTTAACCCTTTACCCAACGAAATGCCCGCATCCGTCCACGCAATATGCAAATTCAGCAGCTGAAAAAATATTATTTTTCGAAAAATTTCAACAAAACCATATCATGTGACCCCTAGTTGGAATGAGCTCGACGAGCTCGTTCCAACGAGGGGTCACATGATATGGTTTTGTTGAAATTTTTTGAAAATTTTTTTTAAATTATATTTAAAATAATTAATTTTGATAACGTCTGCGTTGGGTAAAGGGTTAATTGAATATTTTTGCCAGCAAAGTGACTATTCAATACTTAACATGGTTTTGTTGTACTACCTTCTGAAAGCTGAAGTCTTCTTCAGTGAGATCCTGTGGCTGTTTCTGCAATACAGTTATTTTATCAGCAAGTTCATTATTATTCACCAACTCCTTCATCAACCTTTGGCAACCAATATTATTTTCAAGTGTATATACCTGTAAATTTAACATTAGTTGTTTTAGTGATAAAGTAAAAAGGCAGCTGGAAACTCAAAGCCTAAGTTTTCTGGGGGTGCATTCGGTCTCCAACCATCGGTAACCAACAGAATTTCTTGAATGTACCAATGGTAAATTCGGGACGCGGAACACACATTGGTTGGCGTTTGGTGAAAAATGGCAGAAGTTAATGATATGGATGCTTTGTTCATGACTTACTGGCACCGTCTGATCCTATCAACTGCAATGGTTCGTTATAGGATAAAAACAAACACTTTGGGCCTAAAAAAAATAAAAATCTGTTTCTCAGGCCCTCCCGCATGGTCCTTTTGGCTGCCGCATGCTCTCTTTTTATAGCCAATGTACACTTAAAAAAATTAAAAATTAAATGGTTTATGTCTAATATTTTACTCAAGTTACAAAAATTGATAAATTTGTCCCTTGTGTGCAAGAAGGCTTTGCAATGCTTTAGCATTGCAAAGCCTTCTTGCTCTCAAGGGATGAAATACACCACCACCCATGCTATTCCATAGATTATGAGGCCTAAAACTTGAACCAAGAACATGAACTTTGATGGCAAAGAAATATTTCAGAAATAAAAAATAAAATAAAAAAACGCTCGCCCGCATGCAATTTTACAAATAATGGCCTGAGAAACAGAAGATCTACTTTGTGTGGCCTTGTTGAAATTTTATGCAAAGTTTGCAAACATATTGAACATTCCGAATCGCAACAATGTTCCAAAAGCAGAAAATTATGTGCAAAACGTAATTCAGAAGTACACTTTGGATGATTTTCCATCCCATTTCAGACTGTTGAGAAACACTTTTGAAGTTCTAGATGGGAGATTATAATGATCTGAAGCGTATTTAACAAGAAATGGGATTCCTATATGCTCCAAACGAAGGCCTTTTGGGGTGTTTGTGGTACATAAGTGAATAAAATTACTTTTTATACACATAATTTCAAAGTATATATACGTGTGAGTAATAATTACCATCTTAGTTCGAATTATTTATGAGTCTGAAAAAACACATGTGGTGAGTGTCGCTATATAGATGGCAAGGTTATTCATATCCACGAATAAATCCAAGTCACTCAATAGCTGACACAATGGCCATGGATAGCCAAGTCCACCTTTTTAATATTTTTCAAGAAATCCATGCACACTGACGAACTTGTAAATTACTTTTACAAAACTATTCAGTTTGCGAAAAATAATTTATATTCGCCTCTTAACCAATCAGACTCATCTGACCAAACACATAATTCAACCTGACAAGGAAAAATGGCGCGTGTGGGAGTTTAATGAAACAATCTCCAAGGCTGTGCACACTGGCGGAGCAAGCGTTTCGAGTTGCCTGTTATTGTAAGTTGTAAAATTTTCCAGAGCACAGATTCGGTTTCATGAAGTCAGGTTCGGTCAGATTCGATGATTTAATGGAAACGTATAAATTATATTACTGAAAAAAGGTAAAGCTTATTGATATTCATCTTGTTGAATGTATATTTTAAAATCGACAAATAATCTTGTAAAAATATACTGTAAAAATACTAATATTTATCTGATAATTCGTAAAATTTAGTTCGGCCGAACCGTCCCAAGTTTTATGATTTTAGTACAAATCACCCTAGACGAAACATCCCATGACGAACTGGTTTTGGGAGGAACGAAACGTCCCATAACTCGTTCAGCAGGAGTGAATATTATTTATTTATTAGGGTTTAATGACACTTTAACAGCCAGGGTCATATCAAGTGGTTAGATTGGTTGAAGACATGCATACCATCGACGTGCAGTATGCCTTAGTACACAGCGTCATTGTACTCCCATCTGGGCAATCAGGGTAAGTGCCTTACCCAAGGACACAACACAGGAGCGCGATTCAGTCACTGAAATGGTCACCCACCCATCTACTAACCGGGCTCGACGTTGCTTAACTTCGGTGATCTGACGAGAATCGGTTACCACGATGCCACTGCGCCCCCAACAGGAGCGAATGAATGGCTTTGTGTGCCAAAGGCACGCAGGGAAGGTTTGGGGCAAGCCCCTTTCTACCCTTCTCTAACATTTTGGATTGAAGGTTTTCTGCAGATCAAAGCCGGAGAAGGCTCTGGCGTTCTTCTTGATGTTCTAGTTGAGGTGATATCCTCCCTCAGGCGAGGACCAGTGTGGGAGAGGGTCCTCTCGACAAAGGTGTTCCTCTCACCGAGGGTGTTTGGGAAGGGTCTTCAGACAAGTATAATTTGCCACTTGGTTTTGTTTCTGAGGCCTAAATTGGCAAGTATAGTCTGCCTCTGGTGGTCGACCACATCTTGGGTTGGAGTGAAGGATGATCAGACTCCATAACAGTTATCAAAATTCCATAGTGGTTATTATATTTGCATAACGGTTACTGGGGAAAAGAGAAAAGCAAAAAGAAAAGTTGAAAAAATAGGAGAAAAAGACAAAAGACAGAAAAAGTAAAAGAAGCATGTTTGTGTTATATGAATTTTTTCTAGGTCTGGTTGAGTCTTAAGGCAAGATAATCTGCTGCTTGGTTTGTCATTTTATGTTGGGGCTATCCTTGGCAAGTACAGTCTGCGTCAAGCTCTTCTGTTGATGGTTACTGTCAAATGGCGCTTCCCTGGGTAGTTTGTGATATGGTGTAAGTTGGAGGTCTTAGTTTAGGTTAGAACAGGACAATAGGGCAATCGGGATTGAGTGCCTTGCCCAAGGATACAATGCGGTTGATCCTGGCAGGTATTGAACTATGGACCATTTGGTGTGAAGTCCAATGCCATCACCACTGAGCCACCACATTCATGAAGACATTTTGACATTTAAAAAAACAGCTGCTGAATGACTAATTATCTCCTGGAGCAAAATTTTTCCCCCCCATGGTAAATTGGGTCATTTGATTCAAATTCTCTTCATTGATACTACTACCGTATTTACTGTATGTATTGGGACACTCTACGATTTGAGACACACATATTTTCAAAAAAACTATATTTTTTTATGCTCCAAAGTTTGGGACATTCAGGAGATTTGTTTCCAGTTGACCCGTCGCTAGTAGCAGACGACACTCATAAAAAAATTCTTGAGTAACTAAAAATTTTCATTTTTTGCTTCCAAAACATAGCTTATGATCCCTCATTGGAACGAGCGCAATGCGCGCGTTCCAATGAGGGATCACAAGCTATGTTTTGGAAGCAAAAAATGAAAATATAAAAGAAATTGGACGCCGATTTTCGTATATAGTATTGGACAACGAATCACACACAACTTTATTCAGCATCAAATCAAGACCAGGCTGTGTTCTTTCCCCATTTTCTAAGAATTGGGACACCTGTGAAAATAATTATTTTTAGCTGTTCCAATACAGTAAATACGGTACTTTGTATTTGAGGATAAAAAATTTAACCAATTACCGGGGATATATTCATTAAAATTCAGTTGGATAAATTCCCAACTGTATTATGGGAAATTACTCCACTGCAAATGTTGTTTTTCTGTCATCAGAACACCAAGAGTTTAATTTCAGACATAATTCCAACTATTTTTAGAACTGTTTTATGGATTAAAAAACAATTGAAAAAAAGAGGATATATGTGCTATTTTAGTGAACATCGGGAATTATCTCATTCCTGTGGCTCTGAACATATTATTTTTCACTCACGCTGCTATTTTAGTGAATATCAGGAATTATCTCATGAGTGTGGACCTCAGGGGTCAGCGGAGTGGGCAACTAGGGCGAATAAGTCACCTTGTCATTCCTCAAGTTGCCTTGGCTTACACTGGGGGCGAAATTCAAGTCGCTCTGCAAAACTTACTTGAGAGGCATGGCAGTTTTATGCATTTTCTTGTGTTTTATTTTATTTTTTTAAACGTTTCCACATTCATTAAGTAAACACGACTGCTGTTAAAATCTGTCATATGGTTCAAAAAATAGCCAAAACTAGCCTAATTTTATATTTGTCAAAAGAGTTGTAATGGTGTAGTCGTCCGCACAATTTGCCCCATCTGGTAGCAACCAGCTCAAAGTGGCTGTTTAAAACAAAGTACCAGCAAAAACAAGTAATCACTCCAGACACGCAGTGTGTCAATTAGAATTTATTAAAATTAACCACCGTTTCAAAAGAATAAAAAATGTGAAAGAGACAGTTCATACATAAAAAGACGAAATTGCTTACGGTTACAGTACATTTTGTTCCATTGAAAAATTTGTTCCATTGAAATTCACACTGCAATTTGCATTGAAAGTTTTTCTTTGAAAACTTGTGTTCCAAGGTGGGTTAAATGTAATAAGGTTATGATATGATATAAATGACACATATAAGGATGGATAAAAATGGCAGGCCTTCATTGCACCAATTGCACGTGTCAATGTGAGATGATCAGCAGAAATTGTCATTTTTCTGCACAGTGACAGAAAGGAAGGGAGACAACTGTAATATTTTGTCATTTACCTTAGAAATAAATTAACTCAAATTGTTAATAATGCTTAAATAACGAAGGTTATCGAAAACTTTTATAACTACGCTTTTCAATTCAATAAGGGCATTCAGAAACCATGAATGACCCAGCTTCTTATATGAACTTGAAATTTATTTTAAATTCGTTAAATACTTTTTTAAAAAAGAATATACCTTCTCTAAAAGAGAAGAACACTCTCACAATGGGTAATCCTAAATTCAAAATCCACTGCATTTAGGAAAATACAAAATCAACTGCATGGTAACCATAGTCATCACTGGTAGGGAAAGAGTTTGAGCATTCAGAAACCATGAAAGACACAGTTTATCTGTGGGGAGAGGGGCTTTGAATTTTTTTCTCCACAATTTGTCATGTTAGCTATTGTTGTGTCCTCTATGTACATATATTTTGACACGATGTCATATATGTTTTATGTTTTTCTCTGACTTCTCCCTATTGCCCACTGACTTCTCACTCCTGGCCCCTGAATTCTCCCTAAAGTCTCTGGAGGGAGAAGTCACTTCTCCCTAAAATCAGCTGCCAGGGTGGACCTGAACATTTTATTTTTCACAAGCGCTTGCGGGAGTGAAAATTAATACGTTCAGATCCACACGAATGAGATAATTCCCGATCTTCACTAAAATAGCGTAGATTTTATTTTTGTTAAATGCTACATGACATTCTATGGTGCAATATTCAGCCCAATTCAAGTGTAAACAGTTTCAAGACAATAACAAAGATCTCCTGATCGTTCCTTCCAGGCGACGTTATGCACCGAAGCATGATGTCATTTAGGAAGCTACTGAAAAAATTCATCGTGTGGACCTGAAAATATTATTTTTCACTCGAGCAAGCTCTTGCGAAAAATAAAACTTTCAGGTCCACACTCAGGAGATAATTCCAGATATTGACTAAAATAGAGTAGATTTCATTTTTTAAAAGGAGATGCATTTGCATAAACATAGCAGGGCATACTGAGGCGAGCAAAGGTAAACTGGACAATAAAAGTTCATGTCTTTTATTTTCAAAATATGAAAAGAAAATTACTCAATCGAGAAATAGTTGAAAGTTTCCCCACAGACAAATTAGCAAGTACTTTTCATTTTCATTTTAGGTAGTGCTCTTCAAATATTTTAAACATTCAACAATATAAGACTGTACAGTTAGAATTCATCATATCCACAAGTTATATGTTACTGTCCCTATATCCCGATAAATTCTGTATTTTGATTGGTCAGAATGCCTTGGACAAATAGCCATGACAATGGGTGCACCCAACATCCAAGGTATATGAGAGTGTGCAACATCCAGGGAATAAGCGCATGCGAAACATGGGGGTATATGGTTTAAATGAAGCTTTTCGCTTCCGCTCACCTCGTTACAAAAATTTAACCCAAAAACCTGAAAATAATCACAAACATATCAGATTTCCAACAGTTCTATCATATTTTGCCATTATAAATTAAATATTCAAATAATTAAGTGAAACAAATTGAAAAAAATAAAATAAGAGCAAATATTGGAACCTGGTCGATGATATGTAAACAAAATACTGTTTACTCGTTTCCTTAATGACCCAAGGGATGTAACTCTATCTCTTATCTTCTATGTTTGTAAAAACAAAACATTTATTCGCGAATTTCATCCAAATAATTTTGGAGAGTGAGAAACGCGTCCACAAATTTATTTCCACTATGTTTCTATTTTGTTTCAAACGGACAAAATGTTATCTCCGCCAACATATATGGTATATGGAGATTTAATACCTGGATGCCTCATTTAAACACCTCACCTGCGGCTTCGTGTTTAAAAACCGACATCCAGATATTAAATCTCCATATACCATAAATGTTGGTGGAGATAACTTATAAAATGGAAATAAATGAAATGGTACTTACATGATGGGCTCCCAGTCTGGCTGCAATTAAGGGCAGTAAACTACCATCACTAATGCAGAAACATATGCTGTCCGCTGTTATGTTCTGAATAAAATAAAACATGATAAATGAGACAGTTAATAACTTTAACCATTTCTTTATTTAAAATATTGTTAAGTGCAATGGTGATGTTTCTAATCATTAATGTGATATAGATGGAAATCTTGTTAGATGTCTAGACAAGTAATTATGAAAAATAAATTTACAAAAACAGTATTCTAACATGCAGAAATCAAACACCAGCTTTCAAATGCAGTGCTTAGATTTAGAGGCGATCTCACCTAAATACCAAAGATCATTTAAATCAAACATCGATGGATGGCTGGATGGACAGACGGACGTCCATCCGTCCATCGATGTTTGATTTAAATGCATTGACACAACCCATTTCTATATCCCCCGCAAACTTTGCTTTGGCGGGGGATAAAAACACATTATCAAAGTACAACTGCTGAACCTCCCCCACCCAGTAACTGCCCCCACACCAGTATAGGGCTGCACGGTATATCAATAAACCGATATATATACCGGTATTCAAACCAATATCGATTGAATACCGGTGTAAATAAAAAAATATCGGTTTATCGTCATTATTTTTTTACCCACAATTTAATTTTCAAGATGTATAGAGTTTTTTTAACTGTAGCCCCGAATGAATAATATTATCTCTTTATCCAAGGAATCGTCTGCTTGTGCCCTCGTAATATACAAATTCAGCAGTTGAAAAAACAATTTTAAAATTTGAGCTCGTTCCAATGAGGGGTCACATGATATAGTTTTGTTGAAATCTCGTTGAGCTCGTTCCAATGAGGGGTCACATGATATAGTTTTGTTGAAATCTCTGGGGAAAATCTGCTAAACTAATTTTGAAAATAAAAAATTTTGACATAGTTTGCATTGGGTAAAGGTTTTTCGAACCGCATCATCAAGGCATGCTAATTCGTTCCGACTGTGATGCCTCGAGTCTCGATTGTGGTACTTGTGTTCATATATCTGAATAGTTTCCGATATACCGGTATACCGCAGTATTTGTTTGAATACCGATACTGGCATTCAGTTTTGAATATCGTGCAGCCCTACACCAGTAACCCACTGGATCGATGAGCCAGTTTCCAGGCATTCTCACACTGGAGCAGTTACCTCTTATGCTCACAATGGCATGAGATGAATTTACAGAAATGTTCATTCTTTTTACTACCAATTCTGTAAGTCCACACTGAACTTGAATGTCAACTTCTGTGGGCTGGAAACCACCCAACAGTAGCGTAACTACCAATCCCTCAAAAATAACAATTATTGAACTTGGCACAAAGAATGTACTTAAAGCAAAACTGTTGATTGACAGGGTATATTATCCATTACCATAACCCATTTTAGGGTATGGAAATAGGAGTCCTAACTAGGACCCTCCGGTTGTTACCTTCTCCTCCCACTCCACACCAGGACTCTGCAGTCGTTACCACAGATGGTTGTGACCACAGAGTCATTGTTAGGACTGCAGAAATAGCACCCGTTGACCTACTGAGAGGTACGATTTTTCGCACCCTATGGATCTGAGAATCTAATGACTGAAATGACAGATTAGGAACTTAATTCTTTACATGTAGTTTTCATTAAACAATAAAAAAAACACTCTCAGATAAATGATAGTTTGACCCACATGTTTTCCATGCTTGAGTGACTATCATGGTCAGAGATCCTGTTAGAGCTTGGAGGTTTTTCTGTTTTTCTGGTTCAGTTTCACTTTATTGTGGCAAACTGGAAAACCAAACCACCAGACCCAGCAAAAACTGATCAAAAATGGTTTTACTGTGTTTGTGCAAAAACTGATCAAACCATCTTAATGGGAGGGAATGGGACTAGTGACCATGTAGATTCTCATCATATAATCTACTGGGTCAAGGGGCGAAAGTGTTGTGTTCTCAATGTCACATTTTCTCACTTACTGACTCGTCCACCAGATGAGTCAATAATGAAGAAAATGTGGACAAGTCAATAAGTGAGAAAATGTAACAATCAGATTATTATGATCCCCGATGAGTCTGGCGGTGGGGTGGGGAAATCTCACCCGAGGGGCAAGATATTTGAACCAGACCCGAGGCTTGCCAAGGGTATGGTTCAAATATCTTGCCCCGAGAGCGAGATCTCCCTATTCCCACCTTCAGACTCATCGAGGATGATTTTTCTCCCCCAGCACAAGAATTATGTCATTAGAGATAATTGGTGGTCACATGCTGCCATACCCAATTTATCAAGTCGTAGTCCTTTCGAAAAACGAACAATTTCATCGGAAAGAATGTACAAAAGTTAGGTATATACCATAGGTATATACTAAAAAATTGATTTGTAACACTGTACATTAAGGGGTTAAATCAATTTGCGCGTGTCAAACTCTAATGTAAAGGGCATTGTGAGATTATTGATCGATCGATAAATTTTTGCAGTGATATTATTAAATTTGCAGAGAAACATGGGGTTGAAACAAATCAACATTGTTGATTTGGAATGGCACGTGGATTACATGTGGGAAATCGTGAAGCCATTTTGTTTATTTACAATTGTGCAGACGATGATGAAATAGTTCCGGAGACCTAATAAAATATGCAAATGAGTATGTCACGTGGGGTGGGTGAGATACAAATATCCCACCCTGCTGTCTCACCCGGGACATGCGTATATTTCACATATAGTGGGGGGAGAAATAGATGAACTTATGTGGGTTTTTTTTTTGACTCAGTTGGCTTAGCAACTGATCTCCTAGAGCTCCTAAGAATGATCAAAAGGAAATTAAGGTGAACTCAGTGGCCTAACTTACAGGTAGGGTTTTCTGTGGTGAGTGGAGTCGTATAAACTACTGCGGATTGTTTTCCAAGTTATGGAGCATGAAAAGTTGTTTACTGTATGTTCTTACCATGTAGAAAAACTGAACCAAAACTAAGTTTTTTTCCAGAAACGAAAATGAATGTAAAAAATCAAACATGCCCAGCTCTAGATCCTGTATTTGAATGAGTAGCCAATTTAAAGTGTTTCCAGGACCTTATTGCTATATTTTCAAGAGATTTCAAGAAGGTACAGATAAGAATAAGTGCACCGCATAGCGGGACAATATACGCTCGTTTTGTATTTTTGAAGGGTTGGGGTAAGGATGGGGGTGTATTTTGTTGTGATTAAACAACATACCAAGTTTGGAACCAATCGGAAAACAAATAATAAAAGTTATCATCCAGAAACCAAATATTTGATGCATTCTGTGTCCAACAAGGTCCATAATTCAGGGGAACTTCGAAGTTCGAACTGACCCCATATTCGAACTTGACCTGTCTTTTGTTTTGATTAGGAGTCAATCGAAAAAAAAATAGTAAAGTTATCATCTGGAAACCAAATGTTGACGAACGGAAAGACCAATGGATGAACAAATGGATGGACAAATGGACAGACAGATTGACTGATTCCATAATTCGACGGTTTTTCAACAGGCGTATAAAAATCAGTTAGGCCATACTAAAGTTATAATCCGGAAAACACAAAATGCACAAATTCAAGAGGAATAACTCTGGACAGGAACATGCGATTTTGGCCGAATGTGAACTTGAGTTATGCTTTGTGGTCATAAACAAAATCTGAGAATTTGAAACAAATTAGTCAAGGCAAACTAAAGTTATCATCCGGAAACCACATAATTCACAAATTTGCAACCATTCAAGGGGAATAACTATGGAACGGTACATGCGATTATGGCCAAAGGTGAAGTGGAGCTGTGCTTTGTGGTCAAAAACAAAATCTGAGAATTTGAAAAAAATCGGTCAAGGCAAACTAAAGTTATCATCTGGAAACCACAAAATCCACAAATTTGCAATCATTCAAGGGGAATAACTCTGGAAAGGTACATGCGATTGTGGTCAAAAGTGAACTTGAGCTGTATTTTGTGGTCAAAAACAAAAAACTGAAAATTTGAAATAAATCGGTCAAGGCAAACTAAAGTTATCGTCCAGAAACGAAAAGTTGGGCTAAATTCCCATAAATAAAGGGCCATAACTGTACTGCGAATGGGCCGCTAGAAATGGAAATCGAACCCATCCTGTATTTTGTCATACTAAATCCACATGCCAAATTTAACTCAGCTCAAACCATTACAACTAAAGTTATCATCCGGAAACAAAATGTGTCTATGGACGGACAGACAGACAGATGGGTGGAGAGACCATTCACATAATATGTCCCGTTTTTCAAACGGGTGTACAAAATCAACATCTGAAAAATTTGGTGTCAATCCGTCAAGGCGTTCGGCTTTAAATGAACGGAAACCAATATTTTTATACTGTACCAATGACCCAAACTTAGCTTAGCTGGTGCAAAACTCCTTAATTCAGGGCCAAACACAAATTTTGCCCCCCCCCCCCCCCCAATCCCCAAAATTTGCATCAAAAACCGAAAAATACATGACCTATATGGTCCTCCATACATTTACTCCTCTGCGCATGCGCAGTGTCAAGGAGGTCCCGAAATTTGCGCCAATTATCATTCTTTGTTTGGCCCTCAAAACAGTTACACTTCACTGTTATTTGTGCTTCCAAATCACAGTTTTCATGATGCCAGACACATTTTGATGAGAGAAATTGTGGAAATAAAGAGGAAATATAAGGAGGAGAGGAAAAAATACAGCAGCATCTGGGACCAGATGTTGTAGTCCATAGCATTACGCAGTCGGAGCATTCGTCCGCCGCTCGGGAAGCTCTGGTATATAGGCAGTCCGGCGAGGCTACCTATAAGGCTTCCTCATCCTCACAGCAGCACACTCGACTGCACCTTGGCTACGTGACCAGTGATGTACAGTCAGCTTCGCCGACCAGGGATTCCACGGCGACCAGGTCTCGCCATCCAGTAGCCAGGGATACGAGGCCTTCTACATCCGGACGTTCGCATAAAAGATGTATGCAGGATGCAACATCCAGGGAGCTTCTGGCGGCTAAATCCAGTAAGACCACGGCTCCCCAGGCCTCCGTAACGGATGTGCTATCACAGATAGCAAAGATAATCGCAGCATCCCAGCAACCGGCAGAGCCTCTGTCGGAAATGAAGCATCAGACAAAGCTGGGTCGGTAGGTTCCGCCGCTGGATCGGGTGCGGACGACCAAGATTTCCATGAGGTCTGGCAGGATGGCGAAAGGGATTCCGATGAATTAGATATTTCCCTTTCGGAACAACATAAAATAGCCATAGAATTCATCCGGTATTACCTTCCAGAAGTTGTTCCGCCGGACCAGAATGCTGCGCAGCCAGATAGGAGGGTGATAGCGCCACTGGACACCGTTTTTTTTAATCGGTTTAGGGACATTGTCCCAGAATTTCCGTCACAATCCAAGAATGTCTCTCGGATTTTTGAATTATTGAATGACGCTATTGATAAACTTGCCAACAAGACGGGCAGGTTAGCCTTCCTACCGGCATCTGCTCTACAGCTGCCGTTTATTAATTAGTGTTGTACGGTTAACTGGTTTTATAAGTCGGTTTCGGTTTTGCTTGAAAACCGAAACTGAAACTGTGTAACTGGTAAATGAGTACGGTTTCGGTTTTTTAAAAAAATGTCGGGAAGAGATGTTTTCTTTATTCAGTTTGCACTAACAATGTCTGAAATGTCAAGCTTTGTCAGGAAATAACAGTGTCGTCAATGCACGCCACATTCTAGATGTAAAGGGATCACTGCAGCATGTCCAGATCACTCGAGAATGATGTATGACAAGTTGTCAATCACACATCGTTGACGTAAAAATGGGTTGTGTTTTCTGTGAGAATGACAAAACAGACAGCCAACACGCCTTCATTTCAGTGATTACAGGAAATACCTTGCGCAATTGGCTTCGTTTTTGAACAGGTTTGTCTGACATAGTCAATCAGTTTAATTAAAATTATTTATCTACAATCTGTTGGACAGTGAATAATATCATATCAGAAAAAGGTCTTGGCATTTCATTGTCGTATTCGAAAATAACATTTGTCACGGGTTTCCCCACCACGTGTTTCGTATGTAGTCTGTTGCCTCCCTTGATGTGCTTATCCAGGAAGAGGTTTTACTGCGGTTCAGTCTTGGGACGTTCCGACCTGAGACGATTTGTCCTGTAGGTTTCGGCCAACTAAAACACGAAACCACAAGTTCTTATTCTATTCAGTTCAATATATGAAGGCCAAAACGTCTTGAACCGAAACGTCCCGAGGCCGAAAAAGCTACGTTCCGTAATATCGCTGTCAACGTGCCACGGTTGCATTCCCACACAACTAACTTTAAGGGGGCCAACCAAAGGAACAAATCAGCGGAAGAAACAGAAAGTGGAATGGCAAGAGGCAAACGCAAAAAAGTTACAATATATAACAGTACACCAGTGAATTGTGAAATCAATTCCGTTGAGCTAAAACCATTGCGTGCGCGAGGTGTGTGTGTGTGTGGTGGGGGGGCTTGGGGGGATAGATAGATAGACAATAGGTATTGGGTAAAGTGGTTCGTTTTGAAGCCCACCCAGCTACAAACAATATGACTTTCCCATTCCAGGCTGACATGAAATGATTGCTGATTATTTTACTAGGGCGGGTGGTGGCACTAGTCACCACTGTGAGTGTGTGTGGTGGGGGGGGGGGGGGGAGTCCATACATCAGTTCATTGTCACGTATGTTAGGATGGGTGTCTAGGTGACCCACTTGGCAACACTTGTTATTATTTGCAATGCCTGGTAGGGTCACTTTGTTAGGCTGCCCAGGGCCCCACCCAGGAGTGAGCACTGAACAGAGCCCTGGAAAATTGTGAATTAGCTCTTTTCGCACCCATGTGTTAATATCAATTCATCATAGACTCTCTTATGTCTGAACTTAAAGACCAGAGGTGTGGGGGAGGGGGGGGGGGGGGGGGCATGTGCCTAGAATTGGTGAGTGGTGATATTCTACGAACACTGTTACATTTTATTTTCTTTTATATTATTTTGTTTTGATAATGCCTGCCATTTATACACAGCACAAATGCTAGTCACTGCCAATTAAATCATCATTGAAAATATGACAGTATGGGCATTATATCGACACTACATAGTTTCTGTTGGAAACTGCAGATGTCTTACTATAAAAAACCGAAAACCGACCTATGAACCGATTTTTTTTTTAAAAACCGAACCGAAACCGAACCGAAACAAGAAAAATAAAACCGCACAACACTATTATTAATCAAAGGAACAAGTTTGATACAGCAGGTCAGGGCATCCAGAGAGTTCCTCTGCGTTTAGACGACCAGGCTGAAGACCTTGATATATCCATGCCGGCGTCTATGTCACTTCCATCGCCAACGATGGAAACAACGATATTGTCTAACAGAGCTAGTTTAGATGCTCTTTCCTACGCAGATCACCTTACTAGAGCGTTGTCATTATGCTTTGAAGGACCAGAATTTCAAGACATACAAACGTCTTTAAGAGTTCTGTCCGGGGCCATAGCTTTTTCCACATATAACTCTGCCCTTTCAGTGGCAAATCTGGAGTTAGCTAGACGTGACGCGGCCCTAGCTACTTCCACACGCGTGGACAGTAAGGTGAAAAACTCTCTTAGAGTCGCTCCGGTCTCTGGAGAGTTTCTCTTCAGTGGCAATCTTTCTGATATATATGATAAATTAACAAAGAAAGCTTCAGACTCTCTGCTGTTTAAGTCTGCTTCCAAGAAATCGGAACCAGCAGACAGGAGTAGGCCAGGCACTTCCGCGATGAGTTCGTCCAGGGGAAGTTCCTATAGAGGTTCCTATGCATCCTCTAGGTCTTTCTCTAGAGACTGGCAGAGCAGCGACTCGAGTAGGGGCAGTCACACTGGCCGAAATAACCGGTCAGATGCCCCTAGGCCGACGGGGCGAGGTGCAGGTCATGGAGGACGTAGTTTCTCCTTCCACAATCCTCGCGGATCCAGGAGGTGATGGTTTAGACTTCTGTCGCGTTCCGGTGGGCAGAAGACTGTCGAGTTTCTCAAGCTATTGGGAAGCAATTACGGAGGACCCTTGGGTTCGAGGGGTTATTTTGGAAGGACTAAAACTGTCCTTCAAAGGCAAACCTCCGTTAACTCGAAGTCCAAGATGGACTCAGCTTCCGTCAAATTGTCAGAAAAGAACGGCACTTCTATTTAACGAAGAATGCGATAGAGGTCGTAGAAAACCAGGAATCCCCAGGTTTCTACAGTCATCTCTTTCTGGTTCCAAAGCCAGACGGCTCGTTCCGTCCAGTGATCGACTTAAGCTGGATAAATACGCTGATCGTGGCTCCAAAGTTTTATATGGAGACCATTCGATCGGTCAGAGCGAGCATTCGAGTGAACGACTATGCTGCGAGCATAGACCTCAAGGATGCGTACTTTCACGTCATGGTACATCCAGCATTCAGAAATTATCTTCGCTTCGCTGTCCTAGGTGTTGTTTATCAGTTCCGAGCGATGTGCTTTGGTCTGAATCTAGCGCTCTGGGCTTTCACTCCAGTAATGAACTCGGTAATGACTCATTTCCGAGCTCATTCGTCTGCGGTAACGTCGGCTTACCTGGACGATATTCTTCAGAGGTACGGCAACGAGTTAACGCTTCAGAACGATATGCAGAATCTGCTTCTATTGCTCCGATGTCTCGGTTTCATAGTAAACGAAGAGAAGTCGGATCTGGTGCTGTCCAAGTCATTTACCCACCTGGGGATGAGCTTCGAGATGCACAACAATCTTGTTCATCTGCCGTTAACCAGAGCGAAATTAATCAGTTGTTATGCTCGCTATTGTCTTCACTCAGACAAAGTTTCAGCGAGGGAATTCATGAGACTAATAGGTCTGTGCGGAGCTGCCACGGATTTCATTCCAATGGGGCGGCTATGCACTCGTCCTCTCCAGGTCTATCTGACTCAGAATTGGAGAGTGAAGATTCATTCGCTCGAGACGGACATCCTCTTGTCAAGCCAAGTAAAACAAGAGATTCAGACTTGGGCAGACATACAGTGGTTAACTCAGGGAATTCGACTGCAATTGCCAGATCCGAGTTTTCCGATTATGACGGATGCCAGTCAAACAGGCTGGGGCGCGACAGTGAGCCCATTGGATTTGAAGTGCCAGGGTCTTTGGGATCCGCAGTTTCTAAGCAAGCACATCAACATCAAAGAGATGATGTCGATTTGGCTTGCTCTACGTCATTGGATAGACGTTATTCAGAATGCACACGTGCAGATTATGTCCGACAATACGACAGTAGTTGAGTATATTCGGAACCAAGGTGGCACTCATTCCATTCTGTTGCTCAATCTAACGGAAAGAATTCTTCTGTTTGTACTAGAACATCAGATTCTTCTCTCCGTCCGTCATATTCCAGGTCGTCTGAACATCTTAGCAGACTCCCTTGCCGTCAGAATGGACTCTCAACAAGCAAGTATTCAATCAGATTTGCTACCAATGGGAACGGCCAATGATAGATTTATTTGGGACACATCTCAACAATCAGTTGCAGACGTATGTGTCACCTTGTCCGGATCCTCGAGCATTTGCAGTAGACGCTCTCTCGATCTCTTGGGACGGAATGATAGGATATGCGTATCTTCCAGCGCTGTTGATTCAGCAGATATTGCTCAAGATAAAACAATCGCAATGCAAGATTCTCTTGGTAGCATCTCTGTTTCCACAGAGACCGTGGATAAATCTACTCAGGTGTCTGTTGTGGGACATGCCGAGGAAGCTTCCTCAAAGGGAAGATCTTCTTTCGCAAGGGAAATCGTGCATCCTCCATCACAATCTGCAAGGTCTAAACCTTTACGTATTTCCATTGTGCGGTCCTTCTTGCACGGAAAACATTTTACAGGACGAGCAGTGGACGCGATTTCTAACTGTAGGAGGACCTCCTCTTCGCTAAACTATGCTGCTAAGTGGAGGGTCTTTTGTCAGTGGTGTGGAGATCATTCCATAGATATTTATGATCTTTCCATTCCAGACATTGCAAACTTTCTAGTATACTTGTTTGTTGAGTTCAATCTGCAGCCTATCACCATTAAGGGTTATAGCTCTATGCTATCCGATACCTATGCACATCATGATAGCTTGATGATTGGAACTAATGTCTCTTTGTCTAAGTTAGTTAGAAATTTTTCGATAAATTGACCTAGAACCCTTAGATTATTTCCGAAGTGGAATTTGGCCTGGGTTCTTCATAAGCTAAAAGAAGTGCCTTTTGAGCCTCTTGACACAGTGGACTTCAAATTCTTAACATATAAGACAGCTTTTCTCTTAGCTTTCTCTTCTGCTAGAAGAGTTGGTGAGCTTCATGCACTATCTGTGGAGGATTCTCACTACCGTAGTGTTGGTAATACTATTACCTTTACCACCAATGTTGGATTTTTGGCTAAGAATCAGGCTCCTAATAAGTATCCTGAACCTATTGTTATTAAGGCCCTTCCATCATCTGATGGGCATAGGCCTTTACTGTGTCCTGTTAGAGCAATACGTATTTACAAACGTAGATCTGAGTTCATCAGAAAGGGACGTAAGCATTTCTTTCTGTCTTTGATGCCTAATAGAAAGGATATTATGGTTCATTCTATTGCTAGATGGATTCAATTAACTATTCGTACTGCTTATGAAAAATTATCTTCTTCTCAGCAGTTGGCACTCAAGATCTCAGCTCATGAAGTAAGAGCTCTTTCTACTTCTTGGGCCTATGCTAATTGTATTGCTATTACTGATCTAATGAAGGCTGCATATTGGTCTCAACCTTCCACATTCACTAATTTTTATCTCAGAAATATTGAGTCCATTTCTGGAGACCTCCATTGTTTAGGTCCGTTATCAGTTGCTCAGAATATCGTCCACTAAAGAGTTGCAACTATATTTATGTAGGCTTTCTGTTCCGGCAGTGACTCTGTCCTGCTGCCCTCTTCTCTCTGGGGTATTTGACATAGGGCAAGGGGAAGGAGGGGGGGGGGGGGTGTTCCCTTCGGTCACCTGCTTTATAGTGAAAAGCAAGGAAATACCTCCCCTAGAGTCAGTATTTCTGAGTCGGTACCGGGATGGTTTTAAAGTGAAAAGCTAATGTTTACTCATCCATGTAATATTTTTAAAGTGTAGCTCGGTGTGAAGTATTTGTATATGTCATGTGTCAAACGAGCGTTAATATACAATCCTCGGACACTTTTAATGAATATAAAGAGTCTCATTTCTCTGGACTTCCTTTATTTATTGGCTTACCTTTAAAAATATTAGTATAAAGGGTTATACTGGATGTTAACAGAGATCATTGATTATTATAATGCTCAATTACTGATCGGTATTGTGTCTTTCTTCTTTATTATGAATAAGAAAGATACATGTAAAGCCTATCTCTTCTTTTCTCCTGGAGAGGATATTCTATTATAGATAATTGCGCTTATTGGATTTTCCTTAATGTCCTAGGCCCTCCAACCTATTTACTATTCAGCTAAGTCTGGGTCATTGGTACAGTATAAAAATGTTAAAAAATTTATAGTAATTTATATATTTTTTATACTTACCAATGACCCAGACGAGGATGGCCCTCCCAGGAGTTGGGAACTCATACCTCCCCACTGAGTACATAACGCTTACCAGGCACTGGTTGTAAGATTGATAATTGGCGCCAATTTCGGGACCTCCTTGAACACTGCGCATGCGCAGAGGAGTAAATGTATGGAGGACCATATAGGAAAGGTATTTTTCGATTTTTGATGCAAATTTTGGGGATGGGGGGGGGGGGGGGGGGAATTTGTGTTTGGCCCTGAATTAAGGAGTTTAGCACCAGCTAAACTAAGTCTGGGTCATTGGGAAGTATAAAAATGAAAGTGTCAATGACACTGTAGCTCAACTTGTCAAGACAAAGACATGTACATGTATAGTATGTGACACAGCAATGACAAACATCTAGGTAATGACCTGATAACAAAGGTACATATAAAGTATTGTAACGGTCTGTACATGAATACTGACCGTTGCCTGTAACAAATGTATAGGTAAAGTATTGTAAAGGTGGGTGACAGTCAGATGCTGAACTAGAAAAAATCTTTGAGTCCCAGAGTGGGTCTGACTGAACCCCAAAATATTTGTTCTCATAGCACAGTGATAACAAAGGCACCCCAAAACACACTCGTTCCTGTCCCAAGGTGAAAACAAAAGTACTCAAGAAGTTTTGTGAAGATCAGTTCATAAATACGAGCTGTATAGAACTTGTGACAAAAAACTGATTGGACCTAATTTCGGTACAAAATGGACACTGGCAGCCATCTTGAATTTTGGACCGTACCCAGAAACACTCATTCTCATCCCAAGGAGATAACAAAGGTACCCAAGAAGTTTTGTGAAGATCGGTTCATAAATACAGCCTCTACCCTGAGCCGTATTGACATGTGTGCTTACATTGTGTAAGTAGCACTGAATAAATCAAAGTTCATCTAATTTGCATAATTTCGGCACGAAAAAAAACCCCTTACAATATGTGATGTATTCCATGTTACTAAGCAATCATACAAAAATTTATTCAAATCAGAACTTTCATACAGAAGTTCTATACAAAAGACTGATTGCACTAATTTTGGTACAAAATGGCTGCTGGTGGCCATCTTGAATTTCGGACCACACCCAAAAACACTCGCTCTCATCCCACGGTGATAACAAAGGTACCCAAGAAGTTTCGTAAAGATTGGTTCATAAATATGGCCTCTAGTCTGAGCTGTATAGAAGATGTGTACAAAAAACTGATTAGACGTAATTTCGGTACAAAATGGCCACTGGCAGCCATCTTGAATTTTAGACCGCACCCAGAAACACTCGTTCTCGTCCCAAGGTGATAACAAAGGTACCCAAGACATTTCGTGAAGATCAGTTCATAAATACAGACTCTAGTCTGAGCCGTATTGACATGTGTACTTACTGTGTGTAAGTCGCACTGAAAAAATCAAAGTTCATCTAATTTGCATAATTTCTGCATGAGAAAAAAACCCGTATTATATGTGATGCATCCCATGGTACTAAACATTCACACAAAATAATTATTCAAATCAGGGCTTTCATATGGAAGTTCTGTGCAAAAATCTGATTGCACCTAATTTTGTACAAAATGGCTGCCATCGGCCATCTTGAATTTCGGACCGGACCCAAAAACACTCGTTCTCGTCCCACGGTGATACCAAAGGTACCCAAGAAGTTTCATAAAGATCAGTTCATAAATACGGCCTCTAGCCCGAGCCGTATTGGCATTTGCACTTACAGTGCTGAAAGTAACCCCAAAAAACATCAAAATTAGTCTAATTTGCACAATTTACGTACGAGAAAAAAACCCGTATTATATGTGATGTATCCCATGGTACTAAACATTCATACAAAAAATTATTCAAATCAGAGCTTTCATATGGAAGTTCTGTACAAAAAACAGATTTCTGCATCGTCGGTACAAAATGGCGGCTGGCAGCCATCTTGAATTTCGGACCGCACCCAAAAACACTCGTTCTCGTCCCATGGTCATAACAAAGGTACCCAAGAAGTTTCGTAAAGATCGGTTCATAAATACGGCCTCTAGCCCGAGCCATAGCAGCTTGGCACTTACAGCTCTGAAAGTAACACTAAATAATCAAAGTCAGTCTAATTTGCATAATTTACGCACGAGAAAAAAACCCGTATTATATGTGATGTATCCCATGGTACTAAACATTTATACAAAACTTTATTCAAATCAGAACTTTCATACAGAAGTTCTGTACAAAAAACTGATTTTTGCATCATTGGTACAAAATGGCCACTGGCAGCCATCTTGAATTTCGGACCACACCTAAAAACACTTGTTCCCGTCCCAGGGTCATAACAAAGGTACACAAGAAGTTTCGTAAAGATCGGTTCATAAATACGACCTCTAGCCCGAGCCATAGCCAATTGTTGACGTACGGACAGACGGACAGACGGACAGACGGCCAGACGGACGGACGGACGGACAGACGGACGACGGACGACGGGCCATGACAATAGCTCAAATTTGACTTCGTCAAAGTTGAGCTAAATATATAAATTACTATAAATTTTTTAACTTTTTTTTCCTTAATTGTGTTTTCAAAGGGCCATAATTCTGCAGCGGATGGACTGAGAAACACCAATATCGAACTTGACCTGTATTTTATTGCTACAAACAACATCTGAAAGTTTGATGTCAATCTGTCAAGGCGTTCGACTTTAAATGAAGGGAAACCAATTTTTTTTGAAAGATTGTGTTTTCAAAGAGCCATAACTCTGCAGTGGATGGACTGAGAAACACCAATATCAAACTTGACCTGTATTTCATTTCAACATCTGAAAAATTTGGTGCCAATCCGTCAAGGCGTTCAGCTTTAAATGAACGGAAACCAATTTTTTTAGAAAAATTTGTGTTTTCAAAGGGCCATATCTCTGCAGCAGATGGACTGAGAAACACCAACATCGAACTTGACCTGTATTGTAATGCTAAAAACAACTTCTGAAAGTTTGATGTCGATCCGTCAAGGCGTTCGACTTTAAATGAATGGAAACCAAATTGTTTACGGACAGAGACGGACAGACAGACAGACTGATAACATAATACGACCGTTTTTTAAACGGGCGTATAAAAATGAATTTTCTGGGTTTTTCAGTTTCAAAGTAGGTTCCAATATTCATGGACTTTCCAGGTCCTTGCCAAGAGATTTCTAACTTCTATAATTTTCAAGGAGCTGTGGAAACCAATGGAATATCGAGCACCAAATTGAAGGACTTTCAATGAATTCACAGATGTATATGGAACCCTGTATTACACAAGCACCTGCATTCAAATTTGAATGTATAACATATCCACCTTTCTCAGCTCTTCTATAAAAATCTTATTCCGATATGAATCATTCATCATTCCAAGTCTTGAGCGACTACAAGTTGTATGAATTCCACAAGTGCATACAGGTCTTAGTAAATCTTCTTCTTTTCCATTCAGATGTGACCTTCAAAAAATGAAGGTGAGATTTGTAAATCATACACATAGCTGAAATACCTAAACTATTTATATAACAAAACTGTCTGTGCAACTTATTTATGAATAGAACAAAATACAGTATTGCCTATCCAACTCAATATTTTAAATTGAAAAATTGTGAATAACTTTCTAAAATTTCTAACACTTTACCGTACCTTTTGTACAATGTTTGACAAAATGTATAAAAAATGATCAGGTGATTTCATATAGGTTAGAGAATAAATTCACAACTAATGATCTCAAAACATTGCTTATGACACCTCACTGGGATGAGCTCGATGAGGTCATTGCAATAAGGGTCTTTGTTTTTGGCAGCAAAAATTAAAATTTTGCAATTCAAGAGGGTTTTTTTTTTTGCAATTGTTGTCTTCTAGTGTTGTTGAGTAAAGGGTGGAACTGAACACAAGGAATTTACAGTTTCTTTTGACAATATGACTATTATAGTGGAGCCCACTTAATTGGATATCTCTTAATTGTATGTCCCTGTTAATTGAATATAATTTCCCAACACAAAACCATTTACCATGCCTACAGTACAAATTTGACCTGTTAATTGAATATAGGTTATAGAGTAATCTCCTGTTAATTGAATAAAAAATCTTGTGTAACAAGTTGAGAAATTACCTGGACTCTTCCCAGTTTTCCTTTGGTTATAGACCAATTTGGCCTCAATATATCCAATACTGGCATTTAATCTATTATATCTTGTTTGACAGAGCTCATGGAGCTCTATCAAACAAAATATAATGGAATAAATGCTAAGTTTATTTCTAGAATACAGAAAAGTGACACAATCCCAGTTAATTGAATACTGCGTTAATTGAATAATTTTCATTGGAAAAGTGGCTCTTCAATTAATAGGGTTCCACTATTATCAATAGACTAATAGGCAAAGAGATAAAAAAAAACAGATAAATAAACAAATATCTGTAATTTAGTATAGATTTCACCAAAAGTGGGGATGGTGTCTGTGTATGAAAACATTAATACAGCAAAACAGTGTGTGTATTTAATGTTACTTGATAAAATACAGATATTGAGAAATGTGCAAGGTACACTTCACATAGAATCTGGCCTGATGAATGTCATGTAAGAACACATATGACTGGTCGTTAAGCATCCGAGTAATGTTATGAGTGAAATGCTTTGACACAAACCAGCATCAAGTACAAATGTGAACAGACTGCAACAAGAGATATTTTTCTTTAAAAAGAAGATCAACCTCATTCACTTAATACAAGTTGAATCATTGTGTAAATACATAACACAACCCGGGTAAAGTACAGGGGATGGGATTCAACAACTCTTTGGGGAGTTTTTCCTGCATGTCAAACATGTCTTCAGCACTCGTGAAATACAGGAAGGAAGAACTCCAACTCAGGTTGTTGATTCCAATCCCGAGTACTTGAACCTCGCCTTGTTCTGTCTTAATGTCTGCAGATAGAAGAAAAATGCTTACTCTGTTGCATCAACATCAAACCACAGACTGTATTCATCATGATATGATCTGACCTTGACATTTTGACCTTTCTGTACAGGCACTGAAGATGGTGGATAGTATATTGATTGCATCCAATGGTCTCTCCACTAAAATTACAAAATGAAAATCGACAAAACTTTTACGTTTAATAATAAAATTACACAAAGTGACAAACTTCTGTTCAATAAGGTCCAGATAAAGGGACCAAAGTCATAAATGAAGAAATTGCTCTATTAAAAGCTTTCGGCCAAAGGCCTTCATCAGTTTTGCTAGCTTCAGAAACTGAAGCTAGCAAAACTGATGAAGGCCTTTGGCCGAAAGCTTTTAATAGAGCAATTTCTTCATTGACAAACTTCTGTTCGTCTGTTCAAATTTACCAGCACAACTTTTAGGTACTGGGAACGTTCATCTAATGAAACTTAGATACATGATTAAAAACCAAAGGTTTCTCATCCTAGAAAGCTCCATTCAGGTTCACTGCTTTTAGGGGAAGCTAAATACAAGGCAAAAATCTGAGTGTTACTGCTTGTGACTTGACCTTGATGATTTGACAATGGGTCAAGCTCATGGCACAAAAAATGTTAGGTTATGGGTAACAATTGTGTGAAGGATAAGGATGAACAAGATCTGTAACACAGATTCATTTACATGCACCAGACAAGCATGTATAATAATATCAAAGTTTTGCGGTCTGTAACCTTGATCTTGATGATAGGACCTTGGATCAAAACCGTGACACACCTTTGAGTAATGAGCAATAATTGTACCAAGTATGAATAAGATATGTCAATCATACCAAGTTATATGCACCGGACAAGTGCTATATATAGAAGATCTCAAACGAGTGATGTTTGGATATAAGATTTTTTGAAACGAGTTTGATGAATTTGATTCACAATGAGCCTTTAGGTGAGTTGTGAATCGAATTCATCAAACAAGTTTCAAAAAATCTTATATCCAAACATCACGAGTTAAAGATTCTGTATATCACATGAGTTTTCGAATGTTTTTTACACTTTTTATTTAATTCATTGTCGCTAAATTCTCCCAAAACAACCGACAATCAGTCCGTTGGCTCAGACGCTTCACCCCATGACATCATGAATGCACTTTACTTGAACCTGTTGTCGTAATTGACATCATGTGAACGTCATGTCAAGAATACAATGCTGCTGCTATGGGGCCACGCAGCGATTAGACACTACTTGATAATCAGGAAATAAGACATGGGTTGTTACGTCGAAATTAACGACGTATCATGTGATATAACAAATTTGATGTTTTGCTGCCTGTAACCTTGACCTTGATAAGACCTTGGATCAAAGTCGTGACACATCTTTGAGTCATGAGTGATAATGTAGCAAGTATGAATAAGATCTGTCAATCATTCCAAGTTATATGGACCTGACAAAAGTGACAGGGAAATGTCAAAGTTTTTCTGTCATCTTAACATACGTCCTGTGACCTTGACCTGAGAGGTACATAACAAATTAAAATTTGCAACACACTCTCATTAATAATACATATTGTTATAAAGTTTTGTCAAAAAAATATTCAGTTATAAAGAAGTTATGGCTCGGACAAACAAAATGTTGATGACAGATGGACAACGGATGGATGGGCAGACAGTTGGCGGACAAATCATTACCATTTTTCAGGTGGGGCTAAAAAGTTCAAATTCCAAACAAATCTTTTATGTAGTAATTACATCAATTTGTATGACAAACTTGAGGCTACAAACATGGTAATACTAATACATTTACATACTCCTAAATAAAGTAGACATTTGACTCAAGAAAAAAGACAAAAAACGAGAAAGTAAATGCAGTTTTTCAAGCTTGATAGATTAAAGAGATAAACTAATGTTATTGGGGTTTAACAACATTTTAAACACCCAGGATCACGTTGTGTCAGACAGTTTTACGGCTGGAGGAAGCTGAAGTACCTGGAGAGCTTCACCAAGCAGCGGCA
Source organism: Pictodentalium vernedei (assembly GCA_031216915.1). Classification (NCBI taxonomy): domain Eukaryota; kingdom Metazoa; phylum Mollusca; class Scaphopoda; order Dentaliida; family Dentaliidae; genus Pictodentalium; species Pictodentalium vernedei. The sequence continues at coordinate 645,730,326 of CM062295.1, read as the reverse complement.
AGCAAGTCAGATGCCCCAACATATTACTTCTGCACAAGCAAGGTTAGTACTGATTGAAGACAAGTGCACCATAGATGTGCAGTATGCCTTAGTACACAAAGCCATCGTGCCCCACTTGAACAATCAGGATTTAGTGCCTCGCCCAAGGTCACAATGCAATTACCCGTGGTGGGGGGTCAAACCATGGACCTTTCGGTTTGAAGTCCAATGGTGTACCCAATGAGCCACTGCACTTCCAAAAATATGCTCATTGAGCTTGTTCCAAACTGTTTATAAGATATCTTGTGAATGGAAATACGGAAGAATGTTTTCATCGGTGTACAGTTATATTTTTGGTTGCTATTGTACCTATAAAATCAATTAAATTCACACAGAATGAAAATAAAAAAAATAGCCATTCAAAGTTTTAAAAAACTGAGGTCGCACCTGCAATGGATGGTAAAAGTGAAACAAATTCCAAGTCCATAAAAAAATGATAACTCTAACAAAAATACTCAAAATAACACCTCCACTGAACATGGGGCTAGATATCAATAACATACACTAGCAAACCAAATATGATGTCATTCCACCATTTGTTTGAAAAGTTAAGGAGTTTAAAATTGACACTCCAACTGACCATCCAACCCACATTGCTCCATACAGAGCTGCTTGTCGCAGCTAAAAAAAAATCGCGACATTGATGCCGTAGCTGCGACGGGTGGTGCAATCTCACAAAATTCTAAGTTCATCAAGGGCCATAACTCCAAGAAAAATATTTGGAACAACACATGCATTGAACAGTGGCTAGACATCAATAAGATACACTTACATGCCAAATATAAAGTCATTCCATCAAGTATTTCAAAAGTTATTGAGTTTTGAAACTCATTGGTCACAGACAAACTCGTTGGTCACAGACAGACCGACAGACTGACAGACAGATCGACATTGCCACTTATAGAGCTGCTAGTCGCAGCTAAAGACAATTAATTACAAAACAATGCTTATGACCATTATGGATATGAATGCTGAATCACTATGGGATGCCCAACAGTTCGAAAGAATCTTTAACTGGTGGAATGCTAAATTATTTTTGATCCTTAAAATTTCTTTGTGCATGTTTGCCTTATTACGATTTATGAGAAAGTGCCAGTAGGCACTCTCCCATAAATTGTAACAAGGCAAATCCTAACAGATAAAATAATATCACTTCAAAGATAATATGAAGCACATCCACAGAAATATGAAGCCTTTAGATTGCAGTACTGGCACTAAAGAATAAAGCCCAACTGTGGGCTTCCAGCACTCTACCATCTACCAGTTAAGAGAATCAGATTCTGGATTCTCACCAAGAAGAAAACGTAAATCATATTTTTTTAACACAGTACATGCAATAGAAGCATTTAATCTTTTATATTTTGTTTGACAGAACTCTATGAGCTCAGTGGTTACGGCATTGAACTTAAAACCGAGAGGTCCTTGTTTTGATCCCCACCAGGGGTAAGTGCATTGTGTCCTTGGGCAAGGCTCTTAATCCTGGTTGCCCACGTGGGGGGCTCGATGGTACTGTGTACTAAGGCGTACTGCATGTTGATGGTGCACCTGTCTTCAACCAGTGCTAACCCTGCTTGTGTGCAGTAAGTACATTGGGGAGCCTGACAGTTGCTTGCCTTTGCTCAGTGGTTTTCTCCAGATACTCTGGCTTCCTCCACCCATAAAACCTCCGACACGAGGTGACCCAGGCTGTTAAAACTGTCATTAAACTTAAATAAATAAATAAATAAATAAATAAATTAATAAATTAATAAATTATCAGTTCCTGCCACAAAAACATTAAACATTCAACATATTTATCTGACCCACACAGCCAATGTTAAATTATCACAATTTTTCTCATTTCCTTTTATTAAAAATTAGTCACAAAAATGTTTATCAGAAACACTTGCACACATCATGGCACTGATCTGTTAATTTTTCAGATGATGATATTTTATTATAGAATGCAATACATGTATTGTGCTATAAGTCCATTTTTCAAGGTTCATACAGACTAGGCAATTTGGTTTTCCATAACTTTTCCATACCCCTGACAGCAAATTTCAATAATCCCAACTATTAAATGTATGTATCTCAATATATAATTCTATTCCCCCCACCTCCCTCTTGACAACTCTTTTACCCTAAAGAGATCAATTTTGATCACTTTGTACTACAATAAAACCGAGGCTCAAACATTGAGGCTTTTTAGGTAAATTTTCAAGTTACATTCTGAGTACCTTGGTACTAGTTTCTAGGCAATTCTTGGCTGCATATAGAGGCAGCCAAGACTTGCATTGAAACAACTGCAAGTCAACCAGATGTAATCTATCAAAGTGTGGCAACAATGTATACAAACCACTAAGCCTCTAAGAGCTAAGAAGCCCAAAACAGCAATGACTGAAGTAGCAATTCTTGATGAACCATAACAATTTGGTGTACAAAGATTTTGTGAATGGTCACATTAGACAGAAGAAATACCAGCGTTACATGTATCTGTTTCTTTTTCCATAACTTTTCCAAAACCCACCCCAATTTTCCATACCTTTCCAGGGCCTGGAAAATCAATTTACTGTTTTCCACGACTTTCCATACCTTTCCATAACCTACATGAATTATAGTTACTAAAAAGGAGATCTCTGAAAAGTACAAATTCTACAGAAAGTCTATAACATAAGACCTTAAATTTCATTCCGTCTGAAGTTTACTATGATTAAACAACAAGGTTAATAAATCTTATAGACTCTGCCAAGTTTAGGAAAAGAAGAAACCTCTATACTGAAACATCATAACCTGTGTTTAAAAAATACAGCACTTTAGTATTTATTTATGTGATAAAAGTAAAATATATAAACCTTCATGGTTGAAAAATGTCTCTGTATGGCATTCACAATAATTTACCTGGACTTCACATCTTTCAGGATGTGCCCAGTGAGGAGCACAACTAAGGCTGATTTCATTTTCTCTGTCAAATTCCAAATCCCACCACATGAAGAATGCATCAACACTACCATCTTGTAAAACAGAAATAACACTTTCTGATTTTTGATTCATTACAATCTCTGTATCACCACTAAAATCAAATCTACAAATAGACAGAATGATCAGTTATAACCGCCAAAGATTTCTAAAAATAAAATGTAGACACTTTTAAAGGCCTTTTTCAAGTACAGTGGAGATCACTTTATTGGATATCTGTTAATTAAATAATCCTGTTAATTGCATATAATTTGCCAACACCAAACCATTTACCATACCTTCAGTTCAAATTAACCTGATAATTGAGTATAGGTTATAGAGTAAGCTCCCATTAATTGAATATATATTTATTTATTTATTGGTGTTTAAGGTCACATACTTATGCACAATGGCTAATCGTGACCCTGACAGTTTTTACGGGTGGAGGAAGCCAGAGCACCCGGAGAAAACCACCGAGCATCGACGAGCAACTGTCAGCTCCTGAACATTCTAACTCAAGCTCCGCTCAAGCAGAGTTACAGTGGTTGAAGACATGTGCACCATCGACGTGCAGTACGTATTAGTACACGGTGTCATCGTGCCCCCATGTAGGCAACCGGGATAAAGTGCCTTGCCCAAGGACACAACGCGGGCCGTCCCAGACAGGGATCGAAATCGGGACCTCTAGCATAGAAGCCCAACCATCTACCACTGAGCCACCGTGCTCCCCATTAATTGAATAAAAACATTTGTAATGTATCAAGGAATTTACTGACAGCCACTGAAGTCTGTATGTTTTTAGACATATTTTTAGATGAATTTTGTTTATCACACACTGTTATACTTCTCTGTGTGGAACTCACACAGATTACATTCCAATAAAAATTAAAGTACTCTGCCATTTCCACAGGTCAGTGTTTCTTTCAAGGATATCAAGGACATAAAAAGCAGGATGCACAATCCGAGTGCTAAGAAAACACATGTATAAACCCTGCCCACAGCTCTAAAAATAAACAATCTGTTCCTGATTTCTCTTCTGTCAGTATTTCCACCAGGAAAAAAATGTTGAAGCCAGTAATGGGGAATCCAAGGATCTGACGGGGCGACCATGGTCGCCCTGTCGGATCATTGGGTTCACCATTACCAGCCTCAAGATTTCATCTGTCTGAAATTGCACATCTAAGATACCCGAGTGGAGGAACTATGCCTTGTGCATGTTAAAATGGCTTTCATCAGAGTGTAGACAAAACTTACCAATGTGGGCCAATGGAACCCTACCCAAATCGTGCATGTATGCCATCTAACCCATCATAACCATCATCCTGTCGTTCTATAGTCAAGGTTATTGCAACTTGGTAAAAAAAAATTTGAGTCTGGTTGATTTTTATCTGTTCCTAAAAAATTCTTTACCTTTGATGTGAGCCTAACGAGTGTCTTTGATGAGAGCCTTACGAGTACCTTTTGGGTAGGGGAAAGTCAGCAAGGGGAATTGGGCCGTTGGTGGGATCCCATGTCTGCATAGCGGAAACCCTGCTTCAGCACTTTTATTATTGAATCTTTCATGACATTTCAATCATTATTTGAAATGAAGTATGGTAAATGGTTTAGTTCTTGGAAGTCATATGCAAAGATGACTCCATTTTAATTTTTTAGCGTTGAATGATTTTACAATGCACATATAATTTGAATTTATCAAATGCACTAATCTGTTTTGCTGCCAACAACATAATGGCCATCATCAGCCATTCACATAAATCGACATTCAAATTTTAAAAAAAAAAATTTTCAATTTTTCATCAAAAACATAACTCTTCCCAATGAGGAGGAGTCATAAGCTAATGTTTTAGACCAAAAAAGAAAATTTTCAACTATTCCAATATTATTTTTTGCAAGTGTCATCCACAAGCTATGTTAGGCAATGAGTTAAATGTGAGTTACTATTGAAACAAGTGTTTGACCACCAAGGTGGTATTAGTCCCCTACGGCACTTTTGTGACATAAGGTGTTTTTGTCACAGAAGACACTAGAGTATATAAGCATCTTGGACTTTGAAAACAAAATATTGAGCGTGCATAATCCCCTCACAACCCTTTATCCATGTACCATATATGAAAGGCGTAGCTTGAACCATGTTGGAGAGAGGGTTGGTAACATAAAATAGAGAAAAAAGCTTAAAAAACACAACAAAAATTGCCGCCATTCTGCCATCTTGGATTTTGAAAAATAAATAGTGACTGTGCATCATGCCCTCAGAACCATTTATCCATGTACCAAATATGAAAGGTGTAGCTTGAAGCATATTAGAGGGAGAGGTGGTAACATAAAAATAGACAGACAGGCAGACAGATGGACAGAGACAGATGTTAGATTTTGAAAAAAAAATATTGAGCGTGCATAACCCCCTTACAACCCCTTTATCCATGTACCATATATGAAAAGTGCAGCTTGAACCATGTTGGAGGGAGCAGTGGTAACATAAAATAAAGAAAAAAGCTTAAAAAACACAACAGAAATGGTTGCCATGGCGCCATCTTGGCTTTTGGAAAAAAAATATTGAACGTGCAACATCCCATTACAACCCTCTATCCATGTGCCAGATATAAAAAGTGTAGCTTGAACCATGTTGGAGTGAGGGGTGGTAACATAAAATACAGAAAAAAGCTTAAAAACACAACAAAAATGGCCGCCATGCCGCCATCTTGGATTTTGAAGAAAAAAATATTGAACGTGCATCATCCCCTCCCAACCCTCTATCCATGTGCCAAATATGCAAAGTGTAGCTTGAACCATGTTGGTGGGAGGGGTGGTAACATGAAAATAGAGAAAAAAAGCTTAAAAAACACATCAAAAATGGCCGCCATTCCACCATCTTGGATTTTGAAAAAAAATTTTTTAGCGTGCATCATCCCCTCAAAACCGTTTATCCATGTACCAAATATGAAAAGTGTAGCTTGAACCATGTTGGTGGGAAGGGTGGTAACATGAAAATAGAGAAAAAAAAGCTTAAAAAACACCAAAAAATGGCCGCCATTCTGCCATCTTGGATTTTGAAAAAAAAAATTTGAGCGTGCATCATCCCCTCAGAACCATTTATCTATGTACCAAATATGAAAGGTGTAGCTTGAACCATGTTGGTGGGAAGGGTGGTAACATGAAAATAGAGAAAAAAAGCTTAAAAAAACACAACAAAAATGGCCGCCATTCCGCCATCTTGGAGTTTGAAAAAAAATTTTTGCGCGTGCATCATCCCCTCAGAACCATTTATCCATGTACCAAATATGAAAGGTGTAGCTTAAAGCATGATGGAGGGAGAGGTGGTAACATAAAAAACAGACAGACAGACAGACAGACAGAGACAGACAGACAGACAGACAGACAGACAGACAGACAGACAGACAGACAGACAGGCAGACAGACAGACAGACAGACAGACAGACAGACAGACAGACAGACAGACAGACAGACAGACAGACGGACGGATGGATGGACGGACGGACAGACAGACAGACAGACGGACGGAGTGCAATCCTATAGTCCCCTTATGGTTCCCGTAGGGGACTAATAAAAGCTACCGTACATACTGTGTAGTGTAAAAGTAAGCCAATAACAAATAAGAATTTATATTACTATAAATTAAACAAGAGCTATTGCTGAACAAAATTATACACCAAATGCAGTGCAGGACCGATGAAGCATAAATGAATTACAAACAAAGGACTAAAAAATCATTAATATTAACAAAGTAAGGGCTGAAACTCTGGTGTAAAATATGTGGGCACCTTTTTTATAACACGTGCAGGAGCGGCTTGTCACAAGGATCCCTCGTAGCAAATTTCATTGAAATCAATCCACTCACTGCTGAGATAGCACTGTGGAGGGGAAAAAAAAATCATGAAAAACTGACAAGGGAAGAACTGTAACTCTAGAGAAAAATATGTGGGCAACTTTTCTATAATATGTGCAGCAGCAGCAGCTTGTCACCAGGATCCCTGTATCAAATTTCATTGAAATCCATCCACTCACTGCTGAGATATCACTGCAGACAGATAGATGGATGGATGCACAGATGGACGAATGGATGCACAGACGGGCACACAGAGAGATGGCCACATGGATGGATGGTCAGATGGCCATACAGATGGATGGGCACATGTAATCCAGTATACCCTCCATTCTCTTTGAGAGAGGGGGCATAATGATAAGAAATGAAATGAATTATCTATCATCTTATCAGAGTTTGAATAGGGGATGGGTGTGTTAAGTTGTATGAAGTGTGAAGCAGTTCATACAAAACCTAAACATAATTTAATTCACAGAAGTTGATAATCTTTGCAAACTTTGGGAAAATAAATGTATGATCTTACTTCACTTTTGAAGCATATATGTTTGTCTGATTCAGTGGGATCGATGTTTGTGCAGATAACAGTTTTATAGTTTTCAACCGAGGCTAATACATGCTGTCTCACAAATGCAAGGGGAACCGTTGAGTGAACAGTCACACATTAATACTTATTTGCAAATTTATTTATGAGCATCATAATGAATGTAGACTTGCTAAATTTCAACATGTGTGTTACTTAACCCTTTACCCAACGAATCGGTCGCATCCACCCGCGTAATATGCAAATTTAGCAGTTGAAAAAATATTATTTTTAAAAAATAGGGGTCACATGATATGATTTTGTTGAAATATTTTGAAAAATTTTAAAAATTATATCTAAAATGATAAATTTTGATATCGTCTGCGTTGGGTAAAGGGTTAAAGGCCTGAAGATTTTTATACATTTTTGCAATATTTTGAAAGTCTACCTCCAGAGGCTTTGCAGTTGTTTCTAGTCAAGTCTTGACTGCCTACAGAGACAGCCAAGACTTGACTAGAAACAACTGATAAGGTACTTAGAAAGCAAGTTTTGAGTTTCCCAAACAATGCATGTTGGGGCACCTGTTCCTTTGAATTAAAAATTTATCAAAAGTTGGAATTAGACCCTTAAGTGTTAAAATGACAGTTTACATTTTGTGACATCTGAAAAAACACATTTGGCCAGAGGTCTTTGATGGAAGGATGTCCTCGATGGAAGCTTTGCCTGTCAGAGAATTTTTTTTTTTAACGGGTCAACTGCTCAAGTGAATATAATTTCCCATAACCACCTTGAGAAGGAAATAATTGTTCTCATGGCATCTTGTGTCCTCTGGTTGACTTCAAAAATGGATTGTAATGTTAAAAGTTTGGGAAGCACATGTGTATAAACATAATGATGTAACCAATTACTTCTTAAATTACTTGACATTTTTATCAAGAATTGCTCTTTTTAGTTGACTTTACTTCAGTGGGGATTCACCAACGAATGACTTCTGGACAGGAATTATTTTAGTTTCTTGAACACCTGTACGAAAAACTAGCCCTGGTGATTTGAAAACCAAAGATGAAATTTGTAAGTTTTGTTTACAACAAACTAGCCATGACGCTTGTTCCACAGGCAATTAGTATCTCTATTTCATTTTATTTACAATTACTTGGCTTTCTATACTATTAAAAAAAAAGTAGGGGATACCCAAACTGATGTTGATATTTTCGGAAAGTTAAAAAATTTATAGTAATTTATATATTTTTTATACTTACCAATGACCCAGACTTAGCTGGTGCTAACTCTAACAAAACCAGGGCCAAACACAAATTTTGCCCCCCAATCCCCAAAATTTGCATCCAAAACAAAAAGAAATCATGTCCTAAAGGACCTCCATACTACGCCTCTACTGCGCATGCGCAGTGACGCAGACGTCCCGAAATTGGCGCCAATTATCATTCTTACTGGCAGTGCCTGGTCAGCGCTATGTACTCAGCGGGGAGGCAAGAGTTCCCAACTCCAGGGAGGGCCATCCCCATCTGGGTCATTGGTAAGTATAAAAAATATATAAATTACTATAAATTTTTTAACATTTTTATACTGTACCAATGACCCAGACTTAGCTGAATAGTAAACAGGCTGGAGGGCCTAGGACATAGAGGAAAATCCAATAAGCTCAACTATATAGTAAAGAGGTAACCCCTTAAGGAGAAAAGGAGTATTAGGCTTTACATGTATCTTTCTTATTTAATATTAAATTAGAAAGATACACTACCCTTAATAATTGAGCACAATAACATTCATGTTCTCTATTAACATCCAGTATAACCCTTATACTAATTATTTTTAAAGCAAGCCAATAAATAAAGTAGTCCAGAGAATTGAGACTCTTTATAATCATTTAAAAGTGTCCGAGTATTGTATATTAAAGCCCATTTGACACTTGACACATACAAATGCTTCACACCGAGCTACACTTTAAAAATAAGACATGAATGAATTTAAACATTAATATTACACTTTAAAACCATCCCGGAAGCGACTCAGAAATACTGACTTGGAGGAGGCATTCCCTTGCTTTTCACTATAAAGCAGGTGACCTAAGGGAACACCCCCCCCCCCCCCCCCCTCCCCTTGCCCTGGATCAAATAGCCCAGAGCGAAGAGGGCAGCCAGACGGAGTCACTGCCGGAACAGAAAGCCTGCATAACTATAGTTGCAACTGTTTAGTGGACGACATTCTGAGCAACAGATAACGGATCTAAACAATGCAGGTCTCCAGAAATGGACTCAATATTTCTGAGATAAAAATTCGTAAATGTGGATGGTTGAGACCAATAAGCAGCTTTCATTAAATCTGTAACAGCAACACTATTAGCATAAGCCCAGGAAGTAGAAAGAGCTCTTACTTCATGAGCAGAAATCTTAAGCACAGACTGCTGAGAAGAAGATAAATCTTCATAAGCAGTACGGATAGTTAACTGAATCCATCTAGCAATAGAATGGACTGAAATGTCCTTTCTATTAGGCATCAAAGACAGAAAGAAACGTTTCCGTCCCTTTCTGATAAACTGAGATCTCTGTTTATAGATACGTAGTGCTCTAACAGGACAGAGTAAAGGCCTACGCCCGTCTGAAGATGGAAGAGCCTTAATAACAATAGGTTCCGGATATTTATTAGGAGCCTGATTCTTAGCTAAAAAACCCACATTAGTAGTGAAGGTGATAGTGTTCCCAACACTACGATAATGAGAATCATCCACCGATAGTGCATGAAGCTCACTGACTCTTCTGGCAGAAGAGAAAGCTAAGAGAAAAGCTGTCTTATAAGATAAGAATTTGAAATCTACTGTCCCAAGAGGTTCAAATGGCTTTTCCTTCAATTTAAGGAGAACCCAAGCTAAATTCCACTTAGGAATTAATCTAAGAGTTCTGGGTCTATTTATCGAAAAGTTTCTAACCAACTTCGATAAAGAGACATTAGATCCAATTTGTAAACTATCATGATGTGCATAGGTATCAGATAACATAGATCTATAACCCTTTATAGTAACAGGCTGCAGTTTGATTTCGTCCAACAAGTATACTAGAAAGTTTGCAATGTCTGGTATAGAGGGATCAAATATATCTACAGAATGATCCCTACACCAACGACGAAAAACCTTCCACTTAGCCGCATAGTTTAGCGAAGAGGAGGTCCTCCTACAGTTAGAAATCGCGTCCACTGCTCATCCTGTAAAGTGCTTGCCATGCAAGAAGGACCGCACAACGGAAAAACGTGAAGATTGAGACCTTGCGGGTTGTGATGGAGTTGGCGCGATTTCCCCTGCGAAAGAAGATCCTCTCGTGGAGGAAGCTTCCGCGGTAGGTCCCACAACAGACACCTGAGTAGATTTATCCACGGTCTCTGTGGCGACAGAGATGCTACCAACAGAATCTTGCATTGAGATTGTTTTATCTTTAGCAATACTTGTTGAATTAACGGCGCTGGAGGATACGCATATCCTATCATTCCGTCCCAAGGGATCGACAGAGCGTCTACTGCAAATGCTCTTGGATCCGGACACGGAGACACATACGTCTGCAACTGATTGTTGAGATGTGTCGCAAATAAGTCTATCATTGGCCGTTCCCATTGGTAGCAAATCTGATTGAATACTTGGTTGTTGAGAGTCCACTCTGACGGCAACAAACGACCCTTTCGTGAAAGGGAGTCTGCTAGCACATTCAGAAAACCCGGTATGTGACGGACCGAAAGAAGAACGTGATGTTCTAACGCAAACAGAAGGATTCTTTCCGTTAGATTGAACAACGGAACTGAATGAGTGCCTCCCTGATTCCGTATATACGCCACTACTGTCGTATTGTCGGATAGGATTTGGACATGAGCATCGTGAATAATGTCCATCCAGTGACGTAACGCAAGCCAAATTGACATCATTTCCTTGATGTTTATGTGCTTGCACAGGAATTGCGGATCCCAAAGACCCTGGCATCTCGAATCCGTTGGGATTAATGATGCACCCCAACCTGTTTGACTGGCATCCGTCATAACGGTAAAACTCGAATCCGGCAACTGCAGCGGAACTCCTTGAGTTAACCACTGAATGTTTGCCCAAGTCTGAATCTCTTGTTTCACTTGATCTGACAAGAGAACGTCTACATCGAGCGAATGAATTTTCACACTCCAATTCTGAGTCAGGAAAATTTGAAGAGGACGTGTGCGTAGCCGCCCCATCGGAATGAGATCCGCGGCGGTTCCGCACAGACCTATCAGTCTCATAAATTCTCTCGCCATGACTTTGTCTGCGTGCAGACAATAGAGAGCGTAACAACTGACTAATTTCGCTCTGGTTAACGGCAGACGAACGAGATTGTTGTGCGTCTCGAAGCTCATTCCCAGATGAGTGAATGACTTGGACGGCACCAGATCTGACTTCTCCTCGTTTACTATAAAACCGAGACGTCGGAGCAATAGAAGAAGATTCTGAACATCGTTCTGAAGCGTTAACTCGTTGCCGTACCTCTGAAGAATGTCGTCCAGGTAGGCCGACGTTACCACAGACGAATGAGCTCGGAAGTAGATCATTACCGAGTTCATTACCCGAGTGAAAGCCCAGGGTGCTAGATTCAATCCGAAGCACATCGCCCGGAATTGATACACCACTCCAAGGACTGCGAAGCGTAGATACTTTCGGAATGTCGGATGTACCATGACGTGAAAGTACGCATCTTGAGATCTATGCTCGTTGCATAATCATTCACCCGAATACTCGCTCTGACCGATCGAATCGTCTCCATATAAAACTTCGGAGCGACGATCAGCTTGTTTATCCAGCTCAAATCTATGACTGGACGGAACGAGCCGTCTGGTTTCGGAACCAGAAACAGATGGCTGTAGAATCCCAGAGATTCCTGGTTTTCTACGACCTCTACCGTGTTCTTCATTAAAAGAGACTGCACCTCTGATAACAGAGCGTCTCTTTTCTGTGGATTTGACGGAAGATGAGTCCACTTTGGACTTCGAGTTAATGGAGGCTTTCGTTTGAAGGATATCTTCAGACCTTCCGAAGTCACTCCTCTCACCCAAGGGTCGTCCGTAATCGACGCCCACTCTTGTGAAAAACTCGAAACCTTCCGCCAACCGGAACGCGATAGAGGTTTAAGCCATCACCTCCTGGACCTGCGAGGCCTGCGGTAGGAGAAACCACGTCTTCCACGACCCGCACCTCGCCTCGTCGACCTCGGGGCGTCCGACCGATTGTCCCGGCCTGAAGGACGTCCCGAACGAGAGTCGCTATCCTGACGGTCTCTCGAATAAGACCAAGAGGACGCACCGGAACCTCTATAGGAACCTCTCTTGGGCGCATTAGACCCAGAAGTGCCTGTCTTATTCGTGTCTGCTGTATCCGACTTCTTAGGAGCCGATCTGAACAACAGAGAATCATTAGCTTTCTTTTTAATTTTATCATAAATAGCGGAAAGCTTGCCGTCAAAGAGAAGTTCTCCTGAGACCGAAGCGACTCTAAGAGAGTTCTTCACCTTAGAATCCACTAGTGTGGATGTAGCTAGGACTGCGTCACGTCTAACCAACTCCAGATTTGCCACTGAAAGGGCGGAGTTACACGTGGAATAAGCTACTGCCCTTGAAAGAAGTCTTAAAGAGGATTGTATATCCTGCTGAAACTCTTCCCCTTGAAGGCGCAGTGATAACGCCTTAGTAAGGTGATCTGCGTAAGATAAGGCATCTAAATTGGCTCTGTTAGACGCAATAGCTGTTTCCAACACCGCGGTTGGAATAGAAGCTGACGACGGTAATGATAGCTCTAAGTCTTCCGCCTCGTCGTCCATACGCAGAGGAACTCTCGGGATACCCTGTCCTGCCGTATCGAATTTATTCCTTGCATTAATGAAAGGCAGGTTGAGAGTATTAGCGGACAAGAAACCTGCTTTCCCCGTCCTGGAAGCAAGTTTAAATATAGCATCGTTCAATAATTCAAATGTTCTAGCAACATTATTGGACTGCGACGGAAACTCGGGAGCGATGTCCCTGAACCGCTCAAAAAATTCAGAGTCCAATGACGCTATAATTCTCTTGTCCGGAAGCGCAGCAGTCTGGCCCGATGGAACAACTTGAGGGAGAAAGTGCCGGATGAAGTCCACGGCAGCTTTATGTTGTTCCGAAAGGGATAGCTCCAGGTCATCCGTATCCCTTTCACCATCCGGTCGGACCTCATGATGTTCCCGGTCGTCCGCACCCGATGCTTCGGCGGAGCGTACCGACCCAGCGCCGTCGGATAATTCTCGATCCGACACCGTTTCTGTCGGCTGCTGGGATGCTGCGATAAGCTGTGCTATCTGCACAAGAATGTCCGGCGTCGAGACCTGCGGAGGCGCCGTCTTTCGCTGCTTCCCCGAGGGCAGCTCCGCATCAGATGGCTCCCGCATACTTTTCCTATGCGAACGTCCAGAGTCCATCGGTCTCGAATCCCTGGCTGCCGGATGGTGTGACCTGGTCGCCGAAGAATCCTTCATCGGCGAAGCTGGTAATATATCGGCGGTCACGCAGCCAAGGTGCGGTCGTGTGCGCTGACGAGAAGAGGAAGCCTTAACAGTCTCTGCGGACTGCTTATACAACGGAGCGTCCCGAGCGACGGACGTATGCTCCGCTAAAGACACATTTTGTACCACAACATCTGGTCCCAGATGTTGTTGTACGAGAGAGGGACCTCTCTCGTTCGCGGCCCAGCTGGACCTGGACGAGCTAGGAACCGGACTAAAGACTTCCTCCGTTCTCGCTTACTATCCGCCGTCACTGGGTGTGCATCTATTATGTTTATAGTGCTCGCATCACCCAAAATTTCCTCTTGGACCGCATCGGACGAACCCGGCTGCCGAACCATTCGGTGAATGGACGCTACACCGGGCGAGCTAGCGGACGACATTTGTCTAATCTCCATGAGCACTTTTGCCGCTAGCTCTGAATTCATTTGTGACGACGGACGCACACTTGAAGAAGATAACATGGAAACATCACCCTGTTCTGGTTCCTCTGAAATAGAAACTGAGAGAGTAGAGTGACCTTGCGGAGAAAGAGCCGGCATCGCTCTTTCTCCAGAAACAACATATCGTGACACACGTTTCCAATGTTTCTCATCCCAATGTTCACATATAGGACAGGGATTAATGCGAGAACACTGACTACAATTAATACAATGATCATGAAAGTCAGAGGAAGATTTCTTCCTATTACAATTTGAACAACGTCCCTTCATTGTGAAAGAACAACAATAAGTCCTAGTTACTCGCAAAAACCCCTGACACAAAGATACATAATAACATGATCCATTAATAAATGAAAAAACAATTGCAAAACAAAATAATTTTGAAAAAATATTTTTTCAGCGAAGCCCAAGTTGCTGAAAGTAACATTGAGCCCCGATGGATCCGATGGCAAAGTGTGGTCAAAAATTTTAAATTTATATAAAATAATTAATGAGACACTTTCGGATAATATAAATGTATCTTATAATGAGATAAACTACAACAAAAGCAAACAGCCCCCCTCAAAAAAGGCTGTTGCCAATGAAAACAAACAGTGTAAACACACTAGAAAACATGACTCCAGGCACTGAAAAAACTGGCCCGGAATCAGTCATCAATTACACTCTATCTGATGCAAAACAGAGACTCCCAGGGGAGAATCTGTAGAACATCAGATGGAAGATGCAGAACACAAACGTTATACACCCATGGGTGAAAACGTAACTATGGGGAAAATAACAGAAAACATTCTGTAACCAAGCAACTCTCCCAGGAAATTTTAGAAATGAAATTTCTCAAAAATATGCCAAAAGCATGGGAGAATTGCAAGGGGGGACTTTAGAAGGCTAGGGGAGAGGAAACACTGAATAAGCAGTGCAACAATTAGCAAGAATGACAACAAGAGGCCCATGCCTCGAAAATAGGCAACTTAACATAATTTCATCAAAAAATTTTAAGTACAGCCCTGATTATTTTTTGCCACTTCTTTTTCCTCTCCTCCTTCTATCCTCCTTAGAATCACATTTTCTCCAAAAATTACGTGCCTGGCATCCTTTAAACTGAGATTTACAAGCACAAAGATCAGTGAGATGTTGACTGATGAAGGGCCAAACAGAGAATGATAATTGGCGCCAATTTCGGGACGACTGCGTCACTGCGCATGCGCAGTAGAGGCGTAGTATGGAGATCCTTTAGGACATGATTTCTTTTTGTTTTGGATGCAAATTTTGGGGATTGGGGGGCAAAATTTGTGTTTGGCCCTGGTTTTGTTAGAGTTAGCACCAGCTAAGTCTGGGTCATTGGTACAGTATAAAAATATGGTATTGGATACTCGTGATTGGACACATCAATATGTTACTAAGTTTAGTGTGGATCATGAATGTCACTGGCCCACGAAAACTTTGTGTAGGTTTTTTGCATGAGCACCGCATTAATGTCTGTGGGGTACATTTTTGAAATTTTCAATTGTACAGGACAGGCTTTTTTCGGAGGTTGCATCGTTCTTTTCTTGGTATAAACTCGTTCATCAATAGTTTCTGGTCAAAACATAACTTTTGAGATATCCGAAGACTGACATGTGACAAACTCTTATGTGCCGTTGGCATGTTGGAAGCTGGCAACAGACTGCAAATTCTCAACATCACTCAATCAGTGATTAGCAGGTTGTGGTCACGCTACCATCAGACAGGCAATGTTCATGACAGACATGGGTCAGGTCGTCCAAGGGTGACAACTGCTAACCAGGATCCTTTCATCCGAACCACAGCATTACGTAACCGCCATCAAAGTGCCTCAGAAATTGGATTGCAGCTGCACCGAGCGACAGATGTGTGAGTCAGTGGTCAAACTATCCGAAATTGCCTACACATCTGGAATTTGTACACTTGACAACCTTGAATAATTCCACGTTTGACTGAACATCACATTGCAACAAGCGTAATTGGTGTGGAGAAGGACAGCGGTGGGACAATCGTTGGTGGAGCAACGTCATGTTTTCCAATGAATCAAGGTTCACTTTCGACTTCCACGACAGGCGAAACAGAGTGTGGTGGCGGCTGAACCATCGATACTTTGACATAACTGTTAGGTAGCACAATCGTTTTGGTGGTGGATCGGTTATGGTGTGGGGTGGCATAACCATGACAAGCAGAACAGCATTACATTACATATCATCAAAGGGCGTGTCACAGGGCAGTACTACTGTGACATATTAGCAGCTCATGTGGTGCCATTTGCGCGACGCCACAGCCGTCAATTTATTTTCCAAGATGACAATGCAAGAGCACACAGGGCCCGTGTCACTACAGAGTTCCTGCGGGAGCAGAACATTACTAGACTGCCTTAGCCAGCACTAAGTCCAGACCTTTCACCAATCGAGCACATCTGGGATATGCTTGGCAGGCACCTACAACAACACCAACAGCCCCCTCCCAATGTCCGGAACTCGCCGCTGCACTTCAGGAAGAATGGAATAATATCAGTCAAGCTGATATTGGTCGTTTGGTGAGGAGTATGAAATGTCAGAACAGCGCTTGTCTCGGGAACCGCGGAGGATTTACTTGGTATTGAGGTGTTCGACTGAATGTTGTAAATTCTCTGACTGACCATCCATGTCTTCTACAGCTCAGTGCGTGGAATGTGTGCTTGTCAGACACCCAACTATCGCTGAAATCATTCACCAGATGTTACAGTGCAATGCCTCAACTGTCTTTTTGATGAAAATGTAAATATATCACACGAAACGTCCTTAATTTCAACGTAACAACCCAAGTCTTATTTCCTGATTATCAACTAGTGTCTAATCAGCACGTGGTCCCATAGCAGCAGCATTGTATTCTTGACATGACGTTTGTGAACATGACGTCAATTACGACAACAGGTGCAAGTTAAGCGCATTCATGACATCATGGTGTGAAGCGTCTGAGCCAACGAACTGATTGTTGGTTGTTTTAGGAGAATTTAGCGACAATGAATTAAATAAAAAGTGTAAAAAACATTAGAAAATTCATGTGATATACAGAATCTTTAACTCGTGATGTTTGGATATAAGAATTTTTGAAACTCATTTGATGAATTCGATTCATAGCTCGCCTAAAGGCTCGTTGTGAATCAAATTCATCAAACTCGTTTCAAAAAATCTTATATCCAAACATCACTCGTTTGAGATCCTCTATATATTTCTTCATATATTTCCCTTTTATCAAATATCCCCTACTAATATGTCTGAAAGTACATGAGAGGTTTTACTCAACCAGTTCAGTGTTAGACGCCCAAAATTGGTTTCTATTGAAAAGTACCAGTATCTCAATTAAAAGGCTTCATATTCCCGTGAATGTACTGCACAGTCTCTTAGAAGTGAAATATGTTTGTTAAATTGGATTTGTGGTGTCACAATTTATTGTAGAGTGCCTATAAGTTGAATATAAGGCAAAACCACATGAACCAATTCTAACAAACAAAATTAATTTAGCACTCTACAAGGTAAAATATAAAATACCCTGCCTGAGGATATGTAAATAGAACTGGGTGGATTTCAGTTTTCCAGTTCAGTTCTGGTTTTGTGGCAAACCAGAAAACCAAACCACATGACCCAGCAAAAACCGGGCCAAACGGTTTTACTGTGTTTCTATATAAACTGATAAAACTACCATTCTGGGAAGGAACTGGGCTTGTGGCCCCTATGGTTGACTTTTGCCACTAAGTTTATCCAGCAAAGAGGTGAATACAGTTAAAACTAGAAGTCCTGTCACGAACTGCGCGCTTATCTAGGCATAATTGTGCGCAATTGCCATATCGAATGGCATCCGTAGCACGATAGGTTCTCCTGGTTACTCATAGCAAACACATGCAATGTTTCTGCCAATGGACCTCCAGATTACCCGCAGGTCCATTGGCTGAAACATTGCTTGTGCACAGGCCATATGGACAGAATTTGATAGCCTTACTATGGTCATAACGCGTAGATTAACATGCAAATCGACGTGCTATTTGTGCGCATTTCATGACAGGACTTCTAGTTTTAACTGTATGTCATTTTTTCCCTTATTAACTCATCCGCTGGAAAATGTGACAATGAGAACACAACCTCGATTACATTAACTAAATTCATTTGTTAGGCCTAAAAAAATTAAAAATCTGTTTCTTGGGCCCTCCCACATGGTCCTTTTGGCTGCCATAGGCTCTCTTTTTATAACCAATATAAACTTTAAAAAAATTAAAATTAAATGGTTTATGTCTGATATTTTACCCAAGTTAAAATTTTTTATAAATTTGTCCCTTGAGTGCAAGAAGGCTTTGCAATGCTTTAGCCTTCTTGCTCTCAAGGGATGAAATACACCACCACCGCAGGGTTTGATTTTGTCAGGGCTTTAAAAATCAGCCCCAAGTAGGCCCCGAACCCTCAAATCTTAAGGGCTTATTTCAGGCCCTGACCATTTTTCAAAATGCAAACCCTACACCCATGCTATTCTATAGATTATGAGACCTAAAACATAAGCCAAGAACATGAACTTTTGATGGCAAAGAAATAATTACAGAAGTAAAAAATAAAATAAAAAAATGCTTGCACAAATGCAAGTTTACAAATAATGGCCTGAGAAACAGACCTACTTTGTGTGGCCTTACCCTAATTTATCTTTTTATCCTGGCCCAATAGGCCTAGCAACTGATACCCTAGAACCACTAAGAATAATCAGAAGAATAATCAAAGAGTTGTTATTTATTTATTGGTGTTTAAAGTCACATACTTATGCACTTTGGCTAATCGTGACCATGACAGTTTTACGGGTGGAGGAAGCCAGAGTACCCGGAGAGAACCACTGAGCATCAACGAGCAACTGTCAGCTCATCAACAATCTAATTCTGTTCAATCTCCGCTCAAGCAGTTACAGTGGTTGAAGACATGTGCACCATCGACGTGCAGTAAGTCTTAGTATATATCGCCATCGTGCCCCCATGTAGGCAACCGGGATAAAGTGCCTTGCCCAAGGACACAATGTGGATTGTCCCAGACAGGGATCGAACTCGAAACCTCTAGAATAGAAGTCCAACAGTCTACCACTGTGCCACTGCACTCCCAAAGGGATGTTAGGCTGAACCCTGAATGAAGGTATTTACAGACTGGGCTTTTTGTGGTGAGTATGGTTTAATATATTCCCTGGTTTTCGAGGAACCGGGAACGGGAATGAAATTACCGTCAGAACCGGGAATCAGGAAATTTCCTGGGTAATATCAAGCAAATTTATGAAGATAACATGACACATTTATTTTAATGATAACGAGCATATTTCATTGGCAATGTCCCATCTCCAAACGGAAAAGTTCTTTTCCAATGATAAGTATAAAAACCTAAAACCGCTTCAATCTGGTCTTTATTTTCAGAATAACTTGCATCATCACCTCTACCTTCTCCAGCATCAACACTCTCCCTTTCACTGTCATGACCAGTCTCCTCTGCTTTCATCAGAGGAGACAAGTTGGCAGTAAAGAGGGTGTTGATGTTGGAGGAGGTAGTGAACAGTGATACTTGTAATTCTGAAAATAAAGACGAGTTTGAACTTTGAATTGGGTGAAGAAGATCTTGCTGTTGAAAGGTAGGTGGGGGGTGACCTCTGGAACTGGTTGAGAGTGACAGTGATTTATTGAAAATGGTTCATCAGGAATCAGAACTGTAAAAATTTCAGGCATGGAAGGGCTGACGAAATCCTATAAAGTTTCAATTCAGAAAACTTCAATTCAATACACAAACAGTGCCATGCTTCATTTTCGGTTCTGAGCTGTAGATTTTCCAGGTACCAGGGCCGGCTTTTGGAAATGGGAACCCAGGAATTCCTGTTCCTGGGATTAAACCCTAGTGGTGATTGGTGTTGGACAAACTATTGGAGGTTTTTCCAAGTTAAGGAGCCTGAAGTCTTGTTTACTATTTGTTCTTAACACAGAAAAACTAAACCGAAACTGTTTTTTTTTCTGACACCGAACCGAAACTCAATCTGAAGAATCAAAACCTCAGTACACTCTACTTCTGTTCAGAAAACCTACTTGAAGACAGGTAAAGGATCGTAAAGTACACTCAACTTGTGTTCAGAAACCCTACCCAGGCTTGTCATTTTGAGGCAGGCGATCGCCTCGGGATGCAGCCGCCCACCTGAGTTCAAAATTCTGCGGATGGTAAACGTCCGCCTAACCCCAATTTCTGCGGACCATTAATTCACTTGAGGAACCTCAAAATAGGCCGTCGCAAACGGCAGGTTTCGTGGATTGAAGGAGGTAACAAAGCACAATTTGGGAACTTTGTAATGTGTCATGAATGCAGTTGCCCAAAGACAGTAAGTAACTTTTCAAATTCGAGCAAGAAGTCTGCCAATTCCAAAGTTGTAATTAGTTATAACATTGTACATCAGACTGTGACAACTCTTGTGTCACACGCGATTATAGGACGTATCACCCCCAAGCCAGTTCAAGCCCTGACGATTAGCCTGGGATGTTTCATCCCAAAATCAAAGCCAGGACGATTCGTCTCCCAAATCTGATTGATTTGCCCCAAGTTATTGGCATCTGGCGGAGAGCACAGTGTACAGTCATCATGTAATGTATAGATACAGACTTGGTTATTTGGATGCAAGATAACTATAACACTCACTATTAGTGAATGTCATGGGTAACCTGGTATCTTGCATCTAAATATTTAAGCCTGCATCTATACATTACATGATGACGTACATTATAATTACACAAACCATGTACCTTAAAATGATATTAGTTGTCTACCCAGCAGGCTGAAACAATATGGACCCTGCAAGCCATAAATAGCCCTCTTGGGGTCATTTTAGGAGAACCATAATGGCCCTCCTGCAATTTTCAAAATGACAAGTCTGCCTACCTGAAGACATGTAAAGGATCACTCAGTAAACTCAACTTGTGTTCAGAAACCCTACCTGAAGACATGTAAAGGATTGCACAGTACAGTAAACTTGTATTCAGGTAACTGGTTCAACTGAAGATCATGCAATGAAGGTACACCACCACACTGTGAGAACTTGTCAGGAATGTATATATCAAAACCAGGTGACGTCAACTGATTCCATGATTTTACTGTATCTGATGAGATAAGTTGAATATACAAATTTGCTAAAGTTGGAACAACAATACAATCTTTCTGAAACAGAAAACAACTGAATTAATTTTTATTATAAACAAAAAGAGGAAAGTGTTAAAAAGACCCCTTCACCAAACAGCTCTTACTTAACTTGTTCACTCACCAGCCACTCAACAAACATGTTCACCATCCACCCCAAAATAGCTCATTACACTCGCTTGCACACTTGATCGTCCATTCATCTGCCCACTTGACCCATCCTGAGAGGTGTCAGTTCATGTATTCGTGAATGAGGCCATGAGGCTTATGAGGAAATTCCTCAAAAGAGGTCTACAGTACCGTCACCGTAGACTGGTCATAATCCACACGTGGACAATGCTGTCCATGCATGCATTTACCAGGTATTAAAAATCCGAGTGCGCTGAAAGCATCCCAGAGTCTCCCATCTTTCCGATCAGCTCTCAAATCATATTTGTTCCAGCGGGTATATAACTTACGATGAAGACCGCTGATTGTGATTCATCCGCTTGGAGACAGTCAGTAAATAGGAAATACAGAGTGATATATATATATAAAGTTTTTTTGTGCGTTAAGTCCAAGAGCTCTATGAGGATTTTTGGCTTTAACCCTTTACCCAATGCAGACGATATCAAAATTTATTATTTTAACCCTTTACCCAACGAATCGCCCGCATCCGCCTGCGTAATATGCAAATACAGCTGCTGAAAAAAAATTATTTTTCGAAAAATTTCAACAAAACCATATCATGTGACCACTCTTTGGAACGAGCTCGTTGAGCTCATTCCAAAGAGGGGTCACATGATATGGTTTTGTTGAAATTTGTTAAAAAAAAATTTTTTAAATGATATTTAGAATAATGAATTTTGAAATCGTCTGCGTTGGGTAAAGGGTTATATACCATTTTTTTTAATTTTTCAAAAAATCAAAACCATATCATGTGACCCCTTGTTGGAATGAGCTCGACAAGCTCGTTCCAACGAGGAGTCACATGATATGGTTTTGTTGAATTTTTTTGAAAAATCATATTTTTTCAAATGCTGAATTTGCATACTACGTGGGTGGATGCAGGTGATTCGTTGGGTAAAGGGATAAACTATATTTATTATTTATTATTATTATTATTAAAAAACATCATCAGCAACATGTTAATTAATGAAGCACCGAGTTGTACCCAGCACTTCATTAATTAAATTTTTGATGATCATTCCTATAATTAGTGTCTAATATTGTTGTGTCCACGGAAATATTGCACACCTGTGAAAAGTGACCAGTCCACAATGGCCATACTGTAACTACAAGACTGTCACTGTAGTGATATCAACTAAATTTTTGCAAACTGACTGCCAAAGGATTAGTGAAACCAGTTTTGGGAACCAGTACTGGAGATACAGTAGAACCAACTTAATTGGACATCTCTTAATTTAATCACCCTGTTAATTAAATATAATGTCCAAACACAAAACCATTTATCATAAATTCAGTACAAATTTGACCTGTTAATTGCATATAGGCTATAGCGTAATCTCCTGTTAATTCAATAAGAAATCTTGTGATTATTGGCAAAATACTCAACAACCACAGAATTCCCTTAGTTTATAGGCCTCTTTAGTCTCAGTACATCAATCTAAGCGTTTAATCTATTATATCTTGTTTGACAGAAGCAGTCAGAATCTTTGTGATTTTTACAAACAGAATCTGACTCCCGTAAGGATGGTGTATACCATATATCAAAAGATTCTGACTGGGGGTTCGTGAGAAGAATATTTTTAAAGAATATTTCTCATATTGCACCAAGTAAAAATTTGAGCTCAGGGAACCCAAATATTATTCAAGGGGCCTTGAGTTGAACAAACTTGGATCTGACCCCTGTAAGGATGCTGTATACATATATCTAAAGATTCTGACTAGAGGTTCTGGGGGAGAAGATTTTTAAAGATTTAAAGATTATTGGACTGAGTTAAAATTTGGGCTCCAATAGGGAGCCCAAATATTAACCCAAGGTTTGATTTTTACCAATTTGAATCTGACTCTCCTAAGGATCGTGTATATCATAAATCAGAAGATTCTAATTAGGGGATTGTGGGTAGAGGATTTTTAAAGAATATTCCTCATATTGCACCAAGTAAATATTAGGGATCCAATAGGGAGCCAAATACTAATCAAATGACTTGATTTGAAGAAACTTGAATTAGACCCTTGTAAGGATGCTGTATATCAAATATCAAAAAAATTCAGACTGGTGGATCTGAAGATGAAGATTTTGAATTCCCCCATTTTGCACAAAGTTAAAATTAGAGCTCCCATAGAGAACCCAACTAGAGGTGTGACTGTCCCAGATGGGCCTGTCCATATTCCCCACCGCCATGACTATTCTAAGGTAAAAAGGTGCATAACTCTGGTAAAAAAAGTCCAAGCAAAACTGTAATCGCAGGTACACAGGTTCCCATGGTCATGAACATACATACTAAGTTTCGAAGGAATCGACCCAAAAACATCTGAGAAAATCTCGGGACAAAATTCAGGCCTATGCAGCTGCTATTTCAAGTTGAAGAGGGCATAATTCTGGCAAAAATATTCCGGCCGGAATTAAAATCACAGATGCACAGATTCCCATGGTAGTGAACATTCATACAAAGTTTCAGGCAGATTGGTCCATAAACGTTTAAGAAAATCTTTGAACAGATGGACAGACAGATAGGCAGGCGGATTATATTTGAGGAATGTAAAATGCATGAACAACCACTAAAAACTCTTTAGTAAATCTAATGTCTGGGTGTTAGCAAATCCTAACACTTTCAGGTTACTGATTCTAACCCAAACCTTTAACCTAACATAAAATCCCTCAAAATACAAAACCCTCTTTTTGTCACTTAGTAACAACATAGACCATTTTAGTTAGCCACATAAAAGTTACAAAATTTATAGTAATTTATATATTTTTTATACTTACCAATGACCCAGACATAGCTGGTGCTAACTCTTAAAATATAGGGCCAAACACAAATTTTGCCCCCCAATCCCCAAAATTTGCATCTAAAACCAAAGAAAACATGTCCTGAATGGCCCTCCACACTTCACCTCTACTGCGCATGCGCAGTGTAAAGGACGTTCCGAAATTGGCGCCATTAATCATTCTCAGAACCAGTGCCTGGTAAGCGCTATGTACTCAGCGGGGAGGTAAGAGTTCCCAACTCCTGGGAGGGCCATCCCCGTCTGGGTCATTGGTAAGTATAAAAAATATAGAAATTACTATAAATTTTTTAACATTTTTATACTGTACCAATGACCCAGACATAGCTGAATAGTAAAAAGGCTGGTGGGCCAAGGACATAGAGCAAGATGGAATACGCTCAAAATATAAAATAGAGTCATCCCCTCTAGGGAAAAAGAAGTATTAGGCCTTACATGTATCTTTCTTATTTATGATAAATTAGGAAGATACAACACCTTCCAAAATTGAGCATCATACATCCATGTACTCTATTAATATCTAGTATAATCCTTATACTAATAATTTTTAAAGTAAGCCAATAAATAAAGTGAGTCTAGAGAATAGAGACTCTTTATACTCCTTAAAAGTGTCTGAGGAATGTATAATAATGTCCGTTGACACGTGCTATATTCAAAAGCTATACTATAAAAACTAAGACCTGAATGAATTTTTAAAACATAAACTTCTCACTAAACAACCATCCCAATAACAGCTCAGAATTACTAACTCCGGAGGAGGTATCCCCTTGTTTTCATAGTAAAACAGGTGACCCAAGGGAACACCCTCCCCCCCCCCCTTTCCTTGCCCTGGGTCAAATATCCCAGAGCGAAGAGGGCAGCAGAACGGAGTCACTGCCGAAACAGACAGCCTACCTAGCTATAGTAGCAACTGTTAAATGAATGACATTCTGAGCAGTAGATAACAGACCTAACAATAGAGGCCTCCAGAAATGGACTCGATATTTCTGAGATAAAAATTCATGAATGTGGATGGCTGAGCGCAATGAGCAGCCTTCAAAAATCTATAATAGCGACACTATTAATGTAAGCCCAAGATGTAGAAGAACTCTTACTTCATGAGCCGAAATCTCAAACACAACTGCTGAGACAATGATATACCATAAGCAGTATCGATAGTTAATTGAATCCATTAGCAATAGAATGGAGCGTAACGTCCTTCTATTAGGCATCAAAGACAGAAGAAGCTTACGCCCGTAGTAATAAACAGATATCTGTTTATAAATACATAAACTCTAACCGGACAGAGTAAAGGCCTATGCCCGTACGAAGACGGAAGGACCTTAATAACAATAGGTTCCGGATATTAATTAGGAGCCTGACTCTTATGCCAAAATCCAACATTAATAGTAAAGGAAATAGTGTTTCCGATACTACGAAAGTGAGAATCGTCCACCGATAGTGCAAGAAACTCACTGACTCTTCAGTGAAAAAGAAGCCAACAGAATTACTGTCTGAAAGGTCAGAATTTGAAAACTACTGTTTCCAGAGGCTCAAATGATTACTTAGCTAAATAAGAACCGAAGTTAAATTCCGTATAGGAATTTAATCTAATGATTCTAAGTCTATTTATCGAAAAGTTACTAAATGACTTAGATAAAGAGACATAAGACTCAATTGTAAACTATCATAGAGAGCATAGGTATGAGGTAACATAAACCTATAACCTTAATAATAACAGGCTGCAGTAGATGTTGTCAAACAAGTATACAAAAAAGTTGCAATGACTAGTATGGAGGGATCCACAATATCAACATAGTGATCCCTACACCAACGACGGAAGAGCCTCCACTTTAGCCGCATAGTACAGCGAAGAAGAGGTTCTCCTATAGTAAGAAATCGCGTCCAAAGCTCGTCCAGTACAATGCTTACAATGCAATAAGGACCACACAACGGAATACGTGAAGGTTGAGACCTTGCGGGTTGTGATAAAGATGACACGATTTTACCCAGCGAAAAAAGATCCCCTCATGGAGGAAGATTTCGCGTTAAGTCCCACAGTAGACATCAGAGTAAATTTACCCACAGTCTCTGTGAAGACAGAGATGCTATCAACAGAAATGTATTGTGGTTGTTTATCTTAGCAATACTTGCTGAAACAACAGCGCAGGAGGATACGCATATCCTATCATTCCGTCCTATTAGATCAATAGAGCGTTAACAACATAAGCTCAGAGATCCGGACAAGCAAACACATACGTCTGCAATTGATTAGCAAGTTGTGTCGTAAATAAATTATCATTGGGCGCTCCCATTGATAGCAAATCTGATTGAATACTTGTTTGTTGAGAGTCCATTCTGACGGCAACAAGCGACCCATAAGTGAACGGGAGTCCGGTAATACAATCAGACGACCCGGAATATGACGGACTGAAGCAGAACTTGGTGTACTATAACAAACAGAAGGATTCTTTCCATTAAATTGAATAACGGAAACGAATGAGTGCCTCCCTGGTTCCGGAGATACGCCACTACTGTCGAATTAACGGACAGGATTTGGACATGCGTTTCTGAATAATGTTCATCCAATGACATAAAGCAAGCCTAAAAAAACATTATTCCGTGGAAGATAAGTGCTTGCTTAGAGACTGCGGAACCCAAAGACCCTGGCACTTCGAATCCGTTGGGATCAACATTATATCCCAACCTGTTTGACTGGCAACCGTCATAATTATAAAACTCGGATCCGGCAACTGCAGTGGCACTCTCTGAGTCAGCCACCGAATGTTTGCCCCAGTCTGAATCTCTTGCAACACTAGATAGACAAGAGAACGTGTAAATCGAGCAATTCATGGATTGCTGAAAAGTTGCCGTTGAAGAGAAGCTTCTCCGAGAACGAAGCGACTCTGAGAGAGTTCTTCACCTTACTATCCACGTGCGTGGATGTAGCTAGGGCTGCGTCACGTCTAACCAACTCCAAGCAGCCACTGAAGGGCTGAGTTATACGTGAACAAACTACTGCCCTCAAAAGAAATCACATTGAGGATCATATCCCGGAATTCTTTCTCTTGAAGACGTAATGATAACGCCTCAGTAAGGTGGATTACATATGATAAGGCGTCTAAGTTAAGTCTATTAGACATCATTGTCTTTTCCAACCACATTGTTGGAAAAGACAATGATGTCTAATAGACTTAGACATAGACGGCGAAAAAGATTATTTCCAGTCTTTAACCACGCCGTCTAGACGCATATGAACTCTCGGTATGCCCTGTTCTGCCAAAATAAATTATTCGTATAAATGATAAAAGGCAGAAATGAGCATTGCGGACAAGAAACTAAACTATCATGCTTGGTAGCAGGCTTATATATATATAGCGTCGATAAATAATACACATGTTCTAATGACATTATTGGACTGTGTCGGTAAGTCAGGGACAATGTCCCTGAACCGATCCAAAATTCCATGTCCAATGACGCTATAAGTCTCTTATCCAACATCGCAGCAAAGTAGTCCGAAATAACAATCACTGGAAGAAAATGCCGGAAGATATATATGGCAGCTTCCGGTGCTACTAAAGGGAAAACTCGAAATCTTTCGAATCCCTTTCGCCATCCTGTCGGACCCTATAAAGCGTTCGGTCGTCCGTACCTGATGCAACCGCAGACTGCACCGACCCAGCGCCGTCGGATAATTCCTGATTCGACCGAGAAACTGTCGATTGCTGGGATGCTGCGAAAAAACTGTGCTAACTCGGATAGCACGTCCGTCACTGAGGCCTGTGGAGAAGTGGTCCTACGATGCATTGCCGCTGGAAGCTCCGTGATCGTTACCCCGTGCATACTACTAATATGCGAGCGAACGGAGTGTATAGGCCTCGTGTCCCTTGGCTACCGGATGGCGTGACCTGTTCGCCGTGGAATCACTGAATGACGAAACTGATCGGATACTCGAGGTCACGTAGCCAATGTGCGGTCGTGTGCACTGCTGTGAGGATGAGGAAGCATTATCGACAGTCTCTCGGACTGTAAATATAACGGAGCGTCCCGAGCGACGGACATATGCTCCGAATGTAAAATATCTGAACCACAACATGCGGTCCCCTATGTTGTTGGACGAGAGAGGGGCCTCTCTCGCTCACAGCCCAGACGGACCTGGACAAGCCAGGAACCGGACTAACAGGCTTCCTCCGATCTGTCCTCAATCCGCCGTCACTGGGTGAGTACTAAAGTAATTATAGTGCTCGCATCACCCAAATCTCCTTCCTAGACCGCAACGGACGAACCCGGCAGCCGAACCATTCGATGAATGTACACTACACCGGGTGAGCTAGCGAATGTCACTCCGTCGATCCTACAAGGGACCTCTTAGGCAATAGACATATTCCATGAGCACTTATTGCCGCTAGCTCTTCATTAACTATGACGACAGAGGCACACTTTTGAAAGACATCTCCGTAACTTTTGCGAACAAGAAACCAGAAATGCTTGGTAATAGCAAGCATATAATAATAAATATATAGCGTCGTTCAATAATTCGAAAGTTTGTGTGACATTATTGGACTATGTCAGAACTGAGGGACGATGTCCCTGAACCGAACCAAAAATTTCTAAGTCCACCGACGCTATCAGTTTCTTATCCGGCATCGCAGCATTCTGGTCCGACGAAAGAACCTGTAGAAGATCAAGTCAGATGACATACACAACAGCATATGTTGTTCCGAAAGGGAAAGCTCGAGATCCTCCGAATCCCTTTCGGTATCCCGTCGGACCGGATGAAATTTTCGGACATCCGTACCCGCTTCCACGGAGCGTCCCGACCCAGCATCGTCGGATAAAACATTATGCGACAGATTCAGTTGTTGCTGGGATGTTGCGATAAGCTGTGCTATTTAGGATAGCACGTCCGTCCCCTAGGCCTGTGCAGTAGCGGTCTTACGATGCAATGCCGCCGGAAGCTCCGTGTACGTTGACTCCCGCACACTCTCCTATGCGAACATCCGGAGTCTGCAGGCCTCATGTCCCTGGCTACCGGATGGTGTGACCTGGTCGCCGATGATTCTCTGACTGGCGAAGCTGACTGGATATCCGAGGTCACGTAGCCAAGAGCGGTCGTGTGCGCTACCATGAGAATGAGGAAGCCTTATTGACAGTCTGTCCGGACTGACTATATGTCGGAGCGTCCCGAGCGGCGGACGTCTGCTCCGAATGCGAAACATTTTGTACCACAACATCTGGGGCCAGATCTTGTTGTACGAGAGAGGGGCCTCTCTCGCTCGCCGTCCGGATGGACCAGAACGAGCTATGAACCGGACTAAAAGGCTTCCTCCGTTCTCCCTCTAATCCGCCGTCACTGGGTGTGCATTTGGTTGATTTATAGTGCTCGCATCACCCCAAAACTCCTTCTAGACCGCAACGGACGAACCCGGCTGCCGAACCATTCGATGAATGGACGCTACACCGGGCGAGCTAGCGGACGTCAAAGGCCGTCGAACCTACTAGGGTCCTCTTAGGCAATTGGCGTATTAACATGAGCACTTTTCCGCTAGCCCTTCATTAATTGTGACGACGGAGGCACACTGTTGGAAGACATCACAGATACATCACCCTAATCTTGAACGTCTGAAATAGAAATTGATAAAGTAGAGTGACCCCGCAGGGAAAGGACCGGAATGTCCAATTCCCCACTAATATACCATGACATACGCTTCCCATGTTGTCATCGAAATCATCAGATACAGAACAGGAGTTAATGCGAGTACACTGACTACATATAGAATGATTATAAAAGTCAGAGGAAGACTTCCTCTTATTACAATTGATCAAAATCCTTTCAATGTGAAAAGAAAACAAAGTCCTGGTACTCGCACCAACCCCTGACAATCAAAATACATAATAATAATATGATCCATTAACATAGAAAAAATAATTAAAATCAAAATATTTTGAAAAAATATTTTTTCAGAACAGCCCAAGTTTCTGAAAAGTAACGTTGAGCCCCAATGAATCCCAAGCCTAAGTGTGGACAAAAAATTTTAAAATATTTTAAACAATTTATGCAACACTTACGAACAATAATAATGTATCTAGTTATGATTAAATTAACATCAAGATATTATTTTCAAGAAATCCCCCCCCTCACACAGAGGGCTGTTGTAAATGTAAACAATGAGTGTAAAAACACTAAAATAAGACTCCAGGCACCCAGGCCCGAAATCAGTTACCAAAAATACACTATCTGATGCAAAACAGAGACTTCCAGGGAAGAAACTGCAGAACATCAGATGGTAGATGCAGAACACAACGCCTAACCACCCAGAGGTGAAGACGTAAACATGGGGAAAAGAACAGAATTCATTCTGTTATTCAACTAAAACTCCCAATAAATTTTAGTAATAATAATTACAGAAACTATGCCAAAAGCATGGGAGAATAGCAATAGGGGACTTAAAGGAAAGGGAGAGAGGAAAACACTGAAAAATCAGTGTAACCAAATAACAAGAATGACAACAAAATGGCTGCTCCCTCGAAAATAGGTAACTTAACGTAATTTCATTAAAAAATTTTAAGTTACAGCCCTGATAATATTCTGTCACACATTATTCCTCTCCTCCTTCTATATCCTCCTTAGAATCACCATTTCACTAACATTTATGTGTCTGGCATCATTTAAACTGAGATTTACAAGCACAAAGATCAGTCAGATGTTAACTGATGAAGGGCCAAACTAAGAATGATTAATGGCGCCAATTTCGGAACGTCCTTTACACTGCGCATGCGCAGTAGAGGTGAAGTGTGGAGGGCCATTCAGGACATGTTTTCTTTGGTTTTAGATGCAAATTTTGGGGATTGGGGGGCAAAATTTGTGTTTGGCCCTATATTTTAAGAGTTAGCACCAGCTATGTCTGGGTCATTGGTACAGTATAAAAATATACATTTTAGCTATAGAACCCACTTTTTAGACATATAAACACCATTTGTTAGTTCAAATTTATGTGACAAGACACATAAATCAGACTACACACATAACAGTGCTGTGTACCAACAAATAGACACATACACCTAATTTGTTTGCCCGGATGGATGGAAAGACGGACGGACGGATGGATGGATGGATGGATGGATGGATGGATGGATGGATGGATGGATGGATGGATGGATGGGGATGGATGGATGGATGGACAGGCAGACAGATGAGATGATTCCAGTATGACAACACCCGCCCCCCAACTCATGTGGGGGGGGGGGGGGGGGGTATAATTATTAACCAATGGACTTAATTTGTGGAACAAATTTAAATCTGACACCTGTAAGGATACTCTATCCCATATATCAAAAGATTCCACCTAGTGGTCTTGGAGAAGAGTTTTAAAGATTATTCCTCATATGGGCCTAAGTTAAAATTTGGGCACCAATAATGAACCTAAATATTAACCCAGGGGCTTGGTTTGAACAAACTTATATCTGGCCTCTCTATGGATGCTGTATACCAAATATCAAAAGACTCAGCATTTGTTCGATTCTCCCTACAGTGTACCCCCAACACAACCGATGGCTATTTTTTGTTACCATTTTTGTTACTATTCCATTCTACTGGTCCTAAGAATGCTTCAACCCGAATAACAGTTCTCTGTTCTGCAGTATGGAATACATGGGCATTTGAAATTTTTAGCCCCTGTGGTTCCCAATGAGATGCAGGAATCAAGTACATATGACTCAATATTACTGTATACCAAATTTGGTTCAAATCGGCTCATCAGTTCAGAAAATAGAAATTGGGGAAGGGGGATTAACATCTTGCCCCACCCCATTACGAATGCAAATATTCCCCTACTAACTTAGTTTGAATGAAACGATTTGATTCTACATCTCAAAAGGAAGCACAATACCAACTTTCACATCATTGTACCCATCGGCTCATGAGATGATTTTTGTCAAATTTGGAAGCATTTTCCCCTACTCCCTCCCTACAGGACAGGACACATTGATTTCAACAAAATCAAAATGCGATGTCATAACAAACAACAATCACCACAAATTTAACTGAAATCAATCTAGCAGTTTTGGAGAAGTTGCGAATGCCATGTTCATGGATAATGTGCGAGAGACAGTAAGTCATCACTGTAGTTCACCCGACATTCAGACGAGCTAAAAATTCTTGTTTCTCGGGCACCTCATGCATTAAGAATCTAGCTCTTCATTATTTTTCTCACCTTGAAATAAAAATTTAAAAGGCTATATCTTGTTTGACAGAGCTCCCTGAGCTCTTTCAAATAAGATATAGTTACATTTGCAATGGCAGTATAGTTAATTTTCATTTCCAAAAACATTGATTTTTCCGCAGAATAGTGTAAGGAGTTAAATAATAATTCCAACTGTTTTGTGGATTAACCCTTTACCTAACATGAAAAGCAGACGACACTTGCAAAAAAAATTCTTGAACAACTGAATTTTTTCAATTTTTGGCTCAAAAACAAGTTGTAACCTATGTTGGAATGAGCTTGTTCCAACGAGGGGTCATATCCTATGTTTTTGTGACAAACAAAATGAAAAAATAATGAAAATCAATTGGAAATTTTTGAGAATAGCGCTGCCTGTTCTGGCCGTTACATTGGGTAAAGGGTTAACAACAAAAAGAATAAGAAAAAAACCTCTATCTCTTATAAAAAAAAATTGAGGGAACATTGTCTGAGAAACAAGACATTTTGTTAATAGGCCTTAAGTACAGATTTACATGCTCTGAACAGGAAAAGCAGGTATGTATTCATCACTGACATTTTTATCAGGAGACAACACCTTACCTCTAAAAGGTGTTGTAAAGCATGTCTAAATGTGCCTAGACCACCTTCCCCAATCAACTCTGTATCAAAAACTTCTGTTACAAGTATATTACATTTGTGTGGCATGTCTCCACCTGAAATATATAAATTATAAAAAAAAAAAAAAAAAATTGAATGGTATGTGGATTTCGGAGAATTTTGTTTGAGTTTTGAAATATACATTAAGCTTTTTGATGTTTGAAAACAGAAAAATTGACCTAATATAATGTCCATTCCTGGAGAGCGGTATTCACAAAATGCGCTATTCAAAGTTAAATAATACAAGAGGTGTCTCCGTCTAGACATCTCCACCAAGGGTCACAGCTTTTAGGGGTAGCTAAATACAAGACCTTAATCTTCATATGACAATGGGTGAAGGTCATGACACAAGGTTAGGTTATGGGTAACAATTGTGTGAAATATGAACATGATCTGTCAAACAAATTCAATAATACAGACAAGACAAGGGCTGTATAACAATATCAATGTCTTGTACCATCTATGAATAAGATCTGTCAATCATAAAAAGTTACATGAATCAGAAAAGGGATGTATAACAATATAAAAGTTTTGCTGCCTGTGACCTTGACACTGATGATATGAACTTGGATCAAAGTCATGAGTAATAATTGTACCAACTATGAATAAGATCTATCAATCACAGCAAATTAAATGGACCGAATAAGGGCTGTATAACAATATCAAACTTTTGTTGTCTGTGAACTTGACCTTGATGATAATGACCTTGGTTCAATGTCCAAACACACCTTTGGGTCATGAGCAATAATTATACCCAGTATGAACAAGATGAGATCAAATTAGATCGACTGGACAAATAAAATGTTTACGACAGACGGACATATGACAGACAGCGGATGATGGACAACTTAGCATTAGAAAAGCTCCACTGACATTCTGTCGGGTGGAGCTAATATTCAGTGGTTAAGAAATAATGGCCTGGAGAAACAAATGTCAAAGTATTTCTAAGTGTCACCTTATCATAGGTTCTTTGACCTTGACCTTGAGGTGCACATATCATTTTATAATTCGCAACACACTGTCTTTTGATATCACATATTTTTATAAAGTTTCATTAAAAAATATTCAGTGGTTAAGAAATTATGACCAGAACAAACAAAGGTAAAAGTTTTTCTAAGTGTCACCTTACCATAAGGCCTTTGACCTTGACCTTGAGGCGTGCATACCATATTATAACTTGCAACACACTATCTTTTGATTATATTGTTATAATGTTTCATTAAAAAATATTCAGTGGTTAAGAAAATATAGAACCTTAGTGAGCGCGCTCACATACCCCACATGCCCCGATATTTCAAGCTCTAATCATTTTTTAAAAATAAACATAGATTCTAGGAATACTGCAGAAAACAGCGTTCTGTAGTTTCAACGGTATTGAAAGAATTCAAGTAGAGAAAAAGCCCAGAAAACTGTAATTTTGATGAACTTTTCAAAGTCTAAAGGGCCGTAATTTTTGTAAAAATCAGTGGAGCTGAACAACACCCAAACTTGTTCTGTAGGCCACCATGATAGACTAACATATCAAAAATCAGCTCAATATCTGGAAGCGTGTAGGAAAAAAATCCAGAAAACTGTAATTTTGACAAACTTTTCGAAGTTCAAGGGCCGTAATTTCGGTAAAAATCAGTGGAGCGGAACAAAATGCAAATTTGTTCTGTAGGCCACCATGTTAGACTAACATACCAAAAATCATCTCAATATCTGGAAGCGTGTAGGAAAAAAGTCTGCAAAACTGTAATTTTGATGAACTTTTCAAAGTCTATGGGGCCGTAATTTCGGTAAAAATCAGTGGAGCGGAACAAAACCCAAACTTGATCTGTAGGCCACCATGTTAGACTAACATACCCCAAAACAGCTCAATATCTGGAAGCGTGTAGAAAAAATGTCCGGAAAACTGTAATTTTGATGAACTTTTCAAAGTCTACGGGCCGTAATTTCGGTAAAAATCAGTGGAGCAGAACAAAACCCAAACTTGATCTGTAGGCCACCATGTTAGACTAACATACCCCAAAACAGCTCAATATCTGGAAGCGTGTAGAAAAAAAGTCCGGAAAACTGTAATTTTGATGAACTTTTCAAAGTTCAAGGGCCATAATTTCGGTAAAAATCAGTGGAGCGGAACAAAATGCAAACTTGATCTGTAGGCCACCATGTTAGACTCACATACCAAAAATCAGCTCAATATCTGGAAGCGTATAGAAAAATAGTCTGGAAAACTGTAATTTTGATGAATTTTTCTGAGTCCAAGAGCCGTAATTTCGGTAAAAATCAGTGGAGCGGAAAAAAATGCAAACTTGATCTGTAGGCCACCATGTTAGACTCACATACCAAAAATCAGCTCAATATCTGGAAGCGTATAGAAAAATAGTCTGGAAAGTTAAAAAACTTATAGTAATTTATATATTTTTTATACTTACCAATGACCCAGACATAGCTGGTGCTAACTCTTAAAATATAGGGCCAAACACAAATTTTGCCCCCCAATCCCCAAAATTTGCATCTAAAACTAAAGAAAACATGTCCTGAAAGGCCCTCCACACTTCGCCCCTACTGCGCATGCGCAGTGTCAAGGACGTTCCGAAATTGGCGCCATTTATCATTCTAATAACCAGTGCCTGGTAAGCGCTATGTACTCAGCGGGGAGGCAAGAGTTCCCAACTCCTGGGAGGGCCATCCCCGTCTGGGTCATTGGTAAGTATAAAAAATATATAAATTACTATAAATTTTTTAACATTTTTATACTGTACCAATGACCCAGACATAGCTGAATAGTAAAAAGGCTGGAGGGCCAAGAACATAGAGCAAAATGGAATACGCTCAATAAAATAAAATAGAGTAATCCCCTGTAGGGAAAAGAAGTAATAGGCCTTATATGTATCTTTCTTATTTATGATAAATTAGAAAGATACAACACCTTCCAAAAATTGAGCTTCATACATCCATGTACTCTATTAATATCCAATAATCCTTATACTAATAATTTTTAAAGTAAGCCAATAATAAAGTAAGTCTAGAGAATAGAGACTCTTATACTCCTAAAAGTGTGTGAGAATTGCATAATCATGTCCGTTGACATATGCAATATTCAAAAGCTATACTTTAAAAACTAAGACTTGAATGAATTTTATAAACTTAAACTTCTCACTAACAACCATCCCAATAACAGCTCAGAATTACTAACTCCAGAGGAGGTATCCCCTTGTTTTCATAGTAAAAACAGGTGACCCAAGGGAACACCCTCCCCCCCCCCCCCCCCCTTTTTCTTGCCCTGGGTCAAATAGCCCAGAGCGAAGAGGGCAGCCGAACGGAGACACTGCCGAAACAGACAGCCTACCTAGCTATAGTAGCAACTGTTAAGTGAATGACATTCTGAGCAGTAGATAATAGACCTAACAATAGAGGCCTCCAGAAATGGACTCGATATTTCTGAGATAAAATTCATGAATGGATGGCTGAGCGCAATGAGCAGCCTTCAAAAATCTATAATAGCAACACTATTAATGTAAGCCCAAGAAGTAGAAGAACTCTTACTTCATGAGCCGAAATCTTAAGCACAACTGCTAAGCCAATGATATACCATAAGCAGTACGCTAGTTAAAAGAATCCATTAACAAAAAAATGGAGCGTAACGTCCTTCTACTAGACATCAAAGACAGAAGAAGCTTACGCCCTTGTAATAAACAGATATCTGTTTATAAATACATAAACTGTACCCGGAAAGAGTAAAGGCCTATGCCCATACGAAGACGGAAGGACCTTAAAATAATAGGTTCCGGATAATAGGAGCCTAACTCTTATGCAACAATCCAACCTAAATAGTAACGGAAGTATTGATTCCGAAACTATGAAAGTGAAAATCATCCATCGATAGTGCATGAAACTCACTGACTCTACAGTAAAAGAGAAACCCACAGAATTACTGTCTAAAAGGTCAGAATTTGAAAACTACTGTTTCCAGAGGCTCAAATGATTACTTAGCTAAATAAGAACCGAAGTTAAAATCCGTATAGGAATTTAATCTAAAGATTCTAAGTCTATTTATCAAAAAGTTACTAACTGACTTAGATAAAGAGACAAAAGACTCAATTGTAAACTATCGTAGAGTGCATAGGTATGAGGTAACATAAACCTATAACCTAAATAACAACAGGCTGCAGTAGATCTTGTGAAACAAGTATACTAAAAAATAGCAATGAGTAGTATGGAGGGATCAACCATATGAACATAATGATCCCTACACCACGACAGAAGAGCCTCCACTTTAGTCGCATAGAATAGCGAAGAAGAGGATCTCCTATAGTAAGAAATCGCGTCCAAAGCTCGTCCAGTACAGTGCTTACAATGCAATACGGACCACACAACGGAATACATGAAGGTTGCGACCTTGCTGGTTGTGATAAAGATGACACGATTTACCCAGTGAAAAAAGATCCTCACATAGAGGAAGATTTCACGTTAAGATCCACAGTAGACAAGAGAGTAAATTACTCATGATCTCTGTGAAGATAGAGATGCTATCAACAGAAATGTATTGTGGTTGTTTATCTTAGCAATACCTGCTAAAACAACAGCGCCGGAGGATATGCGTATCCTATCATTCCGTCCTATAGATCAATAGAGCGTTAACAGTATTAGCTCAGAGATCTGGACAAGCCAACACATAC
The DNA here is from genome assembly GCA_031216915.1 of Pictodentalium vernedei. Lineage (NCBI taxonomy): Eukaryota > Metazoa > Mollusca > Scaphopoda > Dentaliida > Dentaliidae > Pictodentalium > Pictodentalium vernedei. The sequence continues at coordinate 645,692,376 of CM062295.1, read as the reverse complement.
GTCTGCAATTTATTAGCAAGCTGTGTCATAAATAAAACATCATTGGGCGCTCCCATAGATAGCAAATCTGAATGAATACTTGTTTGTTGAGAGTCCATTCTGACAGCAACAAGCGACCCGTAAGAGAACGGGAGTGCGATAAAACAATCAGACGACCCAGAATATGACGGACCAAAACTGAACTTGGTGTACTATAACCAACAGATGGATTCTTTCCATTAAATTGAATAACGGAAACGAAAGAGTGCCTCCCTGGTTCCGGAGATACGCCACTACTGTCGAATTAAAGGACAGGAATTTGGGCATGCGTTTCTGAATAATGTTCATGCAATGACATAAAGCAAGCCTAAAAAACATTATTCCGCGGAAGTTAAACTGATAGCTAAAAGACTGCGGAACCCAAAGACCCTGGCACTTCGAATCCGTAGGGATCAGTATATATCCCAATCTGTTTGACTGGCAACCGTCATAACAGCCACACTCGGGTCCGGCAACTGCGGCGGCACTCTCTGAGTCAACCACCGAATGTTTGCCCCAGTCTGAATCTCTTGTAACACTAGATAGACAAAAGAATGTATAATTCAAGCAATTCATGGATTGCCGGAAAGTTGCCGTCGAAGAGAAGCTCCTCCGAGAACGAAGCGACTCTGAGAGAGTTCTTAACCTACTATCCACGCGTGGATGTAGCTAGGGCTGCATCACGTCTAACCAACTCCAATCAGCCACTGAAGGGCGGAGTTATACGTGAACAAACTACTGCCCTCAAAAGAAATTACATTGAGAATAATATCCCGTAAATCTTTTCTTGAAGACGTAATGATAACGCCTCAGTAAGGCGGATTACGTATAATAAAGCGTCTAAGTTAAGTCTACTATACATAATGTCGTTCCCAACATTGAAATTGGAAAAGACATAAACGGCGAAAAAGAATATATATGCAGTCTTTAATCACACCGTCTAGACGCGTATGAACTCTCGGTATGCCCTGCTCTGCCAAAATAAACTATATGTAAAAAAGATAAAATGGCAGAAATGAGCCACGCGGACAAGAAACTAAACTATCATGCTTAGTAGCAGGCTTGTATATATATATAAATATATAGCGTCGAAAAGTTAAAAAATTTATAGTAATTTATATATTTTTTATACTTACCAATGACCCAGACTTAGCTGGTGCTAACTCCACAAAAACCAGGGCCAAACACAAATTTTGCCCCCCAATCCCCAAAATTTGCATCCAAAACAAAAAGAAATCATGTCCTAAAGGACCTCCATAGTACGACTCTACTGCGCATGTGCAGTGACGCAGTCGTCCCGAAATTGGCGCCAAATATCATTCTTACTGGCAGTGCCTGGTCAGCGCTATGTACTCAGCGGGGAGGCAAGAGTTCCCAACTCAGGGAGGGCCATCCCCATCTGGGTCATTGGTAAGTATAAAAAATATATAAATTACTATAAATTTTTTAACATTTTTATACTGTACCAATGACCCAGACTTAGCTGAATAGTAAACAGGCTGGAGGGCCTAGGACATAGAGGAAAATCCAATAAGCTCAATTATAAAATAAAGAGGTAACCCCTTAAGGAGAAAAGGAGTATTAGGCTTTACATGTATCTTTCTTATTTAATATTTAAATTAGAAAGATACACTACCCTTAATAATTGAGCACAATAACATTCATGTTCTCTATTAACATCCAGTATAACCTTTATACTAATTATTTTTAAAGCAAGCCAATAAATAAAGTAGTCCAGAGAATTGAGACTCTTTATAATCATTTAAAAGTGTCCGAGTATTGTATATTAAAGCCCGTTTGACACTTGACATATACAAATGCTTCACACCGAGCTACACTTTAAAAATAAGACATGAATGAAATTAAACATTAATATTACACTTTAAAACCATCCCGGAAGCGACTCAGAAATACTGTCTTGGAGGAGGCATTCCCTTGCTTTTCACTATAAAGCAGGTGACCTAAGGGAACACCCGCCCCCCCCCCCCCCCTTCCCCTTGCCCTGGGTCAAATAGCCCAGAGCGAAGAGGGCAGCCGGACGGAGTCACTGCCGGAACAGAAAGCCTGCATAACTATAGTTGCAACTGTTTAGTGGACGACATTCTGAGCAACAGATAACGGACCTAAACAATGCAGGTCTCCAGAAATGGACTCAATATTTCTGAGATAAAAATTAGTAAATGTGGATGGCTGAGACCAATAAGCAGCCTTCATTAAATCTGTAATAGCAACACTATTAGCATAAGCCCAGGAAGTAGAAAGAGCTCTTACTTCATGAGCAGAAATCTTAAGCACAGACTGCTGAGAAGAAGATAAATCTTCATACGCAGTACGGATAGTTAACTGAATCCATCTAGCAATAGAATGGACTGAAATGTCCTTTCTATTAGGCACCAAAGACAGAAAGAAACGTTTCCGTCCCTTTCTGATGAACTGAGATCTCTGTTTATAGATACGTAGTGCTCTAACAGGACAGAGTAAAGGCCTACGCCCGTCTGAAGACGGAAGAGCCTTAATAACAATAGGTTCCGGATATTTATTAGAAGCCTGATTCTTAGCTAAAAAACCGACATTAGTAGTGAAGGTGATAGTGTTCCCAACACTACGATAATGAGAATCATCCACCGATAGTGCATGAAGCTCACTGACTCTTCTGGCAGAAGAGAAAGCTAAGAGAAAAGCTGTCTTATAAGATAAGAATTTGAAATCTACTGTCCCAAGAGGTTCAAATGGCTTTTCCTTCAATTTAAGGAGAACCCAAGCTAAATTCCACTTAGGAATTAATCTAAGAGTTCTGGGTCTATTTATCGAAAAGTTTCTAACCAATTTCGATAAAGAGACATTAGATCCAATTTGTAAACTATCATGATGTGCATAGGTATCAGATAACATAGATCTATAACCCTTTATAGTAACAGGTTGCAGTTTGATTTCGTCAAACAAGTATACTAGAAAGTTAGCAATGTCTGGTATAGAGGGATCAAATATATCAACAGAATGATCCCTACACCAATGACGGAAAACCTTCCACTTAGCCGCATAGTTTAGCGAAGAGGAGGTCCTCCTACAGTTAGAAATCGCGTCCACTGCTCGTCCTGTAAAGTGCTTGCCATGCAAGAAGGACCGCACAACGGAAAAACGTGAAGGTAGAGACCTTGCGGGTTGTGATGTAGTTGGCGCGATTTCCCCTGCCAAAGAAGATCCTCTCGTGGAGGGAGCTTCTGCGGTAGGTCCCACAACAGACACCTGAGTAGATTTATCCACGGTCTCTGTGGCGACAGAGATGCTACCAACAGAATCTTGCATTGAGATTGTTTTATCTTTAGCAATACTTGTTGAATTAACGGCGCTGGAGGATACGCATATCCTATCATTCCGTCCCAAGGGATCGATAGAGCGTCTACTGCAAATGCTCTTGGATCCGGACACGGGGACACATACGTCTGCAACTGATTGTTGAGATGTGTCGCAAATAAGTCTATCATTGGCCGTTCCCATTGGTAGCAAATCTGATTGAATACTTGTTTGTTGAGAGTCCACTCCGACGGCAACAAGCGACCCTTTCGTGAAAGGGAGTCTGCTAGCACATTCAGACGACCCGGTATGTGACGGACCGAAAGAAGAACGTGATGTTCCAACGCAAACAGAAGGATTCTTTCCGTTAGATTGAACAACGGAACTGAATGAGTGCCTCCCTGATTCCGTATATACGCCACTACTGTCGTATTGTCGGATAGGATTTGGACATGAGCATCGTGAATAATGTCCATCCAGTGACGTAACGCAAGCCAAATTGACATCATTTCCTTGATGTTTATGTGCTTGCACAGGAATTGCGGATCCCAAAGACCCTGGCATCTCGAATCCGTTGGGATTAATGATGCACCCCAACCTGTTTGACTGGCATCCGTCATAATGGTAAAACTCGGATCCGGCAACTGCAGCGGAACTCCTTGAGTTAACCACTGAATGTTTGCCCAAGTCTGAATCTCTTGTTTCACTTGATCTGACAAGAGAACGTCTACATCGAGCGAATGAATTTTCACACTCAAATTCTGAGTCAGGAAAATTTGAAGAGGCCGTGTGCGTAGCCGTCCCATCGGAATGAGATCCGCGGCGGCTCCGCACAGACCTATCAGTCTCATAAATTCTCTCGCCGTGACTTTGTCTGTATTCAGACAATAGCGAGCGTAACAACTGACTAATTTCGCTCTGGTTAACGGCAGACGAACGAGATTGTTGTGCGTCTCGAAGCTCATTCCCAGATGAGTGAATGACTTGGACGGCACCAGATCCGACTTCTCCTCGTTTACTATGAAACCGAGACGTCGGAGCAATAGAAGAAGATTCTGAACATCGTTCTGAAGCGTTAACTCGTTGCCGTACCTCTGAAGAATGTCGTCCAGGTAGGCCGACGTTACCGCAGACGAATGAGCTCGGAAGTAGATCATTACCGAGTTCATTACCCGAGTGAAAGCCCAGGGTGCTAGATTCAATCCGAAGCAACATGGCCCGGAACTGATACACCACTCCTAGGACTGCGAAGCGTAGATACTTTCGGAATGTCGGATGTACCATGACGTGAAAGTACGCATCTTTGAGATCTATGCTCGTTGCATAATCGTTCACCCGAATACTCGCTCTGACCGATCGAATCGTCTCCATATAAAACTTCGGAGCGACGATCAGCTTGTTTATCCAGCTCAAATCTATGACTGGACGGAACGAGCCGTCTGGTTTCGGAACCAGAAACAGATGGCTGTAGAATCCCAGCGATTCCTGGTTTTCTACGACCTCTACCGCATTCTTCATTAAAAGAGACTGCACCTCTGATAGCAGAGCGTCTCTTTTCTGAGGGTTTGACGGAAGATGAGTCCACTTTGGACTTCGAGTTAATGGAGGCTTTCGTTTGAAGGATATCTTTAGACCTTCCGAAGTCACTCCTCTCACCCACGGGTCGTCCGTAATCGACGCCCACTCTTGAGAAAAACTCGACAACCTTCCGCCAACCGAAACGCGATAGAGGTTTGAGCCATCACCTCCTGGATCTGCGAGGCCTGCGGTAGGAGAAACCACGTCTTCCACGACCCGCACCTCGCCTCGTCGACCTCGGGGCGTCCGACCGATTGTCCCGGCCTGAAGGACGTCCCGAACGAGAGTCGCTAACCTTGACGGTCTCTCGAATAAGAGCTAGAGGACGCACCGGAACCTCTATAGGAACCTCTCTTGGGCGGATAAGACCCAGAAGTGCCCGCCTTATTCGTGTCTGCTGTATCCGACCTTTTAGGAGCGGATCTAAACAACAGAGAATCACTAGCTTTCTTTTTAATATTATCATAAATAGCGGAAAGCTTGCCGTCAAAGAGAAGATCTCCTGAGACCGAAGCGACTCTAAGAGAGTTCTTCACCTTAGAATCCACTAGTGTGGATGTAGACAGGGCTGCGTCACGTCTAACCAACTCCAGATTTGCCACTGAAAGGGCGGAGTTACACGTGGAATAAGCTACTGCCCTTGAAAGAAGTCTTAAGGAGGATTGTATATCCTGAAACTCTTCCCCTTGAAGACGCAGTGATAACGCCTTCGTAAGGTGATCTGCGTAAGATAAGGCATCTAAATTGGCTCTGTTAGACGCAATAGCTGTTTCCAACACTGCGGTTGGAATAGAAGCTGACGACGGTAATGATAGCTCTAAGTCTTCCGCCTCGTCGTCCATACGCAGAGGAACTCTCGGTATACCCTGACCTGCCGTGTCGAATTTATTCCTTGCATTAATGAAAGGCAGGTTGAGAGTATTTGCGGACAAGAAGCCTGCTTTCCCCGTCCTGGAAGCAAGTTTAAAAATAGCGTCGTTCAATAATTCAAATGTTCTTGCAACATTATTGGACTGCGACGGAAACTCGGGAGCGATGTCCCTGAACCGCTCGAAAAAATCAGAGTCCAATGACGCTATAATTCTCCTGTCCGGAAGCGCAGCAGTCTGGCCCGACGGAACAACTTGAGGAAGAAAGTGCCGGATGAAGTCCACGGCAGCTTTGTGTTGTTCCGAAAGGGATAGCTCCAATTCATCCGTATCCCTTTCACCATCCGGTCGGACCTCCCGATGTTCCCGGTTGTCCGCCCCCGATGCTTCGGCGGAGCGTACCGACCCAGCGCCGTCGGATAATTCTCGATCCGACACCGTCTCTGTCGGCTGCTGGGATGCTGCGATAAGCTGTGCTATCTGCACTAGAATGTCCGACGTCGAGACCTGCGGAGGAGCGGTCTTTCGCTGCTTTGCCGAGGGCAGCTCCGCATCAGATGGCTCCCGCATACTTTTCCTATGCGAACGTCCGGAGTCCATCGGTCTCGAATCCCTGGCTGCCGGATGGTGTGACCTGGTCGCCGAAGAATCCTTCATCGGCGAAGCTGGCAAAATATCGGAGGTCACGCAGCCAAGGTGCGGTCGTGTGCGCCGGCGAGAAGAGGAAGCCTTAACAGTCTCTGCGGACTGCTTATACAACGGAGCGTCCCGAGCGACGGACGTATGCTCCGCTAAAGACACATTTTGTACCACAACATCTGGTCCCAGATGTTGTTGTACGAGAGAGGGGCCTCTCTCGCTCGCGGCCCGGCTGGACCTGGACGAGCTAGGAACCGGACTAAAAGGCTTCCTCCGTTCTCGTTCACTATCCGCCGTCACTGGGTGTGCATCTATTATTTTTATAGTGCTCGCATCACCCAAAATTTCCTCTTGGACCGCATCGGACGAACCCGGCTGCCGAACCATTCGGTGAATGGACGCTACACCGGGCGAGCTAGCGGACGACATTTGTCTAATCTCCATGAGCACTTTTGCCGCTAGCTCTGTATTTATTTGTGACGACGGACGCACACTTGAAGAAGATAACATGGAAACATCACCCTGTTCTGGTTCCTCTGAAATAGAAACTGAGAGAGTAGAGTGACCTTGTGGAGAAAGAGCCGGCATCGCTCTTTCTCCAGAAACAACATATCGTGACACACGTTTCCAATGTTTCTCATCCCAATGTTCACATACAGGACAGGGATTAATGCGAGAACACTGACTACAATTAATGCAATAATCATGAAAGTCAGAGGAAGATTTCTTCCTATTACAATTTGAACAAGTTCCCTTCATTGTGAAAGAACAACAATAAGTCCTAGTTACTCGCAAAAACCCCTGACACAAAGATACATAATAACATGCTCCATTAATAAATGAAAAAACAATTGCAAAACAAAATAATTTTGAAAAAATATTTTTTCAGAGAAGCCCAAGTTGCTGAAAAGTAACGTTGAGCCCCGATGGATCCGATGGCAAAGTGTGGTCAAAAATTTTAAAATTATATAAAATAATTAATGAGACACTTTCGGATAATATAAATGTATCTTATAATGAGATAAACTACCTCAAAGGCAAACAGCCCCCCTCAAAAAAGGCTGTTGCCAATGAAAACAAACAGTGTAAACACAGAAGAAAACATGACTCCAGGCACTGAAAAAACTGGCCCGGAATCAGTCATCAATTACACTCTATCTGATGCAAAACAGAGACTCCCAGGGGAGAATCTGCAGAACATCAGATGGAAGATGCAGAACACAAACGTTATACACCCATGGGTGAAAACGTAACTATGGGGAAAATAACAGAAAACATTCTGTAACCAAGCAACTCTCCCAGGGAATTTTTAGAAATGAAACTTCTCAAAAATATGCCAAAAGCATGGGAGAATTGCAAGGGGGGACTTTAGAAGGTTAGGGGAGAGGAAACACTGAATAAGCAGTGCAACAATTAGCAAGAATGACAACAAGAGGCGTTTGCCTCGAAAATAGGCAACTTAACATAATTTCAACAAAAAATTTTAAGTACAGCCCTGATTATTTTTTGCCACTTCTTTTTTCCTCTCCTCCTTCTATCCTCCTTAGAATCACATTTTCTCCAAGAATTACGTGTCTGGCATCCTTTAAACTGAGATTTACAAGCACAAAGATCAGTGAGATGTTGACTGATGAAGGGCCAAACAGAGAATGATATTTGGCGCCAATTTCGGGACGACTGCGTCACTGCGCATGCGCAGTAGAGTCGTACTATGGAGGTCCTTTAGGACATGATTTCTTTTTGTTTTGGATGCAAATTTTGGGGATTGGGGGGCAAAATTTGTGTTTGGCCCTGGTTTTTGTGGAGTTAGCACCAGCTAAGTCTGGGTCATTGGTACAGTATAAAAATATAAAACACATGTTGTAATGACAATATTGGACTGCGTCGGTAAGTCAGGGACAAAGTCCCTGTACCGATCGAAAAATCCGAGTCCAATGACGCTATAAGTCTCTTATCCAAGATCGCAGCAATGAAGTCCGAAAAATAATCACTGGAAGAAATGCCAGAAGATATGAAAGGCATCTTCCGATACTACTAAAGGGAAAACTCGAAATCTTTCGAATCCCTTTAGCCATCCTGTCGGACCCTATAAAGCGTTCGGTCGTCCGTAGCTTGATGCAACCGCGGACCACACCGACCCAGCGCCGTCGGATAATTCCTGATTCGACCGAGAAACTGTCAATTGCTGGGATGCTGCGAAACAACTGTGCTAACTCGGATAGCACGTCCGTCACTGAGGCCTGAGGAGCAGCGGTCTTACGATGCATTGCCGCAGGAAGCTCCGAGATCGTTACCCCGTGCATACTTCCAATATGCGAGCGAACGGAGTGTAGAGGCCTCGTGTCCCTTGGCTACCGGATGGCGCGACCTATTCGCTCTGGAATCACTGAATGCCGAAACTGATCGGATACTCGAGGTCACGTAGCCAATGTGCGGTCGTGTGCCCTGCTGTGAGGATGAGGAAGCATTAAAGACAGTCTCTCGGACTGTCAATATAACGGAGCGTCCCGAGCAACGGACATATGCTCCGAATGTAAAATATCTGAACCACAACATGCGGTCCCCTATGTTGTTGGCTTCCTCCGATCTGTCCTCAATCTGCCGTCACTGGGTGAGTACTAAAGTAATTAAAGTGCTCGCATCACCCAAATCTCCTTCCTAGACCGCAACGGCCGAACCCGGCAGCCGAACCATTCGATGAATGTACGCTACACCGGGTGAGCTAGCGAATGTCACTCCGTAAGCGATAGACATATTCCATGAGCACTTATTGCCGCTAACTCTTCATTAACTATGACGACAGAGGCACACTTTTGAAAGACATCTCCATAATTCTTCGAACAAGAAACCAGAAATGCTTGGATAGCAAGCATAAAATAATAATATAAATAGCGTCGTTCAATAATTCGAAAGTTTGTGTGACATTATTGGACTATGTCGGAACTGAGGGACGATGTCCCTGAACCGAACCAAAAATTTCTAAGTCCACCGACGCTATCGGTTTCTTATCCGGCATCGCAGCATATGTTGTTCCGAAAGGGAAAGCTTGAAATCCTCCGAATCCCTTTCGGTATCCCGTCGGACCGGATGAAACTTTCGGACGTCCGTACCCGCTTCCGCGGAGCGTCCCGACCCAGCATCGTCGGATAAAATATATGCGACAGATTCAGTTGATGCTGGGATGCTGCGATAAACTGTGCTATTAAGGAAAGCACGTCCGTTCCCGAGGCCTGTGCAGTAGCGGACTTACAATGCATTGCCGCTGGAAGCTCCGTGTACGTTGACTCCCGCACACTTCCTATGCGTACGTCCGGAGTCTGCAGGCCTCGAGTCCCCGGCTACCGACCCAGCGCTGTCGGATAATTCTCGATCCGACACCGTTTCTGTCGGCTGCTGGGATGCTGCGATAAGCTGTGCTATGTGCACAAGAATGTCCGGCGTCGAGACCTGCGGAGGCGCAGTCTATCGCTGCTTCGCCGAGGGCAGCTCCGCATCAGATGGCTCCCGCATACTTCCTATGCGAACGTCCGGAGTCCATCGGTCTCGAATCCCTGGCTGCCGGATGGTGTGACCTGGTCGCCGAAGAATCCTTGATCGACGAAGCTGGTAATATATCGGCGGTCACGCAGCCAAGGTGCGGTCGTGTGCGCTGACGAGAAGAGGAAGCCTTAGCAGTCTCAGCGGACTGCCTATACAACGGAGCGTCCCGAGCGACGGACGTATGCTCCGCTAGCGACACATTTGTACCACAACATCTGGGGCCAGATGTTGTTGAACGAGAGAGGGGCCTCTCTCGCTTGCCGTCCGGATGGACCGGAACGAGCTATGAACCGGACTAAAAGGCTTCCTCCGTTCTCCCTCCGATCCGCCGTCACTGGGTGTGCATTAAGTTAATTTTATAGTGCTCGCATCACCCCAAAATTCCTTCTAGACCGCAACGGACGAACCCGGCTGCCGAACCATTCGGTGAATGGACGCTACACCGGGCGAGCTAGCGGACGTCAAAGGCCGTCGAACCTACTAGGGTCCTCTTAGGCAATTGGCGTATTACATGAGCACTTTTCCGCTAGCCCTTCATTAATTGTGACGACGGAGGCACACTGTTGGAAGACATCACAGATACATCACCCTAATCTTGATCGTCTGAAATAGAAATTGATAAAGTAGAGTGACCCTGCGGGGAAAGGACCGGAGTGTCCAAATCCCCAACAACATACCGTGACATACGCTTCCCATATTGTCATCGAAATCATACGATACAGAACAGGAGTTAATGCGAGTACACTGACCACATATAGAATGAAAATAAGGTCAGAGGAAGACTTCCTCTTAAAACAATTGATCAATATCCTTTCAATGTGAAAAGAAAACAAGTCCTGGTACTCGCACTAACCCCTGGCAAAATACATAATAATAATATGATCCATTAATATAGAAAAAATAATTGAAATCAAAATATTTTGAAAAAATATTTTTTCAGAACAGCCCAAGTTTCTGAAAAGTAACGTTGAGCCCCAATGGATCCCAAGCCTAAGTGTGGAAAAAAAAATTTTAAAAATATTTTAAACAATTTATTCAACACTTACGAACAATAATAATGTATCTAGTTATGATTAAAATAACATAAAGATATTATTATTTAGAAATCCCCCCCTCACACAGAGGGCTGTTGTAAATGTAAACAATGAGTGTAAAAACACTAAAATAAGACTCCAGGCACCCAGCCCCGAAATCAGTTACCAAAAATACACCATCTGATGCAAAACAGAGACTTCCAGGGAAGAAACTGCAGAACATCAGATGGTAGATGCAGAACACAACGCCTAACCACCCGTAGGTGAAGACGTAAACATGGGGAAAGAACAGAATTCATTCTGTTATTCAGCTAAAACTCCCAAGAAATTTTAGTAATAATAATTACATAAACTATGCCAAAAGCATGGGAGAATAGCAAGGGGGAACTTAAAGGACAGGGAGAGAGGAAAAACACTTGAAAAAACAGTGTAACTAAATAATCAGAATGACAACAAAATGGCTGCTGCCTTGAAAATAGGTAACTTAACATAATTTCATTAAAAAATTTTAAGTTACAGCCCTGATAATATTCTGTCACACATTCTTTTCCTCTCCTCCTTTTCTATCCTCCTTAGAATCACCATTTCACTAATATTTATGTGTCTGGCATCATTTAAACTGAGATTTAAAAGCACAAAGATCAGTCAGATGTTAACTGATGAAGGGCCAAACTTAGAATGATAAATGGCGCCAATTTCGGAATGTCCTTGACACTGCGCATGCGCAGTAGGGGCAAAGTGTGGAGGGCCTTTCAGGACATGTTTTCTTTAGTTTTAGATGCAAATTTTGGGGATTGGGGGGCAAAATTTGTGTTTGGCCCTATATTTTAAGAGTTAGCACCAGCTATGTCTGGGTCATTGGTACAGTATAAAAATACTGTAATTTTGATGAATTTTTCTGAGTCCAAGGGCCGTAATTTCGGTAAAAATCAGTGGAGTGGAAAAAAATGCAAACTTGATCTGTAGGCCACCATGTTAGACTCACATACCAAAAATCAGCTCAATATCTGGAAGCGTGTAGAAAAAAAGTCTGGAAAACAAGTAGGACTGACGGACTGATGGACGGACCAGGCAAAAACATTATACCCCAGCAACTTCGTTGCGTGGGGGTATAATTATGTTGATGGATGGACGGACAGATGTAAGATGATAGCTACATTGTGCGAGTTTTTTGTGGGGTTTTTTGTCCAATTATTTAGAAATTTTAGAAATAACACTGTGGGGTTAAATCAGAAAATAGAGATCTAACTCCCTAGAAGTGATTCAAGTGGATAGAAATCAAATGTACTGTGGGGTTAACCCCACAACGTACCTCTGCTAAGAGCGGACAGGCAGATGGATGGATGGACGGATGCCCCTAAAATCAGGGTTTATGTGGCTAAAATATTTGAGGAATTTAAAATGCATGGACAACCTCTAAAAACTCTTTTTTAAGTCTAATTTCTGGGTGGTAACACACTCTAACCCTTTCAGCTTACTGACCCTTACCCTAACCCTCACCCTAACATAAAATCCCCAATTGTGGTCATCATATCTTAGTAGCCACATAAACCATTTTAGCCACATAAATCACCTTTTTAGACGCATAAACACCATTTGTTAGTTCAAATTTATGTGGCTAGTCACATAAAACTAGACACATAACAGTGCTGTGTACCAACAACAAGGCACATAAACCTTATTTGTTGGTGCAGGTGGTCCAGATGGACAACTTAGCATCAGAAAAGCTCTGCTGACATTGTGTCACACAGAGCTAATAAAAATTGTTTATGACCTCCATTGCTCATTGAAAAAAAATGCATTAAATGCTCTACTAACCACTACAAATTGTCAGTAGGCTGTTCACGTCATTTAGTCATATACATTGTCGATAACCATTTAAATATAGAATATACCCATAGTAGCTTGGTGTACCAAATGTTCACCACGAGTGGTGAAATGGTGTTATTTATTTATTATTATTTATTTATTGGTGTTTAAGGTCACATATTTCTGCACAATGGCTAATCATGACCACGACAGTTTTACGGGTGGAGGAAGCCAGAGTACCCGGAGAGAACCACCGAGCAACGGCGAGCAACTGTCAGCTCCCCAACATACTAACTCCACACAAGCAGGGTTAGCATTGGTTGAAGACAGGTGCACCATCGACGTGCAGTAGAAAACGGAACGTGCAAATTACAGGAACCTTTTCATTTTAATAGCAATGGAAGCTTTATTAACCTGAGACAACAGATATTCATTAATTTTTATTATCTCATGAAGTAAACTTATTTAAAAACGTAATAAATAATTACCGGTTTCATTTCATTCTTCACGAGGTGACAAGTGGTAAATTTAGACAAGTTTGCATTCAAGGCGAGGTCACCGAAGGTCAACTTGGATGTAGTTCCATTGTAGATGTAAATTGTAACTATTGAAATCCCATTGCTGGCTTGTTCACCACGGTTGGCGTGTAAAGCTAAAATTTATGTCCTAGGCTTTTTATATATAGTAGAATAGGTAATCATGGCATAAATGATGTATATATCCATCAGCTACCCAAAATCAATACCATCCATTTCTACTGAACTTTTTATAAAGACAGCACATACCAAGACTGAACACGACTCTGTTATACCTTTTGAAATAATTTATAATGTGCTCATTTAAATATGTGTGACTATAGCCTTCTTTAAATTCTTTACTTAACTTTACTTAGCTAGAAGATGATACAGTGGAGCCCACTAAGCTGTATATCTCTTTATTGAATAACCTGTTAACTGAATATAATTTCCAAACACTAAACCATTTACCATACTTTCAGTACAAATTTCACCTCTTAACTGAAAATGGTTTACAGAACAAACTCATGTTAATTGAATAATAAAAATACTGTAATGTGTTGAGAAATTATCCTGACAATCACCCTACACCCAATGTTTGGAGACCTATTTCACATGAGTGCATCCAATATAGGCATTTGTTCTATTATATCTTGTTTGACAGAGCGCCATGAGCTCTGTCAAACAAGATATAATAAAATAAAAACCTCAATTTATCTCTAAAATACAGGAAAGTGAATACTCCTTTTAATTGAATAATTCTCACTGACAAAGTGGCTATTCAATTAACAGGGTTCCACTGTACTTGAAAAAACTCATCTGGAAAAACAAAAAATTATTTTGATACTAGAAAACCTAGCTTATGACATGCATTGGAATGATCTCAACAAGGGGTCATAAGCAATGTTGTATGACCCTTGTCAACAAGGGAGACATAAGCAATGTTTTGGAGGCAAAAATAGAAATTATGAAAAAATCTGTGGACTGTGCTGGCCATATATATGGCCTTTTGGTGGGTAAAGAGTTGAAGTTAGCGAGACATCTAACCTTGGGTAAGCACATTCTGATTTTACTTGTTTTTCTGGGAAGGTGACGAGGTTATAACCTGCAGGTAGGAGCGTGCTGGCTCATTGAATACCGGATTGGACTTCAAACTGAAAGGTCCATAGTTTGATCCCCTCCAGAGGTAACTGCATTGTGTGCTTGAGCAAGGCACTTAATCGTGACAGCCCATGTGGAGGCACTGTGGCGCAGTGTACTAAGGCATACTGTACATTGATGGTGCACTTCTCTTCAATCAATGCTAAACCAGCTTGTACAGAGTTGGTATGTTGCAGTTCTCTTTGGGTAATCCAGCTTCCTCTACCTGTAAAACTGTCCAAGCCTGAAAATAATTTTCATTGTGCTTCCAGACAAAATGTCAGACACCAAATCAATCATGTCTGTCATTTAAGAATGATATCTGACATATTACAAAATGAAGTTTGAGTATTTGAAATAATGTATTTTAGGTGTACATGTACCTTCATCTTAAAACTGCCCAGAATTCATCCAATCATACCTTGTTTGGCAGGGCTCAATGAGCCCTGCCAAACAAGGTGTGATTGGTTTCATTCTGAATTGGAACTGAATTACCCTTCAGACATAATTTAGATACATGTATGGCTATATCAAATCATATCCCTTCACATGCTGTTAATAGTGATGAGATGTACAATCTCTTTCTTCACACTTCCCAACCTGCCAGGACCAGAAATCACAATAATCATTAATTTTAGGCTTGCTAGTTATGTACATGATTTCCAGCATGCATGATGTTCTGATCACTGAACTTCATTGATAATTTTGGCATCGGACATTTTGTCTGATGATTTTAAACCTCAGTCAGACATTGGCTTTTTTGTACCTGACATTGTCCTTGTCTGACCACTTATTTTCTGGTATGAAACTGTCTGACAGAAGGTGATCTTGGCTTCTGAAAGTGTCATTAAACCCCAAACAAAACAAAAAAACCTACAGGTTAGGCATAACCATAAGGGAGATTTTAATGCATGCCTCTTATTTCAAGGCATGCAACCCCAAACCATTTGCTATACACAACTTGCATTCAAATTTGATCAGTTGATTGTGTGTAGGTTAAAGCGTAAATCCCAGTTAATTGACTTGAAATTAATACCACAAAAGTTCAACATTACTTAAAATTTTAGCCTCAAAATGTCTTTAGAGGTATTTTATTCAATACATCTTGTTTTACAGAGCACTCTGAGCTGTGTAAAACAAGAGATAATTTAATACATCCATAACTTACCACCAGAGAATGGGTACTGAGCAAGCCCTAGTTAATTAAATATTCCTCACCTGTTAACTGAATATTTTCTGCCAACAAAGTGAGTAGTTAACATCATTCTTCTCTTCCTTCTCTGGATCCAGAGCTGTTTTTATACCAGTAACAGGTTTGGGCATCCAAACTCAAAACGACCCTCTCCCCCACCCTCCAAAAAATGAAATGTTTTCTCTCTCTCAAGTAGTAAAACAACAAACAAAATCATATAATTTATGGTTCCTGCCTTTAGTGGAGTCTTACAATGTGGAGAACATATCTCCAATTACATCAGTTTATCTTTACTTTTATCAGAGTCTCTCACTCTCACTGTACTGTATTTTCAAAAAAAATTCTGAGGGAGTCCCACCAGACCCCACCCTATGGGGGGAGGGGGGGGGCAACCCACTACCTTACACTCCCCACCTCAGGCCTTCCCACCACAGGCCTGTGGCTTTCAGGATAAGCCTGTGGCCATCGAGATATGCCTGTGTATAACAGGTGTTCCCCCCAAAATTTCTGGATATTTCCCTGCTGCAATGTTTCATAAATGATTCCAACATTTTCTGTCATTATAACCCCTTGATGTTTTAACCCTTTACCTAATGAATCAGACCACATTTTTTTGCATAATTTACAAAATGAGCCATTGAAAAACATTTATTTAAAAATAAAAATTCAACAAAACCATATCATGTGACCCATCAGTGAGGGATCACATGAATTGGTTTTATAAAAATTTTTTGAAAAATTTGAAAAAATGGTATTTAAAGCTAGACTGAAGCATGCACCCACACAACACATGAACACAGGAGGTTGAAGAGCAAACTGTGATTTGTTACTTGTACATGAGCTGTGTCCAGAAATGTTAACTCTCCCGGAATGTCCGGGAAATCCCGGAATTTCAGTGTAGTTCCCGCCCTCCTGGACGGGAATAAGTTTTGGACCAAAAATCCCAGAAAACAATAGTCAAATATTTTGTTCCCGTTGTAACTTATGAAAAACGTTCGGAGTCAAATCACATGCATTTCAAACTCTGGTAAAAACTCACGAAGAAGTAAAATATGGATTTAAGTTAAATTTATTTAAGAAAAGGGTATTTTATGATATATATTTCAACTGTGTTCATGTTTATTTCTGGGTTTTTTCTTCGGAGATTCGTGATCAATGTGCGAGTGTCGAAGTGAAAATAGGTGACTTACTTTCAAAAAATTGAAAAATCCACCTTCATTTAAATGCAGTTTTTGGAAATTAAAATATATGAAAAGGAATTAAATAATATATATTTATTTATTCCTTCATAGAATAGCTTTAATTCTTATCCCTTTTCCAAAATCAAAACGTAAACAACAACTATTCAGCACAGTTTAAAAGTAGGTTAAAGTCGCTTAGGATGCCGAAAAATTATGAAATTAAACACAATGGACTTATTTTCTAACACTACATTTATTCTGTTGTGCTGGCTACAGAACTGTTAACTGTTGGCCATCTGAATCCAGAAAATTTCGAATGGAATTAAAAAAAAATGCTTCAATGATGAAAAGAATAGTTTTGTGTAGGGCATAAACGTCCCACATGCCTGAAGTTTGCTAAAGATACTTTCTAAGCACTAATGTTCTTGAAGTAACTGTACATTAGGACATCTTTTCCTGTTAACATTGCCAGACTTGGGAAATTATTAGCTAAGTAGACTTTGATAAGAGCAAACCACAGGTGGGGGTGCTCTGTAGGACAGTGTGGGTGGGTGGTGTTGAGGAGGAGGGGGGGGGGGGGGCTCATGAAGAAGAGGATCCTGGAGGGGGGGGGGGGTCAAATCAACAGTTATTTTATGATTTTTTAACATAGCATAAATTCATCAGCATAGTTGGCAACTAGTTCTGGATATAACCTGGTGTTAATAGTGGTCCATGAGCTGAAAATTCACAAGTTTTTTCTTTTATTTTGTCCCCACGCAAATTTTTCCCTGAAATCCATCCAATTTCCCTGAAAATCACCCTCAGGTTCCCTGAAAAATTATTCTGGAGGTTAACATGTCTGGCTGTGTCTGTAAGACACATGTGATGCCCTAGCAAAATGTGAAATTCTACAAAAAATTGACCAAGTTCAAGAACCTGTAATTTTGTTAAATATTGAAGCAAATCAAAATCCTGGCAATATGCACACCTCTGGTATATGTACAAACATCCTGTGAAATAAGAGTCCTAGCTTGAAAACTGGGAGAGGAGTTAGCCGGACGAACAATGCAGATGGACAGCAGAGGGATGGACAGACAGGCAGCAGATGGACAGATAGATGGACAGGGGTAAAACAATATGCCCCCTGACTACTCATCACAGGGTCATAATAAAAAATTCTCTCACAGGGTCATAATAAAAAATTCTGATATCATCTGCATTGGGTAAATTCTTAAATATGCTTGTGCATTTTATTTCATTATGATTACTGAATCATCATTCAGTACTCACCTTCACCAACTTTAATATCCGTTGATCGTTTTGGTATGAGATGAATCTTCTCAGCATATCCATTTTTATTAATAATTTCTCTTGCACACTCAGCCATGGGTTCGAATGCCTGAATGAAATAAAAGACAAAATAACTGGAAGATAACATCAATGTTAAATGCGTACAGGTTACAGAGTAAACTCCTGTTAATTGAATAAAAATTTTGTAATATGTCAAAAAATTCCCCATGTTTATTGGCCTATTTGGCCTTGCTACATCCAATACAGTATTTAAATCTATTGCATCTTGTTTGACAAAGCTCCTTGAGCTCTGTCAAACATAACATAATAGATTAAATGCACATATTATCTTTAGAATACAGATTTTCCAAATTCCTGTTAACTGAATACTCCCGTTAATTGCATACTCCTGTTAGAATGGCAAGTTACTACTCCTGTTAACTGAATTTTCCTGTTAATTGCTGATTGATCAGTTTTGAATGACAAAGTTACTATTCAATTAACAGGCTTCCACTGTACAAGCTAACAATTCTTATTGTTGTTTGTTTGTTGGTGTTCAACAACACTTTTTCAACAGCCAGGGTCATGAACGTCAGAAGCATGGTAGCAGAGGGGACAGCTGCCCTCCCTGCCTTTGGACCACAGGGGCGAGAGGGGGCAGACAATGCCCTTCCTAGGTTTGGAACTCAATTTTTTCAATGATTTGTTCTCGAAGTAAAGCTAAAATACACCCCAAATCTGTTCTGGGAGCTTTCAAAATTCAATCGGGGAGTTTGGGAGGAGGTGCCCCTCTCCCAATGGGAGGGGCACACCTCCTCTCAAACTCTGTCATCCCCAGTCTTCCGTTTTTGGAACATGAATGCTTTGGCATGTCCTGGAGGGACTGCTAGTGCAGGTAAATGCCCTTTTCCCAGAGGCTCTGAAGTGCTTCCGGCCAGGGTCATATTGTGCTGGACAGTTTTATGGGTGAAGGAAGTTGGAGAACCCAGAGAAAACCACAGAGCAGTGAGCAATTGTTAAGGCTCTTCAACTTACTAACCCAGCGTTCCTTGAATCCAAGGTCCTGCAGATAGTGCATCCTGTCAAAATATATATGTACTAAACACTTCCCTGAAGCCACATACATGTATGATGCCATTCGAGGGAAATTTTTTATTAAGTCTTTCAATTTTGAAAATGGGAGGTGCGATGTATACTGCTCGCTATCATATGAAGTGAAGAGTGCTATTATTGAGTCCCAGCATCGGGGAAAATGTTTTCAAGAATAACATCAACAAACATCTGAACACTTTTCACTCCACTGGTGCACAGTAAGTTGAGATTAAAAAATGATTACCCGATTTTTCGAATAAGCTTTTCGCAGCAATAATCAAATTTATTCGAGTTTGGTATAATACAGGAAATGTTAGTTAAACTTTGTAAGTCAATCAAACGATTCTCCACAAAATGCATGAGAGAAAAGACAGTGAATAACATTACTGGCCTTTGAAGTTTATCGACTTATGTTGTTTACATACCAATTCTTGGCTTATAATTTATGGTGTATTTTTTAGAGCTGAAACAGTTGGCTCATTTTCACAACTGACTAACCGAGAGCTTGACAACGTCCGTTTGTATACATACTACAGAACAGTTTCTGCGGTTACTCAGTACTCACGGAAACTGCCGATCATTAATGAAGTCTTGAACTCCAAAGTCGATTATTTCTCAAGATATACAGCATTGCTTCTAGGTGTAATCTCGCCCAAAGGAGAAGCGGCAGATTTACTACATTTTAACCGTGGAAGGTTGATTTCTATTAATATTTCGGATAACCGGTTGAAATTTTTTTTCAAATTGGTTAAGTAGATAACCGTTTCAAACCGGTTATCTGGTTAACCATTTCAGTACTGGTATTGTTCACATTTCTGTGCACACATTGTATTATTTTGTCAATTTGCCACGAACAGATTTTAACCTTTACAGAAAATGCATGATTTCAAAATTTGTTATTTAAATTTTTTCACCAATTCTTAAAACAATTTCAACAAAACCATATCATGTGACACCCCCTTAACCCCCCCCCCCCCTCCATACTGGAACAAGCTCATTCCAGTGAGGGGGATCACATGAAATGGTTTTGTTGAAATTTAAAAAAAAAAGATTTTCTACTGCACAATTTGTATATTATGGATTTAATTGATTCGTTATGTAAGGCAGTTGAAAAAAATTGTTTTAACCCTTAAGGGCCTGGATATTTTATACATTTTTTCTATACTTTGAAAGTCCACATACTGTGACTTTGCAAGACTTGCCCAGATTTGCTGAGAAAAAACTGCCAATGCACTTTGAATGTAACTTGGAAGTTACCCCAAGACTTGGGGGATCAGTTTTGTTGCAGAAAAAGTGATTCAAGTCGGAATTAGACCCTTAAGGGTTAAAAAGTTGTCAACAAAACCACCTCATGTGACCCCTCTATGGAATGAACCTGTCAAGCTCATCCCAATTAAGGGTAACATGACATGATTTTGTTGAAGCTTTTTGGAAAATTTGAAAAAACAATAATTAAAGTAGAAAATTTTGATATTGTGACCATTAAATAAAGGGTTTTCAATTTTCTAAAAGAAGTAGCAACTGAAATGTAATGCAGGATAACTACATGAAAAAATGTGTTGGGCAGGCTTGAAATGATTTCCAGGATAAAAAAAATGCCTTCAATGACCCCTGAAAGACTCCAGTGACCAGGACCCATATTTTGAACCCCCAATGAGTTTCAAATTATCCTCAGGTGATAGGTCTTACCATGCCTGAAATATAAGCATAACCCACTTTCAGAATTTTGGGCTCTGCCCACTATATTGATCCTTTAAAATTAATGAAAGTGTAAATGATACTGCAGCTAAACTTGATTGTGTGTAGTGTCTGATAAAAGGATAATGTTCAATGTTTATGAAAGGATTATGAAATAAGACAAGAATTGTGATGGGAGCATGGTGGCTCAGTGGTAGACTGTTGGACTTCTATGCTAGAGGTCCAGAGTTCGATCCCCATCCAGGACGACCCGCGTTGTGTCTTTGGGCAAGGCACTTTATCAAGGTTGCCTACTTGGGGGCATGATGGTGCCGTGTGCTAAGGCGTACTGCAAGTCGATGGTGCACATGTCTTCAACCGCTGTAACTCTGCTTGAGTGGAGCTTGAACAGAGTTAGAATGTTGAGGAGCTGACAGTTGTTTGTCAGTGCTCAGTGGTTCTCTCTGGGCACTTCCACCCATAAAACTGTCACTGTCATGATTAGCCATTGTATACATGTGTATTTATGCACATGTGTGTATTTTTATGTTGTAAAGCGCTTCGAGCCTCGCGGGATGAAGAGCTATATAAAAACAATTTATTATTA
This sequence comes from Pictodentalium vernedei, assembly GCA_031216915.1. Taxonomy (NCBI): domain Eukaryota; kingdom Metazoa; phylum Mollusca; class Scaphopoda; order Dentaliida; family Dentaliidae; genus Pictodentalium; species Pictodentalium vernedei. The sequence goes on along the minus strand of CM062295.1, from coordinate 645,670,919 downwards.
TTATTATTATTATTATTATTGTACAAAAGAATGTGACCTTAAACACCAATAAATAAATAAATAAATAATTGTGATATTTGAGAATATGTTAAGTTCTATACCCTACATGCTATGTAGACTGTACTGAAGAACTGAGGCCTGGGTTGATGTGGCCGTCACAGTTAATATATGTCAACCAAAGTTACCAAGTTATAGTAAAATAATTCCAAAACGAGTCATTCTACCAAGTTACAATTGTAACAGATGTTTTGATGATTTTCGCCATATTTACAGCAAAACCTCCAGCCTATAGCCTTGCTTGCTTTTCAGGACCTATATGAATACAACCAGAAAATCTATAACCCCATTTCGTTGCCCATAGCAGTAATACTTTTACCATAAACAATACATGTTATTAATTAACCCTCCTTTTCCCTATTCCAAAAGAAGTTACCTCCATAGTACCACTTAACTTTTCATTCAAATTCTGTATCCATACATTACTAAGGACCTGCGTCCCTCCTCTGCCCATTTTTTTAAGCGTCTATAGAGCGCATTTTTGACCCGGCCAAATAGATTACAATGCAGGCCTGACCCTGAACCAGGGAAGTTCAGGTCTTTCTACTGGTGGTCCCCGAAAGGGGGCGTTGTTGTCATCTATCCAAAAAAGACATCCTTTTGTAAAACCTGAAAACTGATTAAGACAGCCTGAGGCAGACTTTACTTGCCAATGATGGCCCACCATCACTCCAAAATTCATCTCCGAAGTGGCAGACTATACTTGCCCGAAAAAAAAAACAAACACTACAGCACCCTCGGGGAGAGGTAGTACCGTTGTGAGAGGACCCCCACCTCTCACACTGGTCCTCACCCGAGGGTTCAGTCAATGACCCACAACAAAGTCAACCTCACACTGCTGATATTCTAGCCAGGGACAACTGCTGAGTACTCAAACCTTTTCCTCCTTCAACATGCAGCTACCAGATCTTAAACAGTAACTGAGGGTCGGAAAGGGCTTTCCCCCACAGCGTCCCTGCGCACCTTCGATGCACTAAAACCATTTCGTTTTGTTTCATTTCGTTTTTGTACTAGGGGCCCTACTTCTCTTCTTGGTTCTCTGCAGATATTTAATCTGGAAGGTGGGATCACCTGATAAAAAGAGAATGGAAGGTTGGTGGAATTGATTCTATCTGTTCTTCTTCTTGTTCTGTTCTTTCATGGTCTTCTTCTCTACTCCATTCTAAAGTGTCCTGAAGGATGGTAGTACTGTATAGGATACTTTAGTTGCTGTTCATCCACCCCTCTGACCCACTTTTATCCCATTCCTGTCTGTTAAGACTGTCTGTCTGCCTGCCTGCCTGCTTGTTTGTCTGTCTGTCTATCATATTTTCTATTCCACACCAACTTACAGTTTATTTCCCTTTCTGAAACCTCTGATTTAAATGGGTCATATTTGTAACTACAGTTTTGTAAATAAATATTGAATGTATTGTGTATAATATGAAGAATGACCCAAACTTATCTCTAATAAATATTTGCAGTTCAATTTGTTACTAGTTGTTCTAATTCTGAGTTACATTCATGGTATTTGCTTTGGGTACTCAGATCCTCTAAAAAACCTGGGTAAACTTCTCATAGCAAGAAAAACTGTTACACAATAAAATCCCTTCATAAATATACTATTAAAAAAAAAGTAGGGGATATCCAAACTGATGTTGATATTTTCGGAAAATGGTATTGGATACGCGTGATGGAACATATCAGTTTGTTACCAAGTTTAGTGTGGATCATGAATGTCACCGGCCCACGAAAACTTCATGCAGGTTTTTCGCACGAGCGCCACGTTAATGTCTGTGGGGTACGTTTAGAAATTTTTGTTTGTACTGGACAGGCTTTTTCGGAGGTCTCATTGTTCTTTTCTTGGTATAAACTCATTCATCAATAGTTTCTGGTCGAAACGTAACTTTTGAGGTATGCGAAGACTGACACGTGATGAACGTTTACATGCGGTTGGCATGTTGGAAGCTGACAAAGGACAGACTGCAGTGGCTCAAATTCTCAACGTTACTCAATCAGTGATTAGCAGACTGTGGTCATGCTACCGTCAGACAGGCAATGTTGATGACAGATGTTGGTCAGGTCATACAAGGGCGACAACTGCTAACCAGGATCCTTTCATCCGAACCATAGCATTATGTAACCGCCGTCTAAGTGCCTCGGAAATTAAACAGCAACTGCACCAAGCGACAGATGTGCGAGTTAGTGGTCAGACTATCCGAAATTGCCTGCACTGCTAGAATTTTATGCTCGACGACCTTGAATAATTCCATATTTCACTGAACGTCACTTTGCAGCAAGGCATAATTGGTATTGAGCACAACAGCACTGGGACAATTGTCAGTGGAGCAACATCATGTTTTTCAATGTATCGAAGTTCACTCCCAACTTCAACGACAGGCAAAACAGAGTGTGGCAGCGGCAGAACAAATGATACCATGACGTAACCCTTAGGCAGCATGTTCGTTTTGGTGGTGGGTCAGTTATGGTGTGGGGAGGCATAACCATGACAAACAGAACAGCACTACATGTCATCCAAGGGTGAGTCAAAGGGCAGTACTAGCATGACAACATGTCAGCAGCTCATGTGATGCCATTTGCGTGACGTCACGGCCATCAATTCATCTTCCAAGATGACAATGCAAGAGCACACAGGGCCTGTGTCGCTACAGAGTTCCTCCAGGAGCAGAACATCACTACCCTGCCTTGGCCAGCACTAAGTCCAGACCTTTCACCAATCGAGCATGTCTGGGATATGCTTGGCATGCACCTACGACAACACCAACAGCACCTACCAATGTCCAGGAACTCGCCACTGCACTGCACAAGAATGGAATAACATCAGTGAAGCTGATATTGGACATTTGGTGAGGAGTATGCCACGTCAGATCTGCACTTGTCACGCGAACCGAGGAGGATTTACAAGGTATTGAGGTCTTGGACTGAATGTGGTAAATTCTCTGACTGACCGTCCATGCCTTCTACAGCTCAGGGCATGGAATGTGTGCTTGTCAGACGCCCAACTATCACTGAAATCATTCACTAGATGTCACAATGCCATGCCTCAACTGTCTTTTTGATGTAAATATAAATATATTTTTTCATATATATCACTTTTTTCAAATATCCCCTACTTTTTTTTAATAGTATATGACTCGAAGACTTTGCTAAAGGAATCTAGGTCACATGCCAGTCTGGCAGTCATGGTCAACCGATCCCGACCAAAATAGGATAGTCTCATCTAGATATCATACTGAGTTAGACCTACCAAGTTACAATGAAATCCATTCATAAAAACAACCTGTAGTCAGTGCAAAAGGAATCTAGGTCATGTGCCCAAGCATAACAGCTGACCGATCGTGATCAAACAAGGATATTCTCATCTAGACATCATACCGAGTTATCCTACCACATTACAATGAAAATATTTCATAAATATGAACTGTAGACTGTGCTAAACAAATCTAGGTCACATGCCTGTGTGGCCGTCACAGCTGACCAATCATGGACAAAATAGGATGTTCTCATCTGGACATTATACCAAGTCATCCTACCAATTTACAATGAAATCCCTTCATAAATGCAACCTGTAGACTGTGCTAAAAGAAGCTCGGTAATGTGCTCCTGCGGCTGTCACAGTTGACTGAATCCAAACAAAATAGGATGTTCTCATCTAGGCATTTTACAGAGTCATCCTATCAAGTTAAAATGAAATCCCTTCATAAATAGGACCTGTAGACTGTGCTTAAGTTTTTTGGGTTTTCGGGCCCTTGCAGCCGGCATGGTTGGGACGTTCTCATCTAGACATGACCTCAAACCTGCATATGAAATTTTGTGATGATTGGTCAAGAACTACAGGGTGTAGCCTGTGCTAAAGGAAATGTGAACAGACTCACAGACTAACAGACTTCCACAGGTGTGATGGCAATAGCTTATCGTGACTTTGTCAAGTTAAGCAAAAAAAATGAGATTCAAGAAAGTATTGAGTCTCGAGAGGCGAACTTCAGAATTTTTTTAAACTACACTTAAAAGACCTTGTGTGACCCTGATCCATATTTTGAACCCCCATTAGTTGATATGTCATACCAGGCTTGAAATATGAGTGTGACACGCTTTCAGAAATTTTGGCATCACCCACTATTATGCGAGTAGTAAAATGTAAAACATGAGCTTAAGGAATGTATTAGCTAGCCTAAAAATGTGATTTCTTGAATTTCTGAAAAATGCACTAAACGATCCTAGGGTGACCCCATCAACCTTGACCTATATTTTGAACCCCCCCCCCCCCCCCCCCCCCCAATCATTTTTATCTTATTTGGTGTTGGTCTAAAGTTGATGTTATACCATGCTGGAGATACAAGCGTCACCCACTTTCAGTATTCTTAATTTGGCCCACTGAGTCTTGCTTTCATAGTTGCTACTGCTAGTGTTTCATTGGGGCGGTAGAATTTCTCACAGGTAACTACCCAATAATGTGTGAAAAGTTAAAAAATTTATAGTAATTTATAGATTTTTTATACTTACCAATGACCCAGACTTAGCTGGTGCTAACTCTTAAATTCTAGGGCCAAACACAAATTTTGCCCCCTCAATCCCCAAAATTTGCATCAAAATCCAAAAAATAGATGTCCTATGTGGTCCTCCATACTTTTATCCACTGCGCATGCGCAGTGTCAAGGGAGTCCTAAATTGGAGCCAAATCCTCATTCTTACAACCAGTGCCTGGTAAGTGTTATGTAATCAGCTGGGAGGTATGAGTTCCCAACTCATGGGAGGGCCATCCCCATCTGGGTCATTGGTAAGTATAAAAAATATATAAATTACTATAAATTTTTTAACATTTTTATACTGTACCAATGACCCAGACTTAGCTGAATAGAAAAAAGGCTGGAGGGCCTAGGACATAAAGGATAATCCAATAGACTCAATTACATGTAAACAGAATTATCCCCTTAGGAAAAAGAGGAGAACAGGCTTTACATGTATCTTTCTTGTTTATACCAAAAAAGAAAGACACAATACCATTCCATAAGTGAGCACAATAACATCAATGATCTCTATTAACATCCAGTATAACCCATTATACTAATTTATTAAAGGAAAGCCAATAAATAAAAATAGTCCAGAGAATGAGACTCTTTATACTCATTTAAAAGTGTCCGAGGATTGCATATTAACGCTCGTATGACACCTGACATATACAAATGCTTCACACCGAGCTACACTTTAAAAATATTACATAAATGAGATAGACATTAGCTTTACACTTCAAAACCATCCCGGCACCGACTCGGAATTACTGACTCCAGAGGAGGTATTCCCTTGCTTTTCTCTATAAAGCAGTACCCCAGAACGAAGAGGGCAGCAGGACAGAGACACTGCCGGAACAGAAAGCCTGCATAACTATAGTTGCAACTGTTTAGTGGATGACATTCTGAGCAACAGATAATGGACATAAACAACACAGGTCGCCAGAAATGGACTCAATATTTCTAAGATAAAAATTCGTGAACGTGGAAGGCCGAGACCAATATGCAGCCTTCATCAAATCGGTAATAGCGACACTATTAGCATAAGCCCAAGATGTAGACAGTGCTCTTACTTCATCCAAAATCTTAAGCACAGACTGCTGAGATGAAGAATTTATCATAAGCAGTACGGATAGTTAATTGAATCCACCTTGCAATAGAATGGACCGTAATGTCCTTTCTATTAGGCAGCAAAGACAGAAAGAAATGCTTACGTCCCTTTCTGATAAACTCAGATCTACGTTTGTAAATATACATAGCTCTGACTGGACAAAGCAAAGGCCTATGACCGTCTACATCAATCACCTACAGTTCTGCCCAACTAAGATCATATATGACTCCACTCATGAGAACCTCTGGCAATTTACGGTCCTCGACCTTCCGTCTGTCAGACGAAACTTTTGATAGAATTACTGAACTTGGTATTCGGAGACCCCGCAGAAACCGGAGAGGTGGTCGTCGCCGCTTCAAGTTTATGCCCACACGACATATAAACTTATGTAATTTAACTCCTGTAAAACTACTCTCTCGAAGTTATACGACCAAAGACTTCATCAGATGTTGTTTATTGAATACCAGATCTATAGTCAATAAGACCGAATCCACGCTCGGCTACTTGGAAGATAATAACATTTCCCTGGCTTTTATAACGGAAACCTGGATTCAGCCGAGTGACAATCTTACGCCGGGTGAACTTCAACAGTATGGAAAATGTTTTCTTCATAACCCCTGTAAGTCCAGCCGGGGTGGCGGGGTAGGACTCCTCTTCGACAGTTCTCTTAACATTAAAAGCCAACCACCACTGGAATTTCGCTCATTTGAAGTGATTTTAGCCACATTAACCCATGACTCGGAATCACTTAACATCTGTGTCGTGTATCGACCACCACCGAGCAAGAGGAATAAATCAACTGTCAGCCTATTCATTGAGGAATTTCAAGAGTTCCTATGCTATTTGTCTACGTCATCAGGAAAACTTCTTGTGGCCGGTGACTTTAACTTTCATATGGATGTAAAGGCCGATGCTAATGCTTACAAACTTAATGATCTCCTCCACTCTTTCAATTTGATTCAGTGCGTGACAGGCCCGACGCACAAGAGCGGCCATACATTAGACCTACTGATAACTCGTGAGGAGGATCCTCTCTTGGTATGTGACATAAATGTCTTCGACAACACCATTGCTGATCATTTTGCGGTTGAATTTCAATTTAATCTTCCTCATCCTGTACCACTATGAGAGAAAATATCCTACAGAAAATTTCGTAATGTTGACACCAGAAAATTCAGTGATGAAATACCAGAAATTCCTGACCTTGCGGACGTGCCTGAGAATGTGGACGCGCTATTAGGAAAATTCTCATCCATTCTTCAAACTTTTACTGACAAACACGCCCCAATGCAATCGCGAGTTATTACGTTGCGCCCAAACTCACGCTGGTTCACGGATGAAATCAGACGCGCTAAGTCCCTTCGCCGTAATTACGAAAGACAATGGCGTAGTTCAAAATTAACTGTTCACAAAGAAATGTATAAAGTGCAGAAACAGCATGTAAATGCCCTCATTAAGGAAGCAAAGAAAAACTATTTTACCACCACCATTAACGACAATATTAATAAGCCCAACGTTCTGTCTTTAGTGATCGATAAAGTATTGCATCGCAAGAAAGCTTCTGCTCTACCAGCTCACTCATCTGAGACTGACCTCTGTGAACGTTTCTCATCCTTTTTTGCAGACAAAATTGAGCGTATTCGAACTGTAATTGCTCAGTCCAGGTCGAGCAACCCGGCACCATCTGACCCTATTCCTCAAATGGCAAACGTACCCACCCTCCAATACTTCACAACCCTCTCTGTGGAAGACGTTGTCCGCCTTGTCAAGGAATCCACATCAAAGCAATGCAGTCTGGACATCATTCCGACATGGCTGCTGAAGACGTGTATGCCAAGTTTAGAACCATGGGTCGCCTTGCTTGTCAACACGTCTCTTCAGTCAGGAGTTTTTCCATCTAATATGAAGCATGCCCTAGTCACACCCTTACTGAAAAAAACGGGACTCGACGCTGATACACTGAAGAACTACCGCCCTGTCTCCAACCTCTCGTTTATCTCGAAGGTTAGTAGTCAATGTAATAGTATTACCAACACTACGATAGTGAGAATCATCAAGAGATAGTGCATGAAGCTCACTAACTCTTCTAGCAGAAGAGAAGGCTAAAAGAAAAGCTGAATTATAAGATAAGTATTTGAAATCCACTGTATCAAGAGGTTCAAATGGCGTTTCTTTTAGCTTCAGAAGAACCCAAGCTAAATTCCACTTAGGAATTAACCTAAGGGTTCTAGGTCTATTTATCGAAAAGGTTTTCACTAACTTAGATAAAGAGACATTAGATGCAATCTGTAAGCTACCATAATGAGCATAGGTATCCGATAGCATAGACCTATAACCCTTAATAGTATTTGGCTGCAGTTTGATCTCGTCAAACAAGTAGACCAGAAAATTAGCAATGTCTGGAATGGAGGGATCATAAAAATCAACAGAATGATCCCTACACCATCGAGAGAAAACCTTCCACTTAGCAGCATAATTTAGCGAAGAGGAGGTCCTCCTACAGTTAGAAATTGCGTCCACTGCTCGTCCTGTAAAATGCTAGCCGTGCAAGAAGGACTGCACAACAGAAATACGTGAAGGTTGAGACCTTGCGGGTTGTGATGCAGTGTGCGCGATTTCCCCTGCGAAAGAAGGAATGTCCCACAACAGACACCTGAGTAGATTTATCCATGGTCTCTGGGGTGACAGAGATGCTACCAACAGAATCTTGCAGTGAGATTGATTGATTTTAAGCAATATCTGTTGAATCAACGGAGCTGGAGGATACACGTATCCTATCATTTCGTCCCAAGAGATCGAGAGGGCATCTACTGCAAACGCTCGAGGATCTGGGAATGGCGACACAAACGTCTGCAACTAATTGTTGAGATGCGTCGCAAATAAGTCTATCATAGGACGATCCCATAGGTAGCAAATCTGAGAATACTCGTTTGTTGAGAGTCCATTCTGATGGCAACATACAAACTTTCCGAGAAAGGGAGTCTGCTAGAACGTTCAGACGACCTGGAAAATGACGGACCGATAGAAGAACTTGATGCTCTAGGACAAACAGAAGGATTCTTTCCGTTAGATTGAACAACGGAATGGAATGAGTGCCTCCCTGGTTCCGAATATATGCTACTACTGTCGAATTGTCGGACAGAATTTGAACATGCGAATTCTAAATAATGTTCATCCACTGACATAGCGCAAGCCAAACTGACATCATCTCTTTGATGTTTATGTGCTTGTTTAGGATCTGCGGATCCCAAAGACCCTGGCACTCTGAATCTGATGGGCTCAAAGTTGCGCCCCAACCTGTTTGACTCACATCCGTCATTATCGTAAAAATCGGTTCCGGCAGTTGCAGTGGTACTCCCGGAGTTAACCACTGAATATCTGCTCAAGTCTGAATCTCATGTTTCACATGATTCGACAAGACGATGTTAGTTTCGAGCGAATGAGTCTTCACACTCCAATTCTGAGTAAAAAATATCTGGAGTGGACGAGTGCGTAGCCGCCCTATCAGAATAAGATCCGCAGCCGCTCCGCACAAACATGTCAGTCTCATGGATTCTCTTGCTGTTACTACATCTGAGTGAAGACAAAAGCGAGCGTAACAACCGACTAGTTTCGCTCTGGTTAACGGCAGACGAACGAGATTGTTGTGCGTCTCGAAGCTCATTCCCAGGTGGGTGAATGACTTGGATGGCACTAGATCAGACTTCTTTTCGTTTACTATGAAACCGAGACGTCGGAGCAATTGAAGCAACATCGTTCTGAAGTGTTAACTTGTTACCGTACCTCTAAAGAATGTCATCCAAGTAGACCAATGTTACCACAGACGAATGAGCTCGGAAATGAGTCATTACCGAGTTCATTATTCGAGTGAAGGTCCAGGACTCTAGATTCAGACCAAAGCACATTGCTCGGAACTGATAAACGACTCCTAGGACAGCGAAGCAAAGATACTTTCTGAATGCCCGATGTACCATGACGTGAAAGTACACATCCTTGAGATCTATGCTCGCAGTATAATCGTTCACTTGAATGCTAGCTCTGACCGATCGGATGGTCACCATATAAAATTTCGGAGCCACGATCAGCTTGTTTATCCAGCTCAGATCTATAACTGGATGAAACGAGCCATCTGGTTTTGGAACCAGGAACAGGTGATTGTAAAAACCTGGCTTTCTTGTCCAGAAGAGATTGAACTTCTGATAGAAGCGAATCTCTCTTCTGAACGTTTAACGGAAGCCGAGTCCAACGAGGACTTCGAGTTAACAGAGGTTTTCCCTTGAAGGATAGTTTTAGACCTTCGGAAATACCCCCTTGCACCCATGGGTCGTCCGTAATTGACAACCAATTGGTTAAGAATCTCGACAGCCTTCCGCCCACTGGAACTCAATAGAGGTATAGACCATCACCTCCTGGCCCTGCGAGGCTGGCGGGAGGAGAAACCACGTCCTCCCCGACCCGCACCTCACCCAGTCGACCTAGGCACATCTGACTGGTTATCTCAGCCAGCATAACGACCCCTACCTGAGTCGCTACTCTGACTAATCCGGAGTAAGACGTAGAGGCTTTCTTAGATCCTCTATAGGAACTTCCCTTGGACGTATTCACCCCCGAAGTGCCTGCCTTACTCCTCTCTGATGAGTCCGACTTTTTCAAAGCGGTTTTAAAAGCAGAGAATTTGAAGCTTTCTTAGTAATCTGATCATAGATTATAGAAAGCTTACCATCGAAGAGAAGCTCTCCTGAGACCGGAGCGACTGGAAGAGAGTTTTTCACCCTACTATCCACTCTTGTGGATGCAGCCAGGGCAGCATCACATCTAACTCCAGATTGCGACTGAAAGGGCAGAGTTATACGTAGAATATGCTATGGCCCTCGAAAGAACTCTCAAGAAAGTTTTGAACATCGTAGAATTCTTTTCCTTCGAGACGTAATGATAACGCTCTGGTAAGGTGATCTGCATAAGATAATGCGTCTAAACTGATTCTGGTAGACGAGATAGTCGTCGCCAGTGTACTGGAATAAATGGACATAGACGCCGGCAATGACAACTCCAAGTCGTCTGCCTGGTCGTCTAAATGCAGAGGAACTCTCGGCACGCCCTGTCCTGCCGTTTCAAATCTATTTCTATGATTGATGAAAGGCAGCTGTAGAGCATGAGACGATAAGAAACCGGATTTGCCTGTCTTAGAGGCTAGCTTGAATATAGCGTCATTAAGAAGTTCAAATGTCCGCGGGACATTTCTGGGCTGGGTCGGAAACTCAGGCGCAATGTCCCTATTCCGGCCGAATAAATCTGTGTCCAGTGACGCGATCAGTCTCTTATCAGGTAATGCAGCATTTTGGTCTGGAGAAACAACTTCTGAAAGGTGTTGCCGGATGAAATCTATGGCCACCTTAAGTTGTTCGGAAAGGGAAAATTTCAGCTCCGCTGATTCCCTTTCACCATCCGACTGGACCACATGACAATCTCGGTCGTCCCTATCTGACTCTGCAGGGGAGCAAACAGACCCAGCTTCCTCAGACAGTTTCTTTTCTGAAAAAGTTTCAGATGGCTGCTGGGATGCTGCGATGAATTGAGCTATCTGTGTAAGCAAGTCTGTCATGGAGGCCTGTGGAGCCGCGGTCTTACATAATTTAGCCGGTGGAAGCTCCTGGGACGTTAATTCCTGCATACTTTTCATATGCAAACATCCCGACTGGAAAGGCCTTGTGTCCTTGGCTAGCGGATGACGTGACCTGGTCGACGTGGAATCCCTGGTTGGCGAAGCAGGTTAGATATCTGCGGTCACATAGCCAAGGTGCGGTCGTGTGTGCTGACGTGAGGATGAGGAAGCCAATAGACAAGCCGCGTCGAACTAAGCGACGGAGCGTCCCGAGCAGGAGGAATGGACGTATGCTCTGACTGACGAATGTTACATACAGCAACATCTGGGCCCAGATGTTGTTGTAAGAGAGAGGGGGCCTCTCTTGCTCGCGGTCCGGATAGACCTGGACGAGCTAGCTACCGGACTGACTGGCTTCCTCCGTTCCAACCTCCGATCCATCGTCCCCGGGTGTGCGTGATCCAAGATTATAGTGCTCTCGCAACACCCCTTCTCTTCTCCTGGACCGGAACGGACGAACCCGGCGTCACAACCATTTCACGAATGATGGTTTCACCGGGGGAGGGGGGGGGGGGGGAAGCTAGCAGGCGACAAGTGACCGTCGATCCTACTAGGGACCTCTTAGGCACTTGCCACATTTCTTTGAGCACTTTGCCGCTAGCTCTTTATTTCGACGACGGAAGCACACTTTTGAAGACATCATGGAAACATCACCCTGTTCTTGTTCCTCTGAAAAAGAGACTGAAAAAACTAGAGTGACCCTGTGGAGAGAGGTCCGGCATGGACCTCGTCCCAAGGTGATAACAAAGGTACCCAGGAAGTTTTGTGAAGATCGGTTCATAAATACAGCCTCTAGCCCGAGCCGTATTGACATGTGCACTTACAGTGTATAAGTAGCACTAAATAAATCAAAGTTCATCTAATTTGCATAATTTCTGCACGAGAAAAAAACCCGTACTATATGTGAGTATTCCATGTTACTAAACATTCATACAAAACTTTATTCAAATCAGAACTTTCATACAGAAGTTCTGTACAAAAGACTGATTGCACTAATTTTGGTACAAAATGGCTGCTGGTGGCCATCTTGAATTTCGGACCACACCCAAAAACACTCGTTCTCATCCCACGGTGATAACAAAGGTACCCAAGAAGTTTCGTAAAGATCGGTTCATAAATACGACCTCTAGCCTGAGCCGTATAGAAGTTGTGTACAAAAAACTGATTAGACCTAATTTCGGTACAAAATGGCCACTGGCAGCCATCTTGAATTTTGGACCGCACCCAGAAACACTCGTTCTCGTCCCAAGGTGATAACAAAGGTACCCAAGACGTTTCGTGAAGATCGGTTCATAAATACAGACTCTAGCCCGAGCCGTATTGACATGTGTACTTACTGTGTGTAAGTAGCACTGAAAAAATCAAAGTTCATCTAATTTGCATAATTTCTGCACGAGAAAAAAACCCGTATTATATGTGATGTATCCCATGGTACTAAACATTCACACAAAAAATTATTCAAATCAGCGCTTTCATATGGAAGTTCTGTGCAAAAATCTGATTGCACCTAATTTTGTACAAAATGGCTGCCATCGGCCATCTTGAATTTCGGACCGGACCCAAAAACACTCGTTCTCGCCCTACGGTGATAACAAAGGTACCCAAGGAGTTTCGTAAAGATCGGTTCATAAATACGGCCTCTAGCCCAAGCCGTATTGGCATTTGCACTTACAGTGCTGAAAGTAACACCAAAAAACATCAAAGTTAGTCTAATTTGCATAATTTACGCACGAGAAAAAACCCCGTATTATATGTGATGTATCCCAAGGTACTAAACATTCATACAAAAAATTATTCAAATCAGAGCTTTCATATGGAAGTTCTGTACAAAAAACAGATTTCTGCATCGTCGGTACAAAATGGTGGCTGGCAGCCATCTTGAATTTCGGACTGCACCCAAAAACACTCGTTCTCGTCCCACGGTCATAACAAAGATACCCAAGAAGTTTCGTAAAGATCGGTTCATAAATACGGCCTCTAGCCCGAGCCGTATCCAATTGTTGACGGACAGACGGCCAGACGGACAGACGGACGACGGGCCATGGTATAAGCTCAATTTGGCTTCGCCAAAGTTGAGCTAAAAATCATTCCAACATACAACAAACAATAAACCTGAAGCAATAAACAGACTTTAATGGACAGCCAAGTGAGGGAAAGGTAAAGCGAAACAAGGAAAAATAACTGTAAATATTATAGTGGTGTTATTTGTTTTTTAACCATTGGGAATGTTCCACCATAATTAGACAGAAATATTTCAAATCAACCACTACACTAGTGATGCAGCGAGAACAGAAACATGTTGGATGAACATAATTTAGGCCATGGTTGGTTAATTTTCAGTTTAGCGTTATTTCTGGTTATGAGAACAAAATGCAAAATGAGATTATTATTAATTATTAATTATATCATTGTGGGGAAGTGGCGTAATATATCCATTTGCATATTTTATCATTTTGCACTTACACACTGCTTCCTTGCATGTGTAGGTTGCCTCAGATAGTAGAACTTATAATGGTCAGGGTTATATACAGAACAGCTTATAACAAAATGTACCATCAGTCAACATTATATGCCTAGTAACACTGGATTATTGCCTCATTATTGCCAGATTGCAGTAGCAATCTGGCAAAAATGAGGCAATAATCTGGTATTTCAATGGATGAAGAAGAAACATGAAATGGTGTATTCTCCTAGACCTATGAATGAGGTGACCCATTTGAGGAGCCAATAATAAAGAAAATGCATTATTATTTCGGGCAAAAAACAAAATGAGGTGAATGATGCTACACCGAAAATTAATTAACTATGGCCTCATATGAAATGAATGCACACGGCTCTTTAATACCCTCACAGGAGGGGGCATAACAAATTGGCTTTTGAAGTTGAAAATAAATCTACAAACCTCACATGCTGTTACTGTTTCTGCTCCCCCCCGAGCTGCCATCATAGACAGTAGGCCTGTACCTGTTCCAATATCTAATACATGTGCCTTTTTACCTTTAGCATGCATACATCTTATAGCCTTCAATAGTCCTTGTTCATACTTTTTATTCTGTAAATAAAAAATGAGAAAAAGATGATTACCGTATTTACTCTATGTATTGGGACAGTTAAAAATAATTATTTTCACAGGTATCCCAATTCTTAGAAAATGGGGAAAGAACACAGCCTGGTCTTGATTTGATGCTGAATAAAGTTGTGTGTGATTCGTTTTCCATCACTATATACGAAAATCGCCGTCCCAATTTCTTTTATATTTTCATTTTTTGCTTATGATTGGAATGCGCGCATTGCGCTCGTTCCAATAAGGGATCATAAGCTATGTTTTGGAAGCAAAAAATGAAAATTTTTAGTTACTCAAGAATTTTTTTTATGAGTGTCGTCTGCTACTAGCGACGGGTCAACTGGAAACAAATCTCCTGAATGTCCCAAACTTTGGAGCATAAAAAAAATATAGTTTTCTGGAAAAAATGTGTGTCCCAAACCATAGAGTGTCCCAATACATAGAGTAAATCAGGCGCGTAGCCAGGAAAAAAATTTGGGGGGGGGGGGCCCGACTTATATATGGGGGGCACAACTAACAGATGCCGCAGGCATCTGTTCCGAGCGCCGAAGGCGCGAGGATTACAAGGGGGGTTTTAAAATTCTAGTGTCCAATGGCGCATTCTGGTGGATTTTGGGGGTGAATATTGTCTATATTTTCATGGTATCAAAAGTTGATATTTTTACCATGATGTTGCAATTTTTGATGCAGGCAAAAAAAGAGGATAATTCAAGACACATTTTCAATTTTTTTAACACATAGCAAATGGGGAGTAAAGGGCAACTACAGCCGTTTCAAGTTCCCTTCCAGCCAGAGCCAGTCTTGTACCAGAGATCCACTTGAAAATGACTCATTTTGATGGCAGCGTTTCCACGATCTATATGTCATAATATTAGACCCCGAAGCTATGTAAATTCATTTTCGTGGCTGGTTGAAGGAATATATGGCTGGCTAGCTAGCTCAGCTGGCTAAGTTTTAACTTTAACAACTGGCGGCTCATGGCGACTCAGCTAACTGTGAGGTGTAAAGACATGGCTATCCCAGATTGGTAGAATGAAACAAAACTAAAATGCGCTAGAAAGGGAGATGTATAAATCTTACGAAGGTGGACACGAAAATCGCCATTCAATTTTTTAAATATCTACATTTTTTGCCTCCAAAACATGGGTTATGACCCCCTCATTGGAACGAGCGCTCGTTCCAATGATGGGTCATAGCCCATGTTTTGGAAGCAAAAAATGAAAATTGTTAGTTATACAAAACTTTTTTTTACGACTGTCGTCTGCTACTAGCATTATGTGAAGAGTTAATTATGAAATTTTGACAATTTACACGGCTCAAGCCGGCGCAAAATTTCGTGGTGGGTTGATTTATAATACGGGTGGCTGACGAAAAATGTGGCTGGCGGTGGCTGACGAAAAATATGGCTGGCGGCGGCGGCGGCTGATGGCGACGGCTTCGGGGTCTACATAATATGAGAGGCGTCTGGGTGAGTTGGGGCGGTTGGCTTTGGTTCTCCCCGGAAAATTTTCGAACCAAGCAATCAAATGAGGCATTCTGATGGCTTTTGGGGTGAAAATCCTCTTGGTTTTTTCAACTGCAAAAACTACATTTCACAAACTCCAAACTATGTGAAACGTTCATGACAGAATTGGGTAATTTAATAAAATCAAAAAATTGAATTGTGTGTTTTGTTTTTTTTTTTGTCAAAAAAAATCGAAATCGAAAATTGAACAGAAATTAGAAAATCACTCATCTCTAGAACTTATTTACACTATGAGTTGGATTGTTGGGGGCTATCCCACGAGCCTCTGGAAAGTGAGATAGACCCAACCATCCAACGAGAGGTGTAAATTCGTTTCTCCAAATTATTGTTTGTATATTTAATGTATACTACGACATTATTTATCTACTCGGATTGCAAGCTGATCTGTCAGTTCTTCCATTTGCTTACAACTTGCAAGCGTCTGAAGTTTCACCCATAGCGAAGCCATCTGACGTCATGCGATGGCGCGTAGTACAAATAAATAGTAATAAATATGCTCGATTCTGGAGACTCATCTCACTTTATGGCGGTTGGTTTATACCAATGTGAGATGAATCTACAGAATCGAGCATATTTCTTCACAGTAAATAAAGAGTTTTAAAGAAAGAAAATTGCTCGTCAACACCCATTCATAATGAAGCAAATGTATTTATTGACCATGTAAGTTAATCTTATTTCAGTAGGCCTATTGGAGAAAATTAAAGATGTCAAAGAAGGAGCCGACGAGGTTTCGTCTTGAAATGATTTATGACTAAATCGTAGTCAGGGACATCCTCTTCAAATGATAGAATCGACAAGTTTGACAGTCGATTTGTGAGCATAGATTTTCGAGTTTTTGTTTTGACTCTGTTCATTGTGGAGAACATCCTCTCGACCGTACAGCTTGTCATGGGGAGGGTAACTGTATAAACATACAGCTTCCGTAGGAAAGGGAAAATGTCATTCTCCAATATCGAGATTACTTGGATAAGACACCCATACTCATCGCCTCTGGCAACTCTCCTCGCTATAAGTTTCCTGAAGGTTGGAATTTCAGTGAGATCCGTCTCAACGTTAGCTTTCTCTGCCAAGTTTAGGATAGATCTCTCGTTCAAGAAATCTGGATTGTCCGGTTTAAGGGTGTTCACAATTTGCATCAGAATAATTTGTTCAGCTCCAAACCTATCAGCCAGGGACGACAAAATTTGGTCTAGTATGAAATACCACTGGCGCTTCAGTTTGGCGTCTGCGTCGTCTACCCAATGGCCACAACCTTCAACCATGACAGACTCCGCGAAATGGGAAGGCACTTTCATCTTCCTCTTCTTGGTAGATGGGTCTTGATCTATGCCATACAATGTGCACAAATCATTTGTGAGCTTCTTCGTCTGCGTGTAACCCGAAGAGTCATCACTTCTGAAGCATTGCAGCGTTTCTGCTGCCACAGTGATCAGGTCTAATGTCAAGTCCGCAGTGTTTGACACGGTCTGCAAGGCTTTAGTCGCTTGGTCTGTGCACTGAAAGATTCTATTGAATGCTACTAAAAGAAAGAGGAATTCAGAGTTATTAATCTGTGAATGCAACCCATATGCCTTAGTGCGAGTCTCGAAGTCCTTGTCCATTTTGAAAAAATCCAGACAACTCAGTATCGCATCAAATACTTTAAGAACCTTTTCTGCGGAAATCGACCTTGATGACCATCGTGTATCTGAGGAATGAGCTAGCTCCACAGTCTGCTTGTTTGGATGCATTTCCTTCTGTGTATTGATGAATTTTGAATGTCTTTTGGAACCAGAGAAAAAATTGTCCAGCTGATCAAGAAGTGAAAAGAAGTTGGCTATTTCCGAATCTGACGTACATGCAGCAGTCATCACAAGGTTCAATCTGTGACTATGGCAGTGGGTATAAATCGCATTGGTGAATACTGTTCGCAATCGCGTCTGTACTCCACATCACGCTGGCGCCATCAAATGAGAGGCTGACGCACTTAGAGGGATTCAAATCGAAGAAAGTGAGTGCGTCCAGAATACTATCAGCAATTGTTGCTGCAGAGAGATCACCTATTTCGACAAAGCCGATCGCCCGTTCTTTAATTTGCCCAGAGTCAGAATGATAATATCTCAGAGAAACCCCAAGAATCTCACGCTTGGACGCATCCTTACATTCATCTGCCATTATGGAGAAGTACTCTGCTTCCAGAACCTCCTTCTTGATACGGTCGAGTTATATATGGGCGGCACTGTCCAGCAAGTCGTTCTGGATATCCGGGCTTGTCATTTTAGCATTGCCGGGCAGACTGTCAAGCTTCGATTTCAAGTCAGGGGAATGCTTAGAAATCAATTCTAGCAACTCGGCGAAATTTCCAGAGTTAGAACTGTCAATGCACTCCCTGTGCCCACGCAGGGGGATTTCTTGTTTAGCACAGAACAGGACAACATCCAGGACAGCTTTCAGGATTTCTCGGTTCCTGTCTACAAATGTAGACCTTGAATTGGAAGGGTCGATTTGATCAATTATTGTTCCACGACCAGATTGGTGATTCAGACGCATCTCGGTTAGACGTTCGTTTCCTCTTTTGTGGACAGTAGATGAATCATGTTTCTCTAATTTATCACCGATCTTCTTCCAATTACGGAAACCGATGTCACTGAATGTTCTATCGCCGTAACTCGAATTCAGAAACCTGCATGGTTGGCAGAAAACAGCATCTGCACCCACACTGTACTCTAGCCATTTGTATTTCGAATACCAAATCTTGTTGAATGAGCGTACTCGATCACCTATAGCTCTTCAGGGGAATTCAATGTCAGGCTGAGATGGCAGCTCCTCTGGGCTCCGTGAAATATCCGAATTTATATTTGACACGGGTGGGATTTCAACCGCTGTCAAGGTTTGCTCAGTCACAGGCTCACTGGTTTTCTCACAATCTCTAGATGACGAAGTCTTGAAAAATTTCAACATAGATTGTTGTCCTTGGGTGATATTTTTTGCCATTTTTGAACAAGACATTTTTCAAACTTTGTTTGCGATGTACTTCACCTTGGTCGAATAGGGTCCAACTATTATAAAATACACAGCTACCGAAGATGACCGGACACAAATCACACAACAAGTGAACACATGCAGTTATCGCGCGTACAGTGTCGCCCCAAATGAATGAAAATTGACAAGTCTTATCATCATAAATTTAACAACTGACATGGGCATGTTTTAGTTGACCCTGCCAGACTTTTAGGGGGGCCAGACAGAATAATAGGGGGGCCGTGGCCCCCCTGGGCCCCCCTATGGCTACGCCACTGGAGTAAATACGGTAACAATGTTCTATGGCTGAAGTTTTGTCATTGCTTAAAGCCATGTAAGCGAGCTACTAGAAAAGTGTTTTTGTGGATTTACAGTCATAGCATGTTCTTTTGAGAATAAACTCAACTTTCAAGATTCAAAGGCAGGAGCTTGTTGTATCAGAGAGAAGGAAATGACAGTGAACTTTCATTTTATTACTTTATATTTATTATTTATTAACAATTATCATCGCTGAGAATTAGAGCTGTAGGTTTTTAAATTTCTTGTTCGGTTTCGGTTTTGGTTTTTCAGGTGGAGAAAAACCTCGGTTCGGTTCGGTTTTCGGTTTGTTCATGAGGCCAAGTAAAATTCAATAAAACTCATTCTTATGTCCAGAGTCATAACTGAATGGTAGTGAAATTGAGTGAAACTCAATGAATGCCCGAAATAAGCTATAATACATGAAGAATCAGGAAGGCCAATATAATAATTACCTAAATATACAGAACTTTTATTGTGCTTGGCCATTTTTCGAGGTCTGACACCTGCACGCAACTCGAGGAAAGCTGCAAACACAACTAAACTGAAATGTCGGAAATTCACAGAATGTAGCCTTCCCAGAGTAGTGAGAGTACCCAGACACTGCCATTGGCAGTGTCTGGGTACTCTCACTACTCTGGGATGGCTACATTCTGTGAATTTCTGCAGCAAGAGCTGGCAAGAGAGTATTTAATAAAAAAGCGAAAAACCTTAGATTACGGGATGTCGACAGTTTTGGTTTCGGTTTTTTAAAAAAACGAAAAACCTCGGTTCGGTTTCGGTTAACCTACAGCTCTACTGAGAATGTGGTTCTCCTCAAGTACTCTGGCTTCCTCTTCCAATAAAACTGATACATGACCCTGCCTGTTGAAAGATGCATTAAACCCCAATAAATGAACAAACAAACACACAATGATCTTACAATTATAAAAGCACTTCAGTTGATGAAGTGTGAATATGAATACGGGGAAGATTGTATTTCATTTGAATTTGATTATTTTCTTGTTGTATATGTTCTATTTGGTAATTGCTATACATCAGCTCCCATGGCATTCAAATTATCTAAACCAATGGGTGGGGTATACACTCTCCCATGCCCACACCCCTGGCTCAGGCCTGTGACTTTTGGGAGATGCTGAAGGCATCTCGACCTTGGACCCCCACATCTTACTTAGCATCCCTCCCTCCCCCCCCCACCCCAAATTGAAATCCTGGCGTAGCCACTGCTATACATTATATATCTGTTTTGTTATTTTGTGTTCAGTTTTAATTTCGATAAAATAAATAATTTGGACTTGTAACTTTTCTGTTATGTTTAACATCGCCATAATACAGGGACTCCATTCACTGTCCTGTTCCTCGATCCCTCACTGGACCTCTCGCCTCCTTTCGAAGTACTGAGTATGATCTCTCCCTCATGTTGTTATGTGCAAAATAAAATAGATTTACGGCATCAACGAGTATCACATGGGGAATAAATGGTCAACGTAAAGAGCACTATATAATTTTGATTATTATTTTATTTCATGCATTTAATATAAGATAAATATGACTGAAATGAAAAAATGAAAAAAAAACAAGAGGCCCCAAGGGGCCTGAAGCGCTCACCTTGAACAGAACATGATATTAACAGGGTCCAAGAATAAGTCTACATTAAGTAATCCATCTCCACAGGATACATTGTCAATCCTTGAGCTCCTCAGGAGTGACAAAAAGAGTCTGTGCATCATGCATTTTCTTCAGTTGATCATAATGTAAAATGTGGAGATCCCCTATGAAGCCCTTTGATACAACCTATGTGGATTAATCTTAGTTACACACCTCCAGGGGTTACTGAATACAAAATTTCTAATTCTTCAGCTACATGGCAAATTCCGGTTCCCATAGGGAGTCCAAATATTAACCCAGGCTCTCGATTTGAACAAAGTTGAATTAGACCTTCCTAGAGATGTTGTATACCAAATATGAAAGCATTCCGACTGTTGGATCTGAAGAAGAAGATTTTTAAGGGAATTTCCTCATATTGCACTAAGTTAAAATTTGGGCTGCCATAGAAAGCCCAAATATATACCTAGGGACTCGATTTGAACAAACTTGAATCTGAACCCCCTAGAGACGTTGTATACTAAATATGAAAGCATTCTGACTGCTGGATCTGAAGAAGAAGATTTTTAAAAATTATCTTCCACAGGAAGACCAAATATTAACCTAGGGACTTGGTTTGAACAATCTTGAATCTGACCCTCATAACAATGATGTATACCAAACATTAAAAGATTCTGACTGGTGGTTCTGAAGAAGATTTTTAAAAGAATATTCCCCATATTGCCCTCAGTTAAAAATTTGAGTTCCTGTATTGAGCCCAAATATGAACCAATGGGCTTTATTTTAATAAAATTGTATCTGACCCCATATGAATGCTGTATATACCGAATATCAAAATATTCTGACCATTGGTTATGGAGAAAAGATTTTTTTTAATTTTTGCAAGTATGCGGACTCAGCATTTTTTCGATGCCCTCTACAGGACACCCTAACATAACTGATGGCAGTTTTTTTTTACCATTCAATTCTACTGGTCCTTAGGATGCTTCATACCAAATAACAGCTCTCTGTTCCGTGTGGTTTGGATAATATAGGCATTTGAAAATATTTCTATTTTTAGCTCCTGGGGTTCCCATGGGGATGCTGGAAATTTTTTTTTTTTACACGAGTCAAGTACTTATGACCCAATAATATCACATACCAAATTTGGTTCAAATCGGAACATCGGTTCAGAAAATAGAAATTTTGGGCAGGGCCAAAAACCTTACCCCTCCCATTACAAAGCCAAATATTGCTTCACAAACTTCATTTCAACAAACTTGATTCTACACCTCAAAAGGAAGCTCCATAACAAATATCAAGTCATTGTACCCTCTGGTTCATGAGAAGACTTCAAAAATATTTTGGAGTATTTCCCCCACCCCCTCCCTATGGGGTTGGGCATGTTGAGTTGAACAAAAATGCAATGCGCCTTCAAACTTTCACTTGAATTGGCCCAGTGGTTTTAGAGGAGAAAACCAAAACATGGTGTTGACAGACGGCGGACGGAGCGCGATGAGATTAACTCAGCTTGACTTTGTCAAGGTGAGTTAAAAAACGTTCACGTGTTCTGACACTCACCTAATTTCATGCAGTGAAAGCTCACACTCACTGGCCATAGTCATTTTTGTGCAGGCCCCACCTGGGCCCACCAGCTATTCTCACAGTCGGGGTGTGACTTATACAGAGGTATAAGTCGAAGGGGAGGAAATTTGGCTGAAAGTATAGGGTGCGGTGTATACATGTACGTGGGAGTGACTTATACACAGACATACTTATACAGAAATAATCGCAATTGGATTTGCCCGTTCTGCTGATGTTCACTGCCATTTTCAAAATGAGATTACCAGAGGGTCGTTGTATGTTTCGAAGTTTAACGGCAAAGTGTGCAAAAACCATATGACCAGGTTTTTTGGTGCATGTCAGTTTGGTTTTTCAGTTTGTGGCAAAAACCAAACCCGATCCGAAAAACCTCCATGCTCTACCTACAATACAACAAAGTTTCCAACTCCCAGTTAATTAAATACTCCTACTAAATGGATAATTTTCACTAGCAATGAGGCTATTCAATTAAAAGGTTCCACTGTACTGCTAGACATGTTGACGCCCTCGTTTAGGCCTTACGCCCTTACCTAATGAACTGACCACATCTGTCTGCATAATTTACTAATTAAGCAATTGAAGAAAATATATTTTTTAAAAATTCCCACAAAATCATATCATGTGACATTGGAATGAACTCGTTTCATTGAGGGGGTCACATGATATGGTTTTGCTGAAATTTCGTGCAAAATTTAAAAACAAGTACACCTCTGAGCAGTGGCATCATTAATGTAAATTCAATCATTTTGCATTGCAATATATACCCAATGCATTTCAAATGCATCTTAATGAACTACAAAAACTAGAAAAATGGGATCATTGGTAATTTGTTTTTTATGGTTATTTTTCTGATATGGCAGCCCTGTTGGATTTGCCAGAATGTTGGTTATTGAAAATAATCTTCCTACATTCACTAGTAATGACACAGGAAATGAAAATGTCAATGACACTGCAGCTCAACTTGACAAATTTGAACTTGGTAAGTTATAAGTGAAATGGCAAAATTGAAGATCACTGGTTCCATTGTTATTTTGTAAAACTTCAACATAACAGTATTGTGTGTACAACATCAGAACAATCCATGCATTTTTAAATGTAAACTGTAGGGCTAGCTTAAGGAAGAATGTTGATACACAAAAGCACAAGTTTAAAGATCATTGTAAATGGCAACTTTTCTCACAGAAATGAATGCTAATCAGTAGCTCTTATCTAGATGTCTTGTCTAATGAGCACACCAAGTTCAAAAACAATCCTATGATGAATGCACACTGTTGTTCATGTCAAAGAAGAAGCTGATGCACAAATGCACTAAATTCAAAGGTCGTTGCTTACAGCAATAGTTTTTGATGGAAATGAAAAGAAAATTGATAGCTCCTATCTATGTCACCCTGAATAAGCATACCAAGTTTCAAAACAACCCGATAATGAATGTGCCCTCTGAGGCATGCCAAAGGAAACTGTTAATGCACAAATGCACTAAGTTTGAAGGTCGTTGCTAGTAGCTTTTTTTTTCTCTCTTTTTTGGGTGAAAATTCATAAATATGCACTGTAGGCAGTAGTGCAAAAGAGATAAGTTGCTGCACGAGTGCACTGAGTTCAAAGATTGGTGCTAACAATACTTTTTGATGGAAATGAAAGAAAATCATTAGCTCCAATCTAGAGGTCACTCCGAACACGGATACCAAGTTTCAAGGCAATCTATTCATAAATGTGCTCTATAGAGTGTGCCAAATGAATATGTTGATGCACAAATGCTTCATGTTCAAAGGCTGTTGCTACAGCAAAGTTTTCTTGACAAACTTGAACCAAGTTTCAAAGCAATCCATTGATAAATGTGCCCTGTAGTGCATGCCAAAGGAATATGTTGATACACAAATGCACTAATTTTAAAAGTCACTGCTGATGGCAAGGTTTTTTGATGGAAATGGAAGAAAATCGATAGCTCACATCTAGAGTTTACCCCAAACATGCATACCAAATTTCAAACTAATCTATTCATAAATTTAGGCCTTCACAGTATTCAATTTTCGAGTTTTGGTATTTTAAAAATATTGCGGTATGACTAAATACCGAATATTACAGGAACGAACAAATATTTGACCATTTTTCTTTAAAAAAAAACTTTAGCACGTCTAAAACAAGGTGCCCTCTCTGTGTTCAAGCCCACTCCCCCAATTTCAAAAACTTTGGAAGTCTGCCGGTTCGCAGGTGAATTTGAAACCAAATTAGGTGAGTAGCAATGTGTTGTCATTACCCGGAAGATGGTGACAATTTCCTTTTTCATCTAACATTCAAGAAATGGATTGTTGTATGTCTTGAATATGTCAAAACGAGGTAAGTGGTATTATTTTATTAAAATAAATTCATTCCGAAGCAAAAACGGTGTTGTTTCTATTTTCACAAATTCACTTTGCTGAAGATCAACAAACTTGACAACCTTCACTCTCACTTGTCAATTATTCCCCAAATACGCCCATAATAAAAATAACTCATGAATAATTTATACGTGAACCAGAATGTGTTAAGTGTTAATTTCATGCTTAATATGCATGTATACCATTAGTCGCTGTATAAAAATAAAACAACACAAAGAAATAGTATGTTTTTTTATTATTTTTCAACTGATTAATAGTTATTAATGAATAGTTGTCTTGATAACAGATGTCAAAACTATCCCAACTCTCATGGCTTTTTTTTTGTTAGGAAGTGTTAAACACACACACCACCCTGGTGACCATTCATTGTGGAGGTCCTCCTTTGATCCATTCAGTTTTTCTCCAAGTGTGCAGCAGTTAAACAAACTGTACAGGCTGTACCCTACTGACAATTAATTGGAGAATTTTTATAAACGTACAAACTTTTTATTTATTTTTACTCAGATTACCATCAGAATTGTTCAAAATACCGTGAGGCATGGTATATTGACTAAACTAAAATGAACTCGATATTAATAAAATTACCAACTTTCGGTTAAATAACGAAATACTGTGAAGCCCTACATAAATTCACCCTGCAGGGTTTGCCAAAGGAAATGTTGATGCAAAAATGCAATGAGTTCATAGGTCATTGCTAACAGCAGGATACAGCAATGTTTTTCAAAAGAAATGAAAGAAAATCAAAAGCTCCCATCTAGAAGTCAATCGAAACAAGCACATCATGTTTCAAAGCAATCGAATCGTAAACACAAACTGTGCAGTGTTGAAAGAAAATTGATAGCCTGTATCTACAGGTCACCCTGAACATGCATACCAAGTTTCAAAGTGATCTGATGATACATGAGACCTGTGTAGTGTGCCAAAGGAAATTGTCGACCATATTGGACTTTGCAGAAAACTGATCATCAAAAGGAACCTTCCTTTAGTCACCTCTAATCCACCACAAAAAATAGGATCCATAGTGCTTTTCATTTTCAAGTTATTGAGCAGACAAGCAAAAATTACAAAAAATCCAAAATGGCCATATGGGAGATGGAAGAAAACTGATTATCAAAAAGACTTGTCCTCTAGATGCCACTAATCCACCACAAAATATTAGGATCCATGGGGCCTTTCATTTTTAAGTTATTGTGCGGACAAAAAGAAATTACAAAAAATCCAAGATGGTTGTCAATGTGGCCATATTGGATAGGGTAGAAAACTAATTAACGATAGGAACATTCCTCTAGACACCACTAATCCACCACAAAAAATAGGAACCAAGGCGCATTTCATTTGCAAGTTATTTCGCGGATAAGGAAAAATTACCAAAAATACAAAATTCAAATTATTTTGCAGACAAGCAAACGTTTATGGACTGATAGACAGACCAGAAAGACACGCAGATGGACAGATATAGCCTCACCACAATTTTTAATATGGCCCACTCCAGAGAGCCACTGTATAAAAACAGCAATTAAAATAATAAATTTTGATATCCTGTGTGTTGGATAAAGCATTAATCCTCTACACATTGATGTGGGAACTATCATAATTTCAAGGGGCAATTTTTTCGCATAATGCAACAAATAAGTTAATAAATTCAGTCTTGTTTGACAGACATCTGTCAAACAAGATTTAACTGGCTAAATTCCAAGTTGAAAATTTGGTATTCAGACATCACTGTTCAGAGGGTTAACCCTCTGCACACTGATGTCAAAATATCAAGATTTGAAGTAGACATTTTTTCCCATAATGCAACTGGGAATTTATCCAATTCAATCTTGTTTGACAGAGCTCATTGAGCTCTGTCAAACAAGACAGAATTGGTTAAATTTCTAGTTGCATTATGGGAAATATTTGTACCCTGAACTTTAGATATTTCGACATCAGTGTGCAGAGGGTTAAATATCAGCAAACTGGTTGACAAAGAGATTAACTATTTTGGGGGGTAACTAAAAGATAAACTAGTCATGTTCAGAATCTATGTAAATAGTCTACAGGTTTACAAACTTCTCTGCACATTATTTTCATACAGGTCAAGATATAAAAAGAGATTAACCCTTTACCCAAAGCAGACGATATCAAAATTTATTATTTTAAATATCATTTTTTTAAATTTTCCAAAAAATTTCAACAAAACCATATCATGTGACCCCTCGTTGGAACGAGCTCGTCGGGCTCATTCCATCAAGGGGGCACATGATATGGTTTTGTTGAAATTTCTTGAAAAATAACATTTTTTCAACTGCTCAATTTGCATATTATGCAGGCGAATGCGGCCAATTTGTTGGGTAAAGGGTTAACATATAAGTTACATTATTAATCCTTGACATGCAAAAAATACAGAGAGAGAAGTACATGTAGTTACAAACGCTGGATGAGAGAAAATACAGTGGATTCAACTGACATTTTTGTACATACAGTGGAGCCCACTTATTTTTATACCTTTTAACTGAAAAACCATTAATTGCATATAACTTACAAACACAAAACCATTTATGATACCTTCAATACAAATTTGACCTGTTCACTGCATATAGTTTATAGACTAATCTCCTTTTAATTGAATAGACTAGACAGCTCCGCCCAGGGTCATTGCTTTTAGGGGAAGCTAAATACAAGACAAGAATTCAAGTGTTACTGCTTGTGACCTTAACCTTCATGATATGACAATGGGTCTAAGTCATGACACATCATTAGGTTATGGATAACAATTGTGTGAAGTATGAACAAGATCTGTCACATATCTCCAATTTTATAGACCAGACAAGAGCTTACAACAATATCAAAATTTTGCTGCCTGTGACCTTGACCATGATGATATGACCTTGGATGAAAGTTGGAACACACCTTTTGAGTTCTGACCAATAATTGTACCAATCATGAATAAGATTTGTCAATCATAGTAGGTTATATGGACCGGACAAGAGCTGTATAACAATATAAAAGTTTTGCTGTCTGCGACCATGACTTGATATGTTGTACCAAGTATAAATAAGAGCTGTCAATCATGCCAAGTTATATAGACCGGACAAGGCCTGTATAACAATATTAAAGTTTTTGCTGTCTGTGACCTTGACCTTGACGATATGACCTTAGATCAAAGTCGTGACACACCTTTGAGTCATGAGTAATAATTGAATCATGCATGAACAAGATCTGCCAATTAGATCAAATTATATAAATATGGACCGAGCAAAAATGAAAGAAAAATATCAAAGTTCATCAAGTAATTGCATCTATTCTACTTACTGCACTGCAAGAAAATCAGTGAGAACTTCACTATCAAATTTCCGCGTGGCATAGAATTAAGGATGCCGGTTTTGTTTACACCGGCATGGCGGGGGTTCAGACCCATGCCAAGTTTCCTACAGCACCAACCACCTAGAAAAACTATACTGAACCATGCACACAACTCGGTCACCGACAGACCCTCCTAAAAAGGAATGCTAGTTAACCAAGTATATACAAGATCAGTACAGATCACACAGAATTCTCTCTCAGTTATTTTTATGTTATTCATCAAGTAAATTGTATCAATTCTACATACTACACTGCAAGGAAATCAGGGAGAACTTCTCTATCAAATTTCCATGTGACATAGAATCAAGGATGTTGGTTTTGTTTACACTGGCATACCGGGGGTTCGAAACCCATGCTGAGAGAGTTTCCTGTTGCACAGTGGCACCAACTATGCTGAAACAATGCTGAACCATGCACACCACTCAGCAGCCGACAGATCCCCCCAAAAAAGGAATGCCAGTTAACCAAGTATATATATGAGATCAGTACAGATCACACAGAATTCTTTCTCAGTTATTTTTAACTTATTCATCAAGTAATTGCATCAATTCTACATACTGCAATGCAAGAAAATCAGTGAGAACTTCTCTATCAAATTTCCACATGCCATAGAATCAAGGACGCTAGTTTTGTTTACACTGGCATGGCGGGTGTTCGAACCCACGCCAATAGAGTTTCCACACTACTCGACCACCGACTGATCCCCCCAAAAAAGGAATGCTAGTTACCCAATAGAATTATATACTTGGTTAACTAGCATTCTTTTTTTTTTTTTTGGGGGGGGGGGGGGGGGGGGGGTCTGTCAGTGGCCGAGTGGTGTGCGTGGTTCAGTACAGTTTCCCTAGGCAGTTGGTGCCAAAGGAAACTCTCTCGGTATGGGTTCGAACCCTGCCATGCCAGTGTAAAATATCAAAGTTTTCTTGACCGTTACCTGATCTATGGGGCCAGTGCCCCTCACCTTGAGAGTACAGACCTCATTATGACTGATGACACACTGTCTAGTGGCAATACATATGGTTAAAAAGTTTTGTTAAAAAATATTCACCGGTTGAAAAAGTGTGACTCAGGTCAAACAAAATGTTGACGATCGACAGACAGGCAAACGGATGACAGACAACTTAACACATTTTGTCAAGCGAAGCTAACATTTTGTAATCTGTTGAAGAATTACTCCGACATTCAATGTCATTCTATGAATTTTCCACATTTATAGACATTTTGAATTTCAATACATCAAAATAGGGATTTATTCTGTTATATCTGGTTTGACAGAGCTCAATGAGCTCTGTGAATTGAGCTCTGTGATATCTAGTGTTTTTGACTGGATACCGAAAATTATCTCAGGAGTGACGACCGAGACAGATGTTTATTTTTCGTGAGCACTTACACGAGCGAAAATAACCATTTGTCTCGGTCACAAAAGAGGTAATTTTTGGTATCCACTCAAAAACACTAGATTTTCTTTTTATTGTATGCTTTTTATAAGAATCTGATAATTCCACTTGTTCCAATCTTGAATTGATGCATGAAAGTAAACAGCGCATTAAATCGTTGAAACAAGGAAGCGATTTGATTGATACTTGGAACATATATTGACATTTTCGCGCATGCGTGATAGTGTAGGGCGAAATTTTTGTGTTCTCCTTAAATTTAAAGTTAAATCTATTAAAACCCTCATTCAGAAAATCTCAATCATCTCTAAAATGGATAGAAATAGGAACTAAATATGTAGGAAACACAGATTGTAAAATATTTTCCTTCAAAACTGTGGAAGACAACAGTTTATTGAACTTTTCATAAATACGGCCTCTAGCCCGAGCCGTATTGGCATTTGCACTTACAGTG
This sequence comes from Pictodentalium vernedei, assembly GCA_031216915.1. Lineage (NCBI taxonomy): Eukaryota > Metazoa > Mollusca > Scaphopoda > Dentaliida > Dentaliidae > Pictodentalium > Pictodentalium vernedei. The sequence goes on along the minus strand of CM062295.1, from coordinate 645,640,944 downwards.
CTGAAAGTAACCCCAAAAAACATCAAAATTTGCACAATTTACGTACGAGAAAAAAACCCGTATTATATGTGATGTATCCCATGGTACTAAACATTTATACAAAACTTTATTCAAATCAGAACTTTCATACAGAAGTTCTGTACAAAAAACTGATTTTTGCATCATCGGTACAAAATGGCCACTGGCAGCCATCTTGAATTTTGGACCACACCTAAAAACACTCGTTCCCGTCCCACGGTCATAACAAAGGTACCCAAGAAGTTTCGTAAAGATCGGTTCATAAATACGACCTCTAGCCCGAGCCATAGCCAATTGTTGACGTACGGACAGACGGACAGACGGATGGACGGACAGACGGACGACGGGCCATGACAATAGCTCAAATTTGACTTCGTCAAAGTTGAGCTAAAAACATAATAGATAGGAAGATAGAAGATAGGTGCAATGAAATAATGAAATCATATGAAGACAGGATATCCAACCTAGAAGAGGAAATGAAAACCAAATGTGACTGTGAAGATAGGTGCAATGAAATAATGAAATCATATGAAGACAGGATATCCAACCTAGAAGAGGAAATGAAAACCAAATGTGACTGTGAAGATAGGTGCAATGAAATAATGAAATCATATGAAGACAGGATATCCAACCTAGAAGAGGAAATGAAAACCAAATGTGACTGTGAAGATAGGTGCAATGAAATAATGAAATCATATGAAGACAGGATATCCAACCTAGAAGAGGAAATGAAAACCAAATGTGACTGTGAAGAAGTAAAGAAGATTGTAAACAAGGAGTTAAAAAACCCTGAAAAATGAGCCAAGCAGTAGAAACACAAAAAATATATCTGAAGAAGCCAAGCCAACATCGGATGTGGTCAGCTCAGTCATGTCAGAGCTAAACGAAAGAAAAAATAGAGAGACAAATATCATTATATATGGTACAGAAGAAAGCTCATCTGAATCAAAAGAAGATAAGATGGAGCACGATACAAAAATTTTTCAGGACTTGTCTCAAATCTGTGGAGTAGATCCATCTGCACTAGGAATAAGGAAAATCGTCCGTCTGGGAAAACATAAAAGTGATAGCAAAAAAAGACCAATTTAAGTATGTCTCTCAGACCTATCACAGAAAAAGATTATATTTAAAAATGCTCAGAAAATAAAAGCAAACCCTAAGTACCAAGAGGTCTCAATAAGCCATGACCAGACCCAGACCGAAAGAGAGGAAGGCAAATGGCTTTTTCAGGAGGCAAAAAACTTACAAGCCAAAGCAGATGGAAAATATCACTACAAGATCCATGGGACCGGAAAATCATCAAAATACCAGTTTGACCATAAGCAAAAAGCAAAGTAAGGGAGACAAATGTGTAAATAATGTACAAACTGGGGAAATGGTTTTTAACAGCAACAACTTAAAATGTCTATATACAAATGCAGATCAGCTAAGGAATAAACTACACGAACTTAAAGCAAGAGTCCATACCTTCCAGCCAGATGTGATAGGAATAACAGAAGTTAAACCAAAAGTAAGAAATATCAATCTTAACCCTGCTGAATTCAACATAGACGAAGTAGGTAATTATGATGTATTCTGGAAAAATTTAGACAAAACACAGGCAGAGGCATGACAATATACATAAAAAAGCACCTACAAGCAAAAGAAACAATTCTCGATCTGGGCTTCCTGGAGCACTTACTTGTAAAAATAAAATTGAATGAGAAAGATAACCTCCTCATCGGCATTTTTTACAGATCAGAGAGTGGAAATCTGGAAAACAATGAACAGCTACTTAAAGCAATTACAGAGGCAACAAAACTGAATACCTCCCATCTATTAATTATGGGTGACTTCAACCTCAGAAACATTGACTGGGAAAGCTACCACTGCTCGACCGAGAAGCTAACTTCACTTGAATACAGATTTATGGAATGCTTGCAGGACAACTACCTCTTTCAACACATCAATAAGCCGACTCGCTGGAGAGGCACAGACACACCACATGTACTGGACCTCGTGCTGACAAATGAAGAAAATATGGTCAACAACTTGGAATATTTGAGCCCACTAGGAAAGAGCGATCACTGTGTGCTACAATTTACTTTCACTTGCTATGTAACCCACAAACTTCGAGCAGGCAAAAACTATAGCTATAACAGAGGAGACTATGATGAAGTAAATAAAGGCATCGAAAAATATAATTGGGAAGACATGTTGAAGCATACCAATGATATAAATACAAACTGGATAATTTTCCGAGATATTATACACAAGCTTGAAGAGAAGTTTATACCACAAAGAAAAGCTAAAAACCCCAATAAGCAAAAAACAAAATTCCCGATAGACAAAAGTACAATTGAGAAAATCAAGAGGAAAAATACCCTATCAAGGAAGGCTATAACATCAAAGGACCCTGAAGTTAGACAGCAATACAAGAAAGCCTGAAACCAGGTGAAATCATCACTAAAATGGCACAGAAAACAATTTGAGAAGAAACTGGCTGAAAATGCAAAATTACACCCCAAAGAAATATGGCAATATACCAACTCTAAATCTAAAACTAAAAGCAGCATTGGTGAACTCCTGATCGACCCAGGTGACAAAGATTCGAGGAAGACAAATGATGAATAAAGAGAAAGCCCAAATACTAGCCGATTTCTTCAAGAGCGTCTTCACTGTTGAATCTATTGAGGCAATCCCATCACTCCCACAGAGTGAAATACAAGAAGGCATGAAAGAACTGACCATTACCAGGGAAATTATTCAAAAACACTTAAATAAAATGAAACCAGATAAATCACCGGGTATCGACAAAATGCACCCAAAGCTCTTGAGAGAAACATCCAGGACTATTTCAAGACCCCTCCAGATAATATTTAATCAATCAATTAAGGAAGCTACTGTTCCAGAGGACTGGAAAATAGCACAGATAAGTGCCATATACAAAAAAGGTAACAAAGCACAAGCCAGCAACTATAGACCAGTTAGTTTAACATCGGTAGTCTGTAAAGTAATAAAATCTATAATCTGGGATCACATTACAGATTATATGAAAATAAATAGTTTGATAACCGACAAACAATATGGGTTCATCGCAGGTCGATCAACATCACTTCAACTACTACAAGTTGTAAACATCTGGACCAAGGCTCTTGACAAAGGGAACCCAGTAGACTGTGTTTATATGGATTACCAAAAGGCTTTCGACACAGTACCATTCAGGAGGCTACTGAATAAACTTGAAGCTTATGGTATTAACAACCCAGCAATTGCATGGATCAAGAGCTTCCCGATGGGCTGGAAACAAAGAGTAAGTGTGAATGGACAAAACTCAAACTGGTCAAAAGTAACATCGGGAATTTCTCAGGGGTCTGTCCTAGGACCACTTCTCTTTGTCATTTTCATAAACGATCTGCCAAGAACTGTAGAGTCTGACACCTACCTCTTTGCTGATGACACAAAAATTTTTAGAGAAATAGTTGACAAAAGTGATAAACACAATTTTCAAATTGACTTAAATAGAATGGCAAACTGGAGTGACACATGGCTCCTAAAGTTCCACCCGGATAAGTGCAAACATATGAGAATTGGTAAACATGACAACACACCAGAATACTGTCTCCACAGGAAGAAACTCCAGCTTGTAAGAGAAGAAAAAGATATAGGAGTAATCATCGACTCAGACCTATCATTCGACAGACATATAAGTGAGAAAGTAAAAGAGGCCAACAACATGTTTGCATTACTGAGAAGAACCTTCCACTACATGAACACAGACACATTCACTCCTCTATATAAAACCCTAGTAAGAACACAACTCGATTACGCCAGCTCAGTATGGGCACCTTATAAAATGAAACATATAGAACAAATCGAGAAGGTACAGAGACGAGCCACCAAACAGGTTCCAGGACTGAAAGATCTTCCATACGAACAAAGATTAAAAAAGCTGAAACTACCTACTCTCAGCTACCGCCGAATAAGAGGAGACATGATTGAAACATTCAAAATAGTAAACAATATTTATGATAAGGGAGCCTCCGAAAATATACTACAAGCATGGACAGAAGCAGCCCCAAGAGCCAGTGGAAGAGGAAATTCCAAGAAACTATTCCCACAGAGATCAAAAACGGAAATAAGGAGAAACTGCTTCCCCGTGAGGATAACAAGCACTTGGAACAGCCTACCAGAACATGTTGTGTCAGCACCCAGCTTAAACTCATTCAAAAACAGGTTAGATAAGTACTGGGACAAACAAGAAATCAAATATGACTTTAAGGTAAAAATAGAGACTAAACAAACATGTGCACACGAGAAAACAGAGGAGATCGAAGAAGACGCAGAGTCCTGCATAGTGGACATCGTTTCCAGAGCAGGAAAACTACATACGTAAACATAAGTAAGTAATAATATAGCATCTTGCAATCTAATTCAGCTGGCGGGTTTCTAGTCCAAACATGGCCTGAAATTCTGTAATATAATTTTTTGGTTTGGTACGTCCTTTGAAAGGACATACCAAACCAAAAACTTATATTTCAAATGATGTACCAAACCAAAAACTTATATTTCAAAGGACGTACCAAACCAAAAACTTATATTACAGACTTTCAGGCCATGTTTGGACTAGCAGGTTTCATGCATCAATTCAAGGTGAATACGTGTTGAATTATTGCTGGAAATGATCGGTAGCCACTCAAAAACACTTGATTTACTTTTCATAATACGTTTTTAGAACAAATTGACCATTTGCGGTGATAATTTGACTCGTATTCACCTTGAAGTGATACTTTGAAAGCCGCCATTTTGATTGATGGCGTGAAAGTGGAAATTTCTATATCTTCACAGTGGGGGATACAATTTCTATTTATCCAATATTTCTTCAATAATCTATCGTTTAGCGTATAAGAAAATAGAATAAATGCTCAGTTTACAACTAGAAGATATGAAAAGGACCCAGTTCCTGCTAATTGTATACTCCTGTTAACTAAATACTTTTTTCTCTGGCAAAGTGGCTATTCAGTTACCTGTGTTCGATTTAGAGTTGAAACGGTTAACCAATTAATCGATTAACCAATGATCAATGTCTTGATCGATCAAAAAAGTAATTGATCGATTAACCATTATTTTTGAACTACTGTATTTTCTGGATTAACAAAGGAACAAACTTGCTCCAAAATGGGCAAACATTGTCACACTGACTCACTTCACTTATATGAGACAGAGTAAAGCATGCAAGTTACGTGATGACATACTTGTTCACTTGATCATTATACTGTATCAGTAGCTGGAACTGGTCAACCTTAAGTTAACTTTTACCCAATGCAGGTAGCAGACAACACTTGCAAAATATAGATTCTTGAATTACTAAAAAATTTCAATTTTTGTCTCAAAAACATAGCTTATGATCCCTCATTGTAACGGGCTCGGTGAGCTCATTCCAATGAGAGATCATAAGCTATGCTTTTGAGACAAATATTGAAAACAATAAAATCTGAATGGAGATTTTTGTAGGTAGAGCTGGCTGATTTTGGCCTTTACGTTGGGTAAAGGGTTAATGCTATAAAGCATCAATGGTACAGCAATTATTCAGCTACCTATAAGAGCAAGTGATTAATCGGTTAACCAAGGTTTATGCATGTGATTAATCGATCAAGAAAACCCTTTAACCGTTTCAGCTCTAGTTTGATTATACTGTATTGCTAACAGAGGTTGAAGTAATGTTCCTGAAAACTTACCCTTTCCGTGTCATGCAGCATGTCAGCATACGCTGATCTGAAAAGAGAAATTTATAGCTTTATTCCTTCAGCTAACAAATAGTTTAGATTTAAATTTGGCTTGCTTAGTTGATGGCAAGAATGAATGTCCAATATAAAAAAGTACATGTATTTTATACTTATCCTATAATGTAATCAGCACCCTACAGACGGATTAACTACTACACATGCAGGGACCGACCTGGGCATGCGCCAGTGCGTATTTGGTTCTGAAACATCAGGACCTGGCTCTTAAATCTCAGAAATAGGCTTTTCAGTTGGCGCGTAACTTCTCAGATCATATTTTGATATTCTTTCGATTCGATGGATAATCGAGAGAGACACTCTTACATGTATTATATATATGATTATCATTTATCATTGTTGTAGAGTGCAAAAGTTAATACTTCAAGTCTTAATTACCAAGCATTAATCTTCACTGTGGTTTCTGATCAAGTCTTGGCTGCCTAAATAGGCAGCCAAGACTTGATCAGAAACCACAGTGAAGATTAATGTTTGCTATAGTGTACTAAATGAAAATGATGAGAGCTATTACATTCTTGCAGTGTGTGTTACAAACAGCAGTGTGACTCCGTAAATTGAAATCTGGTGCATGAATTGAAACAAGAGGCCCCATGTGGCCTTAAATTGCTCACCTGACAAAGTGGTTCAAAGAAGTATTTTGGATCACATTCAGCTCGTTATGGTTCATCAACACCACAGAGGAATGACATCATGAAATTAAATTCAAGTGTCCATGTCAGATAATCATTATAATAGCATAGGTCTTGCCAACTAGATCCAATTCTCCCAGCTATAGATAAGCATTTCCAAATTTCCAAGCGTTGTTACGCCACTGCAGTTTGAAAGCCATAACTGATGAAACAAGGGACTCGATTTGAACAAACTTGAATCTGACCCCCTCCCCTCCCCCCCCTCCCCCCAGAGATGTTGTATACCAAACCTGAATCATTCTGACTGGTGAATCTGAAGGAGAAGATTTTTAAAGAACAGTCCTCATATTGCACTAAGTTAAAATTCGGGCTCCCATAGGAAGCCCAAATATGAACCCAGGAATTCAATTTTAACAAACTTGAATCTGGTGCCCCTAGATAAGTTGTATACCAAATATGGAAGAATTCTGACTGGTGGATCTGAAGAATAAGATTTTTATGGAATAGACCTGATATTGCACTGAGTTGAAATTCAGGCTCCCACAGGGAGCTCAATTATGAACCCAGGGACTCGATTTGAACAAACTTGAATCTGACCTCCCTAGAGATGTTGTAAACCAAATATGAAATGATTCTGACTGGTGGATCTGAAGAAGAAGATTTTTAAAGCATATTCCACATATTGCACTAAGTTAAAATTCGGGCTCCCATAGGGAGCCCAAATATTGACCCAGGGATTCGATTTGAATAAATTTGAATCTGACCCCCAGAGAGATGTTATATACAAAATATGAAAAGATTCTGACTGGTAGATCTGAAGAAGAAGATTTTTAAAGAAAATTCCACATATTGCACTAAGTTAAAATTTGGGCTCCCATAGGGAGGCCAAATATTAACCCAGGGAGTCGATTTGAACAAACATGAATCTGACCTCCCTAGAGATGTTGTATGCCAAATATAAAATGATTCTGACTGGGGGATCTGAAGAGGAAGATCTTTAAAGAATAATCCTCATACTGCACCAAGTTAAAATTTGGGCTCCCATAGGGAGCCTAAATATGAACCCAGGGACTTGATTTCAACAAACTTGAATCTGAGCTCCCTAAAGATGTTATATACTGAATATGAAATGATTCTGGTTGGGGGATCTGAAGAAGATTTGTAAAGAATAATCCTCATATTGCACTAAGTTAAAATTCAGGCTCCCACAGGGAGCCCAAATATAAACCCAGAAACTCGATTTGAACAAACAGGAATCTGGTACACCTAGATAAGTTGTATACCACATATCATATGGAAGAATTCTGACTGGTGGATCTGAAGAAGAAGATTTTTAAAGAATAGACCTAATATTGCACTAAGTTGAAATTCGGGCTCCCACAGGGAGCTCAAATATGAACCCAGGGACTCGAATTGAACAAACTTAAATCTGACCTCTCTAGAGATGTTGTATACCATATATGAAAGGACTCTGCCTAGTGGGTCTGAAGAAGAAGATTTTTGAAGAATAATCCTCATATTGCACTAAGTTAAAATTTGGGCTCCCATAGGGAGCCCAAATATGAACCCAGGGACTCGATTTGAACAAACTTGAATCTGACCTCCCTAGAGATGTTGTATACCAAATATGAAAGAATTCTGCCTGGTTGATCTGAAGAAGAAGATTTTTAAAGAATAATCCCCATATTGCACTAAGTTAAAATTCGGGCTCCCATAGGGAGCCCAAATATGAACCCAGGGACACAATTTGAACAAACTTGAATCTGAACCCCCTAGAGATGTTGTATACCAAATATGAAAGGATTTTGCCCGGTGGATCTGAAGAAGAAGATTTTTAAAGAATAATCCTCATATTGCACCAAGTTAAAATTCAGGCTCCCATAGGAAGCCCAAATATGAACCCAGGGACTCAATTTGAACAAATGTGAATCTGACCCCCATAGAGATGTTGTATACCAAATATGAAAGAATTATGCCTGGTTGATCTGAAGAAGAAGATTTTTAAAGAATAATCCTCATATTGCACTAAGTTAAAATTCGGGCTCCCATAAGGAGCCCAAATATGAACCCAGAGACTCGATTTGAACAAACTTGAATCTGACCCCCCTACAGATGTTGTATACCTAATATGAAAGAATTCTGCCTGGTGGATCTGAAGAAGAAGATTTTTAAAGAATAATCCTCATATTGCACTATGTTAAAATTCGGGCTCTCATAGGGAGCCCAAATATGAACCCAGGGGCTCGATTTGAACAAACTTGAATCTGACTCCCCTATTCATGTTGTATACCAAGTATGAAAGGATTCTGACCAGTGAATCCGAAAAAGAAGATTCTTTAATGTTTTTCCCATTGCCTACAGTGTTAAATAGTGCTGACTCAGCACTTTTTCAAAGTCTCGAAACCTTACCCTATGATAAAACCGATAGCAATTTTTTTTTACCAATCTTTTCTGTTGGTCCTAAGGAAGCTTTACACCAAATAAAAATTCTCAGTCCCGTGCAGTTTTGGAGATACGGGGGTTTTAAATTTTTTTCTATTTTTAGCTCCTGCGGTTCCCACGGGGCTGCGGGAAAATTTTTTTTTGCATAAATCAAGTACTTATGACCCAATAAGCCCTCAGATAAAATTTGGTTCAAACCGGCCTCTCAGTTCAGAAAATAGAAATTCGGGGCGGGGCCAAAATATTTGCCCCTCCCATAACGACGCCAAATATTAACCCTCTAACTTCTCTTGAACAAACCTCAGTGTACACCTCAAAAGGAAGCTGCATATCATATATAAAGTCTCTGCTACTGCTGGTTCATGAGAAGAAGATTTTCAAAGATTTTGGTGCCCCTTGGGGGTGTGGCACCACCCAGGGGGAGGGGCAACTTCATTTGAACAAATCTGAATTGGCATTAGGTAGTAAACATTTAGCCAACATTTGAATAAAATTGCGCTAGTGGTTTAGGAGGAGAAGTCGATAATGTAAAGTTAATGCCGGACGGACGATGGACGGATCACGATCAGTAAAGCTCCTGCTGAGCTTCGCTCAGGTGAGCTAAAAATAGGCTCCGAGGCTAGAGCGTATTTTAAATAGTCCTGATCGGTCCCTGACATGTATAAGTCCACTTAAATTATACCCTAACCCATTATGTTAATTGCCTCTATCATATTATGATGTAATATATAGAGTTGAAATAGTTAACCGATTAATCGATTAACCAATCATCAATGTCTTGATCGATCAAAAAAGTAATTGATCGATTAAAGGTTATTTTTTAACTACTGTATTTCCTGGGTTAACAAAGGAACAAACTTGCTCCAAAACAGGCAAACATTGTCACACTGATTCACATCAATTATATGAGACAGAGTAAATAAAGCATGCAAGTTACGCGATGATATACTTGGTTCATTTGTATGATCATTATACTGTATCAGAAGCTGGAACTGGTCATTCTTAAGTTAACCTTTACCCAATGCGGGTAGCAGACAACACTTGCAAAATAGATTCTTGAGTTACTAAAAATTTTCAATTTTTTTCTCAAAAGCATAGCTTATGATCTCTCATTGGAATGAGCTCAATGAGCTCGCTCCAATCAGGCCTGAAAATAAGCAGTCTGACATTTGCAAAATGAGGTCCCCAGTAGGTGAATTTGATGATGCTATTCCATACAGTGGGCCAATTTATCCTCTGGGTACCTCTTTCTGTTTAGTTTTGAGGCCGATTCTGAATGAGGTTCACAGAGGGTAAATTATGGGATGCTACCCTGCTGTGCAGGGTAGCATCACTAAATTCACCCTCTGGGGACCTCATTTTGCAGATGACAGTCTGCTTATTTTCTGGCTTGGCTCCAATGAGGGATCATAAGCTATGTCTTTGAGACAAAAATTGAAAACATAATAAAATCTGAATGGAGATTTTTGTATGTAGAGCTGGCCGATTTTGTTCTTTACGTTGGGTAAAGGGTTAATGCTATAAATCATCAACGGTATGGCAATTATTCAACTACCTATAAGGGCAAATGATTAATCAGTTAACCAAGGTTTATCCATGTGATTAATCGATCAAGAAAACCCTTTAACCATTTCAGCTCTAGTAATATATTATCATAATAATATATTATGTTATGGCAATAATTGCACTTATAATATTGTGAAATAATATATCATCAGAATATTGATGCAAATATTTTTGTCCATTTGTGTCTGGAGAAGTGAGTCTCCGTTTTGCTATTATATGGTAATGATTGGTTTAAACTTTAACAACAAAAAAAACCCAAAATACACAATTTTCCCATTACCTGTATTCTGTTATAGTCCCACAACACACGTAAACTTACATTCACTTGACCCTATTCAAAAATCATATTCTATTTGGCAATCTGCAAGAGAGTCACACAGTTGATGAACTGTTTCTTTGTTAACTGTATTCTTGCAGAATTGTGGTCTTCTTTCTCCACAACTTCAGAAAATTTAAAACTTAAACCTTCTCATTAAATTCAAAAGGCATCACTCCTAATCATACACCCAAGTCTGCAAAATAGTGTTATCATTAAGTTTATGAGATTTTTATTTCATGTATTCGGAGGAGGGGGTGGTGAGGGGGGGGGGGCGGGGGTGGGGGTCTCTCCAAGAGCTCCACAGGAAATGGAGCCTTATCAAACTAGGAAACTATGATGTCATTTTACTATGGTTGTCCCATAACATATTTTAACTTGTATTTAGACTTGAATGTATACTGAACCCCCATACTAGTATTATTTATTGCTGAGGTCTCAAAGGGAGAAAATGACTATCAAATTGTGTTTAGCTTCTAGCAGAAAAATAATCACACAGTGTGAAATGGACCATCATACTGAAAAGGTATTTGATACCAGTTAGGCCTCTGCACACTGATATCAAAATAGCAAAGATTTCAGCAGTGGGGATATTTCCCATAATGCAGTTTGATATTTAACCAAATATACCTTGTCTGACAGAGCTCAGGGAGCTCTGTCAAACGAGATATAATTGGTTAAATTCATAGTTATACAAGAGAAAAAGAGAGTGATTGGAGAAAATTCTGTTGCCTTACCAGAGTGCTGGGGGATAAAAACCATTGTTTAAAAAACTATGTGTAACAATTGCAAATTAGAAATGGTAATTCGCACGGTATACCCCCACCGTGGCATACCGCCTAGTGTGGGTGACTGAAAAGAGGCATTCAATTTTTCTAAGTAAAAAAAAAATTCAATATGGATGCCTGTCGGCCATCTTGAAACCGAGAGGGGAAAAAAATATGTCACGCACTTCCCCTCATCATGTTGATCACTTTTGTGAAGTTTCGTGAAAATGCAGCTAAATCTGTGGAGGTAGTTCGTGCCACAAGTTTAGTAAAAAAAAAAATCCAATATGGCCACCAGTCGGCCATCTTGAAACTGAGCAGGGAAAAAATTATGTCACGCACTTCCCCTCATCATGTTGATCATTTTTGTGAAGTTTCATGAAAATGCAGATAAAATTGTGGAAGCAGTTCACTCCACAATTTTAGTAAAAAAAAAAATCCAATATGGCCACCAGTCAGCCATCTTGAAACCAAGCGGAAAAAAATTATGTCAAGCACTTCCCCTCACCCTGTTGATCATTTTTGTAAAGTTTCATGAAAATGCGGCTATAACTGTGGAAGTAGTTTGCGCCACACATTTGCATGTGCAACAGACCGACGACACACAGACAGACCGAACGACCGACCGACAGACAAGTTGACTCCTGTATACCCCCCTAAACTTCGTTTTGTGGGGATATAATGCGTCTGCTGTCAGGAATGTGTTTACAAACTAATATTTGGGTGTGACAGGAATACAGCCTTATGGCTATGCAATTACCCTGCAGTATCATGCTCATCGCCTCATTATTTTATCATGTTCAATTTTGTATTATACTGCAAAATAAATTATTCATTCATTCATTCATGGTTTCTGAAAGTCAGGCCTTTAAATTAATTTATTTTGGGGACACCATTTTGCCTTATTTTGGGGGACATTAAAATCAGAAATAATAGTTTTATCCTGTTATTTTTTATTGTCATGCTTTTTCTCTGTGTTTCTGTGGTCATATTATGATGGAAGTTATTCTAAAATGCAGAATAGGCACAGAGAGTTTATTATTTTTCTCGATGCATTTACCCCTTCTCTAATTTGGGGACACCTGTAAAAGGTGTGAAACTGGGGTAATCTGAAGGTCAGTGAAAGTCTGCTACTGCATTCGTACCAGAATTGCAGAGCTTGGCATTTTTTTAGTTTTTCTGGTTCAGTTCCGGTTTTTGTGTCCAACTGCAAAACCAAACCACAATTCCTTGCTAAAAATGGCCAGACAATTTTAGTGTGTTTCTGCATGAACTGATGAAAGTATCTTACTGGGAGGGAACTGGACTTGTGGCCCCTATGGACCATGGTTTTACTTATAGTTTGAACAGGCTTGACTTTTATTCATTTTCATTTTAAGTAGTTGTTAAACTTTTAGCCTGTTCCAATATACCAATGTGACTTATTGACAAGTGATAAGGCCTACCAAAATTTAAAAAAATCTGTTTCTCAGGCCCTCCCACATGGTCCTTTTGGCTGCAGCATGCTCTCTTTTTAAAACCAATATAAACTTTAAAAAAAATAAAAATTAAATGGTATATGTCTGATATTTTACCTAAGTTACTAAAATAGATAAATTTGTCCTTTGAGTGCAAGAAGGCTTTGCAATGCTTTAGGGACAATGGACAAAATACACCATCACCCATGCCATTCTATAGATTATGAGGCCTAAAACATAACCCAACAACATGAACTTTTGATGGCAAAGAAATAATTACAGAAATAAAAGGGCCATTCCATTTCACATAAGTTACAATTCAGAGGAATTTGGAGTCACATATTGTGTAAAAACTTCTTCATGTTGAGTCTGGAGATGTTCACCAATACTGATATTAAAAGCCCCTATCATAAACTTCAAAATGCAACTAGCACATTTTATCCACAACTGTTTGCTCAATAGATACATTGCTCAGAACACCCTGTCACATAGGTTATTCAGAGAACTTATGGTTTTTACATTTTTCAAATTTGGAGAGATAATTCTGGGGGGTAACAGGAAGACAGCCAATTTGGCTATGTTACCTCCTAACAATATGCATGCCGCTTAGCGCATTATTCAGCACATTGTAACAAATCTAGATATTATTGTAAATTCTTGTAAAATGCTTTATTTTTAGCTCTGTAACATGTATATTGTTAAATAAATAAATCAATTCAATTCTGTGAAGTTACATTGTCAGCTGAAACACGAAGCTTTCTAAGAGAAACCAGAGATATTTTTCTTTATAATTAAAGTTTATTCAAAATGAATAAATCAAAGTTGTTCGCATACTGACCCATCAAACACCGTCATGCAAGTTACCAAAAAATGCCACGTAAGTTACACGTGGGAATTTAATTTTGTTCACAGCCAATTAGCAAGTTATAGTGTTATTTTTAAGTCATCAATTTCAGGGCCTTATGTATTTGTTATCTAGCTGTGTCAATAAGCAATATACAGTTGAAAAAAATGTCTAGATCTGACATACCAAACTAAGGTTGTGATATTGTAAAGAGAGACAGAAAAAAATTAGCAAATTTCTCTGTCAAAGTATATTCCCATGATTTTTGGAGTGTTTGTTAACATAAAGTTATGAATTCACATATAATTATTCAAATTTTAGTACTATTTTATAATCTGCAAACTAACTGGTCATCTGTCAAATGCTTGTTCCTAAAACAAAGTGACTAGTTAAATTACTTGACCAACATCTACATGTAATGTATTCAGTCTTTTCACAATTTATCAGCACAGCTAGTTCTCCACTTGGTCATTCGAAGTCAAATTTGGTAACATTAATTTTCCTGAATTTAAGGACAATTTGTAATACTTAAGTATCATGTGAAGTACATAGTTTTGTGTTATCTTATAGCTAAAGTTAGCAATTATCAGTTAAAATTAGTTAAATTTTGTCATCACTTTAAAACTGACTATCGCTAGAAATACATGTACTGGTGATATCTCAGAAAATATATATCTTGCAATGGTGTCTTCCCACTAGACCAATTCCCTTTAGGCCAGTTCCCAAAAGACCAATTCACCTTAGACCAACTACATACTGTTATTGATTAAGGGTTGATTAAGGATAATTAAGAAAACATTTATTTACTGATAAGCACTTTATTTGATAAAAAAAAATATTTATATGCATAACATACAAAAAATATAGGTTCATAACATTTCAGCATAGCTCAGTACATATACATACATTTTACAAAAAATGAGGTCCCCAGATGGTGAATTTGGTGATGCTACCCTGCACAGCAGGGTAGCATCACTAAATTTACCCTCTGTGAACCTCAACCTGAATCAAACATAAACAGAAAGAGGTACCCAGAGGATAAACTGGCCCACTGTATGGATAGAATCAGCAAATTCACCCTCTGGGGACCTCATTCTGCAAATGACAGACTGCTTATTTTCAGGCTTGAATATCAATAACATTAAATACATTTATAAATATTTATAAATATATCCAATTATTGATATAGAATTATTTTAAAAGTAGTTACATCAGTTGGTCGTGGGAACTGGTCTAAAGGGAATTGGTCTAGTGGGAATGAACCCTTGCAATATATCTCAGATTAAATAGATGAAAAATGAATATTACCTGCTAGTTATATTGTTAGCTAGCTAGTTCATTAGAAAGTAATAAAAATAGGTTATTTTAATATCCCTCAATGTGTAAAATTCTTTTTCTTTTCATTGAAATGTATGCTTTCAATGTAATAAACAAAAATTCAGCTGTAAAGGAGACTATAGCTCAATATGCTAATTCCTAGAATTAATGGTAACTTAACATGACGTCACGTAAGTTACACATTTCATCTGGCCATATATGACATTTTAGCAGAGTCAGTGAACAAATTTTGTGCCCAAGTGCGTACTCAACAAGGACAAAAAGATGAAATACTACCCATTTTATAAGAGGCCTTATCATTTCTCTGTATGCTAATATCAGTATACAAAATTGTCACGTAAGTTACAAGACTAGCGAAAACCTGAAACCTGTAAAGCGAGACCACCTGTCTTAAGAGACCACCTTTGCTTGGCAAAAGGGGTGGTCTCTCAAGACAGGTTCTACTCTAGTATTTTTACATCAGAAATTGTGTGTTTGAAAAGGTAGCCTATTTGACCGGTACTGAACCAGGTAAATTGCACAATTCGTCAGTTGTGCCAACGACGAGCTGCCCAAAGTTATCGCCTAGTTTTCTCGTTACATGATCGAACAATAGTTGCCAATATGTTTTAAAATTGGCTGTTTTATTCTTTTGAGCCATTACGTGAACAGTTTTGAGTTGAATAACTCAACTGTCGGATTTCTCCATCAAAAATCGAAAGCGAGTGACAAAAAGGAAAGAAAAAAGGTGTATTTTAGTTAAAAACCCACTTGAATTCCCGTTCTTTATCAAAATATTCAGAGAATTGAATTGAAGGAATATCAGAGGTGAGAATTTCAAAATAAACAAAATTCCATTACTTATATAGCCCCTTAAAACCAGTCAATAAAAAGATAAACAACATAATTCTTCTTTCCCTTTTTGTCCCTATCGGGCATTTACACAACATAAATAAGATTTGTTCTCAGGTTGATGTGCAATTTCAATGTTTAGGGGTAGTTTTGGTAACCAGACAATTCGGCACCAGTTTTCTGGTCAACTCAACACCTGCTTTGGGACGATTCGGCACCTACCATTGGTCAATTTGACACCGGGTATAAGTCAATTCAGCACCTCGCTGAGATGATTGATGCATGTGTTCACACTTTATCGGCGACAACTAATAACTAATAAAAACAAATTCATGAACTCTTGTTAAAAGTTATTTAGTTGTCAGTAAAGCCGCAGGTTGTGTGATTGAATATTATGTTACAGGCGTAATAACTGTTCTTTAGAAAAACATTTTAAAGAACTTGTGACTTACAATACCGATTGTTAAGTGTCAGCAAGTTTAATAAATGTTGATTAAAGTTAAATTGTGTCTTTTTATTTTGTTATTAAAACAATAATTGTTTCCCGAGCATCAATTTTATATAAAATAAGGCCCAAACCACCAGCAACATCACGATGCTGGTTCATGCATGCACCTTGGATTCCGAGGTGTCAACAACTAGACAATGGAGCTCCCAACTGTAATACAAGAGACACTGGTCAGAGTGAAGGCTACCCTTGCTACCACCTGGAGTATCCAGGTGCTCAAAGGTAAAATTCACCTGACAGTGGATTTTCAGAAGGAAACCGAACCGCTGTCCTTGGAGAGGTGTAGCACCTTTCGTGAGGGGATTTCCCCCCATGCTGGCCAAGTGACACAGACTTGCTGGATGATTCCAAGAAGACAGAAGCCACCGACGCGAAGAAGAAAAGAAAAAGAAAGAAGGGACCTTCCGTCAGATGACACGATGCCCGCCGACTGACGGTGTTCATGGAGAAGAAGAGGATGGAAAAGGAAGAGAGGGAGGCTAACCATGGCTTTGAAAGCTCAATGCCTGCTACCCCTGGCCGTCCCACGTCCTTCCACTCCTGTGGAGGGTCCGGAGGACACTGGTTCACCAGGTAACACTCCAATCTCCAGCCCATCACACTCTTCCTCGGAAGAGGAGATAGAGGAGGAAGGTTTGTTTATGGAGCAGGAAGTTGAACCAGACATTGCACATGTTGCTAAACCCGCTCTTCCTCTTCCAGCTTTTTCCGACCAGGACACCATCCAGGAAGCTTACACTGTGGAGTCTGTGGAGAGCAACCTAGGGGTAAAGGTCAGAGATGACGAACATCTAGCCGTTCTACAAACGATGAAATCCCTGGAAAACCACAGACTTACTGAAAAGACGATCAGAGGAGCAATAAAGAGTATCAGCAACTACTATCTCCACACTACTCCAAACAGCTCTACTCCAAAGAGCTCTCCACCACCGGCAGCTGCAAGGGCTAGACCATATCAACCTAGTCAGCCCTCCATCACCCCTCCTTCTACAGCACCAAAGGAGGTATCACCATCGCAGCCACCTCCTCCAAAAAAGAACAGAAGGAAACACAGATGGCGCTAAGTACATTTTTCATTTTCCTCCTTTACCACTGCCAAACTAGTCTAAACCACCTACAGTTAAAGAGGGTCGAAAGGGGTTTTCTCACAGCATCCCTGCGCGCCTTCTCGAAAGGGGTTTTCTCATAGCATCCCTGCGCGCCAAAGGCGCGCAAAAAACATTTCGATTTGAGCAACATCACTTCTAGAATGTCTTCAGACTGTTGTATTGAATGTAATACCAGTGTTCGCCCACGACAGGAGGGCCTTCAATGCAATGGTTGCAATCAGTGGCAACATAGGAAATGCAGAACTAGGATAACTCGACAACAATACAGGGATGCAGTTCGCGAAGAAAGAGATATCCAATGGTCCTGTTCGCAGTGCCGAAATATTAATAAGGTAAGACTTACATTTTTTTTAAAAGTATTTTAAAAATTCACTAATGAGGTCAGTAAACCTGGGTAATTAAGTGGCGGGTGGGCAGTGGCGTGCCTATGGGGTATTTTAGCAGGGGTGCAGTCCGTATGGAGCTTGCTTCAATGGACTACATTTTAGAAAATAGTTGGACAAAAATGCCTTTATTTAGAGAGGTTCTGGCGACCATAACTCTATTTCTCTGAGCGAGGAAATGGTGCCTTTCATAGGCTTATTTTGAAAATTTCACGCACCGGGCCAAAAGAAATTTTCAAAATAAGTCTATGAAATGCGCCATTTCTAGCCCCCATGTTGGGAAATTGTGTTGTATTGTACTCAGGACACGTTTTACTTTTTCATTTCAGACATCTGAGAGAACTGTTAATGTGACGTTCCTCATAAATCATTCCTTTGGAACAGATGCCAACACCACAACTGAGGCTTCATTCAACGTTAATGCCTCATTTGAGGTACCTGTGCCTTCAAATGAAGAATCAATAGCTGGAGACAGTTCAGAAATTATATCAACCACAGATTCTGAACCCGCAGAATATCACATCGTGGAACATGGCTCTGAGCAAAGAAAGAGAATGTTAATACATGACGACGGGTACAGTTTCACAGTGAAAAAACAGAAAAATAAACACACCTTGTGGAGGAGCACCAAAAGAACTAAAAATAACTACTGCCCAGCGAGTGTGATACAAGATGCTGAAACATTCAAAGAGGAGGGACTCAAGTCACAAATTCATTCAGCAGAGCCTGGAAAATTTCTTGCCATACAAACTGTAACAAAGGTATGTACATGTATAGCATTTATAAATATAATTAATGAGATGAGTCATTTCCCAGGGGCGTTGAAAGCTAAAAAAAAAAAAAAAAAAAAAACCCAATGATACGATACTTCACATTGTATCCGCCGCTGTATTTATTTGGGATTGTGTTATTTAACAATGTTCAATGGTAATAAATTAATCACAAACTCTCTTCGGAACAATAAAGTGGATTAGTAAGTTAATTGGTAATCAAAGACAGTATGCCTGCCGATTTGCACAGTGATCATTACTGTTCAAACAAAACCAAACAGTTTGTGAGCAAGTTTGCATTATACTTAAATTACTATAAAAACGGTGATGAGAGACAGTAGATTGATGTCAAAAGACCAGTCATGCATCAGTGACATGTTGAATTTTTACTCACTAATCAGTGTTGATTGGGAAAACACGTCGCAATTTACACATTCATTTCTCTTCACTAAATCCTTTTTCTGTGCTTGAAACATTTTGTTTGGACATTTTCTATATCAAAAAAAGCCTTTAAATTTGAAAATCGGTCCAATAATTCCCGTTTTATGCTAGAAAATAAATCGGGGGAAAAATTCGAATTTTGACGATCACATTCTCCAGTCAAGACTAATAGTGTTAATCTTAATTTTTATTTCAGGCAAAAGGAATGGCTCATCAATCTCTCTTTGAGAAGCCTGCGCCATGAGTGGTAGAAGAAGCAATCACAGAAATTGTGGATTCTACAGCTTCAGAACACAGTCGACCTAAACCTGGAAACATAGTGCGGACAGTTAATAGAATACAGCAAGTCCTAAGGCCTCATTATCCAAGTGAATTACACTCTGGGGTGAATGGTCTATATACATATTCTAATATTATTTGCGCTCGTTTCATAGACAGTCAAAAGAAAATAAAAAATGAGTTCATAAGGAGTTAATGATTCCCGTTAGGCCGATAATGAAGGGAAGCGTACTTCAAAATCAGTATATTATTGGAGAATGGCGATAGTTAAGGATATTAAAATAAATGGCTTATAATACATGTGTAGTAAAACCTGTCTTGAGAGACCACTGTCTTGAGAGACCACATCTACCAGGCACCGATTGGTTTTACTCTATAATGGACCTGCTATGGGAGACCACCTGTCATGAGAGACCACTGTGACCTGGTACCAACTTGTATTTTTATGCCATAATAGACCTGTCTTGAGAGACCGCCCCTTTGAAGACTGAAACCATGACAAACACTTTTGACCTGTTCTGGAATTGGAAAATCCATTGTGGTTATACTAACATAATTAAAAGTATTAAAAGCTCTAAATTGGGTTTCAATTGCTATTCAGTTACACAACTCATTAAAGATTGAGAAGTTTTTATAAGACCCCTGTGAAAAGATTAGGATTATTGCTGAATAAACAATTTCATACATACCTGAAATGTGACAGACAGGAATAAAAATAAATTTGTGTTGAAAATCTTTTTGTAACAAATTGAAATGGACTGTTATAAAAATTATAAAAATAAATTAGTGTTGAAAATCTTCAATGAAGATTTTCAACACTAATTTATTTTTATAATTTTTAAAACAGTCCATTTCAATTTGATACAAAAACTTCATAAAAAAGAACAACTATAAAGTAATTACAAAAATCTATTCTTCTCCATTTCTGAATTTTGTGGTTGGTTATTCACTGACTTGAGATAAGTTGAGAAAACCTGAAACCTGTTATGAGAGACCACCTGTCTTGAGAGACCACTTTTGTGTGGCCCAAAGGGCGGTCTCTCAAGACAGGTTCTACTGTAATTAACTAACACTAACTAACTATTTAATTAACTTATAACTAACAAATTAAATAGTTTACTAATAAATGTTGTTTTTATATTCCAGCTCGACCTTGATTTTATTGAAGAACATGCTGCAGGTTTTTTAAAGAAAGATATCACAGTACACAACAAACGCCAGATTCTCTTTTATACAGATAGGCAACTAGAGCTTTTGGAAAAGGCCAAAACTTGGTACATAGACGGTACATTCAGAGTGGTGAATAAGCCGTGGGTTCAGCTATTCTCTGTTCATACCTTCATAAAGTCGTCCGATAGTCTGAAACAAATTCCACTTATATTTTGCATCATGTCAGGCAAGCGAACAGAAGACTATTATGCACTTCTCGAGCAATTGACAGAAGGTTACCCAATGATCACTGGATTCAAGCTGTTTTTTGTAAAGTACAAGAAAAGGGATTACAGACAGACTATAATAAGAAAGATAGTTTACAAATATGTTAGAAAATTAATGCCACTCCCTTTTTTGCCTCCGGAACATATCGAACAATCATTTGAGAGTCCAGCTGACCAGGCCGGTACACCAGAGTTGGAGTCTCTTGTACAATTAAGCTAGTTTTTGAGGGCAAAATGCAGAGACGGCAAAGGAAGGCTGCTGATGAGATTCAAGGGAAACTGTTTAAGTTGTGGCAAAGGTACATTGATGGGGAAATTACCTCCAGTTAGCTTTTAAAAAAATGTTCTCGTAGTTATGGACCTGTCGTTTAAGGGTTTATGCACACTGAAACAAAAAAGTCCAATTTTTAGTATTTTATATAAGCTTCTACCAGTAAAGGTTAAATTGTTTGTTAAAGGGTAACTTTTTACGATTATTTCTTCAGTGTATTGCCTCAAAACATAGCTCATGCTCCCTCTTTGAAACGAACTCAATTGAGGTCATTGCAATGATGAATCATGAGCTATGTTTTGCGGCAAATGAAACCCCCAAAAAACTGATTTATTATTTTTTCAGTGTATTGCCTGAAAACAAAGCTCATGCTCCCTCCTTGAAACGAACTGTATTGAGGTTGTTGCAATGATGAATTATGAGCTATGTTTTGCGGCAAATGAAACAAAAAAAGCTGATTTATTATTTCTTCAATAAATTGAATAGCCACATTTTGTGTAAAAAAAATATTAGAAACAATCTTATTCCTTGTCTTTCACAACCCCCATGTTTTCGCAGAATCATCCTGGCTGTCTTTTTCACCGAACGTCTCGACAGTATCATAATTTTTATGATTGACATTCTCAAAGACTATGACGAACTAAGCAGATAAATAATTATCTGATAAATTCGCCACATTCATTAAGAATGTCAGTTATAAAAATTATCATGACACTGCCTGACAAAAAATTATTCAGGTGCCGAATCATCCTACTCTTGGTGCCGAATTTAGTGGTGCCGAGTTGTCTTGGTGCCGAATTGACCCAGTGCCGAGTTGTCTGGCATTCATATTTCCTACATCAAATATACGCTGGTTTGCTACTCATAAAAAAGTCTGTAACCGGTCAAATCATCACATCGACAAACAGGAACAGTGTTAACACTTGGAAATGATTCTTATGCCCATCATTGTTTATCTAGTTTTCCGAGACAACAATTATTAGAATCTGAACAAAAATTGTGTTGGGTCTGTTCATTTGAAAACGTTTGCACTTGATTAATGCAAACTGGTTCGTTACCGGACAAATGACTGTATTGTGGTACTAATGCCTGCCTATATATATATGTCCTTGTATTAGGTGCTACCTGATAAGTGGCAGATTATACTCGCCTGAACATACCATCGCTGCACCCTCGGGGAGAGGTAACACCTTTGCTGGGAGGACCCCCTCTCGCTCTGGTCCTCACCCGAGGGTTTAGACCAAAGAACATCAAAAAGACAGGTGCAAGACACTTCCACTCCTAACAATTTCCCTCTGGTCACTTCCCCCCTCAAATTGGTCATTTCCCCCCCACCCCCAAAGTAGTCATCACCCCCCCCCCCCCCCCCAAAAAAAAAGTAGTCCTCTCCCCTGTTGGTCATTCCTTGTCTTTGTAAGACTGTGACCTAGGGCCCTCTCCTGGGGATGGAAGGGGAGGGGGCCCTAGGTCACAGTCTCACAATGACTTGGTCATCCCCCCCCCCCCAATTTGTCCATTCCCAAACACTTTTCCATACTACTTTCTGTGCAGTAATTTAATTAAATAACGTTTAAACATTTGACCCTTCTAGAATTTACATGCTGCAACCAAACATTGCAGACCTGTTTTTGCAAGAAAAAATGAAAAAAAAACATGAAAAGCGGCACAAAAGCCTCGAGTAATGTGCATTCTCTCATATTCACACTCGGGTTTTTTTCATGTTTTTTTTTTTCATTCTTTCTTGCAAAAAACACGTCTGCAATGTTTGGTTGCCGCATGTAAATTCTAGAACTTAGAAGGGTTAAATGATTAAACATTATTTAATTAAATTACTGCACAGAAAGCAGTGTAAAAAAGTGTTCGGGAATGGACAAATTGGTGGGGGGGGGAATGACCAGGTATTTGTAAGACTGTGACCTAGGGCCCCCTCTGGAGGGTTCTATGACGTTTCGGCCTTGGGACGTTTCGGCCCGGGACGATTCGGTCTGGACGTTTTGGCCTCCAGTCGGGCCGAAACGTCTCGAGAATCGGGCCGAAACGTCTTAGGTTTTTGGTATTATTTTGATGAAGTTTAGAGTCTTATTTGTTTATATTTATAGTTTTAAGTATAAAATAAATTTGATTATGGTTTTTATTATGGTTGTACTCACTTTTAAGTTGGAAATCAGAGAATTTATGAGAATGAAGAACTTTTCCGATATATGGGCAGGACACACATATAACTATCCAATATTTTGAAACTAGACTCCAAATTCACTTAAAATTTTCCACATTTTGAAATGAAGCAGAAATCTTCCTACAACTTTCACGTCTATTCAGTTCAACATTGCACACATTTCTGACCCCAAATATTTTTTTACAAGGTGAGTGGGAGTGTTATTGGTGTGATAACATACAAATGAGCTATGTTCGTGCGACAAACCTGTCATGATTCTAATACTGTTTTTAGAGTAATTACTCAGGAAAAGATGTGACGAGCAATCTAAAATGTATGTTTTTGTAAAAATCAGATCTACTTAAATTCAGATGGGAGACAAAGAAAGGTGTGATAATTTATTGTCTGATCTTCCAAAGATTAAAAAGAAACTGTATTCTTTTTTCTGCTGATTATAAGTCATTTGTTATTTTCTATCTTTCTGTTTCATTTGACATTCTTACTTGGCGCGTCTTCTCCAAGTAATAAGGAAGTTGTTGGTGAACACGATATGACCACACCTGCACATTGCGTGTGCCTACCAAATCTGCTGTACCACTCGAAATAACTTGCAGGGTATTCACTATAAAATTTTGTTATATTTTATTTTTGCTGACAATTCCAACACTTGACATTCTTACTTGGAGCATCTTCTCCGAGTAATAATATGAAGTGTCGGAACTGCCATAAAAAATAAAATATAACAGAATTTTATTGTTTTGTGTGGTACTGTGCAAGTACGCCTGACACGATATGACCCCCACCTGTAAATAAACAGTTTCAACTAATATATTGTTATTACAATAGTACAAATGTATTTATTTCTCTGTTATTTTTTATATTGGTATTTCTGTTTATTTATATAAAAAAAATGTACTTCCAATACAAACACATTGAAAAGGATAAATAAAAAAATCTTCATAATTTTTTTGCGTTGTTCTATTTTCTCCTCACTCACAATTCTGCGAATGCCTGATCACGTGTTCGTGTGTCCTCGACCCACTTCAAACATTTTCTCTTTTCTCCGGTGCCTCAATATATGGAGGCCGAAACGTCTCGGGCCGAAACGTCTCAGGCCGAAACGTCCCAAGGCCGAAACGTATCGAGGCCAAAAGGTCCCAGTACCGGAGGGGGCCCAATAACAATGTCAGTCATACAAAGACAGGGGGAGGACTACTTTTTTTTTCTTTTTTTTTTGGGGGGGGGGGGGGGGGGGACAATGTCTACTTTAGGGAGAAATAACAAATTGGGGGGGATGACTACTTGGGGTGGGGAGGAAATGACCAATTGGGGGGGCGACAGAGGGGAAATTGTTGGGGGGGGGGGGAGTGTCTGACATTCAAAAAGACGAGCCACAACTCCCAACTAAGAACACCATCCCGGACATCTGCAGAGTACCCGACCCTTTTCCTCCTCTGACGCGCCTGGACATGCTGCTATAAACTATTTTCTACAGTTAAAGTTAAGAGGGTCGAAAGGGGATTGCCTCACAGCATCTCTGTGCGCTCTGTTACCTGGCGATTTCCTGATGGTAATCATAATTCTCATTTTGTAAACACCACTCGATCTTCCCAGTTATTAGATTTGTGGTTGCCGTGAACTTATTCATTTCTTCGCGGTTTGTGTGATCTATAAATATGAATCTTCTTGGAAGAAGTGAAGTCAAGCAGACGACGGAGTATTTGAAGTTTATTCCCGCAGAAAGTTTTAGTTTCTTCCACATGTTACATGGGCGCAGCCATGTTGATAAGGGAGACAATTGTTCTGGTGGTCACTAGAAAATACTTTTCCCTATTATTTCCTAAATAACGCCCCTGTCTCATCCATATTTAGCCCAAATGTGTATTTATATATGCCGAATACAATGCAAATCCCCCTCCCAAATTTTTCTATTATTCTTTGCTTTTGGTGCATAATTATTGGTTGCTTTTGGTGCATATTTGTATTTTTTCCTCACTAAAATGGGGACACACTAAAATGTGTACCCCGGCCACGGCTCCAGAAAAGGGTGCCTGGGAAATATAAAGTTGCATTTCTTTCTTATTCGTATGTATAATGTGATCATTTTTGATATGTAGCATCCTTTAGGGGTACTTTAAAGGTTTATGGGGAAATATTTAGAATTATTTTATTTTTGTGAGTTTTATCGAAGTTTTCCCTTCTGAAACACACTAAAAAGTGTACTCCGGCCGGGTCGTTAATTAATTGGCCACAGTTTATCTGATGATTATATGCTATAATCTGATCACACCTTCATGAAAACAATGGAAGTGTTGTAGGAGTGCATTCACAGTTCACAGCCAATTTTCTCAAAGTGCATAACAAAACTGAACTTGGTCAAATTGTACTCATCTTTTTTTAAAGGTTGGTTTTTTGTATCTTTTGATGTTAACAATTTCTAACGGTAGTAAGAACACAAACTTTCGGCGATTTTGCTCTAAAACAACTTTGTACGAGTGTCTCTACAGTATATAACCACCATCCAAAAATATGGACTGGTAGTTTCAATTTGGTCTAGAGGTTTGAATTCTCACCACCAGGCGATCGTGTAAACTATCAGAGAAACATGGCTTGATCAGATGCCAAGGAAATAATTTCAATATTTTCCAATCCAGAAAAAGATAAAATATCACGATGTCTCCCACAGAAACCACAATTCGATTAAATTCGGTAAAATAAAATAATTCTAAATATTTCTCCATAAACCTTTAAAGTCCTAAAGGATGCTACATACCAAAAATGATCACATCATACATACGAATAATTAAGAAATGCAACTTTACATTTCCCAGACACACTTTTTCCAGAGCCGGAGCCGGAGCCGGGGCCGAAGTACACATTTTAGTGTGTCCCCTAAAATGTGCATTCGAGGTTTCCCAATGAAATTCTATGGGTAGTACTAAAATGAGACCGCAGGTAGAAAATGAGACCGCAGGCAAAGTATAGGGGATATAGCCTCAAAATAAACGCAGTCTGGTCATATACGGTGTACACAATATATATTCGAAGTTTGATATCGATATTTTAACGTTAACCCATAAAATTCCACTTTTAATGTATAGCGAGCTTTCTGACTTGCGGTCACACTTTTCCGCAAAGTTCTAGGGTCAAAGAGACCGCAAGTAAACTACTGGTAAAAAAAAACACCAAATAAACGCTATCTGGCGAATTTGGGTATATTCAATACACGAACTTTTATATCGATACTTCAAATTTAAATCCTAAATTTTCACTTTTAATGTATCGCTCGACCATATATATCCACCTTGGTCACAAAAAGTGTACTCCGGACGGCGTCGACACCGACACGGAAAACTGCCGACTTATTATTTTCTAAATAATACACCTATTTCACCCATATTTTGGCCCAAATGTGAATGTGTATAGTTTCAGAGCATAATCTCGGAAAAAGTGAAATAAAAAGGGTTTTGGCTATTGATTTTGTCATCCGATGAACATCATGAACTGACGACTCGACGGGGATTCAGCGGTATCCAGCGTTTTCGCCATCCAGCGATTTCGACACACGCCGATTTCGCTACCCCAGAATTCTCGCCACTCGGCCCTTTCGCCACCTGGCGATTTCGCCACTCGGCTTTTTCGCCACTGACAGTTTTTTTCGCCCCAAGTAATATTCCTTGTATTAAATAAATTATGAATGACGAATGAATGAATGAAAAGTTTCAGCGCGCCAAAGGCGCACAGGAACGTTGGGTGATTTACATCACTTGCGACCCGAATAACTTTATTTGCCTTATAACTTTATTTGCTTACGAATCCACGAGATGAGGCATGCAGTCGAAACTTTTCATTCCCCGGTACTAGAATATGGTACCATAATGTCAGGGCAAAGCCAGCCTAAATATAGGGGCAAGAGGCCTCATATTTAAAGATATTGTAAGTTCAAAATATATTCCGCATCAAGGCGAAAACCCACGTGAATTTCACTTCTCTGTAAAGCTGGAAAAAAAACACACGTGGTGTATATCCAGCTTTAGCGAAGGGACCCAGGGGAGAAACGGCATGTTAGATAAGGTCTAATCTCATTTAATTTATACGAGACGTAATCGGTTGGTGTCAAGATATCGTCACGGTCAATTGAGAAACGAGATTCTAAAACGATAGAAATGTCTATCGTATCGTCACCTGATCATTAGGTGACAATGATGGCAAGAACGAATCGGTTTTCTCGACAAGTGAAATCACCGTTAAGTCACGCGCGAGATGACTTGTATTGATTCTGTCTCGATATACGCCATCTCCCACCGTTTTGACAGATGGATGGATGAGCGTCCGTCCACCTGACAGTTTAGGGTAAAAAGTATATATACTTGGACGAGCAGAGCATTAGACACACACTTGGGCTCACACACACGTTGGTGAAATCCAGGACAGGCGGACTCTGTTTCCTAGCATAAGGGTACCTTCGATCACAGGACCCTGAAACGGCTGGAATCGCCAGAGAGGCATTCCATGATTGATTTAGCTTAACGTTGATAGGCGGCTACGGGGCCGAATTCGTGAGAAGGAACACCCCAGGTGGAGCGTTAAAGTTTAGATTGTCGAGTAGCAGGTATCAGCCTGCAATAGTCAGAAGTGTAGGTTAATTGTATTGTGCGTATTAACCCTTTGAAGCGTCAGACTGATTGCGTTCTGAGTAGTTTGTTTTGCTGTCGAAGCATCGTAATACCGACTGAAGATCGGTGTGAGTGACAATTTCGCCCTAGCACAAAAAGGGCATTTGTGAATCGTGAATTCAACCAGGAACGGTGAATATTTCAATAGGACTTTCACGGAGGACTTTCAAAAGGCACATAAAGCATGAGTAGACAATATCTGACCCAAATCAGAAGTACGGTGTCTTTATAGATGACGAACATTGCTGGTCGGAACCCTCCAACAGCCAGAGGTACAGTTACGCGCAGACGTTGACATTTGAGCCTAAGCAGGTGAAGCTCTTATGGCGAGCTCACAGTAATAATATTTCAGATTTGTGAAGCTCTTATGGCGAGCTCACGGTAGTAACATTTCCAGTGTGTAGACTATAGTGCCAGTACAGGGCTATAGAATGACTATATGATTATTGAGAATTGTTTAACCCTAGCGACCCATTTTCTGTGAAAAGAATCGAATTGTTGATTGTTGAAATATTGAAACGGATTTATTTTTATGTGTAAATAAAAGAATCGTTGTTACTTTAAATCATTCTTTCCATTATACAGCCTGAAGTGATTAGGAATCACACCTAACGGAAATCGAACCTATTTCAGGCCAATTTGGCAGAGAAGGAATCACGGCGTCAGTCTAACTCAGCTCCCTGCGCCGAGTTCGCGACACTTGGATTCCGACCCTCCACGTTGGTCTAATTTTCCTGCAACTTCATCAGTGGGACTAAATAACCCCACGTCAGCCCAGGCCTTACGGGGCCTCGGGTGCCCCTGACATTGATTGGCGAGGCTCCCAGGATATTTCTAACAGGTAAAAAAATGGCTATATGGAAATTTTGTTTTATTTTAACGGCGGTTCTGTTTAGGTTTTGACGCGTTCGGTCAGTTGATGCCGTTCAAGGGTTTAATATCGCAATACAGTAGTCCCCAAAAGGATACTTAATAGCCACTATAACTGCGGTAGGTTTCAGAATATTTGGTGCGTTTAATTACGTTAAATTACAGAGGTAAATTAGGATCAATTGCCATATTTTTTTTTTCTTTCTTTCTTTTCCTTCTTCATTCTTTCTGACGAGTGTTGAAGATAGAAAGAAAAAATCAAAATGGATGTTGTTACACCCCTCGCCCAACTGGTATCATTAGGCAAGGAAATGGGCCTTGAGGGAGCTGAACTTCAGAAGTTCGTTAAAGATGAGCAGAAACGTGAGGCCAAGGAGATTGCCTTGCGTAATGAGGCAAAAGAGCGAGAGATCCAATTAGAACGAGAGCGCGAGAAAGACGCAAGAGAGGCAAAAGAGCGAGAGATCCAATTAGAACGAGAGCGTGAGAAAGATGCAAGAGAGGCAAAAGAGCGAGAGATTCAGTTAGAAAGGGAGAGAGAGAAAGATGCGAGGGAGGCGAGAGAGAGGGAAGCCCAATTAGCAAGGGAGGCAGAACGGGAGCTCGAACAACAGAGGCACGAGAGAGAATTAGAGCTCCTCAGAGCAAGGGCCAATGTGGAGAATGAAAGTCGGCGCTCAGGGGATGGGAGTGCAGGGGTAGCAATTCATGCCCCACGCCCCCACCTCGCTCATTTTAATGAAACCACAGATGACTTGGACTCGTACTTGGAGAGGTTCGAGCGTTTTGCCTCCAGTCAAATGTGGCCAGAAGACACATGGGCTATGTGCTTGAGCCCTTTGTTGTCAGGTAAAGCCCTCGAGGCTTATACCAGTATGCCTCCTGCACTTCTTAACGACTACGGTGAGCTGAAGAATGCCATCCTTCGGAGATACCAGCTCACTGAAGAAGGATTCCGGACCAAGTTCCGAGAGATTAAGCAGGAGAAGGGAGAAACAGTACCTCAGTATTTTGCCCAAGCTAGGCGGTACTTTGACCGCTGGACTGATCTCGCAGAGGTGAATGAGTCATATGGAGCCCTGCGAGATCTATTTCTCCGGGAGCAGTTTTTAACTACATGCTCCAAGGAGTTGGGCCTGTTCATCAAGGAAAGGGGTCCGCCCACCTATGATGAGATGGCAACTGTGGCAGAATGCTACATCGAGGCCCACGGTGGGAGTGTAAACGCACCCAAATCGGCTAGGGGTGGGGCAAACGGGTTGGCAATGGCACCCGTAAGGCAACATCACCCTGATCCTCCTGCGTCGCAGACCAGCCGGAAGGGGAGCGCTCCCAAGGACACCACTTGTTTTATCTGCAACAAGCGGGGTCATATTGCCAGGGACTGCTGGCAGAAGCAGGAAAGGACCACTGGGAACATTAGACCACCTCAGCAGGGGGGCGGGAATGCAGCGACAAGGGGTTGGAAGCAAGGTGACCGCGTAGATCCAGGGCCCAGTAGGCAGACGGCAGCGTTCTGTCAAACTATCGGTCCAGAACACAGTCCCCTCCGGGAATGTATACAAGAGGGAGAATTAAGGCTGGAAGGCGGGAAGGTTGTCCCGATAATAAGTGGCATGTGTGAGAGGCTCACAACTTCGCAGGAGAAGGTTGATATGCCAGTGTACCCAGGGTATGTGGGACAAAGGGAGATCCGTCTGCTCCGGGATTCTGGGTGCTCCTCTGCAGCGGTTAGAAAGCAACTGGTTGACCACAAGCAATTGTTGGGGCGCGACCATTTGTGTATTTTGATAGATGGGACCGTTAGAAGGTTTCCCATCGCGAGGATAACTGTGGATACCCCATTTTATTGTGGCGAAGTGGAAGCCATGGGCATTGAATCACCTGTGTATGACCTGGTCATAGGTAATATCCCAGGGGTGAGGGCAAGCCCTGATGAGTTATGGTCCAGGGATAGGGGGCCAAGTGAGGGCCCAACGAGTAATGAAGGGAAGGTTCCCAGGGGGAACCAATCCGATGGTCCAGGGGATGGCCCCTACACGACGAAATGTCGGGAAGTTTCAGGAGGGACGACTCCTGTCCTACTAGGGAGAAGGGGCCGCAGGCGGTCCAGGCGAAACGCCAAACAGCGAGGGAACCCAATGGGATCATTGGGGAAAGCCCCTAAGCAAATTTATGTGGGGGAGTTGAGCGCCCCAAGAAGTCGGTGTCACCCGTGTGGAGAGGGGAGGTCAGACCCACGCAAATGGCTGGGCAAACTTCCCCAGAATTGAGAGGGCACGGGTCAACACAAGTTGAGTATGTTAAAGTGGATGGGACCGCTAAGATGGGCGCCCAGGGGACCGAGAAAACGGTCCACAAATCAAAGGGGAAGCATCCTAGGTGGCGGAGACCACGTAGAGAGTGCCGGGGGCGCACAGCGCCCAATGTGCGCAAGAAGTCGTCGCAGTGGACCGGGGGGTCGACGGCACAAGGGCCAAGGACGGCCAGTGTCGTTCGAACGACGGTAATCGCCGGGACGAGTGAGCCTGGGGGATATAGCGCCAAGGGAAGCTCTTGGGAATGCGACAACGACAGGGTATGGGGACCCTGGTGGAATACCCGTAGAAATAACGGGGCGAGAAGTAGGGGTGTGTCAAGGGTTTCCCAAGGGGATACTGGGAACCGGACCCCTACCAATGGTCGGTGGTTATAAAGAAGCAATAGTTGGGTGGCTACGGGCCTGGTGTCTGGGACGGGGGCTCCAGTCGCAAATATTTTTGTGGGTGAGGTGATGGGCTTCGTAAACTCGGTGTTAAGGCCCGGAGGAATTTTCTTATTTTAGTATTATTATTGCTCTGACTGCTGTCTAGAGTTGGTTGTGAGTGCGAATGTGAGATACACTGCCCTGTCTGTCGCGTGTGCGTGGACGGGGAGCCTGTGTGTCGAGTTTTGTAAGTATGGGATGCACAAACCCGGTGTTAAGGCCCAGGGAAACCGCGCTTGTTTTTATTGACGAGAGTTTGTTGTGAGTGTGAGGCACACTAACCCCGTCTGTCGCAAAGGCGCGGTCGGGAAATCTGTGTGTTGAATGTGTGAGTGTGTGAGGCACAATTTTAATTCCCTGGTTGAGCTTTGCGAGGGTGAGGCTCAACATAATGCAGGGGTCGTTTGCCCCTTCACAAGTCATAGGGGAATGGGAGGCGAAGTTACACTCCGTTGGAATTAACCCATCTGACGCAAAGGCGCGGACGGTGTTACTCGTCGGAGTGAGTGCCAAGTGAACTGTTTGCAAAATGGGCGAATGTGTATAAAAATGTGTATGTTTAGGTGTAAATATATAGTATTACAGAGAGAGAGAGAGAGAGTGCTGCAAATCTAAGAATAAGGTTAGTCTCCATATGTAAACCCGCAAGACGGGAGCATGTGGTAGCGTGTGTGTCGTGGGAATCGGTATGGCCGACGCATGAGCCCGGTCATGAACCCCACGACCACTAGGGTACAGTTTTGTAGTCTTGAACATGATGGTAGATCGTAAAAAGGTGTGAGAGGCGAGCGTGCGTGGCTTTGCCCCTTGCGTTTTAAGAGATACACAGGGTGTTTCTCTCGGGAAGGGAGTTGTCAGGGCAAAGCCAGCCTAAATATAGGGGCAAGGGGCCTCATATTTAAAGATATTGTAAGTTCAAAATATATTCCGCATCAAGGCGAAAACCCACGTGAATTTCACTTCTCTGTAAAGCTGGAAAAAAACACACGTGGTGTATATCCAGCTTTAGCGCAGGGACCCAGGGGAGAAACGGCATGTTAGATAAGGTCTAATCTCATTTAATTTATACGAGACGTAATCGGTTGGTGTCAAGATATCGTCACGGTCAATTGAGAAACGAGATTCTAAAACGATAGAAATGTCTATCGTATCGTCACCTGATCATTAGGTAACAATGATGGCAAGAACGAATCGGTTTTCTCGACAAGTGAAATCACCGTTAAGTCACGCGCGAGATGACTTGTATTGATTCTGTCTCGATATACGCCATCTCCCACCGTTTTGACAGATGGATGGATGAGCGTCCGTCCACCTGACAGTTTAGGGTAAAAAGTATATATACCTGGACGAGCAGAGCATTAGACACACACTTGGGGTCACACACACGTTGGTGAAGTCCAGGACAGGCGGACTCTGTTTCCTGGCATAAGGGTACCTTCGATCACAGGACCCTGAAACGGCTGGAATCGCCAGAGAGGGCATTCCATGATTGATTTAGCTTAACGTTGATAGGCGGCTACGGGGCCGAATTCGTGAGAAGGAACACCCCAGGTGGAGCGTTAAAGTTTAGATTGTCGAGTAGCAGGTATCGGCCTGCAATAGTCAGAAGTGTAGGTTAATTGTATTGTGCGTATTAACCCTTTGAAGCGTCAGACTGATTGCGTTCTGAGTAGTTTGTTTTGCTGTCGAAGCATCGTAATACCGACTGGAGATCGGTGTGAGTGACAATTTCGCCCTAGCACAAAAAGGGCATTTGTGAATCGTGAATTCAACCAGGAACGGTGAATATTTCAATAGGACTTTCACGGAGGACTTTCAAAAGGCACATAAGGTATGAGTAGACAATATCTGACCCAAATCAGAAGTACGGTGTCTTTATAGATGACGAACATTGCTGGTCGGAACCCTCCGACAGCCAGAGGTACAGTTACGCGCAGATGTTGACATTTGAGCCTAAGCGGGTGAAGCTCTTATGGCGAGCTCACAGTAATAACATTTCAGATTTGTGAAGCTCTTATGGCGAGCTCACGGTAGTAACATTTCCAGTGTGTAGACTATAGTGCCAGTACAGGGCTATAGAATGACTATATGATTATTGAGAATTGTTTAACCCTAGCGACCCATTTTCTGTGAAAAGAATCGAATTGTTGATTGTTGAAATATTGAAACGGATTTATTTTTATGTGTAAATAAAAGAATCGTTGTTACTTTAAATCATTCTTTCCATTATACAGCCTGAAGTGATTAGGAATCACACCTAACGGAAATCGAACCTATTTCAGGCCAATTTGGCAGAGAAGGAATCACGACGTCGGTCTAACTCAGCTCCCTGCGCCGAGTTCGCGACACTTGGATTCCGACCCTCCACGTTGGTCTAATTTTCCCGCAACTTCATCAGCGGGACTAAATAACCCCACGTCAGCCCAGGCCTTACGGGGCCTCAGGTGTCCCTGACACATAATAACAAGTGACCTGAGCAAAACCAACATTCAGAAACTACAGTGGGGTACTGAAGAGAAAGTGTTTGCTTGGGGTAATACTTTTTGCCGGTAAAAAGGACGGTATATCCGGTAAAAAGGAATGTAAGTGTATAAAAACTACGTTTTAAAGTACTAATTGTACCTCTGAATGTGTGAAAAGTGATTTTTAAGGAAGCTTACGCAATAATAAGTATATAGAAGGAAGATTAAGTATTGTTTGTTTTATTGTAGACTATTTTCAAGACAAAATAGATCATTTTTCCATCGACACTGATCGACACGCCATTTTGTGCAAGGAAAACAACGATTTCGCTGAGGTACACGACGAGGTGAATATTATCATACTTGCTCGATGGAGGTGTAATTTAGTTTAACTAATTCGTGTGTGTAACATTTAGATGTTTCTGTTAACTACGAGGGGATTTAACAGAAAGATGTTGGGAGAGAAACCATTTATAATTTGAAAATAGTCTACAATAAAACAAACAATACTTAATGTTCGTTATATATATTTATTATTGCGTACCGTGACGCTTCATTAAATTGTCACTTTTCACACATTCAGCTGTACATTTAATACTTTAAAACATAGTTTTATACACTTGCCGTCCTTTTTACCGGAAAAAAGTTGTGTTCAAGCTATTTTTTAAACGGGAGTTCATAACTATTTACAGTCAGCATTTCGCCAAACATATGCCGAGGTGATAATAAATATTAAAACCAACCACACATCAGTGGATACAAGTTCTAGATTCCTGTATGTCCTACCCCAATGATACTCACAGGCGCCTATTAAGACTGGAGTGCCTTGTTCTCACTCCACCAATCCCTATGTGTGAGCTCCCAGTGGTAGGCCGGGTGGGGAGGGGGGGGGGGGGGGGCTGAGGGCCCCCAAATGCAAACCATAATTAACTGTTTTCAACCCCCACATTTCCCCAGGAGACACTATAATCGAGCTCAGAGATTCAGAATTTGAAGAAAAAAATATCATGGGAAGGACTCATAATCGTGGGCGGGAATAAGCACAATTCCATAGTTCAAGCGATATATCGAGCTTGTCCCCCTCCCCCACCCCCCATCACCATTTCGAAAATATGAAATGGATTTTTTTATCTAGTAGGGGTGTAGCCAGGATTCTATAATGGAGGGGGCATTTTTTTTGGGGGGGGGCAGTTCCAATGAGGGGTCATAAGCTATGTTTTGGAAGCAGAAAATTAAGATATATAAATAATTGAATGGCGATTTTCGTATATAGCGCTGGCCGATTTGGGCCGTTACAACTGGGTTTTGTACAAAATCATGTTTTTTTTTTGTTGTTTGTTATTTTGATATTACTCGACACGATGATAAACTCTGTTCAGTAAATTATGTTCACAAAGATCTTTGTTGTTTTTATAAGTTGCTTGGTAAGCCAGCATGGTGACCAAAATCGAAGACTAGGCTAGTGTTCAATCCCTGTACATGTTAATTCCCTTCTCTATATTCCGTGTCCAGTAAGCACATACGATTACATTGAAACTGGCATCTGAACACAATCCCTATTGCTTTTCTCTGACACACACTGGCGCTTTAGGCTATCTTGAACTTGCACTCCAAGATTGGGCATCACGTAACTGGAAGCATTCCAAATCTATTGCGGGCGACTGAAATTAATAACTAGTGAATTGTTTACGATTATTTGTCTCTGGGGAGGTCTAGCCCTAGTTCCAAATATCATGATTGCCCCCCCCCCCCTCCCGACACCATTACAGAATCCTGGCTACGCCCCGCTAGATATATAATCCATTTCCCATAATTTTGAAATGGTGGGGGGGGGGGGGGGGGCAAGATCGACATAACGCTGGCATATTTCAATGGCTTGAACTATGGAATTGGGGGTATTCCCTCCCACGGTTGTGGGCCTTTTCCCGGATATTTTTTTTCTTCAAATTCTGAAGCTCTCAGATCGATTCTGGTGCCTCCTGAAGAAACGTGGGGGTTAAAAACAGTAAGTTACGGTTTGCATATTTGCCCCCCCCCCCCCCCGGGCCCACCAATGTGAGCTCACACATAGGGATTGGTGGAGTGAGCACAAGGGGCCCTAGTCTTAACAGGCTCATGTGGGTATCACTGAGGTGGGACTTACAGGAATCTAGAACTAGTATCCACTGATGTATGTATGGCATTAATATTTATTATCACCTCGGCATGCGTTTGGCGAAACGCTAACAGAAAATAAAATATGAACCCCCGTTTAAAAAAAAAGCCTGAACACAACTTTTTGTCGGTAAAAAGGGCGGTAAGCGTATAAAAACTGTTTTACTAAATGTACCTCTGAAAGTGTGAAGTGACAATTTAATGAAGCGTGCGCAATATAAAACGAAGATTAAGTATTGTTTGTTTTGTTGTAGACTATTTTCAAATTATAAATGGTTTCTCTCCAAAACCACTTTCTGTTAAATCCCCTCGTGGTGAACAGAAACATCTAAAATTAGCTGCACCTCCATCAAGCAAGTATGATAATATTCACCCTCGTCGTGCACCTCAGCGAAATCGTTGTC
The DNA here is from genome assembly GCA_031216915.1 of Pictodentalium vernedei. Lineage (NCBI taxonomy): Eukaryota > Metazoa > Mollusca > Scaphopoda > Dentaliida > Dentaliidae > Pictodentalium > Pictodentalium vernedei. The sequence continues at coordinate 645,604,292 of CM062295.1, read as the reverse complement.
TTCCTTGCACAAAATGGCGTATCGATCAGTGTCGATGGAAAAATGATATATTTTGTCTTGAAAATAGTCTACAATAAAACAAACAATACTTAATCTTCCTTCTATATACTTATTATTGCGTAAGCTTCCTTAAAAAATCACTTTTCACACATTCAGAGGTACAGTTAGTACTTTAAAACGTAGTTTTTATACACTTACCGTCCTTTTTACCGGATACCGTCCTTTTACCGACAAAAAGTATTTCCCTTTGCTTGTTTTACTGCGTAGTTTTTTTTTAGCCCTTATACTGGGTCGTACTAAATACAGCAAGTCCCTAATAAGTCACTAAGTCCCATCATGTACTAATTACAGCAAGTCCCTTTAAAACACATCATTTATCATGTAAAGCACTCACAAAATTTAACCTCAGACATGAATTTGCAAAGGACTGTCAAATGTGTTTATTATGTGCAATTATTAAGTATATATCGAGCATTTTCTTATTTTGCCCATAACTATGATGTTGTTACTTGCCGAATTAAATCAACTGTATTTAAATACACTGAATTTTATGCTTTATTGGAGGCTTTTCTACAACTAACCACATATTTTACATGGAAGATATTTCGGCAGTTTTATATAAATATAAATGACGACAAATATTCAAGATCAAACTCTTCACTTAATTGTTCATTTTCTATTCACATTAAAATGTCGGCGTATTTCTTGATTTAATCTATTGTGACTTAATTTTTTTTAATTTCTTGTATTTTCAGGTCTATAGTTGACGAGACTGTTTACCGTAATGATTTGAGTATTATGGAGTCATCTGTAACATTTGAGGTTGTAGAAAACGGTTCTTCTAGAGGGAAAAGAAAACTTGTGTCAAGTGATGGGTACACATTCGTACACAAAAAGGTTTTGAAAAATGGCACTAGTGTATGGAGATGTAGTGTGCGTGGGAAGGATCCTGCTTGTCCCGAGAATGGAGATGGTTTCAAGACAAATAATCGTTCGCATTGTCATGCGGCAAGACCCGGCATTGGAGTGTCAGTTAACATTACGACAGCTAAAGAAAGAAGCAAAAACCCCAACATTTTCAAGGGAAACTAATGCAGCTATAGGCCGACTATAACCAGAGGTTGCTTTCAACAAATCAACAAATACATCCCCGCGTGAATGTGCAAAGATTTATGCTCCGAAAGGACTCTTGCCAACTGATACTTAAAATTGTATTCATATGTTAATAAAATGTATCATGAATTTTGTTGTTATGGTTATCCAGTGTAAATAAAATTTGAGATATATATGTATATGTAATTTAAAAAAAATAAAATTATGTTAACCACTGTTATGTTTTTTTCTGTTGTATCTCCCCTTCTCTTCAATACATCATAGGTGGCGAAATCGCCCGGTGGCGAAAGGGCTTGGTGGTGAAATCGCTCGGTGGCGAAATCGCACGGTGGCGAGAGTGCTCCGGTGGCGAAATCGTCGGGTGGCGAAAACGCCGACATTCCGCTGAATAATGCTATTGTGGGTTGCATTAAAAATGTATTACAAAGTAGGGGAGACCCAGGCAAAGCGGATAGCCTAAGGTTTTGGGGCTGCAACTTGCAAATTTTCCAAACGCCTAAAACTCACATTTTACCTGTTAACTTCTTTCGTCATTGTCTATCCGTCAGTGGTGATGTCAGGTCCAAAGTACATTCTGTTTTGCCCAGAGTTGTCCTCCCTACATTGTTCCGCTTTGCCCTGGGCCTTGGGCAAAGCGGATCACGCACGCGGGCAAAACGGATCAGTTATCGGGCAAAGCGGATCATATGGCGGCCAAAGCAGACGAGAGATTGTAGAGTTGTCATATTCGAGCAATTATATGCAGGCGAGTTATGAGTAACTATAGACCTAAGGCTTTGCCAAACGGTCTACGTAGTTCCCGGGCACTATACATTTTCTATTTTCAGCACGTGTTCGGTTTTTAATATGTATGTATATATTTATATAGGTCAACTTTACTCAACTCGCCTGCATATAATGACCCGAATATGATAGGTTTTTTAACTGGTTGAGGACGGATAAAAACAAGCTAAAAGGTAAAATGACCCATTTCAGAAATTGTCAAACTGTTTTCGGTATAATATAATTATAATTATTAGATTCCCGAGTAGTCGTTCTCTTTGCCAGTATGGTACCCCATGTTGTGGAATAGATCCCTCGACGTTGGCCCTGCATGGATCTATACCACCACCCACCGGGCACTATACCAGCATAGAAAACCCCCAAGTAATGATCTATTTGTTAAATTTATTACATTTATTTGTTATTCATTGAAGTTTTACGACACTTTCAACAGCAAGGGTTACCCATGTTGTGTCCTGGAGCAAGGCCCTTTACCCCGATTGCCCACGTGAGAGCACGATGACGCTGTGTGCTGAGAGGTACTGCACGCTGAGGTGCACATGTGGCACGATGACGCTGAGTGCTGAGACGTACTGCACGCTGAGGAGGTGCACATATCTTCAATCTACCTAACAATGTCTGTGCTGTGTAGTGCGTAGTACTGCTGTGCAGTGCGTAGTACGATCTTGAGTTGTGATGTTGGAGAGCTGACAGGTGCTCATCATTGCTCGGTAGTTCTCTCCTGGTACTCCGACTTCCTCCTCCCGTAAACCTGTCACCCACGCGATATGACCCTGTCTGTTGAAGTGTCGTAAAACACTAATAAAAATAGCTAGCGTCACATTGTGACAAGTAGACTTACCGCAGGGGGAAGCTTGGGCACCCTGAGAGAATCACAAAAAAGCAGCAGCGCATTTGCCGGACTCTTCGGTGTGCTAGCCCAGTGAGCAGCGGTTGAAGACATGCGCACCATCGATGTGCAGTACACCTTAATGCACGGCGCCAAAGTGCCCACCCCCTCCCCACCACCCCAAGAAGGCAACTGGGATACAACTCCAGAGAAATTTTTAAAAATATAAAATAATGATGACCTAAAACCGATTTTAGAGCCCCACCCATCAGCTGTCTTTCTGAACTTGTAATTGGGGAGGGAATCGGTCACTTTCGGGATCTAAATCTATTTCGGTGCAATTTCAGCCCCCCCCCCCCCAAGAAACACACCCACCCACACACACATGATTCATGAAAAAGCAATTTTTAGGGCTGTTTTCAAAAAACAATTCGGGCAGACAAAGGTCCAAATTTGCATTGTAAAATCGATTTTTTTTGGCGATCATGCAGTTGTCATTTTTCTTTTCGGTCAAACCAAACATGCCCGAAAACAGAAGTGCAACTGCGCTAACAAAAAATAGATTCTTTCTGACTTTTTGTGTGTTTGGGCGGGGTGTGTGTGTGTGGGGGGGGGGGGTGTTCCTCCCGGTCCGTACGCCTATTCTATGGGTAGCCATACTTTAGTAAAAAAAAAACCCTGGAAAGAGAAGAGACCTATAGGCCTACTGTCCAGCGCAGGGATTTTTAAGGTGACAACAAGGGCAAAAATAGGCCACATCTCCAATCTTAAGTAAATCTGGTTCAGCATCTTGTTCTATCGCAACTGAAATGATCAAAAAGTAAAATTTTTGGAGTGTTCAAGACCTCTAGCCTTTCTGGAACGTTTTACAAACATATATAAAATATTTATACCTACCTTCCAGCCTACCCAATTTTTAAACATAGGGTAGGGAATGAGCGCACACATATTTTAACACCAGCATGAGATTAACAAACACTAGAAAATCGCCGCAGAATTACAGGAAAGCATAGGCCTACACACGCAGACATATACAAACAGACAAGCAACTGTGCCTTATATTCTGAACCCAGGCCAACACACCCACGCCCACACCCTCAAATACACGCAAACACCGAGTGCACACTCCATGCTACGCTGGAAGCACATGGGACAAAGAGGATCATCAACAGGGCAAAGCCGATCACTGATCCGCTTTGCCCGATCCGCTTTGCCCGAAATGCTCATCACGTTGAACGGTAGGGGTGTCATGAAACGTTAGCATTTCCATTTAATCAGAAATTGTGCAAGTGAAGGAAGTGTGTTATTCGATAGGTATTCATCCCAAATGTCGCAAACACAAGAAAGTAAATAATGAATACATAGCTTTTCAAAAATTAGAATTTCCTTTCAAAAAACATTTTTTTGACGTTAATGGCGTCGATGTTTCTTTTCATACCACTTGCTGGAAAAAAATAGCAATCGCGTGGCGTCTGGTATGAATGTGACGTAAAAACGTTTAACCAATCGCTGTTCTTGAAAAGAAATGCTGATGATCCGCTTTGCCCTGGCGATCCGCTTTGCCCGGGTCTCCCCTAATGGGTGGGCCAGTTTTTTACCATATAGGAGACCCAGTGCCCAACTCAATTGAATCCATTTAAGCAGCTCTCTTATTTGTTTTTATTGGCTTAAAAAGAGACAAAAAGCAATACTAACAATTACAAGGGAGATTATTTGATGACTGGTACGATTATATTGCTAGTGAGTTAAGCACCAAACATTTGTTACGTGTTTGCGCTTCGTTGAACGGACCAGCTTGTAAAGTTTACTGTTGGATTGCATGAGTACTATTAAGCACTAAATACCACTATATATATACCATTAAATTTATCCCAATCAGATCTCGATGTTTGTAAGTATTATTTTTTGTTTAACTGGAATCGGTAATTTGAGTTGCAAGATAGGTCTGGCCCTTACAATAATCACGGTTATTTTAAAGGGCAATCCTATCTTGTAATAATAAGTTGTTGATTTCAGCTAAATAGAAAATAATACTTACATTTAGGCTTAGCTAAGTTCATCTTGCGTGTTATAGCTTTTATGTTCTATTGAAATCTTTAGTCTATTGACACAAATAAAAATTATAATTCATAATTGGGTCGAAATTACCAATCGGTAAGGCGGTCAACGGGAGGGCTCTTGAGTCGGGAAAATAGTGTGTCGAAGTTACAGAAACTGGGTCGAAATTACTTTGGGTCGAAATTACTTTTTGGGGTCTAAAATTACCGATTTGAGTTGAAGTTACTTTGGGTCGAAATTACAGTGGGGTAACTTACTATCATTTGTGTAGTTGGTGTTGTTCGCCTTGGAGAGGACTGTGAACAGCGTTGACATTGGATTAATCGAGTGGTCTACTGGAAGTTCTCATTCTATTTCTGACCTGCTAACTAATGTGTCCCATAACCAGAATATCTTTTTAGAAATTCCCAGATTTATTGATCTGAGAAACTTACAGGGGTAGATGTAACAATAATGTCTCAGTCGTGATCAATAATATGAGTATCACTACATTCATGTTCCAGTTTGAAAACAGACTGCTTGATTGTGATAAAAATGCCCGTTTTTGCAAAGCTGGTTGCCTTGAATCCCAATGTTCCCAAAGTCGCAAAAGTCACTTTGTCACCTGGACAGAATGTCTCAACACAAGAAAGCAAATTGATATCTTTGGCCTGTGAAGGGAATCAACAGGAAATACTGAAATGTATGGATAGTGGAGCTGATGTGAATGTGAAAAATGGTAACCAGGAAACTGCACTGATATTGGCAATACAGAAAGTACTTGCAATTCCATTATTTATTTTATAATTTATTACTTGTGTGTTCCTTAACTCAAGATGCTAGCCTATATAATTATAAGTAAGGGAAATTTGTTCACTTTTGTAATTTCCACCTCTGATATTCCATCAATTCAAATTAAATATACACAAATTATACACCCAAGATGAGGGTTGGGAAGTATAGAACACGAAAAATATATGTATTCAACTCATATAGAGTTGACAGTTGACAGCAGGCACCACTGGTTCCTGGAAGTCTGCTACCATATTCGTACCAGAGAACTGCCTAGCATTGTTCTTGGATATCTGAAGCACATTTTCTCACAAGTTCTCTGGAAATATTTTATTATCAGTAGCAGACTTCCAGGAACCATTGGTGCCTGCTGTCAAGTCTATCAGTGGAATGCATATAGTTTTGGTGCCATGTACATGTACATCACAGCCTTATTTTTATGTATAATTTGTGTATATTTATTTTGAATTTATGGTATATCAGACTGTGAGGTGGGAATTTCAAAGTAAACAAATTTCTCTTGCACATGTAGCATCTTAATCCTAATAAACATACATGTACAGTACGTAACATGGAGAGTGTATTATCACTAAATCACTTGCAGAGTGGTGATTCCACCCAAGCAATAATTGCAAATTTGTTGCAAAGCATAACCAGCAACAGCAAAGTTCAGCCAATGGACCATTGGCTGAAACATTGCTTGTGTTTTTTGTTTATATGTACAACATTTGAAAGTTATAGCTTGGGTGATAACCCCACTCCACGGGTGATTTTGTTACAATCCACTCTCCACGTACTGTATGTGTAATTCTGAGGAATGTTTCCACCCTGTATGCAATTTATTTGGGCCTGTATGTTTATTAAAACAAATTGCCCTTCAAACAGGGAGAAGATCTTGAAATCAGTAAATCTTCACTAGATTCTTATATTCTATTCTTTAGCACTTAGCACAGTGTATATATTGTTGTAATCATGATGCATAAATGCCTATTAGTTTTCTGTAATAAAACTAACTGCAATACATGAAAATAATGTGGCCATTACTGCCTTTAGATAAATTTACTAGCATTACTACCCCTGCCACCCCCACCCTCTAAGGATTCCCACCCTGTACTATTATTTGGGCCTATACTTTTATATAACTTTCATGAGTATTCCACCCCCTACTTTTATTGTCACCTGTACTTTTATTTGGAACACAAGAGTACAAGGCCATAAATAAAAACGCATGATACAGTTAAAACTAGAAGTCCTGTCACGAATAGTGCGCTTATCTAGGCTTAATTGCGCGTTGGAATTGCGCGCAATTGCCATATCGAATGGCATCCAAAGCGCGGCAGGTTCTCTTGGTTACTCATAGCAAACATATGCAATGTTTCTGCCAATGGACCTCCGGGTTACCCGGAGGTCCATTGGCTGAAACATTGCTTGTGCACAGGCCATATGTACAGAATTTGATAGCTTTACTTAGGCCATAACGCGTACATTAACGCGAATATCAACGTGCTATTTGTGCGCATTTCATGACAGGACTTCTAGTTTTAACTGTATATTATTATTATATGCATTGTCTTAGTGTTGAGGATCAGACCTCAAAATAACATTCTGGGACTGGACCACATTCCAACCCGGACCACCCATGTCAGATGTACCGATACACAAATGGGCTGGGCCCATCAAAGACGAGCCTGGGGGTAATTGTAATGTGTTGTATTATCGCTAATTTGAGGAAGCAATCCTCATTTTTGGACTTTAACATAACATAACATGAAATAACTGGGAGATTAATTCTGGAAACACGCTTTCCTCACAGTCTAATATCCAAGTCATTCAAGATAGGAGATACCTGCTCATTACAAGTGAAGGCACACAATATATTGTCCCCCGAGTGCAACAAGGAGCCATCTACAGTGCTAAAGCATTGCAGATGGTGCTTTGTTATACTTAATTCAACAGAAGAAGATATAAAATTTGCTTGTTTCAAAGCCATAATGCCTTATAGAATTCTTCATTTTGCTGGGAGTTTATCAAAGATGTCTAAGATCCACTAAAAACATGTCACCTTCCAGCACTGAATGCATACATCTGCACAGAAGGCGCCAAAATGCCTTATATTGGTTAAAAAACAAAAACCCTGTAGTGGGCTGTCTTGGACCAGTCCAGTGGAAAAAAAACAAGAGTGCCTTCCCAAATACCAGACCACATCGAACAATTTCGATGGCATGTGTATCTTACATCTGAGTCATGAAAATTCTGTGTTCTAAGACATTCTTATTCTTTTCTTTTCTAAGATCAGCCAAACGATGGCATACATGTAAGTCATCCAGATTGAGACAATCATCCTCAACACCTTTTTGACTGGTAGAGTGTTGCAAACCTATATTTGGGCTTTATTCTAAAATTCAGATACCACAACCAACAACTCAGGGTTTGATCCAAATAGATTGGGAAAGGGGCCTTTTTGTTGGTCATGGGAAAATTATTCAGTTGGTCATCAAAACATAAATCCACCTGAAAGCTTTTTTCCAGAAAGAAGACAGGTTAAAATGGTTATCACTTTATAAGAATTAACTATCGGGAGGGCACAGTGGCTATGTAACCTGATTTTGCTATTTGAGTTTGGGGATATATGTAGTAATGTTTTGGTGCCAGAAATTGGGAATTCTATAGCATGTTCCCCATTGGGAATGGGGCCTTATTTCAGCCCCCAAAAGAGCCTAGATTAAACCCTGCAACTGTCAACACAACTTAAAGGCTTCATATTCTGTTGATGTGCTTTACATGTACTTGTATATTATCTTTGAAGTGAATTTACTGAATCCATGAATTTATCATGTTACAATCTCGGGAGAGTGCCTGTAGGCACCGTATAAAAAATTGTAACCAGCCAAAGACATTGAAACAAATTTTGTCGACCAAAAAATAAATTAGTGCGCTATCAGTTAATAAAAACAAAATAGGTTTTGATTGTATTTCAAGCAAGTTGAAGAGAGAAAAAAATCGCCCCAATGAGTACCCATCTCCAACCTTGTCCAATAAATTTCTCATTGTACACTTATTGATATTCTATACTCTTGTGTTCGAAATAATCATAACCATACAATCATGAATTATAATTGTCATTAATTTTATGGATTTTTCCACACCATATGATTCTTATTTGGACTCCTGTGTTTATTTATTTTCACCAGGTTGGATAGTAAGCACATTACCTGGATGCACTATTTTGGACTAAATTCTTAAAAGTTTGCCATAAAGTTTTGGTTATTTGAGAATTTGAGGAACATGTGATACAGCACAGGTAAATTGGTAATTCACCTTCAGAAATCAGCAGAGCCGATGAAACAAAAAATATCCACAGCAAAAATACTGCCTAGGATGGTTTCTTCAGAAAGCCTTGTGGTGACAGAAATTGTACAACTTCCAGGTTACACAAAGAATCAAACCATGTGGGTTGTACTATGCTGTATTGCTAATCTTACAATTTACAGTTTTAGTTGCAGCATAACCATTAGAAACTATGTGTTCTGCTTCTTCTATGTTGATAATGCCAGAATCTTACAGAGCTTTCCAGAAACTGATGTCAGATTCTGGTTTTATCAAGTTATCAACAAAGAAGCAGTGATATACTTGGTTTGTGGTTATGCTGCATCTTATTTTCACTCATACTTTACATACATGTACTGAGGAAGTCACCAGATTACTTCCAAGATTTTTTCTCAGCATTCACATGGTTCATGATACTGGCATGATCTAATTGAATGAAAGATTCTGCATATTGAATTGATTGTGATTATTATATACACATGTATCTCAAACTACTTTCACATGTTGAAATTACTTGAAAGTTTTCACTTCACCGCATACTACATATACAAGGCAATTGAAATATTGCCCTGCTCCCTGGTGATTTTTACACTATCGAACAGGCTTCGCAGCAATTGCCGTAGGGGCACCAGTTTTCCACAGCAATGTTTTTGCCGAGGAAACAAGGATGAATTACCAGGACTGGTGCTATACATTATCCAGGATGTGGTACATTGAAATGTTTTAAAGTCAGTTTGAAACCTCAGTGGTATACATGTAAGGCAATAATATTCAATAGTGTACTATTATTCCACCCCATACTATTATGTCATTTCACCCCATACTATTACACTATAATTTAGATCAGATCACAAGATTAGCTAAGTAGCTAGTTCTGTATCCCCTGTGGGGGAGGGGTACATCTGTGCATTGAAATCATTGGGGTGGGAGAGGTGTAAACTAGTGTATCTTCTCCAAGGGAGAAAATAATTAGGTTGGGGGAGATACATGTATGCTAGGATTCTGGACATTTAAATCATCTAACATGGTCAGTAGAGTTATCAATATTACATGACTTCATTCCTCTGTAGTGTTAAGTGGCCATATATGCTGTGTGGCCTTAAATCCTTCTTTCACCCTTTACCTTACCCAGTGGCTGCATCCGACCATGTAAATTTTGAACTGAGCAAAATTTATTTTTCACAAATGTCACGGCTTAAAATTTGACTGGCATCGCAAGATTCTAACATGATTCTCGCGAAATATGTTCGTGCGAATCCATTTAGGCCATAACATGAAATTCTGCAAACACAAGCTGAACTTTGCTGGGGAGATCACGACATAACATGTTAATATTTCCACCCATGGTTTACCACATGCTTCACATTTTCTTGATTTTGGTATCAAATCAAGTCATGGCTGCTAATGGCAGCCATGACTTGATTTTATACCAAACTCAAGAAAATGTGAATAGGTAGTTTCTCATAATTAAGTATCTAATGATTCACCCCGATCAGAACGTCATTGTGAATCAACGGCATCTTACATAAAGCTAATCCAAGCAGTAAACTGACGCGAATCCACTTAGATTCGCGCAAGTGTAGATAGCCAGAATCATTACGAGAATCGATTTGCGGATTCGCGTGTAATTTTAAGCCCTGAATGTTAACAAAACCGTATCACATGACCCCTCTCAATGGAACAAGCTCATCAAACCCATTCCAGTGAGGGTCACATGATATGGCTTTGTTGACATTTTTGGAAAAATATGAAAATAAAGAATTAAAAAAATAAACTTTGATATTATATGCATTGGGTAAATGGTTAAACAACTTTCTCAGTTTAGTGAGTAATAAGGTAACACATTGACCTCCCTAGAAGCCACTGCCATGGTATGGTAATGTCCATTAGCATAACCACCAAAAGGCTGAATATTGGACCTTGTGTTCTTCATGACCATGAAAGACAAGAGACTCACCAAAATTTGGTACTTGTAACTTGGGGGTTAAACTGTAGTAAGTATATAAATTACACATTTGTTTTTTATCTTAACTTGACAAAGTTAAGATAAGCTATTGCCATCATGTGTGCGGAAGTCTGTGAGTCTTTGAGTCTGTTTGCATTTTCTTTAGCACAAGGCCACAGGCTACACCCCGTAGTTCTTGTCCGAACATCATGAAATTTCCTATGCAGGTTCAATGTCATTTCTAGATGAGAACATCCTCTTTTCATCAAGATCGTTCAACTGTGATGGCTGCGCAGACCCAAAACCCGAAAACCTTTAGCAAAGTCTTCGGGTCATATTTATGAAGGGATTTCATTGTAAATTGGTAGCATGACTCCATATAATGTCTAGATGAGAACATCCCCTTTTGGTCATGATCGGTCAACCGTGATGGCTGCATGGGCCAAAACCAAAAAACTTTAAGCTCAGTCTACAGGTCATATTTATGAAGGGATTTCATTGTAACTTGGTAGTATCTAACTGATTGATGAAAATTAAGCTGGAAAATACTTGCATAAAATAAATTCCAAATAATACCCCCAATCACTTCCCCCCACCATGAACATACAATAAGTTCAAGTCAGAAAAATGAAGGGAAAAACTGGAACATGGGCACAGTTTCAGCTAATGGACAACTGTGATAAGGAAATATACACATATACACTACATAATGAACTTTGCACAAATACATTTGCCTCCACTTCCACCCCACCCCCAGTCATATTTGAGTCTTGTGATCCAAATAAAAGTATGGTGCGGAATGATAGTACAGGGTGGAAAGTTTATTGAAATGAAATAGTAATATGGGTTGGAATAATAGTACAGGGTGGAATATTATTTCCTAATACTGATGTTTCCGACTAACTTTAAAACATTTTAATATGCTACATCCTGGATATATTATCTCAAAATTCTCAAATAACTCCAACTTTGTACAGTTATGGCAAAATTTTAAGAACTTAGACCAAAATAGTTCAGCCTGATAATGGGCAAACAGTCCAACCTGGTGAAAATAAATAAACATTGGGGCCCAAATAAGAATCATATTCAGATCCCTTTTGGGAACCCTGGGAAGTGAAGCACTGCTTGTTTACTGTGGAAAACAGATTCTGTTCTGCTGATAAAATAGGATCCAGGCTCTAATGATTTAGGTAGAAGTCTTCTAAAATATGCTTCATGGGTGTAAATGGTTCAGCGACTAAACTTGACTTTAGCCCCATGTTGCGGTCACAATTAGCCATATGTGACCTTATTAAACACCAATAAATAAATAAATATAAGAATCATATTGGGTGGAAAAAATGAAAAAAAATTATAATCGTACAGGTATGATTATTTGGGACAGAGGAGTACTCCCTGATTGAGCAAGAAGTTCTGCCTGGAATCCAGGTAGGACTTCTTGCTCAGTTGGCCCAAGGCCCCAAAGGTGAAGAGGTTTGTATTTAACTTTGTAAAAAACAAACATGGGTTCAACAGCAGTTTATTAGCATTGCTTGACTTTAATACACTCCATTGCCTGTGTGGGGGTACGGTGGCGTTGGTTAGTATGTTGGGGAGCTGACAGTTGCTCGCCATTGCTCATTGGTTCTCTCCGGGTATTCCAGCCTCCTCCACCCGTAAAACTGTCGTGGTCATGATTAACCATTGTGCAGAAATATGTGACCTTAAACACTAATAAATAATAATAATAATGCACTCCATGGAGAACACACGCCATTTATTAGGCATTTATAGGATGTTTGTGAAGCAAAACAGTGAAAAATAGTAGTTACGGAGAGGGATTTGCTCACCTGTAGCTGTAGGAGAGTAATTTTTTTGCCTCTCTGGATTTTTAAAAAAAACAAGCCTGCTACATATCCTAATCCATAAGGCCACATGAACCCTCAAAAATGTAAATTTGCTATGTCTGATCAGGCCTGGGCAAGTCTGGCTGTGAATCATTCCTTTTGGGCCACCAATAAACTGTCGTGCCTTCCAAAATCATGTTATTTAGTGTTATAGTATGATCTGTACAGGTATAATAATATTATTTCAGTTTTGCTTACAGCAATACCTGTTTCTTATCAACCTACCTTACAATTGTTTACTACAGGCTTGCACTAAAGTGGAAGACCCTAACTCGGAAAATATACTCTCTATTTTGATCTTTCCCAAGCGATTTGGGAAAGAAAAGTGGTGAAAAAGCACCAAGAAAAAATAAGCCAAAACTGGGTCGAGCGCCACCGGCGCACACCCAGTAGGGGACGCTCTTCTCTTAGTACAAATCCACAGCTTCAGGAAACCAGTGTGCAGGCAGTAACTAATGAATCATTCTTTTTTCGTCCACCCAGTCCATATTTGCTTTAAGAAACAGTGATAATTCAACTCGTTGATAATGGTTACCTGTAACTGGAATTATGAATCTGAGGATCGTATAATAACAGGACTGTGTTTTATATATTCTCGTTATTATTTTCAACCACATTTTCATTGAATTTTATATTTTCTCTGTGTTCGCGCGTGATTTTGACGTACCATGCGGTTCGGACATAAAATTTTTCAATTGATAAATTTATGTTATTCTTTTGGATATTATTAGTATTATTGGAGTTAGGTGTCGATGAGGGGCTGTATGGACATGATTTCTCCTCTTTGTTGAGGGCAGAATTTCTGTTTTTCGGTCCCTGTCGGGCCAGTGTCGGCTGTCTGGGTTCAGTTGTGTTCCCGCCGGTCCTTTATTTTCTGCCACCTTACTCTCGTAGTTGGGGGTGTTCTTCTTTCTACATCTGTTGAGCTCACCTTTTTCTTCTACTGCTCTCACCTCTGTTATGCCCAGAACTGTTCCTTGAGGGCAATGCCTTTTGCCCATGCTTGTGGTGCGTTGTCGTGGCCGTTCCTCCTGCGCCCACTGGTGGGGAGGGGGGGAGGGGGGAAGGGAAACGCTGTCTTGTCGGGGCCCCCAACACAACCACGCCTGGTGAGAGTTATACCCCTCCATGGGGGATGTGCTGTCTTTTCTGTGGTGGATACTGCTGGAGCTATTGAGTTGTCTGGTGAAGAGATGCCTGGTTCTGGGACTATGGTCCCTCTCCAGTCGACATCTGAGGCTGTCGCTAGGGTTGTGACTCCTCCTTTGGAGCCGAGCTCGGTTGCTCTCTCCCCTTTTCCACTAGTTTCAACAGCTCCCGTCCTATCTGCAACTTCTGCTGTTCCGTCTGCAACGTCATCGATCACCGTTTCAGCCAGCCTCGGCTTATCCCTGCAGGGGTCTGCGATGATGTCTGGTAGTGTGGATGTGGGGTATCCGCCTCAGCCTTCCCTGACTTCAAATCGGCAAAGTCGGAGGGGCTGCCGACCAAACACTCTGCTGTGGCCTCTCAGCCGTTGAGCACAGCAGTTTTATCCCTGCAGGGATCTGCAGAGGTGTCTGGTAGTGTGGGCGTGGGGTATGATATTGGCCTCAGCCTTCCCTGACTTCAACTCTGCGAAGTCGGAAGGGGCTGCCGGCCGAACACTCTGCTGTGGTCTCTCAGCCGTCTCATTGAATTCGGATGTTCAGGGTGTGGCCACCATGAACTCCATTGCATTTCCGTCCACGCACTCTGATCCTATGGCCAGTTTTGCGGGACTAACACCTTTTGTGCAGCCTGGACCTTCTGTCCCTCAGAGGTCTACGGCGACTCTCCGGAGTTCCCACTCTGTAGATCCTCGGGTTATGTCATACCCCTATATACATCTGCCTTCAGATGTTTTGGCTGCCACCCGTCGCCCCACGTCAGGTGTATTTGAGGATTGTGACCCTTCGCTGGTTAAAAGGTCAGGAGTGAAGCCACTTTGCCAGTTCGTTCCCACGTCGAACCACCAGACACGGGCCGTGAGCCCTCTCCTTCCTCACTCGGGTTCTTTCCAAGAGCCTTCTCGTTGCTTCCAGCGAGGCTACTAGTGGTTTCCATGCACCCCCCTGTGGCAAGCCTCCCGGGATTGGAAGCAGGCCGCTTTCTGATCCCTCAGGTGTCCGACATACCTGACGTCGAGAGCCAACAGTCTTCTGACTTGGGGGCAGCTCTTGACTTTGTGTTTGGGTTCCTTCCAGATCTCAAACCATCAAACCAGCCAACGGTGTCAGCCAGGCCATGATCATCGGTTGCATGCCTACAGCCTGTGGAGCAACCTGCTTCTGGGTGCCTTCGACCATGCCAGTCGGTACAGGTGGTTGAAGTGTTTTCAGCTTTGGACTCTAAGCTGAGTTCCAAGGCTATGTAGACGTCGTGCTTCACCAGGGTTGACACTTTTTTGCCTCCAGTGCATTATCGTTCCTACGATTCCGCCAATCCGTCATTCTGCCAGACTTTGACGGTCTTGGATCAGGACTCCACCTCCCTCGGGCTTTCCAAGCCCATATCGGCCGTTGCCGCCATTATTCCTATGGCGACTCTGGAGTCCCCGTTGGGCTTATCGAGAGAGATGCTGGGCATGCTTTCTCTCTCGGATCACGTCATCTCTGCTTTAGCTGCTTATCTGTCTCCAGATAAGTTTGACGACGTACAGGCTCCTTTGCGTGTGCTTTCCAAGGCGCTCATGCACACTCATGCCTGTAACACGGCTAACTTGGAATTAGTTTGCAGGGACGCTGTGTTTGACACACGCCATTCCCTTCCAGAGGGGCAGCGTGCTGCTCTTCAATCTGCTTCTTCGGCGGGTCTGCAAATATTCCATGGTTCCGTGGAGACGGTCCGGGATGGCATCCTACATCATTCCATAGATCAGCTGCTGCTTCGTCAGCTTGATCAGCCTTCTGTTTGAGGCAGGGTCCATCCAAAGCCTAACAAGTGCCCTTCTGCTTCCTCTGCGAAGCCAAGGGCTGATCCTCCTCCACCTGTTTGAGGCAGGGGCCATCCAAAGCCTAACAAGCGCCCTTCTGCTTCCTCTGAGAAGCCAATGGCTGATCCTCCTGCCACCGCTTCTACTTACTCAGAGGATAAGGGTAAGCGTCGGCAGGCTAGAGGGAGGACTCAGGATTATTCATATAGTAGAGGAGGTGGTTTCTCCTCTTGCGAGCCTCGCTGAGGCTCGAAATGAAGGTCCTCACCTCGATTCATCCCAGGTTGGAGGAAGGATATCAGAATTCGCAGACCATTGGGCCGCAATCACATCCGATCGTTGGGTGTTGGATGTTGTTCGGTCCGGGCTGCGGATATCCTCCCAGAGGCATCCAATTCTGACGAGAGTGCCTCTTCCAACAGAAGTTCCTTTAGACGTTACACGTTGGGAACTTTTGATCATGGTTATAGGCAATCTCCTGTCAAAGGGGGCGATCGAGGTCATCAAAAACATTCATTCAGTGGGATTTTATTCCCTCCTGTTTTTGGTGCCGAAGACGGATAGCCAACTCCGAACGGTTATCGATCTGAGTATCCTGAACCAGTCTATCATTGCTCCTACGCTCAGCATGGAGACTTTCAGGTCAGTTCGCCTCTCCATTCACCAGGGGATTTTCACTTCCAGCATCGCCCTGAGAGACTCTTACTTTCATGTTCTGATTCATCAGACATCGCCAAATTATCTCAGGTTTGCTTTTCTGGGGCGAGTTTACCAGTTCAAGGCCAAGCCCTTCGGCCTCAACCTGGCTCCTTGGGCCTTCACCCAACTGATGTCGCATGTGTTAGCCTTACATCGCACACAGTCCAGGGTGACTACTTCGGCATATCTAGACGATATCCTCCAGAGGCATTCCAGTGCTGCCTTTCTGGAGTCAGATGTCGACACACTGTTGAGCCTGCTCATGTCGCTAGGGTTCAGAGTCAACAAGGAGAAGTCGGACCTGGTCTCTTCTCAGTTGTTTTGTCATCTGGGGATGGACTTCCGAACTCAGCTGAATATTGTGCGGTTCCCCGGGCAAGGGCTGTGATTCTCTCAGCTTTTGCCCAGACTTATTCCAGTCTCTGCGGTTCGGTGACGGATCTCATTCCTCTAGGTCGGCTGCATGTCAGACCTCTCCAACACTTTCTGCTCAGTCATTGGAGGCCGAATGTTGATCCTCTGGATCTGGTGCTTCAGTTACCAGAGTCTCTTCATCGTCACCTTCTCTCCTGGACGGATGTTCAGTAGATTATGCAGGGAGTTCCATTGGACTTCCCCATGTCCGATCGTGTTCTGCGGCTGTCGACAGCGATCTTCACATCAACCAGAAGGAGCTTCTTGCTCTTCTTCTGAGTTTCCGGCAGTGGATCCCACACCTTTCGAATCGCCAGGTCCTTCTGTTGTCCGACAATTCGACACCGGTTGCTTATATTCGGAACCAGGGCGGCACGCACTCTGTTCCCATGTACGAATTGGCTCAGGATCTTCTACTGCTCGCTCAGGATGTCAACGCCGGAGTGGTAGTTTGTCATTTTCCCGGTCGTCTGAACGTCCTAGCCGACTCCCTGTCCTGACGGGGCAGGGTCATTTTCAACGAGTGGATGCTCCACAGGGTGGTGTTTCAGTCACTTTGCGACCTCTGGGGTCTCTTTGCGACTTGTTGGAACCATCAGGTGAACACTTTCGTGTCCCCGTGTCCAGATCCTCTGACTTTCGCTGTGGATGCTCTGTCACTTGATTGGAACGGTCTTGTCGGCTACATCTTCCCTCAGGTTCCGATTCTGCCTCAGTTTCTAACCAAGATACGAACCTGCAGTTGTCGAATCATTCTGATGGCTCCCCTGTTGCCTCAGTGGGTATGGATCAATCAGCTCCGCTCTCTGTTGGCGGCAGTTCTGGCACATCTCCCTCTACGTCGCGACCTTCTTTGCCAAGGTCTGGAGATTTCTCGTCGACCCGACTTCATTGTGCCTTCACACATATCTTTTGTCAGGTCCTGTCTCCTCTGTACAAGTTTTTTCGAGACGAGCAGTTGATTGCATTTCTTCTTCAAGGAGGCACTCCACTTGTTTAGCCTATGCGGCTAAGTGGAAGGTCTTCTGTCGATGATGTGCCGATCACTCTGTTGATTATGCCAATCCTTCGATTTCACAGATTGTGGAGTTTCTGGTATATCTGTTTGATTCTCGTGGTCTCCAGTCTGTTACCATCAAAGGGTACAGGTCCATGCTTTCGGAGACCTTTTCGTATGTGGGACAGCATCATATCGGCACTAATCTATACCTCAAGCTTGTTCGGCACTTTTCGTTGAAAAGGCCTAGGACTTTGCAGCTTACCCCAAGATGGAATCTTTCTTGGGTGCTGCTTTGCTTGGTGGGGGGGGGGGGGGATGTTCGAACCTTTATCCCAGGTGGATATGCGTTTTCTCACATACAAGACAGCTTTTCTGGTGGCTTTTGCCTCAGCCAGACGGATTAATGAGCTTCACGCCCCCTCTCGGTTCACCAGGCCTTTTTCAGGAGTTCTCCCAACAGTGTTATGTTTACCACTGATTGCTCCTTTCTGGCCAAGAATTAGATACCAGAAACTACTCCACCTCCTATCTGTATTAGGTCTCTTCCTTCTGCTGAGGGTAAGAGCCCTTTGCTCTGTCTGCTTCGTGCAATTTATCTCAATCGGACGCAGTTCATTAGGAAAGGCAGGAAACAATTTTTTCTGTCTCTTATTCCTGGTCGACAGAAGATCTCTTCTCAATCCATTTCTCGATGGATTTGTCTTGATATTCGTGCGGCTTACGCTTGTCTAGCGACTGACAATTGTATTACCAATCGTATTTCTGCCCACGAGGTGTGTGAATTGTCTGCCTCTTGGGCTTATACTAACTCCGTCATGTTGTCAGATGTTATGCAGGCAGCCTACTGGAGAAATGCTACTTTCTCCACCTATCTGTGTCAGTTGCAGGAGCAGTCAGAGGACCTTTTTACTATGGGCCCTCATTTTTCTGCTCAGGCTGTTGCATACCCTAGCCATTAGGCTTCTTACAAGATCAGTTCCAGCTCAGTGCTCATCTCTCATTGTCTTTCACTTATGATTGTGATGCTATGGTTTGATAAGCCTAGGGACCTTTTCCTCTGTCCACGGTTCCAGTGCAGTTGGGTTATGTGGGGGTTGGTTATGTGATTCCCTCCATCCTATTGTCTATTCAGCCTGTAGTAAACAATTGTAAGGTAGGTTGATAAGAAATTTAAATTTTATAGTAAATTTCCTTTCTTATTATACCTACCACAATTGTTTACATGGAGGCCCTTCCGTCTTCTTATTTGGGTAAGAGTTGTTTACATGGAGGCCCTTCCGTCTTCTTATTCGGGTAAGAATCCTTCCTCCCCGCTGATCACATAACTCCAATGTTGGCGAATTCAAAAGAATGATTTATTAGTTGCTGTCTGCGCACTGGTTTCCGGAAGCTGTGGATTTGTACTAAGAGAAGAGCGTCCCCTACTGGGTGTGCGCCGGCGGTGCTCGACCCAGTTTTGGCTTATTTTTTTCTTGGTGCTTTTGCACAACTTTTCCTTCCCAAATCGCTTGGGAAAGATCAAAATAGAGAGTATATTTTCCGAGTTAGGGTCTTCCTCTGTAGTGCAAGCCTGTAGTAAACAATTGTGGTAGGTATAATAAGAAAGGAAATTTACTATAAAATTTAAATTTTCATGAAGAGATTTGTTTGCATTTTTACAATCCCTCTACACCAGTATTGGCCAATTGAGCAAGAAGTTCTGCCTGGAATCCAGGCAGAACTTCTTGTTCAGGTATCCCATACTCAGGTAGAGGGGTTTGTGAAAAATGAACGCAGCTTCAACAACATGATTGGCATTGATTGGATTGAATATATGTACATTCCATGGAACACATACACCATTTACTATGCATTTAGAAGATGTTTGTGAAGCAAAACAGTGAAAAATAGTTCAGGAGAGCAACTTGCTTGCCTAAGTAGCTTCCAGGAGAGCGATTTTTTGCCACCCTAGATTTTTAGCTCACCGAAGGGAGCTTTACTTATCACTTGCCGTCCGCCGTCGTCGTCTGCCGTGAACTTCACATTATTGACTTCTCCTCACAATCTACTGGACCAAATTTGGTGTGCATGTTCCTTATCATATGTCAATTCAAATTTGTTCAAATAAACTTGCTGTGCCCACAGGGGGCACCACAAGGGGCATAACTGATAGCACCCATAAATTTTTTCAAAAATTCAAAAAAATCTTCAGATCCACCAGTCAGAATCTTTTCATATTTATTATACAACATTTCTAGGGGGAGTCAGATTCAAGTTTGTTCAAATCGAGTCCCTGGGTTAAGATTTGGGCTCTCTATTGGAGCCCAAATTTTAACTTGGTGCAATGTGTAGAATATTCTTTAAAAATCTTCTTCTTCAGATCCACCTGTCAGAATCCTTTCATGTTTGGTATACGGCATCTGTAGGGGGGTCAGATTCAAGTTTGTTCAAATCGAGTCCCTGGATTAATAATTGGGCTCCCTGTAGGAGCCCAAATTTTAACTTAGTGAAATATGAGGAAATTTTTTAAAAATTTTCTTCAGATCCCCCAGACATATTGCTTTGATATTTGGTATACAACATCTCTAGGGGGGAGGTGGGGTCAGATTCAAATTCAAGTTTGTTCATATCAGGTCCCTGATTTATTATTTGGGCTCTCTGTTGGAGTCCAAAGTTTAACGTGGTGCAATTTGAGGAAATTTCTTTAAAAATCTTCTTCAGATCCAATCCTTTCTTGTGACTTCTGATATACAACATCTGTTGGGGGGGGGGGGGGGGGGGGGGGCAGATTCAAGTTTGAGCCCAAATTTTAACTTTGTGCAAACCATGGAATATTCTTTAAAAATCTTCTTCAGATTCACCAGACAGAATCCTCTCCTATTTGGTATATATCATCTCTGGGTGGACCACATTCAAATCGAGTTCCTCGATTAATATTTGGGCTCAAATTGTAATTCAGTGCAATATGAGGAAATTTCTTTAAAAATCTTCTTCAGATCCATCAGTCTTTGGTATATATCTCGGGGGGGGGGGGGGGGGGGGGGGGGGGGGGGGGGGGGGCAGATTCAAGCTTGTTCAAATCGAGTCCCTCGGTTAATATTTGGGCTCCGTATGTGTTTTGTTCTATTTTGAGATGAGAAAAGAAAAAAAATTCAGCCTGAAAATTTTTGGTCTGCTTCGAACTCCGAAATTTTGGAACAAAATTCCTAAAAAAAAATTTTTTGATTTTTTAGACGTTTTGTTCAATTTTGAGACGAAAAAAAAAAATTATGGCCTGAAAATTTTGGGGCCGGTTCCGACTTGTTTTTAAAATCTTCTTTAGACCCTGTAGTCAGAATGCTTTCATATTTGGTATACAGCATCTCTAGGAGGGGTAGATTCAAGTTTGTTCAATCCTAGTCCCTGGGTTGATATTTGGGCTGTCCCTAGTCCCTGGGTTGACATCTCAAGGGGTATCAGATTCAAGTTTGTTCAATTTGAGTCCCTTGGCGGGAGTGGGGTGGGGTGGGGGGTGACGGGGCGTGTTAGGTTCAGGTTTGTTCAAATCCATTCCTTTGTGTTTTTCCATAAAATTTGCCTCTCATGACTTCATTCCTTTTTAGTGTTGATGAACCATGTCTAACTGAATGTGACCCCAAATACTTCTTTGAACCACTTTGGCAGGCGAACGATTAAGGCCTCTTGGGGCTTCTTGTTCAAAAAGCCAAGCCTTGTCACTGATACTAAAAATATTCGAAAATGAAAAGAGAAGAATCCTGTCGAGTTTGGAGTTAGTATGCCATAAGGTTGAAGATGATGTGACTATTACCATAAATAAACTGTTAAGCTTTGTTAAAATTAGTTTCTGGGCAATATCACAACTCGACTTTTGGATCTGCAATCCTCATTTTTCATTTTTTTTTATGCTTGTTTAATTTCCATATGATAATTTTACTTTCCCTTCATAGAACAATTCAAATTTGACAGTTTTTCTTATGATCACAAATTCGAGGCCGAGTTTTATTACCAAATACCAAGTGCTAAATTTCACAATTATTGCCCTTGATTGTGAAAAATAATTTGCTATTTATGGTTTCTGAGGGGAACTTTTGGGTTTCTCAGTTATTATGATTTGAAATTTGAACTGTTCAATGTTCATATATGATTAGTATTGATTACTACAAGAAGGTCAAGTTTGATTTTCACATTTCTCCTTCACCTAACATGGTAGTCATGGCACGAGATTGTGAGAAAATTTCAACATTGTTTCATTTTGTGCTGTTAACATAATACCTTTGAGGTGTGTCTGTACAAGTAATTTGGTCGTTATGTCCTACGGTTGGTCGCAACTTTAATAATGATTTTAGGATTTGGCACAAATGGGGGCTGGGGAATTAGTGTCCAATTGACATACATGTTCATTGTAGTTTTGTTTTGATTTTATTTTTAACAGGGTAATGAAGACGTGTGTAAATTATTAATAGAGAATGGCTGTGATGTTGACATGCTTGCAGCAGTCCGTCCATTTTATAGTAAACTGACTCCACTTTGCTGTGCTGTAAATGAGAATAATTTTAATATTGTACACCTTCTTTTGGACAATGGTTGTGATGTTAACCTCTGTGATGAATTTGGGTGAGTGCTATTTTTTTGTTATCATAAATGGTGTGCTTGAGTTTCAAACCGGAGTGAACTAGGCAGAATAGTAGTACAGGGAGGGGGAATTTCGAATGTTTGGTGTGGTTTGAGGAGCCAGAGAAGTACTGTGGATTATTTTGTTAGACTTGAAATGTTTATAAGAAATGCCTTAGCCAGGAGAGAGCATGTGGTCACCATCTTCTTTGACCTTGAAAAGGCATATGATACAACGTGGAAGTATGGGGATTTTAAAAGATCTTTTTAACATGGGGTTGAGAGGGAGTTTGCCAATTTTTATAGAAACATTTTTAAAGAATCTTCAATTTCAAGTTCATGTCAGGTCTACATTATTAGATCCCCATGACCAAGAATTGGTCGTTCCTCAGGCCAGTATTTTTTATTACATGCCTGTTCTATGTAATCCTTATCTACAGCAACACTAAACCATGCGGAAAATGGGAATCTGTTCCACACATATGTGTAGAATGGAAATCGTCGACAGATGGTTTTAAATAGAAGCGAAATTTCATTCATTCATTCATTCTTCTATCAGTGTTTCGTACTTCCACAACTTTATTCAATCTTTTTTATTTCCATTTGCAGTTTAAACAATCTCACATATCGTTGCCTGGTGGCCGAGGTCGCTTCGCCGCCCCGTCTCTGGATGCCATTGGCCTGAGAGGGTATGTGTGCCTTATTTTCTAGGGTTAATTTAATCTACAATAGTAGCAATCTCGTCCTAATTAAAACACAACGGGGGCGAGGTGTTTTCGGCATCCATGCGACGATGTGTGAGTTCTTTGACTGATATTACACCACCTACAGGAGTATCTTTAACCTACCAGGGAGACGACTTACATAAGGTGTAAGCTTTCTGTCGGATCCTCTCTCAAACTGTAACTTGTCTGCTCGCTACTTGTATACAATTGTATTGCTTGCCGTTCACATTTTGTTTACTTCCATTAACTGTTATTGAATATTGTATACATATCAAATTCTTTAATAAATATTGTTTAAACTAAATAGAAGCGAAATTTCACTGAAATTTTCTACAAATTGGGCAACGCAATTACAATTTGAATCCCTAGCGACCCCTGTGTTCCAGTGTGTTCTTTATGCCAATAGGCATGTAGAACACATTGGAACTCAGGGAATGAAATAGTAACACAGGTCCCCTCGCAAATTTGGTAGGTGATAAAATGTGTTCTTTTTGTTGATAGTTGTCAAATGAATTGCTGAGTGCCCTTCTAATAATTGTTTTTATTGACGTGAAGGCATGTAATAAACACAGAACGACACTTGCATATGAATGGGTTAGTTGATATGGCACTTGTTGTGCCATCGCGGAAACATAAAACTCGAGGCCTGTGGCCTCTCGTTTTATCCTCCCGCGCAGGCACTCGTGCCATATCGATTAACCCATTCACATGAGGGAGAGCAGTGCATCAGTGGTAGACTGTTGGATTTCTATGCTAGATGTCCTGAGTTCAATCCCTATCCCGGACGACCCTCGTTGTGTCCTTGGGCAAGGCACTTTATCCCGATTGTCTACATGGGGGAATGACGATACCGAGTACTAAAGTGTATTGCATGTTGATGGTGCATTTGTCTTCAACCGCTGTAACCCTGCATGAGCGGAGCTTGAACAGAGTTAGAATGTTGGGGAGCAGACAGTTGCTCGTCGATGCTTGGTGTTTTTTTTCTCCGGGTACTCTAGCTTCCTCCCCTCGTAAAACTGTCACGGTCACAATTAGCCATTGTGCATAATTATGAGACCTTAAACATCAATAAATAAATGAATAGCCCATTCACATGCGAGTGTCGTTCTGCATATATCTGTTACCCTTTTCTCGGTGAAAATCAGTAGCATCATCAATGCAGTTGAGAATATAGTAGACTCTTCATTGTACATGTATGTTGATGACTTTTTAATCTGCTGTAGCAGCAAAAACATGATTGCCATCGAGCATAAACTTCAGATATGTTTCAATAGAATTGAAAAATGAGCCACAGAAAATGCTTTTATGTTCTCAAAGAACAAAACAAATTGTGTAAATTTTTGAAGCTTCGGAAACATCACCTCAATCCAGAGTTGAAAATAGATTGGAGTACCATTAAACTTGTTAAGGAAGTGAAATTCATGGGTATATTGTTTGACAGTAAACTGAATTTACTTCTCATGTTAAACAACTATAGGTAAGATGTAAATGGGCACTTAACCTTCTGGAGGTGGTTGGTAGAACTGTTTGGGGTGCTGACCAAAAAAACATTACTCCATCTGTATAGACAGACCACTTGTTCGATCGAAATTAGATTATGGTTGTGTGGTTTATTATTCTGCCAGAATGTCGCACCTTAAACCGCTTAATGCAATTCATAATAATGGTATTAGAATCAGCCTGGGTGCTTTTAGAACATCACCAATAATAGATTCAGTGCATGTTGAAGCATAGGAGCCTTCTCTTGAGAAGCATAGAATGAAACTGTCACTCCAATATGTTTCTAAACTGTTGGCTAATCCATCAAACCCCTCTTATAAGTGTGTTTCCAAACCACAAAATGTTGACCTTTTTTTTGACAGATATCAGAAATGTATTCCTCCTTAGGGAATTATAATTAAACCCCATATGGAGTTCGCTACACTTGAATCAGGTTTGATCAAAGAGAATTGTGAATCACATATTCCTCTGTATAAAACCTACTGTTATTTTGGACTTGCATCCTCAAAAAATCTGAGGCAAATTCTTTGCAATTCAAACAAAAATATGCCGAAATAAGTTCTGCATGTAGAACACATAAAGCATCTAAAGATGGCAACAAAGTATCATCGGCTGTTACTGGTGATCACGTCACCTCCATCAGATTACTAAACAAAAGCTCTATTTTCACAGCTGAAGTTAATGCTTTGAACTGGCATATAAACACATCCAGAAGGTGAAAGAAATATTTTAGTATAAAGTACGTGGAGAGATGATTGTAACAAAATCACATGGGGAGTGGAGTTATCACCCAAAGCATCACTATCAAATTCTGTACTTGTGGACAAAGAACACAAGCAATGTTTCAACCAGTGGACCTCCGGGTATAACCCGGAGGTCCATTGGCTGGAACTTTGCTTGTACTTGTTATGCTTTGCAACAAATTTGCTATTATTGCTTGGGTGGAATCTCCACTCTGCAGGTGATTTAGTGATAATACACTCTCCATGTACTTTATTATAAAGAAATATTGATAATATTTTCGGACTCTCTTTCGTCTTGCTAGCTTTACTAAATCCCAGTTGAAGAACCCTCTCATTTTGGAACTTTGTGAGAAGTTGAATACTCTCATGGCTGACCGATATGATCTCGTGTTTTGTTGGTTACCTGGACATCTTGGTATCTCTGGTAACACCAAGGCAGACAGTGCTGCAAAACAGGCCTTAACCAAGCCTCTTTGATTTTAAAATTCCTTGTGGTGATTTTAAACCAGATGCATGTATCAGTAAATACATCAAATTTGTGTGGCAGGTGAATTGGGATGGGGTGACAAATAAACTCCATCACTTGTTACTAACTATCAATGATAAATATCCTTCCAGTAACCTTTGTAGAAAAGATCATATTCTGACACGATGTCATATTGGTCATACAAGACTTACACATTCCTTTTTGTTAAAGGGTAATATGTGACCAGAGTGTGTTCCTTGCCAGGGCTTATATTTCATCCAAGTTTGGGAGAATCCATTTGGTTTCTCGCAAACATGGTTGTGAGAATCCATTCCTGCTATGAGTGTCTCAGGATTCCATTAGTCCATCATGGTTGAACCCCTGTTGTATACTGATAACACCTGTTACTTCTTTACACAAAACAGCTTTTTAATTTTTAAAATCGAAACTGAATTTGATCATTTTTAAAAAAAAAATAAACAATATTTATCAATAACACCTTACAAATGTGGATGCCATTGGAACCGGCTCATTGAGCCGGTTCCAATGACAGCCACATTTGTACAATATTACTGACAATGTGTCAGGATATTTCAGGTCATGTGTTAGCTTTGTATTGGTTAATCTGCTGCTGCTATGATAGGCAAAGAGTTAAATTGACTCAATTCTTCTCATGCGAACCCTGGCAGCGGTGCAGCGAGAATCTACATGGATTCTCGCTGACTTTGTTGCACAAATCTTTGTGAGAATGGATTCTCGGATTCTCGTCCAAATATAAGCCCTGCTTGCCAACAAGTGTTGACAGGGGAACACATTCTTTTACACTGCACCGATTTAAATCATGTCAGAGGGCAGTATTTCACTGTATAGGCCTTTAGATTACCCCAGTTTCCCACCGTTTACAGGTGTGCCCAAATTAGAGAAGGGTTGAAGACATCAAGAAAAATATATAAATTCTCTGTGCCTCTTCTGCATTTGAGAATAACTTCCATCATAATATGGCTATAGAAATACACAGAAAGGCATGGCAATAAAAGGATAAGGCTGTTATTTCTAGTTTTAATGTGCCCAAATTAGGGGAAAAGGGTGTACCCAAAATAAATGAATTTAAAGGCCTGCTGTAGGATCTCTACATGTAAGTCATTGTAAGAGATCTATTTTGCCATTTCTGAAAGGAAACAACCTTTTTAATAAATTTCAAAATTGTTTTTACTCTTTTAAGCGTGACTCTTCAAGTCTCAAATCCTCAGGTTGATTGCTAAAGTATACGTTATATTAGTATGACCGCTCATTACTGTTCAAACTACTGCTGTCTTTCTCATTCTATTGTAATTATTTTCTGTTTTTAATCAATCATTTTTCTTCGTCCTTGACGTTTTCTGCCGTTTTCTCGCTGCTGTGTAGCCTTAGCTGCTAATGTGGCATTAAGCACCAATAAATGTACAGGGAGGAAAATGTGACAAAATTAAAAGTACAGGGTGGAATAAATGTACAGGATGGAAACTCATGATCAGTCCTGGTAATTCATCCTTGTTTCCTCGGCAAAAAAATTGCTGTGGAAAACTGGTGCTTCCATGGAAATTGCTGTAAAGCCTGTTCGATTGTGTAAAAATCATCAGGGGACAGGGCATAGTCGCAGTTGCCATGTACATGAAGTATGTGGTGAAGTGAAAACTTTCAAGTAACTTTAACATGTGAAAGTAATTCGAGATACGTGTATATAATCACAATTAATGTGCAGAATCTTTCACTCAGATCATGCAAATATCATGAACCATGTGAATGCCAAGAAAAAACCTTGGAAGTAAGCAGGTGAATTGCTCAATATGTACAACACATGCTCAACATGAGTGAAAATAAGATACAGCATAACCACAAATTAAGTATCTCACTGCTTCTATGTTGATAACACCAGAATCTCTGTGAGAGCTTTCCTGAAACTGATGTCAGATTATGGTGTTACCAACAAAGAAGAAGCAGAATACATAGTTTCTAATGGTTATGCTGCAACTTGTACTGTAAAAATATTGTAACATTACCAATGCAGCATAGTGCAAACCACATGGTTTGATTCCTTATGTAACCTGGAAGTTGTGCAATTTCTGCCACCACAAGACTTTCTGAAGAAGCCATCCTCTGCAGTATTTTTGCTGTGGATATTTTTAGTTTCCTCGGCACTGCTGATTGCTGAGGGTGAATTACCAGGACTGCATGATACATGTAGAAATTCATTGTTGCAATTTTCATACATTCTGGTTGGCAAAAACACCAATGACATGGATTTTGAATTGTCTCATATACTTCTGCATCACAGGGTGATGATGGAAAAATAAATGTCATTTAGCGGTGGAAATAAAGGAATAATTTTCTAATGCATTTTCAGCCCAGTCGACTTGACTGTTTTACATTGTACCATCCCTTATGCATCTCTTATGCATCGAATTACATCCAAATATCTATATGTTTGTATTTGTTAGGGCTGTCATGATTATTTGATTTGTCAACTAACCCTAGGCTTTGTTTTCTGCACGATCGTGCAACAACATAATTTGAAATTTCAGGACTGAATGGCTGAGTAACAGTTTTGTATCACCAGAACTCTGTTAATAAATACTAAACAGCATCGTTCAAACTGTGTACCATTTGAATAATTCGTGGTTTGGGAAATTATTGCAGACTGCAGAGTGAATAGAATCTTTGGTCTTTTACACACAAACAGCCCCATTGGAATAATCTGAACTGCAAAAGTTAGAAAGTTGTCACATCGGTCAATTCACTTGTAGTTCTAAATTATAACTTGCGTAGGAATGGAAAGAGGTTTATGTTCAAAATTTCAGGATATTCGTTATGCAAAAGAAACATTTGCACAATTGTTCTTCTGTTTAAATTCTTCGGATTATTTGGAGATATTTTGGTGTTTCCATTTTATCTCAACACAGAAGAATACACATTCATACATCATCAGTTTTAAATTTGTCAGTATATAGTTTATTGGAGATTGTTTGTTGAATTTATTGGGAACGACTATTAAATGACAAACCATCGACTAATGATGACTACGAAAATAATACCAACATTGGCTGTGTTAATGTAATATGTTACCAAGGTTACTGTATCAGGGTGATTTTTCGGGGGGTCGGCTACCTCTAGTTATCAAAAGCATTGCACTCTATAGAAAATTTGAGCCCAAACAATTCACGCTTCCCAGGTTAACTTTTTGTGACATGGCACCATAAATTATCTGATCACATTTATGAATTAAAAACCAGCTTCAAGCCTGTTTGGGAAGTCATGGTAGTTTGTTTCTGAAATTTTTGTTTGGAGGTTTATAGTCATGGCAAACTGGTTGACCAGTAGATTTTCTGATTGGGCAATGTTATTATGTTTCCCAACCATTCCCACTCCAAATTTTAGTACTTTACATTATCAGCTTCTCATAAACCATTAGGCTAAGTTGAACGAACTTTGATATGCATGTTTCTTATCATGTGGTGTCAATTTAAGGTTGTTCAAATAAAGTTGCCACACTCACAGGGGACACCAAAAGTGCCATAATTACTTTAGCACCCCACAAAATCTTTTTTTTAAATTGAAAAATCTTCTCCAGATCTCTTTTGATACTTGGTACACAACATCCTCAGAGGGGACAGATTCAAGTTTGTTCAATACAAGTCTCTGAGTTCATATTTGGGCTCCCTAAAAAATTCGGGAACCCAAATTTCAACTTGTTGCAATATGAGAAAATGTATCTAAAAAAAGGGGGAGGGGATGTTGGAAAATGTTCCCAATTTTTTTAATAATCTTCTCATGAACCAGTGGGTACAATGACTTGATATTTGGTAATGTGCTTACTTTTGTGGTGTGTAATCAAGTTTGTTCAAATGAAGACTGTGGAAAAGTATTTCACTATTTGTCTTTGTGATGGAAGGGGCTAGATTTTGGGCCCTGCCCAAAATTCCTATTTTCTCAACAGATGAGCCAATTTGAACCAAATTTAGTATGTGGTATTATTGAGTCATAAGTACTTGATTCATGAGAAAAAACTCCCTGTATCCCTATGGGAACCCCATTAGCTAAAAGTAGAAATATTTTCAAACACCCACATTTTCCTAACCTCACACAACAGAGATCTGTTTTTTGGTATGAACCATCCTTAGGACCAGAAGAATGGAATGTTAAAAAAAATTTGCCATCGGTTCTGTCATAGGGTACTATAGAGTGAATCGAAAAAATGCGGAGTCAGCACATTTGCAAAGATTTTTTTGTATTTGGTATACATCATCCATAGGTGGGTCAGATACCAGTTTGTTAAAATTAAGCTCCTTGGTTTACCTTTGGGCTCAATACAGGAGCCTGAACTTTAACTTGGTGCAATATGAGACATACTCTTTAAAGAATCGTCTTTTACAGAACCACCAGTCAGAATCTTTTAATTTGTGGTGCACAATATAGCTCCATGGGTCAGATTTGCGTTAGTACAAAACCAATTCCCTCAGTTAGTATTTAGGCTTCCTATGGGAGCCTGAATTTGAGCTTATTCCAGTATGAGGAATAATCTTGAAAAATCTTCTTCTGATCCACCAGTCAGAATATTTTGATATTTGGTAGACAGCATCTTTAGGGGGGTCAGATCTAAGTTTGTTTAAACCAAGTCCCTGTGTTAATATGTGGGCTTCCTATTGGAGCCCAAATTTTAAATTGGTCCAATTTGAGGAATAATCTTTAAAACTCTTTGTCTCCAGAACCAATGTTCGGAATCTTTTGATATATGGTATACAGATTTCTTACAGGGATCGGATTCAGGTATGTTCAAATCAAGCCTATCAGTTAATAATTGGGCCCTCGATGGGAGCCTAAATTTTAACTTATTGCAATATGGGGAATAATCTTTAAAAATTTTCTTCTTATCCACCACTCAGAATCTTTTGTTGTTTGGTATACACATCCTAAAGGGGGTCAGATTAATTTTTTTCAAACCAAGTCCCTATTAGAGCCTGAATTTTAACTTAGTCCAGTATAAGGAATAATCTTTAAAACTTAACATAGTCCAATATGAGGAATAATCTTTAAAACTCTTCTTCCCCAGAACCACTAGTCAGAATCTGTTGATATATGGTATACAAAATGCTTACAGGTATCAGATTCAAATTTGTTTATATGAAGCCCATTGGTTAATAATTGGGCTCTCTATTCAAGCCCAAATTTTTTACTTAGTGCAATATGGAGAAGAATCTTTAAAAAGTCTTCTTTTTCAGATCTACCAATCATAATCTTTTGATGTTTAGTGTACAGCATCTTTAAAAACTGGGTCGGTTGCTATTCAAAATCAGGCTGACTGTCCCAATGTGAGTCAGTGAGTGTGGACTGGCCCTGCATTAACTTTAGGATGGGCCAGTCCAAGTTTGAGGGGGGGGGGGGATTGGTTGGAAGTAGGCTGGTTGGTTAGAAATTTTTTTTATAGTTGCCAGTGTGTTCCTGGTATAAAGATATATATATATTATAACCATCATGTTTATGTACAAAATGTAGCACAGGCAAGTTGTTTCTAAGGCTATATCTTGATGAGTCAGAGACAAGTAAGTAGAGACTGGCGGTTTCGATTTTTGGAGTTCGGTTTCAGTTTTTTGGAGGATAAAACCTCGGTTTCGGTTCTGGTGTCGGTTTTCTGTATGAAAAGTTTTTATATACTGATGTATCATGAACAGGTTTATTCTAAGAACATTCGTAATTGAATAATGGACAGTGGCAATCAAGATATAGGGCCTAGCTTTTGACAGAGTCGCAGAGCCATAATGTCAGAACAAGTTGTCAAACAGTTTGCTTTATATTATTTAACAAGTGCTGTCACTGGTAACATGGGTGGTAAATAAGAAATTTGCCGTGGAAATGACACCTACATATATTCTGACAAATTAGTGAATAAAACAATTGAATCCATTCAATCTATGTGTTCTTGCTCTCATTTCGTTCCCAGAAATACAAGACTATAACATTTCTATAGCTTGTTTTGGAATTTCTGTGCGAGAAAAATAGTGTTGAGAACTTGAGAGACGAAGCACTTCAAATAAGAAATTATTCCCAGAAATACAAGACTATAACATTTCTAGAGCTTGTTTTGGAATTTCTGTGCGAGAAAAATAGTGTTGAGAACTTGAAATAAGAAGCACTTCAAATAAGAAATTAGCATTTTATTGTGAGGGAACTGAAAATTTTGGGTCTGGGTGGGACGTAGAAATTTTGGACCCAAATCCAGAAATGAGTTTTTTTGTTTTTATGCATTTTGGTCAATTTTAAGACAAAACAGTTTTTCTTTTTTACACTGAAAATTTGGGGTTCGGGTGGGACTTAAAATTTTGGACCAAAATCCGGAAATTATTTTTTTGGTTTTTTATGCGTTTTGGTCAATTTTAAGAAGAAAAAAAAAATTTATTCTGAAAATATTTTGTTTGGGACTTCGAAAATTTCCGAACAAAAATAAAAAAAATCTGCATTTTGTGCGCTTATCTCAATTTTGGGACGTAAAAGTGCAGGAACTGAAGATAGAAGGAAAATCCTGTGTATCGTGTGGGCACAATCGCTTCATCTAGTTGGTATATGCTTTTCTTAGGAGGAGCATATGCAGCTTATGCAAGTCAAGTCCCTGGTTTGATATTTAGACTACCATGTCAGGTGAGCTCCCTCATGCCCCCTGGGGCCTCTTGTTTTTGTTAGTTATTAATATTCACTAAGTTGTCATTATTTATGTCTTAATGGATCAGTGTTGTGGGGGCTTCTCGTTATCTTTGTTTCTGTTTCTCCATCATGTGTATGCACAGGGAGGAGGATAACTCGGACCAAAGACCACTCGGCACAAGAGAACTAGGACCTGTTTCCAAGACAACTCGGACCTGTTTCCAAGACAGCTCGGACCTGTTTTAAAGACAACTCTGACCAGTTTTGAAGACAACTTGGACCAATTGTTTTGAAGACAACTCCGACCCAGTTTTAAGACAACTCGGACCTGTTTGGAAGACCTACATCAAAGACAAGTCGGACCAATGTTGAAGACAACACTGACCAGTTTTTTAGATAAGTCTGACCAAAATCGTTAGAGAAAGAGTCATGGCGGATTATAATATTATCTGGCAAGTGGATGAGGAGGGGGGGGTCATAGGAGAAGCCAGGTTTTGAAGAGTGCCTTGATGTCACGTTAGGGGTGGGGGTCACTGTTGTTCAAACTGAGATCACTGGAGCTTTGGAGAAAACCTTGGAAAGAAAATGAAAATGCATGCCAAATGTGTAATCTACACTTTCTACCTGTCTTTGATTTTGGCCCGAGGTTTCTTCAAAATAGGTCCGAGTTGTCTAAAACTCGGGTCCGAGTTGTCTTCAAAACAGGTCTGGCTGGTCTTGAGCCGAGTGGTCTTTGGTCTGAGTTGTCTGTAATTTGTACGCACATACACCATTACTGCACCTCCTGTAATGCGGGGCTACACCATCTTCAAGTGTTAAGAACTCAAGATATAAATATTATGTGTATCTGAATTTCTTCTTAGTTTATTTCTGGGATTATATGTGTATAAAAATTTAAGTGATGAAAAAAAAATCAGTTTGAGGTCGCTTATCATTTTTTAAACATGGTACTGAAAGTGACGGGGACGTTTTACCCACTTCATCATTGCCATTGAACAATCATTAGTTCAGAGTTCACAATGGCAAGTGTTCATGGAAACGTTGATCAATGTGTTTCCCGGCTTTATCACTTTTACGGATAGATGGAATAAATAAAAACAAACACTCCCTAAAATGATTTTGTGAGTATTTTTTTTATTTCCAGCACACATTGTCACCAACTTGAACATTTAAGTTTTCCTTTTTGCATTTCTGGTGTGAAGATTCATGTTTTTGGGGGGAGGAGAATGTGTATGGTCAACGTCGCTCAGCCGGCCTTGTGAACTCTCTGATTGGCCACCTTAACTTATAACAAATCAACAGTCGTCAAGAATATTAATCGATCGGCAGACTTAAAGACATTCCAAAGGGCAACGTTCCGTACAAGCCAGAATGTTCGGCATTTCATTGGTGTATTCTGGGCGATTGCTATAGAGGACAGAAATTCACAGAAAACCATGAAGAAGGTTTTCCAGGAAAATCTCAGTTCGCTTTTTTGGTTTCCAGAAAAAAACGGAACCAAAACCGAAAAACCGAAAACCGTCGGCCTCTACAAGTCAGGATATTACCTTAGAAACAAGATTGAGACTATGATACAACATTTTGTACGTAAACATAATGGTGATGATAGATTTATCTTACAAATCTCAACTGTATTAACCCTTTGATACTTTTGTATATCTTATGACATACGAAATCAAACCGTGCGTTGATACTTTGTGTTCATTTGTTTTATTATTATTTTTCGATTTTTTAAAGTTTTAACCTCAATTCCTATTTTCTCCCGAATAGTGCTCAGTGACAACTGTTGAGCCAAATGGTATTGCAGCTTAAAATACTAATATAATCCTGCTGTCAAGACTTCTTAACTGGTTGAGTGCGAGAAGCCACTATCAGGGCTTTCAAAAAATGAGAATACCAGAGCAAAAGCCAACACTTTCCTTGCTTATACAGGGGAACCCTGTTAATTGAATAGCTACTTTGCCAAGGAAAATTATTCAATTAACAGTATTCATTTAACAGGGATTGTGTCACTTTCCTGTATTCTAGAGATAAACTTAGCATTTATTCTATTATATCTTGTTTGACAGAGCTCCATGTACTGAGGTCAAATAGGTCTATAAAGATAGGAAAACTGGGGAGAATCTGGGTAATTTCTCGACAGGTTACAAGATTTTTTATTCAATTAACAGGAGTTTACTCTATAACCTATATTCAGTTAACAGGTCACATTCGTACTGAAGGTATGGGAAATGGTTTTGTGTTTGGAATTTATGTTCAATTAGCAGGGATATACAATTAAGAGATATCCAATTAAGTGGGCTCCACTCTGTCTCATGTTCTAACACAAATAATAATTTGTTTATATAAATTTGTTTTATTACAAACTATTGGAGAGTGCCTGTGGGCACTCTCCAATAATTTGTAATAAAACAAGTTTTGAATAACAAATTCAGACCACCAAAAATAATCTAGCCCTCAACCAGTTAATCACAAATGTGAAAGTATCTTGTTATTTGTACATTCCGATGTTTGACATCGCATTTTGAAAAACGCTGAAGAAGCTGAATTCCCAGTGACGTTTGAACATCAGGATAAAGTCTCAAAGGGTTAGCTTGATTAACTAGTGCTAGTTAATTTTTACAAATGCTCATTTTTACCCTCCCAAAAAATTGTGTGGTGGGGAGACCACCATGTAGTTGTCTGTCAGTCTGTCTATTTGTGGGAAAAGTTGGTTTCTAAACTCTAATTAAAGTTCTGCCTGGCCACTTCAAAACAAACTTAACATAAGGGTTGGATACAATGAGAAGAAAACCCTATTCACATTCATTCACTGGACTGGTTACGTCCAGTCCGCAGTCCAGTCAAGCGAACTGGACTAGTTACGTGAATTATTTCACGTAACTAGTCCAGTCAAGTGATTAGTCTCTATTTCATATTTAGAAATGTACAAGTCCCTCACAAACATGTTTTGAAAGCTTTAATGTTTTACATGTATAAATAGTACAGTAAATCAGAACCAGTTGTAAGATACAGATTTTCTATCAGGAGCCTTTGATACACACTAGATTCAGTAATTACGGGTGAAATACATAATTATTGTAAGATAAAACTTTTTAATTTACTTTTGCAGGAGACCAGCTACATTTTACGCTGTGTCCAATGAAAGTGAGGAGATGCTAAGGTTGTTGATTATGTCAGGATGCAGTGTAAATTCTGGAACAAAAGATTCTAATCTGACATTACTTCATGAAGCTTGTGCTAAAAGTAAAGTGAATCTAGTCAAGGTAATAACGTTCAATTATTTTATAATAACAGTGATGGTACAATGGGCCTAACATAATTATATACTTCTTAATAGAATAACCCTTTTAACTGGTAGAGTGCTGATTTAGATTTTCAAAGGGGTTTTGTAAGGCCTAAAAAAGTTAATCTGTTTCTAAGGCCCTCCCGCATGGTCATTTTGGCTGCCGCATACTCTCTTTTTATAACCAGTGTAAACTTAAAAAAATAAAAATTAAATGGTTTATGTCTGATATTTTATCCAAGTTAATAAAATTGTTAAACTTGTTCCCTGAGAGCCACAAAGCTTTGCAATGCTTTAGCATTGCAAAGCCTTCTTGCTCTCGAGGGACAAAATACACTACCACCCATGCAATTCTGTAGATTTTGAGGCCAAAAACATAAAGCAAACCAAGAATATGAACTTTTGATGGCAATGAAATAATTACAGAAATAAAAAAATAAATAAAAAAAACACCTGTCTGCATGTAATTTTACATAAAATGGCCTGAGAAACAGAAAATCTTCTTTGTGGGGCCTAGCATGAACAATTTTTTCAAAGATACCATGTAGTACTGCTGCGACTATCAATTTTCATAGTTGACTAATCACCAGCATTAATCGATGGATATTTGATTAGTAGTAGTTCCCCATAAATTCAACAAACAATCACTAATAGAGTTACAAAACAAATTTGAAACTGGCAATGTTTGAATGTGTACACTTCAATGTTGAGATAAAAAGGAAATACCAAAATATCTCCGATTGATCAGAAGAATTTAAACAGAAGAATATTTGCGCAGATGTTCCTTTTCTACAAGAAATTTCCAGAAATTTTGAACATAAAACTCCCTCCATTGTTACACAAGTTGCAACTCAGTATTAGAAGTGAACTGACCACATTGTGAGTCTTGTGCCAGTTTTCTCACTTTTGCAGTGCAGATTTTTCCAAGGGGGTCATTCGAATGTACTAGGCTGAAGATTCTATTTACTCTTCAGGATGCAGTGACTTCCCAAATCGCGAATTATTCAAAGATTCGCTGTTTGAACAATATATTTTTATACTGTACCAATGACCCAGACATAGCTGGTGCTAACTCTTAAAAATCTAGGGCCAAACACAAATTTTGCCCCCCAATCCCCAACATTTGCATCTAAAACCAAAGAAAATATGTCCTGAATGGCCCTCCATACTTCGCCTCCACTGCGCATGCGCAGTGTCAAGGACGTCCCGAAATTGGCACCATTAATCATTCTTTGTTTGGCCCTTCATCAGTTAACATCTGACTGATCTTTGTGCTTGTAAATCTCAGTTTAAATGATGCCAGACACATAAATATTAGAGAAATGGTGATTCTAAGGAGGATATAGAAGGAGGAGAGGAAAAATGAGTGACAGAAAATAATCAGGGCTGTAACTTAAAATTTTTTAATGAAATTATGTTAAGTTACCTATTTTCGAGGCAAGAGCCTGTTGTTGTCATTCTTGTTATCAAGTTACACTGCTGGTTCAGTGTTTTCCTCTCTCCCTTTCCTTTAAGTCCCCCCTTGCTATTCTCCCATGCTTTTGGCATATTTTCTGTAATATTATTACTAAAATGTCTTGGGAGTTTTAGCTGGAAAACAGAATGAATTCTGTTCTTTTCCCCATGTTTACGTCTTCACCTATGGGTGGTTAGGCGTAGTGTTCTGCATCTACCATCTGATGTTCTGCAGTTTCTTCCCTGGAAGTCTCTGTTTTGCATCAGATAGTGTATTATTGGTAACTGATTTCGGGCCAGGGTTATCAGTGCCTGGAGTCTTGTTTCTGGTGTTTTTACACTTCTTGTTTACATTGACAACAGCCCTCTGTGTGAGGGGGGATTTCTTGAAAATAATATCTTGATGTTAGTTTAATCATATCTAGATACATTATTATTATTTGTAAGTGTTGCATTAAATTTTTAAAATATTTTTAAAATTTTTGTCCACACTTAGGCTTGGGATCCATTGGGGCTCAACGTTACTTTTCAGAAACTTGGGCTTTTCTAAAAAAATATTTTGATTTCAATTATTTTTTCTATGTTAATGGATCATGTTATTATGTATTTTGATTTGCAGGGGTTGGTGCGAGTACTAGGACTTTGTTTTCTTTTCACAATGAAAGGATATTGTTCAATTGGATTAAGAGGAAATCTTCCTCTGACTTTCATAATCACTGCATAAATGTAGTCAGTGTACTCGCACTAACTCCTGTTCAGTATGTGTTATTTTCGATGACAACATGGGAAGCGTGTGTCACGGTATGTTAACGGGGAAATGGCCATGCCGGTCCTTTCCCCGCAGGGTCACTCTATTGTATCAATCTCTATTTCAAACGATCAAGAACAGGGTGATGTATCCGTGATGTCTTCCAAAAGTGTGCCTCCGTCGTCACAATTAATGAAGAGCTAGCGGAAAAGTGCTCATGCAAATACGTCAATTGCCTAAGAGGTCCCTAGTAGGATCGACGGCCTTTGACGTCCGCTAGCTCGCCCGGTGTAGCATCCATTCATCGAATGGTTCGGCAGCCGGGTTCGTCTGTTGCGGTCTAGAAAGAAGTTTTGGGTGATGCGAGCACTATAAAACAACCAAGTGCACACCCAGTGACGGCGGATTAGAGGAGAGAACGGAGGAAGCCTATTAGTCCGGTTCATAGCTCGTCCAGGCCCATCCGGGCTGCGAGCGAGAGAGGCCCCTCTCTCGTACAACAACATTTGGCCCCAGATGTTGTGGTACAAAATGTTTCGCATTCGGAGCATACGTCCGCCGCTCGGGACGCTCCGTTATATAGACAGTCCGGAGAGACTGTCCATAAGGTTTCCTCATTCTCATGGCAGCGCACACGACCGCACCTTGGCTACGTGACCTCCGATATCCAGTCAACTTTGCCAATCAGAGAATACGCGGCGGCCAGATCACGCCATCCGGTAGCCAGGGACACGAGGCCTGTAGACTCCGGACGTTCGCATAGAAAAGTATGCAGGAGTCAACGTACACGGAGCTTCCAGCGGCAAGCATCGTAAGACCGCTACTGCACAGGCCTCAGTGACGGACGTGCTATCCCGAATAGCACAACTTATCGCAGCATCCCAGCAACGACAGTATCTCTGTCGCATCATGTAATATCCAACGACGCTGGGTCGGGACGCTCCGCTGAAGCATCAGGTACGGACGTCCGAAAACTTCATAGGGTCCGACAGGATGGCGAAAGGGATTCGGAGGATTTCGAGCTTTCCCTTTTGGAACAACATAAGCTGCTGTATATGTCATCCGGTTTTATCTTCTAGAGGTTGTTTCGTCAGACCACAATGCTGCGATGCCGGATAAGAGACTGATAGCGTCGGTGGACACAAATATTTTTGGATCGGTTCAGGGACATCGTCCCTCTGTTCCGACACAGTCCAATAATGTCATAGGAACTTTCGAATTATTGAACGACGCTATTTATATATATATGCTTGCTATTAACAAGCAAGTCTGGTTTCTTGTTCGCAAAGTTAATGAGATGTCTTTCAAAAGTGTGCCTCTGTCGTCATAGTTAAATGATGAGCTAGCGGCAATAAGTGCTCATGGAATATGTCAATCGCCTAAGAGGTTCTTAGTAGGATCGACGGCGTTGACATTCGCTAGCTCACCCGGTGTAGCATCCATTCATCGAATGGTTCGGCAGCCGGGTTCGTCCGTTGCGGTCCAGGAAGGAGATTTGGGTGATGCGAGCACTATAATAGACAATAGTACACACCCAGTGACGACGGATTAGAGGAGAGATCGGAGGAAGCCTGTTAGTCCGGTTCCTAGCTCGTCCAGGTCCGTCCAGGCTGCGAGCGAGAGAGGTCCCTCTCTCGTACAACAACATCTGGGACCGGATGTTGTGGTACAAACGTTTCGCATTCGGAGCATATGTCCGCCGCTCGGGACGCTCCGTTATATAGACAGTCCGAGAGACTGTCGATAATGCTTCCTCATCCTCACGGCAGTGCACACGACCGCAACTTGGCTACGTGACCTCGAGTATCCTGCCAGCTTCGTCATTCAGTGATTCCAAGGCGAACAGGTCACGCCATCCGGTAGCCAAGGGACACGAGGCCTGTACACTCCGGTCGCTCGCATAATAGAAGTATACACGGGGTAACGAACACGGAGCTTCCAGCGGCAAAGCATCGTAAGACCGCTTCTCCACAGGCCTCAGTGACGGACGTGCTATCCAAAATAGCACAGCTTATCGCAGCATCCCAGCAAACGACAGAATCTCTGTCGGATGAGGAATAATCAGACGACGCTGGGTCGGTTTGCTCCGCTGATGCATCAGGTACGGACGACCGAACACTTCATAGGGTCTGACAGGATGGCAAAAGGGATTCGGACGATTTCGAGCTTTCCCTTTCGAAACAACTGAAGATGCCATACATTTCTTCCGGCATTATCTTCCAGAGGTTGTTCCGTCGGGCTAGAATGCTGCGAAGCTGGATAAGAAACTAATAGCGTCATTGGACACAGAATTTATTTTTGATCAGTTCAGGGACGTCGTCCCTGAGTTGCCGACACAGTCCAATAATGTCACTAGAACTTTTGAATTATTGAATGACGCTATATATATATAGGCTTGCTACCAAAACACACTAGTCTAGTTTCTTGTCCGCAAATGCTCTAATCTGCCTTTCATCAAGTCTAGGAATAATTTGAAATGGCAAGACAGGGCATACTGAGAGTTCCTCTGCGTCTAGACGACGAGGCTGAAGACTGGGTATTGTCTTTTTCGCCGTCTATGTCAATTCCAACCACGACATTGGAAACGACAATGATGTCTAATAGACTTAACTTAGACGCTTTATCATATGTAGACCACCTTACTGAGGCGTTATCATTACGTCTTCAAGAGAAAGAATTCCAGGATATGATTCTTAATGAGATTTCTTTCAAGGGCAGTAGTTTTCCACGTATAACTCCGCCCTTCAGTGGCAACCTGGAGTTGATTAGATGTGACGCAGCTCTAGCTACATCCACGCGCGTGGATAGTAAGGTGAAGAACTCTCTCAGAGTCGCTTCGGTCTCGGAGAAGCTTCTCTTCGACGGCAACCTTTCAGCAATCTATGAATTGCTCGATATACACGTTCTCTTGTCAATCAAGTGTAACAAGAGATTCAGATTTGGGCAAACATTCGGTGGTTGACTCAGATAGTTCCACTGTAGTTGCCGGATCCGAGTTTCTCGATTATGACGGATGCCAGTCAAACAGGTTGGGGCACAATACTGATCCCAACGGATTCGAAGTGCCAGGGTCTTTGGGTTCCGCAGTTTTTAGGCAAGCACTTAACTTCCAAGAAATGATATTATTTTGGCTTGCACTACGTCATTGGATGAACATTATTCAGAAACGCATGTCAAATCATGTCCGATAATACGACAGTAGTTGCGTATATCCGGAACC
Source organism: Pictodentalium vernedei (assembly GCA_031216915.1). Classification (NCBI taxonomy): domain Eukaryota; kingdom Metazoa; phylum Mollusca; class Scaphopoda; order Dentaliida; family Dentaliidae; genus Pictodentalium; species Pictodentalium vernedei. The sequence continues at coordinate 645,563,109 of CM062295.1, read as the reverse complement.
AGGGAGGCACTCATTCGGTTCCGTTATTGAATTTAACGGAAAGAATCCTTCTGTTTGTTATAGAACACCAAGTTCTGTTTCGGTCCGTCATAATCTGGGTCGTCGGATTGTATTAGCAGACTCCCTTTCACGTAAGGGTCGATTGTTGCCGTCAGAATGGACGCTCAACAAACAGGTATTCAATCAGATTTGCTACCAATGGGAGCGCCCAGTGATAAAGTTTTTGCGACACAACTCACCAATCAATTGCAGACGTATGTGTCACCGTGTCCGGATCCCCGAGCATATGTAGTTAACGCTCTATTGATCTAGTACGACGGGATGATAGGATATGCGTATCCTCCAGCGCTGTTGATTCAGCAAGTATTGCTAGGATAATACATTCACAATACAATTCTGTTGGTAGCATCTCTGTCTCCACAGAGACCGTGGATAAATTTACTTAGGTGTCTGCTGTGGGACTTACCGCGAAAACTTCCTCCACGAGAGGATCTTTTTTCGCTGGGGAAATCGTGTCAACTTCATCCCAACCTGCAAGGTCTCAACCTTCACGTATTCCGTTGTGCGGTCCTTCTTGCATGGCAAGCATTGTACAGGACGAGCAGTGGACACGATTTCTAATTGTAGGAGGACCTCCTCTTTGCTATACTATGCGGCTAAAGTGGAGGGTCTTCCGTCATTGGTGTAGGGATCTTTATGTTGATATTTTTGATCCCTCCATACCAGACATTGCAAACTTTCTAGTATACTTGTTTGACGAGATCAACTGCAGCCAGTTACTATTAAAGGTTATAGGTCTATGTTATCTGATACCTATGCACACCATGATAGTTTACAATTGAGCTTAATGTCTCTTTATCTAAGTTAGTTGAAACTTTTCGATAAATAGACCTTGAATCCTTAGATTAATTCCTATATGGAATTTAGCTTGGGTTCTTATTAATCTAAAGCAACCATTTGAACCTCTTGAGACAGTAGTTTCAAATTCTGGCCTTTTAGGACAGCAATTCTCTTAGTCTTCTCTTCTGCTGAAGAGTCAGTGAGCTTCATGCACTATCGGTGGACGATTCTCACTTTCGTAGTATCGGAAACTCTATTCCTTTACTACAAATGTTGATTTTTGTTTAAGAATCAGGCTCCTAATAATATCTGGAACCTATTGTTTTTAAGGTCCTTCCGTCTTCGAACGGGCATAGGCCTTTACTCTGTCCGGCTGGACCTTTATGTATTATCAACAGATCTCAGTTTATCAGTAAGGACGTAAAGCTTATTCTGGCTCTGATGCCTAATAGAAAGGTCATTACGGTCCATTCTATTGCTAAATGCATTCAATTAACTATCGGTACTGCTTAGGATAATCTAGCCTTAACTCAGCAGTCTGTGCTTAAGATTTCGGCTCATGAAGGAAGAGCTCTTCTATATCTTGGGCTTACGTAAATAGTGTTGCTATTATAGATTTAAGAAGGCTGCATATTGGTCTCAGCCATCCACATTCACAAATTTTTATCTCAGAAATATCAAGACCATTTCTGGAGGCCTGCATTGTTTAGGTCCATTATCGGCTGCTCAGAATGTCGATGACTTAACAATTGCAACTATAGCTATGTAGGCTTTATGTTCCAGCAGTGACTCCGTCCTGCTGCCCTCTTCGCTCTGGGCTATTTGACCCAGGGCAAGAAAAAGGGGGGGGGGGAGGGTGTTCCCTTGGGTCACCTGTTTTATTACGAAAACAAGGGGATACCTCCTCCGGAGTCAGTAATTCTGACCTGTTACTGGGATGGTTTTAAAGTGAAAAGTTATGTTTTAAAAATTCATTCATGTCATAGTTTTAAAGTATAGCATTTGAATATGTCACGTGTCAAATGGGCGTTATTATACTATCCTCGGACACTTTTAAAAGATTATAAAGAGTCTCAATTCTCTGGACTAACTTTATTTATTGGCTTACTTTAAAAGTAATTAGTATAAGAATTATACTGGATGTTAATAGAGAATATGGATGTTATGATGCTCAATTATAGAAGGTATTGTTTCTTTCTAATTTATCATAAATAAGAAAGATACATGTAAAGCCTAATACTCCTTTTCTCCTCGAGGGGATGACTCTATTTTATATAGTTGAGCTTATTGGATTTTCCTCTATGTCCTGGGCCCTCCAGCCTTTTTACTATTCAGCTATGTCTGGGTCATTGGTACAGTATAAAAATGTTAAAAAATTTATAGTAATTCATATATTTTTTATACTTACCAATGACCCAGACGGAGATGGCCCTCCCAGGAGTTGGGAACTCATACCTCCCCGCTGAGGACATAGCGCTTACCAGGCACTGGTTGTAAGAATGATTAATGGCGCCAATTTTGGGACGTCCTTGACACTGCGCATGCGCAGTGGAGGCGAAGTATGGAGGGCCATTCAGGACATGTTTTCTTTGGTTTTAGATGCAAATTTTGGGGCTTGGGGGGCAAAATTTGTGTTTGGCCCTAGATTTTTAAGAGTTAGCACCAGCTATATCTGGGTCATTGGTAAGTATAAAAAATATATAAATTACTATAAATTTTTTAACTTTACTCAATTATGAGGAACACAGAACAAATTAACTGTGGCTCGTCAAATGAAAAGACAGATTCATTGCTTCAGATAGCATTAAGAGTCTGTTAGATGTATTTTCTATAAAAAAAATGACATTCAGATGTTGATACAACATTTTGAGAGTCAACCTGCTGTAATAGAAATTATAGAACATTTTTCAAGTATATATATATGCCATTCACTCTGAATGGTTATTCAAGGTATCCCACCCATTTCCTGTCACAATGCGCATGGATCATTTGCTTCTGTTCATGTATATCTTATGTCGGGGGCATTGCGGTAACCAGATCTCACCTCTGATCTCCAAATCAGAAGGAGCTCCCCCTGTGGGGGCACGGTGGCTCAGTAGATAGAGGTGCAGGCTGCAAGCCAAAAGGTCCTCAATCCCACCTGCGGCAACCGCGTTGTGTCCTTGGGCAAGACACTTCACCCCCATTGCCCATGTGGGGGCACAGTGACGTCGTGTACTAAGGCGTACTGCACGTTGATGGTGCACATGTCTTCAACCAATGCTAACTCCGCTTGTGTGGAGTTAGTATGTTGGGGAGCTGATAGTTGCTCGCCGTTGCTCGGTGGTTCTCTCCGGGTACTCCGGCTTCCTCCACCCGTAAAACTGTCATGGTCATGATTAGCCATTGTGCAGAAATATGTGACCTTAAACACCAATAAATAAATAAATAAATAATTGTGGTTCTAGAATGAAGTGATGCTCACTGTGATGATGTAAACATGCTTTATTTCTTTTTGCAGACTCTTTTAGAACTGGGTGCTGATCCCAACTCATATGAAGTTACCTCAAGAACAACACCAGCATTTCACTCACCGCTAGTCTCAATTCAACAATTACTCGTCAATTATGGTCTCAATATCAACCTTCAGTGCCGAAATGGAGGAACACCTTTACATATCGCAGTTAGACAGGGTAATCTTCCTCTTGTGATATTCTTTCTGAGTAATGGAGCTGTGATGAACATAAAACAAACAAAATATTTCTATTCCATTGGAAACATGCTGAATAAAGTTATAAATCAGGATCCATTTGAAATAGCAGTTGAGGAGCAACATACACAGATATGTGCTGTTTTTGTGCAACATGGTTTCAATCCTTTTGATAGTATTCTCACAAGAAGTCAAAATAATACAAATATTATGGATATGTATGTACATGATGTTGATATTAGCCTTACCAAATGGCAGTTCATTATGACTCTTGACAGTGTTGATACAGCAGTAAAAATTTTATTAGACTGCTGTAATTATAAACTGATGAAAATACTTGGAGATCTTATTAAACAGTCGCCATTAACGAACACTAGTAAGAGTATTCTTCAGTTCATAAATGATAATTGTTGCCAGCCATTTTCCTTAAAGCTACTCTCATGCTCTGCAGTCAGAAATCGAATCAAAACTTGTGTATTTCCATGTAGTATTTATAACGGCATTATGAAGTTAGACATACCTTCTCCTCTCAAGGAGTTTCTCTTGTTGAATTTCCACTTTCAATGAGATTGTTAACCCTTTCCACCTCATATGCATAAAGTTTTTCATAAAAGAAAATTTGGTGGTCAGTTAACAAAGAGCATAATGGACAATCAATTGTTACCCAAAATTTATTACCGGTATTTTAATTATTGTTTTTTTTTTACTATTTTTCAACAAAACCATATCATGTGACCCTTCATTGGAACAACTTTGATGAGCTCGTTCCAACTGGGGGGGGGGGGGGGGGGGGGGAGGGAGGGGGTGGGGCACATAATATGGTTTTGTTTAACTTTCTGAGAAATATGATATGGTTTTGTTAAAATATAATTTTAACAAAGCCATATCATGTGACCTCTCATTGGAACAAGCTTCATGAGCTTGTTCCAGTGAGGGGTCACATAATGTGGTTTTGTTAACAACTTTTGAAAAATACATTTTTTTCAACTGCTTTAGTTGTAAATTACGTGACTGATTTGTTAGATAAAAGATTACAGAAGGTTAGTAAAAAAACACAGGGCTGTTGAATTAAATTATTACCCAACAAATACAAATGGATTCACCCAGTCACTATGGCCAGTATCCCATTCAGGAACTCCGTATTTATTTATTTATTTATTTATTTATTTATTTATTTATCTATTGGCACTTTTGACAGGCAAGGTCACCTCTCATGTCGGACATTTTTACAGGTGATGGATGTCGAGTACACTGAAAAACAGTGGCGATCAGCTGTCAGACTCCCCAACATAATAACTCCACACAAGCAGGGTTGGTTGAGGTCAAGTGTACTATTGATGTGCAGTATGCCTTAGTACACAGTGTCACCATGCCCCACTGGGCAAGTGGGATTAAGTGCCTTGTGCATGGCAGGAATTTAATCTGGAACCTTTTCGGTTTGATGTCCAATGCTGTAGCCACTGAGCCACCAGGCTCCCCAGGAAACTCTGTGTTGAAAGGCTTGTTGTATGAAACGGTTCCCCATGGAAACCCTGGTAAGTGGAACATTGCTTGTTTACTGTGGTAGATATCTGCTTTACTGGTAAAATAGGCCCTGGAACCAATGCTTGGGGTGGAAGTGGGTAGCTTAACCCTTTGAACCCCCAGAGGCCTCTTTTCCAGCCCAGTAACATGATACTTCATAATTTCATTATGTAGGTTGACTTTTGAGTGAAGGTGTGGTGTAGACCAATCAATATTTTCAGTGTGCAGCCCCAAGGCTGCACGTTGAAAATATTTTTTGGTCTACCCCCAAATAAAGAATATGGACTCTTCCTGGTGCTGCCATTGAACTGATGTGGAAGATACTACTTGGGTTCAAAGGGTTAAGTATAAACAATTGGCTAAACTTGACTTCATGCCTATGTTGGATTCAAGAGATAGCCAAAAATGCTGAAAGTGACCTCATAAATAAATAAATAAATAAATAAATAAATAAATAAATAAATAAATAAATAAATAAACATTTTTCAGAGGAATTATGTTCTGTAAGTTCAAAAACAATCACAAAATTTCAAACTTATCACAGCTGGATCGTGATCTGATCAAAATTCTCTACCCACTTTTCTACACACAACACTATCATCACACATGTACCAGTCAAAAAAGTAGTGGCAATTTTCTGAAGTGCAGAAAGAATGCATCTTGGATGTAATTTTTTTATGTTTTTCATCATTCAGTCTTGACTTTGCTATTTTTTGTTTAAATTTTAGTCTGCAGGTGTAAATGGAATAAGAATGTTAAATATAAGGAAGGTTGTTTGATTAAAGATGGCATGATGATTTGGATAATATTGTTAATTATAATGACATACATGTACCGGGTAATAATTATTAATGAGTGGAAAAATTGTAATAAAGTCAGCTGGGGGTACGGTGGCATTGTGTAACCGGTTCTCGTCAGGTCACCGAAGTTAAACAACGTCGAGCCCGGTTAATCCTTGGATGGGTGACTGTCTGAGCGATCGATTTGGACTCCTGCGTATTGTCCTTGGGCAAGGCACTTAACCCTGATTGTCCACATGGGGGCACGATGAAGCCGTGTACTGAGGCATACTGCACATCGATGGTGCTCATATCATCAACCAATCTAACCCTGCCTGTGCTGGAGTGCGGAGTTATCATGTTGGGGAATTGGCAGCTGCTCGGTGGTTCTCTCCGGGTTCTCGGGCTTCCTCCACTCATAAAACTGTCTCTGACACGATATGACCTTGGCTGTTAAAGTGTTGTTAAACCTTAATAAATAAATAACACAGTTTCAAATTGGCAAAAATTCTGTTACTATTTACAGCTACAGTGTACGCAATATTGTGGTTCATAAGTATGCATGATGTCAGTCAGTATGAGATTTCTATTGTACGTTTACTTAGCATAATAAAAAAAAAATCATCAAAATGCACTTCAAGAAAATCACATCATGTAAAATCGTTATCCTTAGTTAATTCCATCTTTTACAGTTACAAAATGATGAAACATTGAAAATTGATCATTCCCACAAAAAGATTTGATTTATTGTTAGGACAGTGTGAATTGCTCCAAGTCCTCAGCTGTAGCATTTGTTTAGCACATATACAATTCCAAGAATAATACCAAATAATAATCTGATATCGGAAACCTCTAGCCACGACCCTGGCAGAGGGTGATAAATAAGAAGCATATTTACGGTATGGGCATAGAGTGTTTTGGTATGCAGTGTTCACTGTGGTGGATGCCAATTTAGCCAACTGCAGTAAAAATTTAAATTTGGTATAAAAATCGTCAGTGGCTAAAATTTTGGCACCAAAAATGTTCTCTTCACTTCTGAAGAAAAGACTTTGATGCAGCGAAGAGCACGACCAATGGTGGAATAAACAAACAAAATTTGTTTTATTACTTCTCGTATAAGGAAATTGTCAAGTGGCAATAAAGGTGGAAATAATACTGGTAACCGATTTTGGCGAGGCACTTTCAAGCCCAATGATTTTGTTAATAAGGTGTAAGAAATAATGTTTGGACAAACAAATCATCCTTAACCCTTTACCCAACGTAGACGATATCAAAATTTATTATTTTAAATATCATATTTTTATACTGTACCAATGACCCAGACATAGCTGGTGCTAACTCTTAAAATATAGGGCCAAACACAAATTTTGCCCCCCCAATCCCCAAAATTTGCATCTAAAACTAAAGAAAACATGTCCTGAAAGGCCCTCCACACTTCGCCCCTACTGCGCATGCGCAGTGTCAAGGACGTTCCGAAATTGGCGCCATTTATCATTCTAAGTTTGGCCCTTCATCAGTTAACATCTGACTGATCTTTGTGCTTTTAAATCTCAGTTTAAATGATGCCAGACACATAAATATTAGTGAAATGGTGATTCTAAGGAGGATAGAGAAGGAGGAGAGGAAAAGAATGTGTGACAGAATATTATCAGGGCTGTAACTTAAAATTTTTTAATGAAATTATGTTAAGTTACCTATTTTCAAGGCAGCAGCCATTTTGTTGTCATTCTGATTATTTAGTTACACTGTTTTTTCAAGTGTTTTCCTCTCTCCCTGTCCTTTAAGTTCCCCCTTGCTATTCTCCCATGCTTTTGGCATAGTTTCTGTAATTATTATTACTAAAATTTCTTGGGAGTTTTAGCTGAATAACAGAATGAATTCTGTTCTTTCCCCATGTTTACGTCTTCACCTACGGGTGGTTAGGCGTTGTGTTCTGCACCTACCATCTGATGTTCTGCAGTTTCTTCCCTGGAAGTCTCTGTTTTGCATCAGATAGTGTATTTTTGGTAACTGATTTCGGGCCTGGGTGCCTGGAGTCTTATTTTAGTGTTTTTACACTCATTGTTTACATTTACAACAGCCCTCTGTGTGAGGGGGGGATTTCTAAAAAATAATATCTTTATGTTATTTTAATCATAACTAGATACATTATTATTGTTCGTAAGTGTTGAATAAATTGTTTAAAATATTTTTAAAATTTTTGTCCACACTTAGGCTTGGGATCCATTGGGGCTCAACGTTACTTTTCAGAAACTTGGGCTGTTCTGAAAAAATATTTTTTCAAAATATTTTGATTTCAATTATTTTTTCTATATTAATGGATCATATTATTATTATGTATTTTGATTGCCAGGGGTTAGTGCGAGAACCAGGACTTGTTTTCTTTTCACATTGAAAGGATATTGATCAATTGTTTTAAGAGGAAGTCTTCCTCTGACTTTATTATCATTCTATATGTGGTCAGTGTACTCGCATTAACTCCTGTTCTGTATCGTATGATTTCGATGACAATATGGGAAGCGTATGTCACGGTATGTTGTTGGGGATTTGGACACTCCGGTCCTTTCCCCGCAGGGTCACTCTACTTTATCAATTTCTATTTCAGACGATCAAGATTAGGGTGATGTATCTGTGATGTCTTCCAACAGTGTGCCGCCGCCGTCACAATTAATGAAGGGCTAGCGGAAAAGTGCTCATGTAATACGCCAATTGCCTAAGAGGACCCTAGTAGGTTCGACGGCCTTTGACGTCCGCTAGCTCGCCCGGTGTAGCGTCCATTCACCGAATGGTTCGGCAGCCGGGTTCGTCCGTTGCGGTCTAGAAGGAATTTTGGGGTGATGCGAGCACTATAAAATTAACTTAATGCACACCCAGTGACAGCGGATCGGAGGGAGAACGGAGGAAGCCTTTTAGTCCGGTTCATAGCTCGTTCCGGTCCATCCGGACGGCAAGTGAGAGAGGCCCCTCTCTCGTTCTACAACATCTGGCCCCAGATGTTGTGGTACAAAATGTGTCGCTAGCGAAGCATACGTCCGTCGCTCGGGACGCTCCGTTGTATAGACAGTCCGCTGAGACTGCTAAGGCTTCCTCTTCTCGTCAGCGCACACGACCGCACCTTGGCTGCGTGACCGCCGATATATTACCAGCTTCGCCGATCAAGGATTCTTCGGCGACCAGGTCACACCATCCGGCAGCCAGGGATTCGAGACTGATGGACTCCGGACGTTCGCATAGGAAAAGTATGCGGGAGCCATCTGATGCGGAGCTGCCCTCGGCGAAGCAGCGATAGACTGCGCCTCCGCAGGTCTCGACGCCGGACATTCTTGTGCACATAGCACAGCTTATCGCAGCATCCCAGCAGCCGACAGAAACGGTGTCGGATCGAGAATTATCCGACAGCGCTGGGTCGGTAGCCGGGGACTCGAGGCCTGCAGACTCCGGACGTTCGCATAGGAAGTGTGCGGGAGTCAACGTACACGGAGCTTCCGGCGGCAATGCATCGTAAGTCCGCTACTGCACAGGCCTCGGGAACGGACGTGCTTTCTTTAATAGCACAGTTTATCGCAGCATCCCAGCATCAACTGAATCTGTCGCATATATTTTATCCGACGATGCTGGGTCGGGACGCTCCGCGGAAGCGGGTATGGACGTCCGAAAGTTTCATCCGGTCCGACGGGATACCGAAAGGGATTCGGAGGATTTCAAGCTTTCCCTTTCGGAACAACAAATGCTGCGATGCCGGATAAGAAACTGATAGCGTCGGTGGACTTAGAAATTTTTAGTTCGGTTCAGGGACATCGTCCCTCAGTTCCGACATAGTCCAATAATGTCACACAAACTTTCGAATTATTGAACGACGCTATATATATTATTATTTTATGCTTGCTATCCAAGCATTTCTGGTTTCTTGTTCGAAGAGTTATGGAGATGTCTTTCAAAAGTGTGCCTCTGTCGTCATAGTTAATGAAGAGTTAGCGGCAATAAGTGCTCATGGAATATGTCTATCGCTTACGGAGTGACATTCGCTAGCTCACCCGGTGTAGCGTACATTCATCGAATGGTTCGGCTGCCGGGTTCGTCCGTTGCGGTCTAGGAAGGAGATTTGGGTGATGCGAGCACTTTAATTACTTTAGTACTCACCCAGTGACGGCAGATTGAGGACAGATCGGAGGAAGCCTGTTAGTCCGGTTCCTGGCTTGTCCAGGTCCGTCTGGGCTGTGAGCGAGAGAGGTTCCTCTCTCGCCCAACAACATAGGGGACCGCATGTTGTGGTTCAGATATTTTACATTCGGAGCATATGTCCGTTGCTCGGGACGCTCCGTTATATTGACAGTCCGAGAGACTGTCGTTAATGCTTCCTCATCCTCACAGCAGGGCACACGACCGCACATTGGCTACGTGACCTCGAGTATCCGATCAGTTTCGGCATTCAGTGATTCCACGGCGAATAGGTCGCGCCATCCGGTAGCCAAGGGACACGAGGCCTATACACTCCGTTCGCTCGCATATTGGAAGTATGCACGGGGTAACGATCACGGAGCTTCCAGCGGCAATGCATCGTAAGACCGCTTCTCCTCAGGCCTCAGTGACGGACGTGCTATCCGAGTTAGCACAGTTGATTCGCAGCATCAAAGCAATTGACAGTTTCTCGGTCGAATCAGGAATTAGCCGACGGCGCTGGGTCGGTGCGGTCCGCGGTTGCATCAGCTACGGACGACCGAACGCTTTATAGGGTCCGACAGGATGGCGAAAGGGATTCGAAAGGTTTCGAGTTTTCCCTTTAGTAGTATCGGAAGATGCCTTTCATATCTTCTGGCATTTCTTCCAGTGATTATTATTTCGGACTTCATTGCTGCGATCTTGGATAAGAGACTTATAGCGTCATTGGACTCGGATTTTTCGATCGGTACAGGGACATTGTCCCTGACTTACCGACGCAGTCCAATATTGTCATTACAACATGTGTTTTATTTTTCGACGCTATATATATATATATATACAAGCCTGCTACTAAGCATGATAGTTTAGTTTCTTGTCCGCGTTGCTCATTTCTGCCATTTTATCATTTTTACAAATAGTTTATTTTGGCAGAGCAGGGCATACCGAGAGTTCATATGCGTCTAGACGGTGTGATTAAAGACTGCATATATTCTTTTTCGCCATTTATGTCTTTTCCAATTTCAATGTTGGGAACGACATTATGTATAGTAGACTTAACTTAGACGCTTTATTATACGTAATCCGCCTTACTGAGGCGTTATCATTACGTCTTCAAGAAAAGATTTACGGGATATTATTCTCAATGTAATTTCTTTTGAGGGCAGTAGTTTGTTCACGTATAACTCCGCCCTTCAGTGGCTGATTGGAGTTGGTTAGACGTGACGCAGCCCTAGCTACATCGACACGCGTGGATAGTAAGGTTAAGAACTCTCTCAGAGTCGCTTCGTTCTCGGAGGAGCTTCTCTTCGACGGCAACTTTCCGGCAATCCATGAATTGCTCGATTTATACGTTCTCTTGTCTATCTAGTGTTACAAGAGATTCAGACTGGGGCAAACATTCGGTGGTTGACTCAGAGAGTGCCGCCGCAGTTGCCGGACCCGAGTGTGGCTGTTATGACGGTTGCCAGTCAAACAGATTGGGATATATACTGATCCCTACGGATTCGAAGTGCCAGGGTCTTTGGGTTCCGCAGTCTTTTAGCTATCAGTTTAACTTCCGCGGAATAATGTTTTTTAGGCTTGCTTTATGTCATTGCATGAACATTATTCAGAAACGCATGCCCAAATTCCTGTCCTTTAATTCGACAGTAGTGGCGTATCTCCGGAACCAGGGAGGCACTCTTTCGTTTCCATTATTCAATTTAATGGAAAGAATCCGTCTGTTGGTTATAGTACACCAAGTTCAGTTTTGGTCCGTCATATTCCGGGTCGTCTGATTGTTTTATCGGACTCCCGTTCTCTTACGGGTCGCTTGTTGCTGTCAGAATGGACTCTCAACAAACAAGTATTCAATCAGATTTGCTATCTTTGGGAGCGCCCAATGATGATTTATTTATGACACAGCTTGCTAATCAATTGCAGACGTATGTGTTGGCTTTTCCAGATCTCTGAGCTAATAGTGTTAACGCTCTATTGATCTATAGGACGGAATGATAGGATACGCGTATCCTCCGGCGCCGTTGTTTTAGCAGGTATTGCTAAGATAAACAACCACAATACATTTCTGTTGATAGCATCTCTATCTTCACAGAGATCATGAGTAATTTACTCTCTTGTCTACTGTGGGTCTTAACGTGAAATCTTCCTCTATGTGAGGATCTTTTTTCACTGGGTAAATCGTGCCATCTTTATCACAACCAGCAAGGTCGCAACCTTCATGTATTCTGTTGTGTGGTCCGTATTACATTGTAAGCACTGTACTGGACGAGCTTTGGACGCGATTTCTTACTATAGGAGATCCTCTTCTTCGCTATTCTATGCGACTAAAGTGGAGGCTCTTCCGTCGTGGTGTAGGGATCATTATGTTCATATTGTTGATCCCTCCATACTACTCATTGCTATTTTTTAGTATACTTGTTTCACAAGATCTACTGCAGCCTGTTATTATTTAGGTTATAGGTTTATGTTACCTCATACCTATGCACTCTACGATAGTTTACAATTGAGTCTTTTGTCTCTTTATCTAAGTCAGTTAGTAACTTTTTGATAAATAGACTTAGAATCTTTAGATTAAATTCCTATACGGATTTTAACTTCGGTTCTTATTTAGCTAAGTAATCATTTGAGCCTCTGGAAACAGTAGTTTTCAAATTCTGACCTTTTAGACAGTAATTCTGTTGGTTTCTCTTTTACTGTAGAGTTAGTGAGTTTCATGCACTATCGATGGATGATTTTCACTTTCATAGTTTTGGAATCAATACTTCCGTTACTATTTAGGTTGGATTGTTGCATAAGAGTTAGGCTCCTATTATCCGGAACCTATTATTTTAAGGTCCTTCCGTCTTCGTATGGGCATAGGCCTTTACTCTTTCCGGGTACAGTTTATGTATTTATAAACAGATATCTGTTTATTACAAGGGCGTAAGCTTCTTCTGTCTTTGATGTCTAGTAGAAGGACGTTACGCTCCATTTTATTGTTAATGGATTCTATTAACTATCGGTACTGCTTATGGTATATCATTGACTTAGCAGTTGTGCTTAAGATTTCGGCTCATGAAGTAAGAGTTCTTCTACTTCTTGGGCTTACATTAATAGTGTCGCTATTATAGATTTTTGAAGGCCGCTCATTGCGCTCAGCCATCCACATTCATGAATTTTATCTTAGAAATATCGAGTCAATTTCTTGAGGCCTCTTTTGTTAGGTCTATTATCTACTGCTCAGAATGTCATTCACTTAACAGTTGCTACTATAGCTAGGTAGGCTGTCTGTTTCGGCAGTGTCTCCGTTCGGCTGCCCTCTTCGCTCTGGGCTATTTGACCCAGGGCAAGAAAAAGGGGGGGGGGGGAGGGTGTTCCTTGGGTCACCTGTTTTACTATGAAAACAAGGGGATACCTCCTCCGGAGTTAGTTATTCTGAGCTGTTATTGGGATGGTTGTTTAGTGAGAAGTTTAAATTTATAAAATTCATTCAAGTCTTAGTTTTTAAAGTATAGCTTTTGAATATTGCATATGTCAACGGACATGATTATGCAATTCTCTGACACTTTTAGGAGTATAAGAGTCTCTATTCTCTAGACTTACTTTATTATTGGCTTACTTTAAAAATTATTAGTATAAGGATTATATTGGATATTAATAGAGTACATGGATGTATGAAGCTCAATTTTGGAAGGTGTTGTATCTTTCTAATTTATCATAAATAAGAAAGATACATGTTAGGCCTATTACTTCTTTTCCCTACAGGGGATGACTCTATTTTATTTTATTGAGCGTATTCCATTTTGCTCTATGTCCTTGGCCCTCCAGCCTTTTTACTATTCAGCTATGTCTGGGTCATTGGTACAGTATAAAAATGTTAAAAAATTTATAGTAATTTATATATTTTTTATACTTACCAATGACCCAGACGGGGATGGCCCTCCCAGGAGTTGGGAACTCTTGCCTCCCCGCTGAGTACATAGCGCTTACCAGGCACTGGTTATTAGAATGATAAATGGCGCCAATTTCGGAACGTCCTTGACACTGCGCATGCGCAGTAGGGGCGAAGTGTGGAGGGCCTTTCAGGACATGTTTTCTTTAGTTTTAGATGCAAATTTTGGGGATTGGGGGGCAAAATTTGTGTTTGGCCCTATATTTTAAGAGTTAGCACCAGCTATGTCTGGGTCATTGGTAAGTATAAAAAATATATAAATTACTATAAATTTTTTAACTTTTTTAATTTTTTCAAAAAATTTCAACAAAACCATATCATGTGACCCCTCGGAACGAGCTCGTTCCAACGAGGGGCCACATGATATGGTTTTGTTGAAATATTTTGAAAAATAATAATTTTTCAACTGCTGAATTTGCATATTACGCGGACAGATGCGGCTGATTCGTTGGGTAAAGGGTTAATTGTCCTTCACATCCCTCTAGAAATAATTCAGTCTGTCATGTGCACAATTGTACCAACCTGTTTTTTTTTTACCAATGACGAATCTAGTTCTATAAATTCTATTGGGAATTCCTCCAAACTGGAAATATTACTAACAAAGATTGCCAACAATTTACCAGTAAGTAAAATCAGTTCCTGTGAATCATAATGTTCTCCGTTTAATTCAAAGGTAATATCCCTGAATCATTGTTATATTTCTTTTGCTCAGTGGGATCTTCAAAAGAAATTCTTAATTGCAGCACTCACAATGAGATATTTTTATACTGTACCAATGACCCAGACTTAGCTGGTGCCAACTCTAACAAAACCAGGGCCAAACACAAATTTTGCCCCCCAATCCCCAAAATTTGCATCCAAAACAAAAAGAAATCATGTCCTAAAGGACCTCCATACTACGTCTCTACTGCGCATGCGCAGTGACGCAGACATCCCGAAATTGGCGCCAATTATCATTCTCTGTTTGACCCTTCATCAGTCAACATCTCACTGATCTTTGTGCTTGTAAATCTCAGTTTAAAGGATGCCAGACACGTAATTTTTGGAGAAAATGTGATTCTAAGGAGGATAGAAGGAGGAGAGGAAAAAGAAGTGACAAAAAATAATCAGGGCTGTACTTAAAATTTTTTGATGAAATTATGTTAAGTTGCCTATTTTCGAGGCATGGGCCTCTTGTTGTCATTCTTGCTAATTGTTGCACTGCTTATTCAGTGTTTCCTCTTCCCTAACCTTCTAAAGTCCCCCCTTGCAATTCTCCCATGCTTTTGGCATATTTTTGAGAAAGTTCATTTCTAAAATTTCCTGGGAGAGTTGCTTGGTTACAGAATGTTTTCTGTTATTTTCCCCATAGTTACGTTTTCACCCATGGGTGTATAACGTTTGTGTTCTGCATCTTCCATCTGATGTTCTACAGATTCTCCCCTGGGAGTCTCTGTTTTGCATCAGATAGAGTGTAATTGATGACTGATTCCGGGCCAGTTTTTTCAGTGCCTGGAGTCATGTTTTCTGGTGTTTTTACACTGTTTGTTTTCATTGGCAACAGCCTTTTTTGAGGGGGGCTGTTTGCCTTTGCTGTAGTTTATCTCACTATAAGATACATTTATATTATCCGAAAGTGTCTCATTAATTATTTAATATAAATTTGAAATTTTTGACCACACTTTGCCATCGGATCCATCGCGGCTCAACGTTACTTTTCAGCAACTTGGGCTTCGCTGAAAAAATATTTTTTCAAAATTATTTTGTTTTGCAATTGTTTTTTCATTTATTAATGGATCATGTTATTATGTATCTTTGTGTCAGGGGTTTTTGCGAGTAACTAGGACTTATTGTTGTTCTTTCACAATGAAGGGACATTGTTCAAATTGTAATAGGAAGAAATCTTCCTCTGACTTTCATGATCATTGTATTAATTGTAGTCAGTGTTCTCGCATTAATCCCTGTCCTATATGTGAATATTGGGATGAGAAACATTGGAAACGTGTGTCACGATATGTTGTTTCTGGAGAAAGAGCGATTCCGGCTCTTTCTCCGCAAGGTCACTCTACTCTCTCAGTTTCTATTTCAGAGGAACCAGAACAGGGTGATGTTTCCATGTTATCTTCTTCAAGTGTGCGTCCGTCGTCACAAATGAATTCAGAGCTAGCGGCAAAAGTGCTCATGGAGATTAGACAAATGTCGTCCGCTAGCTCGCCCGGTGTAGCGTCCATTCACCGAATGGTTCGGCAGCCGGGTTCGTCCGATGCGGTCCAAGAGGAAATTTTGGGTGATGCGAGCACTATAAACATAATAGATGCACACCCAGTGACGGCGGATAGTAAGCGAGAACGGAGGAAGCCTTTGAGTCCGGTTCCTAGCTCGTCCAGGTCCAGCCGGGCCGCGAGCGAGAGAGGCCCCTCTCTCATACAACAACATCTGGGACCAGATGTTGTGGTACAAAATGTGTCTTTAGCGGAGCATACGTCCGTCGCTCGGGACGCTCCGTTGTATAAGCAGTCCACAGAGACTGTTAAGGCTTCCTCTTCTCGTCAGCGCACACGACCGCACCTTGGCTGCGTGACCGCCGATATATTACCAGCTTCGCCGATGAAGGATTCTTCGGTGACCAGGTCACACCATCCGGCAGCCAGGGATTCGAGACCGATGGACTCTGGACGTTCGCATAGGAAAAGTATGCGGGAGCCATCTGATGCGGAGCTGCCCTCGGCGAAGCAGCGAAAGACTGCGCCTCCGCAGGTCTCGACGCCGGACATTCTTGTGCAGATAGCACAGCTTATCGCAGCATCCCAGCAGCCGACAGAAACGGTGTCGGATCGTGAATTATCCGACGGCGCTGGGTCGGTACGCTCCGCCGAAGCATCGGGGGCTGACGACCGGGAACATCATGAGGTCCGACCGGATGGTGAAAGGGATACGGATGACTTGGAGCTATCCCTTTCGGAACAACATAAAGCTGCCGTCGACTTCATCCGGCACTTTCTCCCTCAAGTTGTTCCGTCGGGCCAGACTGCTGCGCTTCCGGACAAGAGAATTATAGCGTCATTGGACTCTGAATTTTTTGAGCGGTTCAGGGACATCGCTCCCGAATTTCCGTCGCAGTCCAATAATGTTGCAAGAACATTTGAATTATTGAACGACGCTATATTTAAACTTGCTTCCAGGACGGGGAAAGCAGGTTTCTTGTCCGCTAATACTCTCAACCTGCCTTTCATTAATGCAAGGAATAAATTCGATACGGCAGGACAGGGTATACCGAGAGTTCCTCTGCGTATGGACGACGAGACGGAAGACTTAGAGCTATCATTACCGTCGTCAGCTTCTATTCCAACCGCTGTGTTGGAAACAGCTATTGCGTCTAACAGAGCCAATTTAGATGCCTTATCTTATGCAGATCACCTTACTATGGCGTTATCACTGCGCCTTCAGGGGAAAGAGTTTCAGGATATTCAATCCTCTTTAAGACTTCTTTCAAGGGCAGTAGCTTATTCCACGTGTAACTCCGCCCTTTCAGTGGCAAATCTGGAGTTGGTTAGACGTGACGCAGCCCTAGCTACATCCACACTAGTGGATTCTAAGGTGAAGAACTCTCTTAGAGTCGCTTCGGTCTCAGGAGAACTTCTCTTTGACGGCAAGCTTTCCGCTATTTATGATAAAATTAAAAAGAAAGCTAATGATTCTCTGTTGTTCAGATCTGCTCCTAAGAAGTCGGATACAGCAGACACGAATAAGACAGGCACTTCTGGGTCTAATGCGCCCAAGAGACGTTCCTATAGAGGTTCCAGTGCGTCCTCTTGGTCTTATTCGAGAGACCGTCAGGATAGCGACTCTCGTTTGGGACGTCCTTCAGGCCGGGACAATCAGTCGGACGCCCCGAGGTCGACGAGGCGAGGTGCGGGTCGTGGAAGACGTGGTTTCTCCTACCACAGGCCTCGCAGGTCCAGGAGGTGATGGCTTAAACCTCTATCGCGTTCCGGTTGGTGGAAGGTTGTCGAGCTTTTCACAAGAATGGGCGTCGATTACGGACGACCCTTGGGTGAGAGGAGTGACTTCGGAAGGTCTAAAGATATCCTTCAAACGAAAGCCTCCATTAACTCGAAGTCCAAAGTGGACTCATCTTCCGTCAAATCCACAGAAAAGAGACGCTCTGTTATCAGAGGTGCAGTCTCTTTTAATGAAGAACGCGGTAGAGGTCGTAGAAAACCAGGAATCTCCGGGATTCTACAGCCATGTGTTTCTGGTTCCGAAACCAGATGGCTCGTTCCGTCCAGTCATAGATTTGAGCTGGATAAACAAGCTGATCGTCGCTCCGAAGTTTTATATGGAGACGATTCGATCGCTCAGAGCGAGTATTCGGGTGAACGATTATGCAACGAGCATAGATCTCAAAGATGCGTACTTTCACGTCATGGTACATCCGACATTCCGAAAGTATCCATGCTTCGCAGTCCTAGGAGTGGTGTATCAATTCCGGGCGATGTGCTTCGGATTGAATCTAGCACCCTGGGCTTTCACTCGGGTAATGAACTCGGTAATGATCTACTTCCGAGCTCATTCGTCTGCGGTAACGTCGGCCTACCTGGACG
The DNA here is from genome assembly GCA_031216915.1 of Pictodentalium vernedei. Classification (NCBI taxonomy): domain Eukaryota; kingdom Metazoa; phylum Mollusca; class Scaphopoda; order Dentaliida; family Dentaliidae; genus Pictodentalium; species Pictodentalium vernedei. The sequence continues at coordinate 645,544,605 of CM062295.1, read as the reverse complement.
ACATTCTTCAGAGGTACGGCAACGAGTTAACGCTTCAGAACGATGTTCAGAATCTTCTTCTATTGCTCCGACGTCTCGGGTTTTATAGTAAACGAGGAGAAGTCGGATCTGGTGCCGTCCAAGTCATTCACTCATCTGGGAATGAGCTTCGAGACGCACAACAATCTCGTTCGTCTGCCGTTAACCAGAGCGAAATTAGTCAGTTGTTACGCTCGCTATTGTCTGCACACAGACAAAGTCACGGCGAGAGAATTTATGAGACTGATAGGTCTGTGCGGAGCCGCCGCGGATCTCATTCCGATGGGGCGGTTACGCACACGTCCTCTTCAAATTTTCCTGACTCAGAATTGGAGTGTGAAAATTCATTCGCTCGATGTAGACGTTCTCTTGTCAGATCAAGTGAAACAAGAGATACAGACTTGGGCAAACATTCAGTGGTTAACTCAAGGAGTTCCGCTGCAGTTGCCGGATCCGAGTTTTACCGTTATGACGGATGCCAGTCAAACAGGTTGGGGTGCATCATTAATCCCAACGGATTCGAGATGCCAGGGTCTTTGGGATCCGCAATTCCTGTGCAAGCACATAAACATCAAGGAAATGATGTCAATTTGGCTTGCGTTACGTCACTGGATGGACATTATTCACGATGCTCATGTCCAAATCCTATCCGACAATACGACAGTAGTGGCGTATATACGGAATCAGGGAGGCACTCATTCAGTTCCGTTGTTCAATCTAACGGAAAGAATCCTTCTGTTTGCGTTAGAACATCACGTTCTTCTTTCGGTCCGTCACATACCGGGTCGTCTGAATGTGCTAGCAGACTCCCTTTCACGAAAGGGTCGCTTGTTGCCGTCGGAGTGGACTCTCAACAAACAAGTATTCAATCAGATTTGCTACCAATGGGAACGGCCAATGATAGACTTATTTGCGACACATCTCAACAATCAGTTGCAGACGTATGTGTCTCCGTGTCCGGATCCAAGAGCTTTTGCAGTAGACGCTCTGTCGATCCCTTGGGACGGAATGATAGGATATGCGTATCCTCCAGCGCCGTTAATTCAACAAGTATTGCTAAAGATAAAACAATCTCAATGCAAGATTCTGTTGGTAGCATCTCTGTCGCCACAGAGACCGTGGATAAATCTACTCAGGTGTCTGTTGTGGGACCTACCGCGGAAGCTTCCTCCACGGTAGGATCTTCTTTCGCAGGGGAAATCGCGCCAACTCCATCACAACCCGCAAGGTCTCAACCTTCACGTTTTTCCGTTGTGCGGTCCTTCTTGCATGGCAAGCACTTTACAGGACAAGCAGTGGACGCGATTTCTAACTGTAGGAGGACCTCCTCTTCGCTAAACTATGCGGCTAAGTGGAAGGTTTTTCGTCGTTGGTGTAGGGATCATTCTGTAGATATATTCGATCCCTCTATACCAGACATTGCAAACTTTCTAGTATACTTGTTTGACGAAATCAAACTGCAGCCTGTTACTATAAAGGGTTATAGATCTATGTTATCTGATACCTATGCACATCATGATAGTTTACAAATTGGATCTAATGTCTCTTTATCGAAGTTGGTTAGAAACTTTTTGATAAATAGACCCAGAACTCTTAGATTAATTCCTAAGTAGAATTTAGCTTGGGTTCTCCTTAAATTGAAGGAAAAGCCATTTGAACCTCTTGGGACAGTAGATTTCCAATTCTTATCTTATAAGACAGCTTTTCTCTTAGCTTTCTCTTCTGCCAGAAGAGTCAGTGAGCTTCATGCACTATCGGTGGATGATTCTCATTATCGTAGTGTTGGGAACACTATCTTCTTCACTACTAATGTGGGTTTTTTAGCTAAGAATCAGGCTCCTAATAAATATCCGGAACCTATTGTTATTAAGGCTCTTCCGTCTTCAGACGGGCGTAGGCCTTTACTCTGTCCTGTTAGAGCACTACGTATCTATAAACAGAGATCTCAGTTTATCAGAAAGGGACGGAAACGTTTCTTTCTGTCTTTGATGCCTAATAGAAAGGACATTTCAGTCCATTCTATTGCTAGATGGATTCAGTTAACTATCCGTACTGCTTATGAAGATTTATCTTCTTCTCAGCAGTCTGTGCTTAAGATTTCTGCTCATGAAGTAAGAGCTCTTTCTACTTCCTGGGCTTATGCTAATAGTGTTGCTATTACAGATTTAATGAAGGCTGCTTATTGGTCTCAGCCATCCACATTTACGAATTTTTATCTCAGAAATATTGAGTCCATTTCTGGAGACCTGCATTGTTTAGGTCCGTTATCTGTTGCTCAGAATGTCGTCCACTAAACAGTTGCAACTATAGTTATGCAGGCTTTCTGTTCCGGCAGTGACTTCATCTGGCTGCCCTCTTCGCTCTGGGCTATTTGACCCAGGGCAAGGGGAGGGGGGGGGGGGGGGCGGGTGTTCCCTTAGGTCACCTGCTTTATAGTGAAAAGCAAGGGAATGCCTCCTCCAAGTCAGTATTTCTGAGTCGCTTCCGGGATGGTTTTAAAGTGTAATATTAATGTTTAAATTCATTCATGTCTTATTTTTAAAGTGTAGCTCGGTGTGAAGCATTTGTATATGTCAAGTGTCAAACGGGCTTTAATATACAATACTCGGACACTTTTAAATGACTATAAAGAGTCTCAATTCTCTGGAATCCTTTATTTATTGGCTTGCTTTAAAAATAATTAGTATAAGGGTTATACTGGATGTTAATAGAGAACATGAATGTTATTGTGCTCAATTATTAAGGGTAGTGTATCTTTCTAATTTAATATTAAATAAGAAAGATACATGTAAAGCCTAATACTCCTTTTCTCCTTAAGGGGTTACCTCTTTACTATATAGTTGAGCTTATTGGATTTTCCTCTATGTCCTAGGCCCTCCAGCCTGTTTACTATTCAGCTAAGTCTGGGTCATTGGTACAGTATAAAAATGTTAAAAAATTTATAGTAATTTATATATTTTTTATACTTACCAATGACCCAGACGGGGATGGCCCTCCCTGGAGTTGGGAACTCTTGCCTCCCCGCTGAGTACATAGCGCTGACCAGGCACTGCCAGTAAGAATGATAATTGGCGCCAATTTCGGGAGTCTGCGTCACTGCGCATGCGCAGTAGAGGCGTAGTATGGAGGTCCTTTAGGACATGATTTCTTTTTGTTTTGGATGCAAATTTTGGGGATTGGGGGGCAAAATTTGTGTTTGACCCTGGTTTTGTTAGAGTTAGCACCAGCTAAGTCTGGGTCATTGGTAAGTATAAAAAATATATAAATTACTATAAATTCTTTAACTTTCCCAGTCACATTGGCCTTGGACCTCTTTCCAAACGAGGTAGAAGATTCCTTGCTAATTAAATGTATTTCATACATTATTTTGTGTATTTGAATTGTTGTTTGTCAACATTTTAAAAAAAAACACAAGTATTAATCTAATGAAAGTGTCAATGACACTGTAGCTTAACTTGACTGTGTGTAGTGTTTGATGAAAAGGATAATGATCAATGTTTATGAAAGGATTATGAAATAAGACAAGAATTGTGAAAATTAAGAATACATTAATTTCTCTTCCCTACATGCTATGTTTTCAATAAGAAAAATTTGAGGTGAAGACTACTAAAGAATTGAGGCCAGGGTTGATGTGGCCCTCACAGTTAACGTATGTCAACCAAAGTTACCAAGTTACAGTAAAATCATTCCAACACGAGTCCTCCAACCAAGCTACAATGAAATCCCTTCATAAATATGACTCGTAGACTTTGCTAAAGGAATCTAGGTCACATGCCGGCCTGGCAGTCACGGTTGACCGATCGTGACTAAAATAGGACAGTCTCATATTGTTATCCTACCAAGTTACAATGAAATCCCTTCATAAAAACAACCTGTAGACAGTGCTAAAGGAATCTAGGTCATGTGACCAGGCAGCATAATGGCTGATCGATTGTGATCAAAATAGGACAGACTCATCTAGACATCATACCAAATTATCCTTCCAAGTTACAATGAAATTGCTTCATAAATATGAACTGTAGACTGTGCTAAACAAATCTAGCTCACGCCCTGTGCGGCTGTCTCGATTGGCCGATAACAGCCAAAATAGGATGTTCTCATCTAGAAATTATACCAAGTCATTCTACCAATTTACAATGAAATCCCTTAATAAATACAATCTGTAGGCTGTGGTAAAGGAATCTAGGTAATGTGTCCCTGCGGCCATCACAGTTTACTGAACCCAACCAAAATAGGACATTCTCATCTAGACATTATACGGAGTCATCCTACCAAGTTACAATGAAATCCCTTTATAAATACGACCTGTAGACTGTGCTAAAGGTTTTGGGGTTTCAGGCGTGTGCAGCCATCATGGTTGACCGATCACGGCCAAAATAGGATGTTCTCATCTAAACATTATACCGAGTTTTCTTACCAATTTACAATGAAATCCCTTCATAAATACAACCTGTAGACTGTGCTAAAGGTTTTAGGGTTCTGAGCCCGCACAGTTGTCACAGTTGACCGATTGCGACCAAAAGGGTACGTTCTCATCTCGACATGAACTATGGGGTGTAGCCTGTGCTAAAGAAAATGTGAACAGACTAACAGACTCACAGACTAACAGACTTCCACACACGTGATGGCAATAGCTTATTTTGACTTTGTCAAGTTAACCTGAAAATCTGTCGCGCACCCGAAAGCAGGTTAAATTACTCAAATTCTACCATTCAGGGTGCAACATTTTGTTTGTCCCATCCATATAATTTGATCTAATTGGCAGATCTTGTTCATACTTGGTATAATTATTGCACATGACTCAAAGGTGTGTCACGACATAGATCCAAGGTCAGATCTTTAAGGTCAAGGTCACAGACAGCAAAACTTGGATATTGTTATACAGCCCTTGTCCGGTCCATATAACTGTGATTGACAAATCTTATTCATAGTTGGTACAATTATTACTCATGACTCAAAGTGTGTCATGACTTTAATTCAAGGTCATATCATCAAGGACAACGTCACACACAACAAGACTTTGATATTGTTATACACCCTTGCCTGGTCTGTATAATTGAATCTGTGTGACAGATCTTGTTCATACTTCACACAATCATAACCTAACCTTGTGTCATGACCTTGACCCATTGTCATATGAAGGTTAAGGTCACAAGCAGCAACACTTGGATTCATGTCTTGTATTTAGCTTCCCCTAAAAGTAATGACCCTCTGTGGAGCAGTCTAGGTGAAGATGCCTCTTGTTTTAAGTTTGCATTGGTTATAAAAAGAGAGCATGCAGCAGCCAAAAGGACCATGCAGGAGGGCTTGAAAACAGATTTTTATCTTTTTTAGGCCTGACAGTTGAAAATCAAAGTGCAGAGATTGTTTGTGTGTATGCTTGTCTCCAAGTTAAAATATTGCTATTTCAATTTTTAAAAAATCTTTTTATGAACCAATAGATGCAGCCACTGCAGTCACTTGATATTTGGCACTGAGAATCCTTTTGAGGTGTAGGATGAATTTTTTTCAAATGAAGTCTGAGGAGTGATATTTTTCATTGTACTGGGAGGGGCAAGAATTGTGATCTTACCCCAGATTCTCAGTTTTGGAACCCCTGGGCCTCGACACAGCTGCAGAGTCACAGGATGTAGTCTTAACAAAATAGTATAATAATCTCTAGGCCTTTAACCCTTTACCCAATGCAGACAGTATCAAAATTGATTATTTTAAATATCATTTTTTCAAATTTTTCAAAAAATTTCAACAAAACCATATTATGTGACCCCTCGTTGGAACGAGCTCGTTCCAACGAGGGGTCACATACAGTTTTGTTGAAAATTTTTGAAAAATAATATTTTTTCAACTGGTGAACTTGCATATTACGTGGACAGATGTGGGTGATTCATTGGGTTAAGGGTTAATATTCAAGCCAGTGGTGTTCTTGTTAGTCGGAATGTTATTAATTTCATGTTTTTTTAAAGGTTTTATTCAGGGTACTCATGTTAAGTTATGTCCTTTACCTTCAAAATGCAGGGCTTATATTTCATCTAAATCTGGGAAATCAATTTGGATTCTTGCAAAAATGGTTGCAATGATCCATACCTACTGAGAGTTTTCCAGAATCCCAGGAAGCCATCATGGCTGAACCCCTGTTGCATTCTGATAACAAATGTTAACCCTTTACCCAACACAGCGTCTTAATTTTTAAAACCTAAACTCAAGTTGATAATTTAAAAAAAAACAACAATATTTACCAATAAAACCTTACAAATATGGATGTCATTGGAACCAGCTCATTGAGCTGGTTCCAATGACAGCCATATTTGTACATTTTATTGAGAAAGTGTCAGGATATTACAGGTGACTTAAGCCTTGTGTTGGTTAATTTACTGCCGCTACATGTATGTTAGATAAAGGGTTAAATTGACTCAATTCTTTTCATCCAATTCCTAACAGAGATGCATCAAGAATCTACATGGATTCTCACTGGTTTTGTTGTGCGAAAATCTTTGAATGAATAGATTCTTGTTGAAATATAAGCCCTGTAATCCATAAAACACTGGTGCTGCTGCTTCTCCGACTTCATGTTGAAGAAGTCTAAATTTATGATTTAACAGGGATGAGAGCAGATGGCAACTAAAGTAACTAAAATAAGCTGAAACTCCCATAGTTTCACCTGTAAACTAGTGAAAATAAAGTTTCTACCGAAAATTAGAGGATATATAGTTAAGATATTACTTGGCCAGACATTTTATTTCTATAAATTTACATGAAAATGGTCATCTAGACCATTTTCATGTAAATTTTAGAAAATGAAATTGTGTTTTTTGATAATAAATTAGATGAAAAAATTTTCACCTGTAAACTACAGTGCAGTGGCTATGGACTGGTCGTAATCCATGTATGGGCAGAGATGCCAACGCATGCATTTACTTAAGAATTGAATGCAATTTTTATAATCTTTATTGGAGTATGAACGTGTGGGAATAATTTGTACCCATTTCCACACGTTCACACTCCAATAAAGATTATAAAAATTGCATTCAGTTCTTATAATTACATTCCGTAACTGTTTAAACTACTTTTTACCAAACAACAAAACAGAAAGATGAAATAAAACATGTACGAACGAATGAGGCGAAAAACCACCCTCACACAAAAGACAAAGTGCACAACTCTGAGTTGAGCGCCGGTTTTTGGCATTGACCCAAATTTGTCAAGTTGTCGTCTTTCGCAACGAAACTTGTTATGTTCAAAACAATTTACTTAACATACCAGTAAACTATAATCATTGATCACTGCGAGAGGCGCTAAAAGTTATAAACCCGCCCAAACACCGCCCGAATTACATTCTGTCATCTACGCTCGACCGTAAATGCATGTCAAAGTTCGACCAAATGTATTCATTGGAAAATGAATTACATTTGGTCATGACGTTTTCATCCAGCTGACCAATGGGAATTGAGTATTTGGACCCAAAACGTATAACTACATTAACAATGTAATTATAAGGTAATAAAAATCATCATCAACAATTAATTTTTTATGATTGTTCCTCTTATTAGTGTTTGGAATCTAATATTAAATGTATTGCATCCATGGGAATATTGCCCACCCATTGGAAGTTACCCATGGAAATGACCAGTAATGAAATTAAAGCTGCTACAGAAAATAAGAGGATACATAGTTACAGTTAAAACTAAAAGTCCTGTCCTGAAATGCGCACAAATAGCACGTCGATATGCGCATTAATCTACGCGATATGACCATAGTAAGGCTATCAAATTCTGTAAATATGGCCTGTGCACAAGCAATGTTTCAGCCAATAGACCTCCGGGTAATCCGGATCTCCATTGGCAGAAACATTGCCCGTGTTTGCTATGAGTAACCAGGAGAACCTGCCGTGCTTTGGATGCCATTCGATATGGCAATCGCACGCAATTCATACGCGCAATTAAGCCTAGATAAGCGCACAGTTTGTGACAGGACTTCTAGTTTTAACTGTAAGATATCACTTGGAAAAACATTTTATTTCTATAAATTTACATGAAAATCGTCTTCTAGTCCTACTTGTAGAAAATAAAATTTTGCTTTTTGATAATAAATTAGCTGAAATCAGCTAATTAACTAACTCTCTAGGGCTGAAATGGTTGGCTCATTTTTGTAACCAACTAACCGAGAGCTATAACCGGATAATATCCGGTTATCCGTGGCCATTATTTCACTGAATATGGGATCAAAACTATAGGAATTGGAAAGCAGTATTCTCAAACTATTCCATAGTGTGTATACAAATGAACGTTGTCGAGTACTCGACATTCAGTTGTATACACACTGTAGAATAGTTTCTGCGATTACTCATTACTCACGAAACTGCCGATCATTAATGAAGTCTTGAATGCCAAAGTAAATTATTTCTCTATATACATAATGCGGCTTCGATGTGTAATCTTTCACAAAGGAGAAGCGGCAGATTTACTTCATTTTAAACGTGGAATGACGATCACTATCAATATTTTGGATAAACGGTTGAAGGTTTTTCTAATCGGTTAGGTAGCTAACTGGTTTCAAACCAGTTATCCAGTTAACCATTTCAGGATTATAACTCTCTCATCCCTGCTGTTTCGTGTATACGTTTTCTATTATTTAGTTTTTGTTTTCATGTTTTGCAAAGAAAAATTGCTATCTATATCTTTACTATATTTATGCAAGTTGTTCTTGTGTTATATTGTAATACTTTTTGCAAGTAGTTTCCTCTTTTTAACTCAGGGAATCAATAAGTTGGCCTACTGTGTTCCATATCACAGAAGTTGTGCTTTCCTAGTAGAGGACTGAATAACAAAAAAGGCTTAGGTGCTTTCTGTCAGCAGCATAGAAATAAATGAATCACTCAGTAGGATTATATACTTATAGTTTTGTTATTAATAAAAGCAGAATACTACATTAAACATTTTTGTGTCCAATCAATTGGTATATTCCTGTAAGCAGGTAGATTTTTTGATCTATTGTATTTTCAGTTTACATGAAGTGCCTAAATAAATGAGGTGAAGAATCAACCTAACCATGCAACTTTTTGGGTAGACAAAGATTTTGGTCCAGTTAAATAAAATATTATAAAAATGGAGGTTAGCCTTAGTTCAGGGACCGACCTAGCCGTTGAGATATGAGAGCCAACTTAGGTGCCTATATTGAAGATCTAGGAGCCAGATTTAAAAATTTGGGAGACAGTTGTGTGACTTCATACCATCAGCCAAATGACCTAAAGATAGTGCATATTTAATGCCAGAAGAGAATGGGTGATTTTGTTAATTGCTATGTTTCTGGCCCTAGGCCTAGAACACCACAGACAAATAAGTTGAGAAGCTGCATCATCTTGAGCTTATACTGCATATTCCATTATATTGTTCAATCAACTGTGTTCTGGTCAGGCATCAAATAACAGTTTAGTCACTGTGTTCACTACACCTAACAATAAAGAAGAGGCTAGCTCCCTGTGGATGAATAAAACAAAGTGTTTAATGTTTATAATTCTGTTGGACGAGAATTATAAACATTAAACATTTTGGTTGACATTTTAAATGTACTACCTTAGTATAATGGAAATCTGAGGTTTATTGTAAGTTTGTTCAGTATAGATTGTGCAATGATCACCAGATAATGAGATCTTCAACATTTTCTCTTTTGACCCTAATAAAAAATAAATGCTAGATTTTTATCTCAGCCCGCTCCAAATTTAAAAGCCTGCCCTGATTTTTTATTATTTTTGTACCTTTAAACCCCCAAAATTAAGCTGGAAGAGGTTTACCGGGAGGAATAACACAGAATGAAGTTGGCAGATGAATGTGGTTCTGTTGCAGTTATCAGAGTTTGAATAATTTGATAATTTATTTTATTTTTTTACAAATAAACAGTTGAGACTTACATGTTTATAATCAGTAAGACACTGAATAACCATTGTGGAATAAAATTGGGTTTTATTGCTTGTCTAACATCCAAAACGAATAAAGAACCACATGGTTATTTTATTTGAAGGGTAATGTCAACAATATCTCACAATATTACATGGCTTTTGTTCGAAATCAAGCGCACGTACACGCAAATTTTAGTGCCAATGATGCACTGGCACTTTGCCAGGACAGTCCCTGCCTAAGTTCAAAGGTTATTGTATTGCCACGTCGAGCTTTACTGAGCCAAGCAAGTCTCAAACTGTTGCGTTCTTCAGTGACATGAATGCCAGAGGTTACTGTTGCTTGCTCCCTTCCTTTTTATACCCCTGCGAGTGGGTGTCATGACCTTGTCAATTGAGGACATGCCCGGGTCATCTTGCAGTCACAAAGTCAATGCAACCATCTGGGATGGCTGCACTGCCCGAATCAAAAGATCAGATCAACCCATAGTGGGGGGGGGGGGGGACTTGTGCTTTTCACCTTTCTCTCAAAGGTCATGTGAGGGGGTATGAACAATCAAGTTACCGATGTTCCTGTCGCCATGCACAGATCATTGAGCGTACGCAGTAGATGCTCTGTCGATCTCATGGGACGGAATGATAGGATATACATATCCTCCAACTCCGTTGATTCAGCAGATTCTGTAAAAAATCAAACAGTCTCGTTGCAAAATCCTGCTAGTTGCACCTCTGTCATCACAGAAACCTTGGATCAATCTTCTCAGGTGTCTGTTGGGACGTTCCCCGAAGCTTCCTCCACAAAAGGACCTTCTTTATCAGGGGAAGTCATGCGTACTGCATCACAACCTGGAAGGTCTCAACCTTCACGTATTTCCTTTGTGTGGTCCTTGGATGGAAACCAGTTTACAGGATGCGCAGTGGATGCAATTTCTAACTGCAGGAGGTCCTCCTCTTCATTGAACTATGAACCAAAGTGGAGGGTTTTCTTCCGTTGATGCCAGGATCAGTCGATAGACGTTTATGATCCATCCATACCAAATATTGCCAATTTCCTGGTCTACTTGTTTGACGATCTCAAACTGCAGCCCGCCACTATTAAGGGCTATAGGTCTATGTTAACTTATCAGACACTTATGCTCATCATGATAACTTGGCTATTGGATCAAATACTTCATTGTCCAAGCTGGTTAGAAATTTCTCAATTAATAGACCCAGAACCCTCAGATTAATTCCTAAGTGAAAATTGGCTTGTGTTCTTTTGAAGCTCAAAGAAGCTCCGTTTGAGCCATTGGATGTTGTAGAGTTCAGATTCTTGACCTATAAAACAGCCTTTCTCTAAGCCTTTGCACCTGCTAGAAGTCAGTGAACCTCACGCTTTATCTGTTGATGAATCTCACTACCATAGTGTGGGTAATACCATTACCCTTACTACGGAAGTGGGATTTCTGGCTAAGAATCAGATTCCAGATAAGCAGCCTGAGCCTATTATCATTAAGGCTCTGCCGTCCTCGGATAACCGTAGACCTCTGTTGTGTCCAGTCTGGGCTATGCACATTTATAAACGTCGATCAGATTTTATTAGAAAAGGAAGAAAACGTTTCTTTCTTTCATTGATATTTCTGTTCATTCAGTCGCTAGATGGATTCATGCCTATGAAAATCCATCTTCAGATCAACATTCGGTTAGTAAGATATCAGCACACGAGATTAGAGCACTGTCCACTTCTTGGGCTTATTGTAACAGTATAGCCATTACTGATCTCATGAAGGCTGCATACTGGTCACAGCCCTCTTCATTTACCAAGTTTTACCTGAGAAATTTAGAGTCCATCTCCGGTGACATTAGATCTTTAGGTCCTCTTTCTGTTGCTCAGAATGTTGTCCATTTATGGCTACATCTGTAGTTATTTAGGCAGCCCATTCCAGCATTGACGCTGTTCTGCTGCCCTCTTCGTTCTGAGGACATGTACCTCAGAACAAGGGGAAGGGGGGGGGGGGCGGTTTTCTCCCTTATGATCATTTAGCTTTATAGTGAAAAGCAAGGGAAGACCTCTGGTGTCAGTAGTCCTGAGTCGGTGCTGGGATGGTTTTAATGTGTAGCTCGGTGTGAAACAACTGTGTCTCATTGTGTACTGTTTTTAAAGTGTTCCTCACTGTGAAGCATTTGTATATGTCGCGTGTCAAACAGGCGTTAATATACAATCCTCGGACACTTTTAAATGAGTATAAAGAGTCTCATTCTCTGGACTATCTTTATATATTGGTTTTCCTTCACCGAATTAGCATAATGGGTTATGCTGGCATTAAATGGAGAATTATATATTATTATGTAATACTCATTTACATTGTTGGTGTTATTTGATTTGAGGCTCCTCTGGGGGAGATAACTTTTTAAAAAACTTGCATTTTTTTGTGGAACTGATACAAAATTTGCAATTTTTGTGAAATTCAGGCAATTTGTTACCGTATGCGATAAGAGAGTTCAGCAAATTTTTTATGGATATGATATGAGGTAAGGTGGAGGTGTAGACCTGGCAAGAGTATTGATTCAAGTGTTGTGTGAACCAATCAACCAAACCGATTTAGACTGTGTTAGTCTTATCAGTGGTATTGATAAAATTGATTTGTTGGGCTTATTTATACATATTAGTGCAGATAAGTTATTCGTCACAAGCGGATAATTTAGCCTTGTTTTTTTGGTGGATAAATGTTCCGTCGATTGTTCTTTTGGCATTAGAGGCATATTTAGCTGTCCAAATTCAAGGTTGAAACAAGTGGAATAATCGATAAGAATAATCAGTTTCTTATAAAAAGCATATAATAACAAGAAAATCTAGTGTTTTGAGTGGATATCATAAATTATTTCACTCGTGACTGAGATAAATGGTTGTTATCGTTCGCGCAAGCGCTCAAGAAAAATAAATATTTTTATTATATGCTAAACGATAGATTATCGAAGAAATTGAGGAAAGATAGAAATTGTATCCCCCACTGTGAAGATATAGAAATTTTGTCTTTCATGGTATAAATCAAAATGGTGGCTTTCAAAGCATCACTTCAAGGTGAATGCGAGTCAAATTATCACTGGAAATGATCAATTTGTTCTAAAAACGTATAATGAAAAGAAAATCTAGTGGTTTTGAGTGGATGCCGATAATTTCCAGCAATACTTCAACATGTATTCACCTTGAATTGATACATGAAACCTGCCAGTCCAAACATGGCCTGAAAGTCCGTAATATAAGTTTTGGGTTTTGTACATCCTTTCAAAGGATGTACAAAACCAAAAACTTATATTACGGACTTTCAGGCCATGTTTGGACTAGAAACCCGCCAACTTAATCGGATCGCAAGATGCTATCTGTTCCGAGTATCGATCAAATCTCTTCTGCGTATCAATGATTCAATGCGCTGTTTACTTTCATGCATCAATTCATGGTTGAAATGAGTGGAATTATCAGATTTTTATAAAAAGCGTATAATAAAAAGAAAATCTAGTGTTTTAGAGTGGATTCCGAAAATTATCTCACTTGTGACCGAGACAAATGGTTATTTTCGCTCGCGAAAAATAAACATTTGTCTTGGTCACTCATGAGATAATTTTCGGTATCCACTCAAAAACACTTGATATCTATGTCTTGGTCACTCATGAGATAATTTCCAGTATCCACTCAAAAACACTTGATATCCTCTATGTCTTGGTCACTCATGAGATAATTTTCAGTATCCACTAAAAAGCACTAGATATCCTCTATATAAGTTTGGTTTTGTTTCTTTTTTGAATGTTGTTGTGTGTAAGAAAAGATGTACTCACGGAGTGTACTCTGGCATTCATATACTTTTGAATAAAAATATATAGATAAATTTGAACATGTTGTTTGTTGATTTTAAACGTAACAACAATGGACTGGGGTTCTCATTTTCTGCTGAACCCTGTGTTTTTATTCTCTCCCGTGTGTCTAGTGATAGTTGTTGCAGGTTGTTTAATTTTGTGGGAGCTATATATGATTGGGTTGTCTGTACTATTGTGTCCCATTCTCTTAAAGTGTTTATACAATTCCTTTTGAAGATCCTTTGGCACTGTTGATATTGCCTGTGTCCTGTGCCTTGATGTTCTACCTTTTGTGCCAGCTTAAATTTGGCAATTTATTATAGTTTTTGGCACAGAGATTGCATTTGAAAAGGTTATGTCACTATAACCACATTGTGAAATGGGCTTAGATGTGAAGTCATGTGTAAGCCATGGTTGGTTACCGTATTTCAGATCAATGAATCGTGGCCTGTAAACAAGATCAATATCTCTGATTTTGGCTGAGATAAAACATGAAAGGATGAATAAATGGGTCACCCGAGTCGAAAATATTGATGCTCAGTTGATGTAGTGTACATAAAGTGCAAATCCAGTGTTTCTATCTGGGTTTTCTGATCCACTGATTTTTTTCATTCACTGGGTCACCCAAGAATTTTTGAATGATTTGGACAGATAAATGGTTCGTGGATTATCTTGGTGTTAGAGAATTCAGCTATGAACTTGATAATAGGGTGGTATTGGTTGCAGTGGTTGATAAATTCATTTAATTTTTCGGTGCCACATGTCCAAATCATAAATATGTCATCTTTGTACATATAGTAAGTGTGGGGTAAACATAGGGCTGAGTTTAGCATTCTCCCTGCCAGTTCACCCATGACCATGTGGGGGCTACTTTTGTGCCCGGCTTATTGGTGACATTGTTGATGTCTGTTACTTCTAAGTCGCTTGACTCTAACAATGAACTAGTGCTGATAGATATACTTGCACTTGTCATACTGCTACCTGTTCTTGTTTCGTTAGCCATCATCTTTCAGGTAAATATAACATATGAGGTAAAGTGGAGGTGTTGTCCTGGCAATAGTATAGATTCAAGTGTAATGTGAACCAATTAACCAGACCTGTTTTGACTGTTAGTCTCATCAATGGTACAGTGGAACCCTGTTAATTGAATAGCCACTTTGCCAATGAAAATTATTTAATTAACAGGAGTAATCAATTAACAGGGATTGTGTCACTTTCCTGTATTCTAGAGATACACTTAGCATTTATTCTATTGTATCTTGTTTGACAGAGCTCCATGAGCTCCGTCAAACAAGATATAATAGATTAAATGCCTGTTTTGGATGTACTGAGGCCAAATAGGTCTATATACAAAGGAAAAACTGGGGAGAGTCGAGGTAATTTCTCGACAGGTTACAATATTTTTTATTCAATTAACAGTTTACTCTATAATCTATATTCAATTAACGATTCAAATTTGCACTGGAGGTATGGTAAATGGTTTTGTGTTGGGAAATTATATTCAATTAACAGGGTTATTCAGTTAAGAGATATCCAATTAAGTGGGCTCCACTGTATTGATAAAATTGATTTTTTTTGTTGGGCTTATCTATACCTATTAGTGCGGAAATATTATCCGTCAGAGGTGGATAATTTATCCATGTTTTTGGCAGATAAATGTTCTGTCAATTGTTCTTTTGGCATTGGAGGTATATTTATCTGTCCAAGTGGGTGGATAAATGTGCCTGTAATTGTTTGGGGTGCATTGTTGTTCCTGTTGGTGTGCAATGTTCACATGATCTGAAATGACTCTTAATCTGAGGGTATAACCCCCCACCCTCATATCGAACCAAATCTTGGCCTTGAGTGGCTAATCTGTCCATATCTTTGCCTCGAGGGGTTAATATGTCTATATCACTAAGTGTATCGCTGAGAGATTCTTCAGTTTCAGAACCACATTTGCTATCAGAGTCTTGAAAAATACGCTCTATTACCTCACTTGGCTTGAAACGTTTCTGTGTAGAATTCCTTGTAGACATTTTGTCTGAAACACTTCCCATCTGTGATGCAAAATTTTACTTGATCTTTACCACTGAACATAAATAGAACACCATTGTATCGTAAGAGGCAAAAAATTAATATAGTTTCTCCCCCTAGAGCACTCATCCAGCTATCTGGTTCCAAATTTTGACTTCAGTCGCGATCGGCTGTGATTGAGTAATATGTCTTTAGTCACGATCGGCAGCAAAAGAGTTAATATAGGAGAGAAAATGAGAATCATGCAGGAAGACCCGATTGTCACTTATAATGACACAATTTGAATTATCTGCCTCCATCTATTATTCATTTCAATATTAAATATAGTCACTGGAACCGACCCATTGAGCCGGCTCCAATCACAGCTATAGTACTGTGCCAGGATATTTCAGGTCATGTTAGCCTGGTATTGGTTAATTTTATGCCACTATGTTAGGTAAAGGGTTAAATTGACTCAATTCTTTTCACGAGAATCCTGGCAGTGGTGCAGCGAGAATCTCTGGATTTTCATCAGTTTTGTTGTGCGAATCTTTTCGTGATGAATCGATTCTCGGATTCTCGTCGAAATATAAGCCCTGCTGTGTATGTTTATTTTAACAAGCTTAATCCTAATGTTTTTAGAGCATTTGTACTTATTTGTGACTCACTTTGCCAAAAATAATTAGTGACAATCTTGCAAAAAAAAGTTATTTTATGCAAGATATTTAAATTTTATAGTAAATTTCCTTTCTTATTGTTCCTACCACAATTGTTTACTACAGGCTTACACTACAGTGGAAGTCCCTAACTCGGATAATATACTCTCTATTTTCGTCTTTCCCAAGCAATTTGGGAAAGAAAAGTGGTGCAAAAGCACCAAGAAAAAATAAGCCAAAACTGGGTCGAGTGCAACCGGCGAAGACCCAGTACGGAACGCTGTCTTCCAAGTACAACTCCACGACTTCCGTTGCCTGTGCACATATGCGTCGCTAATGACTCATTCTTTTGAATCCGCCAATGTTAGAGTTATGTGATCAGCGGGGAGGAAGGATTCTTACCCGTATAAGAAGACGGGAGGGCCTCCATGTAAACAATTGTGGTAGGTATAATAGGAAAGGAAATTTACTTTAAAATTTAAATTTCTTATCAACCTACCCACAATTGTTTACTACAGGCTGAATAGACAATAGGCTGGAGGGAATCGCATAACCAACCCTACACATAACCCAAGTGCACTGGAACCTTGAACAGACGGAAGAGGTCCCGAGGCTTATCAACCATAGCATCACAAACATTAGTAAAAGACAATGAAAGATGAGGCGTATGGTTCTGTGCGACGCACAGACAAAAAGGGCAGTAACAGCACGGAGCTGGAACTGACCCTGTAAAAAGCTGAATGGCTGGGATAGACAACAGCCTGAGCCGAAGAAAGAGGGCCCGTAGGACAACGGTCCTCTGTCGGCTCTTGCAACTGTCGCAGATAAACGAAGATGGTAGCATTTCTCCAGTAGGCTGCCAGTATAACATCTGACATCCGACAACATGACAGAGTTATTAAAAGAGGAAGACAATGCACGCACCTCGTGGCAGAAAAAACAATTGGTAATACAATCACCAGTAGCTAGACGAGTGGAAGCTGCACAAATAGCAAGACAAATCCATCGAGAAATGGATGCAGGAGAGATCTGGCATGTGAGAAAACGCATATCCATCCAGGATAAAGGTGCGAACGCCCCACCCCCAAGCAGGGCAGACCCAAGAAAGTGTCTATCTTGGAGTAAACTGCAAAGTCCAAGGCCTTTTCAAGGAAAAGAGCTGAACAAGCTTGGAGAGGCAAGGATGAGTGTCAAAACAATGCGGTACCACATGTGAAAAAGGTCTCTGAAGCATGGGCTTGTACCCATTGCTGGAGACCCCCAGAAACAAACATATACCAGAAACTCCGCAAGCGGTGTGATCGAAGGAGTGACAGAAGCAACAGAGTGATCGCACACCATCGACAGAAGAACCTTCTACTTAGCCACAGAGGCTTGAAGAAGAAAAGCAACTCCACTGCTTGTCTCGAAAAACCACTACGGAAGAGACAGGACCCGATAAAAGACATGTGTGAAGGCACAATGAAGTCGGGTCAACTTGAAACCTCCCCGGGCGACTTTGGCAAAGAAAGTTGTGACGTAGAGGGAGACGTGCCGGAACCGCCGCTAACAGAGAACGGAGCAGATTGATCCACACCCACCGAGGCAACAGGGGTGTGATCGAAAGGATTCGACGACTGCAGGTTCATATCTGGGCGAGAACCTGGTGCGGAATCGGAACCGGCAGGAAGGCGTAGCCGACAAGACAGTCCCAAAGGAGGGCCAGAGCATCCACGGCGAAAGCCAGAGCATCTGGACACGCGGGACATGAAAGTTTACACCTGATGGCTCCAATGAGTCGCAAAGAGATCGATGGAACACCGCCATGTGGAGCATCAGACAACCGGAAATGTGACGAACAACCACCCTGGCGTTGACATCCTGAGCGAGCAGCAGAAGATCCCGAGCCAATTCGTACATTGGAACCGAGTGCGTGCCACCCTGGTTCCGAATGTAAGCAACCACTGTCGAATTGTCGAACAACAGAAGGACCTGACGATTCTCGACAGGTGAGGGATCCACTGCCTGAAACTCAGAAGAAGAGCAAGAAGCTCCATCTGGTTGATCTGTAGAGATGCCCGATCCTGGTCCCACATCCTGTGAAGGTTAAGACCTAGAGGATCCAACGTCGCACCCCATCCGAGATCGCTGACATCTGCCATCAGAACGCGATCGGACGTGGGTAAGTCCAACGGGACACCCTGCGTGATCCATTGAACATTCGTCCAGTGGAGAAGGTGAGGATAAGAGATTCTGGTAACTGAAGCACCAGATCCAGAGAATCGACATTCGGCCTCCAACCACTGAGCAGAAAGTGTTGGAGAGGTCTGACATGCAGCCGACTTAGAGGAATGAGATCCATCACCGAACCACAGAGACCAAGCAGCCGGAGAATACCCCATGTTGTCGCGGATGTGGACTGGGAACAGAGTCAGAGCAAAAGCTGAGAGAATCCCAGCCCTGGCCTGGGGAACCGCCACCGCATTGAACTGAGTGCGGAAGGCCATCCCCAGATGACAAAACGACTGATCAGGGACCAGATCCGACTTCTCGTTGACTCTGAATCCTAGCGACATCCAACTCCAGTAAGGCAGCATTGGAATGCCTCTGGAGGATATGGTCTAGATATGCCGAAGTAGTCACCCTGGACTGTGTGCGATGGAAGGCTATCACATGCGACATCAGTCGGGTGAAGGCCCAAGGAGCCAGGTTGAGGCCAAAAGGCATGGCCTTCAACTGGTAAACTCGCCCCAGAAAAGCAAACCTGAGATACTTCGCCGACACCCGATGAATCGGAACGTGAAAGTAAGCGTCTCGCAGGTCGATGCTGGAAGCGAAATCTCCCTGGGGAATGGAATGGCGGACCGACCTGAAAGTCTCCATGCTGAACTTTGGAGCAATGATAGACTGGTTCAGGATACTCAGATCGATGACCGGTCGGAGTCGGCCGCCCTTCTTCGGCACCAAGAACAGGTGGGAATAAAACCCCACTGACTGAATGTTCTTGACGACCTCGATCGCCCCCTTGGCCAGGAGATTGTCTATCTCCATGGACAAAAGCTCCTGACGTAAAACGTCTGAAGGAAGTGTGGTTGGAAGAGGCACTCTGGACAGAGTGGGGTGCCTTCAGAAGTATATTCCAACAACATCTAACACCCAAGGATCGGATGTGATGGTGGCCCAACGGTCTGCGAACTCTGCTATCCTTCCTCCAACCTGGACGAATCGAGGTGAGGACCTTCAGTTCGAGCCCCAACGAGACATGTAAGAGGAGAAACCACCTCCTCTACTGAATGAAGAATCCTGAGACTTCCCTCTAGCCTGCCGATGCTTACCCTTACCCCGTGAGTAAGAAGTAGAAGCAGTGGTAGAAGGATCAGTCCTTTGCTTCGCAGAGAAAGCAGAAGGGTACTTGTTAAGCTTTGAATGGTCCCTGCCTCCCCTACAAGGCTGATCAAGCTGACGAAGCAGCAGCTGATCTTTGGAATGACGTAGGATGTCATCCCGGACCGTCGACACGGAACCCATGGAATAGTAGCGGACATGCCAAAGAAGCAGATCGTAGAGCAGCGCGCTGCCCCCAGGAAGGGATCGGCCTGTGTCCAGCACAGAGTCCCTTCGAACTAATTCCAAAATAGCTGTGTCACACACATGCGTGTGAGTAAGATGCATGAGCGCCTTGGACAGCACACGCAAAAGAGCCTGTACATCGTCAAACCTATCTGGAGGCAGATACGACATGATCGGAGAGAGAAAGCATACCCAGCATTTCTCTCGATAAGCCCAACATGGACTCCAGAGTCGTCATAGGAATGACGGCCGACTTGGGCTCGGAAAGCCCGAGGGAATTGGAGTCCTGATCCAAAACCGTCAAAGTCTGGCAGACTGACGGATTGGTGAAATCGTAGTAACGATAACGCACTGGAGGCACCGGAGGCAAAAAGGTGTCAACCCTGGTGAAGAACGGAGCCTTCATAGCCTTGGAACTCAGCTCAGAGTCCAATGCTGAAAATGCTTCAACCACCTGTACTGACTGGCACGGTCGAAGATGCCCAAAAGCAGGTTGCTCCACAGGCTGTAGGCACGCGACCGATGATCGCGGCCTGGCTGACACTGCCAGCTGATTTGAGATCCGGAAGGAACCCAAACACAAAGTCAAGAGCTGCCCCCAAGTCCAAGACTGCTGGCTCTCGACATCAAGGATGTCTGACTCCTCCCCGGAGTCGGAAGACACATAGCCCATCCATGGTGTAGGCACCAGGGGGATCAGAAAGCGGTCTGCCTGTTTCCAATCCTGGGAGACGGCGCCATAGGGGGCGCCTGGAAACCACTCACTGCCTCGCTGGAAGCAACGGGAAGGCACTTCGGCAGAACCTGAGTAAGGAGAGGGCCTCCCTAAGCTCACTGCCCGTACCAGCTGGTTTGACTTGGGAACGAACCAGCAAAGTGGCTTCACACCTGACCCTCTTAACCAGTGAAGGGTCACGATCCTCCAATATACCTGAAGCGGGGCGACAGGCGGCAGCCGAAACATGTGAGGGCAGACGTGTATAGGGGTACGACACACCCCGAGGATCAACATAGCGGGAACTCAGGAGAGTGGCCGCGGACATCTGTGGGGCAGAAGGTCCAGGCTGCACAGAAGGCGTTGGTCCCGCAAAACTGGCCGTGTGACCAGAATGAGTGGATGGAAAACGCCAATGACAAAACTGTGGTACTTGACAGAGCAGAGACCACAGTAGAGGGTCCGGCCGGCAGCCACTTCCAACTTCGCCAAGTTGAAGTCAGGGAAGGCTGAGGCCAATACCCCCACGTCTACACTCCCAGACTCCGCTGCAGACCACTGAAGGTATAAAACTACTGTGCTCAACGGCTGAGAGGACACAGTAGGGGGTTCAGTCAGCAGCCACTTCCGACTTTGCCGAGTTGAAGTCGGGGAAGGCTGAGGCCGATACCCCACAACCACACTACAGACATCCCTGCAGACCCTTGCAGGGATAAGCCGAGGCCGGCTAAAAACGGTGCCCGATGACTTTGTAGACGGAACAGCAGTAGCAGCAGATACGATGGGAACTGGCGGAAAAGGGGAGAAAGCCACCTAGCTCGGCCTCCAAAGGAGGAGTCACAACCCTAGTGACAGCCTCAGATGTCGACTGGAGGGGGCGCATAGTCCCGGGACCAGGCATCTCTTCACCAGAAATCCAACAGCTCTCGCAGTGTCCACCACGGAAAAAAAACTGCACATCCCCCACGGAAGGGGAATAACTCTCACCAGACGTGGTCGAGTCGGGAGGCCCCAAAACGACAGCTGCACATCCCCCACGGAGTGGGAGTAATTCTCACCCGACGTGGTCGAGTCGGGAGCCCCCGAAACGACAGCATTCCCCACCCCCCATGGGTGTGGGAGGAGCTGCACATCCCCCATGGAGGGGGTATAACTCACAACAGATGTGGTCAAGTTGGGAGGCCCTGAAACGACAGCGTCCCCCCCCCCCACCTGCAGGTGTGGGAGGAGCTGCACATCCCCCACGGAGGGGGTATAACTCACACCAGACATGGTCGAGTCGGGAGGGCCCGAAACGACAGTGTTCCACACCACCCGCGGGTGCGGAAGAAACAGTCACAAGAATGCACCAAGGCGAGGGCAAAAGGAATTGCCCTAAAGGAACCGAACCGGAAAAAACAGAGGTGAGAGCAGTAGAAGAAAAAGGTGAACTCAACAGATACAGAAACTAGAAGAACACCCTCAACTACGAGAGAAGGTGGCAGGAAAAAACTGGTGGGTACACGACAGAACCCAGACGGCCGACAGGGACAGAAAAAACAGAAATTCAGCCCTCAACAGAGTGAAGAAATCCTGTCCAGACAGTCCCTGATTGACACCTAACTCCAATAACAATTAAATTTATAAATCTAAAACTTCATTGTCGAACCGCGTTGACACAATGTCGAAAAAACATTCGCGAAAACGGAATAGTAAATAATATACAACGAGAATGTGGTTGAAAATATTAACGAGAATATATAAAACACAGTCCTGTTATTATACGATCTTCAGATCCATAATTCCATTCACAGGAAAACTATTATCGACGAGTTGAATTATCACTGTTTCATAATGCATATGGCGGAAACACATCCTGCACGTGTCTCGGATAAAAAAAAAAGAATGAGTCATTAGCGACGCATATGCGCACTGGCAATGGAAGTCGTGGAGTTGTACTTGGAAGAGAGTGTCCCGTACTGGGTCTGCGCCAGTTGCACTCGATCCCAGTTTTGGCTTATTTCTTCTTGGTGCTCTTGCACCACTTTTCTTTCCCAAATTGCTTGGGAAAGACAAAAATAGAGAGCATATTATCCGAGTTAGGGACTTCCACTGTAGTGCAAGCCTGTAGTAAACAATAGTGGGCGTGTTGATAAGAAATGCAAAAGTTATATTCTATTTATTCACAATGTCTGAATTCACTAATACAAAAGTGTGTGAGCAACAATCATGTCCAGAAAAAAGATTGTAACAGTTTTGGTACAGATTAACCCTCTGCACACTGATGTCAAAATAGCAAAGTTTTTAGCAGTGGATATTTCCCATACTGCAGTTTGATATTTAACCAAATATAGCATAATAATAGATATAACAAGATATAATTGGTTAAATTCCTAGTTAAACAAGAGAAAAACTGAGTGAATGGAGAAAATACTGTTACACAACCAGAGTGCAAGGCATTAATCATTTCAACTCCAACAATCAGTCCAAAATGGTAATACGCATTGCATCACCTTGTAGTCCACCTTTTGAAAGGAGCAAATATCTTTACAACTTCTGGAACAGTGAATTTCACAGGGAAAAATATTTTTATAAAAACAGTGGAGCCCACTTGATTGAATATCTCTTAACTGAATAACCATCTTAACTGAATATAATTTTCCAACACAAAACCATTTACCATACCTCCAGCACAAATTTAACCTGTTAATTGAATATAGGTTATAGAGTAAACTCCTGTTAATTGAATAAAAAATCTTGCATCCTGTTGAGAAATTACTCTCAACTCTTCCCAGTTTTCCTTTGTTTATAGACCTATTTGGCCTCAGTACATCCAACACAGGCATTTAATCTATTATATCTTGTTTGACAGAGCTCATGGAGCTCTGTCAAGCAAGATATAATAGAATAAATGCTAAGTTTGTGTCTAGAATACAGGAAAGTGAGATAATACCAGTTAACTGAATACTCCTGTTAAGTGAATAATTTTCATTGGCAAAGTGACTATTCAATTAATGGGTTTCCACTGTATATATATCTCAGCTAGAATAATTCCAGAGCAGCAAAACAACAATGTAAACAATATCCTTGACATATTTAATATTCTCTTGCTTACATATACATAATGTACAGATCTGCCATTAATAACATGTTTTACTCCACAAACAAATATTCACAACAAATATATCTAAATTTTCTCATCCCTGCCAGAAGCCAAGTTTTAGTGTATTTCACTTTGTATAAAATAGTTAAAATAGTTCTTACAAAAATGTCTCCACTGACATCTTAATTTTCTTGAAGGTTTTCAGTTGGCCCAATGGCCCACAATCTTCGATCGATTTTTAATGAACACACTTTTATGTCTGCGATAAATATGTTGATGATTTTTACATTTTTCGTGGCTACGTAAATATTCAATTTCCATTGCCACGAAAAATGCGAAACATATTTTGGTTACTATTGTCAAAAACAAGTTCTGAGATTGGAAAGATGATAGAGTGTTGGTTGTTTTCAGACAATGCTGTACACCATGGCATTTCATGAAGCGAAAGCTGTTATGCTTTGGGCATCAGACATGACAGATTAACCCTTTACCTAATATGAAAAACAGACAACACTTGCAAAAAAGATTCTTGAATAACTATTTGTTTTCATTTTTTGTCTCAAAAACATAGGTTATGACCCCATGTTGGAACGAGCTTGTTCCAATGAGGGGTCATAACCTATGTTTTTGAGACAAAAAATGAAAAAAATAATGAAAATTAATTGGCGATTTTTGAGAATAGCGCAGGCTGGTTTTGGCCGTTATGTTGGGTAAAGGGTTAAACTTTGCACCCAATATCAAAGTTTGGTATTTTAATTTTTTTTTTTTTCAATTTTTCAAACAAATTCAACAAAACCACATCAGTGACTCCTTGCTGGAATGACCTTGGTATGCTAATTCCAGTGAGGGAGTCACATGAAAATGCTTTTGTTATTTTTTTTTTTTTAAATTTTGTTTTCAAATGCTTAATTTAATCGAATGCCAATACACTAGATAAAGGGTTAATGCAAGTTATACGTTTCAATATAAATGGTGAAAGGCCAAAGCAAATCAGTTTCTCAGGCAATTTTATTTTTTTCCTAATAAGCATGCAAGATGTTTCTTTCATCAGCCACTGGCGGGGGTTACCCAGCGTTGCATGGGAGAAGATGGTTATATTTCAATATACCCTCAGATATGATCGGCTCAGCTGTTTTTGAAATAGAAGGTCAAGGTCACCAATTTCAAGGTCACCCCGTACGGGCACCCCGATAAAGTCAAAATGATCGATGGGTCAATGTACCCACACATATGAAATTTTAGCCCAATCAACACAGCCGTTTTCAAAATAAAAGGTCAAGGTCACCAATTTCAATTTCAAGGTCACCCCGCATGGGCACCCCAATAAAGTCAAAATGATTGATGGGTCAATGTACCTGCCCATATGAAATTGTAGCCCGATTGGCCCAGTCGTTTTTCGAAATAAAAGGTCAAGGTCATCAATTTCAAGGTCAAGGTCACCCCGAATGGGCACGGCACCCATCCCATGTTACTCGCAGCAACGAATTACCCCCGTGTACAAAATTTGAGATCGATCGGTAGAGAAACGGAGGAGTTCACCCGGAACAAAAATAGATAGAGAGAGATGTAGATACAGACATTCGCATTTATATATTAGATTTTGAAAGATGAATGAAGAAAGGGGAGATCACTCTGACTGTCAGCGGAATATATATTTTGACTGACTTATTACATTTTAAAACCAATGGTATTCTACAAAACTTGTAGAAGATAAGATGCCGTCAACTACAAGTGAAGTTTTCACCAGGTCAATGAAGTACTGTAGTTGGCTAGAAAGCCTTCAAAGAGAGGTAATGTTTTTTGAAAACACACAATTTTATCTGGCAGTGAAACAATTATATTCTACTTACAAAAAAATATGATAAGCATATATATATATATACCTTTTCTGCATGCAGTACAAATAACACAGCCATGAATGACATGAGCCACAGAATAACAATATTAAATATATTAAAATTCTAGATTAATTTCTTTAACTCCATCATTCAATGCAACTTTTCTCCCAGGTTAACTCCATCATTCAATGCAACTTTTCTCCCAGGTTTCCACAAAAACATCTTCGTAAGCCATATTGGGACAAAAAAAAATCCCAGAATTTTTTATGATGGGTAATGGTGTTACAAATGGGCAATCAGATTTTATTATTTCTTTTCCATTTTTTTGTGTGTCTAAAACATAGCTTGTAACATGTCACTGGAACTATCTCATTCTGACAAGGAGTAAAAAAAAATCTGTTTTTTGAGACAAGAAATGAAAATGTCCATGTGAAAAAATGTTTGTGCCAGTGTTGTCCTCCAAACATTTTGGCACAAGTTTAAATAATCTACAAATTGGGCAGTTGAAAAAAGATTATTTTAAAAAAAGTTTCAACAAAACCACATCGTGTCACCTCTCACTGGAACAAGCACGTTCCAATAAGTCACATGATATGGTTTTGTTGAAATTTTTGAAAACATATTTAGCCCTTAGAAGCCTAGAGATTTTTACAGATTCACAGTCAGAGGCCAGCCTAGAGGCTAAATTTAGGGAGAAGTCACTTCTCCCTCCCAAGGTTTTGAGGAGAAGTGAGGTGAAAAGGGGAGAAGTGAGCAAAAAATATTATTTCTCAAAAAAGCTATGTCAAGTAAAGGGTTAAATTCAGTTTATCAAATTACTTTTGACAACCAAATATTATTCTCAAAAAACTGTGTTAGGTAAAGGGTTGAATTCAATTTAGCAAATTATATTTGCCAACCAAATTTTTCGCAAAAAGCTGTGTTAGGTAAAGGGTTACATTCAGTTCAGCAAATTGTTTTTGCAAACCAAATATTATTTCACAAAAAGCTGTTTAGGTAAGGGTTCAATTCAGTTTAAAAGCTATTAGTGGGGGGTTAAATTCAGTTTAGTGAATTATTTTTGCCAACCTAATATCATTTCAATTCAGTTTAGAGAATCATTTCTTCCAGGCAAATGTTCTGTTATCAAGGAAAATAAATGAATTTGTCAGTTTGCTTTTTACACCATTTATTTCTGTAACTTACTACTTTTTGGTAATTTAGTGGGACCCTTATTGTGACCGCCTCAAATGGAACACACCCAACAATAATTTTTTAAAATCACATGCTTCAAACTCACAAGTGCAAATTAAAAATTAAACATTTTTATCATTACCAAAAATGTTGTTTTTAAATAAATACTCTGTATTGCAAAGTTTGATGGTGGAAATCACTTTTGAAATGAAACATTAAAAAAGAACTTGAGCATTTTTCGTCTTGTCATCTAACTTCACTCTAGTGAAAACTTGAATCTATGATTCATGAGGTACAATATGTCCAGTAGGAGTTCTGATGGATTACCAGGATAAATAAACTTGTGATAATCGATATAATCTTGGAGCTTCAGAAAAAAATATTGAGGGCACCTTTCAGTATATGATGAAGTATAAATTCCAAGACTCTATGGAGTGGATGTTGACGGCAAGTTATATTATGCAAGATGAGGTATCCAGACACAATTCAAGTCCCAGCCATAACATTGGACAACAGACTACAGAAGACCTTTACATTAGTGGAGAACCCATAAAGAGGAACGGACAAGTTCAAATGCCTGCGATTCCCACCTTCACTTCTAGGACATGTACACAGGTCACACAAGCTTTTGAACGAATATATCTCTGGCATGAAGGTAACTGAGTATTCTTTAGAGTTAGTATGTGCAGTCTGGGCAGTTAGGGTTATTGTAGTGAGCTTTGCTTAAATATGCAAACAACAATTTTGAAGTGAACGTCTTTTTGAATAAATGTCTCACTAATATCACAAATCGTGCTGTCTAGAGCATTCCAAATTCTTGGGAATGAATTCAATGGGAGATTGGCTATTGATTTAGTTTGAGTTTTTTCTGTTTTTAAAAAGACCAGACTGCCGTGTTTTACATATTTTTGCTACACTTTGATAGTCTACACCATGTGACTTTGCTGCTGTTTTTGACAAGTCTTGGCTGCCTACATAGGCAGCCAAGACTTGCCTAAAAACAACTACCAAGGTACTTAGAATGTACCGTGTGAGTTAACCCTGCATGTTTGGGCACCTGTTCTGTTGCAAAAAATGTGATCAAAGTCAGAATTGGGGGAAAGAGTTTAAATAATAAATTTTGATAATATGTGTTGGGTTAAGTTCTGAATTACTGTAATAAGTGCCAATTTAATTTAAAATAAGAATTTGGAAGTCACTTCCTCATAACGGTTGTCATTTCAAATTAATTAAATTCATAAAAGTCATTTTCTTATAATTCCTTGAACTGCTCACAGGCACTTACAGTAAATCATATGATAACAGTTCTCCTTCCCAGTGTTATTCTAAGGAGCTAAAGTTGATGTAGTCAAGGATCTTCTGGGACAAAAATAAGGGAACACTCGTCTCAAAGTAGTACATACAGTTACAGGTACATGTAAACTGAGGAACTTTGTACTGATACTACCAATTCTTATTTATTTATTTATTTATTTATTGGTGTTTAAAGTTACATATTTCCACACAATAGCTAATCATGACCATGACAGTTTTACTAGTGGAAGAAGCCGGAGTACTCAGAGAGAACCACTGAGCAATGGCACGCGACTGTCAACTCCCCAACATATTAACTCCACACAAGCAGGGTTAGCATTGGTTGACATGCAGTACTCTTTAGTACAAAACAGCACCGTGCCCCCCACATGGGCAATGGGATTTAAGTGTTTTGCCTGAGGACACAACGTGGTTGCCGCAGGTGGGATTCAAATCGAGTACCTCCCGACTTGCAGCCTGCACCTCCACCTGCTGAGCCACTGTGCCCCCACCACCAATTGTAATATCATCACAAATTAATGGTTGATTCTCATTCTATTATTACAAGCCTATTACTTTTTCTCTGTTCTTTAGTGACAAATCCGTATGGAACACATATTCTATACAGATTTTCATTAACTGGGAGAGTGCTAAGTTATTTTTGGTTATCAAAATTTGTTCATGTGTCTTTGCCTTGTTACAATTTAAGGGAGTGTGCCAAGAGGCACTTTCCCATAAATTGTAACAAGGCAAACCCATATAGACTAAGTAATTTCGCTTCGAAGATAAGGTGAAGCACATCCACAGAATATGGCACCTTAAGGCAAGGGTACCTGCTCTTCATATTAAAGCCCTGATAGTGGCTTCTAGCACTCTACCAGTTAATGAACAATTTTGTCAATAAAGAACTCAAGCTGTTGCAGAAGGATGAAATGGGGGCACAGCATCTCATTCAATCCTTCTGTCGTGGTACTCATTATCGACAAACACATTAACACATTGTAGCGTTCTATGTATTTATCATATCCTGATACAAAGTGCCCAGTGATATGCACTGAATTGTGAGCAATATATCACAACTAAAACTTATCACAATTAATCATTGCAACCCCGCTACTTTCTTTTGGGGAATATTCCACTTTTTTATTGTTTTGCCCAAATAGTTGAGATGCCGTTGTAGACAATACTTGAGTTGAGACTGACAATAATTACAGTTGTGAGAGATGGAATATCTACAACTTTCAGGAGCATTAAGATTCAATTCAATTCAAAATCCTCTGTCTGGTGAAGTTTGGCACTTGATTCGGTACTTATTTATTTATTTATTGGTGTTTAAGGTCACATACTTATGCACAATGGCTAATCATGACTGTAACAGTTTTACGGGTGGAGGAAGCCGGAGTACCCGGAAAGAACCACTGAGCATTGACAAGCAACTGTCAGCTCCTCAACATTCTAACTCTGTTCAACCTCTGATCAAGCAGGGTTACAGCAGTTGAAGACATGTGCACCATCGACGTGCAGTACGCCTTAGTACACCGTGTCATCATGCCCCCATGTTGGCAGACAGATGGGCTTGATTCAATAAGAAATCTGCTATTCGCAGGGCTCTACAAGAGTTTTCAAGGAAAATACCAATATTAAAAAAAAATTCTCCACACCCTTGGCCAGAAAGTTAAAAAATTTATAGTAATTTATATATTTTTTATACTTACCAATGACCCAGACATAGCTGGTGCTAACTCTTAAAATATAGGGCCAAACACAAATTTTGCCCCCCAATCCCCAAAATTTGCATCTAAAACTAAAGAAAACATGTCCTGAAAGGCCCTCCACACTTCGCCCCTACTGCGCATGCGCAGTGTCAAGGACGTTCCGAAATTGGCGCCATTTATCATTCTAATAACCAGTGCCTGGTAAGCGCTATGTACTCAGCGGGGAGGCAAGAGTTCCCAACTCCTGGGAGGGCCATCCCCGTCTGGGTCATTGGTAAGTATAAAAAATATATAAATTACTATAAATTTTTTAACATTTTTATACTGTACCAATGACCCAGACATAGCTGAATAGTAAAAAGGCTGGAGGGCCAAGGACATAGAGCAAAATGGAATACGCTCAATAAAATAAAATAGAGTCATCCCCTGTAGGGAAAAGAAGTAATAGGCCTTATATGTATCTTTCTTATTTATGATAAATTAGAAAGATACAACACCTTCCAAAAATTGAGCTTCATACATCCATGTACTCTATTAATATCCAATAATCCTTATACTAATAATTTTTAAAGTAAGCCAATAATAAAGTAAGTCTAGAGAATAGAGACTCTTATACTCCTAAAAGTGTGTGAGAATTGCATAATCATGTCCGTTGACATATGCAATATTCAAAAGCTATACTTTAATAACTAAGAGTTGAATGAATTTTATAAACTTAAACTTCTCACTAACAACCATCCCAATAACAGCTCAGAATTACTAACTCCGGAGGAGGTATCCCCTTGTTTTCATAGTAAAAACAGGTGACCCAAGGGAACACCCTCCCCCCCCCCCCTTTTCTTGCCCTGGGTCAAATAGCCCAGAGCGAAGAGGGCAGCCGAACGGAGACACTGCCGAAACAGACAGCCTACCTAGCTATAGTAGCAACTGTTAAGTGAATGACATTCTGAGCAGTAGATAATAGACCTAACAATAGAGGCCTCCAGAAATGGACTCGATATTTCTGAGATAAAATTCATGAATGGATGGCTGAGCGCAATGAGCAGCCTTCAAAAATCTATAATAGCAACACTTTTAATTTAAGCCCAAGAAGTAGAAGAACTCTTACTTCATGAGCCGAAATCTTAAGCACAACTGCTAAGCCAATGATATACCATAAGCAGTACGCTAGTTAATAGAATCCATTAACAATAAAATGGAGCGTAACGTCCTTCTACTAGACATCAAAGACAGAAGAAGCTTACGCCCTTGTAATAAACAGATATCTGTTTATAAATACATAAACTGTACCCGGAAAGAGTAAAGGCCTATGCCCATACGAAGACGGAAGGACCTTAAAATAATAGGTTCCGGATAATAGGAGCCTAACTCTTATGCAACAATCCAACCTAAATAGTAACGGAAGTATTGATTCCGAAACTATGAAAGTGAAAATCATCCATCGATAGTGCATGAAACTCACTGACTCTACAGTAAAAGAGAAACCAACAGAATTACTGTCTAAAAGGTCAGAATTTGAAAACTACTGTTTCCAGAGGCTCAAATGATTACTTAGCTAAATAAGAACCGAAGTTAAAATCCGTATAGGAATTTAATCTAAAGATTCTAAGTCTATTTATCAAAAAGTTACTAACTGACTTAGATAAAGAGACAAAAGACTCAATTGTAAACTATCGTAGACTGCATAGGTATGAGGTAACATAAACCTATAACCTAAATAACAACAGGCTGCAGTAGATCTTGTGGAACAAGTATACTAAAAAATAGCAATGAGTAGTATGGAGGGATCAACCATATGAACATAATGATCCCTACACCACGACGGAAGAGCCTCCACTTTAGTCGCATAGAATAGCGAAGAAGAGGATCTCCTATAGTAAGAAATCGCGTCCAAAGCTCGTCCAGTACAGTGCTTACAATGCAATACGGACCACACAACGGAATACATGAAGGTTGCGACCTTGCTGGTTGTGATAAAGATGACACAATTTACCCAGTGAAAAAAGATCCTCACATAGAGGAAGATTTCACGTTAAGATCCACAGTAGACAAGAGAGTAAATTACTCATGATCTCTGTGAAGAAAGAGATGCTATCAACAGAAATGTATTGTGGTTGTTTATCTTAGCAATACCTGCTAAAACAACAGCGCCGGAGGATACGCGTATCCTATCATTCCGTCCTATAGATCAATAGAGCGTTAACAGTATTAGCTCAGAGATCTGGACAAGCCAACACATACGTCTGCAATTTATTAGCAAGCTGTGTCATAAATAAAACATCATTGGGCGCTCCCATAGATAGCAAATCTGAATGAATACTTGTTTGTTGAGAGTCCATTCTGACAGCAACAAGCGACCCGTAAGAGAACGGGAGTGCGATAAAACAATCAGACGACCCAGAATATGACGGACCAAAACTGAACTTGGTGTACTATAACCAACAGACGGATTCTTTCCATTAAATTGAATAACGGAAACGAAAGAGTGCCTCCCTGGTTCCGGAGATACGCCACTACTGTCGAATTAAAGGACAGGAATTTGGGCATGCGTTTCTGAATAATGTTCATGCAATGACATAAAGCAAGCCTAAAAAACATTATTCCGCGGAAGTTAAACTGATAGCTAAAAGACTGCGGAACCCAAAGACCCTGGCACTTCAAATCCGTAGGGATCAGTATATATCCCAATCTGTTTGACTGGCAACCGTCATAACAGCCACACTCGGGTCCGGCAACTGCGGCGGCACTCTCTGAGTCAACCACCGAATGTTTGCCCCAGTCTGAATCCCTTGTAACACTAGATAGACAAGAGAATGTATAAATCAAGCAATTCATGGATTGCCGGAAAGTTGCCGTCGAAGAGAAGCTCCTCCGAGAACGAAGCGACTCTGAGAGAGTTCTTAACCTACTATCCACGCGTGGATGTAGCTAGGGCTGCATCACGTCTAACCAACTCCAATCAGCCACTGAAGGGCGGAGTTATACGTGAACAAACTACTGCCCTCAAAAGAAATTACATTGAGAATAATATCCCGTAAATCTTTTCTTGAAGACGTAATGATAACGCCTCAGTAAGGCAGATTACGTATAATAAAGCGTCTAAGTTAAGTCTACTATACATAATGTCGTTCCCAACATTGAAATTGGAAAAGACATAAACGGCGAAAAAGAATATATATATGCAGTCTTTAATCACACTGTCTAGACGCGTATGAACTCTCGGTATGCCCTGCTCTGCCAAAATAAACTATATGTAAAAAGATAAAATGGCAGAAATGAGCCACGTGGACAAGAAACTAAACTATCATGCTTAGTAGCAGGCTTGTATATATATATAAATATATATCGTCGAAAAATAAAACACATGTTGTAATGACAATATTGGACTGCGTCGGTAAGTCAGGGACAAAGTCTCTGTACCGATCGAAAAATCCGAGTCCAATGACGCTATAAGTCTCTTATCCAAGATCGCAGCAATGAAGTCCGAAAAATAATCACTGGAAGAAATGCCAGAAGATATGAAAGGCATCTTCCGATACTACTAAAGGGAAAACTCGAAATCTTTCGAATCCCTTTCGCCATCCTGTCGGACCCTATAAAGCGTTCGGTCGTCCGTAGCTTGATGCAACCGCGGACCGCACCGACCCAGCGCCGTCGGATAATTCCTGATTCGACCGAGAAACTGTCAATTGCTGGGATGCTGCGAAACAACTGTGCTAACTCGGATAGCACGTCCGTCACTGAGGCCTGAGGAGCAGCGGTCTTACGATGCATTGCCGCAGGAAGCTCCGAGATCGTTACCCCGTGCATACTTCCAATATGCAAGCGAACGGAGTGTATAGGCCTCGTGTCCCTTGGCTACCGGATGGCGCGACCTATTCGCTGTGGAATCACTGAATGCCGAAACTGATCGGATACTCGAGGTCACGTAGCCAATGTGCGGTCGTGTGCCCTGCTGTGAGGATGAGGAAGCATTAAAGACAGTCTCTTGGACTGTCAATATAACGGAGCGTCCCGAGCAACGGACATATGCTCCGAATGTAAAATATCTGAACCACAACATGCGGTCCCCTATGTTGTTGTCTTCCTCCGATCTGTCCTCAATCTGCCGTCACTGGGTGAGTACTAAAGTAATTAAAGTGCTCGCATCACCCAAATCTCCTTCCTAGACCGCAACGGACGAACCCGGCAGCCGAACCATTCGATGAATGTACGCTACACCGGGTGAGCTAGCGAATGTCACTCCGTAAGCGATAGACATATTCCATGAGCACTTATTGCCGCTAACTCTTCATTAACTATGACGACAGAGGCACACTTTTGAAAGACATCTCCATAATTCTTCGAACAAGAAACCAGAAATGCTTGGATAGCAAGCATAAAATAATAATATATATAGCGTCGTTCAATAATTCGAAAGTTTGTGTGACATTATTGGACTATGTCGGAACTGAGGGACGATGTCCCTGAACCGAACCAAAAATTTCTAAGTCCACCGACGCTATCGGTTTCTTATCCGGCATCGCAGCATATGTTGTTCCGAAAGGGAAAGCTTGAAATCCTCCGAATCCCTTTCGGTATCCCGTCGGACCGGATGAAACTTTCGGACGTCCGTACCCGCTTTCGCGGAGCGTCCCGACCCAGCATCGTCGGATAAAATATATGCGACAGATTCAGTTGATGCTGGGATGCTGCGATAAACTGTGCTATTAAGGAAAGCACGTCCGTTTCCGAGGCCTGTGCAGTAGCGGACTTACGATGCATTGCCGCTGGAAGCTCCGTGTACGTTGACTCCCGCACACTTCCTATGCGAACGTCCGGAGTCTGCAGGCCTCGAGTCCCCGGCTACCGACCCAGCGCTGTCGGATAATTCTCGATCCGACACCGTTTCTGTCGGCTGCTGGGATGCTGCGATAAGCTGTGCTATGTGCACAAGAATCTTCGGCGTCGAGACCTGCGGAGGCGCAGTCTATCGCTGCTTCGCCGAGGGCAGCTCCGCATCAGATGGCTCCCGCATACTTCCTATGCGAACGTCCGGAGTCCATCGGTCTCGAATCCCTGGCTGCTGGATGGTGTGACCTGGTCGCTGAAGAATCCTTGATCGGCGAAGCTGGTAATATATCGGCGGTTACGCAGCCAAGGTGCGGTCGTGTGCGCTGACGAGAAGAGGAAGCCTTAGCAGTCTCAGCGGACTGCCTATACAACGGAGCGTCCCGAGCGACGGACGTATGCTCCGCTAGCGACACATTTGTACCACAACATCTGGGGCCAGATGTTGTTGAACGAGAGAGGGGCCTCTCTCGCTTGCCGTCCGGATGGACCGGAACGAGCTATGAACCGGACTAAAAGGCTTCCTCCGTTCTCCCTCCGATCCGCCGTCATTGGGTGTGCATTAAGTTAATTTTATAGTGCTCACATCACCCCAAAATTCCTTCTAGACTGCAACGGACGAACCCGGCTGCCGAACCATTCGGTGAATGGACGCTACACCGGGCGAGCTAGCGGACGTCAAAGGCCGTCGAACCTACTAGGGTCCTCTTAGGCAATTGGCGTATTACATGAGCACTTTTCCGCTAGCCCTTCATTAATTGTGACGACGGAGGCACACTGTTGGAAGACATCACAGATACATCACCCTAATCTTGATCGTCTGAAATAGAAATTGATAAAGTAGAGTGACCCTGCGGGGAAAGGACCGGAGTGTCCAAATCCCCAACAACATACCGTGACATACGCTTCCCATATTGTCATCGAAATCATACGATACAGAACAGGAGTTAATGCGAGTACACTGACCACATATAGAATGATAATAAGGTCAGAGGAAGACTTCCTCTTAAAACAATTGATCAATATCCTTTCAATGTGAAAAGAAAACAAGTCCTGGTACTCGCACTAACCCCTGGCAAAATACATAATAATAATATGATCCATTAATATAGAAAAAATAATTGAAATCAAAATATTTTGAAAAAATATTTTTTCAGAACAGCCCAAGTTTCTGAAAAGTAACGTTGAGCCCCAATGGATCCCAAGCCTAAGTGTGGAAAAAAATTTTAAAAATATTTTAAACAATTTATTCAACACTTACGAACAATAATAATGTATCTAGTTATGATTAAAATAACATAAAGATATTATTATTTAGAAATCCCCCCCTCACACAGAGGGCTGTTGTAAATGTAAACAATGAGTGTAAAAACACTAAAATAAGACTCCAGGCACCCAGGCCCGAAATCAGTTACCAAAAATACACCATCTGATGCAAAACAGAGACTTCCAGGGAAGAAACTGCAGAACATCAGATGGTAGATGCAGAACACAACGCCTAACCACCCGTAGGTGAAGACGTAAACATGGGGAAAGAACAGAATTCATTCTGTTATTCAGCTAAAACTCCCAAGAAATTTTAGTAATAATAATTACAGAAACTATGCCAAAAGCATGGGAGAATAGCAAGGGGGAACTTAAAGGACAGGGAGAGAGGAAAAACACTTGAAACAACAGTGTAACTAAATAATCAGAATGACAACAAAATGGCTGCTGCCTTGAAAATAGGTAACTTAACATAATTTCATTAAAAAATTTTAAGTTACAGCCCTGATAATATTCTGTCACACATTCTTTTCCTCTCCTCCTTTTCTATCCTCCTTAGAATCACCATTTCACTAATATTTATGTGTCTGGCATCATTTAAACTGAGATTTAAAAGCACAAAGATCAGTCAGATGTTAACTGATGAAGGGCCAAACTTAGAATAATAAATGGCGCCAATTTCGGAACGTCCTTGACACTGCGCATGCGCAGTAGGGGCGAAGTGTGGAGGGCCTTTCAGGACATGTTTTCTTTAGTTTTAGATGCAAATTTTGGGGATTGGGGGGCAAAATTTGTGTTTGGCCCTATATTTTAAGAGTTAGCACCAGCTATGTCTGGGTCATTGGTACAGTATAAAAATTTCTATATTCTATGATTTCCAAAGAGCCATGGCAACCATGTGGTAACATTTCAATAAAAAGCATTCTGGCCATTTTTTGGACAAAATTTACCATGCCTACTAGATAACTTTTTTTGTACCACCACAGGAAGCAATGCTGTTTGAAGAAAATTGAAACTTAGGAAGATGTTCATGTGATAATTTCCATACAAAATTGTTTGCATAATTGTTATTGTTCAGACCATGACATTCAAGGAATCTTGGTTGAAAAGAGCATTGGTATCTGATGGTTTACTAACAGTATCTACAATCTTGAAACAAAAAAAAATATTTACATAACAATGACAAGAGGATAATAATAATTCAACGACTATGACTCAACTGATTCAGTGCTCAGTGAGTTCTGTCCACATGATCAAGACTTAAAATTATCCTTGATTCATGAGAATCAGTTTTCTCACACACTCCTGCTGTGTGAATCAGTCTTCAGTTCTTAAATAATTATCTAACACGAAAGGCAGATGACACTTGCAAACAACATTCTTGAATAACTAAATTTTTTCATTTTTGCGTCAAAAATATAGCTTATGACATCTCATTGGAACAAGCTCAATGAGCTTGTTCCAATGAGGGATCATAATCTATGTTTTTGAGACAAAATTATTTTTTAAAATAATGAAAATTGAATGGTGATTTTTGTGAATAGCACTGGCCAGTTTTGGCCATTACTTTGGGTAAAGTGTTAAAATTTGAGAGTATTGTTATACTTTTGCGAATGCAACCAGTGCATATTCCATAGTAAAAATCAAGCCTTGTATTTATATATTTGCTTGTAGTTTCTTGTCTTAAACATGTGTGTAGAACACGTTTTAATATACACTTTTGGTGACCTTGCTGATGGAAGTTACAGTACCTTGGCAGTGGTCTCTAGTGAAGTCTTTTTGCCTGTGTAGTATAGTTTTGGATGCAAAAATTGAAAAAATAATACAATTTGAAAGGCAATTTTTTGTGAATAGTGTTACAGTAGGTAAAGTGTTGCAATATAAACTTCTAGAACTCATACACCAAGCCCACAACATTGTTTATTGGGATTTGTTGTCACCATCAGCATCCCTGGCTATAATGCAATCACAATACAAGAATAAGGTGAGGTTTGGTCAATTATTTATGATATGTAGCTCATTTCAGAGTACTCATAATACAGATATTTTGTAAAGGGGTTAAATTATACCAGTGTTTACAGGTTTAGTTGTGGAAAAGTGTTGGTCTCATGATTAAAACGCTTCATGTTCTATGTATGCTCTTGATCTTCAGTTAAAAGCAATAGTATTCCTTTCACATGAATTTTTTTTAACCCTTAGGTCCTCAAGATTAATTATTGTTAATAGCTACCGTATATATACATGTACACAGTTGCAAATGACTTAATGTTTCTACATTATTGTTGGCTGCCTGTACAGGCAGCCAACAACAATGTAAAAACATTGTCAGGATAAATGCATCCCACTAGTTGAGTTCGCGAAGAATACCTTTGAGATAACTTTTTCAGAGATAAAGGGGGTTGTTTGTGGCTATACAGGGACTTAAGGGTT
This sequence comes from Pictodentalium vernedei, assembly GCA_031216915.1. Lineage (NCBI taxonomy): Eukaryota > Metazoa > Mollusca > Scaphopoda > Dentaliida > Dentaliidae > Pictodentalium > Pictodentalium vernedei. The sequence goes on along the minus strand of CM062295.1, from coordinate 645,506,325 downwards.
GATATCTATTGGAAAGTGCCCATATGCATCCTCCAATAAGTTGTAACAAAACAATTTTCTGTGAATTAATTTTTGATCTATGGAAGTAATTAACCACCCTAACAGTTAAAAGCATTAACTTTAGTACCACAGTAAAGAAGCATTGTTTTACTCTCCGGGGATCCATTGAGAAACAGAGCTCAGACTTCTAGCACTGAATCAGTTGAATTTTGTGAAGAATATTCTGTACAAGTTAAGGAAAAAGAAATCAAAAAGTGATATTCCTGGAAATAACTGAGCTAGTGTCTGTAGTTATATACAGAACAGCCACAGCACAACACAGCCATATAAATTACTTGGAATATATGTCACTGGTCTTCACCTAAGATCAGTAAATTTTGAACTCAACAGGAATGAGGCCATAAAACAACTATGTCTATTTGCCAAGCCTATCAGAAAAAATGGAAATGTCAATCATGAGGTTTATTACCTTTAGCAACAGGTTAGTGAAATCCAAATTTATAAAAATCAGAAAATACAGCAGATAATTGTGTTCCATCTTCACTTCAATTCCTCAATCTGTAGAACTTATTAACAGCTTTCAGATGAAAATGCAACATTTTTTAGCCTTCAGAATATACCTACATAGCTTACAATCTATCTGAAATGATCTTGATCAGCTCATTCTAAAGATGCCTTATAAGCTATGTTCTGCTTGCAAAAATTAAAAAGGTAAATATGAATAGTGGTTTATGCTCATAGAACCGGGAAGATTTTTCTAACCCATCAGGTGAAGGGATAATGGATTTCAACCTTCATTACAGCTGTCCTGTCTATTGGTGAACACACAAAAACAGAAATCGGGCATCTTAAAAGTGAGACACACAATTTTGAATGAAATTGTTTGAAGACTTTTTCAAAGACTTTTTTTATGTAATTTCCATCTGATAACATTTCATGTGATAAAATTCACACATCCTGAGATCAATACTGTTCTTGAGGAATATCTCTCAAAATGCTATCAAGAGGGAAGTAAATCAAAGTCACAGCTGACAATAAAAGTTGAAGCAACATCTAGTTTTTTAATTCTTAACTTGCCAAGTAATTCTTCAAATTTCTCGTAAAATCAAGTCAGGGCTGCTGCAAAGCCATCTTGACTAGATTTGATGAAAAATTCAGTTTCAAGGTTATATTTTGTAAATAATCTGAAACACACCTGAACTAGGTAAGGGTATTTTGAGGCTGTACAGGAAAATTCATCCCCTGCAGACAATGAGTTAATGTCTAACACTTTTGTTCATAGTTAACTCATAAAATCTTGTCTGGATTTTAGAATATTAACTGTCTGCATCCTGATGTCAAAATGACAAAGTTTTCAGCAGTGTATATTTTCCATAATGCAGTTTGATATTTAACCAAATATACCTTGTCTGACAGAGCTCAGTGAGTTCTGTCAAATAAGATATAATTGGTTAAATTCATAGTTAAGGAAGAGAAACACAGAGCGATTGGAGAAAATTCTTTTCCATCTCCAGGGTGCTAGGGGTTAATTTAATCTTAACTTGCCGAGTATTTTTAAAAATATTTTTATCAAATCTAGTCATGGCTACTGTAAAGCAGCCATGACTAGATTTGATGAAAATGTTTTGGTAAGAAATTCAAGAAATCATTGGTCAAAACCTCCATTTAATTTACACAGGGTAAATGTAATTAAAAGTTGCCCAAATTTTAGTTATTCTAGTGGTAAGAGATTATCTGTCCAGGGCTGGAAAATCCACCATCAGCAGGAAAAGAGTTAATGGAAGTCTCCTGAACAATTCTAACTGTTACAACTTCAAGAGTTAATTTGAACATTGCTAGCTGTTAAAAACACAGTGTCTTATAATCCAATATCAAAACAAGGTTAAGAAATCTGCAAAAATTAAATAGGTACGTATGAATAATGGTTTATGCTTATAGAACCGGGAAGATTTTTCTTACCCATTTGATTTTGATATCGTCTGCGTTGGGTAAAGAGTTAAGACTTGGCTTGGCAGCCTGCACCAAAGGCCAACACATACTTAGAAATCACTATTTTGATACTTTAAGATAACCTGCTGAGTTACTCAAAGGTTAGAGGCTGAGTATACATGTTCTGAAATATTCACAAAAGATTAGTTGGAACCGATCTTGTAGATAATGACAAAATTTAGAATAGGATAGAAATTCTCAAATTAAGGCAAGGCATTTACTAATCCCATCCACTTTTATTCTTCATCAGGAATACCTTAACCCTTTACCCAACGAGTCGGCCACATCCACCTGCATAATACCTAAATTCAGAAGCTGAAAAAATATTATTTTTCAAAACATTTCAAGAAAACCATATCATGTGACCCCTCTTTGGAATGAGCTCGTTGAGATCATTCCAATGAGGGGTCACATGATATGGTTTTGTTGAAATTTTTTGAAAAATTTTAAAAAATGGTATTTAAAATAATAAATTTTGATATCGTCGACGTTGGGTAAAGGGTTAAAATGAAATTGGAATATAATGCTTTATTCTAATTACAGAAGATTACATCACTTGACTCCACATATTCCTCTTCACTAGAAATCTGAAAGAATGAAAGGACCCCTAATACACAAGCAGTGTGCTTAGTTCAGTTTAGTTTTGCTAGATGGTTTGCACTGAAGGAACCCTCTCTGTAGAGGGTTTGAACCCTGGTAAGGCCATTCATAAGTTAACTGATTATATCTTGCATGACAGAGCTTTCCAAGCTCTGTCAAGCAACACATAAAGGTAATACTTTCAACTGAGATAAAAGGGGCTTTTCATGGATTTGAAAATTTCCTTTCAGAAAAAAGAGTCTTGTGATGTTTTGTCTTCAACTACATTGTTCATTTGACCACAAAATGATGCTAGATCCAACACATTGGAGACATGGATAACATGAACTGAAAAGAAAAACCTAGATCAAGTCTTAGAAAATTGGTATATAACTGTCTATTTTAGCTCTGTGTCTTTGAGCCACACACTCCCCAATCCAGATGATGTTTCTACATTCTTGTTCTTTGAGTTTAACATATGCATAGAACACCCCAAATCCAAATTGCAGCATGAAGGCATTCTTCATCAAATTAACCTGTTGTAGTAAAAAAAAAATGGGAAATTAACCCTCAATTCTCAGATTAATTCTATGCTAATAAGTGCAATGTCAATTGCCCACAATCAGACAATAGTCCCCATGGTAAGCAGTGTCACCAAATTTTGGAATATTGCTTTGAATTTTTTTTACCAAAATCTAAAAAAAATTACATGCATCAATTTTGTATAATGTCTGAACACTTGCCGGGTTGTAGATAGGAGCTTTTCAATGGGGGTTGGGGGGGGGGGGGGGGGTGGGGGTAGATCTTTGAATGTTCCAACTAGGAATGGATACTGGAAGGGATGTCCCTCCCCGAACCACCCCCAAAAGGGGGAAATTTTTCAAATGTTGACTCTGAGTGACTGTACCGGTAGGTTTTAGGGCATTCTGAGAATGTTTCCAAGCAGTTTGAATGATTGCAGCTAAATATCTATATATATAATTTGAGGTTTTAAGACCGCAAAAAATGACAATTTCTTGTGAAATGACTATTTCTTGTGGTACTGTAGTCTGTGAGTAGGCCCTATCTGCCTTCATTAGGTATTGTGTCCATTACATGAAAGTACAAGTATGGAGAATGCTAAAAAAGATTCAGTATTCAACCAATAATTTATTAATTAATCATATCAAATATGAGGTCACGCTGAGCAGTCAGCACACTAATCTTGAAATGAACTCAATGACTAACAACCATTCATTATGCTTACAAAGTATGAGGAATGAGCTACATTCAGTAGGGTGGCTGCAAAGTTGATGTGTGGAGTAGACCAATCAATATTTTCAAGATACAGCCCCAAGGCTACACAGTGAAAATATTAATTGCTCTACCCCCAAATAATGAATATGGACTCTTCTAATTGCTGCCTTTGATCGGACATGGTAGATGCCATTAGTGTTCAAAAGGGTTAACAAGCTCTCTTAACCCTTAAGGGCCTGGACAATTGTCCTGAACACACACCTGACCTCAGCCTGCTGTAAATGTCCAGTGGCTTAATAGTGACTTTTGGTAAAGTCTTGGCTGCCTGTTAAGGCAGCCATGACTTGACTAGAAATCACTGCCTATGTGTTTATTTAGTGGTGTTTAAGGTCACATATTTCTGCACAATGGCTAATCATGGCCACAACAGTTTTACAGGTGGAGGAAGCCGGAGTACCCAGAGAGAACCACCGAGCAATGGCGAGCAACTGTCAGCTCCCCAACATACTAACTTCACACAAGCAGGGTTAGCATTGGTTGAAAACAGGTGCGCCATCGTCGTGCAGTATGCCTTAGTACACAATGCTCTGCCCCCATGTGGACAATGGGGGTGCAGTGGCTTGCCCAAGGTCACAATGCAGTTGCCACAGGTGGGATTCGAACCAAGGACCTCTCGGCTTGCAGCCTGCACCTATACCTACTGAGCCACCATGCCCCCACACTGTCTATGTTGTTTACTGTCAGCAGGACCTACTCATGATGGTATATTAAGGGCATCTGTTCTGAGGTGTAAAAGTTGGGAACTGGCCTTAAGGGTTAAAGAGTTTCCCAACGATCAGTGTTAGGTGTAGACATTATATGAATGTTTAAGGCCTTACAAAATAAACTGATTCTCAGGCAAATTTTTGTTCAAATCAGTGAGGGAGGATTTTATTTGGGAGGGAGGGAGGATTTTATTTTTTTTCTTGTATATAGTAAGCGAACAATTGAGAGGCTTTCTGCAGTCGCTTCACATCTTGAAACTCTAGAAAGAACATAACTGATAATATTAATTATACACTATGTCGATCCATTTAATGGAAGAAAAATAAAATGATGTAAAATCATAAGCAATCTTCCAAATTAATTAGATTAATATTATAAAACTTAATTGGTTTATATCATTCCAACTGAGGCGGGAATAAACTCATATAAAAAATATTCCTACGTATTAACCCATCCTATTTCAGTTTCAAAGTCCCCTCTTGTAAATGTTTTCAAGCCCTATCCCATGTTTGTAGGTGACCACAAAGAATGCCCACAAAAAAGTGGAGGATATCATCCACTGAAATGAAAACAGGTCATTTCTGGCTGGATATTATCGAGGAAGCTTGGTCCATAATGCATAATTTTTGTCATTTTTTTCAAATTTTCTGGGCAGAGGGATAGGGGAGGGGGTAGGTAACACCCCATCTCATAGTCTCTCAACTAGCAGCTCAGATAATTTATTCTGTAGTATGCTGAAGGATGTATTGATTTGGAACAACAAGGAGCAATGTGATCTAATTTTGTGATAAACCCACATCCCAAAATGAACCAGTGATGCAAGCATGGACATTTCGGGGTAAAAATTGTAGAATCTATGTTTTGGGGAAGATTTTCCAACATATGCAGTCAACCACGAGAAAACCCTAATATTTGCATAATTCTGATAGACAATAGTTAGCACAAGATGTATTGTTCCTTTATCTAATATGACTAGAGGAATGACATTTTAATAATGATAAATAAAAAGCCTCACGGCCACATGTCCCCCGAAAAAACAAGTTGAAAACGGGGCATAACTCTAGTAAAAATGATCAGTCCGAACCCATATTCAAACTTGACCTGTATTTTTACCCCAGAAAGTCACATACTAAAATTCTTTCCGATCAAATAATCCTAACTGGAGTTATCATCCGGACACTGCAAAACTTGAAATTTCTAAGTCGAAAAAGGGGTATAACTCTAATAAAAATAATCTGGAAGAACCCATATTCAAATTTGACCAGTGGTTTGGACTAAGAAGGTCACATACCAAAATTGGTTCCAATCAAATGATCCAAACTGGAGTTATCATGGGGACACCAAGTGGGACAGACGGACGAGTAGACACACGGATGCCGCCGATTTCTATAGTCCCCCAAAAATTTTTTGGGGAGACAAAAAAGGTAGCCAAAGTCCTCTCACTGTAAGAAGCTCATTTCAAAAAGAAGTCACAATGAGAAAACACTTGATTACCCAGCAGGTCATTCAAAGACAGGTCCCAAGCTATGTTTTGGAGGCAAAATTTGAAAACATATTAGTGAACAATGCTGGCCATTTAAGAAAAAAAAAAACAGCTAACAAAGTTTAGTGGTCCCCCCCCCCCCTCCCCCCCCCCCCCCCCCCACCAAAAAAAACCCCTAAAGTTTGGATTGGACAAGCAACTTTTAACCACAGATAGATGAATAGACTGACATAATATGACCCCATAAACAAGTCTGTAAAATATACCTCAAATTCGAAAAATTTATCTTCTAAAGTCTTGTCACCTGGATTTGTTCCAGCACCATCAAACAGTTCTCTGTATGCCTGTAAGAACCAAATACAATGAATTTAGTAATCCTCAATTATTTAAACTCCAACCTGACATCACCCATGATACAATCTGTGGTGTAGTTGTAATCTGCATAATATATTTAGCTCATTGTTAGAGGCCAGTGAACATTTAAAATTTGATTCGGTTTTGAATCTTTTCATTAATTCAATTCAATTTGAAACCATCTTGATTATTCAAAAAAAAAATCGAATCTCAGAGAGTTTTCAATTTCATGCATTTTTATTGTCGTCTTTCTGAAGATGAAAACTCATTTCACATTTTTTGAGGAATGAGATTGACCATGCCGAGCCTTAGTAAATAAGACAGATTTAGTTCGAACCTTCCTTAAAATGTCATATGAAGCGATAGCAGAGATTGTGTTGCATCAAGTTTGTACATATATTGCCCGGCACCTTGTTCATATGAAGCGATAGCAGAGATTGTGTTTTGCCTCAAGTCTCTACATATATCGCCCCTTGAGTGGAACAAGGTGCCATCTGCAATGCTTAAGCATTGCAGGGGCCACCTTGTTCCACTTGAGGGACGATATGGCTTTTTTCATCCACCTTGATGAAACCTGGTCAATTCTCGCTTGAATCTAGTCCCATTGCTAACTGCGGGTAACTGCGGGATGAGTTGTCACCACTAGTATATTAAGAACAGCAAATGTCAAAATTTATTTTGGTAATGATACATTCAAAGCGATAACTTCGAGTAATTTGAATGTCAATGCACCAGAACACCAGAACCATATATACCTATACGGTTCTCATATTAATGAAAGCATGTTGTACATTGGACTCATGCTCTGGAACATGCCAAAATTTCTACACAGGAAACCGTTGGTTGTGTTAGGCCACTCAAAGTAGATCATCTGTTTCTCAGGTCATTATTTGTAAAATTGCATGCAGGCAAGCGGTTTTTCATTTTATTTTTTATTTCTATAATTATTTCTTTGCCACCAAAAGTTCATGTTCTTGGATTATGTTTTAGGCCTCATAATCTACGGAACAGCATGGGTGGTGGTGTATTTCATCCCTTCTTGCACTCAAGGGACAAATTTATCAATTTTTTTTAACTTGGGTAAAATATCAGACATAAACCATTTAATTTTTTTTTTTTAAGCTTACATTGGTTATAAAATGAGAGTATGCGGCAGCCAAAAGGACCATGCAGGAGGGCCTGGGAAACAGATTTTTAATTATTTTTTGGCCTTATGAATAAATTGCTCAACCATTCGGAAACAAGTGAAAATCCATTTGCTTGTACTTATGGTTGGTGGTGCGAAAAATTCTAACCACTAATGATACTGATTACACATGAGAGGTACAGTACGTGGAGAGCGTATTATCACTAAATCACCCACAGAGTGGAGATTCCACCCAAGCAATAATTGCAAATTTGTTGCACAGCATAACAAACACAAGCAAAGTTTCAGCCAATGGACCTCTGGGTTAAACCCGGAGGTCCATTGGCTGAAACATTGCTTGTGTTTTTAGTTGATATATACAAAATTTGAAAGTTATAGTTTGGGCGATAACCCCACTCTGCGGGTGATTTAGTTACAATCCACTCTCCAAATGCTGTAGATAATACTAGTAAGATAACCATAGTGTCATAACAACCGGAAAGTTTATTCGATTTGAGATTCGATCCAATTTTGAAGCTTCTGCCTGAATCAATTCAAGTACAACCTGGTACTGTGAAAATAAAAAAACACCAAGCAAATTTTATTTCACTTTTCTTGTGCACTCAAACTCTTCACACTAAGGAATGTAAAGCTATGGTTTCCAAGTAAAACTCCTGTTACTCACAAACTAAATTTTACACTCATCTATAAGGCATTTAAAAAAAGTTTTGTTTCTCAGACAAACTGTCCCTCAATTTTCTGACCTGGGAGGGAGGATTTTGTTCCTTCATTAAAACACTTCAGAGATTAGTTGTTTTAGACATTTCACTGTTTACACTCCAGTTTAAAAAAAAACGTTTTCAACTGCAAAATTGTCCCACAATGCAATTGGGAATTTAACCAAGTATCTTGTTTCGCAGTGAGTTCTGTCAAAAAAACTGAACTAGTTAAATTCGTCTGCACGCTGAAAATATTCAGTGGTCTACCCCCCAAATAATGAATATGGACTCTTCCAATTGCTGCCAATGAACTGATATGGAATATACCACCAGGGTTCAGAGGGTTAATCATAAACATTTTGATCGAAGTAGCTTTAGTATTTGTAGACATACCAAGTATTGCATATATTGGCTGAAGTAACAGAACTTTTGACTGTTCAAAAATAAACTAGGTACAAAAACAGTTTTTATGAGGCTGAATTTCAATGATGATAGAGGTGCCTCAAAAACATAACTTTTTTTTATAGCCCAAGGTGAGTTAAATAATAATGATTAATTTATACAAACCTGTGATTCATCATGAGATCATATTTATAATTTTACATGTCAAAATTTTTGTGCTTTGGGTCCATAAGAATTTTAAAAATAAAACCAAATTTTTCACATTACTGAATACTTCCCTGAATGCAGGCCTCCAAAATAGGATCCTGTGGGCTTGATATGGACAAACTTGTAACCTTTTAAGGCAGAGATGTGATATCTGGATGATCAGCTCAGTACAGAAACATTTTTTTACATAAATTACCCAAAATATCCACAATATTCTGACGCGGTTCACCATGAGTTAAAAACCTGATCAAATTGAGTTTGTCTGGCTTTGGAGTAATTGAGTAACCGACAAAGTTTAATTGTTTGGTAAGTAGTGAATTTTGCCCAGAATATTATCCATAGTTTTTGTTTTCGAAGGCTTAAGTTGTTACTATTCACGTTCTTTAGAACGTGAATAGTAACAAGTTAAGCCTTCGAAAACTAAAACTATGGATAAATAGGCCCAGCTGTTTCAGCGACGGTGCTACAGAGAATATTTAGTTATTGGTGTTTACGGTGTTCACTCAGACGTGTAAGGGTTATCACACTGTTCCGTAACTTCCGTTTGGTGCAATATGAAATAAATTGTCTTTTAAGATTCGATTCGGGATTCATATTTTATAGGATGTGTGATATGACATCCTTTAGGTCAGTAGTTTATAAGAAAAGATTTTAGAGTTCATTTTAGTACTCCAGTATAAAAAAATTGGCCCAGTGTCACTCCAAAATGAGACACAAGGGCCCAAATTTGAACAGCAAGTTGATCACTTGCCTCCTTCCCCCCACCCCCATTTTAGTTTTCTTCTATTTTTTGTCTATGTGGTGACTCAAGGAGGAATGAAGAATATATTACACAATTCGTCTATAAAGTATATGTGATTTGCATCCAATTATCAGTTTGAACAGTGAAAATGTGGATGGAGCCCAACAAAGTTACAACCCAAGAGCAACCCACATATCACCCCAAGAACTGAGTTGGCACAAACTTGACTTTGTAGCAGATAAGACAGCTGTATACCAAATATCATACCAGTAAGCCACAGAATCATGAGAAGTTTTTCAAAAAAATTTGGGCCAAAAAAATTTTGAAATTCATTTCAGATTTGTGTTATTGATAAAAATGCTGTGGGTTTTATAGGATACATAACTGCACTTTATTTGAAACAATACAAATTTTTCAATCAATGCCTAAAATAATGCACAGTTGTTGTTCAAGGCAGTCAATTATTCAAAAAAGAGTTAAAATTGGAAACCGTGTTTATTCAGAAATGATGCCACAGGATGCCTCAAGGATTTGTTTACCTCTGATAACTATTTGTTTCCAAGTGTACTGGCCCCAGAAAAAGGTGATTAGGCTAAAAGAAGGTAAATGAAGAGTGATCTGTACTTTGAAAAAATTGTGTACCTCCTGGAATATTTTTGCAAATTTCTTTCTTTCTAAATGAATTACACTAGGCTTGCCGCGATTATGAAATTCCATAGTCGATTAATCAGAGCTCAAAATCGATGATTAGTTGACTTTTTTGACCACGTTTTTTAACAAAGTGTCGACTAAAATGAGATGGCTGAATGGTCCCAAAGATAGGTATAAACGGGCGTGTGGCCGTGTACATTTCAAATAACATGGTGACATAGTCAACGATCCATCATTCCCACATTATAAGGCTTGGTGAACGTCGGAATGAACGTTTTGTTGACCATATTCTGTTAAGTTGGTCGATCGTCTGCCATACCATTAAACAGTAATACACCCTGATGCCCAAAATTCAGATAAAACCTAACAGTGAGCAGCCAGAAGGAACTAGGCCTGATCCGAGGGTAGAGACTGACAGTTGTGATTTTTTCACATTGGTTTCGGTTTCGGTTTTTTGGGGGGGGTGAAGACCCAGGTTTCGGTTTCGGTTTTTTTCTACTTTATGCATTCTCAACTAATTTTGGGAATTTGTAAGTGGAGAACCAGTGAACTCATGTTCAAGTATGAAGTGATAGTCAAAGAATGTTTTTTCCAAGTGAACTTGAATTCATTCAGGTTGTCCATAATTCAAAATTGTTATTGCAGGGTATCAGAAAATCAAATTTAAGCACCTTCAGGTCTCTGACCATGATTTACAAGGACTGTTATAAGCTTGATGAGATTTGGAGACAGGAAAATTTTAACACTGTCACCAATGCAAATCATTTACAGTATTGTAACCATTACTTCATAGGTGTCTATCAGGGGTCACCCTGGCAGCTGATTTTAGCAGGAGGTGACTTCTCCCTCCAGAGACTTTAGGGAGAAGTCAGGGGCCAGGAGGGAGAAGTCAGTGGACATAAGGGAGAAGACAGAAAAATCAAAAAACGTATATGACATTGTGACAAAATAAATGTACATAGAGGACACAACTGTGGAGAAAAAAAGTAAATAAAAGTTATACAAACATACATACACACACAAAACAAAGTCATGTAGGTTAAAATCCCCCCCCCCCCCCACCTCCCCTACAAAATGAAAGTGTCAATGACACTGTAGCTCAACTTGTCAAGACAAAGACATATACATGTATAGTATGTGACACAGCAATGACAAACATCTAGGTAATGACCTGATAACAAAGGTACATATAAAGTATTGTAACGGTCTGTACATATATACTAACAGTTGCCTGTAACAAATGTATAGGTAAAGTATTGTAAAGGTGGGTGACAGTCAGATGCTAAACTAGAAAAAAATCTTTGAGTCCCAGAGTAGGTCTGACTGAACCCCAAAATATTTGTTCTCATAGCACAGTGATAACAAAGGCACCCCAAAACACACTCGTTCCTGTCCCAAGGTGAAGACAAAAGTACCCAAGAAGTTTTGTGAAGATCAGTTCATAAATACGAGCTGTATAGAACTTGAGACAAAAAACTGATTGGACCTAATTTTGGTACAAAATGGCCACTGGCAGCCATCTTGAATTTTGGACCGTACCCAGAAACACTCATTCTCATCCCAAGGTGATAACAAAGTACCCAAGAAGTTTTGTGAAGATCGGTTCATAAATACAGCCTCTACCCTGACCATATTGACATGTGTGCTTACATTGTGTAAGTAGCACTGAATAAATCAAAGTTCATCTAATTTGCATAATTTCTGCACGAACAAAAACCCCTTAGAATATGTGATGTATTCCATGTTACTAAACATTCATACAAAAATTTATTCAAATCAGAACTTTCATACAGAAGTTCTGTACAAAAGACTGATTGCACTAATTTTGGTACAAAATGGCTGCAGGTGGCCATCTTGAATTTCGGACCACACCCAAAAACACTCGCCCTCATCCCACGGTGATAACAAAGGTACCCAAGAAGTTTCGTAAAGATTGGTTCATAAATATGGCCTCTAGTCTGAGCTGTATAGAAGTTGTGTACAAAAAACTGATTAGACCTAATTTCGGTACAAAATGGCCACTGGCAGACATCTTGAATTTTAGACCGCACCCAGAAACACTCGTTCTGGTCCCAAGGTGATAACAAAGGTACCCAAGACATTTCATGAAGATCAGTTCATAAATACAGACTCTAGTCTGAGCCGTATTGACATGTGTACTTACTGTGTGTAAGTCGCACTGAAAAAATCAAAGTTCATCTAATTTGCATAATTTCTGCACGAGAAAAAAACCCGTATTATATGTGATGTATCCCATGGTACTAAACATTCACACAAAAAATTATTCAAATCAGCACTTTCATATGGAAGTTCTGTGCAAAAATCTGATTGCACCTAATTTTGTACAAAATGGCTGCCATCGGCCATCTTGAATTTCGGACCGCACCCCAAAACACTCGTTCTCGTCCCACGGTCATACCAAAGGTACCCAAGAAGTTTCGTAAAGATCGGTTCATAAATACGGCCTCTAGCCCGAGCCGTATTGGCATTTGCACTTACAGTGCTGAAAGTAACCCCAAAAAACATCAAAATTAGTCTAATTTGCACAATTTACGCACGAGAAAAAAACCTGTATTATATGTGATGTATCCCATGGTACTAAACATTCATACAAAAAATTATTCAAATCAGAGCTTTCATATGGAAGTTCTGTACAAAAAACAGATTTCTGCATCGTCGGTACAAAATGGCGGCTGGCAGCCATCTTGAATTTCGGACCGCACCCAAAAACACTCGTTCTCGTCCCACGGTCATAACAAAGGTACCCAAGAAGTTTCGTAAAGATCGGTTCATAAATACGGTATCTAGCCCGAGCCGTATCCAATTGTTGACGTACGGACAGACGGCCAGACGGACGACGGGCCATGACAAAAGCTCAAATTTGGCTTCGCCAAAGTTGAGCTAAAAATGTGTCGTTCATGCTTTCTGAATACCCTAACTCTTTCCCTAACAGTGATCACTAGGGTTACCATGCAGTTGATTTTGTATTTGCCTAAATGCAGTGGATTTGAAATTCAGCATCACCCATGGTGAGAGTGTTCTTCTCTGTAATAGAAGGTATATTCTTTTTAAAAAAATATTTAAAAAAAATATTTAAAGTATTTAAAATAAATTTCAAGTTCACATAAGAAGCTGGGTCATTCGTGGTTTCTGAATGTCCTAACTGAATTGAAAAGAGTGGTTAAAAAAGTTTTCAACATCCTTTCGTAAAATAAGCGTCATTAACAATTTTAGTTAATTTATTTCTAAGGTAAATAACAAAATATTTCAGTTGTCTCCCTTACCTGCTGTGCTGGGTGATAATACTCTGTTAAGAAAAAAATGACAATTTCTGCCAACCACCTAACATTTGTGCTATGAGGCCTGCCATTCTTATCCATCCTAATATGTGTGATTTCTATCGTAGCCTTATTACATTTAACCCCCTTTCCAACACAAGTTTTCAAAGAACAAGAGGCCCCACGGGTCCTGAAGCGCTCATCTTGTACAGAACACAATTTAAACAGAGTCCAAGAATGAGTCTACATTAAGAAAGCCATCTCCATAGGCTACACTGTCAATCCTTGAGTCCCCCAGGAGTGACAAAAATAATCTGGGCATCATGCCTTTTCTTCAGTTGATAAGTAAAATGTAGAGCTTTCCTATGAAGCCCCTTGAAACAACCTATGTGGATTAATCTTAGTACCTCTAGAGGGTACTGAATACAAAATTTTTAATTCTTCAGCAAAATGGCCAATTTCGGCTCCCATAGAGAACCCAAATATTAACCCAGGCTCTTGATTTGAACACAGTTAAATCTGACTTCCCTAGAGATGTTGTGTACTGAATATGAAAGCATTCTGACTGTTGGATCTGAAGAAGAGAAATTGAAAAGAAATTTCTTCGAATAGCACTAAGTTCAAATTTGGGCTACCATAGCGAGCCCAAATATTAACCTATGGATCTGATTTGAACAAACTTGAATCTGACCCCCCTAGAGATGTTGTATACCAAATGTGAAAGCACTCTGACAAGTGAATCTGAAGAAGAAGATTTTTGAAGAAATTCCCTCATATTGTACTAAGTTAAATTTCATGTTCCCATATGGAGCCCAAATATTAACCTAGGCACTCGAATTGAACAACCTGGAATCTGAGCCCCCTAGAGATGTTGTATACCAAATATAAAAGCATTCCGACTGGTGGATCTGAAGAAGAAGACTTTTAAAGAAATTTCCTCATATTGCACTAAGTAAAAATTTGGGCTACCATAGTGAGCCCAAATATATACCTAGGGATCTGATTTGAACAAACTTGAATCTGACCCCCATAGAGATGTTGCATACCAAATATCAAAGCATTCTGACTGATGGATCTGAAGAAGAAGATTTTTTTAAATTACCCTCCATACTGAACAAAGATAAAATTTGGGCTTCCGTAGGAAGCCCAAATATTAACCTAGGGACTTGGTTTGAACAATCTAGAATCTGACCCTCATAACAATAATGTATACCAAATATTAAAAGATTCTGACTGGTGGTTCTGAAGAATAAGATTTTTAAAGAATATTCCCCATATTACCCTATGTTAAAACTTTGGGCTCCTGTAGAAAGCCCAAATATGAACCAATGAGCTTTATTTCAACAAACATCCATGTACTCTATTAATATCCAGTATAATCCTAATACTAATAATTTTTAAAGTAAGCCAATAAATAAAGTTAGTCTAGAGAATAGAGACTCTTTATACTCCTTTAAAAGTGTCTGAGGATTGTATAATAACGCCCGTTTGACACATAAAATATTCAAAAGCTATACTTTAAAAACTATGACCTGAATGAATTTTTTAAAACATAAACTTATCACTTAAAAACCATCCCAGTAACAGCTCAGAATTACTAACTCCGGAGGAGATATCCCCTTGTTTTCATAATAAAACAGGTGACCCAAGGGAACACCCTCCCCCCCCCCCCCCTTCTCCTTGCCCTGGGTCAAATAGCCCAGAGCGAAGAGGGCAGCAGGACGGAGTCACTGCCGGAACAGAATGCCTACCTAGCTATAGTAGCAACTGTTAAGTGAATGACATTCTGAGCAGTAGATAATAGACCTAACAATTCAGGCCTCCAGAAATGGACTCAATATTTCTGAGATAAAAATTCATGAATGTGGATGGCTGAGCCCAATGTGCAGCCTTCATAAAATCTATAATAGCGACACTATTAATATAAGTCCAAGATGTAGAAAGAGCTCTACTTCATGAGCCGAAATCTCAAGCACAAACTGCTGAGTAAATGATATGCCATAAGCAGTACCGATAGTTAATTGAATCCATTAGCAATAGAATGGAGCGTAATGTCCTTCTATTAGGCATCAAAGACAGAAGAAGCTTACGTCCTTACTAATAAACTGAGATCTGTTTAAAAATATGTAAACTCTAACCGGACAGAGTAAAGGCCTATGCCCGTACGAAGACGGAAGGACCTTAATAACAATAGGTTTCCGGATATTATTAGGAGCCTGATTCTTAACCAAAAATCCAACCTAAGTAGTAAAGGAAATAGTGTTTTCGAAACTACGAAAGTGAGAATCGTCACCGATAGTGCATGAAGCTCACTGACTCCTCAGTAAAAGAGAAGACTAAGAGAATTACTGTCTAAAAGGTCAGAATTTGAAAACTACTGTTTCCAGAGGCTCAAATGATTACTTAGCTAAATAAGAACCGAAGCTAAATTCCGTATAGGAATTAATCTGAGGATTCCAGGTCTATTTATCAAAAAGTTACTAACTGACTTAGATAAAGAGACAAAAGACTCAATTGTAAACTATCGTAGAGTGCATAGGTATGAGGTAACATAAACCTATAACCTAAATAATAACAGGCTGCAGTAGATCTTGTGAAACAAGTATACTAAAAAGTTGTAATGACTAGTATGGAGGAATCAACAATATCAACATAGTGATCCCTACACCAACGACGGAAGAGCCTCCACTTTAGCCGCATAGTATAGCGAAGAAGAGGTTCTCCTATAGTAAGAAATCGCGTCCAAAGCTCGTCCAGTACAATGCTTGGGTAATGCGAGCACTATAATAGACTTTAGTACACACCCAGTGACGACGGATTAGAGGACAGATCGGAGGAAGCCTGTTAGACCGGTTCCTAGCTCGTCCAGGTCCGTCCGGGCTGCGAGCGAGAGGGGTCCCTCTCTCGTACAACAACATATGGGACCGGATGTTGATGTACAGTCATTTCGCATTCGGAGCATATGTCCGCCGCTCGGGACGCTCCGTTATATTGACAGTCCGAGAGACTGTCGATAATGCTTCCTCATCCTCACAGCAGCGCACACACGACCGCACATTGGCTACGTGACCTCGAGTATCTGGCCAGCTTCGTCATTCAGTGATTCCACGGTGAACAGGTCACGCCATCCGGTAGCCAAGGGACACGAGGCCTATACACTCCGTTCGCTCGCATAGTAGAAGTATGCACAGGGTAACGAACACGGAGCTTCCAGCGGCAAAGCATCGTAAGACCGCTTCTCCACAGGCCTCAGTGACGGACGTGCTATCCAAAATAGCACAGTTTATCGCAGCATCCCAGCAAACGACAGATTCTCGGTCGGATCAGGAATAATCCGACGGCGCTGGGTCGGTGCTCTCCACTGTTGCATCAGGTACGGACGACCGAACACTTTATAGGGTCCGACAGGATGGCGAAAGGGATTCGGACGATTTCGAGCTTTCCCTTTCGGAACAACAGAAGCTGCCATACATTTCTTCCGGCATTATCTTCCAGAGGTTGTTCCGTCAGACTATATTGCTGCGATGCTGGATAAGAGACTAATAGCGTCATTGGACACGGAGTTTTGGATCGGTTCAGGGACATTGTCCCTGACTTGCAGACACAGTCCAATAATGTCATTAGAACATTCGAATTATTTAACGACGCTATATATAAGCTTGCTACCAAGCATGATAATCTAGTTTCTTGTCCGCAATGCTCTATTCTGCCTTTCATCAATTCTACAAAATAATTTATATTGGCAGAACAGAGCATACCGAGAGTTCCTATGCGTCTTGACGGCGGGACTGAAGACTGGGAATTATCTTTTTCGCCGTCTATGTCAATTCCAACCACGATGTTGGAAACGACAATGATGTCTATTAGACTTAACTTAGACGCTTTATCATACGTAGACCACCTTACTGAGGCGTTATCATTATGTCTTCAAGAGAAAGAATTCCAGGATATGATCCTCAATGTGATTTCTTTCAAGGACAGTAGTTTTTCCACGTATAACTCCGCCCTTCAGTGGCAACCTGGAGTTGGTTAGACGTGACGCAGCCCTAGCTACATCCACGCGCGTGGATAGTAAGGTGAAGAACTCTCTCAGAGTCGCTTCGGTCTCGGAGAAGCTTCTCTTCGACGGCAGCCTTTCAGCAATCTATCAATTGCTTGATATACACGTTCTCTTGTCTATCAAGTGTAACAAGAGATTCAGACTGGGGCAAACATTCGGTGGTTGACTCAGAGAGTGCCACTGCAGTTGCCGGATCCGAGTTTTTTGATTATGACGGATGCCAGTCAAACAGGTTGGGGTACAATATTGATCCCAACGGATTCGAAGTGCCAGGGTCTTTGGGTTCCGCAGTTTCTAGGCAAGCACTTAACTTCCAGGAAATGATGTTATTTTGGCTTGCACTATGTCATTGTATGAACATTATTCAGAAACGCATGTCCAAATCCTGTCCGATGATACGACAGTAGTTGCATATCTCCGGAACCAGGGAGGCACTCATTCGTTTCCGTTATTCAATTTAACGGAAAGAATCCTTCTATTTGTTATAGCACACCAAGTTCTGCTTCGGTCCGTCATATTCCGGGTCGTCTGATTGTATTAGCAGACTCCCTTTCACGTAAGGATCGCTTGTTGCTGTCAGAATGGACTCTCAACAAACAAGTATTCAATCAGATTTGCTATCTATGGGAGCGCCCAATGATAATTTATTTGCGACACAACTCACTAATCAATTGCAGACGTATGTGTTTCCATGTCCGGATCCCTGAGCTTATGTTGTTAAAGCTCTATTGATCTAATAGGACGGAATGATAGGATATGCGTATCCTCAGCGCTGTTGATTCAGCTAGTATTGCTAAGATAAACATCCACAGTACAATTCTGTTGATAGCATCTCTGTCTTCACAGAGACCATGGGTAAATTTACTCAGGTGTCTACTGTGGGACTTAATGCGAAATCTTCCTCCATGAGAGGATCTTTTTTCGCTGGGTAAAATCGTGTCATCTTTATCACAACCCACAAGGTCTCAACTTTCACGTATTCCGTTGTGTGGTCCTTATTGCATTGTTAGCATTGTACTGGACGAGCTTTGGACGCGATTTCTTACTATAGGAGAACCTCTTCTTCGCTATACTATGCGGCTAAAGTGTAGGCTCTTCCGTCGTTGGTGTAGGGATCACTATGTTGATATTGTTGATTCCTCCATACTAGTCATTACAACTTTTTAGTATACTTGTTTCACAAGATCTACTGCAGCCTGTTATTATTTAGGTTATAGGTTTATGTTACCTCATACCTATGCACTCTACGATAGTTTACAATTGAGTCTTTTGTCTCTTTATCTAAGTCAGTTAGTAACTTTTTGATAAATAGACCTGGAATCCTTAGATTAATTCCTATACGGAATTTAGCTTCGGTTCTTATTTAGCTAAGTAATCATTTGAGCCTCTGGAAACAGTAGTTTTCAAATTCTGACCTTTTAGACAGTAATTCTCTTAGTCTTCTCTTTTACTGAGGAGTCAGTGAGCTTCATGCACTATCGGTGACGATTCTCACTTTCGTAGTTTCGAAAACACTATTTCCTTTACTACTTAGGTTGGATTTTTGGTTAAGAATCAGGCTCCTAATAATATCCGGAAACCTATTGTTATTAAGGTCCTTCCGTCTTCGTACGGGCATAGGCCTTTACTCTGTCCGGTTAGAGTTTACATATTTTTAAACAGATCTCAGTTTATTAGTAAGGACGTAAGCTTCTTCTGTCTTTGATGCCTAATAGAAGGACATTACGCTCCATTCTATTGCTAATGGATTCAATTAACTATCGGTACTGCTTATGGCATATCATTTACTCAGCAGTTTGTGCTTGAGATTTCGGCTCATGAAGTAGAGCTCTTTCTACATCTTGGACTTATATTAATAGTGTCGCTATTATAGATTTTATGAAGGCTGCACATTGGGCTCAGCCATCCATATTCATGAATTTTTATCTCAGAAATATTGAGTCCATTTCTGGAGGCCTGAATTGTTAGGTCTATTATCTACTGCTCAGAATGTCATTCACTTAACAGTTGCTACTATAGCTAGGTAGGCGTTCTGTTCCGGCAGTGACTCCGTCCTGCTGCCCTCTTCGCTCTGGGCTATTTGACCCAGGGCAAGGAGAAGGGGGGGGGGGGGGGGGAGGGTGTTCCCTTGGGTCACCTGTTTTATTATGAAAACAAGGGGATATCTCCTCCGGAGTTAGTAATTCTGAGCTGTTACTGGGATGGTTTTTAAGTGATAAGTTTATGTTTTAAAAAATTCATTCAGGTCATAGTTTTTAAAGTGTAGCTTTTGAATATTTTATGTGTCAAACGGGCGTTATTATACAATCCTCAGACACTTTTAAAGGAGTATAAAGAGTCTCTATTCTCTAGACTAACTTTATTTATTGGCTTACTTTAAAAATTATTAGTATTAGGATTATACTGGATATTAATAGAGTACATGGATGTTATGATGCTCAATTATGAAAGGTGTTGTGTCTTTCTAATTTATCATAAATAAGAAAGATACATGTAAGGCCTAATACTCCTTTTCCCCTCGAGGGGATGACTCTATTTTATATAATTGAGCTTATTGGATTTTCCTCTATGTCCTAGGCACTCCAGCCTTTTTACTATTCAGCTATGTCTGGGTCATTGGTACAGTATAAAAATGTTAAAAAACTTATAGTAATTTATATATTTTTTATACTTACCAATGACCCAGACGGGGATGGCCCTCCCAGGAGTTGGGAACTCATACCTCCCCGCTGAGTACATAGCGCTTACCAGACACTGATTGTAAGAATGATTAATGGCGCCAATTTCGGGACGTCCTTGACACTGCGCATGCGCAGTAGTGGCGAAGTATGGAGGGCCATTCAGGACATGTTTTCTTTGGTTTTAGATGCAAATTTGGGGGATTGGGGGGCAAAATTTGTGTTTGGCCCTAGATTTAAATTTTAAGAGTTAGCACTAGCTATGTCTGGGTCATTGGTACAGTATAAAAATACTACATATGCTCGGGGATCCGGACATGGAGACACATACATCTGCAATTGATTGGTGAGTTGTGTCGCAAATAAATTATCATTGGGCGCTCCTATTGGTAGCAAATCTGATTGAATACCTGTTTGTTGAGAGTCCATTCTGACGGCAACAAGCGACCCTTACGTGAAAGGGAGTCTGCTAATACAATCAGACGACCCGGAATATGACGGACCGAAACAGAACTTGGTGTTCTTGAACAAACAGAAGGATTCTTTCCGTTAAATTGAATAATGGAACCGAATGAGTGCCTCCCAGGTTCCGGATATACGCAACTACTGTCGAATTATCGGACAGGATTTGGACATGCATTTCTGAATAATGTTCATCCAATGACGTAGTGCAAGCCAAAATAACATCATTTCCTGGAAGTTAAGTGCTTGCCTAGAAACTGCGGAACCCCAACGACCCTGGCACTTCGAATCCGTTGGGATCAATATTGTACCCCAACCTGTTTGACTGGCATCTGTCATAATCGTAAAACTCGGATCCGGCAACTGCAGTGGAACTCTCTGAGTCAACCACCGCATGTTTGCCCAAGTCTGAATCTCTTGTTACACTTGATTGACAAGAGAACATGTATATCGAGCAATTCATAGATTGCTGAAAGGTTGCCGTCGAAGAGAAGCTTCTCCGAGACCGAAGCGACTCTGAGAGAGTTCTTCACCTTACTATCCACGCGCGTGGATATAGCTAGGGCTGCGTCACGTCTAACCAACTCCAGGTTGCCACTGAAGGGTGGAGTTATACGTGGAAAAACTACTGCCCTTGAAAGAAATCTCATTAAAAATCATATCCTGGAATTCTTTCTCTTGAAGACGTAATGATAACGCCTCAGTAAGGTGGTCTACGTATGATAAAGCGTCTAAGTTAAGTCTATTAGACATCATTGTCGTTTCCAATGTTGTGGTTGGAATTTGACATAGACGGCGAAAAAGACAATTCCCAGTCTTCAGCCTCGTCATCTAGACGCAGAGGAACTCTCAGTATGCCCTGTCCTGCCATACAAATTTATTCCTAGAATTGATGAAGGGCAGATTTAGAGCATTTGCGGACAAGAAACTAGACTAGCATGTTTTGGTAGCAAGCTTATATATAGCGTCGCACAATAATTCGAATGTTCTAATGACATTATTGGACTGTGTCGGCAACTCAGGGACGATGTCCCTGAACCGATCAAAAACTCTGTGTCCAATGACGCTATTAGTCTATTATCCAGCATCGCAGCATTCTAGTCCGACGGAACAACCTCTGGAAGATAATGCCGGAAGAAATGTATGGCAGCTTCTGTTGTTCCGAAAGGGAAAGCTCGAAATCGTCCGAATCCCTTTCGCCATCCTGTCGGACCCTATGAAGTGTTCGGTCTTCCGTACCTGATGCAACAGCGGAGCGAAACGACCCAGCGCCGATGGATTATACCTGATCCGACAGAGATTCTGTCGTTTGCTGGGAAGCTGCGATAAGCTGTGCTATTTTGGATAGCACGTCCGTCACTGAGGCCTGTGGAGAAGCGGTCTTACAATGCCTTGCCGCTGGAAGCTCCGTGTTAGTTAACCCGTGCATACTTCTATTATGCGAGCGACTGGGGTGTACAGGCCTCGTGTCCCCTGGCTACCGGATGGCGTGACCTGTTCGCCGTGGATCACTGAATGACGAAGCTGGCCGGATACTCGAGGTCACGTAGCCAAGGTGCGGTCGTGTGCGCTGCTGTGAGGATGAGGAAGCATTATCGACAGTCTCTCGGACTGTCTATATAACGGAGCGTCCCGAGCGGTGGACATATGCTCCGAATGTGAAACGTCTGTACCACAACATCCGGATCCAGATGTTGTTGTACGAGAGAGGGACCTCTCTCGCTCGCAGCCCGGATGGACCTGGACGAGCTAGGAACCGGACTAACAGGCTTCCTCCGATCTCTCCTCTAATCCGTCTTCACTGGGTGTGTACTATTGTCTATTATAGTGCTCGCATCACCCCAATCTCCTTCCTAGACCGCAACGGATGAACCCGGCTGCCGAACCATTCGATGAATGGACGCTACACCGGGTGAGCTAGCGAATGTCAACGCCGTCGATCCTACTAGGGACCTCTTAGACGATTGACGTATTCCATGAGCATTTATTGCTGCTAGCTCTTCATTTAACTATGACGACAGAGGGACACTTTTGAAAGACATCTCAGTAACTTTGCGAACAAGAAACCAAACTTGCTTGTTAATAGCAAGCATATATATATGTAGCGTCGTTCAATAATTCGAAAGTTCCTGTGACATTATTGGACTGTGTCGGAACTGAGGGACGATGTCCCTGAACCGATCCAAAAATTCTTGTGTCCACCGACGCTATCAGTTTCTTTCTTATCCGGCATCGCAGCATTCTGGTCCGACGAAACAACCTCTAGAAGATAAAGCCGGATGACATATATGCAGCTTATGTTGTTCCGAAAGGGAAAGCCCGAAATCCTCCGAATCCCTTTCGCCATCCTGTCGGACCGAATGAAGTTTTCGGACGTCCGTACCTGATGCTTCAGCGGAGCGTCCCGACCCAGCGTCGTTGGATATTACATGATGCGACAGAGATTCTGTCGTTGCTGGGATGCTGCGATAAGTTGTGCTATTTGGGATAGCACGTCCGTCACCGAGGCCTGTGCAGAAGCGGTCTTACGCTGCTTTGCCGCTGGAAGCTCCGTGCATGTTGACTCCCGCATACTCTCTTATGTGAACGTCCGGAGTCTCCAGGCCTCGTGTCCCTGGCTACCGGATGGCGTGACCTGGTCGCCGAGGATTCGCTGATTGGCGAAGTTGACTGGATATCCGAGGTCACGTAGCCAAGGTGCAGTCGTGTGCGCTACCATGAGGATGAGGAAGCCTTCTTGACTGTCTCTCCGGACTGACTATATAACTGAGCGTCCCGAGCGGCGGACGTATGCTCTGAATGCGAAACAGTTTGTACCACAACATCTGGGGCCAGATGTTGTTGTACGAGAGAGGGGCCTCTCTCGCTCGCAGCCCGGATGGACCTGAACGAGCTAGGAACTGGACTAATAGGCTTCCTCCGTTCTCTCCTCTAATCCGCCGTCACTGGGTGTGCACTTGGTTGATTTATAGTGCTCGCATCACCCAAAACTCCTTTCTGGACCGCAACGGACGAACCCGGCTGCCGAACCATTCGATGAATGGACGCTACACCGGGCGAGCTAGCGGACGTCAAAGGCCGTCGATCCTACTAGGGACCTCTTAGGCAATTGACATATTTCCATGAGCACTTTGCCGCTAGCTCTTCATTAATTGTGACGATGGAGGCACACTTTTGGAAGACATCACGGGTACATCACCTTGTTCTTGATCGTCTGAAATAGAGATTGATAAACTAGAGTGACCCTGCGGGAAAAGGACCGGCATGGCCATTTCCCCGCTAACATACCGTGACACACGCTTCCCATGTTGCCATCGAACTAAACACATACTGAACAGGAGTTAGTGCGAGTACACTGACTACATTTATACAATAATTATGAAAGTCAGAGGAAGATTTCCTCTTATTACAATTGAACAATATCCCTTCATTGTGAAAAGAATACAAAGTCCTAGTACTCGCACCAACCCCTGAAAATCAAAATACATAATAACATGATCCATTAACATAGAAAAAATAATTGAAATCAAAAAATTTTTTTGAAAAAATATTTTTTCAGAAAAGCCCAAGTTTCTGAAAAGTAACATTGAGCCCCAATGGATCCCAAGCCTAAGTGTGGACAAAAATTTTAAAAATATTTTAAAAAATTAATGCAACACTTACGAACAATAATAATGTATCTAGTTATGATTAAACTAACATCAAGATATTATTTTCAAGAAATCCCCCTCACACAGAGGCTGTTGTCAATGTAAACAAGAAGTGTAAAAACACCAGAAACATGACTCCAGGCACTGATAACCCTGGCCCGAAATCAGTTACCAATAATACACTATCTGATGCAAAACAGAGACTTCCAGGGAAGAAACTGCAGAACATCAGATGGTAGATGCAGAACACTACGCCTAACCACCCATGGGTGAAGACGTAAACATGGGAAAAAGAACAGAATTCAGCTAAAGTCAAGCTAGAACTCCCAAGGAATTTTAGTAATAATATTACAGAAAATATGCCAAAAGCATGGGAGAATAGCAAGGGGGGACTTAAAGGAAAGGGAGAGAGGAAAACACTGAACAAGCAGTGTAACTTTATAGCAAGAATGACCACAACAGGCCCTTGCCTCGAAAGTTAAAAAATTGATAGTAATTTATATATTTTTTATACTTACCAATGACCCAGACTTAGCTGGTGCTAACTCTAACAAAACCAGGGCCAAACACAAATTTTGCCCCCCAATCCCCAAAATTTGCATCCAAAACAAAAAGAAATCATGTCCTAAAGGACCTCCATACTACGCCTCTACTGCGCATGCGCAGTGACGCAGACGTCCCGAAATTGGCGCCAATTATCATTCTTACTGGCAGTGCCTGGTCAGCGCTATGTACTCAGCGGGGAGGCAAGAGTTCCCAACTCCAGGGAGGGCCATCCCCGTCTGGGTCATTGGTAAGTATAAAAAATATATAAATTACTATAAATTTTTTAACATTTTTATACTGTACCAATGACCCAGACTTAGCTGAATAGTAAACAGGCTGGAGGGCCTAGGACATAGAGGAAAATCCAATAAGCTCAACTATATAGTAAAGAGGTAACCCCTTAAGGAGAAAAGGAGTATTAGGCTTTACATGTATCTTTCTTATTTAATATTAAATTAGAAAGATTCACTACCCTTAATAATTGAGCACAATAACATCCATGTTCTCTATTAACATCCAGTATATCCCTTATACTAATTATTTTTAAAGCAAGCCAATAAATAAAGTAGTCCAGAGAATTGAGACTCTTTATAGTCATTTAAAAGTGTCCGAGTATTGTATATTAAAGCCCGTTTGACACTTGACATATACAAATGCTTCACACCAAGCTACACTTTAAAAATAAGACATGAATGAATTTTAACATTAATATTACACTTTAAAACCATCCCGGAAGCGACTCAGAAATACTGACTTGGAGGAGGCATTCCCTTGCTTTTCACTATAAAGCAGGTGACCTAAGGGAACACCCGCCCCCCCCCCCCCCCCCCCCCCCCCTTCACCTTGCCCTGGGTCAAATAGCACAGAGCGAAGAGGGCAGCCGGACGGAGTCACTGCCGGAACAGAAAGCCTGCATAACTATAGTTGCAACTGTTTAGTGGACGACATTCTGAGCAACAGATAACGGATCTAAACAATGCAGGTCTCCAGAAATGGACTCAATATTTCTGAGATAAAAATTCGTAAATGTGGATGGCTGAGACCAATAAGCAGCCTTCATTAAATCTGTAATAGCAACACTATTAGCATAAGCCCAGGAAGTAGAAAGAGCTCTTACTTCATGAGAAGAAATCTTAAGCACAGACTGCTGAGAAGAAGATAAATTTTCATAAGCAGTACGGATAGTTAATTGAATCCATCTAGCAATAGAATGGACCGAAATGTCCTTTCTATTAGGCATCAAAGACAGAAAGAAACGTTTCCGTCCCTTTCTGATAAACTGAGATCTCTGTTTATAGATACGTAACGCTCTAACAGGACAGAGTAAAGGCCTACGCCCGTCTGAAGACGGAAGAGCCGTAATAACAATAGGTTCCGGATATTTATTAGGAGCCTGATTCTTAGCTAAAAACCCCACATTAGTAGTGAAGGTGATAGTGTTCCCAACACTACGATAGTGAGAATCATCCACCGACAGTGCATGAAGCTCACTGACTCTTCTAGCAGAAGAGAAAGCTAAGAGAAAAGCTGTCTTATAAGATAAGAATTTGAAATCTACTGTCCCAAGAGGTTCAAATGGCTTTTCCTTCAATTTAAGAAGAACCCAAGCTAAATTCCACTTAGGAATTAATCTAAGAGTTCTGGGTCTATTTATCGAAAAGTTTCTAACCAACTTAGATAAAGAGACATTAGATCCAATTTGTAAACTATCATGATGTGCATAGGTATCAGATAACATAGACCTATAACCCTTTATAGTAACAGGCTGCAGTTTGATTTCGTCAAACAAGTATACTAGAAAGTTTGCAATGTCTGGTATAGAGGGATTGAATATATCTACAGAATGATCCCTACACCAACGACGAAAAACCTTCCACTTAGCCGCATAGTTTAGCGAAGAGGAGGTCCTCCTACAGTTAGAAATCGCGTCCACTGCTCGTCCTGTAAAGTGTTTGCCATGCAAGAAGGACCGCACAACGGAAAAACGTGAAGGTTGAGACCTTGCGGGTTGTGATGGAGTTGGCGCGATTTCCCCTGCGAAAGAAGATCCTCCCGTGGAGGAAGCTTTCGCGGTAGGTCCCACAACAGACACCTGAGTAGATTTATCCACGGTCTCTGTGGCGACAGAGATGCTACCAACAGAATCTTGCATTGAGATTGTTTTATCTTTAGCAATACTTGTTGAATTAACGGCGCTGGAGGATACGCATATCCTATCATTCCGTCCCAAGGGATCGACAGAGCGTCTACTGCAAATGCTCTTGGATCCGGACACGGGGACACATACGTTTGCAACTGATTGTTGAGATGTGTCGCAAATAAGTCTATCATTGGCCGTTCCCATTGGTAGCAAATCTGATTGAATACTTGTTTGTTGAGAGTCCACTCCGACGGCAACAAGCGACCCTTTCGTGAAAGGGAGTCTGCTAGCACATTCAGACGACCCGGTATGTGACGGACCGAAAGAAGAACGTGATGTTCTAGCGCAAACAGAAGGATTCTTTCCGTTAGATTGAACAACGGAACTGAATGAGTGCCTCCCTGATTCCGAATATACGCCACTACTGTCGTATTGTCGGATAGGATTTGGACATGAGCATTGTGAATAATGTCCATCCAGTGACGTAACGCAAGCCAAATTGACATCATTTCTTTGATGTTTATGTGCTTGCACAGGAATTGCGGATCCCAAAGACCCTGGCATCTCGAATCCGTTGGGATTAATGATGCACCCCAACCTGTTTGACTGGCATCCGTCATAATGGTAAAACTCGGATCCGGCAACTGCAGCGGAACTCCCTGAGTTAACCACTGAATGTTTGCCCAAGTCTGAATCTCTTGTTTCACTTGATCTGACAAGAGAATGTCTACATCGAGCGAATGAATTTTCACACTCCAATTCTGAGTCAAGAAAATTTGAAGAGGACGTGTGCGTAACCACCCCATCGGAATGAGATCCGCGGCGGCTCCGCACAGACCTATCAGTCTCATAAATTCTCTTGCCGTGACTTTGTCTGCGTGCAGACAATAGCGAGCGTAACAACTGACTAATTTCGCTCTGGTTAACGGCAGACGAACGAGATTGTTGTGCGTCTCGAAGCTCATTCCCAGATGAGTGAATGACTTGGATGGCACCAGATCTGACTTCTCCTCGTTTACTATAAAACCGAGACGTCGGAGCAATAGAAGAAGATTCTGAACATCGTTCTGAAGCGTTAACTCGTTGCAGTACCTCTGAAGAATGTCGTCCAGGTAGGCCGACGTTACCGCAGACAAATGAGCTCGGAAATAGATCATTACCGAGTTCATTACCCGAGTGAAAGCCCAGGGTGCTAGATTCAATCCGAAGCACATCGCCCGGAATTGATACACCACTCCTAGGACTGCGAAGCGTAGGTACTTTCGGAATGTCGGATGTACCATGACGTGAAAGTACGCATCTTTGAGATCTATGCTTGTTGCATAATCGTTCACCCGAATACTCGCTCTGACCGACCGAATCGTCTCCATATAAAACAGTTTATCCAGCTCAAATCTATGACTGGACAGAACGAGCCGTCTGGTTTCGGAACCAGAAACAGATGACTGTAGAATCCCGGAGATTCCTGGTTTTCTACGACCTCTACCGCGTTCTTCATTAAAAGAGACTGCACCTCTGATAACAGAGCGTCTCTTTTCTGCGGATTTGACGGAAGATGAGTCCACTTTGGACTTCGAGTTAATGGAGGCTTTCGTTTGAAGGATATCTTTAGACCTTCCGAAGTCACTCCTCTCACCCAAGGGTCGTCCGTAATCGACGCCCATTCTTGTGAAAAGCTCGACAACCTTCCGCCAACCGGTACGCGATAGAGGTTTAAGCCATCACCTCCTGGACCTGAGAGGCCTGCGGTAGGAGAAACCACGTCCTCCACGACCCGCACCTCGCCCCGTCGACCTCGGGGCGTCCGACCGATTGTCCCGGCCTGAAGGACGTCCCGAACGAGAGTCGCTACCCTGACGGTCTCTCGAATAAGACCAAGAGGACGCACCGGAACCTCTATAGGAACCTCTCTTGGGCGCATTAGACCCAGAAGTGCCTGTCTTATTCTTGTCTGCTGTATCCGACTTCTTAGAAGCAGATTTGAACAACAGAGAATCCGAAGCTTTCTTTGTAATTTTATCATAAATAGCAGAAAGCTTGCCGTCAAAGAGAAGTTCTCCTGAGACCGAAGCGACTCTAAGAGAGTTCTTCACCTTAGTATCCACTAGTGTGGATGTAGCTAGGGCTGCGTCACGTCTAACCAACTCCAGATTTGCCACTGAAAGGGCGGAGTTACACGTGGAATAAGCTACTGCCCTTGAAAGAAGTCTTAAAGAGGATTGTATATCCTGAAACTCTTTCCCTTGAAGGCGCAGTGATAACGCCTTAGTAAGGTGATCTGCGTAAGATAAGGCATCTAAATTGGCTCTGTTAGACGCAATAGCTGTTTCCAACACCGCGGTTGGAATAGAAGCCGACGACGGTAATGATAGCTCTAAGTCTTCCGCCTCGTCGTCCATACGCAGAGGAACTCTCGGGATACCCTGTCCTGCCGTATCGAATTTATTCCTTGCATTAATGAAAGGCAGGTTGAGAGTATTAGCGGACAAGAAACCTGCTTTCCCCGTCTTGGAAGCAAGTTTAAATATAGCGTCGTTCAATAATTCAAATGTTCTTGCAACATTATTGGACTGCGACGGAAACTCGGGAGCGATGTCCCTGAACCGCTCAAAAAATTCAGAGTCCAATGACGCTATAATCCTCTTGTCCGGAACCGCAGCAGTCTGGCCCGACAGAACAACTTGAGGGAGAAAGTGCCGGATGAAGTCCGCAGCAGCTTTATGTTGTTCCGAAAGGGATAGCTCCAAGTCATCCGTATCCCTTTCACCATCCGGTCGGACCTCATGATGTTCCCGGTCATCCGCCCCCTATGCTTTGGCGGAGCGTACCGACCCAGCGCCGTCGGATAATTCTCGATCCGACACCGTTTCTGTCGGCTGCTGGGATGCTGCGATAAGCTGTGCTATCTGCACAAGAATGTCCGGCGTCGAGACCTGCGGAGGCGCAGTCTTTCGCTGCTTCGCCGAGGGCAGCTCCGCATCAGATGGCTCCCGCATACTTTTCCGGAGTCCATCGTCTCGAATCCCTGGCTGCCGGATGGTGTGACCTGGTCGCCGAAGAATCCTTGATCGGCGAAGCTGGTAATATATCGGCGGTCACGCAGCCAAGGTGCGGTTGTGTGCGCTGACGAGAAGAGGAAGCCTTAACAGTCTCCGCGGACTGCTTATACAACGGAGCATCCCGAGCGACGGACGTATGCTCCGCTAAAGACACATTTTGTACCACAACATCTGGTCCCAGATGTTGTTGTACCAGAGAGGGGCCTCTCTCGCTCGCGGCCCGGCTGGACCTGGACGAGCTAGGAACCGGACTCAAAGGCTTCCTCCGTTCTCGCTTACTATCCGCCGTCACTGGGTGTGCATCTATTATGTTTATAGTGCTCGCATCACCCAAAATTTCCTCCTGGACCGCATCGGACGAACCCGGCTGCCGAACCATTCGGTGAATGGACGCTACACCGGGCGAGTTAGCGGACGACATTTGTCTAATCTCCATGAGCACTTTTGCCGCTAGCTCTGAATTCATTTGTGACGACGGACGCACACTTGTAGAAGATAACATGGAAACATCACCCTGTTCTGGTTCCTCTGAAATAGAAACTGAGAGAGTAGAGTGACCTTGCGGAGAGAGAGCCGGCATAGCCCTTTCTCCAGAAACAACATATCGTGACACACGTTTCCAATGTTTCTCATCCCAATATTCACATATAGGACAGGGATTAATGCGAGAACACTGACTACAATTAATACAATGATCATGAAAGTCAGAGGAAGATTTCTTCCTATTACAATTTGAACAATGTCCCTTCATTGTGAAAGGACAACAACAAGTCCTAGTTACTCGCAAAAACCCCTGACACAAAGATACATAATAACATGATCCATTAATAAATGAAAAAACAATTGCAAATCAAAATAATTTTGAAAAAATATTTTTTCAGCGAAGCCCAAGTTGCTGAAAAGTAACATTGAGCCCCGATGGATCCGATGGCAAAGTGTGGTCAAAAATTTTAAATTTATATTAAATAATTAATGAGACACTTATGGATAATATAAATGTATCTTATAGTGAGATAAACTACAGCAAAGGCAAACAGCCCCCCTCAAAAAAGGCTGTTGCCAATGTAAACAAACAGTGTAAAACACCAGAAAACATGAATCCAGGCACTGAAAAAACTGGCCCGGAATCAGTCATCAAATTACACTCTATCTGATGCAAAACAGAGACTCCCAGGGGAGAATCTGCAGAACATCAGATGGAAGATGCAGAACACAACGTTATGCACCCATGGGTGAAAACGTAACTATGGGGAAAATAACAGAAAACATTCTGTAACCAAGCAACTCTCCCAGGAAATTTTAGAAATGAACTTTCTCAAAAATATGCCAAAACTATGGGAGAATTGCAAGGGGGGACTTTAGAAGGCTAGGGGAGAGGAAACACTGAATAAGCAGTGCAACATTTAGCAAGAATGACAACAAGAGGCTCATGCCTCGAAAATAGGCAACTTAACATAATTTCATCAAAAAATTTTAAGTACAGCCATGATTATTTTTTGTCACTTCTTTTTCCTCTCCTCCTTCTATCCTCCTTAGAATCACATTTTCTCCAAAAATTACGTGTCTGGCATCCTTTAAACTGAGATTTACAAGCACAAAGATCAGTGAGATGTTGACTGATGAAGGGCCAAACAGAGAATGATAATTGGCGCCAATTTCGGGACGTCTGCGTCACTGCGCATGCGCAGTAGAGGCGTAGTATGGAGGTCCTTTAGGACATGATTTCTTTTTGTTTTGGATGCAAATTTTGGGGATTGGGGGGCAAAATTTGTGTTTGGCCCTGGTTTTGTTAGAGTTAGCACCAGCTAAGTCTGGGTCATTGGTACAGTATAAAAATATAGGTAACTTAACATAATTTCATTAAAAAATTTTAAGTTACAGCCCTGATTATTTTCTGTCACTCATTTTTCCTCTCCTCCTTCTATATCCTCCTTAGAATCACTATTTCTCTAATATTTATGTGTCTGGCATCATTTAAACTGAGATTTACAAGCACAAAGATCAGTCAGATGTTAACTGATGAAAGGCCAAACAAAGAATAATTAATGGCGCCAATTTCGGGACGTCCTTGACACTGCGCATGCGCAGTAGTGGCAAAGTATGGAGGGCCATTCGGGACATGATTTCTTTGGTTTTAGATGCAAATTTTGTGGATTGGGGGGCAAAATTTGTGTTTGGCCCTAGATTTTTAAGAGTTAGCACCAGCTACTTCTGGGTCACTGGTACAGTATAAAAATATTTCTAGGTTAAAAACGATTCGACGAGGCAGATATTCAATGCCCATTACGTGCACGCTCTATTTAAAACCCATCCTTGTCACACCTGGTGGTCACTCTGTAATATACGGGTCCACCACCTGCCTATCGAGGATAATTATAGATGAGTGTGAAAACCAGACTTCAAACAGAACGCTGACAACATGCAACAACGGATAGCAGCAATATAATATAGTTACACAAATAAACTCCTGATCGCAAACTCGACCAGTGAACAAAATAATATGTTCAAAAACACAATATTATTCCATTACGATGATGTTACTACGTTTATTTGTATTTTTCTTACAAGAAATGGCCCATCAAGCTAGCATTTTAGAGAGCTTTATACCTGACCAATGAAACTGCAGCCCAAACTATTCCGAAAAAAGTTTTCTTTTCTTCTTTACTGTTTCCGTCTCCCCGTCTGGGGCGACCCGAGTTGTGTCCTTGGACAAGGCACTTTATCCCAGTTGCCTGCATGGCATGATGACGCCGTGTTTTAAGGCGTACTGCATGTCGATGTGCACATATCTTCAACCGCTGTAACCCTGCTTGAGCGGAGCTTGAACAGAGTTAGAATGCTGAGGAGCTGACAGTTGCTCGTCGATGCTCAGTGGTTCTCTCTGGGTACTCTGGCCTCTTTTGTTTTTCCTCAACCATGTCATATGCAGAGGTGTTGAAACAGATGTTTGTATGGATGATAAAGCTTCTGTTGCTTTGTCACGCCACCCAAATGTTATTTCACACTTTGTGCAAGTAGTGGTTAATTCAATCTACATGTACTTTAATTAATCCCTTCAATCAATCATTAGTTTAATTGCATAGCCCTATAACCTAACAATTAAATTGAATGATTTGTTACCAGAGAGAGTAAAGATTGTAATTAAGTTTATATCCGATTTGTTTTTGTTTAAGTAATCACCGTTTTTCACTGACCCAGAAAAAGTTCCAGCACAGTCAATCAGGCTGATTAGTCTATTTTTAGCACATCAGTTACATAACAGCAATCAACAATATTGGTGTCAGTTTTAAATGATAGGTACACGTAATGCTTTTTAATAGCCTTAGCAACATTTCATTACAGTATTACTTGGCTTTCTACCTCTGCTATCCATATCAGAGGGCATGACACCCTGGCACTGGTAACCAGGTCCTATAAAAAGAAAAGTAGAATTTCATGTGGTCTACCGGAGAAGATAAGCACTAAGAAAGAAAATTTACAACAATCAACTACTTACCCCATAATATTGAGCAACTTCTTTTACACCATCATAGTCATCAGCTCTTGCCAACATAGCGAGACCATCAGGGAAGAGATTTCCACAACGTGGGTATAATTTCTCCCGTTCTTCCTTGGACAGTTCTGTGCCAAATGAGTTTATGGTTATGATAAATGCTCGTCTGTCTGCTTCAAACTGGAAGTAGATTGTTCAAAATTTAATAAATAGCAAATTATGTAGGACATTTAAACTTTGGTAATACTTTATTGAGAATACAAAATTTGAGTATATCACCATGACATGATTAATATTAATATTTCTTATACGCTTCTGCCAAAATATAAGGAAATGGCAAAAACATTGATGGCTATTTTTCATCTTCACCAACACTTGACCATAATTAGTTCATTCGTGACTAGCAGGTGAAATATAAATTTTCATCTTGCGTTCTGCTTTCATTCATTGAAAGTTTGTATTTTACCTACATGTCATCCACAAAATAACAAGATGCAATGCCACCGGTCTCCCCCATTGAGAAGTGGTTTATTAACCAAAAACCAAAAAAACTGAATTTTCTAAGAAAAAAAAGTAGGAAAATGCCCATAACTCTAGAAAGGATGATTGGACCAAACCCATTGCTTGTGAATATTCTTTCCACCAGAATGGTCCATCAGCATACCAAAGATCATTCAAATCTGACCTGCACTGACCGAGATACAGAGGTCTAAAGTTATGGACAGACGGATGGACAGACCCCATTGCTAGATCCCCACAAACTTCATTTTTGGGGGGATAACTATGGTATCTACAGAAAAAAACTATAGGTATCCTCTTCACACTCAATCTATAGGGTGCTATGATATTACTTTGCAGTAATTATGTTCGAGACATTATACTGGAATCTCTATAATTCTCGCTTAAGTCTGCAGATGGAGAAGGTTACATTAGATTAGATTCTTTATTCAACAGTAGACATTCAAAAGGAATATACATATATAAATCATTCAATTACATTAAAAAAACGCAATATACACAATTTCACACGATCAGTAATGAATGACCATTTGTTTGTTTTGTTTTTTTAATATAAAATGTATAATGTTGGAAGATGACAGAACCAGATTGACCGTCTACCTGTCATCCCCCGTTGGACAGAAAATTATTGGAGAAAGACTTTCAATGCCATTCCAGGGTGCACCGAGTAGAGATAACTTTAAAGTTTAGGATAAAGGAGGGTCTAATAACTTGTAACTAATAACTAGTGATCAGAAAAGAACCATAGCTAGCAACACCCTCTCTCTCCAGAGCTACCTATTCCAATTTTACAAGCCAAATATCAAGACGACAGAAAATTTAGTGATGAAGAAGTGACTTCTCCCTCAATTATCCTCATGGCTGGTCACTGATCACCACATGTGATCACAGTAAGGCAGACATGGAAATGAAAATGCAGAGTGAAGTGAACAATAAACCCGATCAATGCCACCTGAAGACTTGATAATGAAATATGTTCTGACTGGTAGAGTGCTAAATTATTTAGCAAGTTTGTTTAAAATAATTGCCTTGTTACAATTTATTGGAGAGTGTCTGCAGGAAAAGCAACTGTATCTAAACAATTTTTTTCTACTGCTGAGAAAACTACAAGCTAATAAATTTCTGATAAACTCTGATCTGCATTTATAAATACGCATAGCTCTAACTGGACACAGCAAAGGCCTACGGCCATCTGAGCACAGAAGAGTGAAAATTTCATAGCAAGAATGAAAACATCAGGCCCATGTCCCGAAATTAAGGAACATGAAATAATTTATAATAAAAATTATAAGTTACAGGCCTGAACACATCCAACCACTGTTTCTTCCTCTCATCCTCTTAATGCATCCTTGGATCCACCATATTCATCATTATTTTATGTCTGGCATCATTTTAACTGAGATTTACAAGAACAGAAGTCAGAGAGATGTTAATGACAGAAGGGCCAAACAAAGAAAATAAGGCTTGGTGCCAATTTTGGTACTTCCTTGGCACTGTGCTTGTGCAGTAGGCAAATGTATGGAGGACCATATAGGACATCAGTATTTTTTTATTTTGGATGCAAATTTTGGGGATTTTGGGGGCAAAATTTGTACTTGGCCCTGAATATTTTAGAGTTAGCACCAGCTAAGTCTAGGTCATTGGTTACAGTATAAAAATACAAATGTTTTTGTTGAATTTATGGTAAAGGAATTGGCGTAATTAACAGATATATTCTGCAAACTAGTAGCATTTGAAGTGGAATATGTACAATATTTTTATCCAAAATTACTTAGTTACGGCTTCTGTAAAATATTTTAATATTTTCTTAACAATTTACAATGACTCAGTCAGCAGTATGCATTGAATTATTTGATTAAGTGATATGTTAACCCTTCACCAAACATGGCTAGCAGAGGACTCATGTAAAAAATTCCAAATTTTTTCCGTCAAAAATATAGTTTATGACCACTCATTAGAACAAGTGTTCAAAATTCTATTTCCCACGAGGGGTTTTAAGCTATGTTATGGAAGCCGGGGATGAGAGTGGAAGAAACTAAATTAGCTGAAATTGGCTGAAACTCGAATATTTTAAACTGAAATTTGGTGACAATAAAGTTTTTTCAAAAAGAAAGGAGACATATTGTTAAGCTATCAAAATTTATAGTAATTTATATATTTTTTATACTTACCAATGACCCAGACTTAGCTGGTGCAAACTCATTAAATTCAGGGCCAAACACAAATTTTGTCCCCCCAATCCCCAAAATTTGCATCAAAAACCAAAAAATAGATGTCTTGGTAGGTCCTCCATACTTTTACTGTACTGCGCATGCGCAGTGTCAAGGAGGACTCGAAATTCCCGCCAAATTGTCATTCTTATGACCAGTGCCTGGTAAGTGTAATGTACGCAGCGGGGAGGCAAAAGTTCCCAACTCCTGGGAGGGCCATCTGTGTCTGGGTCATTGGTAAGTATAAAAAATATATAAATTACTATAAATTTTTTAACATTTTTATACTGTACCAATGACCCAGACTTAGCTGAATAGTAAACAGGCTGGAGGGACTAGGACATAAAGGAAAATCCAATAGGCTCAATTACATATAACAGAATTATCCCCTCAAGGAGAAAAGGAGAGATAGGATTTATATGTATCTTTCTTATTTTTATCAAAAAAGAAAGACACAAAACCATTCCGTAATTGAGCACAAATACATCAATGATCTCTATTAATATCCAGTATAACCCTTTATACTAATTATTTTTAAAGGTAAGCCAATAAATAAAGACAGTCCAGAGAAATGAGACTCTTTATACTCATTAAAAGTGTCCAAGGATTGTATATTAACGCCCGTTTGACACGTGACATATACAAATGCTTCACACCAAGCTACACTTTAAAAATATTACATGACAGGAGTAAACATTAGCTTTACACTTTAAAACCATCCCGGTACCGACTCGGAATTACTGACTCTGGGGGAGGTATTCCCTTGCTTTTCACTATAAAGCAGGTGACCTAAGGGAACACCTGCCACCCCCCTTCCCCTTGCCCTGGGTCAGATACCCCAGAGCAAAGAGGGCAGCAGGACAGAGTCACTGCCGGAACAGAAAGCCTACATAACTATAGTTGCAACTGTTTAGTGGACGATATTCTGAGCAACAGATAACGGACCTAAACAATGTAGATCTCCAGAAATGGACTCAATATTTCTAAGATAAAAATTAGTGAAAGTGGAAGGCTGAGACCAATATGCAGCCTTCATTAAATCTGTAATAGCAACACTACTAGCATAAGCCCAAGATGTTGATAGAGCTCTTACTTCATGAGCCGAATCTTGAGAGCAGACTGTCGAGAAGAAGATAACTTTTCGTAAGCAGTACGTACAGTTAATTGAATCCATCTAGCAATAGAATGAACCATAATGTCTTTTCTATTAGGCATCAAAGACAAAAAGAAATGCTTACGTGCCTTTCTAATAAACTCAGACCTACGTTTATAAATACGTATTGCTCTAACAGGACAGAGTAAAGGCCTACGCCCATCTGAAGACGGAAGGGCCCTAACAACAATAGGTTCAGGATACTTATTAGGAGCCTGATTCTTAGCCAAAAATCCAACATTAGTAGTAAAAGTAATAGTATTACCAACACTACGATAGTGAGAATCATCTACCGATAAAGCATGAAACTCACTAACTCTTGTAGCCGAAGAGAAGGCTAAGAGAAAAGCTGTCTTATATGTTAAGAATTTGAAATCCACTGTATCAAGAGGCTCAAAAGGTGCTTCTTTTAGCTTAAGAAGAACCCATGCTAAATTCCATTTCGGAATTAATCTAAGAGTTCTAGGTCTATTTATCGAAAAATTTCTAACTAATTTAGATAAAGAGTCATTAGAACCAATCATTAATGTATCATGGTGAGAGTAGGTATCAGATAACATAGACCTATAACCCTTGATAGTAACAGGCTGCAGTTTGATCTCGTCAAACAAATAGACCAGGAAATTAGCAACGTCAGGAATGGAGGGATCATATAAATCCACCAAGTGATCCCTACACCACTGGCGAAAGACCTTCCACTTTGCAGCATAATCTGGCGAAGAGGAGGTCCTCCTGCAGTTAGAAATTGTGTCCACTGCTCGTCCTGTAAAATGCTTACTGTGCAAGAAGGACTGCACAACGGAAATACGTGAAGGTTGAGACCTTGCAGATTGTGGTGAAGCGTGCGCAATTTCCCCTGCGACAGAAGATCCTCCTGTGGTGGAAGCTTCCGCGGCATGTCCCACAACAGTCACCTGAGTAGATTTATCCACGGTCTCTGTGGTGACAGAGATGCTACCAACAGAATCTTGCAGTGGGATTGCTTTATCTTGAGCAATATCTGCGGAATCAGCGGCGCTGGAGGATACGCATATCCTATTATCCCATCCCACAGGATCGATAGAGCGTCTACTGCAAATGCTCGAGGATCCGGACATGGGGACACGTAAGTCTGCAACTGATTGTTGAGGTGCGTCGCAAACAAATCTTTTATTGGTCACTCCCATTGGTAGCAAATCTGATTGAAAACCTGTTTGTTGAGAGTCCATTCCAACGGCAACAGGCGACCCTTCCGTGAAAGGGAGAACCTGATGTTCCAGTATAAACAGAAGGATTCTTTCCATTAGCTTGTACAACGGAATGGAATGGGTGCCTCCCTGATTCCGAATATACGCTACTACCGTCGTATTGTCGGACAAAATTTGAACGTGTGCGTTCTGAATAACGTCTATCCAATGACGCAATGCAAGCCAAATTGACATCATTTCTTTGATATTTATGTGCTTGCCTAAGAATTGAGGATCCCAAAGACCCTGGCACCTCGAATCCGATGGGCACAGTGTCGCGCCCCAACCTGTTTGACTGGCATCTGTCATGATAGTAAAACTCTGATCTGGCAATCGCAGTGGAACTCCCTGAGTTAACCACTGAATGTCTGCCCAAGTCTGAATCTCTTGTTTCACTTGGTCTGACAAGAGGATGTCCGCATCGAACGAAGGAGTCTTCACTTTCCAATTCTGAGTCAGAAAGATTTGGAGAGGACGAGTGCATTGCCGCCCCATGGGAATGAGATCCACGGCAGCTCCGCACAGACCTATCAGTCTCATGAATTTGCTCACTGTAACCTTCTCTGAGTTTAGACAATAGCGAGCATAACAACTGACTAATTTCGCTCTGGTTAACGACAGACGAACGAGATTGTTGTGCGTCTCAAAGCTCATCCCCAGGTGGGTAAATGACTTGGATGGCACCAGATCCGATTTCTGTTCGTTTACTATAAAACCGAGACGTCGGAGCAATAGTAGAAGATTCTGCACATAGTTCTGAAGCGTTAACTTGTTGCCGTACCTCTGAAGAATATCGTCCAGGTAGGCCGACGTTACCGCAGACGAATGAGCTTGGAAGTAAGTCATGACCGAGTTCATTATCCGAGTGAAAGCCCAGGGCACTAATTCAGACCGAAGCACATCGCACAGAACTGATATACAACCCCTAGGACAGCGAACCGAAGATACTCTCTGAACGCCGGATGTACCATGACGTGAAAGTATGCATCCTTGAGATCTATGCTCGCAGCATAGTCGTTCACTCGAATGCTCGTTCTGACCGATCGAATGGTCTCCATATAAAATTTTTGAGCCACAATCAGCTTGTTTATCTATTACTGGACGGAAGGAGCCATCTGGTTTGGGAACCAGAAACAGATGGCTGTAGAAACCTGGAGATTCCTGGTTTTCTACGACCTCTATCGCGTTCTTCAGTAAAATAGACTGAACTTCTGAAAGAAGAGCGTCTCTTTTTAGAATATTTGACGGAAGTTGAGTCCATCTTGGACTTCGAGTTAACGGAGGCTTTCCTTTGAAGGACAGTTTCAGTCCTTCCACAATTACCCTTCAAACTCAAGGGTCCTCCGTAATCAATTCCCAGTTTTGTAAATAACTCGACAACCTTCCGCCCACAGGAACGCGACAGAGGTCTACACCAGCACTTCCTGGACCTGCGAGGCTTGCAGAAGGAGAAACCACGTCCTCCCCGACTCGCACCTCGCGCCATCGACCTAGGGGCGTCTG
Source organism: Pictodentalium vernedei (assembly GCA_031216915.1). Classification (NCBI taxonomy): domain Eukaryota; kingdom Metazoa; phylum Mollusca; class Scaphopoda; order Dentaliida; family Dentaliidae; genus Pictodentalium; species Pictodentalium vernedei. The sequence continues at coordinate 645,466,095 of CM062295.1, read as the reverse complement.
ACCTATTATTACAGCCAGCGTTACGGCCCCTGCTAGAGTCGCTGCCTTGACGGTCTCGAGAATAAGGCCTAGAGGGCACGTATGCACCTCTAAAGGAACTTCCCCTGGACGTGCTCGTCCCAGAATATCCAGGCCTACTTATTTCTGCTGGTTCCGACTTATTAGAAGCAGACTTAACTAGAACTATCACTGAAGGTGATTAATACCCCCGCTTTGGGTTTTTAGAGGAATGCACTTCTGATCATGTAGGCGAAGGCCATAAGGAAATGTATACATAAAGATCATTTTTTGTTGTTGAAATTTGTATTTGCATGTGGCCTTCCACAGAACAGCACTGAATACTTAAAGAGCCCACACATATATGGTTTACATTTGGAAAAACACATTTACAATGTGCAACATGTATGCAAAATCGGTTCATTAATGTAGGAGGAGTTGCACACACAAGAATCCCATTTGAAAACCCATAATAAATCCAAGTTAAAGGGAGATAACCTGGTTAAAATTGTCGCAGATCAAAAATTTGGGAATATGCGTATGTTCACTTAGTTGTGATAATGTTTGAAAGGTTTCGTCAAAATTGATTGATAAATGTAGGAGGAGTTGCACGCACAAGAATTTCATGTAGAAACCCATAATAAATCTAGGTTAAAGGGAGATAACCTAGTTAAAATTGCCACAGCTCAAAAATTTTGGAATATGCGCATGTTTACTTAGTAGTGATGATGTCTGTAAACTTTTGTCCAAATTGATTGATAAATGTAGGAGGAGTTGCGCACACAAGAATTTCATGTAGAAACCCATATTAAATCAAAGTTCAAGAGAGATAACCTGGTTAAAATTGTCGCAGATTAAAAAGTTTGGAATATGCACATGTTCACTTAGTAGAGATGATGTTTGAAAGGTTTCATCAAAATCGGTTCATTAATGTAGGAGGAGTTGCGCACACAAGAATTTGTTCGGATGGAAAGACACAATAAATCTAAGTCAAAGGGAGAAAACCTGGTTAAAATTGTCGCAGATCAAAAATCTTGGAATATGCGCATGTTCACTTAGTAGTGATGATGTCTGAAAAGTTTTGTCCAAATTGATTGATAAATGTAGGAGGAGTTGCACGCACAAGAATTTCATGTAGAAACCCATAATAAATCTAAGTTAAAGGGAGATAACCTAGTTAACATTGCCACAGCTCAAAAATTTTGGAATATGCGCATGTTCACTTAGTAGTGATGATGTCTGTAAACTTTCGTCCAAATTGATTGATAAATGTAGGAGGAGTTGTGCACACAAGAATTTCATGCCGAAACCCATATTAAATCAAAGTTCAAGAGAGATAACCTGGTTAAAATTGTCGCAGATCAAAAAGTTTGGAATATGCACATGTTCACTTAGTAGAGATGATGTTTGAAAGGTTTCATCAAAATCGGTTCATTAATGTAGGAGGAGTTGCGCACACAAGAATTTGTTCGAACGGAAAAACATAATAAATCTAAGTCAAAGGGAGATAACCTGGTTAAAATTGGCACAGATCAAAAATCTTGGAATATGCGCATGTTCAATTAGTAGTGATGATGTCTGAAAAGTTTTGTCCAAATTGATTGATAAATGTAGGAGGAGTTGCGCACACAAGAATTTCATGTAGAAACCCATATTAAATCAAAGTTCAAGAGAGATAACCTGGTTAAAATTGTCGCAGATTAAAAAGTTTGGAATATGCACATGTTCACTTAGTAGAGATGATGTTTGAAAGGTTTCATCAAAATCGGTTCATTAATGTAGGAGGAGTTGCGCACACAAGAATTTGTTCGGATGGAAAGACACAATAAATCTAAGTCAAAGGGAGAAAACCTGGTTAAAATTGTCGCAGATCAAAAATCTTGGAATATGCGCATGTTCACTTAGTAGTGATGATGTCTGAAAAGTTTTGTCCAAATTGATTCATAAATGTAGGAGGAGTTGCGCACACAAGAATTTCATGTCCGGAAAGACGTACGGACGGACGTACGGACGGACGGATGGACAGACGGACGGACGGACGTACGGACGTACAGGGCGATTCCTATATAGCCCCCACTTCTTCGAAGCGGGGGTATAAAAAGCAGAGAGTCTGAAGCTTTCTTAGTTAACTTATCGTAAATAGCAGAAGGCTTGCCGTCAAAGAGAAGCTCTCCGGAGACCGGAGCGACTCTAAGAGAGTTTTTCACCTTACTATCCACTCTCGTGGACGTAGCTAGGGTTCCGTCACGTCTAACCAACTCCAGATTAGCCACTGAAAGGGCGGAGTTATATGTAGAATAGGCAATAGCCCTTGACAGAACTCTAAGAGACGTTTGTACATCCTGAAATTCTTGCCCTTCAAGGCGTAACGACAATGCTCTGGTAAGGTGATCTGCGTTCGAGAGTGCGTCTAAATTTGCTCTATTTGAAGATATTGTAGTTTCCAAGGTAGAGCTATGAATAGACATAGACGACGGCATGGATAATTCAAGGTCTTCAACCTGGTCATCTAGACGCAGAGGAACTCTCTGAACGCCCTGTCCTGCCATTTCAAATCTATTCCTAGCATTAATGAAAGGCAGATTAAGAGCATTAGCCGATAGGAAGGCTGACTTGCCCGATTTACCAGCAAGTTTATTGATACCGTCATTCAAAAGTTCAAATGTCCGTGAGACATTCCTGGACTGAGACGGAAACTCTGGGACGGTGTCCCTAAACCAATTAAAAAATTCGGTGTCCAGTGGCACTATAAGCCTCCTATCAGGCTGAGCAGCATCCTGGTCCGCTGGAACAACATCAGGAAGAAAATGCCGGATTAACTCGACGGCGATTTTGTGTTGTTCCGAAAGGGAGAACTCCAATTCATCCATATCCCTTTCGCCATCCTGACGGACCTCCTGGATATCTCGGTCATCCGCTCCCGATCCAACAGCGGAACGTACCGACCCAGCATCATCAGATTCTTCCTGCTCTGATAGGGCTTCTGCCGGATGCTGCTATGATTTGTGCTATCTGCGATAGCACGTCCGTTAACGAGGCCTGCGGAGCTGCGGTCTTGTGTGATTTAGCTGCAGGGAGCTCCGTGGACGTTGTCTCTTGCATACTTCTCTTATGCAAACGTCCAGATGAAGGTGGCCTCGAATCCTTGGCTGGCGTGACCTGGCTGTCGAGGAATCTCTGGAAGGCGATGCCGGCTGGATATCAGCAGTCACGAAGCCAAGGTGCGGTCGAATGCGCTGACGTGAGGAGGAAGAAGCCCTTGATACAGCCTCTCCGGACTGTTTATACACCGGAGCGTCCTGAGGGGTGGACATAAGCTCCGACTGAGGAACGTTTTGTACAACAACATCCAGACTGCGATGTTGTTGTACGAGAGAGAGACCTCTCTCGCTTGCAGCCCGTGTGGAGCTGGACGAGCTAGGGACCGAACCCAAAGGCTTCTTCCATCCTGAACCAAGATCCGTCGTCACTGGGTGTGCCTGAGGAATGTTTATAGTGCTCGCAACACCCTTAATTCTTTCCTGGACCGCGACGGACGAACCTGGGTGCTGTACCATTCGGTAAATGGACACGACACCGGGCGAACTAGCAGACGTAGACGCCAACACTGTCGACCCTACTAGGGGCCTCTTAGGCAATTGCCGTATATCCATGAGCACTTTTGCCGCTAGCTCTTCTCTGGATTGTGATGACAGACGCGCACTGGAAGACGACATCACAGAAGCATCAGTCAATTCTTGTTCCTCTGAAAAAGAGAGTGAAAAACTTGAGTGACCTTGCGGAGAAAGGACCGACATGTCCTGCTCCCCGCTAACAATATACCGTGACACACGTGTCCAACGTTTGTCATCCCAATTGCTACATATAGAACAAGGCTTAGTGCGGGTACACTGACTACAATTAATGCAGAAATCATGAGAATCAGAGGAAGACTTCCTTCCATTACAATTTGAACAATAATCTTTCATTGTAAAAATAATCAATCATAGTACCTGCAATAAACCTTGCAAACAAAGATACATAGTATAAAAATCCATTATAATAATATGAAAAAACAATTCAAAAAGAAAAAAATGTTTTGAAAAAAAATTTTTCAGAAGAGCCCAAGTTCCCAAAGGGAACCCAGAGCCCAAATGGATCCCAAAAAAGCCTAAGTGTGGACAAAAATTTTAAAACATTCTGAAAAAATTAATGCAACACTTACGGACAATATTAATGTATCTTATTATGAATAATCAAGGCAGAAGACAAGGAATCACTTATCAGAAGTAACCGTTGTCAACATAAACAAAAAGTGTAAACAAACCAGAAAACTGACTCCAGGCACTGGTAAACATGGCCCAGTAATCAATGTCCAATTTAAACACTATCTGATGCTAAACAGAGCCTTCCCCAGAAGAGACTGCAGAGCATCAGATGGTAGATGCAGACCTAAAACGCCTAACACCCCTAGGGTGAGGACGTAAACATGGGGAAAGAACAGAAAAAAATTCTGTTTCCAAGCCAAAACTCCCAAGAAATTTTTAGTAATAAAAATTACAAAAATAAGCCAAAAGCATGGGAGAATGGCAAGGGGGGAATGGAGGAAAGGGAGAGAGGAAACACTGAACAAACAATGGAACATTCATGGCAAGAATGACAACAGCAGGGCTATGCCTCGAAAATAGGCAACATGAATAAATTTTCATAAAAAATTTTCAAGTTACAGCCCTGAACATTGGAAACCACTGTTTTTCTCCTCTCCTCATCCTAAATGCACTACCTATCCACCATTTCTCTCATAATTCATAATTATGTGTCTGGCATCATTAAAGCTGAGATTTACATCACAAATATCAGTGATGTGACACTGTTTACAGGGCCAAACAAAGAATGACATTTTGGCGGGAATTTCGAGACCTCCTTGACACTGCGCATGTGCAGTACAGTAAAAGTATTGAGGACCTACCAGGACATCTATTTTTTGGTTTTTGATGCAAATTTTGGGGATTGGGGGGGGGCAAAATTTGTGTTTGGCCCTGAATTTAATGAGTTTGCACCAGCTAAGTCTGGGTCAAGGATATAGTATAAAAGTTAAAAAATTTATAGTAATTTATATATTTTTTATACTTACCAATGACCCAGACATAGCTGGTGCTAACTCTTAAAATATAGGGCCAAACACAAATTTTGCCCCCCAATCCCCAAAATTTGCATCTAAAACCAAAGAAAACATGTCCTGAATGGCCCTCCACACTTCACCTCTACTGCGCATGCACAGTGTCAATGACGTTCCGAAATTGGCGCCATTAATCATTCTAATAACCAGTGCCTGGTAAGCGCTATGTACTCAGCGGGGAGGTAAGAGTTCCCAACTCCTGGGAGGGCCATCCCCGTCTGGGTCATTGGTAAGTATAAAAAATATATAAATTACTATAAATTTTTTAACATTTTTATACTGTACCAATGACCCAGACATAGCTGAATAGTAAAAAGGCTGGAGGGCCAAGGACATAGAGCAAGATGGAATACGCTCAATTATATAAAATAGAGTCATCCCCTCTAGGGAAAAAGAAGTATTAGGCCTTACATGTATCTTTCTTATTTATGATAAATTAGAAAGATACAACACCTTCCAAAATTGAGCATCATACATCCATGTACTCTATTAATATCTAGTATAATCCTTATACTAATAATTTTTAAAGTAAGCCAATAAATAAAGTAAGTCTAGAGAATAGAGACTCGTTATACTCCTTAAAAGTGTCTGAGGATTGTACAATAATGTCCGTTGACACGTGCTATATTCAAAAGCTATACTTTAAAAACTAAGACCTGAATGAATTTTTAAAACATAAACTTCTCACTAAACAACCATCCTAATAACAGCTCAGAATTACTAACTCCGGAGGAGGTATCCCCTTGTTTTCATAGTGAAACAGGTGACCCAAGGGAACACCCTCCCCCCTCCCCCTTTTCTTGCCCTGGGTCAAATAGCCCAGAGCGAAGAGGGCAGCAGAACGGAGTCACTGCCGAAACAGACAGCCTACCTAGCTATAGTAGCAACTGTTAAGTGAATGTCATTCTGAGCAGTAGATAATAGACCTAACAATAGAGGCCTCCAGAAATGGACTCAATATTTCTGAGATAAAAATTCATGAATGTGGATGGCTGAGCGCAATGAGCAGCCTTCAAAAAATCTATAATAGCGACACTATTAATGTAAGCCCAAGATGTAGAAGAACTCTTACTTCATGAGCCGAAATCTCAAACACAACTGCTGAGTCAATGATATACCACAAGCAGTATCGATAGTTAATTGAATCCATTAGCAATAGAATGGAGCATAACGCCCTTCTATTAGGCATCAAAGACAGAAGAAGCTTACGCCCGTAGTAATAAACAGATATCTGTTTATAAATACATAAACTCTAGCCGGACAGAGTAAAGGCCTATGCCCGTACGAAGACGGAAGGACCTTAATAACAATAGGTTCCGGATATTAATTAGGAGCCTGACTCTTATGCAAAAATCCAACCTAAATAGTAAAGGAAGTAGTGATTCCGAAACTACGAAAGTGAAAATCATCCACCGATAGTGCATGAAACTCACTGACTCCTCAGTAAAAGAGAAGCCAACAGAATTACTGTCTAAAAGGTCAGAATTTGAAAAGTTAAAAAATTTATAGTAATTTATATATTTTTTATACTTACCAATGACCCAGACATAGCTGGTGCTAACTCTTAAAATATAGGGCCAAACACAAATTTTGCCCCCCAATCCCCAAAATTTGCATCTAAAACTAAAGAAAACATGTCCTGAAAGGCCCTCCACACCTCGCCCCCACTGCGCATGCGCAGTGTCAAGGACGTTCCGAAATTGGCGCCATTTATCATTCTAATAACCAGTGCCTGGTAAGCGCTATGTACTCAGCGGGGAGGCAAGAGTTCCCAACTCCTGGGAGGGCCATCCCCGTCTGGGTCATTGGTAAGTATAAAAAATATATAAATTACTATAAATTTTTTAACATTTTTATACTGTACCAATGACCCAGACATAGCTGAATAGTAAAAAGGCTGGAGGGCCAAGGACATAGAGCAAAATGGAATACGCTCAATAAAATAAAATAGAGTCATCCCCTGTAGGGAAAAGAAGTAATAGGCCTTACATGTATCTTTCTTATTTATGATAAATTAGAAAGATACAACACCTTCCAAAAATTGAGCTTCATACATCCATGTACTCTATTAATATCCAATAATCCTTATACTAATAATTTTTAAAGTAAGCCAATAATAAAGTAAGTCTAGAGAATAGAGACTCTTATACTCCTAAAAGTGTGTGAGAATTGCATAATCATGTCCGTTGACATATGCAATATTCAAAAGCTATACTTTAAAAACTAAGACTTGAATGAATTTTATAAACTTAAACTTCTCACTAAACAACCATCCCAATAACAGCTCAGAATTACTAACTCCGGAGGAGGTATCCCCTTGTTTTCATAGTAAAAACAGGTGACCCAAGGGAACACCCTCCCCCCCCCCTTTTTCTTGCCCTGGGTCAAATAGCCCAGAGCGAAGAGGGCAGCCGAACGGAGACACTGCCGAAACAGACAGCCTACCTAGCTATAGTAGCAACTGTTAAGTGAATGACATTCTGAGCAGTAGATAATAGACCTAACAATAGAGGCCTCCAGAAATGGACTCGATATTTCTGAGATAAAATTCATGAATGGATGGCTGAGCGCAATGAGCAGCCTTCAAAAATCTATAATAGCAACACTATTAATGTAAGCCCAAGAAGTAGAAGAACTCTTACTTCATGAGCCGAAATCTTAAGCACAACTGCTAAGCCAATGATATACCATAAGCAGTACGCTAGTTAATAGAATCGATTAACAATAAGATGGAGCGTAACGTCCTTCTACTAGACATCAAAGACAGAAGAAGCTTACGCCCTTGTAATAAACAGATATCTGTTTATAAATACATAAACTGTACCCGGAAAGAGTAAAGGCCTATGCCCATACGAAGACGGAAGGACCTTAAAATAATAGGTTCCGGATAATAGGAGCCTAACTCTTATGCAACAATCCAACCTAAATAGTAACGGAAGTATTGATTCCGAAACTATGAAAGTGAAAATCATCCATCGATAGTGCATGAAACTCACTGACTCTACAGTAAAAGAGAAACCAACAGAATTACTGTCTAAAAGGTCAGAATTTGAAAACTACTGTTTCCAGAGGCTCAAATGATTACTTAGCTAAATAAGAACCGAAGTTAAAATCCGTATAGGAATTTAATCTAAAGATTCTAAGTCTATTTATCAAAAAGTTACTAACTGACTTAGATAAAGAGACAAAAGACTCAATTGTAAACTATCGTAGAGTGCATAGGTATGAGGTAACATAAACCTATAACCTAAATAATAACAGGCTGCAGTAGATCTTGTGAAACAAGTATACTAAAAACTAGGAATGCGTAGTATGGAGGGATCAACCATATGAACATAATGATCCCTACACCACGACGGAAGAGCCTCCACTTTAGTCGCATAGAATAGCGAAGAAGAGGATCTCCTATAGTAAGAAATCGCGTCCAAAGCTCGTCCAGTACAGTGCTTACAATGCAATACGGACCACACAACGGAATACATGAAGGTTGCGACCTTGCTGGTTGTGATAAAGATGACACGATTTACCCAGTGAAAAAAGATCCTCACATAGAGGAAGATTTCACGTTAAGATCCACAGTAGACAAGAGAGTAAATTACTCATGATCTCTGTGAAGATAGAGATGCTATCAACAGAAATGTATTGTGGTTGTTTATCTTAGCAATACCTGCTAAAAAAACAGCGCCGGAGGATACGCGTATCCTATCATTGCGTCCTATAGATCAATAGAGCGTTAACAGTATTAGCTCAGAGATCTGGACAAGCCAACACATACGTCTGCAATTGATTAGCAAGCTGTGTCATAATAAAACATCATTGGGCGCTCCCATAGATAGCAAATCTGATTAAATACTTGTTTGTTGAGAGTCCATTCTGACAGCAACAAGCGACCCGTAAGAGAACGGGAGTGCGATAAAACAATCAGACGACCCAGAATATGACGGACCAAAACTGAACTTGGTGTACTATAACCAACAGACGGATTCTTTCCATTAAATTGAATAACGGAAACGAAAGAGTGCCTCCCTGGTTCCGGAGATACGCCACTACTGTCGAATTAAAGGACAGGAATTTGGGCATGCGTTTCTGAATAATGTTCATGCAATGACATAAAGCAAGCCTAAAAAACATTATTCCGCGGAAGTTAAACTGATAGCTAAAAGACTGCGGAACCCAAAGACCCTGGCACTTCGAATCCGTAGGGATCAGTATATATCCCAATCTGTTTGACTGGCAACCGTCATAACAGCCACACTAGGGTCCGGCAACTGCGGCGGCACTCTCTGAGTCAACCACCGAATGTTTGCCCCAGTCTGAATCTCTTGTAACACTAGATAGACAAGAGAATGTATAAATCAAGCAATTCATGGATTGCCGGAAAGTTGCCGTCGAAGAGAAGCTCCTCCGAGAACGAAGCGACTCTGAGAGAGTTCTTAACCTACTATCCACGCGTGGATGTAGCTAGGGCTGCATCACGTCTAACCAACTCCAATCAGCCACTGAAGGGCGGAGTTATACGTGAACAAACTACTGCCCTCAAAAGAAATTACATTGAGAATAATATCCCGTAAATCTTTTCTTGAAGACGTAATGATAACGCCTCAGTAAGGCGGATTACGTATAATAAAGCGTCTAAGTTAAGTCTACTATACATAATGTCGTTCCCAACATTGAAATTGGAAAAGACATAAAGGGCGAAAAAGAATATATGCAGTCTTTAATCACACCGTCTAGACGCATATGAACTCTCGGTATGCCCTGCTCTGCCAAAATAAACTATATGTAAAAAAGATAAAATGGCAGAAATGAGCCACGCGGACAAGAAACTAAACTATCATGCTTAGTAGCAGGCTTGTATATATATATAATATATAGCGTCGAAAAATAAAACACATGTTGTAATGACAATATTGGACTGCGTCGGTAAGTCAGGGACAAAGTCCCTGTACCGATCGAAAAATCCGAGTCCAATGACGCTATAAGTCTCTTATCCAAGATCGCAGCAATGAAGTCCGAAAAATAATCACTGGAAGAAATGCCAGAAGATATGAAAGGCATCTTCCGATACTACTAAAGGGAAAACTCGAAATCTTTCGAATCCCTTTCGCCATCCTGTCGGACCCTATAAAGCGTTCGGTCGTCCGTAGCTTGATGCAACCGCGGACCGCACCGACCCAGCGCCGTCGGATAATTCCTGATTCGACCGAGAAACCGTCAATTGCTGGGATGCTGCGAAACAACTGTGCTAACTCGGATAGCACGTCCGTCACTGAGGCCTGAGGAGCAGCGGTCTTACGATGCATTGCCGCAGGAAGCTCCGAGATCGTTACCCCGTGCATACTTCCAATATGCGAGCGAACGGAGTGTATAGGCCTCGTGTCCCTTGGCTACCGGATGGCGCGACCTATTCGCTGTGGAATCACTGAATGCCGAAACTGATCGGATACTCGAGGTCACGTAGCCAATGTGCGGTCGTGTGCCCTGCTGTGAGGATGAGGAAGCATTAAAGACAGTCTCTCGGACTGTCAATATAACGGAGCGTCCCGAGCAACGGACATATGCTCCGAATGTAAAATATCTGAACCACAACATGCGGTCCCCTATGTTGTTGGCTTCCTCCGATCTGTCCTCAATCTGCCGTCACTGGGTGAGTACTAAAGTAATTAAAGTGCTCGCATCACCCAAATCTCCTTCCTAGACCGCAACGGACGAACCCGGCAGCCGAACCATTCGATGAATGTACGCTACACCGGGTGAGCTAGCGAATGTCATTCCGTAAGCGATAGACATATTCCATGAGCACTTATTGCCGCTAACTCTTCATTAACTATGACGACAGAGGCACACTTTTGAAAGACATCTCCATAACTCTTTGAACAAGAAACCAGAAATGCTTGGATAGCAAGCATAAAATAATAATATATATAGCGTCGTTCAATAATTCGAAAGTTTGTGTGACATTATTGGACTATGTCGGAACTGAGGGACGATGTCCCTGAACCGAACCAAAAATTTCTAAGTCCACCGACGCTATCAGTTTCTTATCCAGCATCGCAGCATATGTTGTTCCGAAAGGGAAAGCTTGAAATCCACCGAATCCCTTTCGGTATCCCATCGGACCGGATGAAACTTTCGGACGTCCGTACCCGCTTCCGCGGAGCGTCCCAACCCAGCATCGTCGGATAAAATATATGCGACAGATTCAGTTGATGCTGGGATGCTGCGATAAACTGTGCTATTAAGGAAAGCACGTCCATTCCCGAGGCCTGTGCAGTAGCGGACTTACGATGCATTGCCGCTGGAAGCTCCGTGTACGTTGACTCCCGCACACTTCCTATGCGAACGTCCGGAGTCTGCAGGCCTCGAGTCCCCGGCTACCGACCCAGCGCTGTCGGATAATTCTCGATCCGACACCGTTTCTGTCGGCTGCTGGGATCCTGCGATAAGCTGTGCTATGTGCACAAGAATGTCCGGCGTCGAGACCTGCGGAGGCGCAGTCTATCGGTGCTTCGCCGAGGGCAGCTCCGCATCAGATGGCTCCCGCATACTTCCTATGCGAACGTCCGGAGTCCATCGGTCTCGAATCCCTGGCTGCCGGATGGTGTGACCTGGTCGCCGAAGAATCCTTGATCGGCGAAGCTGGTAATATATCGGCGGTCACGCAGCCAAGGTGCGGTCGTGTGCGCTGACGAGAAGAGGAAGCCTTAGCAGTCTCAGCGGACTGCCTATACAACGGAGCGTCCCGAGCGACGGACGTATGCTCCGCTAACGACACATTTGTACCACAACATCTGGGGCCAGATGTTGTTGAACGAGAGAGGGGCCTCTCTCGCTTGCCGTCCGGATGGACCGGAACGAGCTATGAACCGGACTAAAAGGCTTCCTCCGTTCTCCCTCCGATCCGCCGTCACTGGGTGTGCATTAAGTTAATTTTATAGTGCTCGCATCACCCCAAAATTCCTTCTAGACCGCAACGGACGAACCCGGCTGCCGAACCATTCGGTGAATGGACGCTACACCGGGCGAGCTAGCGGACGTCAAAGGCCGTCGAACCTACTAGGGTCCTCTTAGGCAATTGGCGTATTACATGAGCACTTTTCCGCTAGCCCTTCATTAATTGTGACGACGGAGGCACACTGTTGGAAGACATCACAGATACATCACCCTAATCTTGATCGTCTGAAATAGAAATTGATAAAGTAGAGTGACCCTGCGGGGAAAGGACCGGAGTGTCCAAATCCCCAACAACATACCGTGACATACGCTTCCCATATTGTCATCGAAATCATACGATACAGAACAGGAGTTAATGCGAGTACACTGACCACATATAGAATGATAATAAGGTCAGAGGAAGACTTCCTCCTAAAACAATTGATCAATATCCTTTCAATGTGAAAAGAAAACAAGTCCTGGTACTCGCACTAACCCCTGGCAATCAAAATACATAATAATAATATGATCCATTAATATAGAAAAAATAATTGAAATCAAAATATTTTGAAAAAATATTTTTTCAGAACAGCCCAAGTTTCTGAAAAGTAACGTTGAGCCCCAATGGATCCCAAGCCTAAGTGTGGACAAAAATTTTAAAAATATTTTAAACAATTTATTCAACACTTACGAACAATAATAATGTATCTAGTTATGATTAAAATAACATAAAGATATTATTATTTAGAAATCCCCCCCTCACACAGAGGGCTGTTGTAAATGTAAACAATGAGTGTAAAAACACTAAAATAAGACTCCAGGCACCCAGGCCCGAAATCAGTTACCAAAAATACACCATCTGATGCAAAACAGAGACTTCCAGGGAAGAAACTGCAGAACATCAGATGGTAGATGCAGAACACAACGCCTAACCACCCGTAGGTGAAGACGTAAACATGGGGAAAGAACAGAATTCATTCTGTTATTAAGCTAAAACTCCCAAGAAATTTTAGTAATAATAATTACAGAAACTATGCCAAAAGCATGGGAGAATAGCAAGGGGGAACTTAAAGGACAGGGAGAGAGGAAAAACACTTGAAAAAACAGTGTAACTAAATAATCAGAATGACAACAAAATGGCTGCTGCCTTGAAAATAGGTAACTTAACATAATTTCATTAAAAAATTTTAAGTTACAGCCCTGATAATATTCTGTCACACATTCTTTTCCTCTCCTCCTTTTCTATCCTCCTTAGAATCACCATTTCACTAATATTTATGTGTCTGGCATCATTTAAACTGAGATTTAAAAGCACAAAGATCAGTCAGATGTTAACTGATGAAGGGCCAAACTTAGAATGATAAATGGCGCCAATTTCAGAACGTCCTTGACACTGCGCATGCGCAGTGGGGGCGAGGTGTGGAGGGCCTTTCAGGACATGTTTTCTTTAGTTTTAGATGCAAATTTTGGGGATTGGGGGGCAAAATTTGTGTTTGGCCCTATATTTTAAGAGTTAGCACCAGCTATGTCTGGGTCATTGGTACAGTATAAAAATCTACTGTTTCCAGAGGCTCAAATGATTACTTAGTTAAATAAGAACCGAAGTTAAATTCCATATAGGAATTTAATCTAATGATTCTAAGTCTATTTATCGAAAAGTTACTAACTGACTTAGATAAAGAGACATGAGACTCAATTGTAAACTATCATAGAGTGCATAGGTATGAGGTAACATAAACCTATAACCTTAATAATAACAGGCTGCAGTAGATCTTGTCAAACAAGTATACTAAAAAGTTGCAATGACTAGTATGGAAGGATCAACAACATCAACATAGTGATCCCTACACCAACGACGGAAGAGCCTCCACTTTAGCCGCATAGTATAGCGAAGAGGTGGTTCTCCTACAGTAAGAAATCGTGTCCAAAGCTCGTCCAGTACAATGCTTACAATGCAATAAGGACCACACAACAGAATACGAGAAGGTTGAGACCTTGCGGGTTGTGATAAAGAAGACACGATTTTACCCAGCGAAAAAAGATCCTCTCATGGAGGAAGATTTCGCGTTAAGTCCCACAGAAGACATCAGAGTAAATTTACCCACGGTCTCTGTGAAGACAGAGATGCTATCAACAGAAATGTATTGTGGTTGTTTATCTTAGCAATACTTGCTGAAACAACAGCACAGGAGGATACGCATATCCTATCATTCCGTCCTATTAGATCAATAGAGCGTTAACAACATAAGCTCAGAGATCCGGACAAGCAAACACATACGTCTGCAATTGACAAGCAAGATGTGTCGTAAATAAATTATCATTGGGCGCTCCTATTGATAGCAAATCTGATTGAATACTTGTTTGTTGAGAGTCCATTCTGACGGCAACAAGCGACCCATAAGTGAACGGGAGTCCGGTAATACAATCAGACGACCCGGAATATGACGGACCGAAGCAGAACTTGGTGTACTATAACAAACAGAAGGATTCTTTCCATTAAATTGAATAACGGAAAGGAATGAGTGCCTCCCTGGTTCCGGAGATACGCCACTACTGTCGAATTAACAGACAGGATTTGGACATGCGTTTTTGAAAAATGTTCATCCAATGACATAAAGCAAGCCTAAAAAAACATTATTCCGTGGAAGATAAGTGCTTGCTTAGAGACTGCGGAACCCAAAGACCCTGGCACTTCGAATCCGTTGGGATCAATATTATATCCCAACCTGTTTGACTGGCAACCGTCATAATTATAAAACTCGGATCCGGCAACTGCAGTGGCACTCTCTGAGTCAACCACCGAATGTTTGCCCCAGTCTGAATCTCTTGCTACACTAGATAGACAAGAGAATGTGTAAATCGAGCAATTCATGGATTGCTGAAAAGTTGCCGTCGAAGAGAAGCTTCTCCGAGAACGAAGCGACTCTGAGAGAGTTCTTCACCTTACTATCCACGCGCGTGGATGTAGCTAGGGCTGCGTCACGTCTAACCAACTCCAGGTAGCCACTGAAGGGCGGAGTTATACGTGAACAAACTACTGCCCTCAAAAGAAATCACATTGAGGATTATATCCCGGAATTCTTTCTCTTGAAGACGTAATGATAACGCCTCAGTAAGGTGGATTACGTATGATAAAGCGTCTAAGTTAAGTCTATTAAACATCATTGTCGTTTCCAACATTGTGGTTGGAAAAGACATAGACGGCAAAAAAGATTATTTCCAGTCTTTAACCACGCCGTCTAGACGCATATGAACTCTCGGTATGCCCTGTTCTGCCAAAATAAATTATTCGTATAAATGATAAAAGGCAGAAATGAGCATTGCGGACAAGAAACTAAACCATCATGCTTGGTAGCAGGCTTATATATATATATAGCGTCGATAAATAATACACATGTTCTAATGACATTATTGGACTGTGTCGGTAAGTCAGGGACAATGTCCCTGAACCCATCCAAAATTCCGTGTCCAATGACGCTATAAGTCTCTTATCCAACATCGCAGCAATGTAGTCCGAAAAAACAATCACTGGAAGATAATGCCGGAAGATATGTATGGCAGCTTCCGATGCCACGAAAGGGAAAACTCGAAATCTTTCGAATCCTTTTCGCCATCCTGTCGGACCCTATAAAGCGTTCGGTCGTCCGTACCTGATACAACCGCGGACTGCACACCGACCCAGCGCCGTCAGATAATTCCTGATTCGACCAAGAAACTGTCGATTGCTGGGATGCTGCGATAAACTGTGCTATTTTGGATAGCATGTCCGGCACTGAGGCCTGTGGAGAAGCGGTCTTACGATGCTTTGCCGCTGGAAGCTCCGTGTTCGTTACCCTGTGCATACTACTAATATGCGAGCGAACGGAGTTTATAGGCCTCATGTCCCTTGGCTACCGGATGGCGTGACCTGTTCGCCGTGGAATCACTGAATGACGAAACTGATCGGATACTCGAGGTCACGTAGCCAATGTGCGGTCGTGTGCACTGCTGTGAGGATGAGGAAGCATTATCGACAGTCTCTCGGACTGTCAATATAACGGAGCGTCCCGAGCGACGGACATATGCTCCGAATGTAAAATATCTGAACCACAACATGCGGTCCCCTGTGTTGTTGGACGAGAGAGGGACCTCTCTCGCTCACAGCCCGGACGGACCTGGACAAGCCAGGAACCGGACTAACAGGTTTCCTCCGATCTGTCCTCAATCCGCCGTCACTGGGTGAGTACTAAAGTAATTATAGTGCTCGCATCACCCAAATCTCCTCCCTAGACCGCAACGGACGAACCCGGCAGCCGAACCATTCGATGAAAGTACGCTACACCGGGTGAGCTAGCGAATGTCACTCCGTCGATCCTACAAGGGACCTCTTAGGCGATAGACATATTCCATGAGCACTTATCGCCGCTAGCTCTTCATTAACTATGACGACAGAGGCACACTTTTGAAAGACATCTCCGTAACTTTGCGAACAAGAAACCAGAAATGCTTGGTAATAGCAAGCATATAATAATAAATATATAGCATCGTTCAATAATTTGAAAGTTTGTGTGACATTATTGGACTATGTCGGAACTGAGGGACGAAGTCCCTGAACCGAACCAAAAATTTCTAAGTCCACCAACGCTATCAGTTTCTTATCCGGCATCGCAGCATTCTGGTCCGATGAAAGAACCTGTAGAAGATCAAGTCAGATGACATACATAACAGCATATGTTGTTCCGAAAGGGAAAGCTCGAAATCCTCCGAATCCCTTTCGGTATCCCGTCGGACCGGATGAAATTTTCGGACGTCCGTACCCGCTTCCGCGGAGCGTCCCGACCCAGCATCATCGGATAAAACATTATGCGACAGATTCAGTTGTTGCTGGGATGCTGCGATAAGCTGTGCTATTTAGGATAGCACGTCCGTCCCCGAGGCCTGTGCAGTAGCGGTCTTACGATGCATTGCCGCCGGAAGCTGCGTGTCTGTTGACACCCGCACACTTTCCTATGCGAACGTCCGGAGTCTGCAGGCCTCGTGTCCCTGGCTATCGGATGGTGTGACCTGGTCGCCGATGATTCTCTGACTGGCGAAGCTGACTGGATATCCGAGGTCACATAGCCAAGGGCGGTCGTGTGCGCTACCATGAGAATGAGAAAGCCTTATTGACAGTCTCTCCGGACTGACTATATGTCGGAGCGTCCCGAGCGGCGGACGTATGCTCCGAATGCGAAACATTTTGTACCACAACATCTGGGGCCAGATGTTGTTGTACGAGAGAGGGGCCTCTCTCGCTCGCCGTCCGGATGGACCAGAACGAGCTATGAACCGGACTAAAAGGCTTCCTCCGTTCTCCCTCTAATCCACCGTCACTGGGTGTGCATTTGGTTGATTTATAGTGCTCGCATCACCCCAAAACTCCTTCTAGACCGCAACGGACGAACCCGGCTGCCGAACCATTCGATGAATGGATGCTACACCGGGCGAGCTAGCGGACGTCAAAGGCCGTCGAACCTACTAGGGTCCTCTTAGGCAATTGGCGTATTTACATGAGCACTTTTCTGCTAGCCCTTCATTAACTGTGACGACGGAGGCACACTGTTGGAAGACATCACAGATACATCACCCTAATCTTGATCGTCTGAAATAGAAATTGATAAAGTAGAGTGACCCTGCGGGGAAAGGACCGGAATGTCCAATTCCCCACTAACATATCGTGACATACGCTTCCCCTGTTGTCATCAAAATCATCAGATACAGAACAGGAGTTAATGCGAGTACACTGACCACATATAGAATGATTATGAAAGTCAGAGGAAGACTTCCTCTTATTACAATTGATCAAAATCCTTTCAATGTGAAAAGAAAACAAAGTCCTGGTACTCGCACCACCCCCTGACAATCCAAATACATAATAATAATATGGATCCATTAACATAGAAAAAATAATTGAAATCAAAATATTTTGAAAAAATATTTTTTCAGAACAGCCCAAGTTTCTGAAAAGTAACGTTGAGCTCCAATGGATCCTAAGTCTAAGTGTGGACAAAAAATTTAAAAATATTTTAAACAATTTATGCAACACTTACGAACAATAATAATGTATCTAGTTATGATTAAATTAACATCAAGATATTATTTTCAAGAAATCCCCCCCTCACACAGAGGGCTGTTGTAAATGTAAACAATGAGTGTAAAAACACTAAAATAAGACTCCAGGCACCCAGGCCCGAAATCAGTTACCAAAAATACACTATCTGATGCAAAACAGAGACTTCCAGGGAAGAAACTGCAGAACATCAGATGGTAGATGCAGAACACAACGCCTAACCACCCATAGGTGAAGACGTAAACATGGGGAAAAGAACAGAATTCATTCTGTTATTCAGCTAAAACTCCCAAGAAATTTTAGTAATAATAATTACAGAAACTATGCCAAAAGCATGGGAGAATAGCAAGAGGGGACTTAAAGGAAAGGGAGAGAGGAAAACACTGAAAAATCAGTGTAACTAAATAACAAGAATGACAACAAAATGGCTGCTGCCTCGAAAATAGGTAACTTAACATAATTTCATTAAAAAATTTTAAGTTACAGCCCTGATAATATTCTGTCACACATTTTTCCTCTCCTCCTTCTCTATCCTCCTTAGAATCACCATTTCACTAATATTTATGTGTCTGGCATCATTTAAACTGAGATTTACAAGCACAAAGATCAGTCAGATGTTAACTGATGAAGGGCCAAACTTAGAATGATTAATGGCGCCAATTTCGGAATGTCCTTGACACTGCGCATGCGCAGTAGAGGTGAAGTGTGGAGGGCCATTCAGGACATGTTTTCTTTGGTTTTAGATGCAAATTTTGGGGATTGGGGGCAAAATTTCTGTTTGGCCCTATATTTTAAGAGTTAGCACCAGCTATGTCTGGGTCATTGGTACAGTATAAAAATATATGGGCTTGACCCTTAAGGGCCTACTTCCAACATTGATAACTTTTTAATGCAAAGGAATAGGTGCCTCAACATGCATTGTTTGTGTAAACTCAAAACTTGTTTTCTAGGTACCATGTCAGTTGTTTCTAGGCAAGTCTTGGCTGCCTCGGCAGGCAGCCAAGACTTGACTAGATACAACTGCAAAGCCACTGGAGATAGTCTTTGAAAGAATAGTGAAAATATATATAAAAAAAAAATCTCTAGCTCCTTGAAGGTTAAAAGACCTTTTCATGTAAATTTACAGAAAAAAAAAATTCAGCATTTTGATAATATTAACTAGCTGAAATCAGTTAATCAGCTGAACTCTCTCATGCCTGGGAAGCAGAATTTCTTTTTAAATTTATAAATACGAATGGCCATTCCGTTAAGTAACGGGTTAAAACAACTGGCTTTTCAGAATGAGACTTACTGCTAAGCATTCACACATCTCATCAGCTGTTGCTCCTCCCACTGCTTTACAAAAGTTGTAAAAATCTTCTATGTATGCCTGAAATTAATAAAAGAATAAACCAGTAACAATAATTGCCACCTTACAGATGATACCATAGAGGATATTTTTTATCTACCATTTACCTAATGAAAGTGTCAATGACACTGTAGCTCAACTTGACAAACTTGAACTTAGTAAGTTATAAATGAAATGGCAAAATTGAAGATCATTGGTACCAATGTTATTTGATGAAATTTCAACATAACGGCATTGTGTGTGCACAATGTCAGAGTAATCCATGCATTTTTAAATGTTAACTGTAAGACTGGCTAAAGGAAGAATGTTGATACACAAATGCAGTATGTTCAGAGGTATGAATGCTAATCAATAGCTCTTATCTAAAGGTCTTGCCTAATGAGCATAACAAGTTCAAAAACAATCCTATGATAAATGTGGCCTGTAGGCCATGTCAAAGAAGAATGTTGATGCACAAATGCAATGAATTCAAAGATTGTTGCTAACAGCAACAGTTTTTGATGAAAATGAAAAGAAAGTTAAAAAATTTATAGTAATTTATATATTTTTTATACTTACCAATGACCCAGACATAGCTGGTGCTAACTCTTAAAATATAGGGCCAAACACAAATTTTGCCCCCCAATCCCCAAAATTTGCATCTAAAACTAAAGAAAACATGTCCTGAAAGGCCCTCCACACTTCGCCCCTACTGCGCATGCGCAGTGTCAAGGACGTTCCGAAATTGGCGCCATTTATCATTCTAATAACCAGTGCCTGGTAAGCGCTATGTACTCAGCGGGGAGGCAAGAGTTCCCAACTCCTGGGAGGGCCATCCCCGTCTGGGTCATTGGTAAGTATAAAAAATATATAAATTACTATAAATTTTTTAACATTTTTATACTGTACCAATGACCCAGACATAGCTGAATAGTAAAAAGGCTGGAGGGCCAAGGACATAGAGCAAAATGGAATACGCTCAATAAAATAAAATAGAGTCATCCCCTGTAGGGGAAAGAAGTAATAGGCCTTACATGTATCTTTCTTATTTATGATAAATTAGAAAGATACAACACCTTCCAAAAATTGAGCTTCATACATCCATGTACTCTATTAATATCCAATAATCCTTATACTAATAATTTTTAAAGTAAGCCAATAATAAAGTAAGTCTAGAGAATAGAGACTCTTATACTCCTAAAAGTGTGTGAGAATTGCATAATCATGTCCGTTGACATATGCAATATTCAAAAGCTATACTTTAAAAACTAAGACTTGAATGAATTTTATAAACTTAAACTTCTCACTAAACAACCATCCCAATAACAGCTCAGAATTACTAACTCCGGAGGAGGTATCCCCTTGTTTTCATAGTAAAAAACAAGTGACCTAAGGGAACACCCTCCCCCCCCCCCCTTTTTCTTGCCCTGGGTCAAATAGCCCAGAGCGAAGAGGGCAGCCGGACGGAGACACTGCCGAAACAGACAGCCTACCTAGCTATAGTAGCAACTGTTAAGTGAATGACATTCTGAGCAGTAGAGAATAGACCTAACAATAGAGGTCTCCAGAAATGGACTCGATATTTCTGAGATAAAATTCATGAATGGATGGCTGAGCGCAATGAGCAGCCTTCAAAAATCTATAATAGCAACACTATTAATGTAAGCCCAAGAAGTAGAAGAACTCTTACTTCATGAGCCGAAATCTTAAGCACAACTGCTAAGCCAATGATATACCATAAGCAGAACGCTAGTTAATAGAATCCATTAACAATAAAATGGAGCGTAACGTCCTTCTACTAGACATCAAAGACAGAAGAAGCTTACGTCCGTGTAATAAACAGATATCTGTTTATAAATACATAAACTGTACCCGGAAAGAGTAAAGGCCTATGCCCATACGAAGACGGAAGGACCTTAAAATAATAGGTTCCGGATAATAGGAGCCTAACTCTTATGCAACAATCCAACCTAAATAGTAACGGAAGTATTGATTCCGAAACTATGAAAGTGAAAATCATCCATCGATAGTGCATGAAACTCACTGACTCTACAGTAAAAGAGAAACCAACAGAATTACTGTCTAAAAGGTCAGAATTTGAAAACTACTGTTTCCAGAGGCTCAAATGATTACTTAGCTAAATAAGAACCGAAGTTAAAATCCGTATAGGAATTTAATCTAAAGATTCTAAGTCTATTTATCAAAAAGTTACTAACTGACTTAGATAAAGAGACAAAAGACTCAAATGTAAACATAGGTATGAGGTAACATAAACCTATAACCTAAATAACAACAGGCTGCAGTAGATCTTGTGAAACAAGTATACTAAAAAATAGCAATGAGTAGTATGGAGGGATCAACCATATGAACATAATGATCCCTACACCACGACGGAAGAGCCTCCACTTTAGTCACATAGAATAGCGAAGAAGAGGATCTCCTATAGTAAGAAATCGCGTCCAAAGCTCGTCCAGTACAGTGCTTACAATGCAATATGGACCACACAACGGAATACATGAAGGTTGCGACCTTGCTGGTTGTGATAAAGATGACACGATTTACCCAGTGAAGAAAGATCCTCACATAGAGGAAGATTTCACGTTAAGATCCACAGTAGACAAGAGAGTAAATTACTCATGATCTCTGTGAAGATAGAGATGCTATCAACAGAAATGTATTGTGGTTGTTTATCTTAGCAATACCTGCTAAAACAACAGCGCCGGAGGATACGCGTATCCTATCATTCCGTCCTATAGATCAATAGAGCGTTAACAGTATTAGCTCAGAGATCTGGACAAGCCAACACATACGTCTGCAATTGATTAGCAAGCTGTGTCATAAATAAAACATCATTGGGCGCTCCCATAGATAGCAAATCTGATTAAATACTTGTTTGTTGAGAGTCCATTCTGACAGCAACAAGCGACCCGTAAGAGAACGGGAGTGCGATAAAACAATCAGACGACCCAGAATATGACGGACCAAAACTGAACTTGGTGTAGTATAACCAACAGACGGATTCTTTCCATTAAATTGAATAACGGAAACGAAAGAGTGCCTCCCTGGTTCCGGAGATACGCCACTACTGTCGAATTAAAGGACAGGAATTTGGGCATGCGTTTCTGAATAATGTTCATACAATGACATAAAGCAAGCCTAAAAAACATTATTCCGCGGAAGTTAAACTGATAGTTAAAAGACTGCGGAACCCAAAGACCCTGGCACTTCGAATCCGTAGGGATCAGTATATATCCCAATCTGTTTGACTGGCAACCGTCATAACAGCCACACTCGGGTCCGGCAACTGCGGCGACACTCTCTGAGTCAACCACCGAATGTTTGCCCCAGTCTGAATCTCTTGTAAGAATAGATAGACAAGAGAATGTATAAATCAAGCAATTCATGGATTGCCGGAAAGTTGCCGTCGAAGAGAAGCTCCTCCGAGAACGAAGCGACTCTGAGAGAGTTCTTAACCTTACTATCCACGCGTGTGGATGTAGCTAGGGCTGCATCACGTCTAACCAACTCCAATCAGCCACTGAAGGGCGGAGTTATACGTGAACAAACTACTGCCCTCAAAAGAAATTACATTGAGAATAATATCCCGTAAATCTTTTCTTGAAGACGTAATGATAACGCCTCAGTAAGGCGGATTACGTATAATAAAGCGTCTAAGTTAAGTCTACTATACATAATGTCGTTCCCAACATTGAAATTGGAAAAGACATAACGGCGAAAAGAATATATGCAGTCTTTAATCACACCGTCTAGACGCATATGAACTCTCGGTATGCCCTGCTCTGCCAAAATAAACTATATGTAAAAAAGATAAAATGGCAGAAATGAGCCACGCGGACAAGAAACTAAACTATCATGCTTAATAGCAGGCTTGTATATATATAAATATATAGCGTCGAAAAATAAAACACATGTTGTAATGACAATATTGGACTGCGTCGGTAAGTCAGGGACAAAGTCCCTGTACCGATCGAAAAATCCGAGTCCAATGACGCTATAAGTCTCTTATCCAAGATCGCAGCAATGAAGTCCGAAAAATAATCACTGGAAGAAATGCCAGAAGATATGAAAGGCATCTTCCGATACTACTAAAGGGAAAACTCGAAATCTTTCGAATCCCTTTCGCCATCCTGTCGGACCCTATAAAGCGTTCGGTCGTCCGTAGCTTGATGCAACCGCGGACCGCACCGACCCAGCGCCGTCGGATAATTCCTGATTCGACCGAGAAACCGTCAATTGCTGGGATGCTGCGAAACAACTGTGCTAACTCGGATAGCACGTCCGTCACTGAGGCCTGAGGAGCAGCGGTCTTACGATGCATTGCCGCAGGAAGCTCCGAGATCGTTACCCCGTGCATACTTCCAATATGCGAGCGAACGGAGTGTATAAGCCTCGTGTCCCTTGGCTACCGGATGGCGCGACCTATTCGCTGTGGAATCACTGAATGCCGAAACTGATCGGATACTCGAGGTCACGTAGCCAATGTGCGGTCGTGTGCCCTGCTGTGAGGATGAGGAAGCATTAAAGACAGTCTCTCGGACTGTCAATATAACGGAGCGTCCCGAGCAACGGACATATGCTCCGAATGTAAAATATCTGAACCACAACATGCGGTCCCCTATGTTGTTGGCTTCCTCCAATCTGTCCTCAATCTGCCGTCACTGGGTGAGTACTAAAGTAATTAAAGTGCTCGCATCACCCAAATCTCCTTCCTAGACCGCAACGGACGAACCCGGCAGCCGAACCATTCGATGAATGTACGCTACACCGGGTGAGCTAGCGAATGTCACTCCGTAAGCGATAGACATAATCCATGAGCACTTATTGCCGCTAACTCTTCATTAACTATGACGACAGAGGCACACTTTGAAAGACATCTCCATAACTCTTCGAACAAGAAACCAGAAATGCTTGGATAGCAAGCATAAAATAATAATATATATAGCGTCGTTCAATAATTCGAAAGTTTGTGTGACATTATTGGACTATGTCGGAACTGAGGGACGATGTCCCTGAACCGAACCAAAAATTTCTAAGTCCACCGACGCTATCAGTTTCTTATCCGGCATCGCAGCATATGTTGTTCCGAAAGGGAAAGCTTGAAATCCACCGAATCCCTTTCGGTATCCCATCGGACCGGATGAAACTTTCGGACGTCCGTACCCGCTTCCGCGGAGCGTCCCAACCCAGCATCGTCGGATAAAATAAATGCGACAGATTCAGTTGATGCTGGGATGCTGCGATAAACTGTGCTATTAAGGAAAGCACATCTGTTCCCGAGGCCTGTGCAGTAGCGGACTTACGATGCATTGCCGCTGGAAGCTCCGTGTACGTTGACTCCCGCACACTTTCTATGCGAACGTCCGGAGTCTGCAGGCCTCGAGTCCCCGGCTACCAACCCAGCGCTGTCGGATAATTCTCGATCCGACACCGTTTCTGTCGGCTGCTGGGATGCTGCGATAAGCTGTGCTATGTGCACAAGAATGTCCGGCGTCGAGACCTGCGGAGGCGCAGTCTATCGCTGCTTCGCCGAGGGCAGCTCCGCATCAGATGGCTCCCGCATACTTTTCCTATGCGAACGTCCGGAGTCCATCGGTCTCGAATCCCTGGCTGCCGGATGGTGTGACCTGGTCGCCGAAGAATCCTTGATCGGCGAAGCTGGTAATATATCGGCGGTCACGCAGCCAAGGTGCGGTCGTGTGCGCTGATGAGAAGAGGAAGCCTTAGCAGTCTCAGCGGACTGCCTATACAACGGAGCGTCCCGAGCGACGGACGTATGCTCCGCTAACTACACATTTGTACCACAACATCTGGGGCCAGATGTTGTTGAACGAGAGAGGGGCCTCTCTCGCTTGCCGTCCGGATGGACCAGAACGAGCTATGAACCGGACTAAAAGGCTTCCTCCGTTCTCCCTCCGATCCGCCGTCACTGGGTGTGCATTAAGTTAATTTTATAGTGCTCGCATCACCCCAAAATTCCTTCTAGACCGCAACGGACGAACCCGGCTGCCGAACCATTCGGTGAATGGACGCTACACCGGGCGAGCTAGCGGACGTCAAAGGCCGTCGAACCTACTAGGGTCCTCTTAGGCAATTGGCGTATTACATGAGCACTTTTCCGCTAGCCCTTCATTAATTGTGACGACGGAGGCACACTGTTGGAAGACATCACAGATACATCACCCTAATCTTGATCGTCTGAAATAGAAATTGATAAAGTAGAGTGACCCTGCGGGGAAAGGACCGGAGTGTCCAAATCCCCGACAACATACCGTGACATACGCTTCCCATATTGTCATCGAAATCATATGATACAGAACAGGAGTTAATGCGAGTACACTGACCACATATAGAATGATAATAAGGTCAGAGGAAGACTTCCTCTTAAAGCAATTGATCAATATCCTTTCAATGTGAAAAGAAAACAAGTCCTGGTACTCGCACTAACCCCTGACAATCAAAATACATAATAATAATATGATCCATTAATATAGAAAAAATAATTGAAATCAAAATATTTTGAAAAAATATTTTTTCAGAACAGCCCAAGTTTCTGAAAAGTAACGTTGAGCCCCAATGGATCCCAAGCCTAAGTGTGGACAAAAATTTTAAAAATATTTTAAACAATTTTTTTCAACACTTACGAACAATAATAATGTATCTAGTTATGATTAAAATAACATAAAGATATTATTATTTAGAAATCCCCCCCTCACACAGAGGGCTGTTGTAAATGTAAACAATGAGTGTAAAAACACTAAAATAAGACTCCAGGCACCCAGGCCCGAAATCAGTTATCAAAAATACACCATCTGATGCAAAACAGAGACTTCCAGGGAAGAAACTGCAGAACATCAGATGGTAGATGCAGAACACAACGCCTAACCACCCGTAGGTGAAGACGTAAACATGGGGAAAGAACAGAATTCATTCTGTTATACAGCTAAAACTCCCAAGAAATTTTAGTAATAATAATTACAGAAACTATGCCAAAAGCATGGGAGAATAGCAAGGGGGAACTTAAAGGACAGGGAGAGAGGAAAAACACTTGAAAAAACAGTGTAACTAAATAATCAGAATGACAACAAAATGGCTGCTGCCTTGAAAATAGGTAACTTAACATAATTTCATTAAAAAATTTTAAGTTACAGCCCTGATAATATTCTGTCACACATTCTTTTCCTCTCCTCCTTTTCTATCCTCCTTAGAATCACCATTTCACTAATATTTATGTGTCTGGCATCATTTAAACTGAGATTTAAAAGCACAAAGATCAGTCAGATGTTAACTGATGAAGGGCCAAACTTAGAATGATAAATGGCGCCAATTTCGGAACGTCCTTGACACTGCGCATGCGCAGTAGGGGCGAAGTGTGGAGGGCCTTTCAGGACATGTTTTCTTTAGTTTTAGATGCAAATTTTGGGGATTGGGGGGCAAAATTTGTGTTTGGCCCTATATTTTAAGAGTTAGCACCAGCTATGTCTGGGTCATTGGTACAGTATAAAAATATCAATAGCTCCTATCTTTGTCACCCTGCATAAGCATACAAAGTTTCAGAACAACCTGATAATGAATGTGCCCTCTGAGGCATGCCAAAGGAAGATGTTAGTGCACAAGTGCATTAAGTAGAAGGTCATTGCTTGTGGCAAAGTTTTTTTTTTGTTTCTTTTTATGGAAATTCATAAATATACCCTGCAGAGAGTGCAAAAGGGATAAGTTGCTACACAAATGCAGTAAGTTCAAAGGCTGGTGATAATGACAATAATTTTTTATGGAAATGAAAAAAGCAAAATAGCTCACATCTAGAGGTCACCCCGAACACACATATCAAGTTTCAAAGTGATCCGATCACAAATGTGCCTTGAAGGGTATGTTAAAGGGAAATATTGAGGTCTGACTAAACTAAGTTCAACGGTCAGTGGCAACATTTTTTGACAGAAATGGAAGAAAATCGACAGCTCCCATGCAGATGTCACCCCCCACACAAGCACACCAAGTTTGCAAGCAATCCAATCAAATGTGCCCTGCACGGTGTGTCAAAGGGGAATATTGATGTTTAACTGCACTAAGTTTTTAACAAGTTCATCGAAGGTCATTGCCAGTGGCAACATTTTTGGATGGAAATCGAAGAAAATCGATAGCTCCCATCTAGAGGTAACCCCAAACAAGCATACAAAGTTTCAAACCGATCTGATCATAAATGTGCCCTGTAGGGCATGTCAAAGGGATATACTGATGCCTGACTAAACTAAGTTCAGAGATTGTTGCCTGCGGCAACATTTTTTGACGAATGGAAATGGAAGAAAATCAATAGCTCCCATCTAGAGGTCACCCCAAACAAGCATGCCAGGTTTCAAAGCAATCCGATCATAAATGTGCCCTGTAGGGTGTGCCAAAGGGAAATATTGAGGTCTGACTAAACTCAGTTCTACAAACATTGGCCGCGGAAACATTTTTTGACGGAAATGGAAGAAATCGATAACTCCAATCTAGAGGTCACCCCAAACAAGCATGCCAGGTTTCAAAGCAATCCGATCATAAATGTGCCCTGTAGGGTGTGCCAAAGGGAAATATTGAGGTCTGACTAAACTAAGTTCTAAGAACGTTGGCCGTGGCAACATTTTCGACGGAAATGGAAGAAAATCGATAGCTCCCATCTAGAGGTCACCCCAAACAAGTATGCCAGGTTTCAAAGCAATCCGATCATAAATGTGCCTTGTAGGGTGTGCCAAAGGGAAATATTGAGGTCTGACTGAACTAAGTTCTAAGAACGTTGGCTGCGGAAATATTTTTTGACGAAAATGGAAGGAAATCGATAGCTCCCATCTAAAGGTCACCCCAAACAAGCATACCAAGTTTCAAAGCGATCTGATCATAAATGCGACCTATGAGGCATACCAAAGGAAATTGTGTATGTATGTACGTACATCCATATGTATGTACACCTAGACGTACGTACGCCGATGGACGAGAAGTGATGGCAATAGCTCAGCTTGACTTTCTCAAGTTGCACTAAAAATGCAATCACAAACCACAGTATCATTAGCGATAAGAATTTGGTGATAAAAGATTTTGTATCACTACTGGAGTAGCGGTAAATGTCACATGACACCGTAAGAAACAAATGCATGTGTATATGACAGGCTATTTCAGTGGTACTGGCAATCACAAGCCATTTCCCTCAAAAACTTGTACTGCTGCAATGAACTACACATCCAGTTTGCCTCAACATACATTCCATGTTACAGGGAACTGCACGATCCAGTACATAAACAAACCCCATGCAAAACAAAAAAACATGGTGGTGAATTGCAAAAATAGATAGTTAAAGCAAGAAAATATTGAAATGTAAAGTCAATCTCATTGCGGTTTGCATGCTTCTAAAAATTATGAATAAGTGATGTCACTTATTTAAAGAAATTCTTGGGCACTACAAAAATATAATTCCATAATTGTTTCTTGCACACCATCCACTTTTGGGTGACCTCATGAATTGAACTGAATTTGGTTCAAAATATCGCTGCCAAACAGGGGCGCAGTGGCATTGCAGTAACCGGATTCTCGTCAGATCACTGAAGTTAAGTAAGATCGAGCCTGGTTAGTCCTTGGATGGGTGACCATCTGAGCGATCGATTTAGACGCGATTGATTCAGACTCCCATGTTGTGTCCTTGGGCATGGTACTTCACCCAAATTTTTCACATGGGGGCACGATGACACCATGTACTAAGGTGCACTGCATGCTGATGGTGCACATGTCTTCAACCAATCTAACCCTGCCTGTGCTGCAGTGTGGAGTTACGATGTTGGGGAGCTGGCAGCTGCTCGTCGTTGATGGTGGTTCTCTCTGGCTTCCTCCATCCGTAAAACTGTCACCAACATGATGTGACCTTAGCTGTTAAGTGTCATTAAACCCTGATAAATAAATAAATAAATAAATAAATAAATAAATAAATAAATAAATAAAGATAATCAGTGTCCGACAGAAAAAGCAGACTGAGGCCAAGTTTGATTATTTTTATCGCCATATACATTTAATTTATTTTGATGGTATTTCCTTGCATACCATTGGGTTGAGAGAATTGAAAATGGCAAGACATTATTTTGATCAGTTTAGTGTGACATTTTCTTTGTAAATGATTATTTTTGAGAAGTCATGGCTATGGGTTTTGTTAACTGAAGGGTAGATAAAAAAGCTATATGCCCACTCAGCTTGTATCTCTTATCATAACTTGACTCATTTTGGGGAGGTATAGCTACCTATCGTGGCAGTGCAACTCATAGTTATACGTGTCCCAAAATGAGTCTCGCCATGATAAAAGATACGCTATGAAAGATTCTATATAAGTACACTGTTTAACAAGACTTTGGACAGCCAGTGTTATTTCATGTCTGATAGTTTTACAGTGGAGGAAGCTGGAGTACCCCAAGAGAACCACTGTGCAGTTTCGAGCAATTGTCAGATTCCCCAATGCCTGAAAAAAATTGTTTTTATAGGCTTCAGTACTCCAAATGCACGGTAAGTACTTATAAGGTTGGGAATAAATTCCCTCCAAGGGAAAATCAACAAATTTATAAGAACAGAAGAAATGAAAGTGTCAATGACACTGTAGCTCAATTTGACAAACTTGAACTTGATAAGTTATAAATGAAATGGCAAAATTGAAGATCATTGGTACCAATGTCATTTTTTTTGCCAGTGGCAACATTTTTTGACAGAAACCGAAGAAAGTTAAAAAATTTATAGTAATTTATATATTTTTTATACTTACCAATGACCCAGACATAGCTGGTGCTAACTCTTAAAATATAGGGCCAAACACAAATTTTGCCCCCCAATCCCCAAAATTTGCATCTAAAACTAAAGAAAACATGTCCTGAAAGGCCCTCCACACTTCGCCCCTACTGCGCATGCGCAGTGTCAAGGACGTTCCGAAATTGGCGCCATTTATCATTCTAATAACCAGTGCCTGGTAAGCGCTATGTACTCAGCGGGGAGGCAAGAGTTCCCAACTCCTGGGAGGGCCATCCCCGTCTGGGTCATTGGTAAGTATAAAAAATATATAAATTACTATAAATTTTTTAACATTTTTATACTGTACCAATGACCCAGACATAGCTGAATAGTAAAAAGGCTGGAGGGCCAAGGACATAGAGCAAAATGGAATACGCTCAATAAAATAAAATAGAGTCATCCCCTGTAGGGGAAAGAAGTAATAGGCCTTACATGTATCTTTCTTATTTATGATAAATTAGAAAGATACAACACCTTCCAAAAATTGAGCTTCATACATCCATGTACTCTATTAATATCCAATAATCCTTATACTAATAATTTTTAAAGTAAGCCAATAAAGTAAGTCTAGAGAATAGAGACTCTTATACTCCTAAAAGTGTGTGAGAATTGCATAATCATGTCCGTTGACATATGCAATATTCAAAAGCTATACTTTAAAAACTAAGACTTGAATGAATTTTATAACTTAAACTTCTCACTAAACAACCATCCCAATAACAGCTCAGAATTACTAACTCCGGAGGAGGAATCCCCTTGTTTTCACAGTAAAAAACAGGTGACCCAAGGGAACACCCTCCCCCCCCCCTTTTTCTTGCCCTGGGTCAAATAGCCCAGAGCGAAGAGGGCAGCCGAACGGAGACACTGCCGAAACAGACAGCCTACCTAGCTATAGTAGCAACTGTTAAGTGAATGACATTCTGAGCAGTAGAGAATAGACCTAACAATAGAGGCCTCCAGAAATGGACTCGATATTTCTGAGATAAAATTCATGAATGGATGGCTGAGCGCAATGAGCAGCCTTCAAAAATCTATAATAGCAACACTATTAATGTAAGCCCAAGAAGTAGAAGAACTCTTACTTCATGAGCCGAAATCTTAAGCACAACTGCTAAGCCAATGATATACCATAAGCAGTACGCTAGTTAATAGAATCCATTAACAATAAAATGGAGCGTAACGTCCTTCTACTAGACATCAAAGACAGAAGAAGCTTACGCCCTTGTAATAAACAGATATCTGTTTATAAATACATAAACTGTACCCGGAAAGAGTAAAGGCCTATGCCCATACGAAGACGGAAGGACCTTAAAATAATAGGTTCCGGATAATAGGAGCCTAACTCTTATGCAACAATCCAACCTAAATAGTAACGGAAGTATTGATTCCGAAACTATGAAAGTGAAAATCATCCATCGATAGTGCATGAAACTCACTGACTCTACAGTAAAAGAGAAACCAACAGGATTACTGTCTAAAAGGTCAGAATTTGAAAACTACTGTTTCCAGAGGCTCAAATGATTACTTAGCTAAATAAGAACCGAAGTTAAAATCCGTATAGGAATTTAATCTAAAGATTCTAAGTCTATTTATCAAAAAGTTACTAACTGACTTAGATAAAGAGACAAAAGACTCAAATGTAAACTATCGTAGAGTGCATAGGTATGAGGTAACATAAACCTATAACCTAAATAACAACAGGCTGCAGTAGATCTTGTGAAACAAGTATACTAAAAAATGGCAATGAGTAGTATGGAGGGATCAACCATATGAACATAATGATCCCTACACCACGACGGAAGAGCCTCCACTTTAGTCGCATAGAATAGCGAAGAAGAGGATCTCCTATAGTAAGAAATCGCGTCCAAAGCTCGTCCAGTACAGTGCTTACAATGCAATATGGACCACACAACGGAATACATGAAGGTTGCGACCTTGCTGGTTGTGATAAAGATGACACGATTTACCCAGTGAAAAAAGATCCTCACATAGAGGAAGATTTCACGTTAAGATCCACAGTAGACAAGAGAGTAAATTACTCATGATCTCTGTGAAGATAGAGATGCTATCAACAGAAATGTATTGTGGTTGTTTATCTTAGCAATACCTGCTAAAACAACAGCGCCGGAGGATACGCGTATCCTATCATTCCGTCCTATAGATCAATAGAGCGTTAACAGTATTAGCTCAGAGATCTGGACAAGCCAACACATACGTCTGCAATTGATTAGCAAGCTGTGTCATAAATAAAACATCATTGGGCGCTCCCATAGATAGCAAATCTGATTAAATACTTGTTTGTTGAGAGTCCATTCTGACAGCAACAAGCGACCCGTAAGAGAACGGGAGTGCGATAAAACAATCAGACGACCCAGAATATGACGGACCAAAACTGAACTTGGTGTAGTATAACCAACAGACGGATTCTTTCCATTAAATTGAATAACGGAAACGAAAGAGTGCCTCCCTGGTTCCGGAGATACGCCACTACTGTCGAATTAAAGGACAGGAATTTGGGCATGCGTTTCTGAATAATGTTCATGCAATGACATAAAGCAAGCCTAAAAAACATTATTCCGCGGAAGTTAAACTGATAGTTAAAAGACTGCGGAACCCAAAGACCCTGGCACTTCGAATCCGTAGGGATCAGTATATATCCCAATCTGTTTGACTGGCAACCGTCATAACAGCCACACTCGGGTCCGGCAACTGCGGCGGCACTCTCTGAGTCAACCACCGAATGTTTGCCGCAGTCTGAATCTCTTGTAACACTAGATAGACAAGAGAATGTATAAATCAAGCAATTCATGGATTGCCGGAAAGTTGCCGTCGAAGAGAAGCTCCTCCGAGAACGAAGCGACTCTGAGAGAGTTCTTAACCTACTATCCACGCGTGGATGTAGCTAGGGCTGCATCACGTCTAACCAACTCCAATCAGCCACTGAAGGGCGGAGTTATACGTGAACAAACTACTGCCCTTAAAAGAAATTACATTGAGAATAATATCCCGTAAATCTTTTCTTGAAGACGTAATGATAACGCCTCAGTAAGGCGGATTACGTATAATAAAGCGTCTAAGTTAAGTCTACTATACATAATGTCGTTCCCAACATTGAAATTGGAAAAGACATAACGGCGAAAAGAATATATGCAGTCTTTAATCACACCGTCTAGACGCATATGAACTCTCGGTATGCCCTGCTCTGCCAAAATAAACTATATGTAAAAAAGATAAAATGGCAGAAATGAGCCACGCGGACAAGAAACTAAACTATCATGCTTAGTAGCAGGCTTGTATATATATATAAATATATAGCGTCGAAAAATAAAACACAGGTTGTAATGACAATATTGGACTGCGTCGGTAAGTCAGGGACAAAGTCCCTGTACCGATCGAAAAATCCGAGTCCAATGACGCTATAAGTCTCTTATCCAAGATCGCAGCAATGAAGTCCGAAAAATAATCACTGGAAAAAATGCCAGAAGATATGAAAGGCATCTTCCGATACTACTAAAGGGAAAACTCGAAATCTTTCGAATCCCTTTCGCCATCCTGTCGGACCCTATAAAGCGTTCGGTCGTCCGTAGCTTGATGCAACCGCGGACCGCACCGACCCAGCGCCGTCGGATAATTCCTGATTCGACCGAGAAACCGTCAATTGCTGGGATGCTGCGAAACAACTGTGCTAACTCGGATAGCACGTCCGTCACTGAGGCCTGAGGAGCAGCGGTCTTACGATGCATTGCCGCAGGAAGCTCCGAGATCGTTACCCCGTGCATACTTCCAATATGCGAGCGAACGGAGTGTATAAGCCTCGTGTCCCTTGGCTACCGGATGGCGCGACCTATTCGCTGTGGAATCACTGAATGCCGAAACTGATCGGATACTCGAGGTCACGTAGCCAATGTGCGGTCGTGTGCCCTGCTGTGAGGATGAGGAAGCATTAAAGACAGTCTCTCGGACTGTCAATATAACGGCGCGTCCCGAGCAACGGACATATGCTCCGAATGTAAAATATCTGAACCACAACATGCGGTCCCCTATGTTGTCGGCTTCCTCCGATCAGTCCTCAATCTGCCGTCACTGGGTGAGAACTAAAGTAATTAAAGTGCTCACATCACCCAAATCTCCTTCCTAGACCGCAACGGACGAACCCGGCAGCCGAACCATTCGATGAATGTACGCTACACCGGGTGAGCTAGCGAATGTCACTCCGTAAGCGATAGACATATTCCATGAGCACTTATTGCCGCTAACTCTTCATTAACTATGACGACAGAGGCACACTTTTGAAAGACATCTCTTCGAACAAGAAACCAGAAATGCTTGGATAGCAAGCATAAAATAATAATATATGTAGCGTCGTTCAATAATTCGAAAGTTTGTGTGACATTATTGGACTATGTCGGAACTGAGGGACGATGTCCCTGAACCGAACCAAAAATTTCTAAGTCCACCGACGCTATCAGTTTCTTATCCGGCATCGCAGCATATGTTGTTCCGAAAGGGAAAGCTTGAAATCCACCGAATCCCTTTCGGTATCCCATCGGACCGGATGAAACTTTCGGACGTCCGTACCCGCTTCCGCGGAGCGTCCCGACCCAGCATCGTCGGATAAAATATATGCGACAGATTCAGTTGATGCTGGGATGCTGCGATAAACTGTGCTATTAAGGAAAGCACATCCGTTCCCGAGGCCTGTGCAGTAGCGGACTTACGATGCATTGCCGCTGGAAGCTCCGTGTACATTGACTCCCGCACACTTCCTATGCGAACGTCCGGAGTCTGCAGGCCTCGAGTCCCCGGCTACCGACCCAGCGCTGTCGGATAATTCTCGATCCGACACCGTTTCTGTCGGCTGCTGGGATGCTGCGATAAGCTGTGCTATGTGCACAAGAATGTCCGGCGTCGAGACCTGCGGAGGCGCAGTCTATCGCTGCTTCGCCGAGGGCAGCTCCGCATCAGATGGCTCCCGCATACTTTTCCTATGCGAACGTCCGGAGTCCATCGGTCTCGAATCCCTGGCTGCCGGATGGTGTGACCTGGTCGCCGAAGAATCCTTGATCGGCGAAGCTGGTAATATATCGGCGGTCACGCAGCCAAGGTGCGGTCGTGTGCGCTGACGAGAAGAGGAAGCCTTAGCAGTCTCAGCGGACTGCCTATACAACGGAGCGTCCCGAGCGACGGACGTATGCTCCGCTAACTACACATTTGTACCACAACATCTGGGGCCAGATGTTGTTGAACGAGAGAGGGGCCTCTCTCGCTTGCCGTCCGGATGGACCGGAACGAGCTATGAACCGGACTAAAAGGCTTCCTCCGTTCTCCCTCCGATCCGCCATCACTGGGTGTGCATTAAGTTAATTTTATAGTGCTCGCATCACCCCAAAATTCCTTCTAGACCGCAACGGACGAACCCGGCTGCCGAACCATTCGGTGAATGGACGCTACACCGGGCGAGCTAGCGGACGTCAAAGGCCGTCGAACCTACTAGGGTCCTCTTAGGTAATTGGCGTATTACATGAGCACTTTTCCGCTAGCCCTTCATTAATTGTGACGACGGAGGCACACTGTTGGAAGACATCACCCTAATCTTGATCGTCTGAAATAGAAATTGATAAAGTAGAGTGACCCTGCGGGGAAAGGACCGGAGTGTCCAAATCCCCAACAACATACCGTGACATACGCTTCCCATATTGTCATCGAAATCATACGATACAGAACAGGAGTTAATGCGAGTACACTGACCACATATAGAATGATAATAAGGTCAGAGGAAGACTTCCTCTTAAAGCAATTGATCAATATCCTTTCAATGTGAAAAGAAAACAAGTCCTGGTACTCGCACTAACCCCTGGCAATCAAAATACATAATAATAATATGATCCATTAATATAGAAAAAATAATTGAAATCAAAATATTTTGAAAAAATATTTTTTCAGAACAGCCCAAGTTTCTGAAAAGTAACGTTGAGCCCCAATGGATCCCAAGCCTAAGTGTGGACAAAAATTTTAAAAATATTTTAAACAATTTTTTCAACACTTACGAACAATAATAATGTATCTAGTTATGATTAAAATAACATAAAGATATTATTATTTAGAAATCCCCCCCTCACACAGAGGGCTGTTGTAAATGTAAACAATGAGTGTAAAAACACTAAAATAAGACTCCAGGCACCCAGGCCCGAAATCAGTTACCAAAAATACACCATCTGATGCAAAACAGAGACTTCCAGGGAAGAAACTGCAGAACATCAGATGGTAGATGCAGAACACAACGCCTAACCACCCGTAGGTGAAGACGTAAATATGGGGAAAGAACAGAATTCATTCTGTTATACAGCTAAAACTCCCAAGAAATTTTAGTAATAATAATTACAGAAACTATGCCAAAAGCATGGGAGAATAGCAAGGGGGAACTTAAAGGACAGGGAGAGAGGAAAAACACTTGAAAAACAGTGTAACTAAATAATCAGAATGACAACAAAATGGCTGCTGCCTTGAAAATAGGTAACTTAACATAATTTCATTAAAAAATTTTAAGTTACAGCCCTGATAAAATTCTGTCACACATTCTTTTCCTCTCCTCCTTTTCTATCCTCCTTAGAATCACCATTTCACTAATATTTATGTGTCTGGCATCATTTAAACTGAGATTTAAAAGCACAAAGATCAGTCAGATGTTAACTGATGAAGGGCCAAACTTAGAATGATAAATGGCGCCAATTTCGGAACGTCCTTGACACTGCGCATGCGCAGTAGG
Organism: Pictodentalium vernedei; assembly: GCA_031216915.1. NCBI lineage: Eukaryota > Metazoa > Mollusca > Scaphopoda > Dentaliida > Dentaliidae > Pictodentalium > Pictodentalium vernedei. Next base: position 645,429,014 of record CM062295.1, on the reverse strand, counting down.
GGCGAAGTGTGGAGGGCCTTTCAGGACATGTTTTCTTTAGTTTTAGATGCAAATTTTGGGGATTGGGGGGCAAAATTTGTGTTTGGCCCTATATTTTAAGAGTTAGCACCAGCTATGTCTGGGTCATTGGTACAGTATAAAAATATCGATAGCTCCCATCTAGAGGCCTCCCCAACAAGCATGCCAGGTTTCAAAGCAATCCGATCATAAATGTGCCCTGCAGGGTGTATAAAAGGGAAATATTGTGGTCTGACTAGACTAAATTCTAAGAACGTTGGCCGTGGCAACATTTTTTAACGGAAATGGAAGAAAATAGATATCTCCAATCTAGAGGTCACTGTAAATAAGCATACCAGGTTTCAAAGCAATCTAATCATAAATGTGCCCTGTAGTGTGAGCCAAAGGGAAATATTGTGGTCTGACTAAACTAAGTTCTAAGAATATTGGCTGCAGCAACATTTTTTGATGGAAATTGAAGAAAATCGATAGCTCCCATCTAGAGGTCACCCCAAACAAGCATGAAAGGTTTCAAAGCAATCCGATCATAAATGTGCCCTGTAGGGTGTGCCAAAGGGAAATATTGAGTCTTCTGACTAAACTAAGTTCTAAAAACGTTGGCCGCGGCAACATTTTTTGACGGAAATTGAAGAAAATTGATAACTCCAATCTAGTGGTCACCCCAAACAAGCATGCCAGGTTTCAAAGCAATCAAATCATAAATGTGCCCTGTAGGGTATGCCAAAGGGAAATACTGTGGTCTGACTAAACTGAGTTCTAAAAACATTGGCCGCGGCAATATTTTTTGACGGAAATTGAAGAAAATCGATAGCTCCCATCTAGAGGTCACCCCAAACGAGCATGCCAGGTTTCAAAGCAATCCGATCATAAATGTACCCTGTAGGGTGTGCCAAAGGGAAATATTGAGTCTTCTGACTGAACTAACTTCTAAGAACGTTGGCCGCTGCAACATTTTTTGACAGAAATTGCAGAAAGTTAAAAAATTTATAGTAATTTATATATTTTTTATACTTACCAATGACCCAGACATAGCTGGTGCTAACTCTTAAAATATAGGGCCAAACACAAATTTTGCCCCCCAATCCCCAAAATTTGCATCTAAAACTAAAGAAAACATGTCCTGAAAGGCCCTCCACACTTCGCCCCTACTGCGCATGCGGAGTGTCAAGGACGTTCCGAAATTGGCGCCATTTATCATTCTAATAACCAGTGCCTGGTAAGCGCTATGTACTCAGCGGGGAGGCAAGAGTTCCCAACTCCTGGGAGGGCCATCCCCGTCTGGGTCATTGGTAAGTATAAAAAATATATAAATTACTATAAATTTTTTAACATTTTTATACTGTACCAATGACCCAGACATAGCTGAATAGTAAAAAGGCTGGAGGGCCAAGGACATAGAGCAAAATGGAATACGCTCAATAAAATAAAATAGAGTCATCCCCTGTAGGGAAAAGAAGTAATAGGCCTTACATGTATCTTTCTTATTTATGATAAATTAGAAAGATACAACACCTTCCAAAATTGAGCTTCATACATCCATGTACTCTATTAATATCCAATATAATCCTTATACTAATAATTTTTAAAGTAAGCCAATAATAAAGTAAGTCTAGAGAATAGAGACTCTTATACTCCTAAAAGTGTCTGAGAATTGCATAATCATGTCCGTTGACATATGCAATATTCAAAAGCTATACTTTAAAAACTAAGACTTGAATGAATTTTATAAACTTAAACTTCTCACTAAACAACCATCCCAATAACAGCTCAGAATTACTAACTCCGGAGGAGGTATCCCCTTGTTTTCATAGTAAAACAGGTGACCCAAGGGAACACCCTCCCCCCCCCCCCCCCTTTTTCTTGCCCTGGGTCAAATAGCCCAGAGCGAAGAGGGCAGCCGAACGGAGACACTGCCGAAACAGACAGCCTACCTAGCTATAGTAGCAACTGTTAAGAGAATGACATTCTGAGCAGTAGATAATAGACCTAACAAAAGAGGCCTCAAGAAATGACTCGATATTTCTAAGATAAAATTCATGAATGTGGATGGCTGAGCGCAATGAGCGGCCTTCAAAAATCTATAATAGCGACACTATTAAAGTAAGCCCAAGAAGTAGAAGAACTCTTACTTCATGAGCCGAAATCTTAAGCACAACTGCTAAGTCAATGATATACCATAAGCAGTACCAATAGTTAATAGAATCCATTAACAATAAAATGGAGCGTAACGTCCTTCTACTAGACATCAAAGACAGAAGAAGCTTACGCCTTTGTAATAAACAGATATCTGTTTATAAATACATAAACTGTACCCGGAAAGAGTAAAGGCCTATGCCCATACGAAGACGGAAGGACCTTAAAATAATAGGTTCCGGATAATAGGAGCCTAACTCTTATGCAACAATCCAACCTAAATAGTAACGGAAGTATTGATTCCGAAACTATGAAAGTGAAAATCATCCATCGATAGTGCATGAAACTCACTGACTCTACAGTAAAAGAGAAACCAACAGAATTACTGTCTAAAAGGTCAGAATTTGAAAACTACTGTTTCCAGAGGCTCAAATGATTACTTAGCTAAATAAGAACCGAAGTTAAAATCTGTATAGGAATTTAATCTAAAGATTCTAAGTCTATTTATCAAAAAGTTACTAACTGACTTAGATAAAGAGACAAAAGACTCAATTGTAAACTATCGTAGAGTGCATAGGTATGAGGTAACATAAACCTATAACCTAAATAATAACAGGCTGCAGTAGATCTTGTGAAACAAGTATACTAAAAAATAGCAATGAGTAGTATGGAGGGATCAACAATATGAACATAATGATCCCTACACCACAACGGAAGAGCCTCCACTTTAGTCGCATAGAATAGCGAAGAAGAGGATCTCCTATAGTAAGAAATCGCGTCCAAAGCTCGTCCAGTACAGTGCTTACAATGCAATACGGACCACACAACAGAATACATGAAGGTTGCGACCTTGCTGGTTGTGATAAAGATGACACGATTTACCCAGTGAAAAAAGATCCTCACATAGAGGAAGATTTCACGATAAGACCCACAGTAGACAAGAGAGTAAATTACTCATGATCTCTGTGAAGATAGAGATGCTATCAACAGAAATGTATTGTGGTTGTTTATCTTAGCAATACCTGCTAAAACAACAGCGCCGGAGGATACGCGTATCCTATCATTCCGTCCTATAGATCAATAGAGCGTTAACACTATTAGCTCAGAGATCTGGACAAGCCAACACATACGTCTGCAATTGATTAGCAAGCTGTGTCATAAATAAATCATCATTGGGCGCTCCCATAGATAGCAAATCTGATTGAATACTTGTTTGTTGAGAGTCCACTCTGACAGCAACAAGCGACCCTTAAGAGAACGGGAGTCCGATAAAACAATCAGACGACCCGGAATATGACGGACCAAAACTGAACTTGGTGTACTATAACCAACAGACGGATTCTTTCCATTAAATTGAATAACGGAAACGAAAGAGTGCCTCCCTGGTTCCGGAGATACGCCACTACTGTCGAATTAAAGGACAGGAATTTGGGCATGCGTTTCTGAATAATGTTCATGCAATGACATAAAGCAAGCCTAAAAAACATTATTCCGCGGAAGTTAAACTGATAGCTAAAAGACTGCGGAACCCAAAGACCCTGGCACTTCGAATCCGTAGGGATCAGTATATATCCCAATCTGTTTGACTGGCAACCGTCATAACAGCCACACTCGGGTCCGGCAACTGCGGCGGCACTCTCTGAGTCAACCACCGAATGTTTGCCCCAGTCTGAATCTCTTGTAACACTAGATAGACAAGAGAATGTATAAATCGAGCAATTCATGGATTGCCGGAAAGTTGCCGTCGAAGAGAAGCTCCTCCGAGAACGAAGCGACTCTGAGAGAGTTCTTAACCTTACTATCCACGCGTGTGGATGTAGCTAGGGCTGCGTCACGTCTAACCAACTCCAATCAGCCACTGAAGGGCGGAGTTATACGTGAACAAACTACTGCCCTCAAAAGAAATTACATTGAGAATAATATCCCGTAAATCTTTTCTTGAAGACGTAATGATAACGCCTCAGTAAGGCGGATTACGTATAATAAAGCGTCTAAGTTAAGTCTACTATACATAATGTCGTTCCCAACATTGAAATTGGAAAAGACATAAACGGCGAAAAAGAATATATGCAGTCTTTAATCACACCGTCTAGACGCATATGAACTCTCGGTATGCCCTGCTCTGCCAAAATAAACTATTTGTAAAAATGATAAAATGGCAGAAATGAGCAACGCGGACAAGAAACTAAACTATCATGCTTAGTAGCAGGCTTGTATATATATATAAATATATAGCGTCGAAAAATAAAACACATGTTGTAATGACAATATTGGACTGCGTCGGTAAGTCAGGGACAATGTCCCTGTACCGATCGAAAAATCCGAGTCCAATGACGCTATAAGTCTCTTATCCAAGATCGCAGCAATGAAGTCCGAAAAATAATCACTGGAAGAAATGCCAGAAGATATGAAAGGCATCTTCCGATACTACTAAAGGGAAAACTCGAAATCTTTCGAATCCCTTTCGCCATCCTGTCGGACCCTATAAAGCGTTCGGTCGTCCGTAGCTGATGCAACCGCGGACCGCACCGACCCAGCGCCGTCGGATAATTCCTGATTCGACCGAGAAAACTGTCAATTGCTGGGATGCTGCGAAACAACTGTGCTAACTCGGATAGCACGTCCGTCACTGAAGCCTGAGGAGAAGCGGTCTTACGATGCATTGCCGCTGGAAGCTCCGTGATCGTTACCCCGTGCATACTTCCAATATGCGAGCGACCGGAGTGTATAGGCCTCGTGTCCCTTGGCTACCGGATGGCGCGACCTATTCGCCGTGGAATCACTGAATGCCGAAACTGATCGGATACTCGAGGTCACGTAGCCAATGTGCGGTCGTGTGCCCTGCTGTGAGGATGAGGAAGCATTAAAGACAGTCTCTCGGACTGTCAATATAACGGAGCGTCCCGAGCAACGGACATATGCTCCGAATGTAAAATATCTGAACCACAACATGCGGTCCCCTATGTTGTTGGCTTCCTCCGATCTGTCCTCAATCTGCCGTCACTGGGTGAGTACTAAAGTAATTAAAGTGCTCGCATCACCCAAATCCCCTTCCTAGACCGCAACGGACGAACCCGGCAGCCGAACCATTCGATGAATGTACGCTACACCGGGTGAGCTAGCGAATGTCACTCCGTAAGTGATAGACATATTCCATGAGCACTTATTGCCGCTAACTCTTCATTAACTATGACGACAGAGGCACACTTTTGAAAGACATCTCCATAACTCTTCGAACAAGAAACCAGAAATGCTTGGATAGCAAGCATAAAATAATAATATATATAGCGTCGTTCAATAATTCGAAAGTTTGTGTGACATTATTGGACTATGTCGGAACTGAGGGACGATGTCCCTGAACCGAACCAAAAATTTCTAAGTCCACCGACGCTATCAGTTTCTTATCCGGCATCGCAGCATATGTTGTTCCGAAAGGGAAAGCTTGAAATCCTCCGAATCCCTTTCGGTATCCCGTCGGACCGGATGAAACTTTCGGACGTCCGTACCCGCTTCCGCGGAGCGTCCCGACCCAGCATCGTCGGATAAAATATATGCGACAGATTCAGTTGATGCTGGGATGCTGCGATAAACTGTGCTATTAAGGAAAGCACGTCCGTTCCCGAGGCCTGTGCAGTAGCGGACTTACGATGCATTGCCGCCGGAAGCTCCGTGTACGTTGACTCCCGCACACTTCCTATGCGAACGTCCGGAGTCTGCAGGCCTCGAGTCCCCGGCTACCGACCCAGCGCTGTCGGATAATTCTCGATCCGACACCGTTTCTGTCGGCTGCTGGGATGCTGCGATAAGCTGTGCTATGTGCACAAGAATGTCCGGCGTCGAGACCTGCGGAGGCGCAGTCTATCGCTGCTTCGCCGAGGGCAGCTCCGCATCAGATGGCTCCCGCATACTTTTCCTATGCGAACGTCCGGAGTCCATCGGTCTCGAATCCCTGGCTGCCGGATGGTGTGACCTGGTCGCCGAAGAATCCTTGATCGGCGAAGCTGGTAATATATCGGCGGTCACGCAGCCAAGGTGCGGTCGTGTGCGCTGACGAGAAGAGGAAGCCTTAGCAGTCTCAACGGACTGCCTATACAACGGAGCGTCCCGAGCGACGGACGTATGCTCTGCTAGCGACACATTTGTACCACAACATCTGGGGCCAGATGTTGCTGAACAAGAGAGGGGCCTCTCTCGCTTGCTGTCCGGATGGACCGGAACGAGCTATGAACCGGACTAAAAGGCTTCCTCCGTTCTCCCTCCGATCTGCCGTCACTGGGTGTGCATTAAGTTAATTTTATAGTGCTCGCATCACCCCAAAATTCCTTCTAGACCGCAACGGACGAACCCGGCTGCCGAACCATTCGGTGAATGGACGCTCCACGGGCGAGCTAGCGGACGTCAAAGGCCGTCGAACCTACTAGGGTCCTCTTAGGCAATTGGCGTATAACATGAGCACTTTTCCGCTAGCCCTTCATTAATAGTGACGACGGAGGCACACTGTTGGAAGACATCACAGATACATCACCCTAATCTTGATCGTCTGAAATAGAAATTGATAAAGTAGAGTGACCCTGCGGGGAAAGGACCGGAGTGTCCAAATCCCCAACAACATACCGTTACATATGCTTCCCATATTGTCATCGAAATCATACGATACAGAACAGGAGTTAATGCGAGTACACTGACCACATATAGAATGATAATAAAGTCAGAGGAAGACTTCCTCTTAAAACAATTGATCAATATCCTTTCAATGTGAAAAGAAAACAAGTCCTGGTACTCGCACTAACCCCTGGCAATCAAAATACATAATAATAATATGATCCATTAATATAGAAAAAATAATTGAAATCAAAATATTTTGAAAAAATATTTTTTCAGAACAGCCCAAGTTTCTGAAAAGTAACGTTGAGCCCCAATGGATCCCAAGCCTAAGTGTGGACAAAAATTTTAAAAATATTTTAAACAATTTATTCAACACTTACGAACAATAATAATGTATCTAGTTATGATTAAAATAACATAAAGATATTATTTTTTAGAAATCCCCCCCTCACACAGAGGGCTGTTGTAAATGTAAACAATGAGTGTAAAAACACTAAAATAAGACTCCAGGCACCCAGGCCCGAAATCAGTTACCAAAAATACACTATCTGATGCAAAACAGAGACTTCCAGGGAAGAAACTGCAGAACATCAGATGGTAGATGCAGAACACAACGCCTAACCACCCGTAGGTGAAGACGTAAACATGGGGAAAGAACAGAAATCATTCTGTTATTCAGCTAAAACTCCCAAGAAATTTTAGTAATAATAATTACAGAAACTATGCCAAAAGCATGGGAGAATAGCAAGGGGGAACTTAAAGGACAGGGAGAGAGGAAAACACTTGTAAAAACAGTGTAACTAAATAATCAGAATGACAACAAAATGGCTGCTGCCTTGAAAATAGGTAACTTAACATAATTTCATTAAAAAATTTTAAGTTACAGCCCTGATAATATTCTGTCACACATTCTTTTCCTCTCCTCCTTCTCTATCCTCCTTAGAATCACCATTTCACTAATATTTATGTGTCTGGCATCATTTAAACTGAGATTTAAAAGCACAAAGATCAGTCAGATGTTAACTGATGAAGGGCCAAACTTAGAATGATAAATGGCGCCAATTTCGGAACGTCCTTGACACTGCGCATGCGCAGTAGGGGCGAAGTGTGGAGGGCCTTTCAGGACATGTTTTCTTTAGTTTTAGATGCAAATTTTGGGGATTGGGGGGCAAAATTTGTGTTTGGCCCTATATTTTAAGAGTTAGCACCAGCTATGTCTGGGTCATTGGTACAGTATAAAAATATCGATAGCTCCCATCTAGAGGTCTCCCCAAACAAGCATACCAGGTTTCAAAGCTATCTGATCATAAATGGGCCCTGTAGGGTGTGCCAAAGGAAAATATTGAGGTCTGACTAAACTAAGTTCTACGAACGTTTGCCGTGGCAACATTTTTTGCCGGAAATTGAAGAAAATCGATAGCTCCCATCTAGAGGTCACCCTAAATAAGCATACCAGGTTTCAAAGCAATCAAATTATAAATGTGCCCTGTAGGGTGTGCCAAAAGGTAATATTGTGGTTTGACTAAACTAAGTTCTAAGAACGTTGGGCGCGGCAAAATTTTTCGACAAAAATTGAAGAAAATCGATAGCTCACATCTAGAGGTCACCCCAAACAAGCAGGCCAGGTTTCAAAGCAATCCGATCATAAATGTACCCAGTAGGGTGTGCCAAAGGGAAATATTGAGTCTTCTGACTAAACTAAGTTCTAAGAACGTTGGCCGCGGCAACATTTTTTGACAGAAATTGAAGAAAATCGATAGCTCCCATCTAGAGGTCACCCCAAACAAGCATGCCAAGTTGCAAAGTAATCTGATCATAAATGCGACCTGTGAGGTGTGCCAAAGGAAATTGTGGACGTACGTACTAACGTACGTATGCCAACGGACGAGAAATGATGGCAGTAGCTCAGCTTGACTTTGTCAAGTTGAGCTAAAAAGACTAACACACAGTGTTGCATATGCCCATTGATACAATACCACAGAAAACATATTCTGCAAAAAGTTAAAAAATTTATAGTAATTTATATATTTTTTATACTTACCAATGACCCAGACATAGCTGGTGATAACTCTTAAAAATATAGGGCCAAACACAAATTTTGCCCCCCAATCCCCAAAATTTGCATCTAAAACCAAAGAAAACATGTCCTGAATGGCCCTCCATACTTCACCTCTACTGCGCATGCGCAGCGTCAAGGACGTCCCGAAATTGGCGCCATTAATCATTCTTATAACCAGTGCCTGGTAAGCGCTATGTACTCAGCGGGGAGGTATGAGTTCCCAACTCCTGGGAGGGCCATCCCCGTCTGGGTCATTGGTAAGTATAAAAAATATATAAATTACTATAAATTTTTTAACATTTTCATACTGTACCAATGACCCAGACATAGCTGAATAGTAAAAAGGCTGGAGGGCCTAGGACATAGAGGAAATTCCAATAAGCTCAATTATATAAAATAGAGTCATCCCCTCAAGGGGAAAAGGAGTATTAGGCCTTACATGTATCTTTCTTATTTACGATAAATTAGAAAGACACAACACCTTCCATAATTGAGCATCATAACATCCATGTACTCTATTAATATCCAGTATAATCCTTATACTAATAATTTTTAAAGTAAGCCAATAAATAAAGTTAGTCTAGAGAATAGAGACTCTTTATACTCCTTAAAAGTGTCTGAGGATTGTATAATAACGCCCGTTTGACACGTGATATATTCAAAAGCTATACTTTAAAAATATGACTTGAATGAATTTTTAAAACATAAACTTATCACTTAAAAACCATCCCAGTAACAGCTCAGAATTACTAACTCCGGAGGAGGTATCCCCTTGTTTTCATAATAAAACAGGTGACCCAAGGGAACACCCTCCCCTCCCCCCCCCCCCCCCCCCCCCTTCTCCTTTCCCTGGGTCAAACAGCCCAGAGCGAAGAGGGCAGCAGGATGGAGTCAGTGCCGGAACAGAAAGCCTACCTAGCTATAGTAGCAACTGTTAAGTGAATGACATTCTGAGCAGTAGATAATAGACCTAACAATGGAGGCCTCCAGAAATGGACTCAATATTTCTGAGATAAAAATTCATGAATGTGGATGGCTGAGCCCAATGTGCAGCCTTCATAAAATCTATAATAGCGACACTATTAATGTAAGCCCAAGATGTAGAAAGAGCTCTTACTTCATGAGCCGAAATCTCAAGCACAAACTGCTGAGTTAATGATATACCATAAGCAGTACCGATAGTTAATTGAATCCATTAGCAATAGAATGGAGCGTAATGTCCTTCTATTAGGCATCAAAGACAGAAGAAGCTTACGTCCTTACTAATAAACTGATATCTGTTTAAAAATACGTAAACTCTAACCGGACAGAGTAAAGGCCTATGCCTGTACGAAGACGGAAAGACCTTAATAACAATAGGTTCCGGATATTTATTAGGAGCCTGATTCTTAACCAAAAATCCAACATTAGTAGTAAAGGAATAGAGTTTCCGATACTATGAAAGTGAGAATCGTCCACCGATAGTGCATGAAGCTCACTGACTCTTCAGTAGAAGAGAAGACTAAGAGAATAACTGTCTTAAAAGGTCAGAATTTGAAAACTACTGTTTCCAGAGGCTCAAATGATTACTTAGCTAAATATGAACTGAAGCTAAAATCCGTATAGGAATTTAATCTAAGGATTCTAGGTCTACTTATCGAAAAGTTTCTAACTGACTTAGATAAAGAGACATAAGACTCAACTGTAAACTATCATAGAGTGCATAGGTATGAGATAACGTAGACCTATAACCTTAATAGTGACAGGCTGCAGTTGATCTTGTCAAACAAGTATACTAGAAAGTTGCAATGTCTAGTACGGAGGGATCAAAAATATCAACATAATGATCCCTACACCAACGACGGAAGAGCCTCCACTTTAGCCGCATAGTATAGCGAAGAAGAGGTTCTCTTACAGTAAGAAATCGCGTCCATAACTCGTCCTGTACAATGCTTGCCGTGCAAGAAGGACCACACAACGGAATACGTGAAGGTTGAGACCTTGCGGGTTGTGATGAAGTTGACACGATTTCCCCAGCGAAAGAAGATCCTCTCATGGAGGAAGTTTTCGCGGTAAGTCCCACAGAAGACACCTGAGTAAATTTACCCACGGTCTCTGTGAAGACAGAGATACTATCAACAGAATTGTATTGTGGATGTTTATCTTAGCAATACTTGCTGAATCAACAGCGCTGGAGGATACGCATATCCTATCATTCCGTCCTATTAGATCAATAGAGCGTGAACAACATAAGCTCAGGGATCCGGACATGGAAACACATACGTCTGCAATTGAATAGTGAGTTGTGTCGCAAATAAATTATCATTGGGCGCTCCCACTGATAGCAAATCTGATTGAATACTTGATTGATGAGGGTCCATTCTGACGGCAACAAGCGACTCTTACGTGAAAAGGAGTCTGCTAATACAATCAGACGACCCGGAATATGACGGACCGAAGCAGAACTTGGTGTACTATAACAAACAGAAGGATACTTTCCGTTAAATTGAATAACGGAATCGAATGAGTGCCTCCCTGGTTCCGGAGATACGCAACTACTGTCGTATTAACGAACAGGATTTGGACATGCGTTTCCGAATAATGTTCATTCAATGACATAGTGCAAGCCTAAATAACATCATTTCCTGGAAGTTAAGTGCTTGCCTAGAAACTGCGGAACCCAAAGACCCTGGCACTTCGAATCCGTTGGGATCAATATTGTACCCCAACCTGTTTGACTGGCATCCGTCATAGTCATAAAACTCGGATCTGGCAACTGCAGTGGCACTCTCTGAGTCAACCACCGAATGTTTGCCCCAGTCTGAATCTCTTGCTACACTTGATAGACAAGAGAACGTGTATATCGAGCAATTCATAGATTGCTGAAAAGTTGCCGTCGAAGAGAAGCTTCTCCGAGACCGAAGCGACTCTGAGAGAGTTCTTCACCTTACTATCCACGCGCGTGGATGTAACTAGGGCTGCGTCACGTCTAACCAACTCCAGGTTGCCACTGAAGGGCGGAGTTATACGTGGAAAAACTATTGCCCTTGAAAGAAATCACATTGAGGATCATATCCTGGAATTCTTTCTCTTGAAGACGTAATGATAACGCCTCAGTAAGGTGGTCTACGTATGATAAAGCGTCTAAGTTAAGCCTATTAGACAACATTGTCGTTTCCAACATCGTGGTTGGAATTGACATAGACGGCGAAAAAGATAATTCCCAGTCTTCAGCACCGCCGTCTAGACACATATGAACTCTCGGTATGCCCTGTTCTGCCGATATAAATTATTTCCTAGAATTGAAAAAAGGCAGAATAGAGCATTGCGGACAAGAAACTAGACTATCATGCTTGGTAGCAAGCTTATATATAGCGTCGTTAAACTAGAACTATCACTGAAGGTGATTAATACCCCCGCTTTGGGTTTTTAGAGGAATGCACTTCTGATCATGTAGGCGAAGGCCATAAGGAAATGTATACATAAAGATCATTTTTTGTTGTTGAAATTTGTATTTGCATGTGGCCTTCCACAGAACAGCACTGAATACTTAAAGAGCCCACACATATATGGTTTACATTTGGAAAAACACATTTACAATGTGCAACATGTATTCAAAATCGGTTCATTAATGTAGGAGGAGTTGCACACACAAGAATCCCATTTGAAAACCCATAATAAATCCAAGTTAAAGGGAGATAACCTGGTTAAAATTGTCGCAGATCAAAAATTTGGGAATATGCGTATGTTCACTTAGTTGTGATAATGTTTGAAAGGTTTCGTCAAAATTGATTGATAAATGTAGGAGGAGTTGCACGCACAAGAATTTCATGTAGAAACCCATAATAAATCTAAGTTAAAGGGAGATAACCTAGTTAAAATTGCCACAGCTCAAAAATTTTGGAATATGCGCATGTTCACTTAGTAGTGATGATGTCTGTAAACTTTCATCCAAATTGATTGATAAATGTAGGAGGAGTTGCGCACACAAGAATTTCATGCAGAAACCCATATTAAATCTAAGTTCAAGAGAGATAACCTGGTTAAAATTGTCGCAGGTCAAAAAGTTTGGAATATGCACATGTTCACTTAGTAGAGATGATGTTTGAAAGGTTTCATCAAAATCGGTTCATTAATGTAGGAGGAGTTGCGCACACAAGAATTTGTTCGGATGGAAAGACACAATAAATCTAAGTCAAAGGGAGATAAAGTGGTTAAAATTGTCGCAGATCAAAAATCTTGGAATATGCGCATGTTCACTTAGTAGTGATGATGTCTGAAAAGTTTTGTCCAAATTGATTGATAAATGTAGGAGGAGTTGCGCACACAAGAATTTCATATAGAAACCCATATTAAATCAAAGTTCAAGAGAGATAACCTGGTTAAAATTGTCGCAGATCAAAAAGTTTGGAATATGCACATGTTCACTTAGTAGAGATGAAGGTTTCATCAAAATCGGTTCATTAATGTAGGAGGAGTTGCGCACACAAGAATTTGTCCGGACGGAAAGACGTACGGATGGACAGACGGACGGACGCACAGGACGATTCCTATATAGCCCCCACTTCTTCGAAGCGGGGGTATAATAATTTGAATGTTCTAAAGACATTATTGGACTGTGTCGGTAAGTCAGGGACAATGTCCCTGAACCGATCAAAAACTCCGTGTCCAATGACGCTATTAGTCTCTTATCCAGCATCGCAGCAATGTAGTCCGACGGAACAACCTCTGGAAGATAATGCCGGAAGAAATGTATGGCAGCATCTGTTGTTCCGAAAGGGAAAGCTCGAAATCGTCCGAATCCCTTTCGCCATCCTGTCGGACCCTATAAAGTGTTCGGTCGTCCGAACCTGATGCAACAGCGGAGCGCACCGACCCAGCGCCATCGGATTATTCCTGATCCGACCGAGAATTGTCGTTTGCTGGGATGCTGCGATAAACTGTGCTATTTTGGATAGCATGTCCGTCACTGAGGCCTGTGGAGAAGCGGTCTTACTATGCATTGCCGCTGGAAGCTCGGTGTTCGTTACCCCGTGCATACTTCTATTATGCGAGTGAACAGAGTGTATAGGCCTCGTGTCCCTTGGCTACCGGATGGCGTGACCTGTTTGCCGTGGAATCACTGAATGACGAACCTGGCCGGATACTCGAGGTCACGTAGCCAATGTGCGGTCATGTACGCTGCTGTGAGGATGAGGAAGCATTATCGACAGTCTCTCGGACTGTCAATATAACGGAGCGTCCCAAGCGACGGACATATGCTCCGAATGCGAAATGTCTGTACCACAACATCCGGTCCCATATGTTGTTGTACGAGAGAGGGACCTCTCTCACTCGCAGCCCGGACGGACCTGGACGAGCTAGGAACCGGACTAACAGGCTTCCTCCGATCTGTCCTCTAATCCATCGTCAGTGGGTGTGTACTAAAGTCTATTATAGTGCTCGCATCACCCAAATCTCCTTCCTAGACCGCAACGGACGAACCCGACTGCCGAACCATTCGATGAATGGACGCTACACCGGGTGAGCTAGCGAATGTCAACTCCGTCGATCCTACTAGGGACCTCTTAGGCGATAGACGTATTCCATGAGCACTTATTGCCGCTAGCTCTTCATTAACTATGACGACAGAGGCACACTTTGAAAGACATCTCAGTAACTTTGCGAACAAGAAACCAGACGTGCTTGTTAATAGCAAGCATATAATAATATATATAGCGTCGTTCAATAATTCGAAAGTTGTGTGACATTATTGGACTGTGTCGGAACTGAGGGACGATGTCCCTGAACCGAACCAAAAAATTTCTGTGTCCACCGACGCTATCAGTTTCTTATCCGGCATCGCAGCATTCTGGTCCGACGAAAGAACCTCTAGAAGATAAAGTCAGATGACATACACAGCAGCTTATGTTGTTCCGAAAGGGAAAGCTTGAAATCCTCCGAATGCCTTTCGGTATCCCGTCGGACCGGATGAAATTCTCGGACGTCCGTACCTGCTTCCGCGGAGCGTCCCGACCCAGCGTCGTCGGATAATACATAATGCGACAGGGATTCTGTCGTTGCTGGGATGCTGCGATAAGCTGTGCTATTTGGGATAGCACGTCCGTCACCGAGGCCTGTGCAGTAGCGGTCTTACGATGCTTTGCCGCTGGAAGCTCCGTGTACAGTGACTCCCGCACACTTTCTTATGCGAATGTCCGGAGTCTACAGGCCTTGTGTCCCTGGCTACCGGATGGTGTGACCTGGTCGCCGATGATTCTCTGATTGGCGAAGCTGACTGGATATCCGAGGTCATGTAGCCAAGAGCGGTCGTGTGCGCTACCATGAGGATGAGGAAGCCTTATTGACAGTCTCTCCGGACTGACTATATATCGGAGCGTCCCGAGCGGCGGACGTATGCTCCGAATGCGAAACACTTTGTACCACAACATCTGGGGCCAGATGTTGTTGTAAGAGAGAGGGGCCTCTCTCGCTCGCAGTCCGGATGGACCTGGACGAGCTAGGAACCGGACTAAAAAGCTTCCTCAGTTCTCTCCTCTAATCTGCCGTCACTGGGTGTGCATTTGATTGATTTATAGTGCTCGCATCACCCAAAACTCCTTCTAGACCGCAACGGACGAACCCGGCTGCCGAACCATTCGATGAATGGACGCTACACCAAGCGAGCTAGCGGACGTCAAAGGCCGTCGAACCTACTAGGGTCCTCTTAGGCAATTGAAGTATTTACATGAGCACTTTTCCGCTAGCTTTTCATAAATTGTGACGACGGAGGCACACTTTTGGAAGACATCATGGATACATCACCCTGATCATGATCGTCTGAAATAGAGATTGATAAAGTAGAGTGACCCTGCGGGGAAAGGACCTGAATGGCCAATTCCCCACTAACATACCGTGACACACGCTTCCCATGTTGTCATCGAAATTAACACATACAGAACAGGAGTTAGTGCGAGTACACTGACTGCATTATACAATGATTATGAAAGTCAGAGGAAGATTTCCTCTTATTACAATTGAACAATATCCTTTCATTGTGAAAAGAAAACAAAGTCCTAGTACTCGCACCAACCCCTGACAATCAAAATACATAATAACATGATCCATTAACTAGAAAAAATAATTGAAATCAAAAAATTTTGAAAAAATATTTTTTCAGAACAGCCCAAGTTTCTGAAAAGTAACGTTGAGCCCCAATGGATCCCAAGCCTAAGTATGGACAAAAATTCTAAAAATATTTTAAACAATTTATGCAACACTTACGAACAATAATAATGTATCTAGTTATGATTAAATTAACATCAAGATATTATTTTCAAGAAATCCCCCCTCACACAGAGGGCTGTTGGAAATGTAAACAATAAGTGTAAAAACACCAGATCAAGACTCCAGGCACCCTGGCCCGAAATCAGTTACCAATAATACACTATCTGATGCAAAACAGAGACTTCCAGGGAAGAAACTGCAGAACGTTAAAAAATTTATAGTAATTTATATATTTTTTATACTTACCAATGACCCAGACATAGCTGGTGCTAACTCTTAAAATATAGGGCCAAACACAAATTTTGCCCCCAATCCCCAAAATTTGCATCTAAAACTAAAGAAAACATGTCCTGAAAGGCCCTCCACCCTTCGCCCCCACTGCGCATGCGCAGTGTCAAGGACGTTCCGAAATTGGCGCCATTAATCATTCTAATAACCAGTGCCTGGTAAGCGCTATGTACTCAGCGGGGAGGCAAGAGTTCCCAACTCCTGGGAGGGCCATCCCCGTCTGGGTCATTGGTAAGTATAAAAAATATATAAATTACTATAAATTTTTTAACATTTTTATACTGTACCAATGACCCAGACATAGCTGAATAGTAAAAAGGCTGGAGGGCCAAGGACATAGAGCAAAATGGAATACGCTCAATAAAATAAAATAGAGTCATCCCCTGTAGGGAAAAGAAGTAATAGGCCTTACATGTATCTTTCTTATTTATGATAAAATAGAAAGATACAACACCTTCCAAAAATTGAGCTTCATACATCCATGTACTCTATTAATATCCAATATAATCCTTATACTAATAATTTTTTAAAGTAAGCCAATAATAAAGTAAGTCTAGAGAATAGAGACTCTTATACTCCTAAAAGTGTCTGAGAATTGCATAATCATGTCCGTTGACATATGCAGTATTCAAAAGCTATACTTTAAAAACTAAGACTTGAATGAATTTTATAAACTTAAACTTCTCACTAAACAACCATCCCAATAACAGCTCAGAATTACTAACTCCGGAGGAGGTATCCCCTTGTTTTCATAGTAAAAACAGGTGACCCAAGGGAACACCCTTCCCCCCCCCCCCCCCCTTTTTCTTGCCCTGGGTCAAATAGCCCAGAGCGAAGAGGGCAGCCGAACGGAGACACTGCCGAAACAGACAGCCTACCTAGCTATAGTAGCAACTGTTAAGAGAATGACATTCTGAGCAGTAGATAATAGACCTAACAAAAGAGGCCTCAAGAAATTGACTCGATATTTCTAAGATAAAATTCATGAATGTGGATGGCTGAGCGCAATGAGCGGCCTTCAAAATTCTATAATAGCAACACTATTAAAGTAAGCCCAAGAAGTAGAAGAACTCTTACTTCATGAGCCGAAATCTTAAGCACAACTGCTAAGTCAATGATATACCATAAGCAGTACGCTAGTTAATAGAATCCATTAACAATAAAATGGAGCGTAACGTCCTTCTACTAGACATCAAAGACAGAAGAAGCTTACGCCCTTGTAATAAACAGATATCTGTTTATAAATACATAAACTGTACCCGGAAAGAGTAAAGGCCTATGCCCATACGAAGACGGAAGGACCTTAAAATAATAGGTTCCGGATAATAGGAGCCTAACTCTTATGCAACAATCCAACCTAAATAGTAACGGAAGTATTGATTCCGAAACTATGAAAGTGAAAATCATCCATCGATAGTGCATGAAACTCACTGACTCTACAGTAAAAGAGAAACCAAAAGAATTTACTGTCTAAAAGGTCAGAATTTGAAAACTACTCTTTCCAGAGGCTCAAATGATTACTTAGCTAAATAAGAACCGAAGTTAAAATCCGTATAGGAATTTAATCTAAAGATTCTAAGTCTATTTATCAAAAAGTTACTAACTGACTTAGATAAAGAGACAAAAGACTCAATTGTAAACTATCGTAGAGTGCATAGGTATGAGGTAACATAAACCTATAACCTAAATAATAACAGGCTGCAGTAGATCTTGTGAAACAAGTATACTAAAAAATAGCAATGAGTAGTATGGAGGGATCAACAATATGAACATAATGATCCCTACACCACGACGGAAGAGCCTCCACTTTAGTCGCATAGAATAGCGAAGAAGAGGATCTCCTATAGTAAGAAATCGCGTCCAAAGCTCGTCCAGTACAGTGCTTACAATGCAATACGGACCACACAACGGAATACATGAAGGTTGCGACCCTGCTGGTTGTGATAAAGATGACACGATTTACCCAGTGAAAAAAGATCCTCACATAGAGGAAGATTTCACGTTAAGATCCACAGTAGATAAGAGAGTAAATTACTCATGATCTCTGTGAAGATAGAGATGCTATCAACAGAAATGTATTGTGGTTGTTTATCTTAGCAATACCTGCTAAAACAACAGCGCCGGAGGATACGCGTATCCTATCATTCCGTCCTATAGATCAATAGAGCATTAACAGTATTAGCTCAGAGATCTGGACAAGCCAACACATACGTCTGCAATTGATTAGCAAGCTGTGTCATAAATAAAGCATCATTGGGCGCTCCCATAGATAGCAAATCTGATTGAATACTTGTTTGTTGAGAGTCCATTCTGACAGCAACAAGCGACCCGTAAGAGAACGGGAGTGCGATAAAACAATCAGACGACCCAGAATATGACGGACCAAAACTGAACTTGGTGTACTATAACCAACAGACGGATTCTTTCCATTAAAATGAATAACGGAAACGAAAGAGTGCCTCCCTGGTTCCGGAGATACGCCACTACTGTCGAATTAAAGGACAGGAATTTGGGCATGCGTTTCTGAATAATGTTCATGCAATGACATAAAGCAAGCCTAAAAAACATTATTCCGCGGAAGTTAAACTGATAGCTAAAAGACTGCGGAACCCAAAGACCCTGGCACTTCGAATCCGTAGGGATCAGTATATATCCCAATCTGTTTGACTGGCAACCGTCATAACAGCCACACTCGGGTCCGGCAACTGCGGCGGCACTCTCTGAGTCAACCACCGAATGTTTGCCCCAGTCTGAATCTCTTGTAACACTAGATAGACAAGAGAATGTATAAATCGAGCAATTCATGGATTGCCAGAAAGTTGCCGTCGAAGAGAAGCTCCTCCGAGAACGAAGCGACTCTGAGAGAGTTCTTAACCTTACTATCCACGCGTGTGGATGTAGCTAGGGCTGCGTCACGTCTAACCAACTCCAATCAGCCACTGAAGGGCGGAGTTATACGTGAACAAACTACTGCCCTCAAAAGAAATTACATTGACAATAATATCCCGTAAATCTTTTCTTGAAGACGTAATGATAACGCCTCAGTAAGGCGGATTACGTATAATAAAGCGTCTAAGTTAAGTCTACTATACATAATGTCGTTCCCAACATTGAAATTGGAAAAGACATAAACGGCGAAAAAAGAATATATGCAGTCTTTAAGCACACCGTCTAGACGCATACGAACTCTCGGTATGCCCTGCTCTGCCAAAATAAACTATTTGTAAAAATGATAAAATGGCAGAAATGAGCCACGCGGACAAGAAACTAAACTATCATGCTTAGTAGCAGGCTTGTATATATATATATATATATAGCGTCGAAAAATAAAACACATGTTGTAATGACAATATTGGACTGCGTCGGTAAGTCAGGGACAATGTCCCTGTACCGATCGAAAAATCCGAGTCCAATGACGCTATAAGTCTCTTATCCAAGATCGCAGCAATGAAGTCCGAAAAATAATCACTGGAAGAAATGCCAGAAGATATGAAAGGCATCTTCCGATACTACTAAAGGGAAAACTCGAAATCTTTCGAATCCCTTTCGCCATCCTGTCGGACCCTATAAAGCGTTCGGTCGTCCGTAGCTGATGCAACCGCGGACCGCACCGACCCAGCGCCGTCGGATAATTCCTAATTCGACCGAGAAACTGTCAATTGCTGGGATGCTGCGAAACAACTGTGCTAACTCGTATAGCACGTCCGTCACTGAGGCCTGAGGAGAAGCGGTCTTACGATGGATTGCCGCAGGAAGCTCCGAGATCGTTACCCCGTGCATACTTCCAATATGCGAGCGAACGGAGTGTATAGGCCTCGTGTCCCTTGGCTACCGGATGGCGCAACCTATTCGCCGTGGAATCACTGAATGCCGAAACTGATCGGATACTCGAGGTCACGTAGCCAATGTGCGGTCGTGTGCCCTGCTGTGAGGATAAGGAAGCATTAAAGACAGTCTCTCGGACTGTCAATATAACGGAGCGTCCCGAGCAACGGACATATGCTCCGAATGTAAAATATCTGAACCACAACATGCGGTCCCCTATGTTGTTGGCTTCCTCCGATCTGTCCTCAATCTGCCGTCACTGGGTGAGTACTAAAGTAATTAAAGTGCTCGCATCACCCAAATCTCCTTCCTAGACCGCAACGGACGAACCCGGCAGCCGAACCATTCGATGAATGTACGCTACACCGGGTGAGCTAGCGAATGTCACTCCGTAAGCGATAGACATATTCCATGAGCACTTATTGCCGCTAACTCTTCATTAACTATGACGACAGAGGCACACTTTTGAAAGACATCTCCATAACTCTTCGAACAAGAAACCAGAAATGCTTGGATAGCAAGCATAAAATAATAATATATATAGCGTCGTTCAATAATTCGAAAGTTTGTGTGACATTATTGGACTATGTCGGAACTGAGGGACGATGTCCCTGAACCGAACCAAAAATTTCTAAGTCCACCGACGCTATCAGTTTCTTATCCGGCATCGCAGCATATGTTGTTCCGAAAGGGAAAGCTTGAAATCCTCCGAATCCCTTTCGGTATCCCGTCGGACCGGATGAAACTATCGGACGTCCGTACCCGCTTCCGCGGAGCGTCCCGACCCAGCATCGTCGGATAAAATATATGCGACAGATTCAGTTGATGCTGGGATGCTGCGATAAACTGTGCTATTAAGGAAAGCATGTCCGTTCCCGAGGCCTGTGCAGTAGCGGACTTACGACGCATTGCCGCTGGAAGCTCCGTGTACGTTGACTCCCGCACACTTCCTATGCGAACGTCCGGAGTCTGCAGGCCTCGAGTCCCCGGCTACCGACCCAGCGCTGTCGGATAATTCTCGATCCGACACCGTTTCTGTCGGCTGCTGGGATGCTGCGATAAGCTGTGCTATGTGCACAAAAATGTCCGGCGTCGAGACCTGCGGAGGCGCAGTCTATCGCTGCTTCGCCGAGGGCAGCTCCGCATCAGATGGCTCCCGCATACTTTTCCTATGCGAACGTCCGGAGTCCATCGGTCTCGAATCCCTGGCTGCCGGATGGTGTGACCTGGTCGCCGAAGAATCCTTGATCGGCGAAGCTGGTAATATATCGGCGGTCACGCAGCCAAGGTGCGGTCGTGTGCGCTGACGAGAAGAGGAAGCCTTAGCAGTCTCAGCGGACTGCCTATACAACGGAGCGTCCCGAGCGACGGACGTATGCTCCGCTAGTGACACATTTGTACCACAACATCTGGGGCCAGATGTTGTTGAACGAGAGAGGGGCCTCTCTCGCTTGCCGTCCGGATGGACCGGAACGAGCTATGAACCGGACTAAAAGGCTTCCTCCGTTCTCCCTCCGATCCGCCGTCACTGGGTGTGCATTAAGATAATTTTATAGTGCTCGCATCACCCCAAAATTCCTTCTAGACCGCAACGGACGAACCCGGCTGCCGAACCATTCGGTGAATGGACGCTACACCGGGCGAGCTAGCGGACGTCAAAGGCCGTCGAACCTACTAGGGTCCTCTTAGGCAATTGGCGTATTACATGAGCACTTTTCCGCTAGCCCTTCATTAATTGTGACGACGGAGGCACACTGTTGGAAGACATCACAGATACATCACCCTAATCTTGATCGTCTGAAATAGAAATTGATAAAGTAGAGTGACCCTGCGGGGAAAGGACCGGAGTGTCCAAATCCCCAACAACATACCGTGACATACGCTTCCCATATTGTCATCGAAATCATACGATACAGAACAGGAGTTAATGCGAGTACACTGACCACATATAGAAAGATAATAAGGTCAGAGGAAGACTTCCTCTTAAAACAATTGATCAATATCCTTTCAATGTGAAAAGAAAACAAGTCCTGGTACTCGCACTAACCCCTGGCAATCAAAATACATAATAATAATATGATCCATTAATATAGAAAAAATAATTGAAATCAAAATATTTTGAAAAAATATTTTTTCAGAACAGCCCAAGTTTCTGAAAAGTAACGTTGAGCCCCAATGGATCCCAAGCCTAAGTGTGGACAAAAATTTTAAAAATATTTTAAACAATTTATTCAACACTTACGAACAATAATAATGTATCTAGTTATGATTAAAATAACATAAAGATATTATTATTTAGAAATCCCCCCCTCACACAGAGGGCTGTTGTAAATGTAAACAATGAGTGTAAAAACACTAAAATAAGACTCCAGGCACCCAGGCCCGAAATCAGTTACCAAAAATACACTATCTGATGCAAAACAGAGACTTCCAGGGAAGAAACTGCAGAACATCAGATGGTAGATGCAGAACACAACGCCTAACCACCCGTAGGTGAAGACGTAAACATGGGGAAAGAACAGAATTCATTCTGTTATTCAGCTAAAACTCCCAAGAAATTTTAGTAATAATAATTACAGAAACTATGCCAAAAGCATGGGAGAATAGCAAGGGGGAACTTAAAGGACAGGGAGAGAGGAAAACACTTGAAAAAACAGTGTAACTAAATAATCAGAATGACAACAAAATGGCTGCTGCCTTGAAAATAGGTAACTTAACATAATTTCATTAAAAAATTTTAAGTTACAGCCCTGATAATATTCTGTCACACATTCTTTTCCTCTCCTCCTTTTCTATCCTCCTTAGAATCACCATTTCACTAATATTTATGTGTCTGGCATCATTTAAACTGAGATTTAAAAGCACAAAGATCAGTCAGATGTTAACTGATGAAGGGCCAAACTTAGAATGATTAATGGCGCCAATTTCGGAACGTCCTTGACACTGCGCATGCGCAGTGGGGGCGAAGGGTGGAGGGCCTTTCAGGACATGTTTTCTTTAGTTTTAGATGCAAATTTTGGGGATTGGGGGGCAAAATTTGTGTTTGGCCCTATATTTTAAGAGTTAGCACCAGCTATGTCTGGGTCATTGGTACAGTATAAAAATATCAGATGGTAGATGCAGAACACTACGCCTAACCACCCATAGGTGAAGATGTAAACATGGGGAAAAGAACAGAATTCATTCTGTTATCCAGCTAAAACTTGCAAGAAATTTTAGTAATAATATTACAGAAAATATGCCAAAAGCATGGGAGAATAGCAAGAGGGGACTTAAAGGAAAGGGAGAGAGGAAAACACTGAACAAGCAGTGTAACTTGATAACAAGAATGACCACAAAAGGCTGTTGCCTCGAAAATAGGTAACTTAACATAATTTCATTAAAAAATTTTAAGTTACAGCCCTGATAATTTTCTGTCACTCATTTTTCCTCTCCTCCTTCTATATCCTCCTTAGAATCACCATTTCTCTAATATTTATGTGTCTGGCATCATTTAAACTGAGATTTACAAGCACAAAGATCAGTCAGATGTTAACTGATGAAGGGCCAAACAAAGAATGATTAATGGCGCCAATTTCGGGACGTCCTTGACACTGCGCATGCCCAGTAGAGGTGAAGTGTGGAGGGCCATTCAGGACATGTTTTTTTTGGTTTTAGATGCAAATTTTGGGGATTGGGGGCAAAATTTGTGTTTGGCCCTATATTTTTAAGAGTTAGCACCAGCTATGTCTGGGTCATTGATACAGTATAAAAATACTAATAACAAGAACAATGCAAAGCAAGGTATATGCCCCCGATGGAGTCACAAAAGGGTAGGCAAGTCTTTCGGGGGCATAACCATATTAA
Source organism: Pictodentalium vernedei (assembly GCA_031216915.1). Lineage (NCBI taxonomy): Eukaryota > Metazoa > Mollusca > Scaphopoda > Dentaliida > Dentaliidae > Pictodentalium > Pictodentalium vernedei. Next base: position 645,404,995 of record CM062295.1, on the reverse strand, counting down.
AAGAAAGCTTTCTCTAGATGCCATTAATAAATTTGATTTGAGTCAGCATTCATTAGTTATTGGACAGAAATCAAATTCAATATGGCAGCCATATTGAATTTGCTAGCTAATCCTAAAATCAAAAGGAAGCTTTCTCTACACAACAATAATGCATAACCAAAAATTGAAATTGATTAAGTCAGTATTCATTAGTTATTGGATGGAAACCAAAATCAAGACGGCTACCATGGAAGCCATAATGAATTGGCCACTGGTGGCCACCTTGGTTCAGCTGACTGGTCCAAAATTGAAAGGAAGCTTCCTCTCGACACCAACAAAGCATAATTAAAAAATACTGAGAGTGTCAATGACACTGCAGCTCAACTTGACCATGAAGGGACTGAACTAAATAGAAAGATCCAGTAATGCCAAGTCATTCATTCAAGTTTCTACAGAAAAGACATCACACCAAAGCTACATATGAAATCTGAAAAAATTGGGTGAAGGATGGGGCCTGCTGAGTGTACTAATGGAATTGTTGACATTTTACATGTCAATTCCAAGATGGCCAGTTCTATCTTTTTCAACAGAATGCAGAAAAACTGGATAACTCCCATTTGGACATCATACCAAAGTTACATATAAAATTTGAAAAAGATCGGGTGAGAGGAGTAGCCTGTAGAGTCTGCTAATGGAATTGCTGTCAATTTATATGCCAAATTCAAGATGGCCACTGCTGCCATCTTTTTTCAACAAAATTCAGAAAAATTTGAAAGCCACCATCTAGACATCACACCAAAACTACATATGAAATTTGAAAAAAGACTGGGTGAGAGATGTGGCCTGCAGGGTGTGCTAATGGAATAGTTGGCAATTCAAATGCCAATCCAAGATGGCTACTAACAGCCATATTTTTAAAGAAATTCAGAAAAATCTGATAGCTCCCATCTTGGCATCACACCAAAGCTATACATGAAATTCAAAAAAGATCAGGTGAGAGATGCGACCGGTAGGTTGTGTAAATGGAATTGCTGACAATTTATATCCGAATCTAAGATGGCTGCTGGCGGACATGTTTTTCAACAAAATTTAGAACTATTCAATTGCTCCCATCTAGACATCAAACAAAAGTTACAGATGAAATCTGGAAAAGATCGGGTGAGAAATGCAGCCTGTAGGATGTGCTAATAGCATTGTTGACAATTTATATGCAAAATCTAAGATGGCCACTGGCGACCATGTTTTTCAGTGAAGTTTGGAAAAATTTGATTGCTCCCATCTGTACATTACCCCAAAGCCACAGATGAAACATGGGACTGATCGAGTGAGATCCCCCACCTGCTGAGTGTGCTAAAGGAATTGTTGGACAATTTATATCCAAATCCAAGATTGCTGCTGACAGTCATGTTTTTCAACAAATTCAGAAAAATTCAATAGCTCCCATCTAGACATCACACCAAAGCTACATATGCAATTTGAAAAAAATTGGGTGAGAGATGCAGCCTGTCGGGTGTATTAATGGAACTGACAATTTATATGCCAAATCTAAGATGGCCGCTGATTTGATAGCTCCCATCTAGACATTGCCCCAAAACTACATATGAAATTTGAGACAATTTATATCCAAATCCCAGATAGCCACTGGCCGCCATGTTTTTCAACGAAATTCGAAAAAGACTATAGCTCCCATCTAGACATTGTCCCAAAGCCACATATGAAATTTGGAACTGATTGAGAGCCACATGGCAGCCAAATTGAATTGGCTAGCTGGACCAAAATTGAAAGGAAGCTTTCTCTAGACATCGATAAAGTATAACCAAAAACTGAAATTGATTCGAGTCAGTATTCATCAGTTATTGGAAGGAAACCAAATTCAAGATGGCCACCATAATGAATTGGCCACTGCCCAGCTTGGATCAGCTTACTGGTCTAAAATCAAAAGAAGCTTCCTCTAGCAGGCCTGGCATTTTCAGGAAAGCGATTTATTCGCTCACCTACTGTTCGCCTTAACAAAATTGAGGAGGGCGAAAACTAGCCCTCCATGCCTTAGAAAATAATGATTACCATAAAAACTTGTTCCAAAGACTCACATCTTTTCACATCTCTGCTTTGTAAGTGGTCTCAGTAAGAAGGTCACACAGCCCCTCCCACTCCCACAGAGACTACCTTGTTAGCAGCACCAAATAAAATGTACAAACCCCACTCAGAAGAATTCATTAAAAGTAAAACTTCATTTTGCTACTTTTACCTTTTGTAAGCTTGAGGAGAGCTAATTGCTCCCCTAGGCAATGCAAGAGAAGCGATTTTAGCCCTCCTGCACTTTTAAGAATGCCAGGCTTCTTCTCGACACCAACAATGCATAATTAAAAAATTATAAATTCATAGTAATTTGTATATTTTTACACAACAACCAATAGCCCAGACTTAGCTGGTGCTAACTCAAAAACATCCAGGGCCAAACACAAATTTGCCCCCCAATCCCCAAAATTTGTATGTAAAACTGAAAACTGAATGCACTATGTGGTCCTCCATACATTTGACATCTGCGCATGCGCAGTGTCCAGGAAGCACCAAAATAGCCGCCAAATATCATTCCTTCTACAGTGCCTGCTAAATGTTATAATCAGCGGGGGAGATACGAGTGCCCACTCATGGGAGGGTCATCCGCGTCTGGGCCATTGGTAAGTATAAAAATATACAAATTACTATGAATTTATAATATTTTTACAAAACAACCAATGGCCCAGAATTAGCTGAATAGTAAATAGGTTGGAAGGCCAAGGACATAAAGGAAAATCCAATTACTCAATCACTTTGTAAAGGATATCTCCTACAGGAGAAAAGGAGAGAACAGAATTACATATGTCTTTCATATTTACTCAAAATAAGAAAGACGTAACACCAACAATGTAATTGAGCATTACACAATATATAATTCTCCATTTTTAATGCCAGCATAACCCATTATGCTAATTCCGTGAAGGGAAGCCAATATATAAAGATGGTCCAGAGAATGAGACTTTATTATCATTTAAAAGTGTCCGAGGATTGTATATTAATGCTTGTTTGACACGTGACATATACAAATGCTTCACACCGAGCTACACTTTAAAAACATTACATGACATAATAATTGCTTCCACTGAGCTACACATTAAAACCATCCCAGTACCGACTCGGAACTACTGACAATGGAGGAGGTCTTCCCTTGCTTTTCACTATAAAGCCAGATGATATTAAGGGAAAACCGCCCCCCCCCCCCACTTGTTCTGGGTCACATAACTGCAGAACGAAGATGGCAGCAGAACAGCGTCACTGCTGGAACGGAAAGCCTGAATAACTATAGCTGTAATCCTTTAGTGGACGACATTCTGAGCAACAGATAAAGGACCTAAACACCTAAGGTCACTGGAGATGGACTCTGTGTTCAGTATGCAGCTTTCATGAAATCAGTAATGGCTATACTGTTAGAATAGGCCCAAGAAGTAGACAGCGCTCTAACTTCATGCGCTAAAATCTTATTAACAGAACGCTCATCTGGTGATAGATTTTCATAGGCAATGCATATTGCCATCTGAATCCATCTAGCAATAGACTGAGCAGATATATTTTTTCTGTTAGGAATTAATCATAAAAAGAAGCGTTTCCTTCCTTTTCTAATAAACTCTGATCGGCGTTTAAATATGCGCATAGCCCTGACTGGAAACAGCAAAGGTTTACGGTTGTCCGTAGATGGCAAAGCATTTATGATAATAGGCTCAGGCCGTACATTAGGAACCTAATTCTTAGCCAAAAATCCCACTTGTGCAGTTAAAGTGATGGTATTTCCAACACTACGGTAGTGAGATTCGTCAACAGATAACGCATGGAGTTCTCTAACTTTTCTAGCGGAAGCAAAGGCTAAGAGTAATGCTGTTTTATAGGTCAAGAATTTGAACTCTACAACTCTCAGAGCTTCTTTGAGCTTCAACAGAACCCAAGCTAAATTCCACTTGGGAATTAATCTGAGAGTTCTAGGTCTATTTATGGAGAAATTTCTAACTAGTTTGGATAAAGAAGCATTAGATACAATATTCAAGTTATCATGATGTGCATAACTGTCTGACAGCATAGACCTATTGCCTTTAATCGTGATGGGCTGCAGTTTGAGAATGTCAAACAAGTAGACCAGAAAATTTGCAATATCCGGTATGGACGGATCACAACGTCTACTGACTGATCCTTACACCAACGGAAGAAAATCCTCCACTTTGCTGTGTAATTCAGCGAAGAGGAGGTCCTCCTGCAGTTAGAAATTGCCTCCATAGCTCGTCCTGTAAAACGCTTGCCGTGCAAGAAGGTCCGCACAACGGAAATATGTGAAGGTTGGGACCTTGCAGGTTGTGATGCAGTGTGTGTAACTTTCCCTGATAAAGAAGGTCCTCCCATAGAGGAAGCTTCGGGAAATGTCCCATAACAGACACATGAGAAGATTGATCAATGGTTTCTGTGACAACAGAGATGCTACTAACAGAATCTTGCAATGAGATTGCTTGATCTTTAACAAGATCTGTTGATTTAACGGAGTTGGAGGATACGCGTATCCTATTATTCCGTTCCATGGAATTGAGAGAGCGCCTACTGCATACGCTCGAGGCTCTGGGCATGGCGACATGTAAGTCTGCAACTGATTGTTGAGGTGTGTCGCAAATAAATCTATCATAGGTTGATCCCACTGGTAGCAAATCTGTCTGAACACTCGGTTGTTGAGCACCCATTCTGAAGGCAACAGGCGACCTTTCCAGGAGAGCGAGTTTTCTAGAACGTTCAGGCGACCAGATATATGATGGATCGATAGATGAACTTGATGTTCCAAGATAAATAGAAGGATTCTTTCCATTAGTTTGTATAACAGAATTGAATTCGTGCCTCCCTGGTTCCTTATATACGCTACAACTGTCGAGTTGTCCAACAATATTTGAACATGAGCGTTCCCTATAATGTGAATCCATTGCTGTAGCGCTAGCCATATTGACATCATTTCTTTGATGATTATGTGCTTTCCTAGGAACAAAGAGTCCCAAAGACCCTGGCACTTCGAGTCTGTCGGGTTCAGGGTCGCGCCCCAACCTGTTTGACTAGGATCCGTCATAATCGCGAAAGCCAGATCCGGTAGCTGCAGCGGAACTCCCTGAGTTAACCACTGAATATCTGCCTAAATCTCAACTTTTTGTTTTACTTGGTCCGTTAAAACAATATTGGTCTCGAGCGAATGCGTCTTCACACTCCAGTTCTGAGTAAAGAATATCTGGAGAGGACATGTGCGTAAGCAACCCATCAGAATGAGATCTGTGGCTACTCCGCACAACCTCATCAGTCGCATAAATTCCCTCGCTGTTAATGCGTCTGAGTGTAGACAAAAGCGAGCATAACAACTTACAATTTCGCTCTGAGTAACAGCAGACAAACCAGATTCTTGTGAGTCTCAAAGCTCATCCCCAAGTGAACGAACGACTTGGATGGAGCTAGATTCGACCTCTTCTCATTTACGATGAAACCGTGACGTCGGAGTAATAATAGCAGACTCTGAACATCGTTCTGAAGAGTACTTTTGTTGCCCTACCTCTGAAGAATGTCGTCCAAGTAAGCCGACGTTACCGCAAATGAATGAGCTCAGAAATAAGACATTACTGAGTTCATTATTCGAGTGAAGGCCCAGGGAGTAAGATTCAGGCCGAAGCACATTGCTCGGAACTGATATACTGTCCCTTGAATGGAGAACCATAGGTACTTTCTGAATGCCGAATGAACCATGACATGAAAGTATGCATCTTTTAGATCTATGCTTGCCGCATAGTCATTCACTCGTACGCTCGTCCTTACTGACCGAACGGTCTCCATATAGAACTTTGGGAGCTGCAATAAGCTTGTTTATCCAGCTCAAGTCTATTACCGGTTGGAACGAGCCGTCTGGCTTCGGTTAGAGGAACAGGTGACTGTAGAAACCTAGTGACTCTTGGTTCTTGACGACCTCTATTGCATCTTTTTCTAAGACAGACTTTACCTCCGAAAGGAGAGACTTTCTTTTTGTAGGATTTGGCAGAAGTTGAGTCCAAAGCGGGCTTTGTGTTAGTGGTGGTTTTGCTCGGAACGATAGCCTTAGACCGTCCGAGATGACACTTCTCACCCACCAATCTTCTGTTATAGTTATCCAGTTTCTCTCGAATCTTGATAACCTTCCATCAACAGGGATGTAATAGAGGTCCTGACCATCACCTGTAGGACATGCGAGGCCTGCGGGAGGAGAAACCACATCCTCCCCGTGATGAGCCTCGACCCACTGGCTTGGGGACGTCTGACCGGTTGTCTCGGCCAGACCCACACCCCCGACCTGAGTCGCTAAACTGACGATTCTGAGAGTGATTATAAGAGGATCTTTTATATCCTTTTTATATTTTTGCCCAGAACCTCCTGCCTTACTCTTCTCTGCTGTCGCAGATTTATTTGGTGCCGACTTCAGAAGCAAAGTATTAAATGCTTTCTTTGTAGCTTGGTCATAGACCAAAGAAAGCTTGTCGTCAAATATATCGTGTCCCAATACCAGAGCGACGCTATGAGAGTTTTTCACCCTGTCACCTATCAAAGATGATGATGCAAGGGCTCCATCACGTCCAACTAACTCCAAATTGTCCACTGTGAGGGTGGAGTTATAGGGGGTAAACATAATAGCCCTGAAAAGAACTTGTAAAGAGTTACGAACGTCCTCCAATTCCTTTCCATTGAGACGTTGCGTCATAGCTCTCTTAAGGTGATCTGCGTAAGACATAGCGTCTAAATTTGCTCTGTTAGAAGAAATTGCCATCTCAATTGTATCCGAGCGAACCAAGAATGATGGAGGTAAGGATATATCTAGGTCCTCAGCCTGCTCATCCAAACGCAGAGGAACTCTCTGAACACCTTCCCCTACCATTTTAAATGGACGCGGCCCAATAAATGGTATACGTATGGAAGATGAAGATAAAAAGCTGCCTTGTTTCTTTCCACTTGAAAGATTAAATATGGCGTCGTTAAAAATTGCAAAAGTCTGAGACACCTGTTTAGACTGCACCGGAAAGGACATCCTCCCTTGACTGGATATAGTTAACGTCTAACGACGCTAGCAACTTCTTATGATCAGTCGCAGCAGTCTGATTCTCTGGAACAAATTCTGGAAAGTATTGATGGATAAAATCCATCGCTACCATATGTTCTTCCGAAAGGGAAGGGTCATTTTCCTCCATATCCCTTTCACCATCCAATGGAATCAGATTGGATCCATGGTCTTCAGCATTTGAGCACGCAGATGACTGGACCGACCCAGCGTCATCAGACAGCTCGTGTTCTAAGGCTGCCATAGGTTGCTCCTGAACCTGCTGGGATGCTGTGATAAGCTGTGCAATCTGCAACAGCAAGTCCATTACGAAGGCCTGAGGAGCAGCGGTCTTTTGTTGCTTGGCCGCTGGCTGATCCTGGGACTGTGTGTCCGAGACATCTCTTTTCTGCAGACGCCCCGACGAACAAGGCCCGGTTTCCTTGGCTACCAGATGGTGTGTCGTTCTAGCTAAAGAGAGGTCCTTTCTGGCTGGATATCCGATGTCACGTAGCCAAGGTGCGGTCGTGTGTGCTTAGTAGATGCGGAAGATGATGTTATTATAGCAGACCCAGGCTGTATACTTAAAGGAGCATCCCGGACCAGAGGCGTGGACGTAAGCTCTGTTTCATGCAAGTTCCATACTACAACATCTATCCCCAGATGCTGTTGAGAAAGAGAGAGTACCCTCTCGCTCGCAGTCCTGTCATACTCCGCTGAGCTGTCGAACTTGCTGGCTTCCTTTCCGCAGTCGCAGGGTGAGCCTGGTTATATATTATAGTGCCTGCTCTATCCCTTTTTCCTCTCCTCGACCGCAACGGACACACGCGGTGTCCACCGCTTCACCAGTCGAGCTAGCTAGTGACAGGGATTTGAACCCACTGGTGCATGATTTACTGCCCTGTCTAATACTAAGGAGCACTTTTGCCGCTAGCTCTGATTGACTAATTGCGACACCGGATGCACACTATCTGACGGCATCATGAAAACATCACCATGTTCTTGTTCCTCTGAAATAGAAACTGAAAAAATAGAGTGACTCTGTGGCGAGAGGATTGTGCTCTCTCCGATAACAACATACCGTGACACACGTCTCCGACGTTTGTCATCCCAATTGACACAAGTTGCACAGGAATTAGTGTGAGTACACTGACTACAACTGAAACAACATGCGAATCTGAGGAAGACTTCCTCGAGTTACAATTTGAGCAAAAAGTTTTCATTCTGAATAAACATAAAAGTCAACAGTACTCGCACTAACTCCCAATCAATGACTGAAAAGATACATCATAATATTAAACAAAACAATGATTCGAAAAAGATTTTAAAATAAAAAAATTTTTGACATGAGCCCAAGTTCTCAAAGGGAACGATGAGAACAAATGGATCCCGATAGAGCCTAAGTGTGAACAAAATTTTTTTTTGTCTTCCAAAAATTAAAGCTAAAATGTATCTTATACTAGTCCTAACATGATTAATTCATAGGAAATTACATGTATAAGGAAAGCATTGTCAATGTAAACAACGTCACATGAAAACCAGAAACAAGACTCCAGGCACTAAATAATATGGCCTGAAGTCAGTAACAGATTTTAAACTATCCGATGCAAAGCAAGATCTTCATTTGAAGAAAATATGATACATCGGATGGATGATGCATGTCCAAAAATGCCTAAACACCACTAGGGGGAGGATGTAACCATGGGGATAAACAGAATAAAAATTCTGTGAAAAATGTTAAACTCCCAAGAAATTTATAAAAAAATTTCATTAAAAAAGCCAAAAAGCATGGGAGTTTAACAGGAGGGCTTCAAGGAAGGATAGGGAAGGAACACTTAACAAACAGTGGCAAAATCATTAGCAAGAATGATAATATCAGGCCATGTCCCGAAAATGGGAAACAAGAAATAATTTCGTTAAAAAATTACAGCCCTGAACATTGAAACCCACTGTTTCTTCCTTCCATCATCCCATTCTGTCATTTGATCCACCATAATCATCATTAATCTGAGATTTAAAAGCACAAAAGTCAGTTTGTTGTTATCTGACAGAGGGCCAAACAAGGAAATGATATTTGGCGGCAATTTCTGCGCTTTCAGGAACTGCACATGTGCAGATGTCAAATGTATGGAGGATCACATAGGACATTCAATTTTCAGTTTTATTGGGGGATTGGGGGGGCAAAATTTGTGTATGGCCCTGGATATTTTTGAGTTAGCACCAGCTAAGTCTGGGCCATTGGTTGTTGTGTAAAAATATAGAAATGATTCGAGTCAGCCCTCACTAGTTAATGGACGGAAACCAAATTCAATATGGCTGCAATTGCGACCATATTGAATTGGCTAGCCAGACCGAAATCAAAAGGAAGCACTGTCTTGTCATCCACACATTACCCCTAAAATTATGATTTGATCAAATAAGCAGTTCTTCAACTATTTGACGGAAACCAAAAGTTAATGCCCGACAATGGACGGACGAACATGGTGAAAACATAATGCCCCCAAGAGAATTTATCAGAGGCATAATAAATAAGGGCCATACCTCTGGTAGGTACATATGGAAGAAACCCAGAATATGTGAATATACTTTCCCTCATACCAATCTCGCACCACACCGATAGACATAAAAATCTGGCAACCAATACCTGAGGTATAATGCTAAGTGTTCGTACTGAAAATTTTCTTTGTGTAACAAGGTCCATAACTCTTGTACAAAACCAGCAATATCTGGATATCCTTTTCCACCAGTGATCTCTCACCAAATCAAAGGATATAAAAATGTGGCAACAGATGCTTGAGTTGTAATATGAAACATTCATATGGAAAGTTTTCAAAGTCTCACTAGGACCATAACTCAGCTATGAATGAGTGGATGAAACCTGCAATATTTGGATATCCATTCCCCACAAACCTGTCTAGCGGGATACCAAAGGACATCAAAATCTTACAACTGATGCTTGAGTTTTATGCAAAACACTGGCACAGAAAGCTTTCTTGAGTGTAATAAGGGCCATAACTCTGGTAGGTATGCATGGACAAAACCCGCTATATGTGGATCTCCTTCCCCCATACTGGCTTCTCACCATACCAAAGGACATCAAAATCCGACAATGGATGCTTGAATTATAATGTGAAATGGTTGTATAAAGTTTTCTTAGTGTAACAAGGGTACTAACTCTGAAACGTATGCTTGGACAAGCACGCAATATGTGGATATCCTGTCCCCAATGATGATCTATCACCAGACCAAAGTACATCAAAATCCAACAACCAATGCTTAAGTTATAATGCAAAATGTTTGTATGGAATTTTGACACAGACAGAACTACAGATGGGAAACTTGACGATATGCTCTTCGAAACCATCTCCAGAGGTTGGGAGGATAATAACTCAACGATATTAGTTTTCTCTCACTGTTACATTATCACTGGAATTTCTAACAACCAAATGCCAATGGCATGATTTGGCAAAATCCTCTGCTATGCAGTCTGAAGTCTGAACCATGCAAAGAAACAAGTGAATCAAATGATTATGAAAAATTAAGTGTAACTTTTGCACAAATTCTGCTTTTAGTCAGACTGATACCAAAACAGATCATAACTCCTACTAAAATTGATGAAACGGGGTGACTAGTGAACTGCAGTAAGATCTTCCCACTATGTATACTTAACCCTTTCAACGCTGGTGGCAGAGTCCATATCCATTATTTGGGGGTAGAGCAATTAATATTTTCAACGTTCTGCCTGAAGGCTGCACATTGAAAATATTAATTGTTCTACCACACACGTTCACTTATTAGCCATCCTACTTAACTGGTTGAGGGCTAGATTATTTTTGAGGCCTGATTTTGTTACTCAAAATGTGCTTTATTATAAATTATTGGAGAGTGCCCACAGGCACTCTCCAATAATTTGTAATAAAACAAATTTATGTGAACCAGATATTATTTGCTTAATGTATGACTGAATATGAAACATAAGCGAGGAAAATTTTGGCTTTTAGCACTCAACCAGTTAATGAAATTATGACGTATCGTGTTCCTGGAACGGAAAAGCGGCCTCTCATGTTGAAAGAGTTAATAGTAAGTTTATGACAATCCACTCACATCGGTTGAAGATATCATGTTCACAAAGTAATTATCAGGGAAATGCTAAATTTCCAACATGAAAGGTCATAACTCCCACAAAAATTAACAAAATTGGGTAAGAATTGAACTATAGAGAGATCTTCTCAGAATGTATACCTTTGTAATCTGATTACATTTATTCAGATTATCACATTCACAAATTCATTATCCAATAAACATCAAATTTCCAACAAAAAGAAGTATAACTCCTACAAACCTCAATGACATTACGTGAATATCGAACAAAAACAAGATCTTCTCACTATGGCAGTGTAGGGCAATAACAAGTTCCATTAAAATCTGATTTCATTTGTTCAATTTATCATGTTTAAAACATCATCATCAGACAAATACCACATTTTTTCAACTGCTCAATAATTTGTGAATTACATGGAGAGATGGTCCTCAATTCATTAACTCAAGTGTTCAAGACTGACATTATAACTAAAATTTATTTCATCATATCATATTTTTCACGAGCTGATAGTGCTTGGTCATACAAGATAAGTACATATTTCTTCTAAAGCTTTATATCCACCCTTCAGTGGAACAAGGTGCCATCTCCAATACTTTAGCATCAGACATAGTCAATACAACTGAGTATCACATTATAATTTAGGTTACATTGTAAACTCCCAGTTTTAACTCATACCATGAGTCGAGTACCCTTTTTGATAACCCTCCCCCTTCAATGCCCTTGGATGCTTCCAGGTCCCTTGACACAAAATACACAATGTACCCAATAAACATTTAAAAACTTATGTCAAATTTTCATATTTACCTTGTACAATGTATTTCTGATAATTTCAATGTTAACTTCATCTAAGTCATGTTCAGATATACATTCAATGAAATATGGTGCTGAAAACAGAAAAAATATTGACAATAACAACCACAAGAAAGTACAAGAATTGTAAGTCTGTTAATACTGTCATTCATATCAATCATATGTAATCTTTTCTCCTCTGACAATTACACTTGTGAATCAAACAATATGATTTAAAGGAGATACATGTAAGATGTGAGATACATATAACAACAGTCGGGTTTTCTAGTTTGGTTGTAGTTTTTGCTGCAAAGCAGAAAACAAAACCACAGGACCCAGCAAAAACCATTGAAACAGTTTTCCAACATTTGTGCAAAACTGACCAACTATCTGACTGGGAGGGAACTGGACTAGTGGCCACCATGGACTCTTGTCACTTGATTTACCTGGGTGTATACATTGTGTTATCCACTGTCAATGAGGGAGAAAATTAGTTCAGCGATCTGAATGTAGTCGCTAACCATCTACGTTCAGATTCCTCCCATTCAAATCTGTTGTAAAATTCCCCAATAAGTTTTACTGGGAACTCAAAACATTAAAACAGAAATATATATCAAACTTTTGCCCTTATTACCAGCTGCATTCGATGGTACACATATTTCCTTACATTTGGGCAGAGTTTATTGATCCAAACTATGTTTTATCCTTTACTTATCAAGATTTGAACACGGGTGAAGCATCAACAGTGTTTAGATATCGTCCATGTTTTTTGCACAACCCAGAATGCTACCAAAACAAATAGATGCGGAAATGGAAATACGATCACATTCGCACTGAGGTCAATTATGATCATTGCATGGGGGCTTTTTGTTAGGAGTTAACGATTCCGAACTGATATTTGTTTCGGCAGCAAATCCGGGGTGTGTAAAAAACATGATATCTAAGCACTGTTGACGTTTCACCTGTGTTCAAATCTTGATAAGTAAAGGAAAGTTAAAAAATTTATAGTAATTTATATATTTTTTATACTTACCAATGACCCAGACATAGCTGGTGCTAACTCTTAAAATATAGGGCCAAACACAAATTTTGCCCCCCAATCCCCAAAATTTGCATCTAAAACTAAAGAAAACATGTCCTGAAAGGCCCTCCACACTTCGCCCCTACTGCGCATGCGCAGTGTCAAGGACGTTCCGAAATTGGCGCCATTTATCATTCTAATAACCAGTGCCTGGTAAGCGCTATGTACTCAGCGGGGAGGCAAGAGTTCCCAACTCCTGGGAGGGCCATCCCCGTCTGGGTCATTGGTAAGTATAAAAAATATATAAATTACTATAAATTTTTTAACATTTTTATACTGTACCAATGACCCAGACATAGCTGAATAGTAAAAAGGCTGGAGGGCCAAAGACATAGAGCAAAATGGAATACGCTCAATAAAATAAAATAGAGTCATCCCCTGTAGGGAAAAGAAGTAATAGGCCTTACATGTATCTTTCTTATTTATGATAAATTAGAAAGATACAACACCTTCCAAAAATTGAGCTACATACATCCATGTACTCTATTAATATCCAATAATCCTTATACTAATAATTTTTAAAGTAAGCCAATAATAAAGTAAGTCTAGAGAATAGAGACTCTTATACTCCTAAAAGTGTGTGAGAATTGCATAATCATGTCCGTTGACATATGCAATATTCAAAAGCTATACTTTAAAAACTAAGACTTGAATGAATTTTATAAACTTAAACTTCTCACTAAACAACCATCCCAATAACAGCTCAGAATTACTAACTCCGGAGGAGGTATCCCCTTGTTTTCATAGTAAAAACAGGTGACCCAAGGGAACACCCTCCCCCCCCCCCCCTTTTTCTTGCCCTGGGTCAAATAGCCCAGAGCGAAGAGGGCAGCCGAACGGAGACACTGCCGAAACAGACAGCCTACCTAGCTATAGTAGCAACTGTTAAGTGAATGACATTCTGAGCAGTAGATAATAGACCTAACAATAGAGGCCTCCAGAAATGGACTCGATATTTCTGAGATAAAATTCATGAATGGATGGCTGAGCGCAATGAGCAGCCTTCAAAAATCTATAATAGCAACACTATTAATGTAAGCCCAAGAAGTAGAAGAACTCTTACTTCATGAGCCGAAATCTTAAGCACAACTGCTAAGCCAATGATATACCATAAGCAGTACGCTAGTTAATAGAATCCATTAACAATAAAATGGAGCGTAACGTCCTTCTACTAGACATCAAAGACAGAAGAAGCTTACGCCCTTGTAATAAACAGATATCTGTTTATAAATACATAAACTGTACCCGGAAAGAGTAAAGGCCTATGCCCATACGAAGACGGAAGGACCTTAAAATAATAGGTTCCGGATAATAGGAGCCTAACTCTTATGCAACAATCCAACCTAAATAGTAATGGAAGTATTGATTCCGAAACTATGAAAGTGAAAATCATCCATCGATAGTGCATGAAACTCACTGACTCTACAGTAAAAGAGAAACCAACAGAATTACTGTCTAAAAGGTCAGAATTTGAAAACTACTGTTTCCAGAGGCTCAAATGATTACTTAGCTAAATAAGAACCGAAGTTAAAATCCGTATAGGAATTTAATCTAAAGATTCTAAGTCTATTTATCAAAAAGTTACTAACTGACTTAGATAAAGAGACAAAAGACTCAATTGTAAACTATCGTAGAGTGCATAGGTATGAGGTAACATAAACCTATAACCTAAATAACAACAGGCTGCAGTAGATCTTGTGAAACAAGTATACTAAAAAATAGCAATGAGTAGTATGGAGGGATCAACCATATGAACATAATGATCCCTACACCACGACGGAAGAGCCTCCACTTTAGTCGCATAGAATAGCGAAGAAGAGGATCTCCTATAGCAAGAAATCGCGTCCAAAGCTCGTCCAGTACAGTGCTTACAATGCAATACGGACCACACAACGGAATACATGAAGGTTGCGACCTTGCTGGTTGTGATAAAGATGACACGATTTACCCAATGAAAAAAGATCCTCACATAGAGGAAGATTTCACGTTAAGATCCACAGTAGACAAGAGAGTAAATTACTCATGATCTCTGTGAAGATAGAGATGCTATCAACAGAAATGTATTGTGGTTGTTTATCTTAGCAATACCTGCTAAAACAACAGCGCCGGAGGATACGCGTATCCTATCATTCCGTCCTATAGATCAATAGAGCGTTAACAATATTAGCTCAGAGATCTGGACAAGCCAACACATACGTCTGCAATTGATTAGCAAGCTGTGTCATAAATAAAACATCATTGGGCGCTCCCATAGATAGCAAATCTGATTGAATACTTGTTTGTTGAGAGTCCATTCTGACAGCAACAAGCGACCCGTAAGAGAACGGGAGTGCGATAAAACAATCAGACGACCCAGAATATGACGGACCAAAACTGAACTTGGTGTACTATAACCAACAGATGGATTCTTTCCATTAAATTGAATAACGGAAACGAAAGAGTGCCTCCCTGGTTCCGGAGATACGCCACTACTGTCGAATTAAAGGACAGGAATTTGGGCATGCGTTTCTGAATAATGTTCATGCAATGACAAAAAGCAAGCCTAAAAAACATTATTCCGCGGAAGTTAAACTGATAGCTAAAAGACTGCGGAACCCAAAGACCCTGGCACTTCGAATCCGTAGGGATCAGTATATATCCCAATCTGTTTGACTGGCAACCGTCATAACAGCCACACTCGGGTCCGGCAACTGCGGCGGCACTCTCTGAGTCAACCACCGAATGTTTGCCCCAGTCTGAATCTCTTGTAACACTAGATAGACAAGAGAATGTATAAATCAAGCAATTCATGGATTGCCGGAAAGTTGCCGTCGAAGAGAAGCTCCTCCGAGAACGAAGCGACTCTGAGAGAGTTCTTAACCTACTATCCACGCGTGGATGTAGCTAGGGCTGCATCACGTCTAACCAACTCCAATCAGCCACTGAAGGGCGGAGTTATACGTGAACAAACTACTGCCCTCAAAAGAAATTACATTGAGAATAATATCCCGTAAATCTTTTCTTGAAGACGTAATGATAACGCCTCAGTAAGGCGGATTACGTATAATAAAGCGTCTAAGTTAAGTCTACTATACATAATGTCGTTCCCAACATTGAAATTGGAAAAGACATAAACGGCGAAAAAGAATATATGCAGTCTTTAATCACACCGTCTAGACGCATATGAACTCTCAGTATGCCCTGCTCTGCCAAAATAAACTATATGTAAAAAAGATAAAATGGCAGAAATGAGCCACGCGGACAAGAAACTAAACTATCATGCTTAGTAGCAGGCTTGTATATATATATAAATATATAGCGTCGAAAAATAAAACACATGTTGTAATGACAACATTGGACTGCGTCGGTAAGTCAGGGACAAAGTCCCTGTACCGATCGAAAAATCCGAGTCCAATGACGCTATAAGTCTCTTATCCAAGATCGCAGCAATGAAGTCCGAAAAATAATCACTGGAAGAAATGCCAGAAGATATGAAAGGCATCTTCCGATACTACTAAAGGGAAAACTCGAAATCTTTCGAATCCCTTTCGCCATCCTGTCGGACCCTATAAAGCGTTCGGTCGTCCGTAGCTTGATGCAACCGCGGACCGCACCGACCCAGCGCCGTCGGATAATTCCTGATTCGACCGAGAAACCGTCAATTGCTGGGATGCTGCGAAACAACTGTGCTAACTCGGATAGCACGTCCGTCACTGAGGCCTGAGGAGCAGCGGTCTTACGATGCATTGCCGCAGGAAGCTCCGAGATCGTTACCCCGTGCATACTTCCAATATGCGAGCGAACGGAGTGTATAGGCCTCGTGTCCCTTGGCTACCGGATGGCGCGACCTATTCGCTGTGGAATCACTGAATGCCGAAACTGATCGGATACTCAAGGTCACGTAGCCAATGTGCGGTCGTGTGCCCTGCTGTGAGGATGAGGAAGCATTAAAGACAGTCTCTCGGACTGTCAATATAACGGAGCGTCCCGAGCAACGGACATATGCTCCGAATGTAAAATATCTGAACCACAACATGCGGTCCCCTATGTTGTTGGCTTCCTCCGATCTGTCCTCAATCTGCCGTCACTGGGTGAGTACTAAAGTAATTAAAGTGCTCGCATCACCCAAATCTCCTTCCTAGACCGCAACGGACGAACCCGGCAGCCGAACCATTCGATGAATGTACGCTACACCGGGTGAGCTAGCGAATGTCACTCCGTAAGCGATAGACATATTCCATGAGCACTTATTGCCGCTAACTCTTCATTAACTATGACGACAGAGGCACACTTTTGAAAGACATCTCCATAACTCTTCGAACAAGAAACCAGAAATGCTTGGATAGCAAGCATAAAATAATAATATATATAGCGTCGTTCAATAATTCGAAAGTTTGTGTGACATTATTGGACTATGTCGGAACTGAGGGACGATGTCCCTGAACCGAACCAAAAATTTCTAAGTCCACCGACGCTATCAGTTTCTTATCCGGCATCGCAGCATATGTTGTTCCGAAAGGGAAAGCTTGAAATCCACCGAATCCCTTTCGGTATCCCGTCGGACCGGATGAAACTTTCGGACGTCCGTACCCGCTTCCGCGGAGCGTCCCGACCCAGCATCGTCGGATAAAATATATGCGACAGATTCAGTTGATGCTGGGATGCTGCGATAAACTGTGCTATTAAGGAAAGCACGTCCGTTCCCGAGGCCTGTGCAGTAGCGGACTTACGATGCATTGCCGCTGGAAGCTCCGTGTACGTTGACTCCCGCACACTTCCTATGCGAACGTCCGGAGTCTGCAGGCCTCGAGTCCCCGGCTACCGACCCAGCGCTGTCGGATAAATCTCGATCCGACACCGTTTCTGTCGGCTGCTGGGATGCTGCGATAAGCTGTGCTATGTGCACAAGAATGTCCGGCGTCGAGACCTGCGGAGGCGCAGTCTATCGCTGCTTCGCCGAGGGCAGCTCCGCATCAGATGGCTCCCGCATACTTTTCCTATGCGAACGTCCGGAGTCCATCGGTCTCGAATCCCTGGCTGCCGGATGGTGTGACCTGGTCGCCGAAGAATCCTTGATCGGCGAAGCTGGTAATATATCGGCGGTCACGCAGCCGAGGTGCGGTCGTGTGCGCTGACGAGAAGAGGAAGCCTTAGCAGTCTCAGCGGACTGCCTATACAACGGAGCGTCCCGAGCGACGGACGTATGCTCCGCTAGCGACACATTTGTACCACAACATCTGGGGCCAGATGTTGTTGAACGAGAGAGGGGCCTCTCTCGCTTGCCGTCCGGATGGACCGGAACGAGCTATGAACCGGACTAAAAGGCTTCCTCCGTTCTCCCTCCGATCCGCCGTCACTGGGTGTGCATTAAGTTAATTTTATAGTGCTCGCATCACCCCAAAATTCCTTCTAGACCGCAACGGACGAACCCGGCTGCCGAACCATTCGGTGAATGGACGCTACACCGGGCGAGCTAGCGGACGTCAAAGGCCGTCGAACCTACTAGGGTCCTCTTAGGCAATTGGCGTATTACATGAGCACTTTTCCGCTAGCCCTTCATTAATTGTGACGACGGAGGCACACTGTTGGAAGACATCACAGATACATCACCCTAATCTTGATCGTCTGAAATAGAAATTGATAAAGTAGAGTGACCCTGCGGGGAAAGGACCGGAGTGTCCAAATCCCCAACAACATACCGTGACATACGCTTCCCATATTGTCATCGAAATCATATGATACAGAACAGGAGTTAATGCGAGTACACTGACCACATATAGAATGATAATAAGGTCAGAGGAAGACTTCCTCTTAAAACAATTGATCAATATCCTTTCAATTTGAAAAGAAAACAAGTCCTGGTACTCGCACTAACCCCTGGCAATCAAAATACATAATAATAATATGATCCATTAATATAGAAAAAATAATTGAAATCAAAATATTTTGAAAAAATATTTTTTCAGAACAGCCCAAGTTTCTGAAAAGTAACGTTGAGCCCCAATGGATCCCAAGCCTAAGTGTGGACAAAAATTTTAAAAATATTTAAAACAATTTATTCAACACTTACGAACAATAATAATGTATCTAGTTATGATTAAAATAACATAAAGATAATATTATTTAGAAATCCCCCCCTCACACAGAGGGCTGTTGTAAATGTAAACAATGAGTGTAAAAACACTAAAATAAGACTCCAGGCACCCAGGCCCGAAATCAGTTACCAAAAATACACCATCTGATGCAAAACAGAGACTTCCAGGGAAGAAACTGCAGAACATCAGATGGTAGATGCAGAACACAACGCCTAACCACCCGTAGGTGAAGACGTAAACATGGGGAAAGAACAGAATTCATTCTGTTATTCAGCTAAAACTCCCAAGAAATTTTAGTAATAATAATTACAGAAACTATGCCAAAAGCATGGGAGAATAGCAAGGGGGAACTTAAAGGACAGGGAGAGAGGAAAAACACTTGAAAAAACAGTGTAACTAAATAATCAGAATGACAACAAAATGGCTGCTGCCTTGAAAATAGGTAACTTAACATAATTTCATTAAAAAATTTTAAGTTACAGCCCTGATAATATTCTGTCACACATTCTTTTCCTCTCCTCCTTTTCTATCCTCCTTAGAATCACCATTTCACTAATATTTATGTGTCTGGCATCATTTAAACTGAGATTTAAAAGCACAAAGATCAGTCAGATGTTAACTGATGAAGGGCCAAACTTAGAATGATAAATGGCGCCAATTTCGGAACGTCCTTGACACTGCGCATGCGCAGTAGGGGCGAAGTGTGGAGGGCCTTTCAGGACATGTTTTCTTTAGTTTTAGATGCAAATTTTGGGGATTGGGGGGCAAAATTTGTGTTTGGCCCTATATTTTAAGAGTTAGCACCAGCTATGTCTGGGTCATTGGTACAGTATAAAAATAAACATAGTTTGGATCAATAAACTCTGCCCAAATGTAAGGAAGTATGTGTATTATTAAATGCATCTGGTAATAAGGGAGAAAGCTTATATAAAATCCTATTTTCATGTTTTGAGTTCCCAGTAAGACTTATTGTGGAATTTTACATCAGATTTGAATGGAGGAATCTGAATGTAGAGGGGTAGCCACTACATTCAGATCGCTGAACTAGGAGAAAATGTGACAATGAGAACATAACACAGATTAAATGAACTTTATTCATTTCTTACCCTTATTTGCTTTTTTTTCTCGATGAATAGCTTAGCAATTGATCAAGCCAGAAAATAAGCCGGCTGTCATCTGCAAAATGAGGTCCCCAGAGGGTGAATTTTGTGATGCTACCCTGCACAGCAGGGTAGCATCACTAAATTTACCCTCTGTGAACCTCAATCTGAATCAGGGTCTCAAAACTAAACAGAAAAAGTTACCCAGAGGATAAATTGGTCAACTGTATGGGATAGCATCATCAAATTCACCCTCTGGGGACCTCATTCTGCAAATGTCAGACTACTTATTTTTCGGCCTACAACTGATCCCATAGAAACCCTAAAAATGACGAAAGGGAAGTAGTTAGAAGATACTTACACACAGGGACTTTGTGGTGAATGTTGACATACAATCTGTTGCAAATTATTTTCCAAGTTGGGGAACATAAAAAGTTATTCACAATCTGTTCTGAAGAGATAGAAAAAACCAAACTGACACAGAAGTTTTTTCTGACAATGAACTGAAACTGGAACTGAATCTGAAAAGTTAAAAAATTTATAGTAATTTATATATTTTTTATACTTACCAATGACCCAGACTTAGCTGGTGCTAACTCCACAAAAACCAGGGCCAAACACAAATTTTGCCCCCCAATCCCCAAAATTTGCATCCAAAACAAAAAGAAATCATGTCCTAAAGGACCTCCATAGTACGACTCTACTGCGCATGCGCAGTGACGCAGTCGTCCCGAAATTGGCGCCAAATATCATTCTTACTGGCAGTGCCTGGTCAGCGCTATGTACTCAGCGGGGAGGCAAGAGTTCCCAACTCAGGGAGGGCCATCCCCGTCTGGGTCATTGGTAAGTATAAAAAATATATAAATTACTATAAATTTTTTAACATTTTTATACTGTACCAATGACCCAGACTTAGCTGAATAGTAAACAGGCTGGAGGGCCTAGGACATAGAGGAAAATCCAATAAGCTCAATTATAAAATAAAGAGATAACCCCTTAAGGAGAAAAGGAGTATTAGGCTTTACATGTATCTTTCTTATTTAATATTTAAATTAGAAAGATACACTACCCTTAATAATTGAGCACAATAACATTCATGTTCTCTATTAATATCCAGTATAACCTTTATACTAATTAATATTAAAACAAGCCAATAAATAAAGTAGTCCAGAGAATTGAGACTCTTTATAATCATTTAAAAGTGTCCGAGTATTGTATATTAAAGCCCGTTTGACACTTGACATATACAAATGCTTCACACCGAGCTACACTTTAAAAATAAGACATGAATGAAATTAAACATTAATATTACACTTTAAAACCATCCCGGAAGCGACTCAGAAATACTGTCTTGGAGGAGGCATTCCCTTGCTTTTCACTATAAAGCAGGTGACCTAAGGGAACACCCGCCCCCCCCCTTCCCCTTGCCCTGGGTCAAATAGCCCAGAGCGAAGAGGGCAGCCGGACGGAGTCACTGCCGGAACAGAAAGCCTGCATAACTATAGTTGCAACTGTTTAGTGGACGACATTCTGAGCAACAGATAACGGACCTAAACAATGCAGGTCTCCAGAAATGGACTCAATATTTCTGAGATAAAAATTAGTAAATGTGGATGGCTGAGACCAATAAGCAGCCTTCATTAAATCTGTAATAGCAACACTATTAGCATAAGCCCAGGAAGTAGAAAGAGCTCTTACTTCATGAGCAGAAATCTTAAGCACAGACTGCTGAGAAGAAGATAAATCTTCATACGCAGTACGGATAGTTAACTGAATCCATCTAGCAATAGAATGGACTGAAATGTCCTTTCTATTAGGCATCAAAGACAGAAAGAAACGTTTCCGTCCCTTTCTGATGAACTGAGATCTCTGTTTATAGATACGTAGTGCTCTAACAGGACAGAGTAAAGGCCTACGCCCGTCTGAAGACGGAAGAGCCTTAATAACAATAGGTTCCGGATATTTATTAGGAGCCTGATTCTTAGCTAAAAAACCGATGTTAGTAGTGAAGGTGATAGTGTTCCCAACACTACGATAATGAGAATCATCCACCGATAGTGCATGAAGCTCACTGACTCTTCTGGCAGAAGAGAAAGCTAAGAGAAAAGCTGTCTTATAAGATAAGAATTTGAAATCTACTGTCCCAAGAGGTTCAAATGGCTTTTCCTTCAATTTAAGGAGAACCCAAGCTAAATTCCACTTAGGAATTAATCTAAGAGTTCTGGGTCTATTTATCGAAAAGTTTCTAACCAATTTCGATAAAGAGACATTAGATCCAATTTGTAAACTATCATGATGTGCATAGGTATCAGATAACATAGATCTATAACCCTTTATAGTAACCGGTTGCAGTTTGATTTCGTCAAACAAGTATACTAGAAAGTTAGCAATGTCTGGTATAGAGGGATCAAATATATCAACAGAATGATCCCTACACCAACGACGGAAAACCTTCCACTTAGCCGCATAGTTTAGCGAAGAGGAGGTCCTCCTACAGTTAGAAATCGCGTCCACTGCTCGTCCTGTAAAGTGCTTGCCATGCAAGAAGGACCGCACAACGGAAAAACGTGAAGGTTGAGACCTTGCGGGTTGTGATGCAGTTGGCGCGATTTCCCCTGCCAAAGAAGATCCTCTCGTGGAGGGAGCTTCCGCGGTAGGTCCCACAACAGACACCTGAGTAGATTTATCCACGGTCTCTGTGGCGACAGAGATGCTACCAACAGAATCTTGCATTGAGATTGTTTTATCTTTAGCAATACTTGTTGAATTAACGGCGCTGGAGGATACGCATATCCTATCATTCCGTCCCAAGGGATCGATAGAGCGTCTACAGCAAATGCTCTTGGATCCGGACACGGGGACACATACGTCTGCAACTGATTGTTGAGATGTGTCGCAAATAAGTCTATCATTGGCCGTTCCCATTGGTAGCAAATCTGATTGAATACTTGTTTGTTGAGAGTCCACTCCGACGGCAACAAGCGACCCTTTCGAGAAAGGGAGTCTGCTAGCACATTCAGACGACCCGGTATGTGACGGACCGAAAGAAGAACGTGATGTTTCAACGCAAACAGAAGGATTCTTTCCGTTAGATTGAACAACGGAACTGAATGAGTGCCTCCCTGATTCCGTATATACGCCACTACTGTCGTATTGTCGGATAGGATTTGGACATGAGCATCGTGAATAATGTCCATCCAGTGACGTAACGCAAGCCAAATTGACATCATTTCCTTGATGTTTATGTGCTTGCACAGGAATTGCGGATCCCAAAGACCCTGGCATCTCGAATCCGTTGGGATTAATGATGCACCCCAACCTGTTTGACTGGCATCCGTCATAATGGTAAAACTCGGATCCGGCAACTGCAGCGGAACTCCTTGAGTTAACCACTGAATGTTTGCCCAAGTCTGAATCTCTTGTTTCACTTGATCTGACAAGAGAACGTCTACATCGAGCGAATGAATTTTCACACTCCAATTCTGAGTCAAGAAAATTTGAAGAGGCCGTGTGCGTAGCCGTCCCATCGGAATGAGATCCGCAGCGGCTCCGCACAGACCTATCAGTCTCATAAATTCTCTCGCTGTGACTTTGTCTGTATTTAGACAATAGCGAGCGTAACAACTGACTAATTTCGCTCTGGTTAACGGCAGACGAACGAGATTGTTGTGCGTCTCGAAGCTCATTCCCAGATGAGTGAATGACTTGGACGGCACCAGATCCGACTTCTCCTCGTTTACTATGAAACCGAGACGTCGGAGCAATAGAAGAAGATTCTGAACATCGTTCTGAAGCGTTAACTCGTTGCCGTACCTCTGAAGAATGTCGTCCAGGTAGGCCGACGTTACCGCAGACGAATGAGCTCGGAAGTAAATCATTACCGAGTTCATTACTCGAGTGAAAGCCCAGGGTGCTAGATTCAATCCGAAGCACATGGCCCGGAACTGATACACCACTCCTAGGACTGCGAAGCGTAGATACTTTCGGAATGTCGGATGTACCATGACGTGAAAGTACGCATCTTTGAGATCTATGCTCGTTGCATAATCGTTCACCCGAATACTCGCTCTGACCGATCGAATCGTCTCCATATAAAACTTCGGAGCGATGATCAGCTTGTTTATCCAGCTCAAATCTATGACTGGACGGAACGAGCCGTCTGGTTTCGGAACCAGAAACAGATGGCTGTAGAATCCCAGCGATTCCTGGTTTTCTACGACCTCTACCGCGTTCTTCATTAAAAGAGACTGCACCTCTGATAGCAGAGCGTCTCTTTTCTGAGGGTTTGACGGAAGATGAGTCCACTTTGGACTTCGAGTTAATGGAGGCTTTCGTTTGAAGGATATCTTTAGACCTTCCGAAGTCACTCCTCTCACCCAAGGGTCGTCCGTAATAGACGCCCACTCTTGAGAAAAACTCGACAACCTTCCGCCAACCGGAACGCGATAGAGGTTTGAGCCATCACCTCCTGGATCTGCGAGGCCTGCGGTAGGAGAAACCACGTCTTCCACGACCCGCACCTCGCCTCGTCGACCTCGGGGCGTCCGACCGATTGTCCCGGCCTGAAGGACGTCCCGAACGAGAGTCGCTATCCTGACGGTCTCTCGAATAAGAGCTAGAGGACGCACCGGAACCTCTATAGGAACCTCTCTTGGGCGGATAAGACCCAGAAGTGCCCGCCTTATTCGTGTCTGCTGAATCCGACCTTTTAGGAGCGGATCTAAACAACAGAGAATCACTAGCTTTCTTTTTAATATTATCATAAATAGCGGAAAGCTTGCCGTCAAAGAGAAGATCTCCTGAGACCGAAGCGACTCTAAGAGAGTTCTTCACCTTAGAATCCACTAGTGTGGATGTAGACAGGGCTGCGTCACGTCTAACCAACTCCAGATTAGCCACTGAAAGGGCGGAGTTACACGTGGAATAAGCTACTGCCCTTGAAAGAAGTCTTAAGGAGGATTGTATATCCTGAAACTCTTCCCCTTGAAGACGCAGTGATAACGCCTTCGTAAGGTGATCTGCGTAAGATAAGGCATCTAAATTGGCTCTGTTAGACGCAATAGCTGTTTCCAACACTGCGGTTGGAATAGAAGCTGACGACGGTAATGATAGCTCTAAGTCTTCCGCCTCGTCGTCCATACGCAGAGGAACTCTCGGTATACCCTGACCTGCCGTGTCGAATTTATTCCTTGCATTAATGAAAGGCAGGTTGAGAGTATTTGCGGACAAGAAGCCTGCTTTCCCTGTCCTGGAAGCAAGTTTAAAAATAGCGTCGTTCAATAATTCAAATGTTCTTGCAACATTATTGGACTGCGACGGAAACTCGGGAGCGATGTCCCTGAACCGCTCGAAAAAATCAGAGTCCAATGACGCTATAATTCTCCTGTCCGGAAGCGCAGCAGTCTGGCCCGACGGAACAACTTGAGGAAGAAAGTGCCGGATGAAGTCTACGGCAGCTTTGTGTTGTTCCGAAAGGGATAGCTCCAATTCATCCGTATCCCTTTCACCATCCGGTCGGACCTCCCGATGTTCCCGGTCGTCCGCCCCCGATGCTTCGGCGGAGCGTACCGACCCAGCGCCGTCGGATAATTCTCGATCCGACACCGTCTCTGTCGGCTGCTGGGATGCTGCGATAAGCTGTGCTATCTGCACTAGAATGTCCGACGTCGAGACCTGCGGAGGAGCGGTCTTTCGCTGCTTTGCCGAGGGCAGCTCCGCATCGGATGGCTCCCGCATACTTTTCCTATGCGAACGTCCGGAGTCCATCGGTCTCGAGTCCCTGGCTGCCGGATGGTGTGACCTGGTCGCCGAATAATCCTTCCTCGGCGAAGCTGGCAAGATATCGGAGGTCACGCAGCCAAGGTGCGGTCGTGTGCGCCGGCGAGAAGAGGAAGCCTTAACAGTCTCTGCGGACTGCTTATACAACGGAGCGTCCCGAGCGACGGACGTATGCTCCGCTAAAGACACATTTTGTACCACAACATCTGGTCCCAGATGTTGTTGTACGAGAGAGGGGCCTCTCTCGCTCGCGGCCCGGCTGGACCTGGACGAGCTAGGAACCGGACTAAAAGGCTTCCTCCGTTCTCGTTCACTATCCGCCGTCACTGGGTGTGCATCTATTATTTTTATAGTGCTCGCATCACCCAAAATTTCCTCTTGGACCGCATCGGACGAACCCGGCTGCCGAACCATTCGGTGAATGGACGCTACACCGGGCGAGCTAGCGGACGACATTTGTCTAATCTCCATGAGCACTTTTGCCGCTAGCTCTGTATTTAATTGTGACGACGGACGCACACTTGAAGAAGATAACATGGAAACATCACCCTGTTCTGGTTCCTCTGAAATAGAAACTGAGAGAGTAGAGTGACCTTGTGGAGAAAGAGCCGGCATCGCTCTTTCTCCAGAAACAACATATCGTGACACACGTTTCCAATGTTTCTCATCCCAATGTTCACATACAGGACAGGGATTAATGCGAGAACACTGACTACAATTTATGCAATAATCATGAAAGTCAGAGGAAGATTTCTTCCTATTACAATTTGAACAAGTTCCTTTCATTGTGAAGGAACAACAATAAGTCCTAGTTACTCGCAAAAACCCCTGACACAAAGATACATAATAACATGATCCATTAATAAATGAAAAAACAATTGCAAAACAAAATAATTTTGAAAAAATATTTTTTCAGAGAAGCCCAAGTTGCTGAAAAGTAACGTTGAGCCCCGATGGATCCGATGGCAAAGTGTGGTCAAAAATTTTAAAATTATATAAAATAATTAATGAGACACTTTCGGATAATATAAATGTATCTTATAATGAGATAAACTACCTCAAAGACAAACAGCCCCCCTCAAAAAAGGCTGTTGCCAATGAAAACAAACAGTGTAAACACAGAAGAAAACATGACTCCAGGCACTGAAAAAACTGGCCCGGAATCAGTCCTCAATTACACTCTATCTGATGCAAAACAGAGACTCCCAGGGGAGAATCTGCAGAACATCAGATGGAAGATGCAGAACACAAACGTTATACACCCATGGGTGAAAACGTAACTATGGGGAAAATAACAGAAAACATTCTGTAACCAAGCAACTCTCCCAGGGAAATTTTAGAAATGAAACTTCTCAAAAATATGCCAAAAGCATGGGAGAATTGCAAGGGGGGACTTTAGAAGGTTAGGGGAGAGGAAACACTGAATAAGCAGTGCAACAATTAGCAAGAATGACAACAAGAGGCGTTTGCCTCGAAAATAGGCAACTTAACATAATTTTAACAAAAAATTTTAAGTACAGCCCTGATTATTTTTTGCCACTTCTTTTTTCCTCTCCTCCTTCTATCCTCCTTAGAATCACATTTTCTCCAAGAATTACGTGTCTGGCATCCTTTAAACTGAGATTTACAAGCACAAAGATCAGTGAGATGTTGACTGATGAAGGGCCAAACAGAGAAATGATATTTGGCGCCAATTTCGGGACGACTGCGTCACTGCGCATGCGCAGTAGAGTCGTACTATGGAGGTCCTTTAGGACATGATTTCTTTTTGTTTTGGATGCAAATTTTGGGGATTGGGGGGCAAAATTTGTGTTTGGCCCTGGTTTTTGTGGAGTTAGCACCAGCTAAGTCTGGGTCATTGGTACAGTATAAAAATATCAAAACCTTCTCGCTGTATCACACAATAAACTTACCTAAAGGAGTATCAACTAAGACAGCATTATATAACTCAGCAGGTGTTGATGCAATGTGAATAGCTTCCATCTGTTCAAAACTTCCAAGTGGGTGACATTTTGGTATCAATTCTGAAATTGATCTTTGGTGTAGAGTTCCCGTTATCAACAAAATGATATTATCAATCATGTAGCTGTAACTGTAAAACATTGATTAAACTTTTAACACAATACTATTACTTAATATACTTGTGGAGAAGAATGAATTGTTAAAATCCTTCAGCTGAACAACATTTAATTCCAGACTATGAGGGGCTGAATTTCTACTCTGTTCCCAGTTATAGTACAGCTGCCATGGACTGGTCATAATTCATGTGTGGGTAGTGATGTGCACACATGCGTTACAAGGTAATAAAAACCATCATCTGCAAAATTTTATATAATGAAGCACCGA
Source organism: Pictodentalium vernedei (assembly GCA_031216915.1). Classification (NCBI taxonomy): domain Eukaryota; kingdom Metazoa; phylum Mollusca; class Scaphopoda; order Dentaliida; family Dentaliidae; genus Pictodentalium; species Pictodentalium vernedei. Next base: position 645,376,638 of record CM062295.1, on the reverse strand, counting down.
GTTATACCTGATGCTTCATTTATTAAATTTTTGTTGATTATTCCTGTAATTAGTGTTTGGAATCTAATATTATTACATTCATGAAAATATTGCCCACCCGTGGAAGATGAACAGGCCACGGCAGCCACACTATCTATTTATTTATTGATGTTTGAGGTCACATATTTCTGTACAATGGCTAATTGTAACTGCAGGATGGAGATAAAGACCAGTCAAGTACTACTTCACTTCTTGGGTTTTCCATGGGGTTCTTGGCATGATAACTCTTTACCTAATGAATCGACTGCATAAGCCTGCCTAATTTTCAAATTAAGCAGTTAAAAGAAGATTTTTTTTTCAAAAAATATCAACAAAACCCTATCTTGTGAACCCTTATTAGAGCGAGCTTCCCAAGCTTATTCCAATGATGGCTCATGCTTGGTTTGGTTGAAATCTTTTTAATAATTTGACCATAATGGCTTTACACTGTATAAATTAGCTTGTTGTTTTCCAGCAGGCACTCTCTAATAAATTACAAAAAGTACAATTATTTAACAAAACAAATTTGCTAAATTTAGGCCCTCTTTGCTGACTCCATATCTTTGATAAACAAATACTCACAGAGTCTGTAGAGAAATTCTCCTACTACTTTCTTACTTGAGAAAACGGACCATGTTGCAAGTTAAAATTTTGTTGACTGAACCCCTTTAAATTCTAATAAATAGAGGATATGGAACGAGTGTCTTTCTCATATAATATTTATGAAACGAGTCTAAGAATTTTCCGTTTTGGCGAGCCCAAACGGAAAATTCGGACGAGTTTCATAAATATTATATGAGGAAAACACTCATTTCATATTCTATTTATCATATGACACACACACACACACACACACACAAATTAGCCACTTAGTATGACTTTTTAACCCATCACCTAACTTGAGTTGCAGACGGCACTTGGAAAAAACATCCTTGTATAACTAAAAATTTTCATTTTTTGCTTCCAAAACATAGGTTATGACTCCTCATTGGAACGAGCTCATTGAGTTCATTCCAATGAGGGGTCATAACCTATGTTTTGGAAGCAAAAAGTGAAAATATAAAAAAAATGAATGGCGTTTTTCTTGTAGGTAAAAGATTAATACAATATAACCCACCCTAAATAGGACAGATAACGTAAATTCTCCCTACTGAAATTATGCAAATGTGTCCCAGTTGTATTTTGTTTAGCCAATCAAACTGTCCAGTTTTGAAATTGACCAATGAAATTGACGGAAGGCTTTATTTATCACTGATTAATATGAAAACAAAATATCAAATGTTTTAAAGTGAACAAAACGGACGAGTCATATGATAAAAGCATTTCATCACTGCAAGAAAAATTTAAACAATTGTAAGGACGGTAACTGCAGGCCTTACAGAAGCCACTGCTTGTTTCTCATTCCATTCAAGTGTCTTTTGTGGTGTTTTTGTATCATATAAGAAATAGAACCTGCAACTGTCCCAGTTTATATCGAAATTTACAAAACAAGTTCAGTAAATTAGGTCAGGAGTGGCTTCTATAAGGCCTGCGATCATGTTACAACTTAAGGTGGGTTGTTTGTCCGCAGTGTCTGCATCAGGGAATAGTCCCCGATAAAGAATAGATTGAGGAAGTATTTAATGACACAAATCTAAAAAAATAATTTTCAAATAAACGTCAACTACTGTCACAAACAACAAATGTTTATCATTCCTCCTACCCTGAGTCTGAATTTACAATTATTCTCCAGCATTTGGTGGTCAGTGCATTACCATTTTTAACAGACAGACTTAACTCTTTGCATGCAGCTGGCAGATATTCCAGCACAGGGTTTCTCATGTCACTGAAAAAAGTATAATTTGGGCACATTTAATTAGTGTTGTGCGGTTTTATTTTTCTTGTTTCGGTTCGGTTTCGGTTCGGTTTTTAAAAAAAAACTCGGTTTATAGGTCGGTTTTCGGTTTTTTATAGTAAGACATCTGCAGTTTCCAACAGAAACTATGTAGTGTCAATATAATGCCCATACTGTCATATTTTCAATGATGATTTAATTGGTAGTGACTAGCATTTGTGCTAAGTGTATAAAAGGCAGGCATTATCAAAACAAAAAAAATATGTAAGAAAATAAAATGTAACAGTGTTCGCAGAATATCACCACTCACCAATTCTAGGCACATCCCCCCCCCCCCCACACACCTCTGGTCTTTAAGTTCAGGCATAAGAGAGTCTATGATGAATTGATATTAACACATGGGTGTGAAAAGAGCTAATTCACAATTTCCCAGGGTTCTGTTCAGTGTTCACTCCTGGGTGGGGCCCTGGGCAGCCTAGCAAAGTGACCTTACCAGGCATTGCAAATAATAACAAGCGTTGCCAAGTGGGTCACCTAGACACCCATCCTAACATATTTGACATTGAACTGATGTATGGACTCTTTTCAATCCCCCCCCCCCCCCACATGCAGAGTGGTGACTAGTGCCACCACCCGCCCTAGTAAAATAATCAGCAATCATTTCATGTCAGCCTGGAATGGGAAAGTCATATTGTTTGTAGCTGGGTGGGCTTCAAAATGAACCACTTTACCAAATACCTATTGTCTTTCCTATAACCCCCCCCCCCCCCCCCCCCCCCCACCCACCCACCTCGCGCACGCAATGGTTTTAGCTCAACGGAATTGATTTCACAAATTCACTGGTGTACTGTTATATATTGTAACTTTTTTGCGTTTGCCTCTTGGCATTCCAATTTCTACCGCTGATTTGTTCCTTTGATTGGCCCCCTTAAAGTTGTGTGGGAATGCAACCGTGGCACGTTGACAGCGATATTACGGAACGCAGCTTTTTCCCGTGGATATGGACGCAGGGACCAGCCTAGGGGGGAATTTTAGGGAGACTTCAAGTCTCCCTCCAGAAAAAATAGGGAGACTGCAGAGTCATGTAGGGAGACTTCATAGGCAAGTGGGGAAAATTAAGAATATTCATGTACCACCCCCGCCGCCCCTTCATATTTTCAATTTATGGTCCTCCATTAACGTACAAATAATCCAGGTCCAGTTGTCTATGATGCATCTGTGCCAGGTTAAAAAATCACAATGTAATTATTGACTGAAAATCCCCCACTGCTACCTTCTCCTTCATGACCCCTCACCTCTTCTTCGTGCCAGTCCTGTGGTTGCCTTTCAACAAAGTCTACTAAGCTAATAATTTCCTAAGTCTGAAAGTGTGAACAGGACCAGATGTAAGAAGGTTGCTTGGGAGGTACCTTGTTAGTTAATAAACAAAATACATTCTGGGGTTGAGTATTTTGTAAAAGAACTGTCATTCCGCATCATTTTTATGGCATTCTGGTGTCATTCTGCGTCATTTCATGTCATTCCGATGTTTAGGAGGACCCTTTTTCAAGATCGTCCACATGCACACTTGTGTCCTGTACAAAGCTTTTCTTGACATCACTAAAGCTTTATTTCATGTGTTTCAATTCCATTCGTGTTTTTCTGGGAATAGACAGCCCAACAGTTAACAGTCATCAGCAAATCGAAATGAAAATAATGTGTTATAAAATACGTCCGTTGTGCATACATTTTCGGCATCCTAAGCGACGTAACCTACTTTCAAACTGGGTTGTTTTGTTGAGTCGTGTAAGTCACCTATTTTCGTTTCGACACTTGAAGCTCCGACTGGAACGCAACAAAATAGAAATAAAAAAATCAGCCAAAAGCGACAATGGACAATTGCTTGTCGTGTGATTTCAAATAAATGGACGTTTATTTGATGAATTAAAATGCCCATTTATCACACGTGAGCACATTCAATTTTTGAAAATACTCGTTTTCATGTAAACCTCGCATCACTCAGTTCAGCCTTTTCTCATTTTGGCCAATTTTTAGAGGGCGACTTGTAATCGCCTCGACTATTTTTCTAGGCGACTTTGGGCTTAGAAGGGCAACTTAATTGCCCTAGTCGCCCTCACGGCTGGTCCCTGTATGGACGATTTGGTCTTGGGACGTTTCGGCCTCGGGACGTTTCGGTTCAAGACATTTTGGCCTTCATATATTGAACTAAATAGAATAAGAACTTGCGGTTTCGTGTTTTTAGTGGGCTGAAGCCTTCAGGACAAATCGTCTCGGGTCGGAACGTCCTAAGACTGAATTGCAGTAAAACCTCTTCCCAGATAAGCACATCAAGGGAGGCAACAGACTACATCTGAAACACGTGGTGGGCAACCCGTGGCAAATATTATTTTCGAATACGACAATGAAATGCCAAGACCTTTTTCTGATATGATATTATTCCCTGTCCAACAGATTGTAGATAAGTAATTTTAAGTAATTTTAATTAAACTGATTGACTATGTCATACAAACCTGTTCAAAAGCGAAGCCAATTGCACAAGGTATTTCCTGTAATCAGTGAAATGTAGGCGTGTTGGCTGTCTGTTTTGTTATTCTCACAGAAAACACAACCCAATTTTATGTCAACGATGTGTGATTGACAACTTGTCATACATCCTTCTCGAGTGATCTGGACATGCTGCAGTGGCCCCTTTACACCCAGAATGTGGCGTGCATTGACGACACTGTTATTTTCTGACAAAGCTTGACATTTCAGACATTGTTAGTGCAAACTGAATAAAGAAAACATCTCTTCCCGACATTTTAGGAAAAAACCGAAACCGTACTCATTTACCAGTTACACGGTTTCGGTTTCGGTTTTCAAGCAAAACCGAAACCGACTTATAAAACCGGTTAACCATACAACACTACATTTAATCATATTTCCTCCCTTCAAATTGAATGGATTTTTTCACCAATGATTTCTTGTGTTACATTTTGATAAAGTTTTCATCAAATCTGGTCATTGCTGCTTCACAGCAGCCATAACTGGATGTGATGAAAAATATCTTGAGAATACTCAGTGGGTTAAGTATTTATTTATTAAGGCTTTATGATACTTTAACAGCCAAGGTCATATCGTGTTGGTGACAGTTTTACGGGTGGAGGAAGCTGGAGTACCCGGACAGAACTACTGATCAACGACAAGCATCTGCCAGCTCCCCAACATCGTAAGTCTGCACTGCAGCACAGGCAGGGTTAGATTGGTTGAAGACATGTGCACCATCCACGTGCAGTACGCCTTAGTGCATGGTGTCATTGTGCCCCCATGTGGACAATCAAAGTTAAGTGCCTTGCCCAAGGACACAATGCAGGAGTCCAAATCGATCGCTCAGACTGTCACCCATCCAAGGACTAACCGAGCTTGACGTTGCTTAACTTTGGAGATCTGACAAGAACCGGTTCCACAACACCACCGTGCCTTCAGTGGGTTAAGATTTAATAACCAGAAGGGTCAAATCATATAAGGTAGAACCTGTCTTGGGAAACCACCCTTTTTGCCAGGCAAAAGTGGTCTCTCAAAACAGGTGGTCTCTCATGACAGGTCCACTACAGAGTAAAAACAATGAAACAGTACAAGGTCAAATCAGTCTCTCAAAGACAGGTGGTTCTCATGACAGTGGTCTCTCAAAACAGGTTTTATTGTAATGAACATTGTATACTGAAGTTGACTTACGTGATATAATCTAAAAATGTTGACATTGGCTCTAAACTGTTGTTTCTCAGGTGCTGAAATTCAATAACCAACTTTTCTTTGAGTTTGTCATCGATAACAGATACTGTCAGTGGACTTGGTTCATTAGCCAAGAAACTTCCATAATCTGTGCTTTGTAGATGTAATTTCAAATCTGCAAGATGATGACAAATATGATGTACAGTGAAGCTGACTAAATTGAATATCAGTTAATACAATATACTTTCAAACACAAAACCATGAGGCCTGGGGTCTGAGGTGCTCACCTGACAATAGTTGTTTAAAGAAGGATTTAAGTAACACCTATAGCTGGTTAACACTACAGAGGAACAGGACTGGCATTTTCAGGAGAGCAATTTTTTTTTAAATTAAGGAGGGCGAAAATTAGCCCTCCTGGCCTTAGAAAATAATGATGACCATAACAGCCCATTCCTAAAACCCACATCTTTTCAAATCTCTGCTATATTAGGAGTCTCTGTAAGATGGCAACACTGCCCCTCCCACACCTCCGGGCCTCGTCAAGGCCAAACTACTTATGAAGTTTCATGAATGTGGGTCAAACCATTATCAAGTTATCGTCCGGAAACCAATTGCTTACGATTTACTATGTTGAAGATCACTGTGACCTTGACCTTTCACCTAGCAAGTTCAAAATAAATAGGGTTCTTTCTCTCACTGATGCCAACCTAACTTTGAAGTTTCATGAACATGGGTCAAACCATTATCAAGTTATCATCTGGAAACCAATTGTTTTGATTTACGATGTTCAGGTTCACTGTGACCTTGACCTTTGACCTAGTGAGTCCAAAATAAATAGGGTTCTTCCTCGCACAAAGTCCAACCTACATATGAAGTTTCATGAATGTGGGTTGAATCATAGTCAAGTTATCATCCGGCAACCAATTGTTTATGATTTAATGTGTTCAAGGTCACTGTGACCTTGAAATTGTCCAAGCAAGTCCAAAATTAATAGGGTTCTTCTTGAAGTTTCATGAACATGGGTTGAACCATTATCAAGTTATCATCCGGAAACCAATTGTTAATGCCCGCCCGCCATTCATCAAACTATAAGTTGAGTTTGACTTCGTCACAGCTCGACTAAAAATGAAGGCAAATCACAATAACTGAAAGTGTCTGAGAAAATTCAGAAATGCAGCATCAACTTTCCTTGTTTGCACTCTTCTGATGAAAGTGTCAATGACACTGTAGCTCAACTTGACAAACTTGAACTTGGTAAGTTATAAATGAAATGGAAAAATTGAAGATCATTGGTACCAATGTTATTTGATGAAATTTCAACATAACAGCATTGTGTGTGCACAATGTCAGAGTAATCCATGCATTTTCAGGGTATTTTTTGTTTTTAAAAATTTGATTAGCAGTTTCCGTCTTGGGGTCAAAAAGTGATTATAAATATGGTGAATATGAAAGAAAAAATGGTTAGCATTTGGACATTTTTGTATAGCATTTTGCGATGTGAATCCAGTCATCAAATACCCTGATTTATAAATGTAAACTGTAAGACTGGCTAAAGGAAGAATGTTGATATACAAATGCAATAAGTTCAGAGGTTATTGTAAATGGCAACTTTTTTTACAGAAATGAATGCTAATCAATAGCTCTTATCTAAAGATCTTGCCTAATGAGCACACCAAGTTCAAAAACAATCCTATGATAAATGTGGCCTGTAGGCCATGTCAAAGAAGAATGTTGATGCACAAATGCAATAAATTCAAAGAATGGTGCTAACAGCAACAGTTTTTGATGGAAATGAAAAGAAAATCAATAGCTCCTATCTTTGTCACCCTGCATAAGCATACAAAGTTTCAAAACAACCTGATAATGAATGTGCCCTCTGAGGCATGCCAAAGGAAGATGTTAATGCACAAATGCACTAAGTAGAAGGCCATTGCTTGTGGCAATGTTTTTTGTTATTTTTTATGGAAATTCATAAATATACCCTGCAGAGAGTGCAAAAGGGATAAGTTGATGCACAAATGCAGTAAGTTCAAAGGCTGGTGATAACGACAATAATTTTTTGTGGAAATGAAAAAAAAAACAATAGCTCACATCTGGAGGTCACCCCAAACACACATACCAAGTTTCAAAGTGATCTGATCATAAATGTGCCCTGAAGGATGTTTTAAAGGGAAATATTGAGGTCAGACTAAACTAAGTTCAAAGGTCAGTGGCAACATTTTTTGACAGAAATGGAAGAAAATCGACAGCTCCCATATAGATGTCGCTCCACACAAGCACACCAAGTTTGCAAGTGATCCAATCATAAATGTGCCCTGCAGGGAGTGTCAAAGGGAAATATTGATGCTTAACTGCACTAAGTTTTTACAACATGTAATTTCATCAGAGGTTCTTGCCAATGGCAACTATTTTTGATGGAAATGGACGAAAATCGATAGCTCCCATCTAGAGATAACCCCAAACAAACATACAAAGTTTCAAACCATCCTGATCATAAATGTGCCCTGTATAGCATGCGAAAGGAATGTGTTGATCCCTGACTAAACTAAGTTCAAAGGTTGTTTCCAGAGGCAACATTATTTGATGGAAATGGACGAAAATCGATAGCTCCCATCTAGAGCTCACCCCAAACAAGCATACCAAGTTTCAAAGTGATCTGGTCAAAACTGTGCACTGCAGGGGGTACCAAAAGAAAAATATTGATGCATAACTGCACAAAGTTCATCAAAGGTCATTGCCAGTGGCAACATTTTTTGACGGAAATCGGAGAAAATCGATAGCTCCCATCTAGAGGTACCCCCAAACAAGCATATCAGGTTTCAAACCGATCTGATCATAAATGTGCCATGTTGGGCATGCCAAAGGAATATATTGATGCCTGACTAAACTAAGTTCAAAGAATATTTTTTGATGGAAATGGAAGAAAATCAATAGCTCCCATCTAGAGCTCAGCCCAAACAAGCATACCAAGTTTCAAAGTGATCCAATAATAAATGTGCCCTGCAGGGTGTGCCAAGGGGAAATTTTGATGCATGACTGCACTAAGTTCATCAAAGGTCATTGCCAGCGGCAACATTTATTGACGGATATAGAAGAAAATCGATAGCTCTCATCTATAACCCCAAACAAGCATACCAAGTTTCAAACTGATCTGATCAAAAATGTACTCTGTACGGTGTGCCAAAGGAGTATATTGATGTCTGACTAAACTAAGTTCAAAGATCGTTGCCAGCGGCAACATTTTTTGATGCACGGAAATGGAAGAAAATCGTTAGCACCCATCTAGAGGTCATTCCAAACAAGCATGCCAGGTTTTAAAGCAATCCGATTATAAATGCACCCTGTAGGGTGTGCCAAAGGGAAATATTGAGGTCTGACTGAACTAAGTTCTTAGAATGTTGACTGCGCAACATTTTTTGACGGAAATGGAAGAAAATCGATAGCTCCCATCTAGAGGTTACCCCAAACAAGCATGCCAGGTTTCAAAGCAATCCGATCATAAATGTGCCCTGTAGGGTGTGCCAAAGGAAAATATTGAGGTCTGACTAAACTAAGTTCTAAGAACATTGGCTGCGGCAATATTTTTTGATGGAAATGGAAGAAAATCGATAGCTCCCATCTAGAGGTCACCCCATACAAGCATGCCATGTTTCAAAGAAATCTGATCATAAATGTGCCCTGTAGGGTGTGCCAAAGGGAAATATTGAGGTCTGACTAAACTAAGTTCTAAGAACTTTGGCTGCGGCAACATTTTTTGACGAAAATTGAAGAAAATTGATAGCACCCATCTAGATGTCACCCCAAACAAGCACACGAAGTTTCAAAGTGATCTGATCATAAATGCACATGTGAGGTGTGCAAAAGGAAATTGTGGACGTCCGTACGTTTGTATGCCCAGACGTATGCTGATGGATGAGAAGTGATGGCAATAGCTCAGCTTGACTTTGTCAAGTTGAGCTAAAAATTATGAATGAAATTAGTGTGTATTTATAGGTATCCTTGCACACTACAAAAATATAATTCCCTAGCTGTTTTCGCAAAGACACAAACCTCTCACCTTGGGTGGCCTCATAAATTCACTGAATTTGGTTCAAAATATTATTGACTGATGGAAAGAATTTATACATTGCTTGAGCTGATTTTGTTTGTTTTTTATCACCCTATACAATTTCATTCATGCGGAAGGACTTACCTCATATGCATGGGTTGGTAAAATTGAAAATTAGGTTCCATTAGGCTCAGAAAAGTCAAAAATTTGTTTCTCAGGCCCTCCGCATGGTTGTTTTGGCTACCACATGCTCTCTTTTTATAACCAAACAACAAAATCTCTGCAGATTGAATACTCCTGTTAACTGAATTATTTCCACTGGCAATTAAATGTTTCACTGGATAAGTACAGTGGAGCCTGCTTAACTGAATATCTTTTAACTGAATAACCCTATTAATTGAATATCTAAATTTTATAGTAAATTTCCTTTCTTATTATACCTACCACAATTGTTTACTACAGGCTTGCACTACAGTGGAAGTCCCTAAATCGGATAAAATACTCTCTATTTTTGTCTTTCCCAAGCAATTTGGGAAAGAAAAGTGGTGCAAAAGCACCAAGAAATGAAAGTGTCAATGACACTGTAGCTCAACTTGTCAAGACAAAGACATGCATGTGTAGTATGTGACACAGCAATGACAAACATCTAGGTAATGACCTGATAACAAAGGTACATATAAAGTATTGTAACGGTCTGTACATAAATACTGACCGTTGCCTGTAACAAATGGAAAAGGTAAAGTATTGTAAAGGTGGGTAACAGACAGATGCTAAACTAGAAAAGAAAACTTTGAGTCCCAGAGTGGGTCTGACTGAACCCCAAAATAGTTGTTCTCATAGCACAGTGATAACAAAGGCATCCCAAAACACACTTGTTCCTGTCCCAAGGTGAAAACAAAGGTACCCAAGAAGTTTTGTGAAGATCAATTCATAAATACGAGCTGTATAGAACTTGTGACAAAAAACTGATTGGACCTAATTTTGGTACAAAATGGCCACTGGTAGCCATCTTGAATTTTGGACAGTACCCAGAAACACTCATTCTCGTCCCAAGGTGATAACAAAGGTACCCAAGAAGTTTTGTGAAGATCGATTCATAAATACAGCCTCTACCCTGAGCCGTATTGACATGTGTGCTCACATTGTGTAAGTAGCACTGAATAAATCAAAGTTCATCTAATTTGCATAATTTCTGCATGAAAAAAAACCCCCTTACAATATGTGATGTATTCCATTTTACTAAACATTCATACAAAAATTTATTCAAATCAGAACTTTCATATAGAAGTTCTGTACAAAAGACTGATTGCACTAATTTTGGTACAAAATGGCTGCTGGTGGCCATCTTGAATTTCGGACCACACCCAAAAACACCGCTCTCATCCCACGGTGATAACAAAGGTACCCAAGAAGTTTCGTAAAGATTGGTTCATAAATATGGCCTCTAGTCTGAGCTGTATAGAAGTTGTGTACAAAAAACTGATTAGACCTAATTTCGGTACAAAATGGCCACTGGCAGCCATCTTGAATTTTAGACCGTAACCAGAAACACTCGTTCTCGTCCCAAGGTGATAACAAACGTACCCAAGACATTTCGTGAAGATGAGTTCATAAATACAGACTCTAGTCTGAGCCATATTGACATGTGTACTTACTGTGTGTAAGTTGCACTGAAAAAATCAAAGTTCATCTAATTTGCATAATTTCTGCACGAGAAAAAAAACCGTATTATATGTGATGTATCCCATGGTACTAAACATTCACACAAAAAATTATTCAAATCAGCACTTTCATATGGAAGTTCTGTGCAAAAATCTGATTGCACCTAATTTTGTACAAAATGGCTGCCATCGGCCATCTTGAATTTCGGACCGGACCCCAAAACACTCGTTCTCGTCCCACGGAGATACCAAAGGTACCCAAGAAGTTTCGTAAAGATCGGTTCATAAATACGGCCTCTAGCCCGAGCCGTATTGGCATTTGCACTTACAGTGCTGAAAGTAACACCAAAAACATCAAAATTAGTCTAATTTGCACAATTTACGCATGAGAAAAAAACCCGTACTATATGTGATGTATCCCATGGTACTAAACATTCATACAAAAAATTATTCAAATCAGAGCTTTCATATGGAAGTTCTGTACAAAAAACAGATTTCTGCATCATCGGTACAAAATGGCGGCTGGTAGCCATCTTGAATTTCGGACCGCACCCAAAAACACTCGTTCTCGTCCCACGGTCATAACAAAGGCACCCAAGAAGTTTCGTAAAGATCGGTTCATAAATACGGCCTCTAGCCCGAGCCATAGCAGCTTGGCACTTCCAGCTCTGAAAGTAACACTAAATAAATCAAAGTCAGTCTAATTTGCATAATTTACGCACGAGAAAAAAACCCGTATTATATGTGATGTATCCCATGGTACTAAACATTTATACAAAACTTTATTCAAATCAGAACTTTCATACAGAAGTTCTGTACAAAAAACTGATTTTTGCATCATCGGTACAAAATGGCCGCTGGCAGCCATCTTGAATTTCGGACCACACCTAAAAACACTCGTTCCCGTCCCAGGGTCATAACAAAGGTACACAAGAAATTTCGTAAAGATCGGTTTATAAATACGACCTCTAGCCCGAGCCATAGCCAATTGTTGACGTACGGACAGACGGCCAGACGGACGGACGGACAGACGGACGACGGGCCATGACAATAGCTCAAATTTGACTTCGTCAAAGTTGAGCTAAAAATAAGCCAAAACTGGGTCGAGTGCAACCGGCGCAGACCCAGTACGGGACGCTCTCTCCCAAGTACAAATCCACGACTTCCGTTGCCAGTGCGCATATACCGTCTCTAAAGACTCATTCTTTTTGAATCCGTCAACGTTAGAGTTATGTGATCAGCGGGGAGGAAAGATTCTTTACCCGTAAAGAAGACGGGTTGGCCTCCATGTAAACAATTGTGGTAGGTATAATAAGAAAGGAAATTTACTATAAAATTAGATTTCTTATCAACCTACTCACAATTGTTTACTACAGGCTGAATAGACAATAGGCTGGAGGGAATCGCATAACCAACCCACACATAACCCCAGTGCACTGGAACCGTGAAGCAGGAGGAAGAGGTCCCGAGGCTTATCAACCATAACGTCGCAATCATTGGTAAAGGACAATGAAAGGAGACATATGGGCCTGTGTGACACACAGACTGAAAAAGGGCAGTAAAAGCACAAGGCTGAAACTGACCTTCAAGAAGCCTAATGGCTATGGCAGACAACAGCCTGAGCAGAAGAAAGAGGACCCAGGGCAAAAAGGTCCTCCGACTGCTCCTGCAACTGGCGCAGATAAAAGGTGGAGAAAGTAGAGGCATTTCTCCAGTAGGCTGCCTGCATAACATCCGACAACTTGACAGAGTTAGAATAAGCCCAAGAGGTGGATAGTGCCTGCACCTCGTGGGCAGAAATATGATTGGTAATACAATCGCCAGCTGCTAAACGACCGTAAGCCGTACGAATAGCAAGACAAATCCATCGAGAAATGGATTGAGGAGAGATCTTCTGTCGACCCGGAATAAGAGACAGAAAAAAACGTTTCCTGCCTTTCCGTATGAAACGTGTCTTATCGAGATAAATGCGAATAGCACGGACCGGACAGAGCAAAGGGCGATTACCCTCAACAGAAGGAAGAGCCCTGATACAGATAGGAGGAGTAGTAGTATCTGGTAACTGATTCTTGGCCAAAAAAGAGCAATCAGTGGTAAAAGTAACACTGTTGGGAGAGCTCCTAAAAAAGGCCGGGTCAACCGAGAGGGCGTGAAGCTCACTAACCCGTCTGGCTGAAGCAAATGCCATCAGAAAAGCCATCTTATATGTGAGAAAATGCATATCCACCTGGATAAAGGTTCGAACGGTGCCCCCCCCCCCCCCCCCCCCAAGCAAAGCAGCACCCACGAAAGATTCCATCGTGGAGTAAGCTGCAGTCAAAGAAAAGTGCCGAACAAGCTTGGAAAGGTAAGGATTAGCGCCGATACGACACTTCCCCACATAAGAAAAAGTCTCTGAAAGCATGGACCTGTAACCCTTGATGGTGACAGGCTGGAGACCCCGAGAATCAAACAGTCTACCAGAAACTCCACAATCTGTGAAATCGAAGGATTGGCATAATCAACAGAGTGATCAGCACACCATCGACAGAAGACCTTCCATTTAGCTGCATAAGCTAAACCAGTGGAGTGCCTCCTTGAAGAAGAAATGCACTCCACTGCTCGTCTCGAAAAACCTCTACGGAGGAGACAGGACCTGACAAAAGATATGCGTGAAGGCACAATGAAGTCGGGTCGACGTGAAACCTCCTCGGGCGACCTTGACAAAGAAGGTCGTGACGTAGCGGGAGATGTGCCGGAACAGCCGCCATCAGCGAGCGGAGTTGATTGACCCACACCCGCTGAGGCGACAGGGGAGCGATCAGAATGATTCGACAACTGCAGGTTCGAATTTTGGCTAGAACCTGAGGTAGAATCGGAACCGGCAGGAAGGCGTAGCCGACTAGACCGTTCCAATCAAGTGACAGAGCGTCCATGGCAAAAGCCAGAGGATCTGGACACGGAGACACGAAAGTGTCCACCTGATTGTTCCAACGAGTCGCAAAGAGGTCGATGTGGGGACATCCCCAGAGATCGCAAAGCGACTGGAACACTGCCCTGTGGAGCATCCACTCGGTGGAAATAACCCTGCCCTGTCGGGACAGGGAGTCGGCTAGGATGTTCAGACGACCGGGAATGTGACGAACAACCACTCCGGCGTGAACATCCTGAACGAGCAGTAGAAGATCCCGAGCTAATTCATACATCGGAACCGAGTGCGTGCCGCCCTGGTTCCGAATGTAAGCAACTACTGTCGAATTGTCGGACAGCAGAAGGACCTGGCGATTGGACAGGTGAGGGATCCACTGCCTGAAACTCAGAAGAAGAGCAAGAAGCTCCTTCTGGTTGATGTGTAGAGCTGCTTAATCCTGGTCCCACATCCCGTGTAGGGAAAGACCGAGAGGATCCAACGTCGCACCCCATCCAAGATCGCTGGCATCTGCCGTCAGAACACGATCGGACGTGGGTAAGTCCAATGGAACACCCTGCGTAATCCACTGAACATCTGTCCAGGGAAGAAGGTGAGGATACAGAGATTTCGGAAACGGAAGCACCTGATCCAGAGAATCTACATTCGGCCTCCAACGACTGAGCAGAAAGTGTTGGAGAGGTCTGACATGCAGCCGACCTAGAGGAATGAGATCCGTCACCGAACCGCAGAGACCGATCAGCCGGAGAAAACTCTGAGCGGTCGCGGACGTGGACTATGACAGAGTCAGAGCAAAAGTTGAGAGAATCACAGCCTTGGCCTGGGGAACCGCTACCAAATTGAATTGGGTTTGGAAAGCCATCCCCAGATGATAAAACAACTGAGAAGGGACCACGTCCGACTTCTACTCGTTGACTCTGAATCCTAGCGACGTGAGCAAGCTCAACAGAGTGGCGACATCCGACTCCAGTAAGGCAGCATTGGAATGCCTCTGGAGGATGATATCGTCCAGATATGCCGAAGTAGTCACCCTGGACTGTGTGCGATGGAATGCTATCACATGCGATATCAGTCTGGTGAAGGCCCAAGGAGCCAGGTTGAGGCCGAAAGGCATGTCCTTGAACTGGTAAACTCGCCCCAGAAAAGCGAACCTGAGATACTTCCGTGACGCCCGATGCATCGGAACGTGGAAGTAAGCGTCTCGCAGGTCGATGCTGGCAGCGAAATCTCCCTGGTGAATTGATTGGCGGATCGACCTGAAAGTCTCCATGCTGAACTTGGGAGCAATGATAGACTGGTTCAGGATACTCAGACCAATAACCGGTCGGAGTCGGCCGTCCTTCTTCGGCACCAAGAACAGGCGGGAATAGAAACCCACAGACTGAATGTTCTTGACGACCTCGATCGCCCCCTTTGCCAGGAGATTGCCAATCTCCGTGGACAAAAGTTCCCGACGTAAAACGTCTGAAGGAACTGTGGTTGGAAGAGGCACCCTTGACAGAGTGGGGTGCTGTCGGAAGGATATTCGCAGCACGGACCGAACAACACCTAACACCCACAGATCGGATGTGATGGTGGCCCAATGGTCTGCGAACTCTGCTATCCTTCCTCCAACCTGGGACGAGTCGAGGTGGGGACCTTCATTTCGAGCCCCGACGAGGTCCGCGAGAGGAGAAACCACCTCCTCTACTAAATGAAGAATCCTGAGACTTTCCTCGATTCTGCCGACCTTTACCTTTACCCCTTGAGTAAGAAGTAGAGGCGGCGGCAGAAGGACCAGCCTTTTGCTTCACAGAGGAAGCAGAAGGGTACTTGTTAGGCTTGGAATGGCACTTGCCTCCCCTAGAAGGCTGATCAAGCTGACGAAACAGCAGCTGATCTTTGGAATGACGTAGGACGTCATCCCGGACCGTCGACACGGAACCATGGAAAAGTTGCAGACCTGCCAAAGAAGCAGATCGAAGAGCAGCACGCTGCTCCTCGGGAAGGGATCGGCCTGTGTCCAGCACAGCATCCCTTCGAACTAATTCCAGATTAGCCGTGTTACAGGCATGCGTGTGAGTAAGATGCATAAGCGCCTTGGACAGCACACGCAAAGGAGACTGTACCTCGTCAAACTTATCTGGAGGCAGATAAGCAGCCAAAGCTGAGACGACGTGATCTGAGAGAGAAAGCATGCCAAGCATCTCTCTAGATAAGCCCAACGTGGACTCCAGAGTCATCATTGGAATGACGGCAGACTTGGGCTTGGAAAGCCCGAGGGAAGTGGAGTCCTGATCCAGATCTGTCAAAGTCTGGTAGACCGACGGATTGGCGGAATCGTAGGAACGATAACGCACAGGAGGCAAAAAGGTGTCAACCCTAGTGAAGAACGAAGTCTTCAGAGCCTTGGAAGTCAGTTTGGAGTCCAATGCTGAAAAAGCTTCAACCACCTGTACCGACTGGCACGGTCGAAGGCGCCCAGAAGCAGGCTACTCCATAGACTGTAGGCGCGCGATCGATGATCGCGGCCTGGCTGACACTGTCGGCTGGTTAGTAGGTTTGAGATCAGGCAGAAACCCAAACACAAAGTCAAGAGCTGCCCCCAAGTCCGAAGACTGCTGGCCCTCGACATCAAGCATGTCGGACTCCTCCCCAGAGTCGGAAGACACATAGCCCATCGTGGGCAAACCAGCCGACGCCTCCCATGGTGTCGAGACACCAGGGGAATCAGAAACTGGCCTGTTTCCAATCCCGGGAGGCGGCGCCATAGGAGGCGCCTGGAAACCACTCGTTGCCAGCAACAGGAAGGCTCTTTGATAGAACCCGAGTGAGTAAGGAGAGGGCCTCCCTAAGCTCACTGCCCGTACTGGCCGGTTCGACAGGGGAGCGAACCGGCAAAGTGGCTTCACCTCTGACCCTCTTAACCAGCGAAGGGTCACGATCCTCCAAAACACCCGACGTGGGACGACGGGCGGCAGCCAAAACATCTGAAGGCAGACATGTATATGGGTACGAGGCACCCCGAGGATCAATATAGCGAGAACTCATGAGAGTCAACGCGGACCTCTGCGGGGCAGAAGGTCCAGGCTGCACAAAAGGCGTTGGTCCCCCAAAACTGGTCGTGTGGCCAGAATGAGTGGACGGAAACGCCACGGAGTTCATAGTGTCTCCACTAAGAACATCTGAATCCAAAGACACAACTGTGGTGCTCGACGGCATAGAGACCACAGAGATGGGTTCGGCCAGCAGCCCCTTCCAACTTCGCCGAGTTGAAGTCAGGGAAGGCTGAGGCCAATATCCCACGTCTACAGTACCAGACATTCCTGCAGTCCCCTGCAGCAAAAAGCCGAGGCCGACTGAAACTGACGACGAAGCAGACGGACCAGCAGTAGTAGTAGATACTTCAGGAGTCGTTAAGGCTGGTGGAATAGTGGAGAGAGCTCACCTGCTCGGCTCCGAAGGAGGAGTCACAACCCTAGTGACAGCCTCAGATGTCAACTGGAGGGGAACAGTAGTCCCGGAACCAGGCACCTCTTCACCAGAACACTCAACGGCTCCCGCAGTATCCACTACAGGAAAAGACTGCACATCCCCCACGGAGGAGGAATAACTCTCACCAGACAAGGTCGGCTCGGGAGCCCCCGAACGACCACGTTCACCTTTCCCGCGGGAGCGGGAGTCACGGCCACGAGAACGAACGACGCGGTTAACTGACGCCCAGAAAGTGGATGACCATGATCCACAGACACCACATAGCCACTCGGCCGAACACCCATTACAGGAGGAACAAGAAGAATGTAAATCGTCCACATGCTTTGGCAGCAGACATTGCCCACAAGGAATTGTCCTGGGCATGATAGAGGTGAGAGGAGCAAAGAAGGTGAAATCAGAAAACAGAGGAACACCCCCAAAGAAGAGAGAAAGGTGACAGAAACAAAGACCCCAGACGGTCGACCGAGAACCACACAACAGGATGACTACTCTCAAAAGAAAGAAGAAAAACTGTAGGAGTGGTACCCCGCTGACACCTAACTCTAAACACAATTAGAAAATTTAGCAAATAAAGAATTAACAATAATTGTGAAAAATAATAAGTCCGAACCGCATGGCACACGAAATTCGCACGCGACTCGAGAGAGAACAATTAAAATACATTATGGATATATAATATTGAAGAGAATATAAAGAAAACTGTTCCTGAGAATACAAAGGATACACTGATGCACTATGAATCAGGAATCATCAAACAATGAGCTGGATAAACACTGATAAGCGTGCAGAAACATCTCGACACGAAGCGGATGATAAAAAGAATGAGTCTTTAGAGACGGTATATGCGCACTGGCAACGGAAGTATAAATTTTATAGTAAATTTCCTTTCTTATTATACCTACCGAAATTGTTTACTACAGGCTTGCACTAAAGTGGAAGAACCTAAATCAGATAAAATACTCTCTATTTTAATCTTTCCCAAGATTTGGGAAAGAAAAGTGGTGTAAAAACACCACAAAAAAATAAGCCAAAACTGGGTCCAGCGCCATCGGCGCATACCCAGTATGGGACGCTCTTCCATAGTACAAATCCACGACTTCCGTAACACAGAGCGCAATGTGTCAATTTGTCATTCTTTTGATTCCGAACAACACAGGAGTTATGTGATCAGCGGGGAGGAAGGATTCTTACCCGAATAAGAAGACGGGAGGGCCTCCATGTAAACAATTTCGGTAGGTATAATAAGAAAGGAAATTTACTATAAAATTTATACTTCTTATCAACCTACCTCAATTGTTTACTACAGGCTGAATAGACAAAAGGCTGGAGGGAATCACATAACCAACCCACACATAACTCAATAGCACTGGAACCGTGGACAGAGGAAGAGATCCCTAGGCCTATCAAACCATAGCATCACAAACATTAGAAAAGACAATGAAAGATGAGGCGTATGGTGAAGTGCGACGCACAGACAGAAAAGGGCAGTAACAGCACAAAGCTGGAACTGACCCTGCAAAAAGCTGAAAGGCTGGGATAGACAACAGTCTGAGCCGAAGAAAGAGGGCCCCAAGGTTCTCTGTCGGCTCCTGCAACTGTCGCAGATAAAAGGAGAATGTAGCATTTCTCCAGAAGGCTGCCAGTATAACATCAGTCATCCGACAACATGACAGAGTTATTAAAAGAGGAAGACAATGCACGCACCTCGTGGCAGAAAAAACAATTGGTAATACAATCACCAGTAGCCAGACGAGTGGAAGTTGCACGAATAGCAAGACAAGTCCATCAAGAAATGGATGCAGGAGAGATCTGGCATGTGGAAAAACGCATATTCATCCAGGATAAAGGCGTGAACGCCCCCCCCCCCCACCGCCAAGCAGAGCAGCGCCCCAAGAAAGTGACCATCTTGGAGTAAACTGCAAAGTCCTAGGCCTTTTCAAGGAAAAGAGCTGAACAAGCTTGGAGAGGCAAGAATGAGTGTCGAAACAATGCGGTATCACATAGGAAAAAATGTCTCCGAAGCATGGACATGTACCCATTGCTGGAGACCCCCAGAAACAAACATATACCAGAAACTCCGCAAGCGGTGTGATCGAAGGAGTGCCAGAAGCAACAGAGTGATCGCACACCATCGACAGAAGAACCTTCCACTTAGCCACAGAGGCTAAACCAGTGGAGTGAGTGCCTCCTTGAAGAAGAAAAGCGACTCCACTGTGTGTCTCGAAAAACTACTACGGAGGAGACAGGACCCGATAAAAGACATGTGCGAAGGCACAATGAAGTTGGGTCAACTTGAAAACCTCCTCGGGCGACCTTGGCAAAGAAAGTCGCGAGGTAGAGGGAGACATGCCGAAACCGCCACTAACAGAGAGCAGAGCAGATTGATCCACACCCACCGAGGCGACGGGTGTGATCTAAAGGATTCGATGACTGCAGGTTCATATCTGGGTGAGAACCTGAGGCGGAATCGGAACTGGTAGGAAGGCGTCGCCGACAAGACCATCCCAAAGGAGGGCCAGAGCATCCACGGCGAAAGCCAGAGCATCTGGACACGGGGACACGAAAGTGTCCACCGGATGGTTCCAACAAGTCACAAGAGATCGATGGAACCCGCCATGTGGAGCATCCACCTGGTGGAAATGACCCTGCCCCGACAGGCCAGGGAGTCGGCTAGGACGTTCAGGCGACCGGGAATGTGATGAACAGCCACCCCGGTGTGGACATCCTGAGCGAGCAGTATAAGATCCCAAGCAAATTCGTACATTGGAACAGAGTGCGTGCCGCCCTGGTTCCGAATTTAAGCAACCACCGTCGAATGGTCGGACAACAGAAGGACCTGGCGATTCGACAGGTGAGGGATCCACTGCCTGAAATGCAGAAGAAGAGCAAGAAGCTCCTTCTGGTTGATGTGTAGAGCTGCATGATCCTGGTCCCACATCCCGTGTAGGGAAAGACCTAGAGGATCCAACATCGCACCCCATCCGAGATCGCTGGCATCTGCCGTCAGAACGCGATCGGACGTGGGTAAGTCCAACGGAACACCCTGCGAAAGCCACTGGACATCCGTCCAGAGGAGAAGGTGAGGAAAAAGATATTCTGGAAACTGAAGCAGATCCAGAAAATCTACATTCGGCCTCCAACGACTGACGCAGCCGACCTAGAGGAATGAGATCCGTCAACGAACAGCAGAGACCGATTAGCCGGAGAATACTCCAAGCCGTCGCGGATGTGGACTGGGACAGAGTCGGAGCAAAAGCTGAGAGAATCACAGCCTTGGCCTGGGGAACCGCCACCAAATTGAATTGTGTGCGGAAAGCCATCCCCAGATGATAAAACGACTGAGAAGGGACTAGGTCCGACTTCTCCTCGTTGACTCTGAAACCAAGCGACGTGAGCAAGCTCAACAGAGTGGCGACATCCGACTCCAGTAAGGCAGCATTGGAATGCCCCTGGAGGATATCGTCCAGATATGCTGAAGTAGTCACCCCGGACTGTGTGCGATGGAAAGCTATCACATGCGACATCAGTCTGGTGAAGGCCCAAGGAACCAGGTTGAGGCCGAAAGGCATGGCCTTGAACTGGTAAACTCGCCCCAGAAAAACGAACCTGAGATACTTCCATAACACCCAATGAATCGGAACGTGAAAGTAAGCGTCTCGCAGGTCAAAGCTGGAAGCGAAATCTCCCTGGTGAATTGAACGGAGGACCGACCTGAAAGTCTCCATGCTGAACTTGGGAGCAATGATAGACTGGTTCAGGAAACTCAGATCGATAACCGGTCAGAGTCGGCCGTCCTTCTTCGGCACCAAGAACTGGCGGGAATGAAAACCCACTGACCTAATGTTCTTGATGACCTCAATCGCCCCCTTTGTCAGGAGATTGTCTATCTCCGTGGACAAAAGTTCCCGACGTAAAATGTCTGAAGGAACTGTGGTTGAAGAGGCACCCTGGACAGAGTGGGGTGCCGTCAGAAGGATATTCGCAGCCCGGGCCAAACAACATCTAACATCCAAGGATCGGATGTGATGGTGGCCCAATGGTCTGCAAACTCTGCTATCCTTCCTCCAACCTGGGACGAGTCGAGGTGAGGACATTCATTTCGAACCCCGGCAAGGCTCGCGAGAGGAGAAAACACCCCCTCTACTGAATGAAGAATCCTGGGACTTCCCTCAAGACTGCCGACGCGTACCCTTACCCCTTGAGTAAGAAGTAGAAGCAGTGGCAGAAGGATCAGCCCCTTTGCTTCGCAGAGGAAGCAGAGGGTACTTGTTAGGCTTGGAACAGCCGGTGCCTACCCTAGAAGCTGATCACGCTGAAGAAACAGCAGCTGATCGTTGGAATGACGTAGGACGTCATCACAGACCGTCAACACAGAACCATGGAAAAGTTGCGGACCTGCAAAAAAAGCAGATCGAAGAGTAGCGCACTGCTCCTCAGGAAGGGATCGGCCTGTGTCCAGCAGAGTCCCTTCGAACTAATTCCAGATTAGCTGTGTTACAGGCATGCGTGTGAGTACATGTGTAAGATGCATGAGTGCCTTGGACAGCACACGCAAGGGAGCCTGTACCTTGTCAAACTTATCTGGAGGCAGATAAGCAGCTAAAGCTGAGACGACGTGATCGGAGAGAGAAAGCATACCAAGCATCTCTCTCGATAAGCCCAATGTGGACTCCAGAGTCATCATCGAAATGACGGCAGACTTGGACTTGGAAAGCCCGAGGGAATTGGAGTCCTGATCCAAAACCCTCAAAGTCTGGTAGACCGACGGATTGGCAGAATCGCAGGAACGATAATGTGCCGGAGGCAAAAAGGTGTCAACCCTGGTGAAGAACGGAGCCTTCATAGCCTTGGAACTTAGCTTAGAGTCCAAGGCTGAAAATGCTTCAACCAACTGTACCAACGGGCACGGTCGAAGACGCCCAGAAGCGGGTTGCTCCATAGGCTGTTGGCGCGTGACCGATGACTGCGGCCTGGCTGACACTGTCGACTGGTTAGATGGTTTGAGATCCGGAAGGAACCCAAACACGAAATCAAGAGCTGCCCCCAAGTCCGAAGACTGCTGACTCTCGACATCAAGCATGTCTGACTCTTCCCCTGAGTCGGAAGACACATAGCCCATCATGGGCAAACCAGCCGACGCCTCCCATGGTGTCGGAACACCAGGGGGATCAGAAAGCGGCCTGTTTCCAATCCCGGGAGGCGGCGCCATAGGGGGCGCCTGGAAACCACTCGCTGCCTCGTTGGAAGCAACAGGAAGGCTCTTTGATAGAACCTGAGTGAGAAAGGAGAGGGCCTCCCTAAGCTCACTGCCCATACTGGCCGGTTCGTCAGGGGAACGAACCGGAAAAGTGGCTTCACCTCTGACCCTCTTAACCAGCGAAGGGTCATGATCCTCCAAAACACCCGACGTGGGACGACGGACGGCAGCCGAAACGTCTGAAGGCAGACGTGTATAGGGGTGTGACACACCCCGAGGATCACTATTGCGGGAACTCATGAGAGTCACAGCGGACCTCTGCAGGGCAGAAGGTCCAGGCTGCACAAAAGACGTTGGTCCCCCAAAACTGGTCGTGTGGCCAGAATGAGTGGACGGAAATGCCACGGAGTTCATAGTGTCCCACTAAGAACAACCGAGTCCAATGACAACTGACCACAGGAGAGGGTCCGGCCGGCAGCCACTTCCAACTTCGCCGAGTTGAAGCCAGGGAAGGCTGAGGCCGATACCCCCACGTCTACCCAACCAGACACCGCAGCAGACCACTGCAGGTATAAAACTACTGTGCTCAATGGCTGAGAGGACAAAGTAGGGGGTTCAGTCGGCAGCCCCATCTGACTTCGCCGAGTGGAGGTCTGGGAAGGCTGAGGCCAAAACCCCACAACCACACTACAGACATCCCTGCAGACCCTGGCAGGGAGAAGCCGAGCAGGGACCAAGTCGCCCTTCTAAGCCCAAAGTCGCCTAGAAAAATAGTCGGGGCGATTACAAGTCGCCCTCTAAAAATTGGCCAAAATGAGAAAAGGCTGAACTGAGTGATGCGAGGTTTACATGAAAACGAGTATTTTCAAAAATCTAATGTGCTCGAGTGTGATAAATGGGCATTTTAATTCGTCAAATAAACGTCCATTTATTTGCAATCACACGACAAGCAATTGTCCATTGTCGATTTTGGCGGATTTTTTTATTTCTATTTTGTTGCGTTCCAGTCGGAGCTTCAAGTGTTGAAAGGAAAATAGGTGACTTACGCGACTCAACAAAACAACCCAGTTTGAAAGTAGGTTACGTCACTTAGGATGCCGAAAATGTATACACAACGGACGTATTTTATAACACATTATTTTCACTTCGATTTGCTGACGACTGTTAACTGTTGGGCTGTCTATTCCCAGAAAAACACGAATGGAATTGAAACACATGAAAAAAAGCTTTAGTGATGTCAAGAAAAGCTTTGAACAGGACACAAGTGTGCATGTGGACGATCTTGAAAAAGGGTCCTCCTAAACATCGGAATGACATGAAATGACGCGGAATGACACCGGAATGCCATAAAAATGATGCGGAATGACATTTCCTTTACAAAATACTCGACCCCAGAATGTATTTTGTTTATTAACTAACAAAGTACCTCCCAAGCAACCTTCTTACATCTGGTCCTGTTCACACTTTCAGACTTAGGAAATTATTAGCTTAGTAGACTTTGTTGAAAGGCAACCACAGGAGGGTGATGGGGGATTGGCACGAAGAAGAGGTGAGGGGTCATGAAGGAGAAGGTAGCAGTGGTGGATTTTCAGTCAATAATTACATTGTGATTTTTTAACCTGGCACAGATGCATCATAGACAACTGGACCTGGATTATTTGTACGTTAATGGAGGACCATAAATTGAAAATATGAAGGGGCGGCGGGAGTGGTACATGAATATTCTTAATTTTCCCCACTTGCCTATGAAGTCTCCCTACATGACTCTGCAGTCTCCCTATTTTTTCTGGAGGGAGACTTGAAGTCTCCCTAAAATTCCCCCCTAGGCTGGTCCCTGAAGCCGAGGCCGGCTAAAAACGGTGCCCAATGACGTAGACGGAACAGCAGTAGCAGCAGATACGACGGGAGCTGTTGGAACTGGCGGAAAAGCGGAGAGAGCCACCAAGCTCAGCCTCCAAAGGAGGAGTCACAACCCTAGTGACAGCCTCAGATGGCGACTGGAGAGGGCGCATAGTCCCGGAACCAGGCATCTCTACACCAGAAATCCAACAGCTCCCGCAGTATCCACCACGGTAAAACACTGCATATTCCCCACGGAAGGGGATTAACTCTCACCAGACATGGTCGAATCGGGAAGCCCCGAAACGACAGCGGTCCCCACCCCCCACTGGTGCGGGAGGAGCTGCACATCCCCCATGGAGGGGGAGCAATTCTCACCAGACATGGTCGAATCGGGCGACCCCAAAACGATAGCGTTCCCCCACCCCCCACAGGAGCGGGAGGAGCTGCACATCACAGGGGGTCAAACTCACACCAGATGTCGAGTCGGGGGTGGGGGGTGGGGGGGCCGAAACGACAGTGTTCCCGCTGCACATCCCCCATGGAGGGGGTAAACTCACATCAGACGTGGTCGAGTCGGGAGGCTCCCGAAATGACAGTGTTCCACACCACCCGTGGGTGCAGACGAAACAGACACGAGAACGCACCAATGGCGAGGGCAAAAGGAATTGCCCTAAAGGAATCGAACTGGAAAGAACAGAGGTGAGAGCAGTAGAAGAAAAAGGTGAACTCAACAGAAACAGAAAGTAGAAGAACACCCTCAACTACGGGAGAAGGTGGCAGAACCCAGATGGCCGACACCTAACTCCAATAACAATTAAATTTTTATCAACCGAAAAATTCATTGTCGAATCGCAATGACACGATGTCGCAAACAAAACATTCGCGAAAACGGAATAGTAAATAATATACAATGAGAATGTGGTTGAAAATATAAACGAGAATATATAAAACACAGTCCTGTTATTATACGATCTTCAGATCCATAAATCCAGTCACAGGAAAACCATTATCGACGAGTTAAAATATCACTGTTACTTTAGCAAAGATGGCACGCACACATCCACCACGTGTGCGGATAATCAAAAGAATGACGAATTGACACATTGCGCACTGTGTTAGGGAAGTCGTGGATTTGTACTATGGAAGAGCGTCCCATACTGGGTGTGAGCCGATGGCGCTCGACCCAGTTTCGGCTTATTTTTTCGTGGTGTTTTTACACCACTTTTCTTTCCCAAATCTTGGGAAAGATTAAAATAGAGAGTATTTTATCCGAGTTAGGTTCTTCCACTGTAGTGCAAGCCTGTAGTAAACAATTGAGGTAGGTTGATAAGAAGTCGTGGAGTTGTACTTGGGAGAGAGCGTCCCGTACTGGGTCTGCGCCGGATGCACTCGACCCAGTTTTGGCTTATTTTTTCTTGGTGCTTTTGCACCACTTTTCTTTCCCAAATTGCTTGGGAAAGACAAAAACAGAGAGAATTTTATCCGAGTTAGGGACTTCCACTGTAGTGCAAGCCTGTAATACATGTAAACAATTGTGAGTAGGTTGATAAGAAATAATTTTTCAACACAAAACCATTTACCATACCTCCACCTTGACCTGTTAATTGAATGTAGGTTATAGAGTAAACTCCTGTTGACTAAAAAATCTTGTAACTTGTCAAGAAATTACCCTGACTCTCCCCAGTTTTCCTTGGTTAGAAGACCTATTTCGCCTCAGTACATCCAAAACAGGCATTTAATCTATTATACATTGTATCTTGTTTGACAGAGCTCATGGAGCTGTCAAACAAGATATAATAGAATAAATGCTACATGTACATGTGAGTTTATCTCTAGAATACAGGAAAATGACATAATCCCTGTTAATGGAATACTCCTGCTAATTGAATAATTTTCACTGGCAAAGTGGCTATTCAATTAACATGGTTCAACTGTATTATCAGTTATCCAGGATTGAAAAAAAACGTCATGTACAATATACATAATGTGATTAAAAAGTGTACTTTTATTCTCTTTGTTCGGAACAGAATATCGGCAACTGAGAAGTTGAGATGGCCGGTATTGGAATTCTGAGTTTGGTACCGGTTTTCAGTATTTTTACGTGGGTATTCCGCAGTATTGATTCTGTATTCAGTTTATTACTTGAATGAGATTAGCTGATAGAGCCAAACGGGAATTCAAACCAGGAAAATGCAGAATAAGTTGTTTTTCTATCATTCTACCACAACGCCACAAATGCCACTACCAAGGTGAACACTGGCATCCTCTGCCAACCCAAATCATATTTACAGTAATTCTGTGACTTGTTTCAAACACACCATAACATTTAAAGACCTATTTCAGGCTTTTGCGATCTCAAAGCATGTACAGTTAAAACTAGAAGTCCTGTCACGAACTGTGCGCTTATCTAGGCTTAATTGCGTGCAATTGCCATATTGAATGGCACCCAAAGCATGGCAGGTTCTCCTTGTTACCCATAGCAAACACAAGCAATGTTCCTGCCAATGGACCTCTGGGTTACCCGGAGGTCCATTGGCTGAAACTTTGCTTGTGCACAGGCCGTATGTGCAGAATTTGATAGCCTTTCCATCGTCATAACGCGTAGATTAACGCGCAAATCGACATGCTATTTGTGCGCATTTCAGGACAGGACTTCTAGTTTTAACTGTACCCATCATTAGGAAGTTGTGCTGATAATAGACAAGTCACCTGGGCACTGATTTTCTGTCAGCCATGCAGCTTTCATTCCATTTCCTTGCAGGTTACGTCAGGCCCAGAACTTTTTCAGCATTTCGCTGTTCATCAAGGGGCACTTGAAAACACACATGTTTTTTGCCAAAGAGAGACCCTACCTAAATATGAACACACTTTCAGCATTTTGAATTAAAACCCCTAGGAGCCTTTTGCTAGAAACCGATGCTCTGTCAACAAATGTGATGCTGTATGCATCACATGGGGCCAACTCAAATTTCCAAAACCTTTATGCACATCTAGAGACCCTACCAGAACATACGAACACACTTTCAATGTTTTGAATTAAAACACCTTGGAGCTTTTGTCGGAAAACGATTATGTAACGAAAAAAGTGATGCTATGGGTACCACTTCGGTCCGAATTAAAAATCCAAAACCTTTATGCACATCTAGAAATCCTACTGGAAAGTATGAATATACTTTTAACATTTTGAATTAAATCCCTCGAAGGCTTTTGCCACAAACCAATTGTCTAATGACAAAAGTGGCGCTACAGGTGCCCCACGGGACCAAATCAAAAATCCAAAACCTTTTATGCACACCTAAAGACCTACTGGAACATATTAACACACTTTCAACATTTTGAATTGAAACCCCCAGGAGCTTTCCACCGGCAACTGATTTTTTAACGCCAAGAAGGGCGCTACATGCGGGTGCCTCATGGGGCCGTATCAAAAATCCAAAACCTCTGTGCACATCCAGTAAACCAACTGGAACATATTAACACACTTTCAACGTTTGAACCCCTAGCAGCCATTCAATACAAACTGATTCTCTAACGACAAAAATGGGGCTATGGGTGTACCACAGGGCCAAATCAAAAATCTAAAACCTTTATGCACATCTAGAGACCCCACTGGAACATATTAACACACTTTCGATGTTTCGAATTAACCCCCTAGGAACCATCCACTGTAAACTGATTTTCTAACAACAATGACAGAAGAGGGTGCTACAGTGCCACACAGTTCCAAATCAAAATTCTGAAGCCTTTATGGTCATCTACAGATGCTACCCGAACACCTCAGTATAGTGTAAATGTTTCGAATTACATCCTGTTGGTGATATGAAGTTGTGACTAATGGACAGGACAGACAGAGATCACAATATCCCCGCTTTTTTTTAAAAAATGCGGTGCTAATTAAACCTGAGAACAAGGATCACTGATGTGAACACACTTCCTATACATCTCAAAAGGGAGCAATCAGTAAAGCACCATTTGAAGTGGCTAGTTATTACTGCCAACATTATATAACATTTGACAGTAAAATCTGAAAGGTGGTCCTTAATTGAAAAAGAGGCCATGTAAAGCCTTTTCCTAGGCCCTGTCCACATTCTAGAATGCAAGCTCTGCCCAATCTTCAATTGGGGTTAGGGCATTGCAAGCGGTCTTTTATGGTTTTGAGGGTTAGTGTTCGCTAAGTAACCCTAACCTATAAACTTCTCCAAAGCCCTAATCCTAACCTGAGATTGTCGGGAGAGTTACAATTACGGCGTTGTTACTTATTTTCGCACATTGGATTGAACGGCCCTTACCCAACATTACCATTTTATTTATATAACAAGGGAGCTGACAAAAACACACCTTCTGCACACAATGTATTTAATTCCGAGTGTCAGTGACATGATTTCGTGTATCTTATAGCCTTTATGAAATAAACCTTCAATAATGTTGTCAAAATTCATTTTATAAATAAAATAATTAACTTTTGTTGATAAAGTACACTTTCTGTTACCCTACAGTTACAAAATGCAATGGTTGTCCAATGAAATGTCCCCATACAGAATTATACAAAAAAAGCCAACAGCAAATCTCAAAAAGCAAATAGCAAAGAGCAAATCGCAAAAAGCAAATAGCAAAGAGCATTTTTTTTTCTTTGTATTACCATGTCTTATATACAAGAATAATTTGAATGGATGTTCAATGTAGCTGAAGAAAGAACCTGTGCCATTGGTCCAATACAACTAGCAAACAGCAAATAGCAAACTGCAAATAGCATGTCCCAGCCCTCCTCGGTTACTAGTACTGCATGACCTTGAATTTTCAGAGTTAAAAATGTCTGAAGGGAATGAAACACTGCCAGCCACTTCAGACGATCTTAATAGTGAATCATTATCAGAGACTTCACGACATTTCAGTCTTTTTGCAAAGCCGTGCAGGGATCCACCGGCAACATGGAGAAACGTGATGCCTTTGTGTACATAGGTAACACCATCTACGTAGGGCAGTAAACCCTGCAATACTGATCCCCGTCTTCGCGTAACTTCGGCTCATATTTGGGCCATGGAGTTTGTGCAAACCACGCACGGCAACAGTGTAATTTTCCCTTCATCGTTTTTTTTATAAGTGAAGTCATCGCCCAAATTCCAAGCCTTGAATGTCTGCATGGTAACAGTGGATGTTTTCTTGTCTGTTGACATTTTTGCAAGCAGACGATCCCCGACGGTTTGAAAACGTAAACACATGATCAAATACACATTCTCACACGTCACTGTGCGAGACTGCCTGGGAACTTATTTATATCGATGGCGCAAGGAATTAGTGTCAACACATGAAGGAATTTGGAGGATTGATGCTGCATCTAATGATCTTTGAAACAAGAGTCTATATTATGCATTCTAATCTTTTGCTGTTGACGCAGAGCTGTTCATCGAGTGCACCAGTATCAGTTTAACAGCGGTTGTCGCGTTTTTCGTCTGTAACTGCTTATTCGGTCATGGTTTTTCGGGTGATCGTAACATATGGCGTAACCTAACCGATTGGTCGCAGCTTATGTCGAACTCTGCATCACTAAATACAATATTTGTAAAAAGCAATAATTTCCACAAATTTGGAAAGTCTTTTTCAATTGCCGATCATATTTATTTTAGTATAGCAAAGTTTTCCAACATATTTTTTTCTATTTATTGTATTTTTTTTTAAATAATTAAAAAATAAATTGAATATAAAAAAAAGAAATAAACAATTTGTGTTCGGTTATTTTTGTTCGGTTATCCACAAAATTCACTCCATTTTCTGGAAAACAGTTAAGAGTCAAATTGCTAGAGCTTGAGTTAAGGGTCGCCACCAGACAATTTTATGGGTGGAGGAAGCCAGAGTACCTGGAGCAATGGCAAGCAACTGTCAGACTCCACAACATACTAAGTCCACACATGAAGGGTTAGCATTGGTTGAAGACATCATCAAATCAACATGTAGTAGTAGCCATCAGTATACAGTGCCACCGCGCCCCCATGTGGGCAATCAGGATTAAGTGTCTTATCCAAGAGCATAATGCAGTTTCGCCTCACAGCCAGGGATCTAGCCGTGGATCATTTGGTTTGATTCTGAAGCCCAATACCAATGGCATAACCACTGAGCCACCAGACTAGTTCAGCGATCTGCACCTCTCATATTCCTTAAATTCAAATTAAATATACACAAATTATACATCAAAATGAAGGTTGGGATGTATAGAACACGAAACAAATATGTAATCAACTCATAGAGTCGACTATAGGCACCACTAGATCCTGGAAGTCTGCTACCATATTCGCACCAGAACTGATAACAAAATAATATTTCATCAGAAAAACTTGTGGCCAAATGTGCTTCATATATCCAAGAACAAAGCTAGGCATTCAAAACACTTTCAAATACAGCGATAGGACTGTATTTTGAAAAAGGACAACACTGTCTGCATTTTTTATTGAAGATGGTTTCCATGCTTGACAGACATTCGCAAATCACTTGTTACCACAAATTTCCATTGAAAAACAAAATCGTAACTCTAAGAAATTTCAACAGATATCACGATACCTTGCATTGAATATGGCAACTGTGCAATCTCTATCTAATAACAGTATACTGTATGAAGGCGATCTTTTTCATTATTTGATTTTAGAAGGCGTGGTTTTTACATGCTTGTTCTCTCCGATGACGTTGACCGGAAATCGAAAGTATACTCATACGTAAACAAAAGCAAAGGCTTTGGAATTTTCCCCAACGCAGCTCTGTCGCTGTGTTTTGAAGAATTTTTATCCCCTAGCTTTGTTCTTGGATACGTAAAGCACATTTGGCCACAAGTTGTTTTCGGGAATTATTTTTAAATTATCAGTTCTGGTGCGAATACGAAAGCAGACTTCCAGGAATCAGTGGTGCCAACAGTCGACTCTGAGTTAATTACACATGTTTCGTGTTCTATATGTCCCAACCTTCATTTTTAAGTACATTTTGCGTATATTTAATTTGAATTGAAGGAATATCAGAGGTGAGAATTTTCAAAATAAACAAAATTTCATTACTTATATAGGCCCTAGTTCAGCGATCTGAACGTAGTGGCTACCCCTCTACATTCAGATTCTTCCCATTCAATCCTATAGAAAAAGTTCCCATCAAGTTTTTACAGGAAATCAAAACTCGAAATTAGGAATATATATCAAGCTTTCGCCCTTATTACCAGCTGCAATCGATAGTACATGTATTTCCTTACATTTGGGCAGAGTTTATTAATCCAAACTAGGTTTTATCCTTTAATTATCATCATTTGTGTACTCATGAGGCGGCAACGGAGATTTCGAAATCGGGCATGTTTTTGTTTAAATATAAAACAGTAAAAACAACAACCCGGTAATGGCGCCGAAACGAATAGACCTTTTCATTGATGTGGAATAGGAAATTCGATCGCAAATGCGCAGAATGGGTTTGATAATCTACCCTGTGCGAATGCAACCGAGTTTGATGACCTCCTCCGTGCAAATGAGATCAAGATTCCAATTCTGCACCGATGAAAAGGTATATTCGTTTCGGCACCATTAGTTATCAATTGAGTTACTATCGATTGCAGCCAGTAATAAGGGCGAAAGCTTGATATATATTCCTAATTTACAGTTTTGAGTTCCCATAAAAACTTGATGGGAACTTTTTCTATAGGATTGAATGGGAAGAATCTGAACGTAGAGGGGTAGCCACTACGTTCAGATCGCTGAACTAATAATATTATTAGGGGTCTTTTTGATTAAGTAAAGATCCTGGGCCATCCTGATATTATTAATCCATATATTAGTAATATAGGCCCTTGAATGAAACAAATGAAATGTGCTTGCAAGTTGTATTGGAGTGCCACTAGTTCAGCGATCTGAATAGGAAATTCGATCGCAATTGTGCAGAATGGGTTTGATAATCTGCTCTGTGCGAATGCGACCGAGTTTGATGGCCTCCTCTGCGCGAATGAGATCGAATTTCCTATTCCGCATCGATGAAAAGGTCTATTCGTTTCGGCGCCATTACCAGGTTATCGTTTTTACTGTTTTATATTTAAACAACAACATGGCCGATTTTGAAATCTCCGTCGCCGCCTCACGAGTACACAAATGACGACATTCAAAGGATAAAACCTAGTTTGGATTAATAAACTCTTCCCAAATGTAAGGAAATACGTGTACTATCGATTGCAGCCGGTAATAAGGGTGAAAGCTTGATATATATTCCTAATTTCGAGTTTTGAGTTCCCATAAAAACTTGATGGGAACTTTTTCTATAGGATTGAATGAGAAGAATCTGAACGTAGAGGGGTAGCCACTACGTTCAGATCGCTGAACTAGAGTGCCACATGACTGACCGACGACGTGTAAAAAAAAAAGTCTCTGAAATCAGCTGAAATCACGGAGATCTTGATGGGAACTGGCTGTGTTAGAGCGATTATACTGGCCATAAATTGTGACTGTGCTCACAGAGATAACCATTTCGGTAATTAGAATTTAGACTGTGAATCTGTTGATATAAATTCAACAACTCAACACACACCATCTAAAGTTTCACACTGAATTAAATTCAGATAATCCGATTGCCTCAGTATTCCGCCTTTAAATCCCCTCACAAGACCTTCAACATAACCGTGGTCAATATTGTATGTCAATTCTGGCATCATTTTGAAGAAATTTGCAAAAGATAATTAGAATTTTGTCGATTGGAAAAATCACGTGTCACATGACCGCGAAGGAAGTAGAGAAATCAGCCTTGTGCGCCTTTTGATTCGTATCAACTTTATTTGTGCCTGTCTCCGTGTGACAAATGTCTGGTATGAGATTTATTCTCCGCAGGGGCATAACGCTCATTTTCGAAGTGAAGATGGAGTTATACCTTAGTAAAAAAAAAAAGCAGAACTTGTCTTACTTTCTGAAGTTCTTATTGGGAATTTATTTGTAAAATGATGTGTACGGTACATGGCAGCAACAGTGTTCGCATTCATGTTTTTTTCTGTGCAGACATCTGTGGTTGTGCGATGTGAGTGGGGTCACGGTGGCTCTGCACGTTCAAACATTGTCGGAACTGATGCTTCATCAGTAATATCAGCCTGTGTGTTGATGGTTCATGTGCCGTAAGTGAACATCTGGGAGCATACGCCAGCCACACGAGTCACTCTTGCTTGGGGTGGGTGGGGGGGGGGGGGTGCACAGAGTAGACCCCTTCGTCTGGTCGCAGGAGCAGGTCTGCTCTATGTAAGGTATGCCTAGATTAGTACTGCCTCTTTCAGAGTGGATTCTTTTCATTTAGTGAGTGGAAAAGTACTTCGATCAGCCGCTAATTTGGCTCCGGGGCGTTTCGTCCCAAAACCAGTTCGTCCCGAGGCGATTCGTCCAAAGTAAACCATCGAACCAGAAAGATTCATCCGGGACGATTCGTAATTTGGGGATAAATGATCATATATGTAAGACTGTTTTAAAATGAATTGTCGCGAAAATCGGCAATTTGGATGGGTCAGTCAAGGAGAAAAATGTCACTAAGTTTTAAGGAATAATTCAGATCCAACATAATCTTGGCAATTAAGAAACACTTCGTTTATACTAAAAGTCTGATATTTCGGTCGTTAAGAAAGTGTAAATCATAGTCATTTCCTGTGGTTTACACTTTATTGTCGGCCGAAATATCAGGCATTCAGTACGAATGAATAAATGAATGTTTAAGTCAACAGTGACATTAAAATATCACTGAATTCAATTTTGATCGAATAAATAAAGAAAGGAAGACAATTGATAGCATGCAAGAACTGCCTGATCACTGAAAATGCTGAGAGTCATCAGGGCAAACTTTTCTGCAAACAACAAAAGTAAAGGGTCATCATGAATGAACGAAAGATTCAGTGTGCCGAAGGCGCACAGTGACGATGTGAAATTGAAGTTCCTTGCTACCCGAATAACTTTATTTGCTTATAAAGCCACTACAGACGGGCGTGAGGGCCAAAATCTCATTTGATTTGTTCGGACGAATCGTCCCGATATTTAGGACGAACCGTCCCGGTTGTCATTTTTGGGACGACACGTCCCGGACGAATCGTTCTAGGGCGAACTGGTATTGGGACGAAACATCACGTAACCGCTGATTTGTCCCCATTTTGTGAGACACAGAGCCGATGGCCTGTCCATTGAGAACACCCCTCGCCATTTAATGGCTACTCTGCAATCATTGACCAATATCTCAAAGAACACACCAAGAATATCGCCATTAAAGCTACGAAACGCATTAACTTACTGAAATTGCTTCGCGGCACCTCTTGGGGAGCCAATGAGACACTCCTTCTCACACTGTACAAAACATTCGTGTGTTCCGTACTTGCGTATGGGACACTTATCATCAGTGAAATAAATAAATCTAACATGGGCGAAATCCAGAGAATACGGAACCATGCACGCACTTATGGTTGCCCTCCGATCCCCCCCCCCCCCCCCCCCCCGGGTCACTCCAGTCGAACTACTCCACGAGCGGGCAGGTATTCCAACTATAGACCAGCCTCTGTGACCGTCAAGAAACGCGATCGCCTCAAGGATAGCAAACTTATATCCAAACTACACGACATCTGTGCCAGCCGATAAAATGATCATCTTCATAGAATAGGACTACCCATGGGACCGGCATGATCGGGGTGGACCGGCCGGGACCAGTCGGGAGGACCTGAGCCAATGTCGATTCGGGCCCACCTGACATGGTGGATCCCGGCTCGCTCCCGGTCAGGATGGCCCAGGATCTTTACTTAATCAAAAAGACCCCTAACCATAGGGCGAAACCGTAGGTGAAAACAGGGAGTGTAGCAATTCGCTGAGACCATAGGGTATTATGGCCCGCCTCCACTAGCCGCGAAACAAACTGTAGGTGAAAACAAACAGTGCAGCAATTCGCTGATCCCATAGTATATTATGGACTGCCTTCACCAAGCTCAACACTCGCTGAGACCATAGGATTTTATAGGCTGCCTACACCAACCGCGAAACAAACCGTAGATGAAAACAAGCAATGCAGCAATTCGCTGAGACCATATCATATTATGGACTGTATTCACCAATCTCAACATTAACCCCCCCCCCCCTCCCCCATTCACACTTCCCACCCTCCCACTTTTGAGACAGACTATACATGTCAATTATAGCGTCCGATGACCCCTCGCATAATAACCTTAGATACAATTATAACATTTCCACTCACAGGTTTACAACACACTAATTCAGTTTTCTTCGGTATCTGGCGTTTTCGTGAGTGCGCATTCAGGTCCCGGCCAAATAGGTTAACATGCAGGCCTGCCCCCGAGCCAGGGAAATTCGTGTCTTTCCTTGGGTGGTCCCCGAAAGTGTCCGTTTGTTGTTTACTCGATTCTGTCTACACCCGCAAAGAAGCCAGAGACAGACTATAATTGCCAATGAAGGTCCACCACAACATGATAACTTTACAAGCGGCAGACTATACTTGCGTGAAAACACCGTCACATCACCCTCGGGGAGAGGTGGCACCTTTGTCGAGAGGACTCCCTCTCACACAGGCTCTCACCCAGGGGAAAATATCTAAGAACATTGGAGAAATGCCACATCACCCCGACTATCAAGTTTGAATACCAATATCCCGGATGTGAACTAAGTACCACCCCTTCTCCTTTGACGCGCCAGACATGCTGCGGGAAACTTTAAGATGGAAACCTGTGAGGTCGAGAGACAGTTCTTAGGGGAAGTCTACAATTTCCAACTTAATTATTACTTAACAGACTGTTTGGCGATGGCCCATAAGAACGATGACCATCGGTAATATGTCATGGCAGATAACAGAATAGTTAAACGTTTTTTGTTAACACTAAAAAGTGTAGACCGAGTCCGAGTCGCGAAAAAATTTTGTCAGGAATTTGAAAGTTCGATAAAAATTTAATGCCGCCGTCCTTGTGGACCAAATTTTCCATATAAACTTTATGTTACTCGTGTTTTGTAGGAGATGAGAAAAATGAAATTATTCTGTTTTTAGGAGGTTTATTTCAGAAAAATCGTTTAAAAACTCATTAAAATGTGGGTTTCTAGAGTTCTCGTACCTACGGCAACTCGTACCAGTCAAGTCGTACCCAAAACTGGACGACTCGTACCCATTCTCGGCTGGACAACTCGTACCCACAATTTGACAACTCGTACCCATGGTTGGACAACTCGCACCCATGGCTGGTCAACTTGTACTTGGTGTTTAATTGTATGGGCGAAAGCAGTTAATGGCCTAAGAGCTATAGAAGCGGGGTTTTTGCTTTTGTTTGATCCGTTTAGGGTGCTATAATAGTAATGGAAATCAGTTTACTTTGAAATTCCTTCGTCAGATATTCCATGAATATGAATGACATATACACAAATTTTACGTCTAAACGACGGCTGTGATACACAGAACAGGAAACATATATTCATTGACCATACTTTGTTGATAGCAGGCACCAGTGGTTCCTGGAAGTCTGCAATTGGGTGAATGACACCCCCCCCCCCCCCAACCCCGACACCCGGTTTCTGCGCTTCAATATTGGGAAATAGAGGACTGGAAAAAAACTAAAAGGCCTTGCATCTAGGCCTAGGCTCTGCAAATTATTAGGGTGAAAACCATAGCCTTCGTCGCATTAACTCTTGCCTTTCCTAATTAATAATGCCCCTCTCCATCTTTAGATTATTTTTCGTGTGGTAAAGTTACATCACTGGTGAGGCGCCACTCCGGTTAGGCGAGAAAGGATTTCATTGTAAGTTGAGAGTCCAGTCGGATTTTGTACTTGAAGCGTAGCACATTTAACCGCTCGTAAGAAAAACGGCAAACGATGACCAGTGATAGACTGAATCAAGAAGATCACAAATGATGTTCATTTAAAAAAAAAACATTTAATTTAAACTTACCCGGCAGTGACAGGTGTGAGATCGTGAAAAAATTATTTTCTATCATCTATTACCTTATTGTCGATTGGTGTTTAATTTTCTTCCAATTATCTGTGCATATTATTATCGCCAATTAAGTTAATCTTCCAGTTGGGAGGTGTGTTTTTCGAACAATTATCTGCCATGACAATTACGAAAATTGAATTAGCATTTTTGTAAGGCTTGCAATTAGACTATAAAAGTGACTAAAAGTGAATCTCTCTCTCTCTCTCGATCAACAGCAACAACATTCGCACCTCTGAACTCAGAGTGCGAGCATCTTAATTACAATCTTAATTATGGAAACACTGGAACTACCAGTGCGATTGAAGAGAACGATAGCTGCTCTGGGCGTCTCTTGCCCTATCACCTGACCTGTCCAGGAGATAGGCAAGAGCGTTCATCTGAACCTTGAATTCAAGGTTGAAGAAGAGAAAGAATTACCACCCTCCTCGGGGAGAGGTAGTACCTTTGATGGGAGGATCCCCTCTCACACTGGTCCTCACCCGAGTAGGTCAGGAGGCCCTGAAAAGAGAAAGAGAAGAAAGAAGAGCCTGTCCACCAAGCGGAGGGATTCCCGACGCTTGGAGGCATTCTTGAAGTCGAAGAAAGAGAACGGCGAGGAAAAGAAAGAGCCAGAGGCGGCCACCACTTCCCCTCCCACTCCCACAGACAGCCCCATCCAAATGCCGGCTTCCCAGTCGGTATTGTCAGATGTGGAAGAGCCTGTGGAGACTGAGGTGGGAATGGAAGCTGCCTTCTCGCCTCTTCCTGATCTCCACTCGCCTCTTCCTTCTAAACCAGAATGCCAGGACGCGGACGACAGGCTGGAGAACATCTTACGGGAAAACAAAATACAAGGGGACCTTCACAGGCAAGAGATGGACAGGAAGTACCAACTACTCCTCCAACAAATCGAAGAAGCCAATAAACTAATAGACGCCCGAAACCTACAACAACAAAAGACTCAGCAATCACCCACAACCACTCCAGACTCGGCTACGACCAGACCCTACAAAACTCAGCAACCACCATCAGGCAGCCCACCAACAACACCAACTACCACTGTCTTTCCTTCCAAACCTCCATCTCTCTCTCTCTCCTCGACCGATCGAAACAAAAATTGGCACATGTCTGGTCTATATAGATGTAATTTCACCAGAAAAGGGACTTCTGATGGGCCCCGATCGCGTCCGACATCGCGTTAATCCTTCAACCTATGAAGGGGTGGGGTAGGGTGGGGGAATGAGCCCCGATCGCATCTGTTTTTGCGTTAACCCCTCAACACGTGAAATGCTGGGTATGAATACCAGTACAACAAAATATTACGTAGAAAAGCCCTCAGAAGTTTAACGAAGGGCCAAAGATTACCCGATTTTTGGGGGGTAGGGGAGGGGTGGGGTCGTCTCCCGTATCTACACCGCTGTATTAATATATAATTTAAATATTTCCTGTTTCCTTCGAATTGCTCTCTTGATGAAATGTTCATACCGGCGAAATTGACTTTCGGCGAAGTCTGTTCTGTTCTGCTGAGATAAATGCTAAAATGGAAAGTTTTTGCCTTTACGCACACCCATTGAAACCAGACACTCATCTTCTCAAGTCCTTCAGCCAATATTCGCCTTCGCCCATACAATTAAAGACCAGTTACATGTTGACCAACTCTGTGTATGAGTTGTCCAACCTTGGGTACGAGTTGTCCAACTGTGGGTACGAGTTGTCCAGCCGAAAATGGGTACGAGTCGTCCAATTTTGGGTACGATTTGACTGGTACGAGTTGCCGTGGGTACGAGTTGTCCTGATACCAAAATGTGTAGACAGACCTGAAACGAAGAAGTAAAGTTTTTGAGCCAGAAACTGTTTGCCAGTGCTGGAAATAAAAAAAAATTGACGGGTGCAGAGACGGGAGTAAATTGCACCCGTAAAATGTTAGTATATGAATTTTCGAGGCAATACTGTCACCAAACACAGAAACCTTAACCCTTTTAACTCAAGTGGTATCTCCCGTGCCAGTTCAATGGCAGCAATTAGAAGAGTCCGTATCCATTATTTGGGGTAAACCAATCAATATTTTCAACTTATAGCCTGAGGGCTGCACGTTGAAAATATTGATTACTCTACCCCACACATTTACTAAACAGCCTTCCTATTTAATAACGTTATGACGTATCATGTTCCTGGCCAGAAAAGCGGCCGATCCGGTTTAAAGGGCTAAATGTATTAGAAATTGCTGAATTATGACAGTAACCTGCCACTGGCTGCAGAGTGCTGCTTTCTCAAAAACAAAACACATTTATATGCCCTCACAGTATATTAGTAATCCACACTATTTCTCATCGAGTGCATTTTTTAGCTCCCGTAAAATAGAAAACTCGGGTGCTGACGGGAGCAATTGCACTCGCACCCGTCTCATTTCCAGGACTGGTTTGCATGCAAACAAATGTGATTAACCCTTCAGAAATAATATCTTTCTGCGGGAGAATTAAAAGAAAAACAATCTGATGATTTAGGAAACATTCCGTTAAACCAAATTGATCTTCTAGATAGTGCGAAAACGGAAAAAGCGGTGCCCGACTTTATAGAACACCCTTTCTCCCATATACTCTACACAAATC
Source organism: Pictodentalium vernedei (assembly GCA_031216915.1). Taxonomy (NCBI): domain Eukaryota; kingdom Metazoa; phylum Mollusca; class Scaphopoda; order Dentaliida; family Dentaliidae; genus Pictodentalium; species Pictodentalium vernedei. The sequence continues at coordinate 645,336,407 of CM062295.1, read as the reverse complement.
CGCAATCTTGTTTTGCAATGCTCCAACAGCGCTCAATTTTGCAATTATTCATTGAAAGTTGGGCTGCACGGTATATCGATAAACCGATATATACCGGTATTCAAACCAATATCGATTGAATACCGGTGTAATTACAAAAATATCGGTTTATCGTCATTATTTATTTACCCACAATTTCATTTTCAAGATGTCTAGAGTTTTTTAACTGTAGTCCCGAATGAATAATATTATCCCTTTATCCAAGGAATCGTCTGCTTGTGCCCTCGTAATATACAATTTCAGCAGTTGAAAAAATAATTTTCAAAAATTTCAACAAAACTATATCATGTGACCCCTCAGTGGAGCGAGCTCGTTCCAATGAGGGGTCACATGATATTGTTTTGTAGAAATCTTTGGGGAAAATCTGAAAAAACTAATTTTGAAAATAGTAAATTTTGCTATCGTCTGCGTTCGGTAAAGGTTTTTCGAACCGCATCATCAAGGCATGCTAATTCGTCCCGACTGTGATGCCTCGAGTCTCGATTGTGGAACTTGTGTTCATATATCTGAACAGTTTTCGATATACCGGTATATCGCGGTATCGTTTTGGTACCGGTACCGGTATTCAGTTTTGAATATTGTGCAGTCCCAATTGAAAGAATCAACGGTAATAATAAAATTATATTAAAATTATTTTAATTTATTATAATTTTGCAAGTATTCGTTGAAAAGCACCACCTTGCCAGGGAGACCGTGCTTAACCATGAATAATTGCAAAATTCTAAAAAAAGTAATCATTGCAATTGGCCAATGAATAATTATAAAAATAGTGCACAAGATGTCAAGAATTATATTTGAAAGATGTGCCAATGTTGTACATTTAAAACATGCTATGGTAACTATTTATCATCTTGTGCTATTTGATACTGAATAAATATCATTAAAGTTACCCTCCCCCCCCCCCCCATGTTTTGATGATTTTCAAACCCTTGACGATTTAGGTAAAATTGTAAGCGGACGATTCGGCTGGCGGTCGAAACGTCCGTATCCCTCATTGGAATGAGTGTGTTCCAATGTGGAGTGATAAGCTATGTTTTGGAAAACATTATCACAATAATACGGGAAGCAAAGAAAAATACACAAGATATTTATTTATTAGAGTCGAGCTCCAGTTTATAAAGGCACATCACGACGAATCGAAGACGAGTCGTGATCTACCTTTGAAACAGAAGCGGGAACTGCGAGACTCTGGTACTTATTTTGCATTTCAGTGTCGGTTTTTAGTTCGAGTCAGAGTTCACATCAACGGTAGTTTCGGCTTTTTACCTGCAGTATGGGGAGACATTAGCGAAAATATTGCTACCATTACCCAGGGATTCATAGTGGTGGCTAGCTGCTTTGTTGTTTAAACCGAGCATGTGTATTTATTTATTGTGTTTAAGGTCACTTTCAGCATATATGGCTATATTGTAAGTGCAGCATTGGCATGGAGTGAACCTTTGCCACTCTTTTAAACTATGTTAGTGCTTCCCACTATAGATGATTCCCACGCTCCAAGTGTTGGTTACCGGGTCCCATTTTACAAGTAAAGCAGAATTTGTTTACCGAAGTAAACAAGCACTGCTCCACTTCCTGGGGTTCTCACGAGGACCATCGTTGATTAATTTACATAAAATGGTAAACACCCTGTCACAAAAAGTCTTTTAATTTTTTTTAAGTTATTTTATTCCGTTCTTCTGACATCATTATATTCCGTTGATGCACTAATTTGAGAGTTACAAAAATCTTTAGGCGAAAAAATACTGAAGTCCATCGTACAAAGGGGGACAACACACTTACAAATAAACGTGAAAAGTAAACAAGACTTGTCAAAAATGAACTTTGATGTTTCACTGTCACTTGACACTGACAATAAGGTAACCTGACAAGGCTGCTTTTGCAAGTAGAAAAGGTGAGTTCTAGATCTATGTTCAGTGGATATATTCTTCTGATCTGTTTGGAGGTACAAGTCTGTCGTTTTGAATTTGAAAACTAGTATGGTGAAGCTGAAGAATAGTATTACTATTTTGAAGACTGCAATTTATTTTTAAAAAGTGGCGGCGCTACGGGGGGGGGGGGCATGGGGGGCATTTGCCCCCCCCACCCAACGAAGGCTTTGCCCCCCCCCCAGTTGCCCCCAACCATCTCGCATGCATTTCCATCCACCCTCACACACAAACACATTCAGTCACTCTCTCTCACACACACACACACACACCCCTCTCTTTTTTTATTCCCAATAATTTCCCATACACACTTAGCCCAAAGCCTCAGGCCAGCTGATGAACACATCCAGGCAGTAGAGATTTAAAGACTCGGATGCAGATACTTATAAGTTATAATTAAGTTATGATCCAACAAAGGCATGTCTATCCATATCCCTTGTCTAAAAAAATTCATGGATTTCGCATTATGACAGACGGGCATTATGAGTCTCTCTCTCTCTTCTCTCTCTCTCTCTTCTCTCTCTCTCTCTCTCTCTCACGCACAGACCCACCAGACGCGGATCCAGGATTTTTTGAAAGGAGGACTGCTAATTACCATTACATTTAGTCGAAACTTGGACCCAAAGTCCGTAATATACTTTTTTGGTTTGGTACGTCCACAGGACGTACCAAACCAAAAAAGTATATTACGGACTTTGGGTCCAAGTTTGGACTACCTCATAACAAAGTAATGATATGATCCTTTACATATTTGCCCCCCTTCATGGGAGTCTGCCCCCCTAGTTGCCCCCCCACAAAAAAATTTCTGGCACCGCCACTGTTTTAAAATACCCCGGGTTTCCTCAGTTTTTTTTTGAGTTTATGTTTATTCCATATCATGTTCCCAATAAACAAGAACTGTGTCTGGTCTAGCAATATAATATTTATTAGTTGTATTTTATTTTTCGTTCTGTAATCTCAGCATAAGCATATTTTATTTTTCATTCTGTAAACTCAACATAAGCCTACAGAGAAGCAGAATCTCCATCTTGAAGTGGACTAAAACGTTACACCTCCATAAATTGGCAAAATGCCTTAACCCTTTACCCAACATAATGGCCAAATCTGGCCAGTGCTGTTCTCAAAATCAGCAATTAATTTTCTTGTTTTTCTTCTAAAAAACAAAGGTTATGACCCCTCGATGGAACGTGCTCGCCGAGCGCGTTCCTTTGAGGGGTCATAACCTACGCTTTTGAGCCAAAAAATTAAAAAAAAAATAGTTATTCAAGAATTGGTTTTGCAAGTGTCATCTGCCTTTCATGTTAGGTAAAGGGTTAATGGCATAAATATTAAATTAATGGGTTCGGGTCAGTACAGTAAGAATAAGAGGTAGCAGTGACCTGCTGACCCTTACCTCTACTTACTGACGCTGATGATTTTCTCCCAAGTTTTAACATTTTTCCCTAGTGGCAGGTGGCGCTCTATAAATTATAATGCAAGCAGCACACAGGGCATGGGGAAGTGTGTACTATTGTCATATAATTCAGCGATCTGAACTCAATGGCTACCCCACTATGTTTAGATACCATCCATTCAAATTATCACTTTTCGATAGATTTGTGACAAGGAGGTTTGGCTGCAAAAATTGGAACTATATATCATTTGTTTTCTTCTATTATTGACTTCCAACTGTATGTCTATATATTTGTACTGTAAGCGTAATGGGGGGATCATTCATTGTTATCAATGAAAAAGTGGTTGCTGACACAACTTTCAGTAACTATGCACACACCAGCCCTCCAAAGTAACGTTTCAGCTCCCCTGCAGTGCACTGCCACAGACAAATCAACCACCTACGTCAGTCCCAAGGCATTTTTACTGTATTTACTCTATGTATTGGGACAGCTAAAAATAAATATTTTCACAGATGTCCCACATCTTAGAAAATGGGAAAAAAACACAAACTGGTCTTGTTTTGATGCTGAATTAAGTTGTGTGTGATTCGTTTTCTATCACTTTTTACGAAAATCGCCATCCAATTTTTTTTTAGATTTTCATTTTTTGCTTCCAAAACATAGCTTATGCTCATCATTAGAACGTGCGCATTGCACTCATTCTAATGAGGGGTCATAAGCTATGTTTTGGAAGCAAAAAATGAAAATGTTTAGTTACACAAGAATTCTTTTTATGAGTGTCATCTGCCACTGGCGTTCAGTAAAGGGTTGAAGACTGTCACAATGTAATATTAAATAGTCTTCCTCATGTCAGTCTGGAATGTAAATATTAAAACTTAGGAACAGATAAAAACAACACAAATCAGTATGTATTATCAATTTTTTATTGTTTAAAAAGGAAAATTAAACACAAACTTAGCTTTAATATTGAGCATTTTGCACCGTTTTCCTGTGACTGGGCCAACTGGAAACAAGTCTGCTGAGTGTCCCAAACATTGGAGCATAAAAAAAAAAATATTTTTCTGGAAAAAATGTGTGTCCCAAATTATAGAGTGTCTCAATATATAGAGTAAATAGTATTTTTCTTTCAAATTCTTCTGGCACTGGTTTCATAGTATTTGCTCATAATTTGATAAAGAGTCTTGAAAGTAACTGGTAAGTACACCTTGTTTTATAAATAAAACATTTGCACTTCTCAGTTCTTCAATTCCTTTTTCGTATCTTTTCCGCAATGAGTCGGGGGCCCCACTCAGGTTAAGGGTATACTGCAGTTCATGCAACTTCAATTGTGATCTAGGGCTGCATGGTATTTCGATAAACCGATATATACAAGTATTCAAACCAATATCAATTGAATACCAGTGCAGTTACAAAAATATCGGTTTATCGTCATTATTTATTTACCCACAATTTAATTTTCAAGATGTTTTGAGTTTTTTAACTGTAGCTCCGAATGAATAATGTTATCGCTTTACCCAAGGAATCGTCCGCATGTGCCCACTTAATATACAAACTCAGCAGTTGAAAAATAATTTTAAAAAATTTCAACAAACTATATCATGTGACCCCCTCATTGGAATGATCTCAACGAGCTCGTTCCAATGAGGGGTCACATGATATTGTTTTGTAGAAATTTTTGGAAAAATTTGATTTAAAATAATGAATTTTGGTATTGTCTGCGTTGTGTAAAGGTTTTTCGAACCGCATCATCAAGGCATGCAGATTCATTCCATTGTGATGTCTCAAGTCTCGATTGTGGTACTTATGTTCAGATATCTGAACAGTTTTCAATATACCGTTATACCGCGGTATGTTTTTGAATACCGATACCGGTATTCTGTTTTGAATATCGTGCAGCCCTGCTGTGATCATCAAAATCCCCCTCAATTTTAATGCTAAATGCACACTCTTCTATTTTTTGGATGGAGGTAGTGCAACAACAACAACAAACTGAAGGATTTAGTGCACTGAAGGCACACTGGGATATTGTGGAGGCAAACTACATGCAACCCCTTATGTCCCCTTTAGCAGTACAATAGTATTTTCCACATCTGCAGCCATACAGGAGGAGTTCTAAAGAGAGAAACAAAGGGGCCATAAAATCCATCAGCACCCAGTCCGCCACTCCACCAGTTAGTAGGTAGTTCTTTATTCTTCAGGCATGTGAAGTCTGCAACTTGTAATATTGCTTGTTGAGAAGATCAATTTCCTTTATTGACAAGTTTATTCTGGCTCTGGAAGTTAACCCTTTACCTGATGAATCACCCATATCAGCCCACATGATTTGAAAAAAAAAAAATTCAAACAATTTAAAGAAAACCATATCATGTGACCCCTCATTGTAACATGCCATTTGAGCCTGTTCCAATGAAGGGTCACATGATATGGTTTTATTGAAGTTTCTTTGAAAAATTGAAAAAATAATATTTGAAATAATAAATTTTAATATTTTGTGCTTAGGTTAAAGGGTTGAAGATGGGAATGCTCCTAGGGGTAGTCCTCGTTGTTCTTCAGGCAAGTATAGTCTCTCATTTATTGTAAAACTTTATGAGGTAGTGAGGGCGAAGAGTTCTATCTTTACTCACCCATATAATAACCAAAATGAAAAGGGGAATTGGTCATGTTCTTGGCCATCAAAAAGTGGACTTCACTTCGATATACTCAACTCAACTCCAAATTATGTATAATAGGGACGCAGACACAGCTAACTGTTGTCACAAGTTGAGCACGACTGACTCACATGGAGTTGTTCTCCCTGGGCAAGGTGAGTTGTAGGCTGATTCAGACCATAGTCGATTCAGACCATATTTTTGGTTGAGTTCTGTTAACAATTGAGACCTGTAGTTTGGCCATGGTCTGTGTGCGTTCAGACAGACATCCTCACACTGTTAGTGCAATAACTTGAACAAATGTTATCCGCTTTGACTAATATTTGCCATACAGGTCTTTTGCAATAATATCTCAAGGAAGTTTGAAAATTGGCCTGGCCCGATCTTTGTTACAAAGTTGTGGGCATTAATGAATTTTTACGCATTTTGAGGTCGTTAACACAATAACGTGAACAAACATTCTCCGATTTGATTAATATTTGCCATACAGGTTTTTTGCTATAATATCTCAAGTGAGTTCGAAAACTGGTCTGGCTCGATTTTTCTTCACAGAGTTATGGGCCTTAATTAGTCAATTTTTGCTCATTTTGAGCTTGTTAGCACAATAATTTGAACAAATGTTCTCTGATTTGACTAATATTTGCCATACAGATCTTTGAAATAATATCTCAAGCAAGTTCGAAAACAGACCCAATTTTTCATTACAGAGATATGGGTCTTAATTAGTAAATTTTTACAAATTTTGAGCTCATTAACACAATAACTTGAAAAAACATTCTCCGATTTGACTAATATTTGCCAACAGGTCTTTTGCAATAATATCTCGAACGGGTTCGAAAACTGGGCCTTCCAAATTTTTCTTTACAGAGTTATGGGTCTTAATTAATTTTTACTTGAACAAAGGTTCCAGATTTGTCAACTGGCATATGACTGATAACCGGGTTATGGGCATGTAACACTCTCTGATTGCCGCCACAACTTGACGGCTGCATCTGCGATGCACACATCTTGTTTCTGAATGATTCAGAGCAAATGTACGATTTGGGCAAGATTTCTACACAATTAGGAGCTGAGCAATATTCTGGACAATCAGGACCATGATTGTGGACAATTCTGACCATTATGGTGGATGATTTGGACCATGACTTTGGGCGATATGGTCTTGAGATCGTTGTGGGGTGAGGTACCTTACGAAAACAACCATATATAGTGGTAGTTGCATATTTAATTTTATGTTCACTGGATCAACTACGCTACAAGCCACAAAAGACGGAAAGCAAATGAAGGAAAGACACAGGCACCTACAATTCCTACCACCTGTACCGATGTACACGGTTAGGTCCCTTTTGGCTTACCATACCAAGTGCTTAGTGCTTATATTTCTTAAACTATTAAAATTTACATTGGCCGCAAAAATCACATTAACCCTTTACCTAACATGAAAAGCAGACGACACTTGCAAAAATAATTCTTGAATAACTAATTTTTTTCATTTTTTGTCTCAAAAACATAGGTTATGACCCCTCATTGGAACGAGCTCGTCGAGCTCGTTCCAATGAGGGGTCATAACCTATGTTTTTGAGACAAAAAATGAAAAAAATAATGAAAATTAATTGACGATTTTTGTGAATAGCGCTGGCCGGTTTTGGCCGTTACGTTGGGTAAAGGGTTAACAGTTATTCCTTACTAAGACATGAAGTATGGAAAGGAAAGGACCTGATGTCCTCCCACTCCCATATCAAGCAAGCAAACAGCCCATGCCAACAGTTGCCCTAACACCCATTTGTCCATTCTGCAGACACATTACCATTTATGAAGGAACTGGAAGATTCGGCCCTGGAAAAAATTGGCCTTGGGAAAAATTGCCTCAGGAAGATTCGGCAGGAAAGATTTGGCCCCAGTATTTGGACTAGTAGAAAGTTAAAAGCAAGGTATTTTGGGGATTTTAAAGTGTTTTCTATCAAGTCCTTTCTTAGCTCACCTGACTGAAAGTCAGGGGGAGTTGAAGTGATCGCTTTTTGTCCGTGGTTCGTCCGGCATGAACTTTACATTATCAACTTCTCCTCATAAACCACAGGGTCAAATTGAACCAAATTTGATGTGCATGTTCCTCATCATATGTCAATTCAAGTTTGTTCAAATAAAGTTGCCACGCCCACGGGGGGCACCACGGGGGGCACCACAAGGGGCATTACTCGGAGAGCACCCATAATTGTTTTCCAAAATTAAAAAAAAAAATCTTCTCCAGAACCAGAAATTAGAATCTTTTGATATTTGGTACAGTACGTGGAGAGTGTGTTATTACTAAATCACCCGCAGAGTGGAGATTCTACCCAAGGAATAATTGCAAATTTGTTGCAAAGCATAACCAGCACCAGCAAAAGTCCATTGGCTGAAACATTGCTTGTATTTTTTGTCCACATGTACAGAATTTGAAATCATAGTTTGGGTGATAACTCCACTCTGCGGTGATTTATTTACAATCCATTCTCCACGTACTGTATATAGCATCTCTAGGGAGGCCAGATTCAAGTTTGTTCAGTTCAAATTAATAATTGGGTTATCTGTAGGAGCCTGAATTTTAACTTAGTGAAATATAAAGAAATTTCTTTAAAAAATCTTTTTCTTCAGATCCACCAGTCAGAAAGCTTTTATATTTGGTATACAACATCTCTAGGGAAATCAGATTCATGTTTATTCAAACCGGGTCCTTGAGTTAGTATTTGGGATCTCTATTGGAGCCCAATGTTCAACATGGAGCAATTTGAGTAAATTTCTTTAAAAATTTCCTTCTTCAGATCCACCAGTCAGAATCCTTTCATGTTCGGTATACAACATCTATAGGGGGGTCAGAATCCAGTTGAGTCTTTGGATATATATTTGGGCTCCCTATGGGAGCCTGAATTTTAACTTAGTGCAATATGAGGGAATTTCTTTAAAAATCTTCTTCAGGTTCACCAGTCAGAATCCTTTAATATTTGGTATTCAACATCTTGAGGTGGGTCAGTTTCAGTTTTGTTCAAATCGGTAACCTTGCTAAATATTTGGGCTCCGTCTGGGAGTCCGAATAACAATTCAGTGCAATATGAGGAATTTTTTTTTTTAAATCTTCTTCTTTAGACCCTGCAGTCAGAATGCTTTCATATTTGGAATACAGTTACGGTATGGAAATATTATTGATATTGGTAACAGAAAGAAATCTGAGAATCAGCAACAAAAACTATGAATTTAACTATTCTGAAATTTAATTAAAAAAAATTAATAAAAAAAAAATGATACAAAGATCTTTTACACTAATTGGTTTACAGAAAATAAAAACAGTGGTACTTATCAATTATTGAATTAGTCCAAAGTACAGTTCGACAGAATCCAGTAATCCAGTTGTGAAGAATCTTGTGAAGAAAGTTACCAGCTGGTAGTATTAAATCCAAGAATGTCTCTTCAGAAACAGTATCCCGTAGATTTGTAATAAAATTTTCACTTAGAAATTTCAGCAGTCTCTAATAAAATATAATAAAATGCTCCACAAAATTCAAATGGAGAAAAAATCCAAGAAATATTGGCGCCTCAGGTAATTTCCAAATAATCCAGTAGAATCCTGGCTTTTCATAAAATATTTTTCTGTTTCACAGAAAGTATAAATTCTCTTTTCCAAGACGAATAGATTCTCTTCAAAATTCTCTTTTGGAATCAATCTTCCAAATTCTCAAAGAAGCACTGCTTCTATAATAAATGCACTGTTCTGAAACAACAATAATCTCCAGTGGAAATAATGAAGTGAGTCTTTCTGAAATGGCTTTCTAAATATGAGTTTCGGAATTCTGTTGACAAACCTTTATATAGTAACCAGATAGAATGTACTAGAAGATGAAATGTCTACAATGTTCTGTCAGTTTCTATCAGTTTCCAGGTGATTCTGTCACAATCCAAGTAAACAAGGTCCCTGACCTACTTAAACAATCAACAGCTATATTTACAATAATTGTAGATCAGTGTAACAAAGATGTAAACAAGGTCACTGAGTGCAAATGAGTGAGACCAGTCAAAGAATGCAGAAACAAAAATATGTATCTCAACATAACCACTGGCCAAGGATATAGCAATCTCAATATAATATGGGGGCTATAACAATACAACATCTCTAGGAGAGTCAGATTGAAATTTGTTCAAACCTAGTCCCTTGGTTGATATTTGGGCTCCCCATGGGAGAATAAAATTTAAACTTAGTGCAATATAAGGGAATTTCTTTAAAACTCTTCTTCTTCAGATCCACCAGTCAGAATCCTTTCATATTTGGTATCCAACATCTCTAGGATAGCCAGATTCAAGTTTGTTCAAATCTGGTCCATGGGTTGATATTTGGGCTTCCTATGTAAGCCTGAATTTTAACTTTGTGCAATATGAGGAAATTTCTTTCAAAATCTTCTCCAGAACCATCAGTTAGAATCGTCTGGTATTTGATGTACATCTCTTAGAGGGAGCAGATTCAAATTTGTTGAAATCAGATCTCTGGGTTGATATTTGGGCTCCCTATGTGAGCCCAAATTTTAATTTTGTGCAATATGAGAAAATGTCTTTAAAAATCTCCTTCTTCAGATCCACCAGTCAGAATACTTTCATGTTTGGTATAAAACATTTATGGGGGTGGGGGTGGGGGAGGGGGTGGGGGTTCAGATTCAAGTTTGTTCAAATCGAGTCCCTGGGTGTATATTTGGGCTCCCTATGGGAGCCTGAATTTTAACTTAGTGCAATATGAGGGAATTTCTTTAAAAATCTTCTTCAGATTCACCTGTCAGAATCCTTTCTTTTTTGGTATACCACATCTCAAGGTGGGTCAGTATCAGGTTTGTTCAAATTGGTTACCTAGGTAAATATTTGGTCTCCCTATCAGTATGAAAGCCCAAATATCAACTTAGTGCAATATGAGGATTTTTTAGCTCAACTTTGACGTAAGTCAAATTTGAGCTTATGCCATGGCCAGTCGTCCGTCTGTCCATCAACAATTCAATACGGCTCGGGCTAGGGGCTGTATTTATGAACCGATCTTCACGAAACATCTTGGGTACCTTTGTTATCACCTTGGGACGAGCCCGAGTGTTTCTGGGTGTAGTCCAAAATTCAAGATGTCTGCCAGTGGCCATTTTGTACCGAAATTAGGTCTAATCAGTTTTTTGTACACAACTTCTATACGGCTCAGGCTAGAGCCCGTATTTATGAACCAATCTTTATGAAACTTCTTGGATACCTTTGTTATCACCATGGGATGAGAGCAAGTGCTTTTGGGTTTGGTCCGAAATTCAAAATGCCATCCGCAGCCATTTTGTACCAAAATTAGTGCAATCAGTTTTTTGTACAGAACTTCTGTATGAAAGTTCTGATTTGAATAAATTTTTGCGTGAATGTTTAGTAACATGGAATACATCACATATAAAAATACGGGTTTTTTTCTCGTGCAGAAATTATGCAAATTATATGAATTTTGATTTATTCAGTGCTACTTATACACAGTAAGTGCACATGTCAATACGGCTCGGGCTAGAGGCTGTATTTATGAACCGGTCTTCATGAAACTTCTTGGGTACCTTTGTTATCACCTTGGGACGAGAACGAGTGTTTCTGGGTGCGGTCCAAAATTCAAGATGGCTGCCAGTGGCCATTTTGTACTGAAATTAGGTCCTATCAGTTTTTTGTCAACTTATATACGGCTCGTATTTATGAACTGATCTTCATGAAACTTCTTGGGTACCTTTGTTATCACCTTGGGACAGGAACAAGTGTTTTGGGGTGCCTTTGTAATCACTGTGCTATGAGAACAAATATTTTGGGGGTTCAGTCAGACCCAATCTGGGACCCAAAGATTTCTTTTCTAGTTTAGCATCTGACTGTCGCCCACCTTTATAATACTTTACCTATACATTTGTTACAGGCTACGGTCAGTATTTATGTACAGACCATTACAATACTTTATATGTACCTTTGTTATCAGGTCATTACCTAGATGTTTGTCATTGCTGTGTCACATACTATACATGTACAATGTCTTAACAAGTTGAGCTACAGTGTCATTGACACTTTCATTTGGTTTTAAAAATCTTTTTTAGACCCTGTACTCAGAATGCTTTCATATTTGGTATACAACATCTCTAGAGGGGTCAGTCAGATTCAAGTTTGTTAAAATCTAGTCCTGGGGTGGTATTTGGGCTCCCATAGGGATGCCTTTGTAATCACAACCAATCCCACATGACAGCCTATCCCTTCTAGATATTGCGAAACATGCCATCACCTTGTATATAGCATTCTTTATATTTCCAAAACAAATATCTGAATATCCCTTTAACAAAATTGAAACACCTTCACTATTCCTGGAAAACTCTCCATGTGAATCACAGTTACTTGTGTGCAGTCCAGTCGGGTTGGCCATTGGCGTCATCTTCGATGTGATACGCGGCCTGGTCCACTCTCATCCAAACAGATTATACCCTACCCTCACATCATGGATGACATAAATACATACCGGATGAGAGTGGGCCTCTTTGTCACGAAAGCACGCTCTGGGGTACATCATAAAAAGAAGCTTGACTATCTTAGTTCCATCCTGGTAATGCTCACCTCATCGTACGGTCTAGTTGGACTTACCGTAATGGTTGCGCTATTGCTTTTACTAAATAGAAAAGATAACGTAAATAAAAGAAGTGATAAATTAATCTCCCTCATGCCAAAACAAACAACTCCTACAAGTAGGTGTCATATTTCTTTCCTGTCCATGCCTGTCAAAGAGGTAGTCTTAGTTTGTTTCCTCACTAGCATATCCTGGATCATACTACTCCTATACATGGCGGGAGATGTTGAAGAAAATCCTGGCCCGAGCACCTCTTCCCCGAATTCGTCACATAGCTCCTTGTCATGTTCCCCATCTGTGGCTACGGATGGGTTTTCGGTTCTTCACCTGAACGTACAAAGTATACGGACTAAACTTGATACACTCAGTTGCGAAATGCTCCCCTATGACGTGTGTACGTTCACGGAATCGTGGCTCGATCCAGATGTAAATAACGAAGACATCCTACTCCCTAATTTCCAAGCCCCATTACGAAAAGATCGTGGCTCCAGAGGTGGTGGAGTGATAATGTACATTAAGAACGGTGTCCCATTTAAGCCCCGCCCAGACTTGGACATTCCATATCTTGAGTGTTTGTGGGCCCAAATATATACTACCAATGGATCGATTCTCATTGGTGTCCTGTATCGACCGCCTAATTCTAGCACAGACTTATGGGACTTGATTGAAACATCCATAGATAGAGCACTCGACACAGGAATTAATAACCTTCTTTTAACTGGAGACTTTAACGACAACCAGGAGAACGGCCCGTCTGGCCCGATGCACCGACTTACTGCTCAGTTCAATTTGAAACAGCTGATCGTTGAGCCAACCTATTATACCGAGAACTCGTCATCACTCATAGATCTGTTCCTCGTAAACAGTGACCTTCGAATTTTATCCACTGTTGTAGGTGACCCCTTCCTTGGAAATTTTGTCAGGTACCACTGCCCTGTTATTGCCACCATAGACTTCAGAAAGAAACATACAAAATCACATAAGCGCCGAGTCTGGTATTACGACAAAGCTAACTTCTCTGAACTGAACAGAGACTACGACAATATAATTTGGCAAGATCTGCTCGCGGGCCTCTGCATTACGTTCGTTGCACAGGAACTCTCTAGCATAATATTAAGTAAAGCCTCAAAATTTATACCCAACAAACTGATTACTGAAAGACCCCTAGAACCAAAATGGTTCCATAATAACCTCAGGCGTCTAATCCGCCAAAGAAAACGTCTCCACCGCAAAGCTAAAATAAAAAATTCTCCACAATCATGGGAAAAATATAGGAAAAAACGAAATGAAGTTATTAACGAAATAAGGAAATCGAAACAACACTATAACAACAAAATTGACCATGCTTTAAACTGTCCCTCAACGAGTCCATCTGAGTGGTGGAAAACATTGAAACTTATCCTTTTTAAAAATTGGTCGTCCATTCCCGACTTCATTGTAAATGATCAAGTAATTTCACCCGATAAAGAAAAAGCAGATATTCTAAACGATTATTTTTGCAATATTTCAACAGTTGACGATAAAGATCACCCTGTTCCCACAGCTTTGTTGAGACCTGACCGACCAACAATAAGTCAGATCACCCTTACCTCTGATGAGGTGAAAGTAGCACTTGACTCTCTTAACATTTCGAAAGCATGTGGTCCAGATAATATTAGCCCAAGAGTATTAAAGATGTGCTCTACTAGTTTAGCACCTCCTTTAACAATTGCCTTCAATATGATGCTCAATCAGTCGTTTTTTCCCAGTGAGTGGAAGAGAGGTAATGTTGCACCAGTCTACAAGGCCGGGAATCCTCAGTTATTAACTAATTATCGTCCAATAACCCTGCTCAGTTGCTTGAGCAAAGTATTTGAACGGTGTATTTTCAAAAGGATTATTTCATTTTTACAAAGTAACTCCCTATTAACTCCTCTCCAATCAGGATTTCTCCCTTCTGACTCAACCGTCCTGCAGTTAACCGAAATTTATCACGCATTTAGTTCCGCTCTTGACGAAGGTAAAGAAATCCGCGTAGTCTTCTGTGATGTCAGCAAAGCATTTGACAAAGTCTGGCACAAAGGTCTTTTGTTTAAACTTGAACGCATAGGTATTACTGGTCCTCTACTAGATTGGTTCAAATGCTACTTGGAAAACAGACAGCAGCGGGTGTGTTTAAATTCAGCTGCGTCATCTTGGAAAGACGTCACTGCCGGCGTTCCTCAAGGCTCTCTTTTGGGCCCCCTTCTATTTTTAATCTACATCAATGACGTAGTTGATGATATTTATAGTAACATAAGACTTTTTGCCGATGATACAACCCTGTATCTCATTGTTGAAGACCCCTGTTTGGCAGCTGAAATTATCAACAGGGATATCAGAGTAATTGAGGACTGGTCTCGTCAATGGCTTGTCAATTTTAACCCCAACAAAACTGAATCAATGGTGATATCGCGTAAGGTTTTACAGCAAACCCACCCTCCTCTGACCATGTTCACTCTAAATATAAACAATGTCGATAGACATAAACATCTGGGCCTGACTATTAACGAACGTGGTAGTTGGGCATCTCATATAAATGAAATAACTACCCAAGGATGGAAACGAATAGGTCTGATTAGGAATTTAAAGTTCAGACTCGACAGGAGAGTCTTAGAAAAAATATATTTCTCTTTTGTCCGACCAACATTAGAATATGCGGATGTGGTCTGGGACAACTGTTCTGCTGAAGAAGCAAGCGGGCTTGAAAAAATCCAAATCGAGGTGGCGCGAATTGTGACTGGAGGTACCAAAAGTGCGAGTAAACAGTCCTTGTATATTGAAACTGGCTGGGAAACTTTGGAGTTGAGAAGAAAAAAACACAAACTGATGCAATACTTTAAAATGTACCACAGACTAACACCTCACTACATATCACTGATGGTCCCCCCAACTGTCGGTGAAACCCAAAACTACAACCTTCGAAATAGCTCAAACCTGAACAATGTTAGATGCCGCACTCACAGCCACCAAACCTCTTTCCTCCCCGCAACAACTAGCCTTTGGAACGAGACCCCAAGCGAAGTCAGAAACAACCCAAATCCTACAAATTTTAAATCATTCCTCAACAAGGACAAACGTATTATACCAACCTTTTACGCTTGCCACAAATCACGCTTAGCCCAGATCTTACACTGCAGACTTCGTCTAGGATGTAGCAATTTGAATGACCATTTGTATACAAATCACCTATCCGAGACATACCTTTGCAGATGTGGCGTACGTGAAACAACCGAACACTTTTTATTGTTTTGTCCGCATCACAGCAATGTACGAGGCGCAACCATCGGCTCTCTAAGTATCGAAATTAATGTTGACACCCTCTTATATGGAAGTGAATTTTTTCCCCCAACAGTTAACAAAAGAATCTTTGAATCGGTCCATAGTTTTATCCTATTGACAAAAAGGTTTAAGTCTGATAATGGTTAATGGGAACCGTGCAAACGTATGCATTATATAAACATGTCCTATGTGGCTCGGGGGCAGTAATTATCCCGTGTACGATCACTGCTGCTTCCTGTGCTATATATGATATTATTTTGGGGTTAGTTGAAACACTGAATTTGTCAGTGTTTCTAAATTCAGATGTAATTCATCCTGTACAGGGCACTCCATTAAGTCGCAATATAAACACGACCAGTTTTCTAAAAATGTCAACCGCCATTCCTCCCTTCCCCCACCAAGGAGTTAGCGAAGTTATGTGAGCTCCCTGATGCCCCAGAACTTTCTCTAGTCCAGACATCTTTATTTATCATGGAATATGAAAGCCAACTGGCCATCCCTGGCTGGCCTGCCCATTTCTGCACATTTCACTTATTCGCATGTAGGTGTCCTTATTAGGTTTACTGTCACTACCAACAATACAGTCCACCTATTCATACCCCCATGTTTCTCCCACCATTCAAATAGTGTTTTCATCCATAGTATCATACTTAATACTGTTCAGTTATAAAATAGGGACTCATGTGCTGGCGCAGGTTGTTTGCATGCATACGTGAATTGCGTGTGTATGTGAGGGCGCGTGTATGTACTTGTTTTGTTCTACGTCTGCCTTGGGTCCCTTGTGTCTAAACGCCAAAGCTGCCTAAATGTAAACTTAATGAATTGTTATCATGGAAACAGCCCCGCATAAGCTTGAAGCTTGTTGCTGAATCCATTTCCTCCTGTGTCTATTGTTAAGTAAGCTATACAAGTTTGTATTTTATTGTCTTTTGTACCTAGATACTACGAAAATAAATACTGTTTAAACTGGATTCAAGAAAAAATCTTTTAGTAAAATGATACAGAAAGCTAAATGCTAGATGATTGCTTTGTCCATGAGTTGGAATATATTTTGTGTTACTGTAGGTAACACTCAGTCATGACCAGAAAGGATGTTTTTCCTCGGAAGCCAGATAAGACATTGTAGTTACACATTTAAAGTAGATAGTATGTTGGGGTGTCATTCAAGCCAGAAAATAAACAGACTGTCATATGCAAAATGAGGTCCCCGGAGGGTGAATTTAGTGATGCTACCCTGCATAGCAGGGTAGCATCACTAGATTCACCCTCTGTGAATCTCAATCTGAATCAGGGACTCAAAACTAAACAGAAAGAGGTACCCAAAGGATAAATTGGCCCACTATGGGAAGCATCATCAAATTCACCCTCTGGGGGCCTCATTCTGCAAATGTCTGACTGCTTATTTTCAGACCTAGTGTCAATTTTCTACTGACAATAGGTATTAATATAGGTGAAGCCTTGACAAATAAAACAGTAATTGTGACGTGTAGGAGTTCTTTTAAGTTATACTCCCAGCATCTTGGGTTCTGATAATAATAGGTGGTTTGTCTTCAGTGGTCAGAGTGCTATTTTAATATTACATGTACGTAGATAATATTTGTGGATGTCACTACGATACATCATTTAGCTCTTGGCAAACACTGAAGCTGTTACTTATATGTCAAATTAAAAACTAACCTTAGAAGTGTACATTAGAGAGTGTGCTACATAGGGCAAGCAATTTACAATAGGAAAAGTATTGTAATGATAAAGGTTGTTGTTTTGTTGGTCGTGACCAATCTCTCGTTCATTTACTAAAATGTAAAAGCGTTCTTGAATTCCAAGGTGTAAAATAGTTGGTTGCTGAGAATTATGCTCTCCATGGATAGCCCAAAAAGCATTCTCCAAAGACCATTAAATTTAAATTGGGACAAAATTGTGAGCAGTCTATTAAAAAGCTGATACAGCTGCTTATTCTGCTGGAATATTGATATGTCTCATTGATAGTAATTTATGGTTAATAATAGAAGAGCTGGGGTGCTATCACATGCGTTAGATTAGTGGAAACCACCTGGCCTTTGTGACCTTTAGAACATTACAATTATATTTGTAAAGGTTTGGAATTATTGCTGGAATTGTACAATCAAACTGAGAAAAATAATTTTATTCAGAATCAGGCTTGGCAATTTCAGGAGAGCGATTTTTTAGCTCTCCTTACTGCCCTCCTGAAAGAATTAAGGAGAGCGAAAAATTGCCCTCCTAAATATTTTGGTCTGGGATGATTGAGATTACATGTATTATTCTCACATTAAATTTTTGTTGTAAAGCAAAAATGTAATTTAACTTCGAAGTCACATAACATCACGTAATTTCATTTTGAAACTGGTTTAGTGGTAAAAGGTAATGGCTGCAACTGTGTTTGGGAATGTACTTTGTACATACCCAAACACAGATGCAATCATTTGAAGCAAAATGGGTCACAGCAATATTTTTTTTTCTGTCAGTTTCAACAACTGACATTTCAGTTTGAAGGGTAATTATTCAAGGAATATTGACACTATAATACACTACCATTACTACTCTCCTGTCAATTGAAGCACGTGCACCAGGGTGTGACTGTAGATTCAAGCAGACCTGTTGTCCAAGAAAGTCATACGCCTACCACTTCCTTCAACCTACCCACCTCCCCAAACTTGGGCACACACACAGGTCTTGTCAAGTGTTTGTTCGGTTGTTGAGTGAGACATTTAGATGCCTAAGAGATTTCACTTTACCTTAGTAGAGTTAATAAAATCACTGATGTAATAGTCTGTTGGTTTCAGTTTCAATGAGTTCGTTCAACTGGATACTTAAAATGCTGTGTAAAGCTAATTGCTCTCCTAAGCTGATTGAGGAGAGCGATTTTTTGCCCTCCTGCATTTTTCAGAATGCCAGGTCTGCAGAATTGCGTCTACAATCATATAATTGTAGTCTGAATATTTTTTTTTATCTTACTGGGAAATTAACCAGCATTTGCAGTATTTTGTAGTTTTCAATTTCCGTAATACACATGTACTATAAAGCAGCAAAAGCAATTAGAATTACTGTTATTGCTGGACGTTTAAATTTGTTTACTCCTCGCTATAGAAAAGGAATGTCTGTTATACATTAGTGGAGTGTACACCATCACAAAAAGAGGAATGGGGCCTTATAGCATGTGGTACATCGGAAAAGAATACCTTATTTTCTGATCTTGGTGATGCACTTTTTCCATGGCTATCAGTGCTAGCTGAGAGAGCAGAATATGGATAAAGTATTGCAGCAGATCAGATGTGAGTGGTGGTAATGTTCACTTCACCAGGACAGGACTGATTACCCTGTTGTAAGCCACGAAGAAGGTTTAGTTCCCATAAAGAGAGCAGAATATGGATGAAGTATTGCAGCAGATCAGATGTGAGTGGTGGTAATGTTCACTTCACCAGGATAGGACAGATTACCCTGTTGTAAGCCACGAAGAAGGTTTAGTTCCCATAAACAATAAATGGAAACATATTGTTATCGAGTGGTGAAAAGAAATTTGCAGCATTCCTGCAGTGAACACCAGAGGACTATTCCAGAAAAGATAAAGAGACAAGACATTACAGAATTTCAGAAGAATGAAAATAATAAACTGTATAATAGTCAGTAAAGGAATCATAGGTAATTTTATAACACCTTGTTCATCTACTTCATATCATCAGTTTAAATTGTGCATATTAGGTTTTCATGGGAACTGCTCCTGTTCTTGGGGAAAGTATATGGAAGAATGATTTATGTGGCATGCAACATTTTAAATGCTAATTATAAAATATTAAAAATTTATCAGAAATCTATTTAACAATTGCAGTATGGGTATAAAAATGTTACACATTTTACTTTTTAAGGAGGGTGGAGTGTAATGGATTTGGTAACAAGAGTTTAAATAAAATACAACAAAAGTTCTAAATTACTCTGTTATGATTTGCCTGTCCTTAACAGAAGTTTATTGCGGTTTTTGTTGGCTTATGGTTATTTCTATGTTAACTGGTTGGGGATGCAGTGGCGTTGCAGTAACCAGTTCTCGTCAGATCACCTATGTTAAGCAACATTAAGCCCAGTTAGTCCTTGGATGGGTGACCATCTGAGCAATCGATTCGGACTCCAGTATTGTGTCCTTGGGCAAGGCACTTAACCTGGAATGCCCACATGGGGGGCACGATGATGCCATGTACTAAGGCATACTGCATGTCGATGGTGCGCATGTCTTCAACTAATCTAATCCTGCCTGTGCAGCAATGTGGGGTTACGATTTTGGGGAGCTGGCAGCTGCTCGTTGTTGCTCGGTGGTTCTCTGCGGATGCTCTGGCTTCCTCCACTCATAAAACTGTCACCAACACAATATGACCTTGGCTGTTAAAGTGTCGTTAAACCCTAATAAATAAATGAATGTTAACTGGTTGAGTGCTAGAAGCCACTATCAGGGCTTTCAAAAAATGAAGATCTCAGAGCAAAAGCCAACATTTTCCTTGCGCACTGTCATGTTTCATATTCAGTCAAACACAAATAATATTTTGCGTACATAAAATTGTTTTAGTACATATTATGGGAGAGTGCCTGTGGGCACTGTCCAATAATTTGAGGTGAAACAAATTCTGACCATGAGAAATAATCTAGCCCTCAACCAGTTAAAAATGAATCAATGTAACTTGTTGGTTCACACCGTAATGCATGTTGTTATTATTTCATTCGTCAAGGTGAAAGCGGGGGATCAATCAGATTCCAGTATTCAAAATCTTTCCCAGCAAAATTATCCTACTTAAGAGCAGCCTCACTCATAATTTGTCGTCCACTTTATGTTTGGTAAAAGTTTTGATCCAGCTGTCCAACTTTAAACCTATATACTAAGTTAGTTATGGAGACACTTTGTAACCTGTAAAAAGGTTAACCATAATGGGTACCATAATTTTTTGACCCACTCAACCTGACCCTGGTGAGAATCAACATTTCTGACAGTGATTCTCTCCAGGTCTGAGTTCTGTGGGAACCATTCAGAGTTAATAACTTGTTTTAGATGGAAATTAAACCTCTTTTGGGTGAAAAGTGTAGTGGGCTCGTGGTTCTTGACCCATCGTTTATATTCATGTCCATTTCATATCATACTATTTTTTATCTTCTTAATAAACCATGCACAAACTGTTGTTCCCATTTTCTTGTGCATTCATCCCGACCATAACATATGACTGAATGTTTATTCTACCTCCAGAGTTGAGTTATATCCACACAGCCATGTTTTGCTAGTTGACCCAGACCCTCACGAATCTGAAGACCAGCAGGGAAATTCCAACCAGGGCTCTATCCCCTGGGAGTCATTCACATAAGGGTACAAAACAAAAATTGTGGCTTTGTCATATAGTTAACTTATTTTTTTTAAAATGAATGCTTATTGGCTCTTTAATGAAACACTTATCAGCATTCATCCAAAACTACTACAGTGGAGCCCACTTAATTGGATATCTCTTAACCCTTTAACTAACGTAACGGCCAAAACCAGCCAGTGCTATTCTAAAAAATTGCCAATTAATTTTCATTATTTTTTTCATTTTTTGTCTCAAAAACATAGGTTATGACCCCTCGTTGGAACGAGCTCGTCGAGATCGTTCCAACGAGGGGTCATAACCTGTGTTTTTGAGACAAAAAATGAAAAAAATTAGTTATTCAAGAATTATTTTTGCAAGTGTCGTCTGTACTGGTAAGGAAGGCATTTTGGTTACAGGTAAAAAATATTTTTACCTCTCATATGTAACAAGTTTAAACATTTTGAGGCCTCAGGATAAAGTAAAATGCATGGATGGAAATATTTTTCATCTCCTGTTTGGAGAGAACTTAGTTGTGATTGATGATGCATCAAGAAAAGTACAGTATGGCCACTGTACTTACTGTACAGTGGCCATACTGTACAGTAAGTACAGTGGCCATACATACTGTACAGTAAGTATGGCCACTGTACTTATTGTACAGTGGCCATACTTACTGTACAGTAAGTATGGCCACTGTACTTACTGTAACAAAGTGTGTGCCACCTGTCAGCTGAGGGGTTAAACGTGTTTCAGAAAATTAGTGAAAAGTTTATCACTGTATTTCATAATGTGGAAATTAAATGTATGAGTTCAGCTTAGAGAAATCTACACTGAATTATTAGGTTTGGTTTTAATACACAGTTATGTGTATTATTATTATGTAAACAATAATACTATACTGAGAGGTGAACCTTGAATCACACAAACATTATTTGTTGCTGCTGATATAGCATTAGAAATATAGAATAAATAGGTATGAGGGCCGGTAATCGGATTTAAACCATGAGTGGGATAAGGGTTTTAACCATGAGGCTCTGTTGAGTGGTTAACCCTTTACCCAACAAATCGGCCGCATCCGCCCGCGTAATATGCAAATACTGCTGCTGAAAAAATATTATTTTTCGAAAAATTTCAACAAAACCAATATCATGTAACCCCTCTTTGGAATGAGCTCGTCGAGCTCGTTCCAAAGAGGGGTCATATGATATGGTTTTGTTGAAATTTTTTTTAAAAAATTAAAAAAAAATGATATTTAAAATAATGAATTTTTAAATCATCTGCATTGGGTAAAGGGTTATTATAACTCTTATTCTATGAGTGGCTTCAATCTGATTACCAGCCTTAGTACCTATTTATTTTATTTATACCATGCTTGTGATAAGTAATCAACTTTTTCACTTAAAATGGAGACAAAACAATATTTCTCAATTAGCAGACGAGCGAACACATGGGTTTGTTTTGTTTACATCTGCACCGGTGGGTATTACTTCCACCTGCATGTGAATGCTTGATTGATGGCTAGAAACATTGTCAAAGTTGATTGAATTTACTTTGATTTTTCAGTCAAATTATTATTAACAATAATCTTAAATTTTATTTTAAATATTCAATTGTAGGTATTTTAAACGTAATAAGTTATTGCACATATTAGATAGTACTGTAAAATGTATGTTTGATTGAAAGAGTGCATGCATCAAAATTGGAAAATTGGGTCATGTCAAATGCCAAGTTGAATGTAGTTGTCCACCGAAATTTTTTTCCGAGGATCTATTAAAATAGCTGGTGTCCATCTGTGCATCTGTGTATGCTTGTGTGCAGCCATCTCACATTGGTTTCCCATTGATAACTTTAGCTGGAGTAGGCCAAATCAAATGAAATTTGGTGTGTAGGTGTATCAGTATAAAGTACAGGTCAAGTTCGAATCAGGGTGCGGTCAGACAATATTTGTCAGACTTATGCCCCTTTGTTGACATTGAAAAATTCTTTTTTTTTTGGTTTCCCAATGATAACTTTAGTTATAGTTGGCCAAATCAAATGAAATTTGATATGTAGGTGTATCAACATGAAATACAGGTCAAGTTCGAATCGGGGTGAGGTCTGACAGTTTTTGCCAGAGTTCTGTCCCTTTTTTGACATTGAAAAATTCATTTTTTGGGGTTCCCCATGGATAACTTTAGTTATAGCTAGCCAAATCAAATGAAATTTGGTATGTAGGTTTATCAACATAAAATACAGGTCAAGTTCATTGATTCCAAAAGAGAATTTTGAAGAGAATCTATTCGTCTTGGAAAAGAGAATTTATACTTTCTGTTAAACAGAATATTATTTTGTGAAAAGCCAGGATTCTACTGGATTATTTGGAAATTACCTGTGACGCCAATACTTCTTGGATTTTTACTCCATTTGAATTTTGCAGAGCATTTTATTATATTTTATTGGAGACTGCTGAAATTTCTAAGTGAAAATTTTATTACAAATCTACGGGATACTGTTTCTGAAGAGACATTCTTGGATTTAATACTACATGTACCAGCTGGTAACTTTCTTCACAAGATTCTTCACCATTGAATTACTGGATTCTGTCAAACTGTACTTTGGACTAATTCATTAATTGATAAGTACCACTGTTTTTATTTTCTGTAAACCAATTAGTGTAAAAGATCTGTGTATCATTTTTTTTTTATTAATTTTTTTAAATTAAATTTCAGAATAGTTAAATTCATAGTTTTTGTTGCTGATTCTCAGATTTCTTTCTGTTACCAATATCAATAATATTTCCATACCGTAACAGAATGCCCCTTTTTCAACCTCGAAAATTGTAGTTATAGTTGGCCAAATAAAATGAAATTTGGTAAGTGGGTGTATCAACATAAAATACAGGTCAAGTTCAAATCTGGGCGTGGACCGACTATTTTTGCCAGAGTTATGCCCCTTTTTTTACTTTGAAAAATTCATTTTTTTTGCTTTCTTGATGATAACTTTAGTTGTTGTTGACCAAATCAAATATAATTTAGTAAGTAGGTGTATCAACACAAAATACAGGTAAAGTTTGAATCGGGGTGAGGTCCGACAATTTCTGCCAGAGTTATGCCCCTTTTTGACATTGAAAAATTCATTTGTTTTGTTTTCCCGACGATAACTTTAGCTATAGTTGGCTAAATCAAATGAAATTTGGTATGTAGGTGTATCAACGTAAAGTACAGGTCATGTTCGAATTGGAGTGAGGTCCAACAATTTTTGCCAGAGTTCTGTTGCTTTTTTGATATTGAAAAATTCATTTTTTGGGGTTTCCCGCTGATAACTTTAGTTATAGTTAGCTAAATCAAATGAAATTTGGTGTGTAGGTGTATCAACATAAAATACAGGTCAAGTTCATATCCGGGTGTGGTCCGACTATTTTTGTCAGAGTTATGCCCCTTTTTTGCCTTTGAAAAATTCATTTGTTTTGTTTTCCCGATGATAACTTTAGCTAAAGTTGGCTAAATCAAATGAAATTTGGTATGTAGGTGTATCAACGTAAAGTACAGGTCATGTTCGAATTGGAGTGAGGTCCAACAATTTTTGCCAGAGTTCTGTTGCTTTTTTGATATTGAAAAATTCATTTTTTGGGGTTTCCCGCTGATAACTTTAGTTATAGTTAGCTAAATCAAATGAAATTTAGTGTGTAGGTGTATCAACATAAAATACAGGTCAAGTTCATATCCGGGTGTGGTCCGACTATTTTTGTCAGAGTTATGCCCCTTTTTTGCCTTTGAAAAATTCATTTTTTCTGCTTTCCTGATGATAACTTCAGTTGTTGTTGACCGAATCAAATATAATTTGATAAGTAGGTGTTTCAACATAAAATACAGGTCAAGTTCAAATCTGGGTGTGGTCCGACTATTTTTGCCAGAGTTATGCTCCTTTTTGGACTTTGAAAATTCATTATTTTTGCTTTCCCGATGATAACTTTTATTCCTACTATAGGTGTACATTTTTGTAATGGAATTCCCATTGAAAACATTTTAACGTAGTGGGGTTAAAAGCTAAAATATAACATACAGACTTTTCACAGGTAGTAACATAGGTGAGCATGGTACAAAAGTATGTAACCGAATTTCATGCTATAACTGTCACTTGATTGGCTCTGCTGACTGTCTTGTGTGTATAAAAGCTCAAGAATTGAGAGAGCCAATGGCTTACTGTATCGACCAGCCAGGTCAGAACTTCTAAATAGGATGGTAAATCCTAACTGTTGGACAAAGTAAGAAATTAACTTTTGGTGCATAGAGCGGTCAACTCTGTTTTACTTTGCATTAAAATTTCTATTATCATTATATTACTATTTGGCAAGGCAAGCTAACCCTTTCAGGGCATAGTACAGTAAATTCTAGGACTTGCTCTGCATACATTTAACCTTTTGAGTTCTGCATGCTATAAGTAATGGCTGGCTGCCTTGTTGGCTTTAAGATGTTTACTTAACTCATAGGATGTGGAAAAAGATCACCATCGGTGGTTCTTAGAATTTATATTACTTATAAGATTTTTTGAAATGTTTATTAATGGACACCGTTCTTGGCTATTACTCAAGCATTTTCGTAAGATTATAATTAAACATTAAAATAATATTCTGTCTATTTTATAGTCTTATGCATGCAGCCTTTATGAGTCCAGGTTATCAAAAATAACTACAACCTGAACTCCAAGATTCCCATCTCAAACCTCGACCTGAGGACAAACCTTAATCACTGACTGATCTTGACCATGATGAGACGTTAACCCACCACAGTACAGTACAACCTGGTGCTTCATTAATTAAAATTTTGGTGATGATGGTTTTTATAACCTGGTAAATGCATGCATGGACATCACTGCCCACACATGGATTATGACCAGTCCATGGAGTCTGTACTGTATCTGTGGGACTGAAAGAAGGTTTTTTCTAATTATCAAAATTCCCAATTTTCTTTCGGTGATGGCAGAATACTGTGATCACAAAAGCAGACAGAGAGTTGTGATTGGATTGAAACTGGATTGTGATTGGATTGAAATTCTCTTCCTGCTTATATCTCTGAAATTCTATAGAATCTCACCTTCAGAAAATGAAATACAAGGACCAGGCCTGGAAATAATATGTGAACATTTGTTGAGGTTACATGGGGGTAATGTCAGTTGTAAAATTCTGCAAATGCAGTACAGGGTGCGATACAACAACACAGTGTAAATTAACTTCCTAATCCTGCATGTTTTGCAAGTCAGATATGACAATCTTTTGGAACACACTCAAATTAAGGTTGCACATTGTATCCACATACGACTAGAGTGACATGCTGTTTATGTTGTAACCCTTTAAATATCTAACATGAAAAGCAGACGACACTTGCAAATAAAATTCTTGAATAACTTTTTTTTTTCATTTTTAGCTTAACTTGACAAAGTCAAGATTAGCTATTGCCATCACACATGCAGAGGTCTGTTTGTCTGTGAGTCTGTTCACATTTTCCTTTAGCACAGGCTACACCCCGCAGTTCTTGTCTGATCGTCACGAAATTTCATATGCAGGTTTGGGGTCATGTCTAGATGAGAACGTCCCCTTTTGGTCGTGATCAGTCAACCGGTATGGCTGCCCGAGCCCAAAACCCCAAAACCATTAGCACAGTCTACAGGTCATATTTATGAAAGGATTTCATTGTAACTTGGCAGGATGCCTCTGTATAATGCCTAGATGAGAACGTCCCCTTTTGAGCATGATCTGTCAACCGTGATGGCTGCCCAAGCCCGAAACCCAAAAACCTTTAGCACAGTCTGCAGGTCATGTTTAATATGGAGGGATTTCATTGCAACTTGTAGGATGACTCCTTATGATGTCTAGATGAGAATTTCCCCATTCAGGCGTGATCTGCCAACCGTGACGACTGCCCGAGCCCAAAACCCGAAAACCTTTAGCACAGTTTACAGGTCATATTTATGGAGGGATTTCATTGTAACTTGGTAGGTTGACTTCATATAATGTCTAGATGAGAACAGCCCCTTTTGGACACCATTAGGCAACTGTGACGGCTACAGAGCCCTGAAGCCCGAAAACCTTTAGCACAGTCTACAGGTGATATTTATGAAGGGATTTCATTGTATCTTTGTAGGATGACTCCAAATAATGTCTAGATGAGAACGTCCCCTTTTGGTCGCGATCATTCAGCCTTAATGGCTGCCCGAGCCCAAAACCCCAAAACCTTTAGCATAGTCTATAGGTCATATTTATGAAAGGATTTCATTATAACCTGTTAGTTTGACTCCATATAATGCCTAGATGATGACATCCCCTTTTGATCGTGATTGATCAACTGTGACGGCTTCAGGGGCCCGAAGCCCGAAAACCTTGAGCACAGTCTACAGGTCATATTTATGAAGGGATTTCATTGTAACTTCGTAGGATCACTCCAGATGATGCCCAGATGAGAATGTCCCCTTTTGGTTGCGATCATTCAACCATGATGGCTGCCCGAGCCCAAAGCCCCAAAACCTTTAGCATAGTCTACAGGTCATATTTATGAAGGGATTTCATTGTAACTTGGTAGGTTGACTTCATATAATGTCTAGATGAGAACGTTCCCTTTGGACGCAATTGGGAAACTGATGGCTACAAGGGCTCTAAGCCCGAAAACCTTTAGCACAGTTTACAGGTCATATTTATTGAGGAATTTCATTGTAACTTGGTGGGTTGACTTCATATAATGTCTAGATGAGAAAGTCCCCTTTTGGACGTGATTGGGCAACTGTGACAGCTACAGGGCCCAAAGCCCGAAAACCTTTAGAACTGTCTACAGGTCATAATTATGAAGGGATTTCATTGTAGCTTGGTAGGATGACTCCAAATAATGTCTAGATGAGAACGTCCCTTTTTGGTCTCGATCATTCAGCCTTGATGGCTGCCCGAGCCCAAAAACTTTTAGCATAGTCTATAGGTCGTATTTATGGAAGAATTTCATTGTATCTTGTTAGGTTGACTCCATATAATACCTAGATGATGACATCCCCTTTTGATCATGATTGGTCAACTGTGATGGCTACAGGTGCCCGAAGCCCGAAAATCTTGAGCACAGTCTACAGATCATATTTATGAAGGGATTTCATTGTAACTTCGTAAGATTACTCCAGATGAGAATGTCCCCTTTTGGTTGCGATCATTCAACCATGATGGCTGCCCGAGCCCAAAGCCCCAAAACCTTTAGCACAGTCTTCAGTTCATATTTATGGAGGGATTTCATTGTAACTTGGTAGGTTGACTTCATATAATGTCTAGATGAGAACAGCCCCTTTTGGACACCATTAGGCAACTGTGACGGCTACAGAGCCCTGAAGCCCGAAAACCTTTAGCACAGTCTACAGGTGATATTTATGAAGGGATTTCATTGTACCTTGGTAGGATGACTCCAAATAATGTCTAGATGAGAATGTCCCCTTTTGGTCACGATCATTCAGCCTTAATGGCTGCCCGAGCCCAAAACCCCAAAACCTTTAGCATAGTCTATAGGTCATATTTATGAAAGGATTTCATTGTAACCTGTTAGTTTGACTCCATATAATGCCTAGATGATGACATCCCCTTTTGGTCGTGATTGATCAACTGTGACAGCTTCAGGGGCCCGAAGCCCGAAAACCTTGAGCACAGTCTACAGGTCATATTTATGAAGGGATTTCATTGTAACTTCGTAGGATCACTCCAGATGATGCCCAGATGAGAATGTCCCCTTTTGGTTGCGATCATTCAACCATGATGGCTGCCCGAGCCCAAAGCCCAAAAACCTTTAGCACAGTCTACAGGTCATATTTATGAAGGGATTTCATTGTAACTTGGTAGGTTGACTTCATATAATGTCTAGATGAGAACGTTCCCTTTGGACGCAATTTGGAAACTGACGGCTACAAGGGCTCTAAGCCCGAAAACCTTTAGCACAGTTTACAGGCCATATTTATGAAGGGATTTCAATGTAACTTGATAAGATGACCCGTTTTGGAATAAGTTCACTGTAACTTCGTAACTTTCGTTGATATACGTTAACTGTGAGGGCCACATACATTAACTGTGAGGTCATATTAACCCACCCATCAGCTCTTTAGTACAGTGTACACCTCATATTATTTTTAACAAAAACATAGCATACTGGGAACAGAAATGAAGATATTCCCAATTATCACAATTCTTGTCTTATTTCATAATCCTTTCATAAACATTGAACATTATCCTTTTCATCAAACACAACACACAAGTTAAGCTATAGTGTCATTTACTCTTTCATTTGTCTCAAAACTATAGGTTATGACCCCTCATTGGAACGAGCTCGACGAGGCCATATTGTGATCATTTATTTCTTTGAATCTAATAAAGACTATTCTTATTGGAAACTTAATGAGATAGGAACTGGCATCAGCATGATTCCATTATAATGTACATTAGCTGCGCTATGGTGTTTATTGTTTGAGCATGTGCCAAATGTTCTAATGAAAGTACTTGGTTTGTTCCTAAGGCTTAAATGTCATTCACTACAGTATAGCCACCATGGACTGGTCACTTTCCACGGATGGGCACTATTTCCACAGACTCAATAATATTAGATTCCAAACCCTATTTTTAGGAATAATCGTCAAAAATTTAATTAATGAAGCACCGGCTACAACCCATTGCTTCATTAATTAAAATTTTGATGATGATGATTTTTTAACTCAACTCAAGTATGAGCTATTGGGATGGATTGTGATCCGTCTGAATTTTGTTGAAAAACATGGCTGCCAGCAGCCATCTTGGATTTTGATATAAACTGTGCAACCATTCCTTAAGCACATCCTACAGGCCACGGCTCTCACCCCATCAGTCCAAAATTTGATATGTGGCTTTGGGGCAATGTCTAGATGAGAGCTATCAAATTTTTCTGAATTTCGTTAAAAAACATGGCTACCAGCTTTGGCATATAAATCGTCAACAATTTATAAATTGTCAACATTTCCATTACTGTTCACTACATATGTAGCTTTGGTGTGATGTCTAGATGGGAGCTATCGAATATTTCTGAATTTTGTCGAAAAACATGGCCACTAACAGCCATCTTAGATTTTGATATAAATTGTCAACAATTCCAGTAGCATACCCTACAGATCGCATCTCTCACCTGATCTGTTTTTTGAATTTCATATATAGCTTTGGTGTGATGTCTAGATAGAAGCTATCAAATTTTTCTGAATTTTGTTGTAAAATATGACCGCCAGCAGCTCGATTTGGCATTGAATTGTCAACAATACCATTAGCACATACTGCAAGCCGTATCTCTTACCCAATCTTTTTCAAATTTCATATGTAGTTTTGGTGTGATGTGTAGATAGGAGCTATCAAATTGTTCTGAATTTTGTTGAAAAACAAGGCCACCAATGGCCATCTTGGATTTGGCATATAAATTGTCAATAATCCCATTAGCACACCCTACAGGCCACATCCTTCAACCCATCTTTTTCAAAATTTCATATGTAGCTTTGGTGTGATGTCCAGATGGGAGCTATCAATTTTTTGTGCATTCGATTGAAAAAGATGACAGCCACCGTCAGATTTGACAAAAAATTGTCAACAATTCTATAAATACACCAAACAGGCCCCACCCAAATTTTTCCAGATTTCATATGTAGCTTTGGTGTGATGACTTTTCTGTAGAAACTTGAGTGAATGACTTGGCATTATTGGATCTTTCTATTTAGTTCAGTCCCTTCTTAGAGCAGTTGAACTGCAGTGTCATTGACACTTTCATATTACTTGTTAACTGCATGCTTGCACATCACTGCCCACATGTGGATTACAACCAGTCAATACTGTAACACCTCTTACTTTAAATATCAATGCAGCAAAACTCAATGAATTTGTAGTGAGAATCTGTGGGAAATACAATGCCAATCATCCCTCGGAAAGTTGAAGAAAATCC
Source organism: Pictodentalium vernedei (assembly GCA_031216915.1). Lineage (NCBI taxonomy): Eukaryota > Metazoa > Mollusca > Scaphopoda > Dentaliida > Dentaliidae > Pictodentalium > Pictodentalium vernedei. Next base: position 645,305,208 of record CM062295.1, on the reverse strand, counting down.
TGGGGCAAATAGAGAGAATCGTTCTGGCTCCCCTTCAAATCCCAGACTATCAAACCCTTTACCTATCATTATGGTTATATCTGGGCACTGCTATTTATGAAGTCTGCAATTTCATTTTTATTATTGCAAATGTTGTCCATACATAGTGCATACTTAACACAGTTATTGCCCTTGTTAGTCTAAGAACAGAATCTGTATGAAAGTTTTGAATTTTAACTTGACCAGTATGAGAGAAAGGATGACCACATATTGTAGGTTTTGTCCACACATACCTATCAGAGTTTTTATTGTTTATTTGTATTATGAGTGAGCTGTTTTAACTCTCATCAGAATGAGCTCATTGAGCTTTGTCTCAATAAAGGATCAAAAGCAAGATTTTTAGGCCAAAAATATTGTGTTGCAGCTTTCGTCTGTTAGTCATGAAAGATAAAAGGTTAACCCTTTACCTGGTGCTCTTGTTGTCTAAATTTGTTATTTTAATTATTTGTTTCACAAGCTTTCAATAAAACCACATAATGTGACTTCTCATTGGAATGAGCTTGTTCTAATGAAGGGGCACATGAAATGATTTTGTTGAATTTTTTTTTCAGCTGCCCAATTTGTTTATTATGTGGGTGAATGCAGCTGATTCATTTTGTAAAGGAGGTTCACTCTTAACCCGCTGGGTATTTTCAAGATATTTTTGTGCCCCTGGCCTCTTTGAGGAGGGGGCATTATGTTATCACCATATCTGGCGTCCGGCATCGTCTGCCCTTTAACTTTTTGCATTCCATCAATTAACTATTGTTCTACCAACCGGATCTTTACCAAACTTCATGTGTGGGTTTGGTATGATGAATGGAAGAAGCCTGTTTATTTTGACCATGATGAGCCAAAGGTCAAGATCACAGTCACCTCTAATGTTAAATACACTTGAAATTGGTTTCCGCTTTATAACTAAAGTTCTACCACCCAGATCTTTACCAAACTTCGTACGTGGATTAGGTATGATGAGTGTAAGAAGCCTATTTATTTTGACCATGATGCGCCAAAGGTCAAGATCACAGTGACCTCCAATGTTAAATACACTTGAAATTGGTTTCCGCTGTATAACTAAAGTTCTGCAAAACTGATCTTGGTTTTCTTTTTGTAATTCTATCCATAATATTGCAGGAGGGGGCATATGCCATGCTTCGCGTTGCTCTTGTTCATCAAATCTAGTCATGGCTGCTGTGAAGGTATGGATTTGAATTTCTTATCAACCTACCTCAATTGTTTACAGCAGGCTTGCACTACAGTGGAAGAACCTAACTCGGATAAAATACTCTCTATTTTAATCTTTCCCAAGATTTGGGAAAGAAAAGTGGTGTAAAAACACCACGAAAAAATAAGCCAAAACTGGGCCGAGCGCCATCGGCGCACACCCAGTATGGGATGCTCTTCCATAGTACAAATCCATGACTTCCGTCACAGTGCGCAATGCATCAATTCGTCATTCTTTTTCTATCCGAAGCACGAGCAGGATGTGTTTCCGCCATATGCATTATGAAACAGTGATAATTCAACTCGTGGATAATGGTTTTCCTGTGACTGGAATTATGGATCTGAAGATCGTATAATAACAGGACGGTCTTTTATATATTCTCGTTTTTATTTTCAACCACATTCTCATTGTTTATTAATTACTATTCTGTTTTCGCGAATGTTTTGCGACATCGTGTCATCGTGATTCGACAATGAATTTTTTCGGTTGATAAAAAATTTTATTGGAGTAGGTGTCGGCCGTCTGGGTTCTGCCACCTTCTCTCGTAGTTGAGGGTGTTCTTCTACTTTCTGTTTCTGTTGAGTTCACCTTTTTCTTCTACTGCTCTCACCTCTGTTCTTTCCACTTCGGTTCCTTTAGGGCAATTCCTTTTGCCCTCGCCCTTGGTGTGTTCTCGTGTTCGTTTCGTCCGCACACGCGGGTGGTGTGGAATGCAGTCGTTTCGGGAGCCTCCCGACTCGACCACGTCTGATGTGAGTTTACCCCCTCCGTGGGGGATGTGCAGCTCCTCCCGCTCCCGCGGGGGGTGGTGAACGCATTTGTTTCGGGTCGCCCGATTCGACCACATCTGATGAGAATTGCTCCTCCTCCGTGGGGGATGTGCAGCTCCTCCCGCACCAGCGGGGGGTGGGTACTGCTTTCGTTTCGGGGCTTCCCGATTCGACCATGTCTGGTGAGAGTTATTCCCCTTCCGTGGGGAATGTGCAGTGTTTTACCGTGGTGGATACTGCGGGAGCTGTTGGTTTTCTGGTGTAGAGATGCCTGGTTCCGGGACTATGCACCCTCTCCAGTCGACATCTGAGGCTGTCACTAGGGTTGTGACTCCTCCTTTGGAGGCCGAGCTTGGTGGCTCTCTCTGCTTTTCCGCCAGTTCCAACAGCTCCCATCGTATCTGCTGCTACTGCTGTTCCGTCTACAATGTCATTGGGCACCGTTTTTAGCCGGCCTCGGCTTCTCCCTGCCAGGGTCTGCAGGGATGTCTGTAGTGTGGTTGTGGGGTTTCGGCCTCAGCCTTCCCAGACTTCCACTCAGCGAAGTCAAATGGGGCTGCTGACTGAACCCCTTACTGTGTCCTCTCAGCCTTTGAGCACAGTAGTTTTATACCTGCAGTGGTCTGCTGCGGTGTCTGGTTGTGTAGACGTGGGGGTATCGGCCTCAGCCTTCCCTGACTTCAACTCAGCGAAGTTGGAAGTGGCTGCCGGGCTCACCCTCTCCTGTGGTCTCTGCGCCGTCGAGCACCACAGTTGTCATTGGATTCGGTTGTTCTTAGTGGGACACTATGAACTCCGTGGCGTTTCCGTCCCTCATTCTGGCCACACAACCAGTTTTGGGGGTCCAACGTCTTTTGTGCAGCCTGGACCTTCTGCCCTGCAGAGGTCAGGGGTGACTCTCCTGAGTTCCTGCTATTTTGATCCTCGGGGAGTGTCACACCCCTATACACGTCTGGCTTCAGACGTTTTCGGCTGCCGCCCGTCGTCCCACATCAGGTCTTTAGGAGGATCGTGACCCTTCGCTGGTTCAGAGGGTCAGCGGTGAAGCCACTTTGCCGGTTCGTTCCCCTGTCGAACCTGCCAGTATGGGCAGTGAGCTTAGGAGGCCCTCTCCTTACTCACTCAGGTTCTGTCAACGAGCCTTCCTGTTGCTTCCAGCGAGGCAGCGAGTGGTTTCCAGGCGCCTCCTATGGCGCCACCTCCCGGGATTGGAAACGGGCCGCTTTCTGATCCCCTGGTGTTCCGACACCATGGGAGGCGTCGGCTGGTTTGCCCACGATGGGCTATGTGTCTTCCGACTCAGGGGAAGAGTCAGACATGCTTGATGTCGAGAGCCAGCATTCTTCGGACTTGGGGGCAGCTCTTGATTTCGTGTTTGGGTTTCTTCCGGATCTCAAACCATCTAACCAGTCGACAGTGTCAGCCAGGCCGCGATCATCGGTCGCACACCAACAGTCTATGGAGCAACCTGCTTCTGGGCGTCTTCGACCGTGCCCTTCGGTACAGTTGGTTGAAGCATTTTCAGCCTTGGACTCCAAGCTAAGTTCCAAGGCTATGAAGGCTCCGTTCTTCACCAGGGTTGACACCTTTTTGCCTCCGGCGCGTTATCGTTCCTACGATTCCGCCAATCCGTCGGTCTACCAGACTTTGACGGTTTTGGATCAGGACTCCAATTCCCTCGGGCTTTCCAAGTCCAAGTCTGCCGTCATTCCGATGACGCCTCTGGAGTCCACATTGGGCTTATCGAGAGAGATGCTTGGTATGCTTTCTCTCTCCGATCACGTCTCAGCTTTTGCTGCCTATCTGCCTTCAGATAAGATTGACGAGGTACAGGCTCCTTTGCGTGTGCTGTCCAAGGCGCTCATGCATCTTACTCACACGCATGCCTGTAACACGGCTAATCTGGAATTAGTTCGAAGGGACTCTGTGCGGGACACAGGCCGATCCCTTCCTGAGGAGCAGTACGCTTCTCTTCGATCTGCTTTTTTGACAGGTCCGCAACTTTTCCATGATTCTGTGTTGATGGTCCGGGATGACGTCCTATGTCATTCCAACGATCAGCTGCTGTTTCTTCAGCTTGATCAGCCTTCTAGGGTAGGCACGGGCCGTTCCAAGCCTAACAAGTACCCTCTGCTTCCTCTGCGAAGCAAAAGGGGCTGATCCTTCTGCCACCGCTTCTGATTCTTACTCAAGGGGTAAGGGTAAGCGCCGGCAGTCTTGAGGGAACTCCCAGGATTCTTCATTCAGTAGAGGTGTTTTCTCCTCTCGCGAGCCTCGTCGGGGTTCGCAATGAAGGTCCTCACCTCGACTCGTCCCAGGTTGGAGGAAGGATAGCAGAGTTCGCAGACCGTGGGCCACCATCACATCCGATCCTTGGATGTTAGATGTTGTTTGGTCCGGGCTGCGAATATCCTTCCGACGGCACTCCACTCTGTCTGGGATGCCTTTTCCAACCACAGTTCCTTCAGACATTTTACGTCGGGAACTTTTGTCCACGGAGATAGACAATCTCCTGACAAAGGGGGCGATTGAGGTCATCAAGAACATTAGGTCAGTGGGTTTCTATTCCCACCTGTTCTTTGTGCCGAAGAAGGACGGCCGACTCTGATCGGTTCTTGATCTGAGTTTCCTGAACCAGTCTATCATTGCTCCCAAGTTCAGCATGGAGACTTTCAGGTCGGTCCTCCATTCAACTCACCAGGGAGCTTTCCCTTCCAGCTTCGACCTGCGAGACGCTTACTTTCACGTTCCGATTCATTGGGCATTACGGAAGTATCTCAGGTTCATTTTTCTGGGGCGAGTTTACCAGTTCAAGGCCATGCCTTTCGGCCTCAACCTGGTTCCTTGGTCCTTCACCAGACTGATGTCGCATGTGATAGCTTTCCATCGCACACAGTCCAGGGTGACTACTTCGGCATATCTGGACGAATCCTCCAAGGGCATTCCAATGCTGCCTTCCTGGAGTCGGATGTCGCCACTCTGTTGAGCTTGCTCATGTCGCTACGTTTCAGAGTCAATGAGGAGAAGTCGGACCTGGTCCCTTCTCAGTCGTTTTATCATCTGGGGATGGTTTTCCGCACTCAATTCAATTTGGTGGTGGTTCCCCAGGCCAAGGCTGTGATTCTCTCAGCTTTTGCTCCGACTCTGTCCCAGTCCACATCCACGACAGCTCGGAGTTTTCTCAGGCTAATCGGTCTCTGCTGTTCGGTGACGGATCTCATTCCTCTAGGTCGGCTGCATGTCAGACCTCCCCAACACTTTCTGCTCAGTCGTTGGAGGTGCTTCAGTTTCCAGACTATCTTTATCCTCACCTTCTCCTCTGGGCGGATGTCCAGTGGCTTTCGCAGGGTGTTCCTTGGACTTACCCACGTCCGATCGCGTTCTGACGGCAGATGCCAGCGATCTCGGATGGGGTGCGACGTTGGATTCTCCAGGTCTTTCCATTCACGGGATGGTGGACCAGGATCATGCAGCTCTACACATCAACCAGAAGGAGCTTCTTGCTTTTCTTCTGCGTTTCAGGCAGTGGATCCCTCACCTGTCGAATCGCCAGGTCCTTCTGTTGTCTGACCATTCGACGGTGGTTGCTTACATTCGGAACCAGGGCGGCACACACTCTGTTCCAATGTACGAATTGGCTTGGGATCTTATACTGCTCGCTCAGGATGTCCATGCCGGGGTGGCTGTTCGTCACATTCCCGGTCGCCTGAACGTCCTAGCCGACTCCCTGTCCCGTCAGGGCAGGGTCATTTCCACCAGGTGGATGCTCCACATGGCGGGTTCCATCGATCTCTTGTGACTAGTTGGAACCTTCCCGTGGACACTTTCGTGTCCCCATGTCCAGATGCTCTGGCTTTCGCTGTGGACGCTCTGGCCCTCCTTTGGGATGGTCTTGTCGGCTACACCTTCCTACTGGTTCCGATTCTGCCTCAGGTTCTCACCCAGATATGAACCTGCCGTCGTTGAATCCTTTCGATCACACCCGTCGCTACGGTGGGTGTGGATCAATCTGCTCCGCTCTCTGTTAGCGGCGGTTCCGGCATGTCTCCCTCTACCTCGCGACTTTCTTTGCCAAAGTCGCCCGGGAGGTTTTCAAGTTGACCTGACTTCATTGTGCCTTCGCACATGTCTTTTATCGGGTCCTGTCTCCTCCGTAGTGGTTTTTCGAGACACGCAGTGGAGTTGCTTTTCTTCAAGGAGGCACTCACTCCACTGGTTTAGCCTCTGTGGCTAAGTGGAAGGTTCTTCTGTCGATGGTGTGCGATCACTCTGTTGCTTCTGTCACTCCTTCGATCACACTGCTTGCGGAGTTTTCTGGTATATGTTTGTTTCTGGGGGTCTCCAGCAATGTGTACTTGTCAGTGCTTCGGAGACATTTTTTCCTATGTGATACCGCATTGTTTCGACACTCATCCTTGCCTCTCCAAGCTTGTTCAGCTCTTTTCCTTGAAAAGGCCTAGGACTTTGCAGTTTACTCCAAGATGGTCACTTTCTTGGGCGCTGCTCTGCTTGGGGGTGGGGGGCGTTCACGCCTTTATCCTGGATGAATATGCGTTTTCCCACATGCCAGATCTCTCCTGCATCCATTTCTTGATGGACTTGTCTTGCTATTCGTGCAGCTTCCGCTCGTCTAGCTACTGGTGATTGTATTACCAATTGTTTTTTCTGCCACGAGGTGCGTGCATTGTCTTCCTCTTTTAAATAACTCTGTCATGTTGTCGGATGACTGATGTTATACTGGCAGCCTTCTGGAGAAATGCTGCATTCTCCTTTTCTCTGCGACAGTTGCAGGAGCCGACAGACTTCCTTGGGGCCCTCTTTCTTCGGCTCAGGATGTTGTCTATCCAAGCTTTTCAGCTTTTTTCAGGGTCGGTTCCAGCTTTGTGCTGTTACTGCCCTTTCTGTCTGTGCGTCGCACTTCACCATACGCCTCATCTTTCATTGGCTTTTCTAATGTTTGTGATGCTATGGTTTGATAGGCCTAGGGATCTCTTCCTCTGTCCATGGTCCCAGTGCTATTGAGTTATGTGTGGGTTGGTTATGTGATTCCCTCCAGCCTTTTGTCTATTTAGCCTGTTGTAAACAATTGAGGTTGGTTGATAAGAAGTATAAATTTTATAGTAAATTTCCTTTCTTATTATACCTACCGAAATTGTTTACATGGAGGCCCTCCCGTCTTCTTATTCGGGTAAGAATCCTTCCTCCCCGCTGATCACATAACTCCTGTGTTGTTCGGAATCAAAAGAATGACGAATTGATGCATTGCGCACTGTGACGGAAGTCATGGATTTGTACTATGGAAGAGCGTCCCATACTGGGTGTGCGCCGATGGCGCTCGGTCCAGTTTTGGCTTATTTTTTCGTGGTGTTTTTACACCACTTTTCTTTCCCAAATCTTGGGAAAGATTAAAATAGAGAGTATTTCATCCGAGTTAGGTTCTTCCACTGTAGTGCAAGCCTGTTGTAAACAATTTCGGTAGGTATAATAAGAAAGGAAATTTACTATAAAATTTATACTTTCCATTACACAGGGTTTTGTACAGTACAGTCGCCGTGGACTGGTCACTTTCCACGCGTGGGCAATATTTCCACGGACGCTTTATTATTAGATTCCGAATACTAATTACAGGAATAATCATCAAAAATTTAATTAATGAAGCATCATTAATTAAAATTTTGCTAATGATGATTTTTACTACCTTGTAAACAGATGCGTGGATATAACTGCCCATGTGTGGATTACGACCAATCCACGGCGACTGTACTATAATAGGTTTTATTCCGAGGGTATGCTCTATTCTAGTTATTTTTCTGTCAGTCTTGTTTGAAGCTGCCTTTTAGGCATGTACAGAAATATGTTTTATTATAAAGTCTTACTGTACTATTATGATCCCCGATGAGTCTGGAGGTGGGATGGGAAATCTCACCCGAGGGGCAAGATATTTGAACCAGACCTGAGGCTTGCCAAGGGTCTGGTTCAAATATCTTGCCCTGAGGGAGAGATTTCCCCATTCCCACCTTCAGACTCATCAAGGATAATTTTTCTCCCCCCACCATGCAGCGGTTACGTTAGCCAGAGGTAATCAGGAGTCACGTGCTGATTCAATCAACTCATTTTGTATTCGTTGTTTTGAGAAACTGATGACACCCTTGGAAAGAGCATGCACAAGTTATGTATATACCAAAGGTATATACCATGAAATCAATTAGGAATGGTGGCAGCTTGAGGGTTGAAGAGTTTTAGAGCATCAAACTTTGATCACACTGTATTCTGATGACGTCAGTATGAATTAGTTGGTAGCAAGGAACTGATATGATATGCATAACGTCATAATAACATTACAAATGTATAACGTCACATGGGTGGGGTGGGATACATCTGTCTCTCCCTGCTATCTCCCCCGGGGCACACGTATGTTACACATGCAGTGAGGGGAGAATATTATTATGCTCCCCTCCTCCAGAGGAGGCCTTGGTGAGCATATAGTCGAGGGCACCATCCGTCTGTATGACCCCACTTCTACACAAACATTTTGTATTACAGTACAGCTGCTGTGGACTGGTCATAATCCACATGTGGGCAGTGATGGACCATGCATGCATTTACCAGAGAATAAAATTCATCATCGGCAAAATTTTAATTAATTAAATGTTTGATGATTATTCCTACAGTTAGTGTTTGGAATCTAATATTACTGCATCTGTGGAAATATTGACCAGTTCACGATGGCTGTACTGTATAACTCAAGTATCAGGCTTGGCAATTTCAGGAGAGCGATTTTTTTTAGCTCTCCTTACTGCCCTCCTGAAAGAATTAAGGAGAGCGAAAAATTGCCCTCCTAAATATTTTGGTCTGGGATGATTGAGATTACATGTATTATTGTCACATTAAATTTTTGTTGTACAGCAAAAATGTAATTTAACTTCGAAGTCACATAACATCACGTAATTTCATTTTGAAAGTGGTTTATGGTAAAAGGTAATGGCTGCAACCATACCTAAACACAGTTGCAATCATTTGAAGCAAAATGGGTCACAGCAATATTTTTTTTCTGTCAGTTTCAAGTTCAACAACTGACATCACAGTTTTAGGGGTAATTATTCAAGGAATATTGATACTGTAATATACTACCATTACTACTATCCTGTCACTTGAAGCACTTGCACCAGGATGTGACTGTAGATTCAAGCAGACCTGTTGTCCAAGAAAGTCATACGCCTACCACTACCACCTTCAACCCTCCTTGGGGGATTGAAGGTGGTAGTGGTAGGCGTATGACTTTCTTGGACAACAGGTCTGGGTACACACACAGGTCTTGTCAAGTGTGTGTTCGGTTGTTGAGTGAAACATCTAGATGTTTAAGAGATTTCGCTTTACCTTAGTAAAGTTAATAAAATCACTGATGTAGTCTGTTGGGTTCAGTTTCAATGAGTTTGTTCAACTGGATACTTAAAATGCTGTGTAAAGCTAATTGCTCTCCTAAGCTGATTGAGGAGAGCGATTTTTTGCCCTCCTGCATTTTTCAGAATGCCAGGCCTGAAGTATCAATTGTCAGATTTTAATATTTTTTGGTATGGTTAGAGATCTGTATGGGGGGAAATGATATATATATTGTGAGTGTCGTCCATGTAGACAGAGCAGAATAATTGCCCTTGTTAGACTTGGAAAACTGTCTGTATGAATGTTTGAAATTATAACTCAAGGATTGGTTGTTGGATTTTGATATCCTTTGATATAGTGAGACCTGTATGATGGAATGGATATACATATATCTCAGGTTTTGGTCAAACATACTTACCAGAGTTGTGGCCCTTGTTACACATGGAAAACTGTCAGCTATTCAAATTAGCTGAGTTTCTCAGTACAGTGGACAGAGCCTAAAATTCTGAAAGTGTGTTATACTCATATTTCAGGAAAGGTATGATATACATGTATCACCTTGGGTGCCAACACCAAACAACTCTAAACTCATTATGGATTCAAAATATGGGTAACTCAGTAGTCATTGAATGCACTTTTATAAAATCCCAGCAGTGATATTTCAATACCTGTAATACATGTCTAATTCCATTATAGAATTTTAGTTGTCAATGAATTGGATAGAGCCAAAAATTAAAAACGTAGTTGACGCTCAAATTTCCAGCATGGTATGACTATTAACTTTGAGTATTTTAAAAGTATTTTCTATCAAATATCATAGGAGCCTTTGATGGAAAATTTAATACAATTTAAATCAGGAAATTCTTGGAACAAAACGTTGATAGAATTTACTGGGGAAAATTCCGTCAAAAGTGCTCTAATTTTACTAAATTATCTGTCAGCAGCATGCAAGGACTTAACAACTTGTTTTATATTAATATGGTGGAACCCTGTTAATTGAATAGCCACTTTGCCAATGAAAAGTATTCAGTTAACAGGAGTATACAATTAACAGGGACTGTGTCACTTTCCTATATTCTGGGGATAAGCTTTTATTCTATCATATCTCATTTGACATTCTGTCAAACAAGATATAATAGATTAAATGCCTGTATTGGATGTATACCGAGGCCAAATAGGTCTATAAACAGGGGAAAACTGGGGAGAGTCAGGGTAATTTCACGACAGGTTACAAGGTTTTTTATTCAATTAACAAAAGTTTACTCTGTAACCTATATTCAATTAACAAGTCAAATTTGTACTGGAAGCATGGTAAATGTTGGGAAATTATATTCACTTAACAGGGTTATTCAGAGATATCCAATTAAGTGGATTCCACTGTATACATACAGGTAGTTACTGACACTTTGTCATTATTTTTACAACATACCCTATCCTGCCATGGTATTGCAGAAGGGGTCAGAGGCAATATGTTGAATTGCTTTTTTTTCTTATTAACTGGTAGAGTGCTGGAAGCCCATATTTGGGCTTTATTCTGAAGTGTCGTTACCACAACTTAAAGGTTTCATGTTCAGTGGATGTTCTGCATATCACCTTTGACGTGAAATTATTTAGTCTGTTAGGATTTGCCTTGTTACAATATATGGGAGAGTGTCTATTGGCACTCTCCCATATATTGTAACCAGGCCAAGATATGTGAATTTTTATGATAAAAAATAATTCACCACTCTAACAGTTAAATAAAAGCAGATGGACATGTTCATCTACCGGTAAATGGCGATCTGGTTGATAATATCTGTCTGCTTCTATCCAAAAACAATGTGAAATCAAAAGAGAAATTTGAAAATAGAGATGGGAGGGATTGGAATTTTGAGTTCGGTATCAGTATTTTTAGGGTTGTATACCTCGGTATTGATTCAGTATTCTGTATCTGACTTGACTAAGATTTGCTGATAGTACCAAAGAGGAATTCTGGGACTTGTTCTAAAGACACCTTCATGTTTAAAGACCTATTTTAGGCTTTTGCGATCTCAGAGCATGTGCCCTGACCATGCCATCTTTAGGTTGTCCTGCTGACAGTAGAGACAGCACCTGGGCAGTGATTTCTGGTTAGGTGTTGGCTGCCTTAACACGCAGCTTCGACTTGACTAGAAATCACTGCTAAGCAATTGGACATGTACAGGTTGTGGTCTAGTGGGAATTCAGGACAGTTGCCTGGTTCATTGAGGGTTCCCGCAGGGTCTTAAACAATTAAGACCCTTGAAAAGTCGTGAATTCGAGGTTCCAGTCTTGAAAAGTCTTAAATTGACAGAAGTCGGGAAATACGTCAGAGGTGCTGTATATTGTGAACATTGACTGTCTGGAATTACCTTTTGCAGCTCCTGTCTTTTAGAATAAAAAGTCTTCTAAAGTCTTGAATTCTCTTTTTTTCTTACCTTGAAAAGTCTTGAATTCAAATTGAAAAGAGTCTTAAAAAGTTCTGAAATTTCCCCTCCCCAAACTCAGGAACCCTGAGTTAACAAAACTGTAAAGAGTATCAGTCACCACTTTTTCTTTCATGAAAATGAACCTTCAACTGTTATCAAGCCTCAGCACCGGCCTATAAATAGTGAATGTAGGAAAATTTGATAATTCAGACAGTTTCGGTAATTAAACAGTTGATTCGATTCGTTTTTCGGTATCCCCATGATATTGGTATCGGTTCGTTTTTGGGGTTTATTGCCCATTGAAAATATGCATCTCTGATGTTACATGTATTTCACTTGTTTTGCTTGCTTTCGTCTTGATTTAGCAATATTTTTATTACAAAATCTGTATCCACTGGTAACAATCTATTAATTGAAAATAGAATATGTTTTCATTTTTGGAATTCACTAAAAAAAAAAACAATGAGGGGTCTTGAGCTGAGTTTCAATGCGTTTTACCTGCGTCGCCAGCGGTAGAGCAGATCTAGTAACTGCTCAGTCCGTCTGTCTGTCTGTCAGTCCATCCGTCCATCAGTCCATCCAAAACACTTCTTCCGTCAAAGTTTTCTTGGCTTCTATGAAAGGGAATGATTTTATATTTGGTCTGCTGCTTCATAATGATGAGTTGTATCGTGTATCTAATTTTCAGATCTGCCGAGGAGCCACTTCCTGTTTGCCGATACTTTGAAGTGTGTTTATCTCTATAATCAATTGCATGCAGCGACGCAGGTCCAGACCCGTTATTGGCTTGTTGAGAATATTATGGGCTGGTTTTGGCCATTACATTGGGTAAAGAGTTTAGATGAGATTTACACCAAAGCTGTACGGTGCACAGGGTTAGTTACTCATTTAATAATGAAAGTTTTTTATAATCAGAAAGTGTGACTAACCCTGTGCAATGCACAGGGTTAGTCACACTTTCTGGTTATAAAAAGAAATTGATAACAGCTATATCACAGACTACATGAAAATATACATTGACTTTAGGTTACAAAATGCACAGGGTTAGTTGGTTACATGTTACATAGGGTGCAGGATTCAAGGAACTAATTGAAAAACTTATACTGGATTATGGAAATTTTGTTAAAGTGAATTCCAAAAATGAAAGCATATTCTATTTTCAATTAATAGCTTGTTTGGTGTAAATGTGTTGTGACCAGCTCACAACCTCATTGCGAGGGAGTGCGGTGGCTAAGTGGTTATGGCATCGGACTTCAGACTGAAAGGTTCATGGTTCAGTCCCCACCAGGGGTAACTGCGTTGTGTCATTGGGCAAGGCACTTAATCCCAATTGCCCACATGGGGGCACAGTGGCTCTGTGAACTAAGGCATACTGCATACCAATGGTGCACTTGTCTTCAACCATTGCTAACCCTGCTTGTGCAGAGCTAATTTGTTGGGGAGTCTTGACAGTTGCTTGCTGCTGCTCAGTGGTTCTCGTTCTGGGTTCCTCCTTCTATAAAAGTGATAAAACTGTCAGACATGAGGTGACCCTGGCTGTCAAAAATGTCACTCCCACCCAAAAAATACAAAAAACTCTAATCGCTAAAAAGACCATTTTTCTGTCAAGTTGTATTTCCAGATTCGGTTTGGGTTTTGGTTTAGTTAGAGGAAAAACCCTTGTTTTTGGTTTGGTTTTCCTATGTGTGAAGAACATACAGTTGAAACTACAAGTCGTGTCATGAAATGCGCACAAATAGCACGTCAATCTGCATGTTAATCTACACGTTTGGACCATAGTAAGGCTATCAAATTCGGTACATATGGCCTGTGCAAAAGCAATGTTTCAGCCAATGGACCTCTGGGTAAACCGGAGGTCCATTGGCTGAAACATTGCCTGTGTTTGCTGTGAGAAACCAGGAGAACCTGCCATGCTTTGATGCCATTTGATATGGCAATTGTGTGCAATTAGGGGGTGCGGTGGCTCAGTAGGTAGAGGTGCAGGCTGCAAGCCGAGAGGTCCTTGGTTTGAATCCCACCTGCGGCAACCGTGTCCTTGGGCAAGACACTTCTCCCCCATTGCCTATGTGGGGGCACAGTGACGTGTCCTAAGGCGTACTGCACGTCGATGGTGCACCTGTCTTCAACCAATGCTAACCCTGCTTGTGTGGAGTTCATATGTTGCGGAACTGACAGTTGTTCACCATTGCTCGGTGGTTCTCTCCGGATCCTCTGGCTTCCTCCACCCGTAACACTGTCGCGGTCGTGTTTAGCCATTGTGCAGAAATATGTGACCTTAAACACCAATAAATAATAATAATAAATAAATTGTGTGCAATTCCTATGCGCAATTAAGCCTAGATAACACTTCAGTAAATAACAGTAAATAACACTTCAGGCTGCTTAACTTGGAAAAAATTCACAATAGTTTGTACGATAACTTCACTACTACAGAAAACCCCCTGTCTGTAACTATATCCATTGGGTTCAGCATAACATCCCTTTGATCATTTCTTAGGGGTTCTAAGGTGTCAGTAAGACTATTCAATGCAAAAAGAAACTCATAAAAATTAGGGTAACAAATGAATAATAGAGGTGCCGCAATTAATCGATTAGTCAATTAATCATTGATCACATGAGCAGTCGAATAGTGTTTTGTGTAGTCAAATAATTGCCCATAATTTCATAACCATGGACTTTGTTGACCAGAACGTAGTGCTTTATTTATAAAAGTGGTATCCTTTTTCATGTCTAAAATATCTATTTCTGTGTGTTGGGAAAAAAGAGATGAAGTATTAGATATGGTTTGTCATGTGGATTCAGTATAACTGGATTTGTGGAATACACACTAAGGCAGGGAAGAAATTCTGAAAATTTCTTCCCAGCCTTAGTATGTGTTCCACATTGGGGACAACAAATGATAACTTTTTAAAGGGAGTCTGTTGATAGGTGTTGTATAATATAAGGCAATCTGGATCCTTAGAAACGATATTCGTCTATATCTAAGTATTTAGTAACTAACTAACAGTAAGTGAATATTTCGTAGGTAGTTTCAAGAAAAATCTCCATATGGTACAGTATGTGGAGAGTGTATTATCACTAAATCACCCACAGAGTGGAGATTCCACCCAAGCAATAATTGCAAATTTGTTGCAAAGCATAACAAGTACAAGCAAAGTTTCAGCCAATGGACCTCTGGGTTATACCCGGAGGTCCATTGGTTGAAACATTGCTTGTGTTCTTTGTCCACAAGTTCAGAATTTGATAGTGATGCTTTGGGTGATAACTCCACTCCCCAGGTGATTTTGTTATAATCCACTCTCCACGCACTGTATATGATATGATTAATCGATTGACTGTCAATTATTGCTGGCCAATTATCGATTATTAAAACAAATAATTGTGGCAACTCTTATGAATAAAGTTCATCAAATCTATGTTGAATGATCATTGTCACATTTTCTGCCTTCTTGGCTTGTCCAGTATTCACTCCTTTGTCAGATAGATAAAATGACAAGAGTCCCTAGGGGCTACTAACCCATTTCAATCTTCCCCCTCCTCCCAATAAGCTAGTTTGATCAGATTATCCACAGACACACTAAAACCATTGGGTTGGTTTTTGCAGCTCTTTCAGTTAAGTTTTCTGATTTGCTACAAAAACTGGAACCAAACCAGAAAACACCCAAAATACTAAACTCAACTTTTCTGACTGCTTCACTTTATGCACCTTTTGATCTGCTCTAAATTTAAAGGCTGAGGCTCTGTTGTGGTTACATGTATATTATTAGTTACACAGTTTGTTGGTGGCCTAATATGGTGTCAGTTAATTTCATATTGGACGAGAGCGGAGCTCGAGTCCAATATGGAATTAACTGGCACCATATATACCACATTAGGCCACCAACAAACTGTGTAACAAATATATCTTGCCGACTTCTGCATTGATGCACAGAACTAATAACAACAGCGATCAAAATTAAATGAGAGAATTCTCACAATGTGTTCATGTGTCTTTGCCTTGTTACAATTTATGGGAGAGTGCCTACAGGCACTCTCCCATAAATTGTAACAAGGCAAATTCATACATACCAAACAGTTTCATTTCGAAGGTAACATGACACACATCCACAGAATATGAAGCCTTTTAAGTTGCCTAACCTGCACTTCAGACCAAATATGGGCTTCCGACACTCAATCTTTCAACTTGAAGCATTTATCGGCTGCCACCATTTTGAATAATCAATGAACAAAGGGGAGATTACCCATAGCTGTCAGTGTATATTGATATTGACAGGCAGTTTTTGGTTTTATACGCAGTCTGCATGTGATGTCTTTGAACCAATGAAATTCCCAGATACTTGTAGGAGGTAAGACATATATGTATATACTTTTGTACTTAACTTCCCGGTACACATTATGAATAAAAAATCACACCATGCTGTTTTTTTAACCGTTTCCATCATGTAGAAACATTGTACATCAAGCATGAGACAGAAAGAAACATTCAAGTTTTAATATTTTTCAGTTTTCTGCTTCAAAACACAAGCTTATGACCTTATGGATCAAAAGCTATGTTTTTGGGACAAAAAATGAAAATTTTCAGTTTTTCGCAGTTTTTTTTTTAAAAATCTTTTTCTGCTAGTTTGGTAAAGGGTAAACAAAAATTAGTTTCTCCATTGTACTTTTGATATCCAAATGGTTACACAATTTGATAACAGATTTTCCTGACTGACATTGTTTGTTTGCTTTCAATCGGGTCTTATCAATCTCGATTACAGATAAAACCTGGCTACGAAGTAGGAACATGTTATCACAATTAGTTGCAAATGGTAAAATAGAGGTCGTATTCATTATTATGTTTAGGCCAAATAAAAAAAATGTATTGATTCTCAGGCAATTTTTTTTTCAAATCAGTGAGGGAGAGAGGATTTTATTTTTATTTTTTTTTTTTATTTTTTTTTTTTCGTGTAAAGGGTTGAGTATACTCAGTAAATCTTTTTGCAGTCTTTCCACTTCAAAAACAGAATAGGTTGTACTTTAGTGTAATTATAGTATACCTTTTATAACTAACTGCCGTAACAACAGCTAAAAGGATTTGTATTTTTAGTCGAGTTGTGACGAAGTCAAACTCGACTTATAGTTTGGTGAATGGCGGGCGGATGGGCGGGCGGGCGGGCGGGCGGGTGGGCAGGCGGATGGGCGGGCGGGTGGGCGGGCGGGCGGGCGGGCAGGCGTAAACAATTGGTTTCCGGATGATAACTTGATAGTGGTTCAACTCACATTCATTAAACTTCATACGAAGGTTGGTCTTGGTGGGAGGAAGAACCCTATTGATTTTGGACATGCTACGTCGAAGGTCAAGGTCACAGTGACCTTGAACGTAGTAAATCTTAAACAATTGGTTTCCGGATGATAACTTGATAATGGTTCAACTCACATTCATGAAACTTCATAGGTAGATTGGCCTTGGTGAGGGGAAGAACCCTATTGATTTTGGACTCGCTACGTCAAAGGTCAAGGTCAACATGACCTTGAACATAGTAAATCACAACAATTCCTTTCTGGATGATAACTTGATAGTAGTTCAACCTACATTCATGAAACTTCATAGGTGGGTTGGCCTTGGTGCGAGGAAGAACTCTATTGATCTTGGACTCACCAGATCAAAGGTCAAGGTCACAGTGACCTTTAACATAGTATATCGCAACAATTGGTTTCCGGATGATAACTTGATAGTGGTTCAACCTAGAGTCATGAAACTTCATAGGTGTGTTGGCCTTGGTGCGAGGAAGAACCCTATTGATGTTGGACTCACCAGGTCAAAGGTCAAGGTCACAGTGACCTTGAACATAGTATATCGCAACAATTGGTTTCCGGATGATAACTTGATAGTGGTTCAACCTAGAGTCATGAAACTTTACAGGCGTGTTGGCCTTGGTGCGAGGAAGAACCCTATTGATGTTGGACTCACCAGGTCAAAGGTCAAGGTCACAGTGACCTTGAACATAGTATATCGCAACAATTGGTTTCCGGATGAGAACTTGATAGTGGTTCAACCTAGAGTCATGAAACTTCATAGGTGTGTTGGCCTTGGTGCGAGGAACTGTTGTCACAACTCGACATTGGATCGGTGATCCTGAGCGGCATTTTATTGTTCTTTTTAATGTATAGATCTGTCAAACATCATGATCCATTAGAATAGGCCCCAGTAACCAATGCTTGGGGTAAGAGTCCTTTAAAATGGGAAACATGGCTCTAAATGATTGGTTAAACTTGAGTTTATATCGGTGTTGCGGCCATTATTAGCCATTGTGCAGAAATATATGACCTTAAGTAGTAGCAAATAAATAAATAATTAAATCATGATCCAGTATATCAGAATTTGACTTGTTACAATTTATGGGAGAGTGCCTCTGGGCACTCTCCCATAAACTGCAACAAGAAAAACCAATTTACTGCAAACGCAGCTAAATAATTATATGTCGAGAAATGTGAAAAAATGACCATTCCAAGTTTTCACAAATTCTTAAAAAAACATGACATAATAAAAATGTCTAATGAGGAGGTTCAAAAAATCAAATCCAACGAGGGAGGGCCTGAGAATCAAAACATTATTTTTTTTTTAGCCTTATCTTTTCCCAAATACTGTTGAAAAAAAGGTTACATCCTTCACCCTTCCCTCCTCTTCCACCCCAGCACTCATTCAAAATTAGGGGATTGACAATAATATGGTACTGGCAAGCCTGGAAATAAGCAGACTGTCATCTTCAGAATGAGGTCCACCAGAGGGGGAAGTTGGTGATGCTACCCTGCACATATTTATTGTTCATCACTTTTGACTGAAGAAAAAACTCTCAGCAATGAATTTATAAGCTTTCAACCATACATCAGGATGAATTGACTTTGTGCAGGTTGCATATACATTCCTTCATGCTATTGCAGTGACTTACAGGTTATGAACCACTAAAAAAATCCCATTGAACACAGTGCTAACCTTTGACTCTCTGTACAACTCACCAAGTTATTTTGCAAAAAAATAAATATATATCCACAAAGTACATCATCTCTTGAAAAAAAAAAACTGCAAAAAAATATATGTTGCCACACTGAATTTCAATTTAAAATTCGAATTTTCACTACTACCCTATGGTCCTGCACTGAATGGCCTTGACACTTTTTTTTTCATGCCTCATGTTTTTGAGAGATTCTCACACATTCCGGCAAAAAATTGCTAACAAACTTTTTAAACCTTCCTAAAGAGGACAAAATTTTTTTTTAATTAATGGTTTCAAATCCCACTGATATTGAACCAATCAGCCAATCGGGCCTATTTAATCCTACTCACAACTTTGGGTGTTAAATTTTCCAAGTCACGTGTTCACCAATTTAGTGGTTCATAACCTAAAGTGATCACAAAATTTCTCAAAATGTCTGTGTTTATTGGTTTAAATCAAAGGAAAATGAGTGTTTGAATGAATAAAATTTGTCGTTTCAAATGTAATTGCTTTTACCTGAATTATTTGTGATTTCTTTAACCCACCCTGTTTTCTTGACCAAATGTATGAACAAGTGTCTTTGCAAATTGTTTTTTCATCATTTTAAATGATAACTTTGTGAATGTTGAATAAATTACATCCAAATGACCCTGGTTCCGTAAAAAAACCTCTTGACATTAGGTCAGTGGATAGCTTCGAAATCTGTGCATTTTCAAAACATGTAGCTTACTGAATATTTTAACCCCCTCAGTCACTCAAAATTTGGGGCAGTAGATGGGTTGATTTCAGCACATTAAAATCAAATTCTAGTAGTGTGGGTTTCATTTTATTTGCTGATATTGAAGAAAGAGTCATTCTGATAATGTTCAGCAAATGTCCTTGTTACGAGCTGGTACAAGGGGAATGTATGGGGTAGATGATCTACCCCACCCATCCAAGTTGGTATGAACACAAAAAAAATGGTCATCTGCAAAACATGTGCTCGTTGTTAAATTTAATTGGCAGTCTGTGCACGTGAATATTTCATTTTGAATGTACTGGGACTTCAACCCTTCCCAGTGGTAATAAATTAGTTGAGTGTACACCCTATCATTGTCAGGTGGAGATAAGACTTGAGAAAAGAGACTTAAATTTCTTGATCACATGCATCAGTCTTGGCATTTTAGAAGTTTTCTCAAATTATTCATTTTCAAATTTGAGCAAGCAAACTTGGCTTCTTTTGTGTGAAATACATAAATTTTGGAAAAACTAAAAAGGCTTACTGAAATTATTGGATTTGTTACCAAAGGGTCATTTTATGTGAATAGCCGCCGTGTTGAATAGTAGTGCCAAAAAACTTTCTTCTCTCTGCTCTTGAACAATGGGAAAATTCAAGAAAGGACATGGACATAGATTTTTGTCGAAGCATCCATGGTACCCACGTGCCAAGAGGATTTCTTACAGTCCAGAAAAATCTATAAACTTACGCTGAAGGAAAGTTATGATCTCATCTGGTGAGCTGGAAAGACCATCAATGGTTCTTGAGCCTGAGCCACAGCCATCTACTTCAAAATCTGAGCCACTGAATGATTCGGAAAATGTTTCTGTAGATGAAAACACATGCAGGTAAATAAAAAAAACATAATAAGCTTTCAACTAATTGCATACTATTGTCCATTGTTTTGTGTAGCCAAGGCGTCCATTGGAAGAGGGTTGGGGGTGTAGCCTGTATCAATTTTGCTGAGAAGTATGTCCATGAATTCATCAAATTTGGACAACAGCACCAAATATATAGTAATTATTGTACCTTCTCATTAATATCTAACATCAGAGTGCCCATCCAGCTCATTTTATTGCCTAGGGACCAAAAAAAAAAAAGGTTGTTGAAACTGGCTTGAATGAGCTCAAAGAGCTCACTCCAGCAAGTTTCAACAACCTTTTTTTTGTCCTTTTGTGTGAATATTCTCTCCAAAATATGCAAAGCATGTACGGTCAGCATATAAAGATTAAAATGTCAGGACAAAAGTTAGAATTATCCTTATTCAGTACTAGAGAATATACATTTTGTTTTTTGGGGAAAACCCTCTTTTCACAAACAGTGACATCCGATCATAGACTGTTGAAAATAAAGTAGGAAAGCATAATTCAACACTGAATTTTTTGTAACTCACCGGAAAGAGCACACAGATGCATACAAAAGGACAAGAAAATGAATTTCCACTAAAAAGTTGCCACGTCAAGTCCACTGATTACTGTGCCATCTAGTAGGGGATCCAGGAGCACTTTTTGGGGTTGAACCTGACACGGAAAGATATACTTTGCAGACCTTATTTTTCTGTTAGGTGAACCTATTATCTTCTAAAATCAAGAGGCCTGCTCGGTCATTTGGCTTGCGAAAAAAAAATATAAGCCAAAAAGTGATGCACCCCGGGCCCAAAATCAGACAAAAAATGAAAAAGCCTGAATAACTGAATAATGTAAAATTACATCAACAAATTATCTTTTTCAAATAATAATTTGATGCATTTTGATGTAGTATAACATCCCGAAGCATAGTATGGATGAAAAATTGAACAGAATCTTTGAAATATGGAAAATAATACCATTTTTTATCAAAATTTGCTCAATTTATCTGACATTTTTTGTTTGCGCTCTTCTAATTTTATGCTACGTTTTTGTCCAAATTCAAGCTAGAGTAATATAATATATATACCAAAATAATCCCCAACACCTCTGCTGACTGGTACACATATTTAACAGCTATAATAGTCTTTGTATTGTGCCACAATATTCACTAACTTAAGTCTACCCCCAGTTCATTTTTGTGTAAAACTGAACAGTTCACTGATGCTAGAGCCTCATTGTTGTATTTTTATTGTTCTCGATGTTGAATAATATCCAGAAGCATAATATCACTAAAATTTGTGATAAGTTTGTTATACATTAATACAAAACTACGTGACATGTACAGAGAATGGTTGTCCAATCATGGAATTGAAACTGCATCCTTATACAGAACATCAGCTCTTAAAAGGCGCTTGCAAACTTTTTATGAGTCCTCGACAGATTTCAGAATAATGATACTACCATGCAAAGGTGAATCAAGTGTGCTGTGTTCAAAGGATCTTAACATTGGAAAACTACTATCTGAAGTCGCAAAGCAAAAGCAGAATCACCGAGAGAGCGACTACATGGAAGAAAGTGATGATGATGATGAAGTCGAAGCTGATTCCACAGATAATGCCATGAGGATTCATTCTTATCATGCAGCCAAATCACTGAGGCGTGAAATCAGAGACATTGCAAAACAGGAACGAAAAGACCTGAAAACATTCCAGTCACAAAGTGAAAGAGATGAAGCCTTCATTAGAAATTTCTGATGATTATGCCATGAAACGATCAGGAATAAATCTTTACAACCATGTTGCATGGTTAATTACTGATGAGTCTCCAAAACGAAAAGCAGTGGAAGAGTCGATCTTACTTCAAAACAACATGAACAAGTTCTCAATCTTTCACAAGACATTAGTGCCGCAGTATCTGGCTTTCCAACACCAAAGCATGTGGGTACAGCTCTTCATATATTGAAACAAACTAGAAGCAAAGAGACAATCACAATGCTCAATAGATTTGGAAATAGCATCAGCTACCTGGATGCACAGAGATATGTAGCCACTATTGCACAAGCAGCTGAAGAGCAAACAAAAACAGATGGGTTTTTCACACCTTCACACCTCACTCACTGTGCAATAGACAACTTAGATTTCCATGAAAATATGAAGGATGGAACTATGCATGGAACAACACATGCTATTTATCAATACCCCACTTCTGATGAGCTAACACTTTCGTCTACTGCATCTGTACCTCTCAGAAAAAGAGGAAGAAAGTCGACTTCTCTAACAGTAGACAAGTTTGTCACCAAAGAGAGTAAATTGGCGCTGAAGGACAGGCAAAACAGTAGGTCTCTCCATGGAACACAACTTCGATCACAATTTTCTGAAAAGCCAATGGATTTTTACCCCAACACATTTTGGCACATGCTGGGAATGGAAGCTGTGCAATCTGAAGATAAAGAAAACCCTAGAACACACTTGACATGGAATGCATTTAATAAGTTTTTGATTGAACAGCATGTTCCAGCAACAGTCATAGGATATGGTCCATTCTTCCCACAATCACCAACAAGTCCTGATGTTGTGCAATCATCTGTTGATTACTGTATGCAAGTCACAAGCAAACTGGGATAGGAACACTGTATATTGACATGCAATCAGGCAATATATGAAATAGTTTTGGGTTTACAGAAGAAAAATCCTGCAAGATATAAGACGCTCATACTCCGCGTGGGAGGATTTCATATTACATGTAATTTTATGGGAGCAATTGGTCATTTGATGAAATCATCTGGAACAGGGGACATATTGGTTGAAGCTGGAGTGTGTGGTCCAGGAACAGCAAACAAGAAAATGGCTGGAAAGAATTATTATGGCATGTTGAGAGCTCACAGTCTAATCTCATCAGCCTTGTTTGAATTGCACTGGAGTTCATTCCAGCAGTGGTTGATTTACCAAGCCGATGAAGAAACAGATGATCTGGAGTGTGTTGCACTCTTCCGTGAACACGTAAACGACTTTGCTGAATCTGTATCACAGTCTGATTTAGATGCATCAAAAGAACTTCTGCAAAAATTATTTGTGTTTGATGGCAGAGTGAATCGATTGATGACACAGTTTCATGAATCACGTTGTTCATCTTCCACTTCTAAATTTTGGCTTATATATATGGACATGGTACAAATACTGAAGCGATATGTGTATAGTGAACGAGCTGGACTTTGGGCTGAACATTTGACAGAAGTGGAAAACATGCTTCCCTATATGGTGGCAGCTGGACATCACAAGTATGTATCATGTCTACCCCATTATTTAGTGGCTATGAAACAGCTTCCAACAACTACACCTTATGTCTATGAAGCCTTCAAGAGAGGTAACTTCACAGTCCTCCAGACCCCTGGAAACTTCAATGGAGTTTGGTCGGATATGGCATTGGAACAAACGTATAACTGTGATGCAAAGACTCAACTCTTCAATGGAATCACACAGCAGCCTCAAACCATTGACAAGTACCTCAAAGCACTCCCTATCATGACATCTATTTCAGAACAAGTGAAAACCATGGTGCACTTGAACCCATCCAGTGCACGCAATAATCGTGACACTGCTGAGAAGGAAATGGCATTAATTAGGGAAATTTCCAATGTTGTACAAACAAAGATGATTCACCCGCTTCGTGAAGAAATAGATGGCTTAGTGAATATATCTAATGGAAAAAGGTGTTGCTCTGGATCTAGCAAATGCAAAGGAAATTGGACAAAAAGCTCTTTCTATGGCACAGGATTCGTGAAAAAGCTCTGTTGGATCAGTGAAGCTGCAAACATTTGTGGACAAGGTAAAAAAACCTTTGTCAGTCGTTCAAAAGTCCAAAAAGGTTTATGAACAGGAAAGCAATGTTGTTCGACACCTCTATTTTTTGCAAAATTTGGGCTATAGTGAGAAAGTAAAAACATTCAGCCATGAGTGGACTATGTATCCATCATCGCTCTTTGAACCTGATACACAGTTGTTGAGTGGTTATGCAATGCGAGGGGGAAATAAAGCAGAGTACCTGGTCGGCATAAAGAAACAACTTGGTGATTCATGGACAGAGGTGGATCAGCTGCTCCCAATTTCTAATCAGAGAACACACTTGATCATTGACATGATGGCATTTGTGCAAAAAAATTGTGATCTGAACTGTGAAACATTTGAGGAACTACAAGTGAAATATCTTGAAGCTATACTGGCAAAAATGCCCCTTAACTGTGACATTATAAGTGTTGTTGGGGACAGATATGATGTGGAACCAGAGAAAAGCCTTAAGTTGGAAGAAAGAAGCAAACGTGAAAGGCTCCATACACCTAGCAGAGCCTACGACGTACACGAAAATTTACCAATACCACAATGGAAGACATTCCTCACAAATAATTCTAACAAAGCAGCACTGCTAAACTTTCTTACTGAATCATGGATAAAGAACCACGCATCACTCCCACAGGGGATTACCCTCTTTCTCGGGGGAATGTTAAAGGATTCAGGAAGAGCTGCTGCCTTGACATCATGCGACGTAGTAGATGTTCCTGAACTGTCATGCAGACCACATGAAGAAGAAGCTGATTCTCGTATTTTTTGTCATCTTTATTATGTTGCAGAGGCATTTGACTGCCCCCGTGCTGTGGTGCAAGCAACAGACACAGACATTTTTGTTATGGCTTTATACTACACAGTTCGCGTACCAGGATTACAAGAACTGTGGATTCATAAGCTGCAGACATTTCTGCCATGCCACCAAATTGTTCAGCAAATTAAAAGTCTTGTTAACAACAGAGATGTTCTATTGGCAACTTCTGTGTTACTCAGTGTCCATATTTTAACTGGATATGACACCGTCAGTTACATTTACAGACGAGGAAAAAAACGTACTGTAGAAATTGCTTTCCAGTGTAAAAAATGAGAGTAACATAGAAGTTCGTAAACTGGTTACTGACCCTAGCAGTGGTGCCTTTCTGGCCGCTGAAGATATGTACGATGAAAATATCACTAAAACTCAGCCTGTTCATATACTTGATACAGCCCATGTTTCACGCAACCACAGAAAGTATTTGAAGAGACATAAGAAACTCCCAGGGATTATTGAAGGTCGTACAGCCACAATTCAAAAAAAAATTCTGAACAATTTAGCATTAGATATGGCTGAAAGATGCCAAAGTGAAATGAAAAAAGCATCAGGAAAATATAAAGGTGACTTGGCAAAAATAAAAAACAAATTGTCGTTTGCAATAGATGCTATTGTAGAATGCTACCAGGGCTCTCATTTACTGTGTAAAAAACACTCTCTTTCATGTAAAGGCATGGAAGAAAAAAATTGGCTAAAAAAATCTGTATTTTTAGATGCAGATTTCTCATTAAAGCAAACCGAAGACACCTCAGACATTTTGAGAGATTGTGTGAATTACAGATTGGGCCCAGCTATGCTTAATAAAACGCAGATCAACCTCAATACTCAGAAAGTTGAGGCATTTAATAGGGCACTTAGGACCTCTCTTCCCAAAAATATTACATATTCTAGGAATGTGTCAGGCAGAGCTCATTCCGCCTGCCATTCCATCAATCAAGGGTGAGGTAACTCCATCAGGAACCTCTGTAATGAATTGGGATCTACAATCCCTTCAAAAAGCAAAGTTGATCAGGCTTTTAAATCAGGTCCAAAACGTTGAAACTAAGAATCGGTCTTACAAAAAGGCAAAAAAGGCAAGGAGAAAGCGCTGTAAAAAGAGGAGAAAGGTGTATGCTCTACATGAAAAACATAAGGAGGAGATAGAAAGTCAGAAAGATATCCTTCTCCCACCCCCTTTGAGTAAAATGAGTAAAAAAATTATGCACCACGGTTACAGCAATACAGCGCGTGGGAAAAGGGTTAAAGCTAGAAAATAATATCTCACCTGTCTGCACAAGGGGGGATTCAGTGTATTTTGCAAGGAGGCATATGGCAATTGCTACAAATTCCTTGCTAAGCACAGTGAATCCTCTCCTGATTTATACAATGTTTTTCAAAGACAAGGTGGCCTGGATTGATACACGTCTTCTGCCCACACAGAATGGCTGCACTCAACTCCATTGGGGCCCTGGTATGGAGGAAGCGTTTCCCTTGTCAACTTGTTATGGGCTAAGTATGCCATCCGGTGCACCTTCTCCCTATGCTGGCTGCCATTCGGCCATTTAACCATCATAACACCATAGCCTGACTTTGTGCACCCCCCTGTCCATAAAACACACCCATCCCCACCCCCACTGGTGCTACAAATACTCTTTTTATCTAGTTTGGATAGGATCAGCTCCCAAAATTCTTCCATGATGAAAAATTGTCTTGGAAAACAAAAAAATCTGGAATTGTGGCATTATGAATCTGATGCTGTATATTTTCTGAAAATTTGCTTTAGGTTATGAACCACTAAAAAAATCCCATTGAACACAGTGCTAACCTTTGACTCTCTGTACAACTCACCAAGTTGTTTTGCAAAAAAATAAATATATATCCACAAAGTACATCATCAGTTGAAAAAAAAAAAACTGGAAAAAAATATATGCTGCCACACTGAATTTCAATTTAAAATTCGAATTTTCACTACTTCCCTATGGTCCTGCACTGAATGGCCTTGACACTTTTTTTTTCATGCCTCATATTTTTGAGAGATTCTCACACATTCCGGCAAAAAATTGCAAACAAACTTTTTAAACCTTCCTAAAGAGGACAAAATTTTTTTTTAATTAATGGTTTCAAATCCCACTGATATTGAACCAATCAGCCAATCGGGCCTATTTAATCCTACTCACAACTTTGGGTGTTAAATTTTCCAAGTCACGCGTTCACCAATTTAGTGGTTCATAACCTACAGGCTTGTTATACAGTACATGGAGATTGGATTGTAACAAAATCACCTGGGGAGTGGAGTTATCACCCAAAGTACCACTTTCAAATTCTGGACAAAGAATACAAGCAATGTTTCAACCAATGGACCTCCGGGTATAACCCGGAGGTCCATTGGCTGGAACTTTGCTTGCACCTGTTATGCTTTGCAACAAATTTGCAATTATTGCTTGGGTGGAATCTCCACTCTGCGGGTGATTTAGTGAGAATACACTCTCCACGTACTGTATGATGAAACTTGGCAAAAAGTGTTTGTCCCAATTTCCAGCTTTCAGGAGAAAAGTAATGCCACTGTCCCATATTTCTAAATATATACCACTTAATTAAAAGTCCTTTCTGTTCAGGCCAAATCGTTGTAGTGTTTTTAGTGTGAATATCCAATGTACTTCACTAGTACAGCGCTGGTCCGTATATTTTGGAGATTCCGGGTTGGAGTGTAGTACCTGTATAATACGGTAGCGAATGTCAGAAAATGATTCGTTTTGGCCATTGAAGTGAATGGCAATGGGTGTGTCTCGTGTGTGTATGATGTCTGCCAGGTGTAATGTGGGTTGACGTCCAGTAGGTGATAGGTTGGAGGACGCACATTTTTCGAGGAATGAGACTTGGTGTTCAAGTTTTAATTGTTCGATACACAAGTTTCTAATAGTTCTGTGAATAGCCTTATTGTTATCACTAGTGAAGGTGATTGGAGCTGTGGAGGTGGCAGGAGCTGTGCGTGGTCTCTTCGCATTCGGCTCGTCTGTGTCTGACATTCAGGCGGTAGTGTTCCTGATACTAGAGTTTAAGCTCAAGGTGCTGATAGAACTAGATGCGGTGGCCGTAGATTGACTAGCCATAACTATTGTGACAGGTCTAAATATATATAGACAATGAAACAACTCAATAGAGTTCAAGGGGACCTGTGCGTAGGTATCCCATAAGTAAGTCTGATTGGTACGGCTAACCGGTTTCATTCTGATTGGAGAACTTCATCAGAGGCCTCTGACGAAGTTCTCCAATCAGAACGAAACTTGTTAGGCATACCAATCAGACTTATTTACGGGATTCATACGCACAGTTGTTCCCCTCTGACGAAGTTCTCCAATCAGAACAAAACCGGTTAGCGTACCAATCAGACTTATTTACGGGATTCCTATGCACAGGTCCCCTTGAACTCTATTGAGTTGTTTCATTGTCACTATCACATATTTCACAAAATTTTGATTGTTTCCGACTGTTTTGCATCAAGTGTGATGTCACTTAGCCCTGAACAGAATCCTCAGCAAATTTACAAGTTCAGTGGCTATGGTGGACACAAAACCTTTCTTCTTCGAGGGAGAGTCCCATCTGTTACCAAAAAAGTAAACTGTAGAATACACTAGGTTTGACTTAGACAGATAAACAAGTGTAATTTGTAGCCAATTCCATTCTATAAAAAGTATGGCTAGAAGCATAGTGTCTGATCAAAGAAATTAATTTTCCTATATTTCTTAACATTATCCACTAAGCTGGTGACTATATTTCCAGCTAAACTCTACTGTTACCATGGCTACAGGTTTTGAGGCTTATTTAATGACCAAATGCTCCCCTCGTCAGTTTTGTACAAGACTGCAGATCTGTTGGGGACAACTAAGCTGGATTTTTTTTCGACTCAACTTTCGACTTGAACTTGCCAAAAAAATGTTCAAGTCGATCGAATATCAAATTCGAACCAAGTTAGCCAAAACCAGGTGTCCAAGTGCAGTTTCATATGCAATATTTCCAGTTTAAAATAGCCACATTGGGATTGTTTAGCATTGTACTGATGATTTATCCACATATCCATGCTAACATTCAACAGTTCGTATGTACGTTAACAATGCAGAACACTTAAACACATGGTTGAACAGGAGACAAAGAATCTGTATGTACCTGTGATTGTTTCGCTCCCTTCTTGACTTTAAGATTGACATCGTCAGATCTTGCTTATCATGAAGTGATGGATGCTTCTTATTGAAGTGTACCACAGGTGAGATGTAGTTCCTGTCACTTGGGTTTTGTACAAAGTCTTACATGTATTACACTTTTATGTAACTGTGGCTTTATCCATTGTAAAATATGAGTGTATTACTGATGTCCTTTGGAATCATGCAACACGTGTGATTCCAAATGACATTGGTAATACACTGTAAACATCTATATTGATGATGTGTGCTTTCAGTTCGCACTCAATTCCCTGCATTGTTTTGACAATTTAGCCAGTATAAAATGTACTTATATCAGTACATTTATTAATAAGTTGTTTTTCATATTCGATTTTTAATATGCGTGATTTTATTTTTTTTACACGAATTCAACCTAAATTTGTTGGTCAAATTGACTTCGATTCGAACAATCAAATATTTGCAGGGGCCTATGGATAACATATACATTTTGATTCATCTGAAAGCATGGTTAGGGGGATCACAAACCTCTAAATGTTTGTCATGATAAAATGTTTGTCATGATACTGTCTCTACAGTTACCTTGAAAATAGTAACAATAGTAAACATTTTGTAGCTGGATGATGAAAAACGTGAAAAGAAAATTTATATTACAAGCAAGATATTTTGCCCAAATGAGTACACCAAAGCTTATGCACATTTTCATCAGGCAAGCAAGGACATCTGCCCAAATTGGTATTTCATAATTGTGTAGTAGCAGATGGTCTTCAGTGAACATCTTAGATGATCCTCAAGCACATTGGGAAATATACTGAGGACAATTCCCAAATTTACATCTGAACACTGCCAACATGTCAAATAAGTATGGAAACCCAAGTGTGCAACCAGTTTTCTTATCATCCAGTCCAGCAATGGGAGCGCGGTGGCTCAGTGGTAGACTGTTGCACTTCTTTGCTAGAAGTCCTGAGTTCGAGTTTGATCCCCATCTGGGATGACCCGCGTTGTGTCTTTGGGCAAGGCACTTTATCCTGATTGCCTGCATGGTGGCACGATGACGATGTGTGCTAAGGCATACTGCACGTCGATGGTGCACGTCTTCAACTGATGTAACCCTGTTTGAGCTTAGTTTGAACAGAGTTTGAATGTTAAGGAGCTGACAGTTGCTCGTCGATGCTCGGTGGCTCTCTCCGGGTACTCAGGCTTCCTCCACCCACAAAACTGTCATCGTCACGATTAGCCATTGTGCATAAGTATGTGACCTTAAACACCAATAAATAAATAATAATAAATCCAGCAATGTAAAAAGGCTTTTATCAGCATTCACTTTCACAGTCTCTAGGCTATACATTCATTGATGATGTGCAATGGATTCCTAATGCTCCGATCCAGTCATTCAAACAGTTTCCTATTCTTATATTTCCTACCCATGCTCATCATTGTACAGTGTGGAGAATTAAAATGTACATAAGCTGTACAATCCCCAGAGAAACTAAATTCCTATGAGTTTTATAAATTGTACATATTCAAATCATTGTTAACTGGTGGTAAGAACTTTAGGTTAACACTGGTTTTTTATCAATCATTCATGCTTGATTTTTCCTCAGTGAAAATCGGAGGTTACAGCTTTTCGCAATGAAGGAGATTTTTTTGGCTCCTTAAGGAAAAATACACCACTGTGCAACAACACTTGGTTGATGGCTCATTGAGATATGAAATATTTATTTTAAAAAAAATGAAAGAATGAGCGGCTGGTTTTATCCATAACTCTTTAAAACGAACATTGAAATGTTGCTAAACATTTGTTGCTAACGATTTGTTGAATATATGGAATGGAATGCCTGATTATTACAGTACAGTTGCTGTGGACTAGTCGTAACCAATGCGTCTACAGTGATGTCCACACATGCATTTACCAGGTAATAAAAATCATCAGCAGGAAAATTTCAATTAATGAAAAACCGTGTTGTACCAGGTGCTTCATCAAGTAAATTTTTGATAATTATTCCTATACAGTAAAACCTGTCTTGAGAGACCACTGTTGTGAGAGACCACCTGTCTTGAGAGACCACTGTGGCCATGTACCGATTGGTTTCACTCTATAATGGACCTGTCATGAGAGACCACCTGTCTTGAGAGACCACAAAACTGTGGCAAAAACTCGGTTTTTCACCTGTTTTGCGAGACCGAAAAATTAATTTTTGGCAATTTCACAGTATTAAAATCAATAAACAGGTTGAGGGTTAGATTTTTTTGGTGGTCTGAATTTGTTATTTAAAATTTGTTTTATTAAAAATTATTGGAGAGTGCCTGTTGGCACTCCAATAATTTGTAATAAAACAGATTTATACAGACAAAATAATTGTGTTTGACTGAAGAGGGAACATGATCAAGGAAAAAGATGGCTTTTGTTCTGGTACCTTCCTTGTTGTAACTCAGCTAGTTAAGATCAATGCAGTGTGCACAGAAATCAATAGTTCAAAAATGTAATCAGAACATCGGCCCAGCAGTGAAGTTTTTCAATTTATGTACTTTTATCTTTAATTTATTAAATAATCCCTTTGTACTTGTATTTAAACTGAATTAACATTAAAACAATAATAAATAAAATTTGAAAAATCAGTTCTCCATTTCTGCAACAGATATTCTCTGGTTGTTCATTCACTGACTAGCAAAAACATCAAACCTGTAATGAGAGACCACCTAGCTGTCTTGAGAGACCACTTTTGCTCGGCAAAAGGGGTGGTCTCGCAAGAGAGGTTCTACTGTAAGTAATGTTTGGAATCTAATATTATTGCGAAATATTGCCCATCTGTGGAAAGTGACCAGTCCATGGCAGCCGTACTGTACATCAGTTATATGTATGAAAGTGTTCTGGTCCCTTCCTTTATTATACACTCAACGATAGATTATCGAAGAAATTGCGGAAAGATAGAAATCGTATCCCCCACTGTGAAGATATAGAAATTTTCACTTTCATAGCACCAATCAAAATGGTAGCTTCAAAACATCACTTCATGCTGAATACGAGCCAAATTATCACTGGAAATGCTCAATTTGCTCCAGAAACGTATAATGAAAAGAAAATCTAGTGTTTTTGAGTGGATACGATCATTTCCAGCAATAATTCAACACATATTTATCTTGAAATGATGCATGAAACCCGCTCTTCTAAATATGTACTGAAAGTCTGTAGTATAAGTTTTGGGTTTGGTACGTCCTTTCAAAGGAGGAACCAAACTTAAAATCTTATATTACAGATTTTCAGGCCATGTTTGGACAAGAAACCTGCCAACTGAATCAGATCAGAAGACGGTGTCTGTTCCGAGTATTGATCAAATCACTTCTGCGTATCAATGATTCAATGCGCTGTTTACTTTCATGCACCAATTCATGGTTGAACGAGTGGAATTATCAAATTCTTATGAAAAGCATATAATAAAAAGAAAATATAGTGGCTTTGAGTGGATACCGAAAATTATCTCACTTGTGACCAAGATAAATGGTTATTTTCGCTTGCACAAGACTCGCGAAAAATAAACATTTATATCAGTCACTCATGCGATAATTTTTGGTATCCACTCAAAAACACTAGATATCCTCTATTTATCTGAATATGGTCCTAAACTTCATACTGCACATTCTGTTTATGTTTGTACATACAGTACTGCAAATATTTTCTGCTCAAAAGGCTATCTATGCAGCTCAACTTTAGAGTTACATGTATGAGAATTGCATCCGGTGCATTAACGATTTGGGTGACTGTATTAAGAACAGTCTTAGCATCTGTGTACTTTAGGGTCCTGCGAATATTCGAGAT
The DNA here is from genome assembly GCA_031216915.1 of Pictodentalium vernedei. NCBI lineage: Eukaryota > Metazoa > Mollusca > Scaphopoda > Dentaliida > Dentaliidae > Pictodentalium > Pictodentalium vernedei. Next base: position 645,272,189 of record CM062295.1, on the reverse strand, counting down.
TCGATTCGATATCGATACCATATGTATGCTTCGAGATCGATCCCGAATCAGTCTCAGGATTCGTTTTTTTCGAATCTCTCGTACTGACTTCAATTTGTTACATTTCCAACAAAAATAGGATAAAACTGTCAGAAAATTCATTCATGTAGGCTCAATTCCTATTTATTTGAGTAATTGACCACGTTTAATTGTTAGGTAAGGTGTGAATTTGGCCCAGAACATTATCCATAGTTTTGGTTTTTGAAGGCGTAACTTGTTACTATTCACGTTCTTAAGAACGTGAATAGTAACAAGTTAGGCCTTCAAAAACTAAAACTATGGAAATAGGCCTAGCTGTTTCAGCGACAGTGCTACAGAGAATATTTAGTTATTGGTGTTTAAGGTGTTCACTCCGTCGCATAAGGGTCATCACAGTGTTCCGTAACTTCCATTTGATGCAATATGAAATAACTTATCTTTTAAGATTCGATTCGGGATTCGATTCGATGGCGATATCAGAGACACGATTCGATTCGAGATTCGATTCGAAAAGAAATTTGTGATTCGCAGATCCCTAGTGTACTTTTGCAAATTGAATGTTATCGTTGATGAATGGGGATCAAAGAGATATAATCTATTGAAAACCATTTAAAACCAGGGCTTATATTCCATCTAAATTGGGGAGAATCCATTTGGATTCTCGCTATGAGTGTACCAGGATCCCATGAGGCCACCATGCTTGAACTCATATTGTATACTGGTAACATATGTTAACCCTTCACTGAACACAGCTTTTTAATTTTTAAAACAAACTAAATTTTATATTTTTTTTAGAAAATAAACAATATTATTACCAATAAAACCTTACAAAAATGGATGTCATTGGAACTGGCTTGTTGAGCCAGTTCCATATAACAGCCATATTTGTACAATTTTTAGCTTAACTTGACAAAGTCAAGAAAAGCTATTGCCATCAGAAGTCTTTTAGTCTGTGAGTCTATTAGTCTGTGAGTCTGTTCACATTTTCCTTTAGCACAGGCTGCACCCCATAATTCTTGTCCGATCGTCGCAAAATTTCATATGCAGGTTTGAGGTCATGTCTAGATGAGAATGTCCACTTTTGGTTGTGACCGGTCGACCGTCATGGCTGCCCGAGCCAAAATCCGAAAACCTTTAGCACAGTCTACAGGTCGTATTTATGAAGGGATTTTATTGTAACTTGGTAGGGTGCCTCTGTATAATATCTAGATGAGAATGTCATGTTTTGGTCATGATCTGTCAACCATGACGGTTGCCCAAGCCCGAAACCCAAAACCTTTTAGCACAGTCTGCAGGTCATATTTAACTGGTAGAGTGCTGGAAGCCCATATTTGGGCTTTATTCTGATGTGCAGGTACCACTGCTTGAAGGCACATATTTAGTGCATGCGCTTTGTACTCTCTTTGAAGTGATATAATTTAGTCTGTAAGGGTTTGCCCTGCTACAGATTATGGGAGAGTGCCGATAAGCACTCTCCCATACACTGTAACAAGGCAAAGACATGGGTACAAGATTTGATGGCGAAAAATAATTTAGCCCTCAACCAGTTAATATGGAGGGATTTCATTGTAACTTGGTAGAATGACTCTGTATGATGCCAATCTGTCAACCGTGACGACTGCCCGAGCCCAAAACCCGAAAACCTTTAATACAGTCTTCAGGTCGTATTTATGGAGGGATTTCATTGTAACTTGGTAGTTTGACTTCATATAATGTCTAAATGAGAACGTCACCCTTTCGTTGCGATTGGTCAACTGTGATGGCTATAGGGGCCTGAAGCCTGAAAACCTTTAGCACAATCTACAGGTCATATTTATGAAGAGATTTCATTGTAACTTCGTAGGATGACTCCAGATAATTTCTAAATGAGAATGTCCCCCTTTGGTCGCGATCATTCAGCCGTGACGGCTGCTCAAGCCCAAAACCCGAAAACCTTTGGCACAATCTATAGGTCGTATTTATGGAAGGATTTCATTGTAACTTGGTGGGTTGACTCCATATAATGTCTAGATGATAAGGTCCCCTTTTTGTCGTGATTGGTCAACGGTAAGGGCTACAGGGGCCAGAAGCCCAAAAACGTTTAGCACAGTCTGCAGATCACATTTATGAAGGGATTTCATTGTAACTTGGTAGGATGACTCAAGATAATGCCCAGATGAGAATATCCCCTTTTGGTCGCGATCATTCAATCATGATGGCTGCCCGAGCCCAAAACCCGAAAAACTTTAGCACAGACTACAGGTCGTATTTATGAAGGGATTTTATTGTAACTTGGTAGGATGACTCAGTATAATATCTTGATGAGGACATCCCTTTTGGTTGCGATCGGTCAACCGTGATGGCTACACAGGACCGAAAACCTTCAGCACAGTCTACAGGCCGTATTTATGAAGGGTTTTCATTGTAACTAGGTTGGATGACTCGTATTGGAATAATTTCACTGTAACTTGGTAACTTTCGTTGACATACATTAACTGTGAAGGCCACATACATTAATTGTGAGGGACACATTAACCCACCCCTCAATTCTTTAGTACAGTCCTACACCGCATATTATTTTTATTGAAAACATAGCATACAGGGATGAGAAATTAACATATTCCCAATTATCACAATTCTTGTCTTATTTCATAATCCTTTCATAAACATTGAACATTATACTTTTCATCAAACACAACACACAAGGTAAGCTACAGTGTCATTGAAACTTCCATAATCAACTGTTAGGATATTTCAGAACATGTTAGCATTGTATTGGTTAATTTGCTCCCACTATGTTAGATAAAGGGTTAAATTGACCCAAATCTTTTCACACGAATCCTAGCAGAGGTACAGCGAGAATCTACATGGATTCTCTCTGGTTTTGTCGCGCAAATCTACACAAATTAATTCTCGGATTCTCGCTGAAATATAAGCCCTGTAGATTTTAACGTGCTATTAACATCTCCAGGCCTGAAAATAAACCGTTTGACATTTGCAGAATGAGGTCTTCAGAGGGTGAATTTGATGATGATATCCCATACAGTGGGCCAATTTATCCTCTGGTACCTCTTTCTGTTTAGTTTTGAGACCCTGCTTCAGATTGAGGTTCACAGAGGATAAATTTAGTGATGCTACCCTGCTATGCAGGGTAGCATCACTAAATTCACCGACTGGGGACCTCATTTTGCAGATGTCAGTCTGCTTATTTTCTGGCTTGAACATCTCAGTTGGAACAAGTACAGACGATTTAAGTGGAAGTATTAAAATGTGAACAGAGTTTTAAGTCTCCTAACAATTTTAATTATTCAGTCAAAACTTTCTAAACACTTGTCTTAAACATCATCACTCTTGAGTTGAGAAATAACCCCATCATGTCCAGTGTCCAATGTAGTTGTGTGGTTAAACAACTTATTTTGTTACAAATTGTTAACAGAAATTTTATTTGCTTATAACTTAACATGAAGTGCAAGTTAAGAAAATGAAAACTTTATCATGGGACATCCATATTTACATGAAGCCCAAATTTGCACTTCCCCCACTATACCAGTTATACCACTATACCAGTTAAATGGTTGAGTACTGGATGCCACCATCATGCCTGTGTTGAAATGTGTTGAAAGCTACTTTCATGGCTTTTGGCTCTAGACATTGCTAAGTAGAAAAAAAGATATAACTGTTTTTACAATCTTTCTTATTTACAATAAGAATGTGTTTCCTCCAATACAAATAAAAACCCTCTTTAAACATGACATTCTGCTTTTTGTAGTGTTGCAAGAATTACACTTATAAGTATTTCCATCAGAGAAGATTGGAGGTTATAGGTGAGATCAACACTTACCTTATGCCCTTTGGCAATATCAGAATAACAGTGTATCTTTGTATCTCCATGGGAACCCCTGAAAGTGAAACAGTGCTTGTTTACTGTAGTAAACAAGCTCAGTTTTACTTGTAAAATAGGACCCTGTCACCAATGCTTGGGGAGAAAGTCCTCTAAATGGGCAACATGGGTATAAACGATTGGCTGGACTTTACTTTATATCCGTGTTGTGGTCATGTTAAGCCACTGTGTGGAAATATGTGACCTTAAGCTCCAATAAATATGTATCTTTGTAAATGCAAATATCAGTGGCGGTTGGTAGTTACACATTATAGATCGACACTGATTTCTTTGTAATCAATGAATTGTACTGACAAATGTTGGACACAATGGATGGTTTTGAAATGTATCATTGTACCGTTATTTCTTTTAAAACCCCACGTTTTATTCTATAATTCAAGATAGAGAGGAATGTGGTACCATACGGTCTTCAGTGGACATCTCATATATTCCTGAAGTGCCTTGGGAAACAACTGAGATTCCTTTGTTTATTTGTCACACTTTATATAATATACTGAGGATTCCGAACAATCAGCATCAAAACTTGATACTCTTCCTTAATTTGCTTTGCAGAGATATGGACTTTCAGTACAGTAGAACTTGTCTTGAGAGACTGCCCTTTGGGCCACACAAAAGTGGTCTCTCAAGACAGGTGGTCTCTCATAACAGGTTTCAGTTTTTCTCAAGTCAGTGAATTACCAACCACAAAATTCAGAAATAGAGAAGAATGGATGTTTGTAATTACTTTGTAGTTGTTCTTTTTTATGAAGTTTTTTGTAACAAATTAAAATGTACTGTTATAAAAATTATAAATACAAATTAGTGTTGAAAATCTTCATTGAAGATTTTCAACACTAATTTATTTTTATAATTTTTATAACAGTCCATTTCAATTTGTTACAAAAAGATTTTCAACACAAATTTATTTTTATCCTATCTGTTACATTTCAGTTATGTATGAATGGCGTTAATTAAATAAGTTGAGTTGCGGCTATTACATGTATGTTTTATTTATCCACAAATACATTCCCAAGAAGTTTTGAGTTTTTTTACGATACAGTAGAACCTGTCTTGAGAGATCGCCATTTGGGCCACACAAAAGTGGTCTCTCAAGACAGGTGGTCTCTCATAACAGGTTTCAGTTTTTCTCAAGTCAGTGAATTACCAACCACAAAATTCAGAAATGGAGAAGAATGGATTTTTGTAATTACTTTGTAGTTGTTCTTTTTTATGAAGTTTTTGTAACAAATTGAAATGGACTGTTATAAAAATTATAAAAATCAATTAGTGTTGAAATTCTTCATTGAAGATTTTCAACACAAATTTATTTTTATAATCCTATCTGTCACATTTGAGGTATGTATGAAATTGTTTATTCAGCAATAATCCTAATCTTTTCACAGGGGCTTACAAAAACATCTCAATCTTTAATGAGTTATGTAACTGAATAGCAATTGAAACCCAATTAAGAGCTTTTAATACTTTTAATTATGTTAGTATAACCGCAATGGATTTTCCAATTCCAGAACAGGTAAAAGGTTTTTGTCATGGTTTCAGTCTACAAAGGGGCAGTCTCTAAGACAGGTCCATTATGGCATAAAAATACAAGTTGGTACCAGGTCATCATCCCCACTCGATCCCTAGAAGTGGTCGACCACTTCAAGGGAGGCAACCATTGGTCCTGCGTCCCAACTCTGCCCCCTTTTGTAAGTGTCTATTTTGCACATCCTTTGACCCAGCCAAATAGGATCATAATGCAGGCCTGCCCCCCGAACCAGGGAAGTTTGGGTCTTCTTTCTGGTGGTCCCCGAAAGGGGTCGTTGTTGTTATCTTTCCAAAGATGTCCTTCCACGAACATAAACACAGACTATGACAGCCTGAGGCAGACTATACTTGCCAATGATGGCCCATCATAGAAATCATCTCCGAAGTGGCAGAAATTCTGCCGAGTACCTGAACCTTTTCCTCTTTCTACACGCCTTGACATAAATCCAAAAGATCTCAAACAGCCAATGAGGGTCGAAAGGGGCTTGTCCCAAACTGTCCCTGCTCGCCTTTGGTGCACGAAACCATTCTGTCCGGTCACAGTGGTCTCTCAAGACAGGTGGTCTCCCATAGCAGGTCCATTATAGAGTAAAACCAGTCGGTGCCTGGCAGATGTGGTCTCTCCAGACAGGTTTTACTGTATAAGTGACATAATAATCTAGGAAATCACTACAATTTCTTGCCCAATCTCTGCCCGATGAAACCAATGATCGGGGTTTTGGGTGAGGGAGGGGGGGTATGGTGGTCTAGGAAAGGAGGTGGTGTTACCTGTGGCTGACAAGAAGAGCCAGGTCACCGGTGTATTTTCTCTGAAGTTTTTTATTACAGCAAATGACTAGTTATGAGTGCTTGTATTATTTCCAACATATTCGACAAATACTACATTTATCATTTGTTAACCCTCAGGGGCTTTGAGATTTTTTACATACTGCACTGATTTCCTTGCAGTGCAGTATGTGCAATTATGTGATAGATTTTTATAAATATTTTGCTACACTCCAGGGTGTGCACATCCTTGAAAAGTCCTTAAATTTCAATCTTACTCCTTGAATTTTGAAAATTCAGAAAATGTACTTGAAAAGTACTTGAAAATCCATCAGCCTCCTTGAATTTTGCCCTATTTTTTTTTTACCTGTGTAATAGTGGACAATTGAAACATCTCTTTTGCACTTGTTTTAGTTGAAAAACGAAAAAAAACAAACATAAATAATGGATAATCGATAAAGGAGGAATTAAAGTTCAGGCATTATTTAACTGGGTGTCATTCTGTAAGTACCATAATTTTGTTGCAGAGCATTTTAGAAGCACTGTTTTCCTGGAATTTAGAAGGATGAGGTAGAAGACATTTTTAACCCTTTACCCAGTGTAATGGCTAAAATCGGCCACTGCTATTCTAAAAAATGGCCAATTAATTTCGATTATTTTTTTCATTTTTGTCTCAAAAACATAGATTATGACCCGTCAATGAGCTCGTTCCAATGAGGGGTCATAACCTATGTTTTTGCGAGAAAAAATTAGTTATTAAAGAATTTTTTGGCAAGTGTTGTCTGCTTTTCATGTAAGGTAAAGGGTTAAAGTAGGTAAGGCTTCTAAAAATGGTTATATTCCAAATGTACATTTTAAAAAAACATCCTTGGAAAATGGTGATATGTCCTTGAAAAGTCCTTGAATTTGTTTGGTCCTTGACTCTGACATTCTACATCCTGTGGCTTTGCTGTTGTTTTAGGCAGGTCTTGGCTGATTATATAGGCAGCCAAGGCTTGCCAAAGAACAACTGCCAAAAAAGTAAGAATTTAACTTGTGGGTTAACCCTGAGACAACAGGTTGGGGCACCTTTTCTGTTGCAGTAAAAGTGATCAAAGTCAGACTTAGGCCCTTAAGGGTCAACAAAACTTTCAACAGCCAGAGTTACATCGTGTTGGACGATTTTACAGGAGGAGGAAGCATGAGTACCTGTAAAGAACCATTGAGCAGTGGCAAACAAATGACAGACTCGCCAACTAACTAATTCTGTACAAATAGAGTTAGCATTGATTGAAGGCAAGAGCACATCAGTATGCAGTACACCTTAGTGCAGAGCACACTGTGCCTCACATGGGCAATCAGAATTTACTGGTAGAGTGCTAAATTATTTTTCGTCATCAAAATTTGTTCACTTGTTTTTGCCTTGTTACAATTTATGGGAGAGTGCCCAGTGGCACTCTCCCATAAATTCTGACATGGCAAATCCACGCAGACTAAATAATTTCACTCCAAAGATGATATGAAACACATGTACAGATTCAGAAGCCTTTAACATATGGTACCTGCAATTCAGAGTAAAGCCCAAATTTTGGCTTCCAACACTCAACTAGTTACAGTACATGGAGAGTGGATGGTAACTAAATCACCCACGGAGTGAAGTTATCACCCAAGCTATAACTTTCAAATTTTGTACATATCGACAAAAAAAACACAAGCAATGGATCTCCGGGTTTAACCTGGAGGTCCATTGGCTGAAACTTTGCTGGTGCTGGTTATGCTTTGCAAAAATTTGCAATTATTGCTCAGGTGGAATCTCCACTCTGCTGGTGATTTTGTGATAATACACTCTCCACGTACTGTAAGTTTTTTGTCCCAGAACACAATGTAGCTAACACTGGTTAGGGATGAACTGACAATCCTTTGGTTTTAAGTTCAATGATCTAACTATTGAGCCATGACATTCCTACTACTGCAATCTTTATGAGTGTAGAGTTGAATATGAACTTTCTGAGTCTCTGTTACAGAACAGAGAATTACAGCTGGGCACTAACAAAGAAAATAAGTTTTGTTATTGTTTTCAGTTCTGAATACCATACCGAAACTAATAAAAATCATGCTAATAATACCGATACTGAACTTAAATGTCAGTACCACCCCAGCTCTTTTGGAGAGAATTCTCAATGAATCAGTTCGAGAATGATATTTATACCCCCACAGAATGAAGTTTAAGGGGGAATATAGGAGTCAACTTGTCTGCCGGTCAGTCTGTCATTGTCGGTCCGATGCACATGTAAACTTGTGGAGCGAATTACTTCCACAGTTTTAGCCGCTTTTTCATGAAACTTCACAAAAATGATCAACATGTTGAGGGGAAGAGCATGACATAATTTTTTTCCTGCTCAGTTTCAAGATGGTCGACTGCCGGTCATATTGGATTTTGAAAAATACTTGTGGAGCAAAATACGTCTACAGTTTGTACTGCATTGTCATGAAACTCAATATAAATAATCGACATGATGAGGAGCAGTGCATGACATAATTTCTTTCCTGATCAGTTTCAAGATGGCCGACTGGTGGCTATATTGGATTTTGCAATATACTTGTGGAGCGAACTACTTCTGCAGTTTTTGCTGCATTGTCATGAAACTCAATATAAATGATTGACATGATGAGGAGCAGTGCATGACATAATTTTTCCCGATCGGATTCAAGATGGCCTACTGGCAGCCCTGTTGGATTTTTTTTACTTAAAAAATTTGTAAGCCTCTTTCAGTCACTAGGCTGTCTGCCACAGTGGGGGTATAGCAGGCAACAGACCATCTCTAGTTTATCAGAGTTTAATTATTTTGAACAGGTTTTGAAATTTTACTGTTTTTGATAGAATCCAAAAGCAAAACTGAAAACCAATTTTTTCTTACCAAATTAACATGAGGATCAAAAACAACTGTTAGATTCCACTCACTGTAATATCATCATACTTCTGAAAACCATGAAATGATTGTGACTAAAAGTTATCTCCACTAATTCATTTTTTGTTTCCTTTACAGTATTCATGTGGATTGTTGAAGAGGCGAAAGACCTGACGGTTATGGTGTAGTGTTTGATGGAGTCTGAAAAACGAGAATGTTTTTCAAAAACTGGAATCTGAGGAAAAAGCTTGTGTTTGGAACAATACTTGGCATATCTCTGGCAGTCTTGGGTGCAGTACTGATTCCAATTGCTAATTATATTGTCAAAAAAGAAGTGGAAAAGGTTAATCTCATGATATTATTATTCCTTGAAAGTTATTTGTTTTATTTTTAGGCTTGCACAAATTAGGGCTGCACGGTATTGAAATTTCAATACCGGTATTGGTATTGAATAAATATGCCGCGATATACTGGTATATCGTAGACTAGTTCAGAGGATGAAAAACTGGGGCAATGTTCTGGGGAACTGAGTTCATAAACAGTTGACAACAGTTATATTTTGGGTGGTTAACAATTGAATCAAAGTTACTGTACCCAGTACCTTATGCTCAATTCAAACCAGTATCTTTAAGAAAGCATTTTTTTTTTACAAACATGCACGGCATTATTTTGATTCAAAATCACATCACAGAGACAGCTCAGACAGGGAAAACAATAGAGTGCCATGACTTTTCTGTTCGAAAAGAATATCCCACAATTCGTCACTATAGCTGACTGCAGTGTTTATTTTTCCATTGTTCATGAATATTAATTAATACAGCTCTTTTATGGAGTGTGTGCATTTTCCTCTCCATTGTTTTGTTCTTCTTATGACCCGGGAATCAAAAAAAAATCTCATCCCGTGGATCAAATGGTTTCGCGCGTCGAAGGCACGCAGGGACACTGTAGCAGAACCCCCTTTCAACCCTCTTTAACTGTAGATGATTTTGACTTGTCTGGCCGTGGTAGAAGAGGAAAGTGAAAAAAGGTACTCAGCGCCATCTGTGTTTCCTTCTGTTCTTTATTGGAGGAGGTGGCTGCGATGGTGATGCCTCCTTTGATGGTGTTGAAGGAGTGGTGATGGAGGACTGACTAGGTTGATGCGGTCTAGCCCTTGCAGCTGCCGGTGGTGGAGAGCACTTTGGAGTGGTGCGGAGATAGTGGTTGCTAACGCTCTTTCTTACTCCTTTAATCGTCTTTTTCGTGAGTCCGCAGTTTTCCAAGGATTGTATCGTTTGTCGAAGACAGGCTAGATGCTCATCGTCTCTTTCCTGGTCCCCTAGGATGCTCTCTGCGGTGTAAGCTTCCTGGTCTGAAGAAGCCTAGAAGGAAGAGCTGGAGGGGTGGAAGGTGCGTCATCTGGGACAACTTACTGTACCATAGACAGATTTTCCTCTGCCATCTCCTCTTCAGATGAAGAGTCAGATGGGTTGGAGATTGATCTGTCACCTGACGACCCATAGTCCTCCGGACCCTCCTCCTGAGAGGGAGTGTCGAGCTGGACAAGGGTTGGTCAAGGGTGACAGGTGTAGACCCTATGATGCCCTCACTTGCCTCCTTCTCTTCCTTCTCCTTCTCCTTCTTCTCCAGAAACTCTGTCATTTGGCAGGCATCTCGTCGTCTGGCAGAAGGTCCCTTCTTTCTCTTCCTCTTCTGCTTGGTGGTGGCTGTACTGCTCCGGCAGTCTTCATCCAGCATGTCCGAGTCACTAGGGGGGTGACTAGTGTGGGAGAAAATCCCCCCCACGAAGGGTGCTACACCTCTCCAAGGACGTCGGTTCTGTCTTAGTATCAAAATCCACTGTCAAGTGAATTGTTCCCTTGTGCACCTGGATACTCTAGGTGGTACCAAGGGTGGCCTTCACTTTGATCAGTGTCTCTTGTATAACTAATGGTAGCTCCATTGTTTCCAGTTGTTTACACCTCGGAATGACCCAATATATTTTAAGTGTTGATATATATGGTCAGTGGTGTATTTGTGTAAGTAAGCAGCAGTTATTAATGTCGGAATGGATTATTATTGTGCAGGCTTCCCTTTCCCTTTGTTTCTTTTTCTGTACCATGTATGTTCACACCCCCAAAACTTCACCTGATGTGATGCGTGGTTAGCACAGTTCTTAAAGGGTTAACATATAAATACTAGGTTTATTTGAATTCATTATTATAATTTCTGGGATAACTTCTGTAGAAAACATATTTGAAGTTACAAAAAAATAGTTAATTTTTAGAGTGCTATTTGTCGTTTTAAAACTGGAACGAAAAGTGACAGGAACCTTCAACCCACGACTTCATTGCCATTGAACAGCTTATTAATATTTATAAGTTCAAAGTTCCCAATGACAGTGTTGCTCGAAATGTTGATTAACATGGCTTCAGGTTTTATCTGTTTTTGAGAGGAATAGAATAAATAAAACAAACTCTCCCTATAATGATTTTCTGAGTAATTTTATTATCCACACGGGAAAACATTGATATTACATACACAAATGTATCAAAGTATTCATTCCCTAAATTCGACGCACTCCCAAAATATTCAACTTTCAGTTTCAGTTTCAAATTGCTGGTACGTGTATACTTACTTGTAACTTACCCAGCTCAAGTACGCTGCAAACTGTGTTTTTTTCACTGGTAGAATGAAGATTTATTGACATGTACTTCATCACAGGAGTTGTCAGTCTGGGAGAAGTTTCAAGTAGTATATCATCTGTTTTGTATGATTGACATTTGGGGAGATGACAGACATGATAGAATACATTGACTGTTTTTTCCCTAATAATATATCAACTTCAACTTCGATAATTTGATCCAATACCATTTCTGACGATATACCAGTACTTTTAAAACAATACCGGTACTCTTCTGGTATTATTCACAATACCAATAATTACCGGTTTACCGGAATACCATGCAGGCCTAGCACAAATTAGAAATTTACACTTAGAAACCTGGGTTTAATGCAGGTGAAAACAGGGACTGTATATTAGTCCCACTCTCAATGAAAATTTTCATCATTTTTTTCTCAATTCCAAACCTGGAAATTCTCAATTTCTCCATCTAGTGGGTACATATAATAGAAACTTACTCAAATACCAAATAATGTACAGTAGAATCCTCTTAATTGAATGTCCATTTTGCCAGTGAACATTATTCAATTAACAGGAGTATACAGTTAACAGGGATTTGGTCAGTTTCCTGTGTTCTGGATGTAAACTGAGCATTTATTTTATTATATCTTGTTTGACAGAGCGCAAAGAGCTCTGTCAAACAAGATATAATAGAATAAATGCCTGTATTGGATGTAGTGAGGCCAAAAAGGTTGCTAAATAAGGGGAATTTGGCGCATGTCACAGTAATTTTTTCGATATATTACAAAAATTTATATACAATTAACAGGAGTTTACTCTACAAACCATATGTAATTAACAGATCAAATTTGTACTAAAGGTATGGTAAATGGTTTTGTGTTTGAAAATTATATTCAATTAAAACTGATATACAATTAAGAGATATCCAGTTAAGTGGGCTCCACTGTACTGTGCATGTGGAGTAAATTGCAAAACTCTTCATTATAAAGCACAGGAGTACTGCACTCACTCCAATTAACCCTTAAGGGCCTGGACAAGTATCCTAAATTTCCACCAGTCTACCTCTTCCTTAAAAATCCAGTCGTTTAACAGTGATTTCTAGTCAAGTCTTGGCTGCCTTAACAATGTACAAGAAGAGAATTCCAAAGCCTTGGGCCATCAGCCTCAAAGGCCTTATCACCAGCATTAGTAAATTTAGATACGGGCTGAGCCAGATTGAGTTGACCTGATGACCTAAGAGACCTCGGTGGTTTGTAGATGGTAAGCAGATCAGACAGGCAGGATGGTGCAGATCCCGTGATACACTTAAACACCAAAAGGACAATTTTAAATTGAATTCTTTGCTTAACGGGTAGGCAATGTAACTCAGAGAGTACTGATGTTATATGGCAGTACTTTTGAGTTCATGACCCGTACAGCACAATTTCGGATGCATTGTAGCTTTTCAAGAATAGATGTTTTAGAGCCAATCAGAAGAGTGTTGCAGTAGTCGAGGCGACTGGTAACAAAGGTGTGGACAAGCTGTTGTGACGTCTGCATATCAACGAAGGATCGAATTTTGCTAATATTTCTAAGATGAAAAAATGCACTGCGAGAGACATGTTTGATATGTTCATCAACGGCCAAATTTTCATCCATGAAATAACCTAAGTTTCAAACACAGCTACTGGGTTTTATCGCTGAACCTCCAATATTGAGGGACAGTTTGGATATTTTTGAAAGTTGATGAGGTAGACCTATATATATTACTTCTGTCTTGACATCATTCAATTTAAGAAAGTTTTTAGTCATTCATGCCTTGATGTCTGAAATACCAAGTTCAGTCTTACTGCATGCTTCAGGCTCAAAGGCGTGAGTAAAACTAATATACAGCTGTGTGTCATCTGCGTACAAATGAAAGTCAAGGCCATGGCTTCGGATAATGTCATCAAGAGATAAGACATAGACAGTGTACAGTGAGGAACCCAACACTGATCCTTGAGGGACGCCAAAATGTAGTGTCACCTTGTCTGACGACTCACTGCCAATAAGGAAAAGCTGTTTGCAAGGTCTTTGGATGACGAATGCTCTGGGAGTACGGTTGTCTTTTGATGGTACAGAAGCTTCTCAAGAATGACAGACAGCGCATTAGGGGAATTAACATTGATGGCATGTTAAGGGCACCTGTTTTGAGGTTTTAAAAATCGGAAATAGGTCCATAAGGTTTAAAATTCCTTGAATTTTGGCCCCTTCCTTGAGAAGTGCTTGAATTTTTTTTCTATCCTTAAAAAGTACTTGATCTTCACCACCTTTCTTGAAAAGTACTGGAATTCAGTTTACCGATAACCACTAAGACAAGAAATTCATGATAACCCACCCCAGTCTGGTGTGTAGATTCTAGACAACTTCAGTTTATTTCACGAGTTTCTGTCAGGAATGGTAATCCGATAATATGGTGTGATGTTACAGTTAAAACTAGAACTGAAATGCGCACAAATAGCAAGTCGATTTGCACGTTAATCTATGCGTTATGATGATGGTAAGGCTATCAAATTCTGCACATACGGCCTGTGCACAAGCAAAGTTTCAGCCAATGGATCTCCGGGTAACCCGGAGGTCCATTGGCAGGAACATTGCTTGTGTTTGCTATGGGTAACAAGGAGAACCTGCCATGCTTTGGGTGCCATTCGATATGGCAATTGCGTGCAATTTGTACCCGCAATTAAGCCTAGATAAATGCACAGTTTGTGACAGGACTTCTAGTTTTAACTGTATACACTTTTGGAAAGGGTTTCACCATTGCATTTCATCATCATGTCATCATAACAGCAAGTTTTACCATTGTTGTGAATTTTTGTTAATAACTAGCAACAATTATTACATAAAAAACCCATTCAATTTATACCCTTATTCCAGTTTACTTTGTTTTGCAATGCACATTAATTTCATGTATCACATATTTCACAAAGTTTACAGTACAGTACTATGCATTGTCATGACTCACAGCTGTATTCCATTTATCCATTGGTTCACTATAACTTATGTGCAAACAGTTTGTATGCTGCCAAAGTTTAAATGTTTATATTTATTCCATTTCATCTCACAGACTGTTAGAATTTCCAGGCAGGTCTTGCAATGTTCCAAGCAATTTCTGGAAATATTAGTCACATGAGTTGCTGTCTTTGAACCTTAAATGCTTGCAACATTCCATTGGTTGAGACATCACGTTAACTCTCCCCATACTAATCTTCTCTGACGACTTGTTTCTCTTTGGATTTTACTTATATTTCAACCTTTAAACCCAAATCTAAATTATAATTAAATACCTTAGGCTTAATAAAATTAAAAATCTGTTTCTCAGGCCCTCCCGTATGGTCCTTTTGGCTGCCGCATGCTCTCTTTTTATAACCAATGGAAACTTGAAAAAATAAAAATTAAATGGTTTATGTCTGATATTTTACACAAGTTAATAAAATTGATAAATTTGTCCTTTGAGTGCAACAAGGCTTTGCAGTGCAAAGCCTTGTTGCACCCAAGGGATGAAATACACCACCACCCTTGCTATTCTGTTGATTATGAGACCTAAAACATAAAATAAACCAAGAATATGAACTTCTGATGGCAAAAAAATAATTACAAAAATAAAATATAAAATACAAAAACACCCGCCTGCATGCAGTTTTACAAAACTTGGCCTGAGAAACAGAACATCTACTTTGTGTGGCCTTATCAATGTTTTCATGGGATAAATTTTAACCTGCAAGTTCCTGGGTTGGAGTTTGGGAATATTTTTTTGATTTTTCTATTAATCCAGCTTATAGTTTCTTTATTATAAGGAGTATGTTTTAAGAGGTTAGATTGTGAGTTTATGACATACATAAGGCTTCGACACCACAATCTAATGTCTGAAAGCATAGTCTGAAATCCTTAGGGTTAGCCATGCCACACTTTCAGATATTTACTCCCTTTCCCTGGGGTGGGGCTTGTGTCCTAGAACGGCGTAATGCTGTCGTTAAATTATCTTTTAACCCTTTACTAATAGTTGATACCTAATATTTCCAAATAATTTCTGCCTTGAATACAGATTCAGTCCCACTTAGGGAAACTTTTCAGCTGCTTATGTCTTAAATTATTTCGGCCAATTCAATGAGAGCTCCACACAGTTAATCCCTCATATTGCCATCGTTCAGATATATTTATCCACTCTGAAGGGGCGTAATGTCTCAAGTGTTTGATTAAATGTTACTGAAAAATGGATTTCTAAAACTTTTGTTGATTGTTTCAACACTGACTACAGTATTTTTAGGCTATTTTAAATGATGCAATATCGTACTAAATTTTATAGTGTTGATTCAATCAATTACACTTTATCCATGTAGGCTATTTTAAAAAAAGTGTTGCTTTTTCTGAAGTGATGTAATACTACAGCGAATAATCAACCTCCTGTGTGAGAGTTATTTTAAACCTTTATCAATTATGTACCCTGTCCTGTTGTCCCTGTCTATTATGTATCACTGTCTAATGACAGTATGTTGTGCAGCCACAGATGAAAAATGCAGATTAAAGAATTAAACAGTTTTGAATCTTAAATTATTTATTAAAGAATAACCCTTTATTTGTGGCATTCTCCCTAGTGTGTGAAAACCTGAACCCATGTCCTGACAGTCTACTACAGGGGTTGTAGCACACTGTATACTGCTTTTTGGTAATGGTGTCAGTTAATTTATAGCAGCTCTTGGTGGATTTTTGTCCCCATTCCATAGGGAGTCTTAGGTCATGTTTGTATGTAATTATCTTAATGGGTAAAGTCCATGCTCGCCACAAGTGGTGTCAGAAATGGGATGTTCTGTTAATAGAAAATTTTATCTTAAAAGTTAATTGATATTTGGACCCATTGGCTAAATTGAATTATTGGACCCTTCCTGCATGTACGTGTAATAAAAATGTGCTTTGAAAATTATTTTCAGTTGTATTACCATTTATAGGTGTGCACAAATTAAGGGTGTGAAGACATCAAGAAAAATATTTAAATTCTCTGTGCAACATTTTGAGAATAAGTTGTTATTTCTGGTTTTAATGTGCTGAAATTATGGAAAAACAGTGTACCCAAAATAAATGAATTTAACCCTTTACCCAATGCAGACGATATCAAAATTTATTATTTTGAATATAATTTTTTAAAATGTTTCAAAAAATTTTAACAAAACCATATCATGTGACCTCTCATTGGAACGAGCTCAATGAGCTCGTTCCAATGAGGGGTCACATGATATGGTTTTGTTGAAATATTTTGAAACATTTAATTTTTTCAACTGCTCAATTTGCAAATTACGTGGGCGGATGCGGATATTCGTTAGGTAAAGGGTTAAAGGCCTGCATTGTAATATCATGAGTGAGTTGGTTTCAGAAGTAGAATTGAATTAATCATCACTCCTTTTTGAGGTCATTCATCTCATTAACTGTTTACGTAACATGACTTTTACACAACATTTGCAAAAAATTTTCTTGAACAACTCAAATTTTCTTTTTATACAGTGGAACCCTGTTAATTGAATAGCCACTTTGTCAGTGAAAATTATTCAATTAACAGGCATATTTAATTAACAGGAATTGTGTCACATTCCTGTATTCTAGAGATACACTTAGCATTTATTCTATTATATCTTGTTTGACAGAGCTCCATGAGCTCTATCAAACAATCAAACAAGATATAATAGATTAAAGGCCTGTACTGGATGTACTGATGCCAAATAGGTCGATAAACAAAGGAAAACTGTGCAGAGTCAGGGTAATTTCTTGACAGGTTACAATATTTTTTATCCAATTAACAGGAGTTTACTCTATAACCAATATTCAATTAACAAGTCAAATTTGTACTGGAAGTATGGTAAATGGTTTTATGTTTGGATATTATATTCAATTAACAGGGTTATTCAGTTAAGAGATATCCAATTAAGTGGGCTGCAAAATTTAGCTAATGTATCTCTTTGGAACAATCTCATTGAGCTTGTTCCCATTGAGTGATCATAAGCTATGTTTTATTGAGGCAAAAATTTAAAAAAATCTTTAAATATCATTGAAAATATTTGTGAATAGAGCAGTCGTGTTTTGTCATTACTTCAGATAAGGGGTAAAATTACTCTTTATCTGATAAAAATAATCTGAAATTTGTCATTATTTGATATGAAACTTCTTCACTTAGTTCACTAAAATTAACTGGTTGAGTGCTAACGTATTTTTCAATGGTAATTTGAAACATGAGCATTTTTTTTTTTTTAAAGATACCATGCAGCCACATTACATGTTAAAAACCGTCTTCGTCACACCCGGTGATCACTCTGTAATATATGGGTCCATCACCCGCCTATCGAGGCTAATTATAGATGAGTGGGAAAACCGGAGGGAAAACCAGACTTCAAACAGAATGCCGACGACATGCACCAACGGATAGCAGCGAGTGGTGCAGTGATATAAAAAAGTTACGCAAATAAACTCCTGATCACAAACTCGACCAATAAACAAAAAAATGTGTTTGAAAACACAACATTATTCTATTACAATGATGTTACTGCATTCGTTTGTATTTTTCTTTCAAGAAATGGTCCATGAAGCTAGCATTTAAGAGAGTGGATAAATACATTTCTTCCACTTTATACCCGACCAATGAAACTGTGATTTCTTAAAAAGGTTTTCTTTTCTTCTTTATTGTTTTCATTCTCTGTTGTTTGATTGACTATTGATATACGCTGGCCATGCCCCTCCTCCAGATTTGCTGCTGAAAACAATAAAAATTCACGTATGTGTGTGTGTGTGAAGGTGTGTGTTTGTGGTGGGGATCTGAATAGATTTATTTTTTTATTTGAGTGAGGACACTCAAGGAAGCTGGTTGGTGAGGCAGGAAAGTTGGATAAAAGCCTGTTTTATGAGAATCGAACATCTCCTGTAGTGCCACCCTTGCCCACAAGCCTCATTCTGTAAAATGAGGGTGAACTTAGTGTGAAGCCAACCGGGCATGTTTTAAGCACAATGGGTATTGTAATATACCATTATAGGGGCACGTCAGCATAGATTCAAAAATGGTATCAAATATCATTTTTCTTTCGATTTCCCAGCTTGTGCAGAGTACCTGTGGTTTTAAGGCATTTTCATTGCCGCATACTTTGCACTTTTAGCTCAACTTTAGTGAAGCCAAATTTGAGCTTTTGCCCCCATGGCCTGTCATCCGTCTGTCCGTATGTCAGCAATTGGATACGGCTCGGGCTAGAGGCCGTATTTATGAACCGATCTTTACAAAACTTCTTGGGTACTTTTATTATGACCGTGGGACGAGAACGAGTGTTTTTGGGTGTGGTCCGAAATTCAAGATGGCTGCCAGCCACCATTTTGTACCGACGATGCAGAAATCTGTTTTTTGTACAGAATTTCCATATAAAAGCTCTGATTTGAATAATTTTTTGTTTGAATGTTTAGTACCATGGGATACATCACATATAATACGGGTTTTTTTCTCGTGCGTAAATTATGCAAATTAGACTAACTTTGATGTTTTTTGGTGTAAATGCCAATACGGCTCGGGCTAGAGGCCATATTTATGAACAGATCTTTACGAAACTCCTTGGGTACCTTTGTTATCACCGTAGGATGTGAACGAGTGTTTTGGGGTGCGGTCTGAAATTCAAGATGGCCGATGGCAGCCATTTTGTACAAAATTTGGTGCAATCAGATTTTTGCACAGACCTTCTATGTGAAAGCGCTGATTTGAATAGTTTTTTGTGGGAATGTTTAGTACCATGGGATACATCACATATAATACAGGGTTTTTTTCTCGTGCAGAAATTATGCAAATTAGATGAACTTCGATTTTTTCAGTGCTACTTACACACAGTAAGTACACATGTCAATACGGCTCGGGCTAGAGTCTGTATTTATGAACCGATCTTCACGAAACGTCTTGGGTACCTTTATTATCACCTTGGGACGAGAACGAGTGTTTCTGGTTGCGGTCGAATTTTCAAGATGGCTGCCAGTGGCCATTTTGTACCGAAATTAGGTCTAATCAGTTTTTTGTACACAACTTCTATACGGCTCAGGCTAGAGGCCGTATTTATGAACCGATCTTTACGAAACTTCTTGGGTACCTTTGCTATCACCGTGGAATGAGAACGAGTGTTTTTGGGTGTGGTCCGAAATTCAAGATGATCACCAGCAGCCATTTTGTACCAAAATTAGTGAAATCATTCAACAACTTCTTCCTTTAAAATCACTTCTACTGTATACCCACGTACATGTTCATCCACCCACAGTATGTTTCATACTGAGAAATGAAAGTGTCATTGACACTGTAGCTCAACTTGTCAAGACATGTACATGTATAGTATGTGACACAGCAATGACAAACATCTAGGTAATGACCTGATAACAAAGGTACATATAAAGTATTGTAACGGTCTGTACATAAATACTGACCAAGCCTGTAACAAATGTATAGGTAAAGTATTGTAAAGGTGGGTGACAGTCAGATGCTAAACTAGAAAAGAAATCCTTGAGTCCCAGAGTGGGTCTGACTGAACCCCAAAATATTTGTTCTCATAGCACAGTGATAACAAAGGCACCCCAAAACACACTCATTCCTGTCCCAAGGTGAAAACAAAGGTACCCAAGAAGTTTCGTGAAGATCAGTTCATAAATATGAGCTGTATAGAAGTTGAGACAAAAAACTGATTGGACCTAATTTTGGTACAAAATGGCCACTGGCAGCCATCTTGAATTTTTTCAGAAACACTCGTTCTCGTCCCAAGGTGATAAGAAAGGTACCCAAGAAGTTTCGTAACGATCGGTTGATAAATACAGCCTCTAGCCCGAGCCGTATTGACATGTGCACTTACAGTGTATAAGTAGCACTAAATAAATCAAAATTCATCTAATTTGCATAATTTCTTCACAAGAAAAAAACCCTTACTGTATGTGATGTATTCCATTTTACTAAACATTCATACAAAAATTTATTCAAATCAGAACTTTCATACAGAAGTTCTGTACAAAAGACTGATTGCACTAATTTTGGTACAAAATGGCTGCTGGTGGCCATCTTGAATTTCAGACCACACCCCAAAACACTCGTTCTCATCCCATGGTGATAACAAAGGTACCCAAGAAGTTTTGTAAAGATCGGTTCATAAATATGGCCTCTAGCCTGAGCCATATAGAAGTTGTGTACAAAAAACTGATAAGACCTAATTTCGGTACAAAATGGCCACTGGCAGACATCTTGAATTTTGGACTGCAATCAGAAACACTCGTTCTCATCCCAAGGTGATAACAGAGGTACCCAAGAAGTTTCGTGAACATCGGTTGATAAATACAGCCTCTAGCCCGAGCCGTATTGACATGTGTATGTGTAAGTAGCACTGAAAAAAATCAAAGTTCATCTAATTTGCATAATTTCTGAATAAAAAAACCCCGTATAATATGTGATGTATCCCATGATATTTATTCATTCACACAACAAATTTTTCAAATCAGTGCTTTCATATGGAAGTTCTGTGCAAAAATCTGATTGCACCAAATTTTGTACAAAATGGCTGCCATCGGCCATCTTGAATTTCTGACCGCACCCAAAAACACTAGTTCTCGTCCCACGGTGATACCAAAGGTACCCAAGAAGTTTCGTAAAGATTGGTTTATAAAGACGGCCTCTAGCCCGAGCCGTATTGGCATTTGCACTTACAATGCTGAAAGTAACACTAACTACATCAAAGTTAGTCTAATTTGCATAATTTACGTACGAGAAAAAAACCTGTATTATATGTGATGTATCCCATGGTACTAAACATTCATACAAAAAATTATTCAAATCAGTGCTTTCATATGGAAGTTCTGCGCAAAAATCTGATTGCACCTAAGTCTGTGCAAAATGGCGGCCAGCGGCCAACTCGAATTTCGGATTGGACCCAAAAACACTCGTTCTCATCCCACGGTCATAACAAAGGTACCCAAGAAGTTTCGTAAAGATCAATTCATAAATACGGCCACTAGCCCGAGCTGTATTGAATTGTTGAGGGACAGACGGACGACTGGCCATGGCATAAGCTCAAATTTGGCTTCTCCAAAGTTGAGCTAATAATTGAAAATGTTGATTCCAGTCTCTTGTTTTTCCTCAAGCATGTCATTTGCAGAGGTGTTAAAACAGATGTTTGTTTGGAGGATAAAAGCTTCTGTTGCTTTGTTGCACCACCCAAATGCTATTTCGATTGTAGGTCATTTCCCCACGGGATCATTTCCCCACGGCCCATTAATTAGAAAAGTGACCATTTCCCCATGGCGCTAAACTCACAATGGTCCAGTTCCCCACGGTGCTAAATTCACAACGGTTCAATTCCCCACGGCGATAAATTCACAACGTCCAATTCCCCATGACACTAAATTCACAATGGTCCAATTCCCCACGGCGTTAAATTCGGTGGCTAGAAAAGAATAGGCTAAGCATTTTTGCGGCAGTGGTAAACAATAAGGGTCCGTAATCTTAGTCTGTTCTGCATAAATTCTTAAGTCTCTTTTACATGTTCTCATGCTCTCTCCATACACGCTTCCTGGCAGGGTCTCCTATTTTGAGGTGCTCAGTTTCAGTCAGTGCTGATGTTCGATCCTTTTGTATGCAACTTATTGAATGCGATCAACCTAATCAATAATCTGTTTGGTATCATTACATGTTATCACTCCAAACAATGTTCACTAATCAGTGTGGTATCACTTTCTGTCAAAACATAAACTTTCAAACATTGCTCACTTATGTACTGTTTGCCGATGGAGTGTGTATGTAACAACATAAGCTATCACCAATGAGAGAAACCGGGCCATGGGGAACTGGTCACCTTTGCAAAACGAGCCGTGGGGAACTGGTCACCTTTGCAAAAACAGCCGTGGGGAACTGGTCACATTTGCAAAATGCTCCGTGGGGAAATGCTCACTTTTTGCTGTGGGGAATTGGACCGTGGGGAAATGACCGGCTTCCTTTATTTCACACCTTGTGAAACTCATGGTTAATCTACATGTACTTTAATTAATCCCTTCAATCATGATTAGTTTAATTGCATAGCCCTTCAACCTAACAATTCAGTTAAATGATTTATTACCAAAGAGAGAGAGAGAGAAGATTGTAATTAAGTTTATATCTGATTTGTTTTTAGCTTAACTTGACAAAGTCAAGATAAGCTATTGCCAACATGCGTGCGGAAGTCTGTGAGTCTGTTCACATTTTCCTTTAGCACAGGCTACACCTCGTAGTTCTTGTCCAATCATCACGAAATTTCATATGCAGGTTTGGGGTCATGTCTAGATGAGAACGTCCCCTTTTGGTCGTGATCGGTCAACCGTCATGGCTGCCCGAGCCCAAAACCCCAAAACCTTTAGCACAGTCTACAGGTCATATTTATGAAGGGATTTAAATAAATCTTGGTAGGATGCCTCTGTATAATATCTAGATGAGAATGTCCCCTTTTTGTCATGATCTGTCAACCATGATGGCTGCCCAAGCCAGAAACCCCAAAACTATTAGCACAGTCTGCAGGTCATATTTAATATGGAGGGATTTCATTGTAACTTCGTCGGATGACTCCGTATGATGTCTAGATGAGAACTTCCTCATTTGGTCACGATCTGTCAACAGTGACGACTGCACAAGTCCAAAACCCAAAAACCTTTAGCACAGTCTACAGGTCATATTTATGGAGGGATTTCATTGTAGCTTGGTAGGTTGACTTCATATAATATCTAGATAAGAATGTCCCCTTTTGTTTGCGATCATCCAGCTGTGATGGCTGCCCAAGCCCAAAACCCCAAAACCATTAACACAGGCTATAGGTTGTACTTATGGAGGGATTTCATTGTAACATGGTACGATGACTCCAGATAATGTCTTGGTGAAGCCGCCCCCTTTTGGTCGCGATCATTCAGCCATGATGGCTGCCCAAGCCCAAAACCCGAAAACCTTCAGCACAGTCTATAGGTCATATTTATGAAGGGATTTCATTTTAACTTGATAGGTTGACTCCATATAATGTCCAGATGATAACGTCCCCTTTTGGTCATGATTTGTCAACTGAGATGGCTACAGGGACCCGAAGCCCAAACACCTTTAGCACAGTCTGCAGGTCATATTTATGAAGGGATTTCATTGTAATTTGGTAGGATGACTCCAGATAATGCCCAGATGAGGATGTCCCCTTTTGGTCATGATCATTCAGCCGTGATGGCTGCCCGAGCCCAAAAACCGAAAAACTTTAGTACAGACTACAGGTCGTATTTATGAATGGATTTCATTGTAACTTGGTAGGATGACTCACTATAATGTCTAGATGAGGATGTCCCCTTTTGATTGCGATCGGTCAACTGTGATGGCCACACAGGCCCGAAGCTCGAAAACCTTTAGCACAGTCTACAGGCCGTATTTATGAAGGGATTTCATTGTAACTTGATAGGATGACTCGTTTTGGAATAGTTTCACTGTTACTTGGTAACTTTCGTTGACATACATTAATTGTGAGGGTCACATACATTAACTGTGAGGGCCACATTAACCCACTCCTCAATTCTTTAGTACAGTCTACACTTCATAGTATTTTTATTGAAAACAGCATACAGGGAACAGAAATTAACATATTTCCAATTATCACAATTCTTGTCTTATTTCATAATCCTTTCATAAACATTGAACATTATCCTTTTCATCGCACGCAACACACAGACAAGTTAAGCTACAGTGTCACTGACACTTTCATTGTTTAAGTAATCACCGTGGTGACTCAGAAAAAATTCCAGCACAGTCAATCAGGCTGATTAGTCTATTTTTAGCACAACTGTTACATAACAGCAGTCGACAATACTGGTGTCAGTTTTAAATGAGAGGTACACGTAATACAGCAAACAAAGTATTACGTTAACAAAAATTTGTTCATTAATAATTGTTTTGTTACAATTTATCGGAGCATGCCTGTTGGTACTCTCCAATAAATTGTAACAAAACAGTTTTAAATAAACATTTATTTTCTACTACTAAGAAAAGAAGCCTCTGCAAACTGTAAAGCCACTAAAGTGGCTTTCATCTCTTCTCAGGAGGGCCATGATAGGGGCTTCTAGCACTCAACCAGTTAATCTGAGTGTTTGTAAACCTTAGTTGAAATCAATTTTAGTGAATTCGGTTCAGCAATTTCATATCAAATCATGGCTTATGAGAGATCATCAGTTTATTTTTTTTGCTAAAATGAGCCAAACAAAGGATAATAAGATCATAACATTTAACCCTTTGAACCGTGGTAGTATCTTCCATATTAGTTCAATGACAGCATCTGGAAGAGTCCATGTTCATTATTTAGGGGCAGACCAATTAATATTTTCAACATGCAGCCTTGGGGCTGCATCTTGAAAATATTGATTGGTCTACCACACACATGTACTTAGCATCCATCCTATTTAATGAAATTATGACGTATCGTGTTCCTAGCCGGAAAAACGGCCGCTAGGGTTCAAAGGGTTAACGTAATCCACCTGTGGGCAGTGATATCCACGCATGTGTTTACCAGGAAATAAAAACTATCACAGCAAAATTTAATTAATGAAGCAACGGTACAAATTTTTGATGATTATTTCTATACTTAGTGTTTGGAATATAATATTATTGCGGCTGTGGAAATATTGCCCACTTGTGGAAAGTGACCAGTCTACAGTGGCTGTACTGTACTGTTTGAGAAATCTACTTGTCTGGTTGAAATAAAACCCACTTGCAAAAAAGTGAGTTTGACACATGTATGAAAGGACCAGTGATTTCCCTGATTTGTGAATAAGGCGCTAAAATAGAATTCGCATCATACCAGGAAATAAAAACAATCACAGCAAAATTTTAATTAATGATGCACCGATACAAATTTTTGATGATTATTTCTAAGCAATTCACAAATTTGTTTGAATCATTTGGCTATTCACAACTGGTCTCAAAACCTACCCACAAGAGAGGACACACCTTGGATCTAATTCTTGTTCGTCAAAGTAACAGCACGTCAGTACAAAATGTCCATGTCACAGATCCAGCATTGTCTGATCACTATGCAGTCTTGGCCGAATTGACACAAGCAACTTCAAAAATTCCTCCCAAGAAAATTACTTATCGAAAATATAAATCCTTAAATAGTGATGCCTTGAAAATGGATATCAGTTCATCAATTCTGCATTCAAACTATTTTTGTAGTAGTCATGAATCATCTGAGCAATTGCTATCTTTATTTGAAGAAACTCTTAAGGGCATCATGGCTGAACATGCACCACACAAGTCAAAAATTATAACTCATAGGGAAAAAGTGGAGCGGTTTACAGAAAATATTAGAGCTGCTAAATAACAGCGTCGCAGACTTGAGCATCTTTACAATAAAACAAAGCTTGAGGTTCAACTGCAGATGTTCTGCCACCAAAGAAATACAACTAATAAGATAATCAAAAAAGCGAAGAGGGAGTACTACAATTCGCTTATAGAGGAGTCATCTAATACAAGGGTGCTGTTCTCGCTAACCAATAGTCTCCTTGGTAAAGAACAAAAAGTCATTCTCCCAGAAGAAATTCTGGAAAAATTCAGCGATTATTGCATAACGAAAGTAATTCTGGATAGTATACCATCATGTGAACCACCAGAGTTTGATCATCTTGACATAAAAAGTGATTTTTCTAATTTTCACTCTGTCTCGGAAGACGACATTTGAAAAATGATTTTATCATCATCCAATAAATCCAATGATCTAGATCAAATTCCAACATTCCTTTTGAAAGAGACAATTGATTATCTTCTGCCAACCATAACATCTATTATATCTGCATCCCTACATGAGAGGTTTGTTCCAAACCCATTGAAAAAAGCACTTGTTACACCACTCATCAAGAAAACATCTCTTGATCCTGACAACCTGAATAATTATCAACCAGTATCGAACCTCTCTTTCCTGTCTAAATTGTTGGAAAGGGTTGTTGCTTTACAACTCAGAAATCATCTGCATGAAAATGATCTTTTAGAGCCCTTCCAGTCTGCATATAAAGTCAACCACTGTACAGAAACAGCCTTACTGCATGTCAACAATGACTTTGTTAAATCAGTGTCTGAGGGTAAGGCTGTACCACTTGTTCTCTTGGATTTGTCAGCAGCATTCGACACAGTCGACGATGGAATTCTCATGCAGACATTGACACAGCATGGCATATGTGGAACTGTCTTATCGCAGTTCGCATCATATCTAGAAGGCTGCAGTCAACAAATATATATCAATAAGATCAGTTCAGAAAGCAGGACGTTAAAGTGTGGTGTTCCTCAGGGCTCAGTTCTTGGACCACTCTTGTTTACTCTGTACACTTCTTCTCTGGGTCACCTTCTTAAAAAGCATGGCATATCATATCATCTGTACACAGACGACACCCAACTGTACATCACTTTCAGCCCATCTGTTCCAAGTGACTCATTCACTGCAGTCAATAACATTGAAACTTGCATAAATCTTGTGCGGGAATGGATGATAGACTTTAAACTGAAAATGAATGACTCTAAAACTGAATTCTTAGTGATATCCGGGGTTTGCATGCCTACACCCCCGTTACATCAATTCTGGTTGGAAACAACATCACTGTGAAAAGTGAATCAGCCAGGAATATTGGACTGATTATGGACTCAAATTTAAAACTAGACATCCATATCAATAAAATATGTCAAAAATGCTACTGGCAGCTTCGTCATGTTGGAAGACTGCAACCTTATTTTAACCAGTCGGCACTTGAAAAATTTGTGCACTCCTTCATCACCTCACAACTAGACTATTGTAATTCAGTGTTAGTGGGGCTGTCCCAGTGCCTGATTTAGAAGCTTCAGAAAGTTCTGAATACTGCTGCTAGGATAATTACTGGTACCAAACGCTCTGAACACATAACTCCTGTTTTAAGACAACTACATTGGCTTCCAGTTAAACAGAGAATTGATTTCAAAATATTGATCTTAGTATTCAAATGTATCCACAAACTGGCTCCAGTTTACCTGCAAGAGCTCCTCACTGTATATAAACCATCACACAGTCTCAGATCTAAAAACCAAATTCAACCAGTTGTACCTTTTAGCAGATCTAATCAGGCTCATGACCGTGTGTTCTCCATCGTGGGTCCCAGATTGTGGAATTCCCTGCCAATTAGTGTCAGAATTTCAGAAACTCTCGATGTCTTCAAAAGAAATCTTAAAACTTTCCTATTCACTGATGCATTCTCCTGAACCTCTGTAAGAGGCAACCAAAACAGATGTGACTCTTTATTTCAGAAAAGTGTGTTTATTTCTGTCATTTTAGAGCACTATTTGTGGTTTTACACTCTAGAAAATAAATTATTATTATTATTATTATTATTATTATTATTTCAAAATCTAGAGCCCACTTGACTGTATATCTCTTTAAATGCAGAACCCTGTTAACTATACCCCCACAAAACGAAGTTTAGGGGTATATAGGAGTCAACTTGTCTGAGGGTCTGTCGTCATCTGTCCGTCGCACACATAAATTGTGGAGCGAACTACTTCCACAGTTTTAGCTGCATTTTCATGAAACTTCTCAAAAAAGATCAACATGATGAGGGGAAGTGCATGACATAATGTTTTTCCCCGCTTGGGTTCAAGATGGCCAACTGGTGGCCATATTGGATTTTGCAAAATACTTGAGGAGCAAACTACTTCTACATTTTTTACTGCATTGTCATGAAACTCAATATAAATGATCAACGTGATGAGGAGCAGTACGTGACATAATATTTTTCCTGATCGGATTCAAGATGGCCGACTGGCGACCATATTGGATTTTGCAAAATACTTGTGGACAGAACTACTTCTACAGTTATTGCTGAATTAATATGAAACTCAATATAAATGATCGACATGATGAGGAGCAGTGCATGACATAATTTTTTTTCCCGATCGGATTCAAGATGGCCAACTGGTGGCCATATTGGATTTTGAAAAATACTTGTGTAGTGAACTACAGCTACAGTTTTTGCTGCATTGTCACGAAACTCAATATAAATGGTCTACATGATGAGGAGTAGTGCATGACATAGTATTTTTCCTGATTGGATTCAAGATGGCAGTCTGGTGGCCATGTTAGATTTTTTTTACTTACAAAATTTGAATCCCTCTTTCAGTCACCCACACTAGGCAGTATGTCACAGTGGGGGTATAGCAGGTGGCAGACCATCTCTAGTTGAATTTAATTACCAGAGCCTCTTCTGCCCTCTTTGGGAAAAGGTTCAGGGCCCATGCCGTTGGGAAAATTTGGGGCACCAATTGGGTATTTGTTTTGTAGGGGAAGAAACATACAGAGGCAAAGGCATTTTACATTCAAATTGAACAGAGAATATTAAGAGACCCATACCTAACCAACTACATGTATACTACAGGTATGTTTTAACCCTTTACCCAACGTAACGGCCAAAACCGGCCAGCGCTATTCTCAAAAATCGCCAATTAATTTTCACTATTTTTTTCATTTTTTGTCTCAAAAACATAGGTTATGACCCCTCGTTGGAACGAGCTCGTCGAGCTCGTTCTAACGAGGGGTCATAACCTATGTTTTTGAGACAAAAAATGAAAAAAATTAGTTATTCAAGAATTTTTTTGGCAAGTGTCGTCTGCTTTTCACGTTAGGTAAAGGGTTAAAAGAGGTCTCCCATGAAATCATGCTCACCTCAGTTTCTATTGTCTTTATTAACTCTTTGAGTCTTTAATTATCCTGACGTTCAAACGTCACTGGGAATCATTTTTCAAAATGCGACGTCAAATGTTGGAAAGTACAAATAACAAGATATTTTCCCCATTAATGATTAAGAAGTCTTGGTGGAAGCAACAGTGGACGTCATGTTAACCCTTGGAGACTTTAATTATCCTGACGTTCAATTGTCACTGGGAATTCAGTTTCTTCAACGTTTTTCAAAATGCGACGTCAAACGTCGGAAAGTACAAATAACAAGATATTTTCCCCATTAGTGATTAAGAAGTCTTGGTGGAAGCAACAATGGACGTCATGTTAAACCTTTGAGACTTTATTTATCCTGACGTCCAATCGTCACTGGGAATTCAGTTTCTTCAACGTTTTTCAAATTGCGACATCAAACGTCGGAAAATACAAATAACAAGATAGTTTTCATATTAGTGATTATCTGGTTGAGGTCTAGATTATTGTTGGTGGTCTGAATTTGTTATTCAGAACTTGTTTTATTACAAATTATTGGAGAGTGCCCAGTAAAACAAATTTATATAAACAAAATTTTATTTGTGTTTGGCCGAATATGAAATATAAGCAAGGAACGTATTGGTTTTTGCTCTGGTGTCCCCATTTTTTGAAAGTCCTGATAGTGGCTTCTAGCACTCAACCAGTTAAGAAGACTTGACAGCAGGATTATATTAGTATTTTAAGCTGCGATAAGATTTGGCTTGATGGTTGTCTCTGAGCACTATTTGGTAGAAAATAGGAATTGAGGTTAAAACTTTAAAAAATCTAAAAATAATAACAAAAATGACCACAAAGTATCAACACGCTGTTTGATTTCGTGCATCATAAGACATACAAAGTATCAACGCACTGTTTGATTTCGTACGTCATAAGACTACAAAAGTATCAAAGGGTTAAACTGTACTTTCACTATTAAAGAAGAACTTGTCATTTGCCTTCGAATTCAGACACTTTCTAAGCTTTGTTAGGAAAGC
This sequence comes from Pictodentalium vernedei, assembly GCA_031216915.1. Lineage (NCBI taxonomy): Eukaryota > Metazoa > Mollusca > Scaphopoda > Dentaliida > Dentaliidae > Pictodentalium > Pictodentalium vernedei. The sequence continues at coordinate 645,241,752 of CM062295.1, read as the reverse complement.
AATTTAAAATTTACTGCACAATTGGTGTTCTGAACTTGGTGGTTTTCTAAGGCCTTACAACACCCAGCTCAGGGCACCAGTTATGCATTAAATTTTTTGTCTGAGTAGGGACTGAGATTAGGAAATGTTGGGTTGGGAATTGGGAAAAATCATGCCTAAATGCCATTGGGAAAGGGGCCCATATTTGGCCCCTGTAGACACCCAAAGAAATACCTGATTACCCTGACAATTACCAAATTATTTCTCTTGTTTGTTGAGCTATATGGCTTGAGCACATCCAATAGATGCATTTAATCTATTATATCTTGAGCTCCGTCAAAACAATATAATACAATAATGCTCACTTTATACCATGATTACCTATTCTACTATATATGAAAAGCCTATGACATAAATTTTAGCTTAACACCAACTCTGGTGAACACAACAACAATGGGATTTCAGTAGTTAAAATTTATGCCTACAGTGGAACTACATCCAAGTTGACCTTTGGTGACCTCGACCTGAATGCGATCTTGTCTGAATTTATCGCACGTCGCCTCACGAAGAGTGAAATGAAAGTGGCAATTATTTATTACATTTTTAAATGCGTTTACCTCATAAGACACCAAAAATTAACAAACATGCATTGTCTCATGTTAATAAAGTATTCATAACTCGAAATAATATGTTATTAAAATGAAAAAGCCCTGTTTCTTTTTCCATTTTGTTTTGACGATAAAATTGACAGCGGAAGTACCGCCCACCAATGCTCATGTAAACAAAAACAGATTCGCACGTAGGTGTGTCCGCTGCACAGTAAAATTGAGAGAAAATAGTAGCGACTCTTAATAATCTGACGATCATGGTATAAATAAAATATACCCAAAGTAGTTTGGTGTACCAAAATGTTCACCACCCATGGTGAAGTGGTGTTAACTGCTCTCCAAACGCTCATGATTAACACCATTTCACCACTCCTGGTGAACATTTGGTACACCAAGCTACTATGAGTACATTCTATATTTATTTCTGGAATAGGGGAAGTGATCAAATCTCTGTTTATCACTTAATTAATTACCATCAAATAGTTCATCACAGAAAATATTCACAACACATCAAATACAGGAATGACGTCAGAAGTCAACATTAATGTTGTAACGTTGTGAGTTTGTTTCTGAAGTAGAATTGAATTTATCTTCCCCGTTGATTCATTATCTCTTTACCTGATATGAATAGCAGATGACATGTTGTAAAAACATTTCATGAATGACAAAAAAATTTTTTGTCTTGAAAAGATAGCTTATGCTCCCTCATTGGATGAGCTTATTCTAATGAAGGGCTATAAGCTATGTTCTTGAGGAAAAAGTAGAATAAAAATTAGTTGGCGATTTTAGGAACAATGGTGAACAGATTTAACTCTTAACCCGTTGAGTATTTTCAAAATATTTTTTCAGCAAATCTAGTCATGGCTGCTATGCAGCAGCCATGACAAGATCTGATGAAAAATTCATTTAAATTTAACTGAAGAAATCATTGGTCAAAAAGGCCCTTTAATTTACAGGAGAGAAGTTTGATTAAATGTGCTCAGCTATACTTATTTCATTGGCAAGATATTTTGTGTCTGGGCAGGAATTATTATCTGACAGCAGCATGCAAAGAGTTAACCCTTTACCCAACGAATCGCCCGCATCCGCCCACGTAATATCCAAATTCGGCATCTGAAAAAATATTTTTCGAAAAATTTCAACAAAACCTTATCATGTGACCCCTCTTTGGAATGAGCTTGTTCCAAAGAGGGGGTCACATGATATGGTTTTGTTGAAATTTTTGGAAAAAAATTAAAAAATGATATTTAAAATAATAAATTTTGAAATCGTCTGCATTGGGTAAAGGGTTAATCATTACATTAGCTAAAAGGTTAAATTATACATTATGTGATAAAAAGAAAATGTGATAACGACGTATTCGTCCCTTTGCCAGATAGACTAAATGATGAGAGACAAAGGTGCTACTAGTCCAGTTCCTTCCCAGTATGATAGTTTGACTATTTTTTTTCACAAAACAGTAAAACCTTTTCGGACAGTTTTTGCTAGGTCTTGCAGTTTAGTTTTTCGGTTTGCCACAAAAAACAAAACCTGTCCAGAAAACATAAAAAACCCCTGCTCAGCTGTATTCACTGTGAATATTTTTCGTTTGCAAAGTATTCAATAAACCATCTTCCACTGTACATGCATGTCCACCACCAATAGGACTATTGAAAATTGCCACTTTGAATAGCATGTATTGTTTTTATTATTGCAGAATATAGTGATCAAAGAAGGAACTGAACTTTATGACCTATGGAGAAATATACCTCTTCCAATATATTTACAAATCTATATGTTTAATTTGACGAATCCAGATGAGGTAAAACAAGGCAAACGGCCATATTTAATTCAAAAAGGACCCTATACCTACACAGAGGAAAGAATAAAATTTAACGTCATTCACAACTCAAATGGAACAGTCTCATTTCGACAGAAACGTGTGTTCAATTTTGTTAGAGAATTGTCGATTGGAAATGAGTCGGATAAGTTTTTTACTATAGATCCAGCATTTAATGTAAGTAGCTTAATTTTTGCTTCCCAAAATACAGTGGAATTCTAGTAATTGAACAGATGTGAGTGGCGAAATACAAATAACTGAGCTATTCAGTTATCCCGGCCCAAACAAAGTTGTATGGAGGTTACTGAAATGAGCCCCGTCCATGAATGGTCTGTCTGTACATGCTTCTATCCATGTGTTGGTCCATCAGTGTGTCCATCCACAATAACTTGAACAAATGTAATCACATTTTCATGACACCTACTGGTGATACATACAGTAAGGGGAGAGTGGATTGTAACTAAATCACCCATGGAGTGGAGTTATCACCCAAACTATAACTTTCAAATTTTGTATATACCGACTAAAAACGCAAGCAATGTTTCAACCAATGGACCTCCGGGTTTAACCCGGAGATCCATTGGCTGAAACTTGGCTTGTGCTTGTTATGCTTTGCAACAAATTTGCAATTATTGCTTGGGTGAAATCTCTACTCTGCGGGTGATTTAGTGATAATACACTCTCCACGTACTGTATTGTGAAAAGATCTTGCTCTTGTTCGATATAGAGCCCAGGCAGGCTGGGGTGTGCCTGAAAGAGTATTATTAGATATATCCTACAGAGTAACCACTGAAATGAAAAGTGCTTGAATTTTGGCTACTTCTATGAAAAGTGCTTGAATTTTGGCTACTTCTTGAAAAGTGTTTGAATTTGTTTCTATCCTTGAAAAGTACTTAATTTTCTACCTCCTTTGAAAAGTACTAAAATTCTATTCTTGAAAAGTACTTAAATTTTCTACCTCCCTTGAAAAGTACTTAAATTCTATCCTTGAAAAGTACTTAATTTTCTACCTCCCTTGAAAAGTACTTAAATTTTCTACCTCCCTTGAAAAGTACTTGTATTCTATCCTTGAAAAGTACTTAATTTTCTACCTCCCTTGAAAAGTACTTAAATTCAGTCACCGATCACTCCGGAGATGAGAAGTTTCATGACAACCCACCCCACATGCATGCATGCGATGCCAAAAAATGGTCAGGAAACACATCTCTCTCTCTTTTGAGTGCAACAAGGTGCCATCTGCAATGCTTTAGCATTGCAGATGGCACCTTGTTGCACTTGAGGTACCGGTACATTATATATCTAGCTAGTTGGGTTTTCCAGAAAGCAGGTCCTCGAGGCAGAAATTCTTTTGTGGTGTTCATGGTATTGTAAGTTCATATGAAAATTACAGTAGCCCTTATAAATATAAAAATCATCCGAGACATTGAAAAGCACATAAATATTGCTTGAGTTTGATTATCTGATATCAGTAGGAACCCTGTTCTACTGATAATATTTTGGGCCAAAGGTGAGTTGTTGAATTACAAAGACTACTAATAAAATAGACACTGCAAGGTCGGTGCATTAAATTGAATGCAACATTTTGTTCCCATTCAAAATTTCATCTTCCTGTCTATGCTTCCTGAGCTCACAATGCACAAAGGTCTGAGATATAGCGTAAATTTGCACAGTGATTATCATACATACACAAAACATCCTGATGTGTAAATGCATTTGTCAAAATGTCACGTTTGCCAGCATGGAACGATAGGTGCAGCCTTGAGTTCTGTCCTTCCACAGTGGATTCTGTGCCATATTGATGAACTCATTCACACATCGTGGCATTCTGTGTTTATTATACCACTCTGATATAGAATCCATTAATTTAGAAATTTGGTTTTTCTTGCAGAATTTGACAGTTCTGTCGTCCGCTTGAAATAAAAACAAAACTCAGGTGTGATTGGCAAAAACGTGTGGCAGATCAATATGTAAACAGAAAAATGTAAATGAAAACTGTGTCCAAATAGGTTATTTATTTGTATTTTTAAGAAATTAGCTGCTGTTATCTGAGAGATACTTGCCTCAAGGTCAGAACTTGAGTGTTATAAAATCACACCCCATTTAGAGAATAAGTTTAACATCATTAATTTTTGGTGGATTTGAACAGAAATATTTTTCATTTGACATTCCACTTACCAGCTGTCACTGCAGCTTCTAAATTGATCTAGGTCAGAATGCAACATTTTGATTGGTTGATTATGAAAATGGGCAGAGTTTAGTTCTTTTGATGACTCCAGGACGTCAGGTGGAAAAATAGTCCATCAGCAGAAATCCATATGGAGCACATGTTCCGTATGGATTTGTAAATTTGAAACTGGAGGAAAAGTAATAGGTGTGTAATAAAAGTTATGTCTTATCAACCTATCTTACAATTGTTTACAACAGGCTTGCACTACTGTGGAAGTCCCTAACTCGGAAAAATACTCTCTATTTTCTTCTTTCCCAAGCGATTTTGGGAAAGAAAAGTAGTGCAAAAGCACCAAGAAAAAAAAGTGCGACTGCTGCACACCCAGTAGGGGACACTCTTCTCCATGTACTAATCCACGGATTCCGGAACCAGTGCGCAGACGTATAACCAATGTGCGATTCTATTTTTTCCCGCCATCTTAGAAGGATGCGGATCGTCTAGCTCTTCAACAGTGATACCTTTTGACTCAATGTTAATGATGTTTCCTGTTCTGATATGTGGATTCATAGCTGTTTCTTCTCTATCCAGATATACAGGGCTGTGTTTTTATATATTCTCCAGGGTTCCCGTGGGCCTTGAAAAGCCAGGAAAAGTCTGGAATTTCAAAAATGAAATTCAAGGCCTTGAAAAGCCTTGATTTGGCTCCCTGGGCCTGGAAAAATGAAGCACTGTACACCGAGTTGAGATGAATGAAATACGTCCGAGACGGTTCGAGTGGTTCAACTACGATAAGCCTGGAAAAACCTTGAATTTAACTTTCTATTAGCTTTGAAACTCCTTGAATTTGGGGTGTATATGGCCTGGAAAAGCCTGGAATTTCATGTCAGGTCAGGTGCAGGAACCCTGTTCACTTGATTATTCACTGTATTTTTCGTGATAAATCTCTATACCGATTTTGCGTGCGATTTTCACGTACCGTGCCATTTCAGCGTGCGATTTTCACGTACCGTGCCATTTCAGTCTTTTGTTCATTAATGCTAACCCTTTGGGTTCTGCTTTTAACTGAGTTAGGTGTCAGCTGGGGGCAGTTGTGGCAGCTTTTCTTCCTTCTGTTGAGGGTAGAATTTCTGCCTGTTTCCTTTTGGCTGTTGGGGTACTTTTCTGTTCCCATCAGCCCTTTGTTTCCTGCCACCTTACTCTGGTAGCTGGGGGTGTCCTGATTTATTTTTTCTTTGGGTTCACTTTCCCATCTATATTGCTCTCGCCAGATATGCCTAGGATGATACCTTGCAGGCCATTTTGTTGTCTTAGCATGTTGAAGTTTCCCATTTTTCATGCTCCACTTTATTTGGGTGTTCTATTGAAAGACCCTTTGGGCTGGGTGGTCTTGCACCTTTTGGGCTTCCATCTCTTGTGTAGTTTGGGCATGTGATGTTTTCCTCCCGAGCCCCTGGGAAGGGGAATGCAGTCGTTTGGGTCCTCCCGATTTGACTCTGTCTGGAGAGAGTTATACCCCCTTCTTGGGGTTTTGCAGTCTTTTTATGGCATGGATACCATGGTAGCTGCTGACTTTCTGGCAAAGAGATGCCTGGTTCCAGGACTACTGTTCCCCTCCAGTCAACATCTGAGGCTGTCACTAGGGTTGTGACTCCTCTTTTGGAGCCGAGCTCAGTTGCTCTCTCCACTTTTCCGCCTTTGCCAACAGCTACTGATGCATCCTCTCCTGCTGCTACTCTGTCAGTGATATCATCGTTCTCCATTCCAGCCGGCCTCGGCTTATCCCTGCAGGGGTCTGCAGGGATTTCAGCTTCTTGGCTTCAACTCGGCAAAGTCGGAAGTGGTTGCCAGCCGGTCCCTCTGCTGTGGTCTCTCAGCCGTCGAGTCCAGCAGGTTTTGGATTGGGATTCAGATACCCTGTGATGAAGTAAGCTCTGTGAGCTTAGATCAGCTCTTTTGTCAGAAGCTCTTGGCAGACAGAATTTAACTGGTAAGCATAATTTGTAGTTTGTCTGTGGTTATAATGAGATATTCCACAACACTGGGTCACTTCTAATGTTACTACACATAGTACTAAGTTCACCCTATTTATTAGCTCAACTTTGGTGAAGCCAAATTTGAGCTTTTGTCATGGCCTGTCGTCCGTCTGTCCGTCTGTCCATATGTCAACAATTGAATACGGCTCGGGCTAGAGTCCGTATTTATGAACCGATCTTTACAAAACTTCTTGGGTACCTTTGTTATGACTGTGGGACGAGAACGAATGTTTTTGGGTGCGGTGTGAAATTCAAGATGGCTGCCAGCCGCCATTTTGTACCGACGATGCAGAAATCTGTTTTTTGTACAGAACTTCCTTATGAAACCTCTGATTTGAATATTTTTTTGTATGAATGTTTAGTACCATGGGATACATCACATATAACACAGGTTTTTTTCTCGTGCGTAAATTGTGCAAATTAGACTAATTTTGATGTTTTTTGGTGTTACTTTCAGCACTGTAAGTGCAAATGCCAATACGGCTCGGGCTAGAGGCTGTATTTATGAACCGATCTTTACGAAACTTCTTGGGTACCTTTGGTATCACCGTGGGACGAGAACGAGTGTTTTGGGGTCCGGTCCGAAATTCAAGATGGCCGATGGCAGCCATTTTGTACAAAATTAGGTGCAATCAGATTTTTGCACAGAACTTCCATATGAAAGCGATGATTTGAATAATTTTTTGTGTGAATGTTTAGTACCATGAGATACATCACATATAATACGTTTTTTTTTCTCGTGCAGAAATTATGCAAATTAGATGAACTTTGATTTCTTCAGTGCGACTTACACACAGTAAGTACACATGTCAATACGGCTCAGACTAGAGTCTGTAATGAACTGATCTTCACAAAATGTCTTGGGTACCTTTGTTATCACCTTGGGACGAGAACAAGTGTTTCTGTGTGCGGTCTAAAATTCAAGATGGCTGCCAGTGGCCATTTTGTACTGAAATTAGGTCTAATCAGTTTTTTGTACACAACTTCTATACAGCTCAGACTAGAGAACATATTTATGAACCAATCTTTACGAAACTTCTTGGGTACCTTTGTTATCACCGTGGGATGAGAGCGAGTGATTTTGGGTGTGGTCCGAAATTCAAGATGGCCACCAGCAGCCATTTTGTACCAAAATTAGCGCAATCAGTCTTTTGTACAGAACTTCTGTATGAAAGTTCTGATTTTAATAAATTTTTGTATGAATGTTTAGTAACATGGATTTCTTTTCTAGTTTAGCATCTGACTGTCATCCACCTTTACAATACTTTACCTATACATTTGTTAAGGCTACTGTCAGTATTTATGTACAGACCGTTACAATACTTTATATGTACCTTTGTTATCAGGTCATTACCTAGATGTTTGTCATTGCTGTGTCACATACTATACATGTACATGTCTTGACAAGTTGAGCTACAGTGTCATTGACACTTTCGTTGTTTATTAAAGTTGGCTTAACTTGTCAAACAATCGTCATCAATCCAGTTTCATTATTAGAAATAGGTATGTAAGGTGTACTACAAATTCTCATTAACTGACAATGTGCTGGAGTGTAGGCTAGTAAATTTTACTATATTAATTATCTTTGGTTCCCACATTCATTTATCAAAATGCAAAGTGTTAAAGCAGTTGGCTGATGCAATACTAGTATTGGCAGCAAAATCATCAATGAGAGACTGTCTCTCATTGGTGCTTTGCTGTCCCTGATTTGTATTTAAGCAGCTTTCTGTTACTGTAAAATCACATAGTGGAGCTAACAACTCTGAAACTCTTAGAGATATTATTAGGTGGGTTTTAGTTATTTTACAAATGGTCCAAAATCACATAGTCCGGTAGGACTGACCTTCATAGCTTGGCAGAGCTAACCACTTTGAAACTTTTAGAGATATTATTTGGTGGGTTTTAGTTATTTTTACAAATGGTCCAAAATCACATAGTCCGGCAGGACTGACCTTCATAGCTTGGCAGAGCTAACCACTTTGAAACTCTTAGAGATATTATTAGGTGGGTTTTAGTTATTTTACAAATGGTCCAAAATCACATAGTCTGGCGGGACTGACCTTCATAGCTTGGCAGAGCTAACTGCTTTGAAACTCTTAGAGATATTATTAGGTGGGTTTTAGTTATTTTACAAATGGTCTAAAATCACATAGTCCGGCGGGACTGACCTTCATAGCTTGGCAGAGCTAACCACTTTGAAACTTTTAGAGATATTATTTGGTGGGTTTTAGTTATTTTACAAATGGTCTAAAATCACATGGTCTGGTGGGACTGACCTTCATAGCTTGGCGTAGCTAACAACTTTAAAACTCTTAGAGATATTATTAGGTGGGTTTTAGTTATTTTACAAATGGTCTAAAATCACATAGTTCGGCGGAGCTAACTGATTTTGGACTATTGTATTTATTTAAATTTATTCAGTACTCTCCTTGGTTAAATGTTAAGAGCTTTGCCTCATTGTAGAGACCTTCGAGCTCTTGGTAAGTGCTGGTAAAAATTAGGACTAAGGAATTTCATGGAATTAAATTGTTCAAGTTAACTTATGTGTTTTAACTTAGGATAAGAGCTTTAGCTCTCATTGTTAGGCAGTACCTCAAAATAAATCAAAATAAAATCTGGTTAATGGCATATCATTCATTTCTCACACTTAATTAAATAAATATCTATTGGCCTCTATATAACTGTGTTGGAGCTTATTTATTTATTATTCCATAAGTATCCTTTAACCCTGTCTGGCCAAGTCTAAACCACAGAACCTGGAGAACTGAAATTAACCACTGGATGACCACATTGGGAGTCGATCCCTAAATTAAAAAAAGTACACAACGCTGCGATCCACCCCGCAACCTCTCCCATAGTACCCAGGTTAAACCAACAGAGCTGGAACTATTCTACCGTGTCGTGGGACTATGGTACAATCCATGGTGGGGTCACGCTCTCTGGTCCTTCGGCCAGTTTTGTGAGAGTGGCTCATTTTGTGCACCCTGGACCTTCTGTCCCTCAGAGGTCTGCTGCGACTCTCCTGAGTTCCCGCACTTCAGATCCTTGGGGTATTTCATACCCCTATAAGCGTCTGTATTCAGATGTTTCAGCTGACACCTGCCGCCCCGCATTGGGTGTTTTAGAGGATCGTGACCCTTTGCTTGTTAATGTTTAGATGGTCAGATGCGAAGCCACTTTGCCAGGCCGTTCCCACATTGTACCGACAGAAACGGGTTGTGAGCTTAGGGAGGCCCCTCCTTGCTCATGCAGGTTCTTTCCAAGAGCCTTCCCATTGCCTCCAGCGAGGCTTCTAGTGGCTTCCAGGCACCCTCCATGGTGCCCCTCCCAGGATTGGAAGCAAGGTGCTGTTTTCTGATCTCCCTGGTGTTCCTATAGCATGGGAGGCATCTGCTGGTATGCCCAACATGGGCTTGGTGTCTTCTGACTCAGGTGATGGGTCAGACACACCTAAGGTTGAGAGCCATCAGTCTTCTGACATGGGGGCGACTCTTGACTTTGTGTTCTTCAAACCTTCAGACCAGCCAGAGGTTTCAGCCAGGCTGTGATCAGCGGTCACACGCCTACAGCCTGTGGAGCACCCTGCTTCTGGGCGACTTTGGTACAAGTGGTTGAAGCTTTTGCAGCATTGGACTCAAAGCTGAATTCCAAGGCTATGAAGACTTTGTTCTTCACTAGGCTGATACCTTTTTGCCCCCTGTGCATTATTGTTCCTACGATCCGCTAATCCATCAGTCTACAAGACTTTGACAGTTTTGGATCATGACTGCAGGTCACGTCAACCGTTATTTCTATGGTGACTTTGGAGTCCATGTTGGGCTTATCCAGAGAGATGCCAAGCATGCTTTCTCTCTTGGATCACGTTGTCTCTGCCTTGGCTGCTTATCTGCCTCCAGATAAGTTTGATGTTTGATGGCATACAGGCTTCTTTGCATGTGATCTCTAAGACGCTTATGCATCTTACTCACATGCATACCTGTAGCATGGCTAATTTGGATTTATTTTGTAGGGACGCTGAGTTGGACACAAGTCGTTCCCTTCCTGAAGGGTAGGGCGCTGCTCTTCGATCCACTTCTTTGGTCGGTCCGCGACTATTCCATGATACCGTGGTGACAGTCCAGGATGACATGCTGCGTCATTCTAAAGATCAGCTGCTGCTTCGCCAGCTTGATTCGCCTTCTGTTGGAGGCCAGGGCCGTTCCAAGCCTAACAAATGCCCTACTGCTTCTTATGTGAAGCATAGGGCCGATCCTCCTGCCGCCACTTCTTCCTCTTACTCACGTGGTAAAGGTAAGCATCGGCAGTCCTGAGGGAGGTCTCAGGATCCTTCATCTAGCAGAGGAGGTGGTTTCTCCTCTCACAGGCCTCTCCGGGGCTCGCAATGAAGGTCCTCACCTCGATTCATCCCAGGTTGGAGGAGGGATATTCGAGTTTGCAGACTGTTGGGCCACGATCACATCCGATTATTGGGTGTTAGATGTTCTGTCCAGTCTGCAGATATCTTTTCTGAGGCACCCCACTCTATCGAGTGTGCCTCTTCCAACCAAAGTTCCTTTCAACATTTCACGTCGGGAACTTTTGATCAGGGAGATAGACATTCTCCTGTCAAAGGGGGCAATTGAGGTCATCAAGAACATTCATGCAGTGGGATTTTATTATTATTTATATTATTTGTTCCTGGTGCTGAAGAAGGACGGCTGACTCTGACTGGTTATCGATCTGAGTATCCTGACTCAGTCTCCCATTTCTCCTAAGTTCAGCATGGAGACTTTCAGGTTGGTTTGCCGCTCCGTTCACCGGGAAGATTTCGCTTCCAGCATCGACCTGTGAGATGCTTACTTTTGCATTCCGATTCATCGGACATCGCGAAAGTATCTCAGGTTTACTTTTCTGAGGTGAATTTACCAGTTCCAGGCCATACCTTTCGGCCTCAACCTGGCTCCTTGGGCCTTCATCCGACTGATGTCGCATGTGATAACCTTCCATCGCACTCAGTCCAGGGTGACTACTTTGGCGTATCTGGACGATATCCTCCAGAGGCATTCCAGTGCTGCTCTTCTGGGGTCAGATGTCGACACACTTGAGCCTGCTCACGTCGTTAGGGTTCAGAGTCCATGAGGAGAAATCGGACCTGGTCCCTTCTCAGTCGTTTTGTCATCTGGGGATGGACTTCTGTACTCATCATAAGACGGTGGGCATTCCCTGCATGAGGGCAGTAATTCTCTCGGCTTTCACCCTGACTCGGACCCAGTCCACATGGGCGACAGCTCGGAGTACTCTCCGGCTATTCGGTCTCTGCGGTTCTGTGACGTATCTCATTCCTCTAGGTCGGCTGCATGTCAGACCTCTCCAACACTTTCTCAGTTGTTGCAGGCCGAATGTCAATCCTCTGGATCTGGTGCTTCAGTTACCAGCATCTCTTCATGGTCACCTTCTTCCCTGGACAGATGTTCAGTGGATTATGCAGGGAGTTCCATTGGACTTGCCCATGTCCGATCATATTCTGACGGCTGATGCTAGTGATCTCGGATTGTGCGCGACGTTGAATCCTCTGGTCTTTCTCTTCATGGTGTATGGGACCAGGATCATGCAGCTCTTCATCACATCCACCAGAAGGAGTTTCTTGCTCTTCTTCTGCATTTCTGACAGTGGATCCCCCACCTTTTGAATCGTCAGGTCCTTCTGTTGTCCGACAATTCGACAATGGTTGCTTACATTTGGAACCAGGGCAGCACACACTGGGTTCCCATGTACAAATTGGCTCAGGATCTTCTACTGCTCGCTCAGGATGTCAATGCTGGGGCGGTGGTTTGTCACATTCCTGGTCGTCTGAACGTCCTAGCCGACTCCCTGCCCCGACGTGACAGGTTCATTTCCACCTAGTGGATGCTTCACAGGGCTGTGTTCCAGTCACTTTACGATCTCTAGGGTCGTCCCCACATTGATTGTTTTTTGACGCGTTGGAACCCTCAGGTGTACACTTTCGTGTCCCTGTGTCTAGATCCTCTGGCTTTTGCCGTGGATGCTTTGTAACTCGATTGGAATGGTCTAGTTGGCTATGCCTTCCCGCCGGTTCTGATTCTGCCTCAGATTCTAGCTAAGATACGAACCTGCAGTTGTCAAATCCTTCTGATCGCTCCCCTGTTGCCTCAGTGGGCCCTGCTCTCTGTTCCAATGCATCTCCCTCTATGTCACAACCTTCTTTGCAAGGTCACTTGAGGAGGTTTCATGTCAACTCAAGTTCATTGTGCCTTCACGCATATCTTTTGTCAGGTCCTGTCTCCTCTGTAGAGGTTTTTCGAGACGAGCAGTGGAGTGTTTTTCTTTTTCAAGACGGCACCCCACTGGTTTAGCCTATGCAGCTAAATGGAAGGTCTTCTATCAGTTTATTATTCCGATCCTTCAATAACACAGATTGCCGAGTTTCTGGTATATCTGTTTGATTCTCGGGGTCTCCAATCTGTTACCATCTAAGGGTACAGGTCCATGCTTTCGGAGACCTCTTCATTTGTGGGAAAGCTTCGTATCGGCACTAATCCGTCCCTCTTATTCAGCACTTTTCTTTGAAAAGGCCTAGGATTTTGCAGCTTACCCCAAGATGGTATCTTTCTTGGGTGCTGCTTTGCCTGGGGGGGGGGGGGGGGGGGTGGCGGGTGGCGTTCGAACTTTTAGCCCAGGTGGATATGCTTTTTCTCACATACTAGACAGTTTTGTCTGATGTCTTTTGCCTCAGCCAGAAGGGTTAGTGAGCTTCACACCCCCGGCTTTTTTGGGAGCTCTGCCAACAGTGTTACTTTACCTCTGATTGCTCCTTTCTGGCAAAGAATCAGATGCCAGAAACTACTCCACCTCCAGTCTGTATCAGGGCTCTTCCTTCTGCTGAGGGTAATCACCCTTTGCTCTTCTCAGTTCGTGCAATTCGCATTTACTTCAACTGGACACAGTTCATTAGGAAAGACGGGAACTGAAATATTTCTGTCTCTTATTCCTGGTCAACAGAAGAAATTTCCTCCTTCCATTTCTAGATGGATTTGTCTTGCTATTCGTGCGTTATCCACTAGTCTAGCAACTGACGATTGTATTACCAATCGTTTTTTCTGCCCACGAGGTGCATGCATTGTCCACCTCCTCGGCTTATGCTAACTCCGTCAGTTGTCAGATGTTATGCAGACAGACTACTGGAGAAATGCTTCGACTTTCTCCACCTATCTGTATCTGTTGCAGGAGCAGTCTGAGGACCTTTTTTCTTTAGGCCATCCTTTCTTCTGCTCTGGCTGTTATCAAACCTACCCATTAGGGTTCTTGCAAGGTCAGTTCCAGCCCTGTTCTTGGTACTGTTATTTCTGTCTGTGTGTCACACAGGTCCATACACCTCATCTCCCATTGTCATTTACTAATGGTTGTGATGCTATGGTTTTATAGGCCTAGGGAACTCTTCTTCTGTCCACGGTTCCAACGCATTCAGGTTATGTGGGGGTTGGTTATGTGATTCCCTCCTCCTGTTGTCTGTTCAGCCTGTTGTAAACAATTGTAAGGTAGGTTAATAAGAAATTTTAATTTTATAGTAAATTTCCTTTCTTATTATACCTACCGCAATTGTTTATGTGGAGGCCCTCCCGTCTTCTTTTTCGGGTAAGAATCCTTCCTCCCCGCTAATCACATGACTCCAATGTTGGCGGATTCATTAGAATAACACTTTGGTTATACGCCTGTGCACTGTTTCCAGAAGCCATGGATTAGTACATGGAGAAGCGTGTCCCCTACTCGGTGTGCACCGGTCGCACTCGACCCAGTTTTAGCTTATTTTTTCTTGGTGCTTTTGCACCACATTTCTTTCCCAAATCACTTGGGAAAGAAGAAAACAGAGAATATTTTTCTGAGTTAGGGACTTCAACTGTAGTGCAAGCCTGTTGTAAACAATTGCAGTAGGTATAATAAGAAAGGAAATTTACTATAAAATTTAAATTTTCATCATTGTACATCATGTTATAACAACAACATGTGTTGACCACTTATCTGTATACAACTTGATTGCTGGAATGTTCATATTTCTCACTTGTCTTTTTTTATAGAAAAGTGTCTCTACCATTGTCATCAAAGGGGCATGGTGGAAGTCACTATAATTATACAATTATACTATGCTCAACAAAAAAAAAAGTCTTGAAGGTTTTCAGTTTTCTGATACCTCCCAATCTCTGATTGCTTTTTTATGTGGATATTGGTGAATGTGGTTTGGGGGCAACAAATTAAACTGAACAGAGCACAGAAAAACGTAAATGCATTTGAAGAATGCATTGTTGTTAATATTCATATTTTATTTTTTCCATCTTTCTAATAATGTATATTGAATGAACAGTGTAGCCAAGAGTACTATCATAATCAACTTTAAACTTCAATTCCCTTATGGAGTCTTTGTCTAAGAAACAAATACACAAAGATGACAAGGTCTGGCAAACTCCCAAAATGCAGCCCTCAGCTGACTAGTCAAAAAATGTTGACGGAGGCATTCCCTACAACCATGACAGGGGAGAAAGGGAGAGAACCATTGTGTTCTGAAGGACCGTGAGTTTAAAAAAGACAGAAACTCTCCGTGCGGCAGCTAACATCAGACACACAATTGTTACAAATGAAAAACACAGCATGTACAACAGAACCACAGATTATTGACATCTGTAACAATAGAACTACTGACCAATTACAGAGGCCAAAAATGCCCCAGTATCCTTGGCCATAAAGTGAAAATAAGTCACATAACAATTGATAGTGACCTAAGTACTGTCACTGAACAAGCCTGCAAATAAGCAATCTGTCATTAGCAGAATGAGGTCCCCAGAGAGCGAATTTGCTGATACTATCCTATACAGTGTGCTCATTTGTTCTCTAGGAACCTCTTTCCCTTTAGGCCTGAGCAAATGGTTCAGATTGAGGTTCACAGAGGGTAAATTTAGAGATGCTACCCTGTTGTGCCAGGTAGCATCATCAAATTCACCCTCTGGGGACTTCATTCTGCAGATGACAGTCTGATTATTTACAGGCTTGTAACTGAAACTTTGAATGCTAGTAATGCCCCAGCACTTGCTGCAATGTAAATAATTGAATGCGAGCTGTATCTCAAAGAAATGTTGCCAAAGCATAATTTATTCGAGAAAAGCTAAGTCTCAAGTTGCAAGCTTATGGCAGATACAGTGCATCAAAATCCGTATGTCCCAGCATGGAAATGGAATATGTTCAAACTAATAATACCCCAGCATCACTTTTATTTGGCAGTAAGGAATAGAGGGAAGATGTCATCAGGGATGGAAGTTTTCCATTTTTTGCCGGATTTCTGGTTTGTTCTGGCAACTTATTTTTTGCTGCCTTGTTAATTCTGTGCTAAAGTAGAGGGATCCTGCCCTTGTACTGATTTTCATTTTGAACCTGGAGCCCTCATGTCATTTTTTCCAACACATGTAAATTTTGCTGTTTCCGATAAATATGCCTGGTTACCTTAATGTTGAAACTGACACAAGTCAGTCAATGAATGTGCTAGCTCCTATAAAGCTCGATATCACTCCAAGCCTACCTGGGCTCAGATAAGCCCAGGCAAGCCTGAGGTGATACTGAACCTCACAGACACAAGCTATCTGTCCTGACATCCCATACTCTTCTAGTTCAATTTTCCAGCATTTAGATCAATTCCCAACTTCGCACTAACATCTCTGCATCACTATTATTTTTTCCAGTCAATATCCTGACCATCACTATTATTCAGCCATCACTGTTAATAGGTAGGTGAGAGTAGACTAACTGCATGTTGGTCCTCTAGTGGGACTTGCATATAAAATGGTGACAAGATTTATATTGTACCCTACATGCACTAAACTAATAAGGAATAAAAAAGTTAAAAATCTGTGTCTCAGGTACTCCTGCATGGTCTTTTCGACTGCCACATGCTCTCTTTTTATAACCAGTGCAAACTTAAAAAAATAAAAATTAAATGGTTTAAGTTGGATATTTTACCCAAGTTAATACAATTGCTAAATTTGTCCCTTGAGTGCAACAGGGCTTTGCAATCCTTGCAAAGCCTTCTTGCACCCAAGGGATGAAATATACCACCACTCAATGCTATTCTGTAGATTATGAGGCCTAAAACATAAAACAAACCAAGAACATGAACTTTTTATTGCAAAGAAATAATTGCAAAAATAAAAAATAAAGTGAAACCGCCCACACACATGCAATTTTACAAAAATGGCCTGAGAAACAGAAGAGCTACTTGGTGGGGCCTTATATGTGATGTTGTGGAAAAGTGAATAATTAAACTTTTATAGTAATGTCTGGCTTACGAAAATTACATCATATTTACAAACAACTGTACATAACTTTTTCACGATTTATTTTCAGACTCTTGTGCACAACCTACAATTTGAACCCCCAACTATTAAAAAATTGATATCAGTTGCACTTGATTCACTCGGTTATGACATCTTTAGGAGTCGATCAATGAAGGAACTTATTTGGGGATATCATGACAAGTTATTGAAGATAGCAGGTGATGTCTTCCCAAAGTGGTTCTACACAGATTTCATTGGATTTTTTATAAATGTAAGTTTTTGTACGCATTTTTAGCTCAGCTTTGACGTAGTCAAATTTGAGGTTATGCCATGGCCTGTCGGTCCATCTGTCAACAATTCGATACCGCTCGGGCTAGAGGCCGTATTTATGAACCGATCTTTACGATACTTCTTGGGTACGTTTGTTATCACCGTGGGCCGAAAACGAGTGTTTTGGGGTGCAGTGCAAAATTCAAGATTGCCAACTGCAGTCATTTTGTACTGAAATTAGCGCAATCAGTTTTTTGTACAGAACTTCTGTATGACAGTTCTGATTTGAATAAATCTTTCTTTGAATGTTTAGTAACATGGAATACATCACATATAATACAGATGTTTTTCTCATGCAGAAATTATGCAAATTAGATGAACTTTGATTTATTCAGTGCTACTTATACATAGTAAGTACACATGTCAATACGGCTCACGCTGGGGGCTGTATTTATGAACTGATCTTCATGAAACTTCTTGGGTACCTTGGTTATCACCTTGGGATGAGAACAAGTGTTTTTGGGTGCGGTCCAAAATTCACGATGGTTGCCAGAGGCCATTTTGTACCGAAATTAGGTACAATCAGTTTTTTGTACAGAACTTCTATATGAAGGTTCTGATTTCAATAAATTTTTGAATTAATGTTTAGTAACATGGAATACTTCACATAAAATGCAGGTTTTTTTCTTGTGCAGAAATTATGAAAATTAGATGAACTTTTATTTATTCAATGCTACTTATACACAGTAAGTGCACATGTCAGTACAGCTTAGGCTAGAGGCTGCATTTATGAACCGATCTTTACGAAACTTCTTGGGTACCTTTGTTATCACCTTGGGATGAGAACAAGTGTTTTTGGGTGCAGTCTGAAATTCAAGATGGCTACTGGTGGCCATTTTATACCGAAATTAGGTGCAATCAGATTTTTGTACAGAACATCTAGGACTACGTTTGTTATCATCATGGGATGGTAACGAGTGCTTTGGGGCTCGGCCAAAAATTCAAAATGTCTGTCGGCAGTCATATTTATGGGAATTGTATGTTTTACATTTTTTGTACAGAACCTGTAAAGAAGATTTTTATTTGTCTGTAATGTTTGCTGTAAATTTATTGGGTGTCTTTGTTATCACTGTGGTATGAGAACAAATATTTAGGGATTCAGTCAGACCCACTTGGGGACTTAAACAGGGAGATAATTAAAAATCTTTTCCCAAAACACCAGACAAAATAATGTTTCTTGAATTCAGTATCCCTAGGATGTGTATATTCAAATGTGTTGAAGCCAAGTTCCTGTGTTAATATTTGGTGTTGTTTGGGGAGGGTAAACATTATTAGCACAACCCGATTTTCTTTTTCCAATAAGAAAAATAAAACCTCCTCACCCGTGGGAACCCTATGAACTAAAGAAAAAATTGAAATACCTATATTTCAAGAAGGACTTGACAAATATTTATTAATTAGTATGAATCAACCTTAGAAGGGTTTGAATCAAACAGGCCAAAACAGTTGCCAACATTTGGCTTATGGTGCTCCATACAAGGATCCCCATTGTAACATTAACCCCATGGCGATTTCATTTCTAGTTTAGCATCTAACTGTCACCCACCTTTACAATACTTTACCTGTACATTTGTTACAGGCTACGGTCAGTATTTATGTTCAGACCTTTACAATACTTTACATGTACCTTTGTTATCAGGTCATTACTTAGATGTATGTCATTGCTGTGTCACATACTATACACATACATGTACATGTCTTACACAAGTTGACCTACAGTGTCATTGACACTTTCATTTATACCCCCTTGAACGAAGTTTGGAGGGGGGAGGTGGGGGAGTTATAGGAATTACTTTGTCTGTCTGTCTGTCTGTCTGTCTGTCTGTCTGTCTGTCTGTCTGTCTGTCTGTCTGTCTGTCTGTCTGTCTGTCTGTCTGTCTGTCTGTCTGTCTGTCTGTCTGTCTGTCTGTCTGTCTGTCTGTCTGTCTGTCTGTCTGTCTGTCTGTCCAGCCGGCCATCCATCCATCTGTCCATCAAGTCATATCTGGCTCAGAACTTTTGATTGCCGTGAACAATACTTGATATTAATGTTGCACACAACAAGAGGGTGTGTCACCAATCAGGTTGGAATGCCTGTCTACAAGGTCAAGGTCACAGACTTAGTTCAAGGTCACATACCCATATCCAAATATAAGTCGTGTCCAGCTCATAACTTTTGATGGCCTTGAAGGATATTAATGATACTTGGTATTAATGTTTTCCACCACCAGTGGGTGTGTCATAAATAAGGTTGGAATGCCTGGCAACAAGATGAAGGTCACAGACTTTGTTCAAGGTCATATACCCATATCCTATACACAAGTCGTATCTGGCTCATAACTTTTGATGGCCGTGAAGTATATTAATGATACTTGGCTTTAATGTTGGCCACCACCAGTAGATGTGGCCTGAATAAGGTTGGAATGCCTGTCTACAAGGTCAAGGTCACAGACTTAGTTCAAGTTTACATACCCATATCCAAATATATGCAAGTCGAGTCTGCCACAGAACTTTTGATGGCCTGGAACTAAATTAATGATATTCAGTATTAATGTTGCCCACCCCCAGAAGGTGTGTCACGAATAAGGTGGGAATGCCTGTCTACAAGGTCAAGGTCACAGACTTAGTTCAAGTTTACATACCCATATCCAAATATATGCAAGTCGAGTCCGGCAACAAGATGAAGGTCACAGACTTTGTTCAAGGTCATATACCCATATCCTATACACAAGTCGTATCTGGCTCATAACTTTTGATGGTCGTGAAGTATATTAATGATACTTGGATTTAATGTTGGCCACCACCAGTAGATGTGGCCTGAATAAGGTTGGAATGCCTGTCTACAAGGTCAAGGTCACAGACTTAGTTCAAGTTTACATACCCATATCCAAATATATGCAAGTCGAGTCTGCCACAGAACTTTTGATGGCCTGGAACTAAATTAATGATATTCAGTATTAATGTTGCCCACCCCCAGAAGGTGTGTCACGAATAAGGTGGGAATGCCTGTCTACAAGGTCAAGGTCACAGACTTAGTTCAAGTTTACATACCCATATCCAAATATATGCAAGTCGAGTCCGGCACAGAACTTTTATCAGGCCTGGAACTAAATTAATGATATTCAGTATTGATGTTGCCCACCCCCAGAAGGTGTGTCACGAATAAGGTTGGAATGCCTGTCTACAAGGTCAAGGTCACAGACTTGCTTCAAGTTCACATACCCATTTCCAAATCCAACTATAACAAGCTGTGACCAGCTCAGAACTTTTGATTGCTTTGAAGGATAGTAATAATACTTGGTATTATTGTTGCGCACTATCAGAGAGTGTGTTGCAGGGGGTATTCTTGGTCCCAGTTGGGACAGGCCACATCTCTAGTTGGTTTTGTGATAACAAATATTTAACCTTTTTAACCCTTTACCTGACGAATCAGCCACATTCGCCCATGTAATCTTCAAATTCAGCAATTCAAAAAAAGTTGTTTTTTTTTTTTTTTAAATTTCAACCAAACAATATCATGGGACCCATCAATGGAATGAGCTCGATGATATGGTTCTGTTTAAATTTTTTGAAAAAATGATGTTTAAAATAATGAATTATGATATCGTCTTCAAAATAAAGGGTTAAGAATTAAGGATACACTTACCAGAACTGTTCACCATGTTTGACCATTTTGTTGTCCAAAAATGGAGGTAACTGAAAATACAACATACCATTGGTGAGGAAAGAGAAAATAGAAAAATTTCAATAGATGAAAAATATTGCATTTATGATATGATTTATTATCTTTTTAACATTCTAACCCTTTTCCTAATGAATTGGCCACATCCGCCCATGTAATATACAAATTCAGCAATTGAGAATTGAGCTCATTCCACTAAGAGGTCACATGGTATGGTTTTGTTGAAATTTTTTGAAAAGTTTGAAAAAATAATGTTTAAAATAATAAATTGTTGAAAGGAACCACCATTCTTTTCTGATCATAACCAAATTTCACATGCATGTTCAGGTCTATATCAAGATGAAACCTATTATAGTTATGGTCGACCGCCTGCAATGGCGACCACAGCAGCCTTCTTTAGATTCTTCAACATAGACTACAGGTCACATTTCATTTCTTGTTGCTAAAGCATGGCAGATCGCATTTTGTTGTTCTCAAGGGATGGTTTGAGTATGAATTTAAAAATTTAGAATATAAATTGGCACTAAGTATAATGAGTGGATGAAATCATCCTATGTTGGTAATGATTGACCTCCCATAATGACCACAATGTCCGCCTTCTTTGGTCTCTTCACAACACTGTCCACAATTTGTTCAGCACAGGCTACAGCCAACAGTTTTTATTTGATCTTCTCCAAATTTCATGTGCATGTTCAGGTTCATACCTAGATGAGAATGTCATATGGTGATGATGAATGGCCTGCAATGGCCACCACATCAACCATCTTTGATTTCCTCAGCACAGGCTCCAGGTTGCATTTATCCAATAATTTTCTTGAAATTTGGCAGGATGGCATAGTATGTTGATTAGATTAGAATGTCCTATCTTGGTAATGATTAGCCTCCGATAATGGTCACTGTGGCAGCCAACTTTGGTTTCTTCATAACACTGTCCAAAATTCATTCAGCATGCGCTACTGCCAACAGTTCTTATCCATTCATCACCAAATTTCATTTGCTTGTTGAGGTTTATACCAAGATCAGAATGTTGTATTATGATGACTGTCAGTCACCCACAATCGCTACCACAGTAGCCACTTTGATTTCTTCAGCCCAAGCTCCAGGTTGCATTCATGCATTAATTTTCTTGAAATTTGGTAGGGTGTCTTAGAATGATGATTCGATGAGAACATCCTTATTTTGCTAACGGCGGTTCCTACAAAATAGCTGCCATGGTAGTCATCTTTAATTTCTTCAGAACACTGTCCACAATTCAATCCGCGCAGGCTACAGTCCACAGTTCATTTCAGATAATCACCAAATTTTAAATGCTTGTTCATACCTAGATGAAAATGTACCGTTGTGGTCAGGGTCGGCTTTGGTAACCATAGCAGCCAATTTGGATTTCTTCACGACAAAATATAGATTGCATTTATGCATCAACATTTTTAACCCCCACCCCCCCACCCCACAAAAAAAAATTGGTGGGGGGACATATAGTGATAGTGCTGTCAGTCAGTCTGTCTGTCCACCCGTCCATCTGGTCATCTGGCCACATGACTCAGTCACAATGTGGATGAAATTAGGCCTAAAAAAATAAAAAGTCTGTTTCTCAGGCCCTCCCGCATGGTCCTTTTGGCTGCCGCATGCTCTCTTTTTATAATCAATTTAAACTTAAAAAAAATAAAAATTAAATGGTTTATATCTGATATTTTACCCAAGTTGAAAAAATTGATGAATTTGTCCCTTGAGTGCAAGAAGGCTTTGCAATGCTTTAGCATTGCAAAGCCTTCTTGCACTCAAGGGATGAAATACATCACCACCCATGCTATTCTGTAGATTATGAGGCCTAAAACTTGAACCAAGAGCATGAACTTTTGATGGCAAAGAATTAATTACTGAAATAAAATAAAAAAACGCCCGCCCGCATGCAATTTTACAAATAATGGCCTGAGAAACAGAAGATCTACTTTGTGTGGCCTTATCTGTCGACTTTTGTGACATACTATAAATAGATTTTTCTATTGAAAGCATCAAAGAAAATTTCATAAAGACTGATTTAAAAGTGGATATTACTTTTAATATGCATTTTACCTTCAGAAAAATAACACAGATGATGGTGTGTACACCATATTTACTGGTGAAACAGATGTGAACAAAGTTGGTCTTATTGATAAATATAATGGCTCAAGGTAAGTAATCACTGGATAATTTTCTAGATTAAGGATTCACATTTGAGCTTTTCATAGCACATGCAAAAGGAAGTTGAGGATGCTCTAAAATTTATGGCCATCAAATAGTTTGTGGAGTAATTTTTATGGTTACACACTGAATACAATTACTTCTAGCCACGTTATGCTTAAATACATCAGCAAATTAAAAGTTTTGGAAACTGGAAAAGGGTATTTATTTTTTTCAGGTAAACCTTTTATTAGATCCCTGTAAAACTTCAAAATTCAATTCAATAAATCTTCCCATTTGATTTGATTTGATACCAGTCAGGCTGATTCAGAATTTTTTGATTTGTTGAGATGCTCTCAAAATCATACAAAGTTTCTCATCCTGAACTGTTCTTCTATCATCAGGTCTCCTGTACAGGAGGAGGAAGGGGAATAGTGTCCTGTACAGGAGACCTGATGATAGAAGACGAGTTCAGCATGGTTCCGCTTCATAAACTACTTTTGCCCTTAATGCCTGGAGATTTTTATACGTTTTTTGGTTGGAACCCTTTATTCTTTGGCTATGCAGTTGTTTTAGGCAATTTAGGTAGCGAAGACTTACTCAGAAACAACTGCCTAGGTTCTAAGAATGTAACTTGTAAGTGTATCTATAGACTTATTTATTTAAATTACCAGTTAAACTTATTAATTTTACAAGGATGGCAAACAAGTTATGCAACATATATTAACGCCTCTCCTTGGCCCAATGGCACAGGCGTGTTGGATGACCTTTGTGGCCTCGCTCTTCTCGTATACTATGAAGGGATCTTTAGCCTGCACAGGGTGTGTCTCTCTCCACACAGAGGACAGTCATTTTTCCCCGGGACCTCTGGCATGAGAGACCAGTGGACTTATCCACTTGGCCACCTCACTGTCTATAGACTGCCTGTTGAGGTGCATGTTTTCTAATAGCAAATGTGATCAAAATTGGAATTAGCCCTTTAACTGGTAGAGTTCTAAATTATTTTTGGTTATCAAAAGTTGTCGTCCTGTCTTTGCCTTGTTAAAATTTATGGGAGAGTGCCCACAGGCACCCTCCCATAAATTGTCGAAAAGCAAATCTATAAAGACTAAATAATTTCACTTCAAATTTATTTATTTATTTATTGGTGTTTAAGGTCACATATTTCTGCACAATGGCTAATCATGACCATGGCAGTTTTACAGGTGGAGAAAGCCGGAGTACCCGGAGAGAACCACCGAGCAACGGTGAGCAACTGTCATCTTCCCAACATACCAACTCCACACAAGCCAGGTTAGCATTGGTTGAAGACAGGTGCACCATCGACGTGCAGTACGCCTTAGTACACAATGCCACCGTACCCCCACGTGGGCAATGGAGGTGAAGTGTCTTGCCCAAGGACACAACGCGGTTGTCACAGGTGGGATTCGAACCGAGGACCTCTCTGCTTGCAGCCTGCACTTCTACCTACTGAGCTACCACGCCCCCATTTCATTTCACTTCAAAGCCAATATGAAGTACATCAACTGAATTTGAAGTTGGGTTACCTGCACTTCAAATTAAAGCCCAAATAAGGACCTCCAGAACTCTACCAGTTAAGGGTAATTTCAGCGTGGAATGTTCTGATTCTTTGATTGACTTGCCCAAAAAGATGAGCCACCATTGAATAAAGAGGAACTGACAATATTTCTGGCTGTAAGAAGGTGCAAGAATTACAATTTGAAGAGCCCGAAGATTCAGTTCTGGGGTTGAATTGATTCAAAATCATCTGCCTGATCCGATTCAAAATTTGATTCAACCAATAATTTGAGATTCACTAGCCCCTACCTTTTATGAGGTATTCATTTTTCAAGGAAGAAAAATTCATAATAATAATGTGTTTACAAGTATCATAGGAGTCAAGAATACTTTGGCTAACTTCATGAGTTTCTCATAAAGACAGTGGTATGTGGTGATCAGGCCAGAAAATAAGCCGTCTGACATTTGCAGAATGAGGTCGCCAGGAGGTGAATTTGATGATTCTATCCCATACAGTGGGCCAATTTATCCTCAGGGTACCTCCTTCTGTTTAGTTTTGAGACTCTGATTCAGATTGAGGTTCACAGAGGGTAAATCTAGTGATGCTACCCTGCTGTGCAGGGTAGCATCACTAAATTCACCCTCCGGGGACCTCATTTTTAGGCTTGGTGGTGATGTAATACGCTGTTGGAAAGGACCCATAGAGGCCTTCCCAACAGATTGTTACATCACAGAATTCTTTTGCCAAAGCACACAAAATCATATCATCATTAACCCTTGGAGACTTTAATTATCTTGATGTTCAAACGTCACTGGGAATTCAGTTTCTTCAACATTTTTCAAAATGCGACGTCAAACGTCGGGAAGTACAAATAAAATATTTTTCACATCAGTGATTATCTGGTTGAGGTCTAGATCATTTTTGGAGGTCTGAATTTGTTATTCAAAACTTTTTTTATTACAAATTATTGGAGAGTGCCCAGAGGCACTCTCCAATAATTTGGAATAAAACTAATTCATATAAACAAAATATTATTTGTCTTTGACTGAATATGAAATATAAGCAAGGGAAGTGTTGGCTTTGCTCTGGTATCCTCATTAGCTTAACCAAGATAAGCTATTGCCATCACGCGTGCGGAAGTCTGTTAGTCTGTGAGTCTGTTCACATTTTCCTTTAGCATGGGCTACACCCCGCAGTTCTTGTCTGATTGTCACGAAATTTCATATGCAGGTTTGGGGTCTTGTCTAGATGAGAACGTCCCCTTTTGGTCGTGATCGGTCAACCGGTATGGCTGCCCGAGCCCAAAATCCGAAAACCATTAGCACAGTCTACAGGTCGTATTTATGAGGGGATTTCATTGTAACTTGGTAGGATGCCTCTGTATAATGCCTAGATGAGAACGTCCCCTTTTGGGCTTGATCTGTCAACCGTGATGGCTGCCCAAGCCCGAAACCCAAAAACTTTTAGCACAATCTGCAGGTCATGTTTAATATGGAGGGATTTCATTGTAACTTGGTAGGATGACTCCTTATGATGTCTAGATGAGAATTTCCCCATTTGGGCGTGATCTGCCAACCGTGACGACTGCCCGAGCCCAAAACCCGAAAACCTTTAGCATGGTCTACAGGTCATACTTATTGAGGAATTTCATTGTAACTTGGTGGGTTGACTTCATATAATGTCTAGATGAGAAAGTCCCCTTCTGGTCCTGATTGGGCAACTGTGACGGCTACAGGGGCCCGAAGCCCGAAAACCTTTAGCACAGTCTACAGGTCATATTTATGAAGGGTTTTCATTGTAACTTGGTAGGATGACTCCAAATAATGTCTAGATGAAAACGTCCCATTTTGATCGCGATCATTCAGCTTTGATGGGTGCCCAAGCCCCAAAACCTTTTGCATAGGCAAAAGGTCATATTTATTGAAGGATTTCATTGAAACCTGTTAGGTTGACTCCATATAATGCCTAGATGATGACATTCCCTTTTGGTCGTGATTGGTCACCTGTTATGGCTACAGGTGCCCGAAAACATTGAGCACAGTCTACAGGTCATATTTATAAAGGGATTTCAATGTAACTTCGTAGGATCACTCCAGATGATGCCCAGATGAGATTGTCTCCTTTGGTTGCGATCATTCAACCATGATGGCTTCCCGAGCCCGAAGCCCGAAAACCTTTAGCACAGTCTACAGGTCATATTTATGAAGTGATTTCATTGTAACTTGGTAGGTTGACTTCATATAATGTCTAGATGAGAACATCCCCTTTTGGACACGATTGGGCAACTGTGATGGCTACAAGGGCTCGAAGCCCGAAAACCTTTAGAACAGTCTACAGGTCATAATTATGAAGGGATTTCATTGTAGCTTGGTAGGATGACTCCAAATAATGTCTAGATGAGAACATCCCCTTTTGGTCGCGATCATTCAGCCTTTATGGCTGCCCGAGCCCAAAAACCTTTTGCATAGGCAAAAGGTCATATTTATGGAAGGATTTTATTGAAACCTGTTAGGTTGACTCCATATAATGCCTAAATGATGACATCCCCTTTTGGTCGTGATTGGTCAACTGTGATGGCTACAGGTGCCCAAAGCCCAAAAATCTTGAGCGCAGTCTACAGGTCATATTTATGAAGGTCATATTTATGAAGGGATTTCATTGTAACTTCATAGGATCACTCCAGATGATGCCCAGATGAGAATGTCCCCTTTGGTTGCGATCATTCAACCATAATGGCTGCCCGAGCCCGAAGCCTGAATACCTTTAGCACAGTCTACAGGTCATATTTATGAAGGGATTTCATTTAACTTGGTAGGTTTGACTTCATATAATGTCTAGATGAGAACGTCCCCTTTTGGACACGATTGGGCAACTGTGACTGCTACGGATGCCCGAAGCCCGAAAACCTTTAGAACAGTCTACAGGTCATAATTATGAAGGGATTTCATTGTAGCTTGGTAGGATGACTCCAAATAATGTCTAGATGAAAACGTCCCCTTTTGGTCGCGATCATTCAGCCTAGATGGCTGCCCGAGCCCAAAAACCTTTAGCATAGTCTATAGGTCGTATTTATATAAGGATTTCATTGTAACTTGTTAGGTTGACTGGATATGATGCCTAGATGATGACATCCCCTTTTGGTCGTGATTGGTCAACTGTGATTGCTACAGGTGCCCGAAGCCTAAAAATCTTGAGCACAGTCTGCAGGTCATATTTATGAAGGGATTTCTTTGGAACTTCATAGGATCACTGAAGATGATGCCCAAATGAGAATGTCCCCTTTTGGTTGCGATCATTCAACCATGATGGCTGCCCGAGCCCAAAGCCCGAAAACCTTTAGCACAGTCTTCACTGATTATTTATGAAGGGATTTCATTGTAACTTGGTAGGTTGACTTCATATAATGTCTAGATGAGAACGTCCCCTTTGGATGCAATTGGGAAACTGACGGCTACAGGGGCCCGAAGCTTGAAAACCTTTAGCACAGTCTACAGGCCATATTTATGAAGGGATTTCAATGTAACTTGATAGGATGACTCGTTTTGGAATAATTTCACTGTAACTTGGTTACTTTCGTTGATATTCATTAACTGTGAGGGCCACATACATTAACTGTGAGGTCATATTAACCCACCCCTCAGCTGTTTAGTACAGTGTACACCTCATATTATTTTTATCAAAAACATAGCATACAGGGAACAGAAATGAACATATTCCCAATTATCACAATTCTTGTCTTATTTCATAATCCTTTCATAAACATTGAACATTTTCCTTTTAATCAAACACAATACACAAGCTACAGTGTCATTGACACTTTCATTTTTTAAAAGCCCTGATAGTGGCTTCTTGCACTCAACCAGTTACGAAGTATTGACAACAGGATTATATCAGTATTTTAAGCTGCGATAACATTTGGCTCAAAGGTTGTCACTGAGCACTATTTGGGAGAAAATAGGTATTGAGTTTAAAACTTTAAAAAATCGAAAAATAATAATAAAACAAATGACCACAAAGTATCAAGGCGCTGTTTAATTTTGTACGTCATAAGACGTATAAAAGTATCAATGCGCTGTTTGATTTTGTACGTCATAAGACGTACAAAAGTATCAACGGGTTAAGATCACAGTTTTGCAAATGTTAACAAATAACTTTCCAAGTAAAGCTTCTGGGAGGATGGTGGCTCAGTGGTTAGAGCATTGGACTTCAATCTGAAAGGTCCGCAGTTCAGTCCTGATAAGCGGCAACAGTGCCCTAGGGTAAGACATTTATTCCCTATTGCCTATGTAGGGGCATGGTAGTTCTGTGTACTAAGGCTTATGGGTGCACTTGTTTTCAATTGCTGATAACTCTGTTTATGCAGAGTTAATTAGTTGGAGAGTTTAACAGCTAATCGCCAGTGGTCGGTGTCTGTTTATGCAGAGTTAATTAGTTGGAGAGTTTAACAGCTAATCGCCAGTGGTCGGTGTTTCTATTGGGTACTCTGGCTTCCTCCATCCCCAAAAACTCCAACACGATGTGACCCTAGCTATTGAAAGTGTTGTTAAATCCCAATAAATAAAGTTTCTTTCAATTTGTCTAACATCCAGGAATTGAAGTGAATGGAAAATCGGTCACCCTATTTCTCCTGTTGTGAATGATCTGTAAATTAAATGGATGTTTGCCAATGTATAAAGACATGAACATGCATCATAACATTACGGGGCAAATTAGTATTTACTATTGTGTGAGATAAGGGAAGAACTCAAATTGTCTTTGATAATATGCTCCCACCTGTGGCAACGGCATTGTGTCCTTGGGCAAAACACTTCACCCACTTTGCCCTCATGCAGACACGGTGGTATTGTGTAATGAGGCATACTGCACGTCGATGGTGCACTTGTCTTCAACCAATGCTAACCCTGCCTGTGTGGAGTTGATTTGTTGGGGAGCTGACAGATTTTCGCCATTACTCGATGGTTCTCTCCAGGTACTCTGGCTTCCTCCACATGTAAAACTGTCGTGGTCATGATTTGCCATTGTGCAAAAATATGGGACCTTAAACACCAATAAATAAATAAATAATAATATGTTTGATTATTTTGAATATTTATTATCAATAAATACTAAAAAAGGAGCTTCAGTAAGAAGACTAGGTATGTAGTGGGCTCTCCTTAACCCTTTACCCAACGCAGACGATATCAAAATTTATTATTTTAAATATCGTTTTTTTAAATTTTTCAAAAAGTTTCAACAAAACCATATCATGTGACCCCTCGTTGGAACGAGCTCGACGAGCTCGTTCCAACGAGTGGTCACATGATATGGTTTTGTTGAAATTTTTTGAAAAATAATATTTTTTCAACTGCCGAATTTGCATATTACGTGGGTGGATGTGGCTGATTCATTGGGTAAAGGGTTAAACACCAATAAATAAATAAATAATAATATGTTTGATTATTTTGAATATTTATTATCAATTTTACTAAAAAAGGAGTTTCAGTAAGAAGACTAGGTATGTAGTGGACTCTCCGTAATTGAATATTACTAAAATGAATAATCTTGTTAAATTAATATAATTTTCAAACACCAAACCATGTATCTCTTGTAAGAATTTGATCTAGTCACAAAATATTATGCTGTGTTAAGTGATTTAGAAACCTTGCATTCTTTGCTTACTGCTGATAGAGTGTAATTTTGTTTATTTATTTATTTTGGTTTAACAGCACTTTTGACAGCCAAGGTTACCTTGTGTCGGACAGTTTTATAGGTGGAGGAAGCCGAAGAACCCAGAGAGAACCACTGAGAAGCAGCAAACAACCCTCAGACTCCCAAACAGACTAACTCCACACAAGCAGGAGTAGCTAAGGTTGAAGACAAGTGCACCATTGACGTACAGTATGCCTTAGTACACAGTGCTACCATGCACGCACAAGGGCAATCAGGATTAAGTGTCTTGCCCAAGGACACAACGGAGTTATTCCTGGCAGGGATCGAACCATGGACCTTTCAGTTTGAAGTTCATTGCTGTAACCACTGAGCCACTGTGGTCCCTGTTCAGCACATATTTGTGGATGTGAGATTTTATGCTTGTAAATTGATTTTATTAAGTAATTGTTAATTTCATGAATAAAATAATTGAAAATAAAGATGAAAGCATGAAAATTTTATTCTCGACATGTGAGATTTTAGGCAGTATTGACCAGATCACTACCCATTTGCAATCCAGTCACTGTCTTCTTTTGTCATCACATTGCTATATTTGACAAAATTGGAGTGTTAAAATTATAATAAATCATATCATAAATGCAATATTTTTCATCTGTTGAAATTTTTCTTATTTTTTCTTTCCTCACCAATGGTATGTTGTATTTTCAGTTACCTCAATTTTTGGACAACAAAATGGTCAAACATGGTGAATGGTTCTGGTAAGTGTATCCTTAATTCTTAACCCTTTACCCAATGCAGATGATATCATATTTATTATTTTATATATCATTCTCAAAAATTTTCAAAAAATTTCCACAAAACCATATCATGTGACCCATGGTCACATGATACGGTTTTGTTGAAATGTTTTGAATTTTTTTTTTTTCAACAACATGTACAAAAGTTATAAATAACAGGGGCGGATGTAGCCAATTTGTTGGGTAATGAGTTAAAGACCTATTTCTTTCCATCTGATCACACTGATACAACATGCTCACCCATATCCACCTGTCTGCTATGGAACATATTTCAGTTTAGAAGGCCTCCCCAAGGACAAGCATTAAGTGAAAAGCTAAAAGACAGAAAACTGCCAAGGCCTGACTGTCAGCGGCCAGAAGAGCATTGCATACAAACCTGATGTCCACTGGAGCAATTTCTCCTTCTTTTGAACTCTCTTCAACACAGTCATTCAGTTTTCCATTTTCACCACTTTTTTTCTTGTGGTTAAATGTGGCAGTTATTCATCAAAATTGTCTAGGATGACACAGGAAGGTTGAAGGACTTCTAAAGAACAGAATTATCTTCATTTTTGGACCATTCTCTGTCAGGAAAGTGACTCAGCTTATATTTCTAAAATGCATTGTTACATGCTTCAGGAAGTCCCCTGATTTCATTGTACATCTGGTTATACTCCCACTCTCAAAGAGAATTGGTGGGGGGTGGGGGGGGGGGGTGGGGTGGTCATCCATCCATCCATCCATCCATCCATCCATCCATCCATCCATCCATCCATCCATCCATCCATCCACCCACCCACCCATCCATCCATCCATCCATCCATCCATCCATCCATCCATCCATCCATCCATCCATCCATCCATCCATCCATCCACCCACCCACCCACCCATCCATCCATCCATCCATCCATCCATCCATCCATCCATCCATCCATCCATCCATCCATCCATCCATCCATCCATCCATCCATCCATCCACTCCTGCATGTATAAAAAACTTGCCAGCATATTTTCCACCAGAGTTACTTTGTCAATTTTTCATGATTTTTTGGTCCTTTTTTTTAATTTTTAATTCATTTATGCTTTATCAGTCAACATTGCAGTGGGGGTATAATTGCCTTCAGCAATAGCTCTTGTTATAGTTATATTTTTAACCCTTTCAGGATGCATTGTCATATGGCGTGCCAATAATTCAGTCACAATGTCGACTACTTGGCATGCCACATGCCAATAATACCAAACATCTTCTATCCTCTCTCAGTCTGTCGTGTATAATCTCTATCATTTGTAGGGAGCATTGTTATGCTAGGTGCTTCCATAGATTAGTTGTAGCATTCACAACAGCCATATGGGCAATTCTGATATGATTAATTGACTGTTGCACCAATTTCACATTCTACGTAAAAAAAAAAATAAATGGTACAAAAAGTTTTTTCTCCACCTTATCATGCAAAGTCTGATGAATAGACATAAACTTTATGCAATGAATGCAGAGAAAGGTGATTTTCTCAAGATCATAAAAGGGATCATGTTTGTTATCTTCATTGATACCATAAACTAACTCATATAGCAACTAGGGCTGCGACGATATGCTTCCCTGACGATAAGATGTGTATCACGATTCAATCAGCACGATATGATATGTATCATGATACACAGGATCTCTGCAAGTACTACTATCAAATACTTTGAAAAACATGTATTCATTTCCAGTAGCTTCCTTTTTTTACAAATTTTTGAATGCACTCTTTTTAAGCAATTCGTAACTTCTCAAAGTAATGACCATTGGCATACATTTACTTGAGGTTTTGATTTTATGACCGGTTTTCTGGTGTTTTTTTCCTCTCAGACAATGTGTTCAAACAATTTAATCCCTTATATCTTGTTTGACAGAGCTCACAGAGCTCTGTCAAACAAGATATAATGGATTATCCAAATAAATATTTAGCAAATTAGATAGAATTCACCAACTGTTAGTAAACTGAAATGAATAATCCTGTGTTAATGGCATATTTAGCACTGTCAATGCTGGTATGCACAAAAACATGGTTTCACTGCACCAGCTTTCAAAATCTACGAAATTGATTTGCCTGATTTTATTTATATTTATCGTATCATGATACACAGTGGACAACGATACGTATTGAATCGTGAGCAATGTATCGTGGTTCGGGCATATCACGATTAATCATTGCAGCTCTAATAGCAACAGCTTGTATAGTAACTGGAGCCACTATGAGTGCCAGCTGAGAACTTCTCTACACTGAAACTGATTGGGAAACCTTACAAGGAAGGTGTACAAAACATGAACTGGTGTCATTTTACAAGATGTACTTTCATCAAACACCAGAGTATGTGGCAAACAAAGTTCCGCCACTTGCCTCACTCCTCAGACAATCGCAACACCACCTCCGCTCTGACCTAAACCAACTCCACCATATTCCTTTCTGCCATACTGAAACCTACTGCTCTTCTTTCTTTCCATGACTTCAGATATATGGAACAATGATGTACTTATCTCTGTCCGAAACAATACATCTTTGACAAACTTTAAGAGTTTCCTCAACAGAACACCTCAGGGACCCCCTCTGTTCATTAGTGACTCAAAATTGCGTAAGACGCTGATATATCACTGCAGGTTAAGACTTTGCTATAGTAATTTGAACTTTGATCTATACAATAACCATTTTCGTCACTCACCATACTATACTGCTATTGTAATCTTGAAACCACAGAGCATTACCTGCTCCACTGTCCACTCTATCATGATGCATGAAACAGGACCCTGGGTACTCTCCCTGCTAATATTGATATCAGTACTATTTAGCTTGGTATCTCTAAACGTTGACAAAAACCATCTAGTATTTGAAGCAGTGCAAGACTACATTATCCAAACTAACCGATTTTAGTGATCATCTTATTCGGTAAATGAACTACACCCAAACTCACTTATCCTAGCCTCTTGGCATCTTTGGCATATTTGAGATCCTGCTCTATCACCACACTATCCATGATCGAAGAGCTGTATATGTGATCATCCTTGTGAATATATTTATTTAAAAAATGACTTACCCCAAGTGAGAATACAAATATGTCAAAAGCCTGACTGCATCATCCTAGTTGTCACCTTGTACGTACAGTGCCTCGCTGTGGGTGCTTGAACTGTTCTAGGTTATGCTACTCCGAATTGGTCTGCCTCCGCTCCCTTCCGATTATTGATCTAAGGCCGCACAAAGTAGATCTTCTGTTTCTCAGGCCATTATTTGTGAAATTGCATGCGGGCGAGCATTTTTTTATTTTATTTTTTATTTCAGTAATTTCTTCTTTGCCATCAAAAGTTCATGTTCTTGGTTCAAGTTTTAGGCCTCATAATCTGCAGAATAGCATGGGTGGTGGTGTATTTCATCCCTTGAGTGCAAGAAGGCTTTGCAATGCTAAAGCATTGCAAAGCCTTCTTGCACTCAAGGGACAAATTCATCAATTTTTTTAACTTGGGTAAAATATCAGACATAAACCATTTAATTTTTATTTTTTTAAGTTTAAATTGGTAATAAAAAGAGAGCATGCGGCAGCCAAAAGGACCATGTGGGAGGGCCTGAGAAACAGATTTTTAATTTTTTTAGGCCTAACCCTGACTGGTTTTTTTCTTTCTTTTTTTCCTTTTCTCTTCTTTCCTTCTTTTATTCCTTCTATTTGATTTAAAGATCTGTCTACCTTCTTTGAAACTTGTGATCAAACAAGGGAGACAATCCAAATAAGCAAAAAGCTTTCTGTTGAATCCCCGACAACAATAAATGGCTAATTCCTCTGCACAAACATGTGATCTGTATTATAATTACATGTATTTTTGTTTACTTGTCAGTCCATTGTTCATTCATATGTTTAATTTTTCTTTAATAAATATTGTTTAAACTAAACTAACTCAGTGGTGGGTCCAAGATTTTCCTGAACCTTAAAGAGGTTCATTCCCACTAGACCAATTCCCTTGCGACCAATTCCCATGAGGCCAATTCCCCTTAGACCAACTCATGCGTTCCATTTTTAAACTAATTCTATATCAATAATTTGATATATTTATAAATATTTATAAATGTATTTAATGTTATTGATATTCAAGCCTGAAAATAAGCAGTCTGTCATTTGCAGAATGAGGTCCCCAGAAGGGGAACTTGCTGATGCTATCCCATACAGTGGGCCAGTTTATCCTCTGGATACCTCTTTCTGTTTGTTTGTTACCTTAATTCAGATTGAGGTTCACAGAGGGTAAATTTAGTGATGCTACCCTGCTGTGCAGGGTAGCATCACCAAATTCACCCTCTGGGGATCTCATTTTTCAGATGATAGTCGGCTTATTATCTGGCTTGTTGATATTTTATAAACTGAAATGTTATAAACCTATATTTTTGGTATGCTATGCTTATAAATATTTTTTTTATCAAATAAAGTGCTTATCAGTAAATAAATGTTTTCTTAATTATCCTTAATCAACCCTTAATCAATAACAGTATGTAGTTGGTCTAAGGGGAATTGGTCTTTTGGGAACTGGCCTAAAGGGAATTGGTCTACAGGGAATTGATCTAGTGGGAAGCCTCCCTTAAAGAAGGCTGTTAGGCCATTTCCCTATAAATGGTGGGGAGAGGCGGGAGGGACTATAGTCCTTGCTGAACCTACCCTACCTCATCCCCAACACACAAATATCACACAAAACTTGAAAAAATGTAGTATAATGTTCATTACCACAATTTTTTATTTTTGTTGTGGACATGCAGTATTATATATTTACTTTAAAACAGCTTCCTTCATTTTCCTGGAAATACACAACCACCCATGCTATTCTGTAGATTATGAGGCCTAAATCATAAAACAAACCAAGAACATGAACTTTTGATGACAAAGAAATAATGACAAAAATAAAAAATAAAATAAAAAACAGCCCGCCCACATGCAATTTTACAAAAAAATACTTTGTGGGACGTATTCTTTTTATTACAGTCGAGCCAACTTAATTGGATATCTCTTTACTGAATAACCCTGTTAATTGAATATAATTTCCTAACACAAAACCATTTACCATACCTCCAGTACAAATTTGACTTGTTAATTGAATATAGGTTTTTGAGTAAAATCCTGTTAATTGAATAAAAAATCTTGTAACCTGTCGAGAAATTACCCTGACTTTCCCCTGTTTTCCTTTATTTATAGACCTATTTGGCCTCAGTACATCCAATACAGGCATTTAATCTGTTATATCTTGTTTGACAGAGCTCATGGAGCTCTGTCAAACAAGATATAATAGAATAAATGCTAAGTTTGTCTCTATAATACAGGAAAGTGACACAATCCTGTTAATTGAATACTCCTGTCAATTGAATAATTTTTATTGGCCAAGTAGCTATTCAATTAACAGGGTTCCATAGTACAAGCATTGTCTGTTTTAAAAAAAAGTTATTGATTCAGAAGCGACAAATATTTTAGTTTGAAAGCCAAACGAACTGCTTTCACTGAGGAAATTAGTCATCTGCAAATCAAAATAGCTCCCGCAATTTTTCATGAAAAGGTATGCAAAAAACATTAATGGATATTAATTGAATACCACAAATAGCAATAACAACAACTTTTCACCACGAAATAGTAAACATCTCTCACTTTCATAACATTTAAGTGAGTTTATACTGCGCCCATTGATACTATTTTTCACTCTTATTCTCCAGGTGTACCTGCAGTGAAAAATATGATTTTTAAATAACATACTCGTATTTCTTGTGTTGATCAAGATGAAAAGTACAATGTCTACACTTTCACTATTTCATTATACATTGAAGCCCACTTAATTGGATATCTCTTAATTGTATATCCTCATTAATTGAATTTAATTTTCAAACACAAAACCATTTACCATACCTTCAGAACAAATTTGATCTGTTAATTGCATATGGGTTGAAGAGTAAACTCCTGTTAATTGTATATAAATGTTTGTAATATGTCGAAAAAATTACTGTGACATGCACCAAATTCCCCTTATCAACCTGTTTGGCTTCACTACATCCAATACAGGCATTTATTCTATTATATCTTGTTTGACAGAGCTCTGTCAAACAACATATAATATAATAAATGCTCAGTTTAACCCCAGAACACAGGAAACTGACCAAATTCCTGTTAATTGTATACTCCTGTTAATTGAATAATTTTCACTGGCAAAATGAATATTCAATTAAGAGGATTCTACTGTATTTCTAACAGAAGCATATAATAAATTCATCTACTGTCTCTATCTGATATATTAGTGCATTGTTTAGACATGTATTTTCACTTAGTGTCACATTTGCCACTCATACCAAAGTGTTTTGGCAACTGTTTTTGTCTTTTTACCCAATTGTGTTAGGTAGCAGCAGAATTTAAAAAATTGCAAGAATCAAAATTTGCCATTCAATTCTACCATTCCGAAATAAATTTATGAGAATAATTGTGAGACTCAGATTTTCTGATTCTCATGAAATTTTGCCCCTGCATCAGAAGTCCATTCATGCCTCGTTCCTTCATATGCCATTGTTTGCTTTTCAAGATTGTTCCATTTTGGAGCCATAAACTGTCTTTTGAAGTAGAAATGTTTTATTTATCAATGTTTTGTAAGGAGTGTGTGATTTATCAATTTTGTAAGTCTGTTTCATATTTTTTTGAAAAACTGAAACTTTTAGTGCAACAAAAATAAAAAATCCTAGCTTTCATAAATCAGCCAGTTCTCACTGCCTTCTTGGTTGCATTTGCATTCACCAAATTCAGGAATAAATCATTTGATACATCTCTGTAAATCTCTTGTGTGTATGTTTGAATATGTGCAAGTTCAAATTTACTTGCAACATAAGTAGGAAATACATGTCCAATTGAATTTATCCTTCTGAAACCACACAAAGTGATTGTACTCATGAATTTATTGAATTAATTTCTTCCATTTGAAAAAAAATGAAAATCAAACCAAACCAAAATCGGTGTGCCACAATATCTTCATCCCTGGATATCTTTCCACAACCTCCCCCAAGGGGAAATATGCTAGAATCAGTGGTGTGATTACACTCTTATTAAACACAAAGAATGACATGCGCGTGTGAATGGGTTAATTGATATGGCATGAGATATGGCCACAGGCCTTTCGTTTTATCCTTCCGCAATGGC
Organism: Pictodentalium vernedei; assembly: GCA_031216915.1. Lineage (NCBI taxonomy): Eukaryota > Metazoa > Mollusca > Scaphopoda > Dentaliida > Dentaliidae > Pictodentalium > Pictodentalium vernedei. The sequence continues at coordinate 645,203,564 of CM062295.1, read as the reverse complement.
TCAAGTGCCATAATGAGAGGCCACAGGCCTAGAATTTTATCCTTCCGCGATGGCTCAAGTGTCATATCGATTAACTCATTCACACGCGTGTGTCGTTCTGTGTTTATTACATGACTTCACGTCTATAAAAACAATTATTAGAAGGACACTTAGCAATTCATTTGACATCTATCAACAGAACACATCGCTAACCAAATTTGTGTGGGGAACCCTTGTTACTATCTCACCCCCTGAGTTCCAATGTGTTCTATGTGCTTAGTGGCATATAGAACACATTGAAACTCAGCGGATGATTTTTAGCTATCACTAGCGATTCAAATTGTAATTGCAGTGCACGATTTGTGGAAAATTCCACTGAAATTTCACTTCTTTATAAAAATAGTCCATCAACGATTTCCATTCCAGATGGGTGCGGAACAGATTTTTATTTTCCGCATGGTTTAGAGTTGCAGTAGATGGGGATATCATAGAACAGGCATGTAATAAATAAACTGAAATCATGTTTACATAGAGGGAAAGGTTTCAAAATCAAGCTTTCTGTCTGATATTGCTAATAACCTGTAGAAACTATTGCTTCTGGGGGCATTTTAGTTCTTTCAATTTACATGAAAATGGTCAGAAAGAACACATCCCTATAGAATATTCTCCCTCCCCAGCGGGAAGATATCCTACATTATCTCCCTACCCAGAATTTCCCCTCCTCCTCCCCCACCAACAAAATAAAGAGAGAGTGGTGGCCAAGTGGATAAGTGTGCTGGATCGATCCCCGGTCGGGGAAAGTTCTCGAGGTGTCTGAACACTCTCTGTCAGCATCAATTGTGGGGGTTGATGCTGCCACAGCGTACCATCCTATTGGGTGGGGACGTAAAATGGCTGTCCTCTGTGCAGAAAAAGACACACTCCATGCACGCTAAAGATCCCTTCGTAGTATTCAAGAAGAGCCGGGCCATAAAGTTGCTGCTATGAAGGTTATCCCACACACCTGCACCATTGGGCCAAGGAGAGGTGTTAATATAAGTTTCATAACTTGTTCACCAATCCTTGTAAAACAAATAAGATTAATTTACTGAATTATGACAGGAATACCGTACAAAATGTGGAAGGCATTTGCAATTGCAAAAACTATGCTGTCACTTGTATTGTTTTGTCATGTTTGTTCAGGAAAAAACTACTGTCAGATTTGTTGTAGGTGATGCCATCATGTTCCTCAAAGGAACAATAAACCACAATTTTGAAAATACAGTAGAATCCTCTTAATTGAATATCCATTTTGCCAGTGAAAATTATTCAATTAACAGGAGTATACAATTAACAGGGATTTGGTCAGTTTCCTGTGTTCTGGAAGTAAACTGATCATTTATTCTATTACATCTTGTTTGACAGAGCTCATAGAGCTCTGTCAAACAAGATATAATAGAATAAATGCCTGTATTGGATGTAGTGAGGCCAAAAAGATTGATAAATAAGGGGAATTTGGTGCATGTCACAGTAATTTTTTCGACATATTACAAAAATTTATATACAATTAACAGGAGTTTACTCTACAACTCATATGCAATTAACAGATCAAATTTGTACTGAGGGTATGGTAAATGGTTTTGTGTTTGAAAATTGTATTCAGTTAACAGGGATATATAATTAAGAGATATCCAATTAAGTGGGCTCCACTGTAATAAGTTGACCATTTAACAAAACCACGATTTCCATTGTGCTAAAGCACCCGCATGTTTTATATATCATTCATATGAAAACAACCATTTCGATTAAATAAATAGACAGAATGCGATGTGTGTTTGAATCAGTGGGTGTTTTACATAACTCGTTGGAATGGCATAATCATATTTCTCTCGAGCCGTAGGCGAAATATGATTACGCCATTCCAACAAGTTACGTAAAACACCCACCAATTCAAACACAGATCGTGTTCTGTGTTTATTACACAAACGTACATTAAAATTCATTTAAATGCATGTAAACAAATATTAATTCTGATTTTTAAACTCAAAAGTGACGAGTCCGTTTGTTTTGACTGACGCTGTACTGATCAAATGGATCTATAAAAAATCAAAACATCCCTTTTTGGAACCAGTATTTCTTGAAATTCGTATCGCTGTTTCTCTTCGGCTGGTTCCCATTAACGCCTAACCATTTGGTGGCTATTACTGTTCATAAAAATAGAAGTACAAATTTGTGCAGATTTGCAAAACAGCTGGGAGAAACATTTTTAAAAGAAGTTTGAAGCATGTCAAGATGTACGAAGATTTACTGAAATAAAGTTGACTAATTTAGATGTACCGGATCCACAAAATGAGACGGCCATGGGACTGGGTTAATGTTGTTGGAAATGATTGTTTTTTTTTTTAAATATTATCTCATTTTTGGTTAACTAATTTTTTGTGAACCGACTTTATTTTGCTTTGGACGTTTTCATTTTCACACTATGCAACAGACTATCGATAATTGTTAGAGATGGGCGGTTTTCAAATTTCTTGTCAGTTTCGGTTTCATTCAAAGAGTCAGGTTTTCGGTTTTGGTTTTCATTGTACAAACATAACAATATATTGCATTTGCATGTAAGAAGATGTATTTGGTGCCAGTCTGTGTCAATGGGACTCCCTTTCTAGTTCAACTCACTTGTGTAATATCCTATACCGGTACTCTGATTTCCTAAGCACAATGTATTTGCATAAATCATCTCAAGAGTTTCAAGATTGAGAACAATGATTTTTGCCTCGAGTCTGTTGCAAAATTAGCCCCCCTCCCCAAATACCTGTGTTTAGGGTAACCCGACACATCCTAAAATATTATGCCGACCATAAAAATTTTATCAAGTAAAAGTCACTCATATAGGCATTGTAACCCAAAATTTCCATCCAACTTCAACTGTGATTTTGACACTGTCTTGTGTCCTGCTGCATGGAACCAAAACTGAATTAAAATTTACCTACTGCTCTGCTCTGTTATATATTTGGAGATATTACATTGGGATTTTTAGGCTTAAAAAAGTACAAAATCTTTTTCTCAGGCCCTCCCACATGGTCCTTTTGGCTGCCACATGCTCTCTTTTTATAACCAATGCAAACTTGAAAAAAATAAAAAATTAAATGGTTTTTATCTGATATTTTACCCAAGTTAATAAAATTGATAGATTTGTCCCTTGAGTGCAAGAAGACCTTTCAATGCTTTAGGCATTGCAGTGCCTTCTTGCACTCAAGGGACAAAATACACCACCACCCATGCTATTTTGTACATTATGAGGCCTAAAACATAAAAAAACAGAATATGACCTTTTGGTAGCGAGAAATAATTACAAAAATAAAAAATAACATAAAAACTGCCTGCCTGGCTGCCCACCCACCCACATGCAATATTACAAAAAATGGCTTGAGAAACAGAAGATCTACTTTGTGGGGCCTCTATAAATTATGTTTGCTAAGGAGTTAGTTTTATTTGAAATAACATGGTTGTCACTTTAGTATTCCTTTATTTATATTTTTGAGATTATTCTGACAAAAGAATTAACATTTCTTTTTCAGATGGCACAATGACTGCACCATATGTCTCAAAATCAGAAATTGTCCAGTCATTTGTATCGGATGTTTGCAGGTATGTTGCATACTTATGTCTGAAAATCTATCAACTCCACAAATGGAAGTTTTCTGTTTGTTCTCTTCTTTATTATGCAAAATGATGTGATTGTCTCATAATACCTTAGTTCATTTATAGAGTTGTTTCATCAAGGCCGTACAAAAAAATATTTTATTTCCAAGAAACTGACAGCTTGAAAACATATAGGGACGACGGATATATGCTTATTTTTTCCCTATATTTTTATACTGTACCAATGACCCAGACTTAGCTGGTGCTAACTCTAAAATATTAAGGGCCAAACGCAAATTTTACCCCCCAATCCCCAAAATTTGCATCTAAAACCGAAAATTACATGTCCTATATGGTCCTCCATACTTTTACTCCACTGCGCATGCACAGTGTCAAGGAGGTCTCAGAATCGCCGCCAAAAATCATTCTTTGTTTGCCCCTCAATTCAGTTACAACTGACTGATATTTGTGCTTGTAAATCTCAGTTTAAATGATGCCAGACGCATAATTATGAGAGAAATGGTGGATATATGGTGGAAATAGAAGGTGGAGAGGAAAAAACAGTGGAAACAAATGTTCAGGGTTCCTAGCTCATCCAGGTCCATCGGGCTGCGAGCGAGAGAGGTTCCTCTCTCGTATTACAACATCTGGGCCCAGATGTTGTGGTACAAAACGTTCCTCACTTGGAGCATATGTCCGCCGTTCGGGACGCTCCGTTATATAGACAGTCCGGAGAGACTGCTCTTTTGGCTTCCTCATCCTCACGGCAGCACTCGCGACCGTACCTTGGCTATGTGACCTGTGATATTCAACCAACATCGCCGACCAGGGATTCTGCGGCGACCAGGTCACTCCATCCGGTAGCCAAGGATATGAGGCCTTCATACTCCGGACGTTCACATATTGATGTATGCAAGAGTGAACGTCCAAGGAGCTTCCAGCAGCTAAGTCCTATAAGACCGCAGCTCCACAGGCCTCTGTTGCGGACATGCTATCGCAGATAGCACAATTATTGCAGCATCCCAGCAACCGACAGTAACTCTTCGGATCAGGAATTATCCGAGGAAGCTGGGTTGGTACTTTCCGCTGCAGGTTCAGACACGGGCGACCAAGAATTACAAGTGGTCCGACAGGATGGAGAAAGGGATACGGATGAGTTGTATTTTCCCTTTTCGGAACAACATAATTGCCGTAGAGTGCATCCGGCATTGTCATCTGACATTGTTGCTCCAGACCAAAAAATGCTGCATTGCCGGATAAGAGACTGATAGCACCATTGGACACAGAATTCTTAATTGGTTTAGAGTCATCATCCCTCAGTTTCCGACATAGTCTCACGGACATTGATCTGTTGAATGACGCTATATTATTTAACTTGCTACCTAAATGGGCAGGTCAGGTTTCTTATCGGCAATATGTTCTACATCTGCCTTTCATCAATTCAACGAATATTTTGAAACCGCAGGACAGAGCATTCTGAGAGTTCTCTGCGTCTAGACGACCAGGGCAGGACCTAGTATTGTTTTTTTTTACTGTCAATTCCAACCACGATGTTGGAAATAATAATATCGTCTAGCAGGGTCAGCTTAGACGCATCATCGTACGCAGATCACCTTACCAGAACGTTATCATTACGTCTCAAAGGGAAAAGAATTCTAGGATGTTAATATCCTTAAGAGTTCTCTCAAGGGCCTCACGTAAAACTCAGTCCTTTAGTGACAATATGGAGTTGGTTAGACGTGACGTGGTCCTTGCTACATCCACACGTGTAGATAGTAAGGTTAAAAACTCTCTCAGAGTCGCTCCGGTCTCTGGAGAGTTTTCTTCGACGGCAAGCTTTCCGCACTCTACGATCAGTTAACTAAGAAAGCTATAGACTCTCTGCTATTAAAATTCGCTTCCATATAGTCGGACTAAGCAGAGAAGAGTAGGACAGGCACTTCTGGGACAAATACGTCCAAGGGAAGTTCCTTTAAGGTTCCTATTCCTCTAGGTCTTATTCTAGAGACCGTCAGAGTAGCGACTCATATAGGGGCCGTAATTATGGTCAGACGTCCCTAGGTCGATGGGGCGAGGTACGGACCGTGGAGGACATGGCTTCTCCTTCCTCAAGCCTCGTAGGATCAGGAGGTAATGGTTTTAACCTCTATCATGTACTAGTGAGCGGAAGACGGTCGAGTTTCTCAATTATTTGGGAATAGATTACGGACGTCCCTTAGGTTCAAGGGGTGATTTCGAAAGGTCTATATTGTTCCTCAAACGAAATCCTCTGTCAACTCGGAGTCCAAGATGGACTCAGCTTCCGCCAAGTCAGTAGGATAGAGGCTCGCTTCCATCAGAAGTCTAGTCTCTTCTGGAATGATCGTGATGGAGATCGTAGAAATCCAGGAATTTCAGGTTTCTACAACCATCCTTTTCTGGTTCCAAAAACCAGACGGCTCGTTCCGTTCACTCATTATTCAGAACTGGATAAACAAGCTGATCGTGGCTCCAAGTTTATATATGGAGTTCACCCGATCGGGCAGAGCGAGTATTCGGGTCTTCGATTATGTTACATGCATGGATCTCAAGAGGCGTACTTTCACGCCATGGTACATCAGGCGTCAGAAAGTATCTTCGCTTCCTTATCATAGGAGTCGTATATCAGTTCCGAGCAATATACTTCAGTCTGAATCAACCCCCCCCCCCCTAGTCCTTCGCTCGAATAACAGTCTCAGTAATGACTCATTTCTGAACTTATTCATCTGCGATAACGTCGGCCTACCTTGACATCATTCATACAGGTACGGCAATGAGTTAACGCTTCAGAACTATGTGCAGAATCCGCTTCTATTGCTCCGACGTCTCGGGTTTCTTAAGTAAATGAGAAGTTGGTTCTGGTATCATCCAAGTCATTCAACCACCGGGGGATGAGCTTCGTAACGCACAACTTTTTCGTTCGTCTGCCATTACTCAGAAAAAAATTATTCAGTTGTTGTGCTCTCCATTGTCTTTGCTCAGACAAGTCTCAGCTAGAGATCTTAAGAGACTGATACGTTTAGGCGGGACTGCCGCAATTTTATTCCGATGCGGCGGTTACGCATTGGTCCTCTCCAAATTTTTTTAATTCAGTATTGGAGAGTGAAGATTCTTTCGCTCGATACGGACATCGTCTTGTCTAATCAAGTGAATAAGAGATTCAGACTTGGGCAAGTTTTCTGGGCTTAACTCAGGTAGTTCCATTGCAGCTGCCGGATCCAAGTTTTACAGTCTTGACGGATGTCAGTAAACAGGTTGGGTCATTTTCATTGAGCCCAACATATTGAAGTGCCAGGGTCTTTTGATTCCGTAGTTCCTTATCAGCACTCAAACATCAAGTATGATGTCATTTTGGCTTGCGCTATGTTATAGGATAACGTAATTCAGAATGTTCATATGCTAATTCTGTCTGACAATTCGACGGTATTAGTGTATTTATGGAATTTTAGAGGCACTAATTCCATCCTGTTATTCATGTTAACGGAATGTATCTTTCGGTTGCTACTAGAACATCAAGGTCTCCTATCAGTCCGTCATATTCCGGGTCGTCCAAATGTATTAGAGGACTCCCTTCATGGAGGGGCCGTTTGTTGTCAACAGAATCGGTTTTCAACAAACGAGTTTTCAATCAGATTGCTACCATGGCGAGCGGCCAATGATCTATTATTCTCGATGCATCTCAACAATTGGTTGCAAACGTATGTGTCATTATGTTTGGATCTTTGAGAGTTTGCAATAAACGCTCTAGAGATCTTGTTAGATGGAATAATAAGATATGCGTATCTTACAGCGTTGTTGATTCAACAGATTTTGCTCTAGTGTAATTATTTCAATGCAAATTCTGTTGGTAGCTTCTCTAGCTCCACAAGACTGTGGACTATTTACTCAGGTGTCTGTTGTGGGACATGCCGTGGAAGCTTCCTCCACATTTCGGTCCATTCTATGGTCAGATGGATTCAATCTACTGTCAGTTCTGCTTATGATTATTTCTTCATTCAGCAGTCTGTGTTTTAGTTTAAGCTCATGAAGTAAGAGTTCTTCTACTTCATGGGCTTAAGCTATTAATATGGTTATTACAGATTTAATGAGGGCTGCATATTGTGTTAGCCCTCCATTTTCACGATTTTGTATCTCAGAATATTGAGTCCTTTTCTACAGATCTGCATTGTTTAGGTCCGCTATTTTTTACTCTGAAGTTCGTCTACTAAATAGTGGCAACTATGTGTGTATAGGCTTTCGGTTCCGGCAGTGACTCTGTCCTGCTGCCCTCTTTGCTCTGGAGTATTTGATCCAGGGCAAGGAAAAGGGGGGGGGGGGGGGGAGGTGTTCCCTTAGGTCACCTGCTTTATAGTGTAAAGCAAGGGAATACCTCCCTTGGACTTAGTAATTCCGTGTCGGTTCCGAGATAATTTTAGGGTTAAACCTATGTTTACTCATCTGTGTAATTTTTTATTTAGTGTTAATTGGTGTGAAGCATTCGTATATATCACATGATTAATTGAGCATTAATATACAATCCTTGAACACTTTTAAATGAGTATATAGAGTCTCATTTCTCTAGACTCCCGCATTAGTTGGCTTTCCTTAAAAAATATTAGTATAAAGGGTTATACTAGATGTTTATCGACATCATTGATGTTATTGTGCTCAATTACAGAATAGTATTGTGTCTTTCTTTTTTGTTACAAATAAGAAAGATACATGTAAGACTATCTCTCCTTTTCTCCTTAAGGGGATAGGTCTGTTATAGGTAATTGAGTCTATTGGATTTTCTTCATGTCCTAGGTCCTCCAACCTTTTTACTATTCAGCTAAGTCTGGGTCATTGGTACAGTATAAAAATGTTAAAAAATTTATAGTAATTTATATATTTTTTATACTTACCAATGGCCCAGACGGGGATGGCCCTCCCATGAGTTGGAAACTCATTCCTCCCCGCTGAGTACATAACGCTTATCAGGCACTGGTTGTAAGAATGATTTTTGGCGGCAATTTCGAGACCTCCTTGACACTGCGCATGCGCAGTGGGGTAAAAGTATGGAGGACCATATAGGACATGTAATTTTCGGTTTTAGATGCAAATTTTGGGGGTTGGGGGGTAAAATTTGCATTTGGCCCTTAATGTTTTAGAGTTAGCACCAGCTAAGTCTGGGTCATTGGTAAGTATAAAAAATATATAAATTACTATAAATTTTTTAACTTTTCACTTGTTTTTCTGTGAATATTTTGCTCTTGAAATTTAAAATAAACATAATTCCTAATCAATCTGATTTTATTTTATTTCAACTGCAAATAAATTACAAAACACAAAAATATTTTGCAATACAAGGTGACCCTGGCTGTCGAAAGTGTCTTTAAATCCCAATAAGTAGATAAATAAACAAAATTACATTCTTTCCTAGCACTTTATTCATGCTTTCCTGGTAGTATCTGTTCTGAAAGACTTTATGTAATTTTTGAAGAATTGCTTTCCAACAGATTTTCATTGCCTTCTGTTCCATTTCTTAGAACATGTTTTCAAACATATCATTTGTGTTATCATCTTAACAAATGAAATTATTATCCATGGAAGTAATAAATCATGGGCCAGATGTAAGTGGTGACTAATGAAAATGGTTCATTCCCACTAGACCAATTCCATGTAGACCAACTCCCACGAGGCCAATTCACAAAAGACCAATTCCCCTTAGACCAACTGATGTGTTCTACTTTAAAAATAATTCTATATCAATAATTTGATATATTTATAAATATTTTTAAATGTATTTAATGTTATTGATATTCAAGCCCGAAAATAAGCTGTCTGTCTTTGCAGAATGAGATCCCCAGAGGGGGAATTTGCTGATGCTAGATTATCCTCTGGGTACCTCTTTCTGATTATGTTTGAGACCTTGATTGAGGTTGAGGTTCACAGAGGGTAAATTTAGTGATGCTACCCTGCACAGCAGGGTAGCATCACTAAATTCACCCTCTGGGGACCTCATTTTTCAGATGATAGTCTGCTCATTTTCAGCTTGTCGATATTTTATAGATGTTGGGTAGATTTTTATAAATAACTGTTGTCCTAATTATCCTTAATCAACCTTCAATCAGAAACACCATGTAGTTGGTCTAAGGGGAATTGGTCTAGTGGGAAGACACCATGAAAAAAGGGCAAATCCTAAGCAAATACCCTAAATGTCCTAAGCCAAAAGATTGGTGCAAGTCATCATGTCCCAAGGTGTAATGCCATGAAAGTGGATTTTTGACGATCACATTATATAAAGATTGAAATAAAAACAAGGATGGGATATCTCCAATGACTGTTGCCAGTGGCAATAGTCACTGGAGATATTCTGTCCATGTTTGCTATTGATTGTATTACTGTTTTTGCAGAATTTTATGCAAGAATAATTCAGAAAACTTTTCATGACCCAAAGCATCCTCACAGTGTCCTGCACTAAAACATCTGTATTGATCATGATGACAGACACACTGTGCAAAATTATTTTTAGGCTTGATCACCAATCATATGCCTGATTTGTCAACAAGGATCTCGGCTTGTTATATCATTGCAGTGTGGGTTTTCACACCGAACAGACATATTACACTTATGAATTGCAAATTTGTGAGATTTCTGATCAAAAATAGTGAGATTTTGATTTTTATATGGCTCAAAGAGGAAAATCTATTGACATTAATAGTGATATTCTGTTAAAATTCTGAATCTTTATTCCCATTTTACCAAAAAATTATTCTAGAAAATAGGGAATCTCCCCTTGAAATAATGAGACTTAACCCCTTATCTAACACGAAAGGCAGAAGACACTTGCAAACAAAATTCTTGAATAACTAATTTTTTTCATCTTTTTGCATCTAAAACATAGCTCATGTCCCTCATTGGAACAAGCTCATAAGCTTTGTTTTTGAGACAAATGATGAAAATTGAATGTGAACTTTGCAAATAGCACTGGCAGTTTTTGGCCACTATGTTGAGTAAAGGATTAACATGTCTGACACAAAAAGTTTCTATTTAACCCCATGCACACTGATGTCAAAATATCAAAATTTGTTACTCAGAATGCTATATACATATTATCACTACAGTGAAGTGATCTGGGTCGTAGTATCACGCCGAGTTGAGGAGGTCAGATCACCGTATCAAATGAGCTGCCACAGGCAGTGTGTTTGATCCTGCAATCTGTCCTCAATGAGACGATGACCCAGATCACTTCACTGTAGCAATAAAAGGTTTATTATATGACTTAGAGTTCAACAACGCATGTCAACTCTAGCATTAACAATTCAACCAACCGTTTTTGGTAAATTGGATTGAAGTGAAAGAACTATTTTTGTTTACACTTATTTTTGTAACTTGGTATTGTCACATTCAACTCGAACATTGATAACCCAAAATTGCCCTGAAATGCTTCTTCAACGTCCCAGTCATCTCCACAATCCATTTTAATTGCATTTATAAATCGAAAATTGAAATTTTATTTATTTTTTACGAATCCCGAAGCAATGGTTGTTAGCAGACGAAACTGTAAACAAACCTGTTCAACCGCACCCATTCCAGCTTGGAGTAAAGTACTCTCTGCAACTGGAATAGCTAATTATGTGAATTCGAATGAACCTGTAAATAAGCTGTCATACTACAGTGATACGGAATAGGATTTTCTGGGGACCAGGAAAAGATTGTCAAACGGTGGTAATATTTAGCTGTTAATTTACATAATAAATTAAAATATCATTATATGAGGATGAAAAGACATAGTAAATTAATGAAAACATTTTTGTGTATTGCTTTGATCGGTTGAAAACTTTTTTTTGTCAGTGTGCCTGAACTCGTTTTTCTGTCAATACACAGGAACTAAGTCATCCACAAACTGTTCTTGTCAGCCACTATTAGTTAGTTTTCTGTTGTCAGATCAGTTCTTATCTACTTGTAGGAATGCAGTTAAATTAGATTCAATTCAGTTCAATTCTTTATTTACAATGCAGGTGAAAAATACAGCACCAGAAGCTGAAAAATAAAAAATGTTTGTTTACTGCGGCCTAATTGGCTGTCTTCCTGGTGCTCCCTATCGGCCATTTAATTATGCTTTGCAGCACATCAGTCATTTAGAAGTGTGAGAGTTACACTTTGTAAGGTGGAGATGACTACGAGTCAGAAGGAAATGTATAAAATATATTTTACTCATGAATCAAGTTCAGATGAGATGGGATTAATTAGTTGTCAACACACTGATGCTGAATTATCAAAACCCCAAGCAGCAACCCCCTGTCATGACAGACCTTAAAATCTGTTCAGTTTTATGTGAATCAGTCTTGATTCGCATCCAATTCACATCTAACTCATCAATGCAAATCAAAATGAATTGTATGCTCAAAGGAGTGGGTATGTTCAGAATTTTAGAATGAGGTGCTTGCGAATGGTTTTCAGGCATTTTAAAGCTAACCGCTAAGTTTTCTATTCATATTAAAATAAAAACTCTTCCTGCCATTCAAGAGCCTTCTTTATTACCAGATAATCATTTCACATTATCAGTAAATGAGAATCTGTCATTCCTAGTACTTGATGCCTGGTATACGAAAAACAAAAACCGTACCTTAGATAAACTTCCATTATACACGTTCCCGAAATTATGGAATGCTCTAGACGTCACTGTTCGAAATATTAACAATAGAACCGCCTTTAGACGCAAATTAACCTCCGATTTTATTTCTTCCTACTCAAATTATGTCTGGTGTAATAACCCTTATTGCCCAGAATGTACATAATAAAAATCAGTATTTTCATTAAATTACCGAGAAGAACTTACCAAAAAGAACTTATACACACAAGTTATGCTCTGTGTCCCATTCTGGTATCCTCGTCCTGTACAACCTGCAAATCCTTCGATTTGATCCGTGGAAATGCACAAATAATTTACGTGTCATGCCGACTGTCACACCGTGAGGTACCGCAGGGGGGCGGGGGGGGGGGGGGGGGGGGGGGGGGGGGCGGGAGCCGTTCCAGTTTAAACTGAAACGGGCTGATTCACCGCTATTTGCGCCCCATCGTGTGTCAGCCGATGTGGACCTCCCATTAACAGACTTGTATTATTCCAAGATTTATACGATAGTTTATGACGGGATCTGTTGTTACTGTTTGCAACCCTGAACTGTGTTAACAATATATTAAGCAGGTTGTTTCGGGATATTAGCAATATTGAGGTACCAGTCGTCCGCTGGAATCTATAATTATTTCCCCCTAACTTATTTTTTATACGAGAACAAATTATTGGCAAAAGAATATGAACACCCATCCCTCATTAGGAATTAGACTAATTTTGTCAAGTCCGATCACTTCATCACAGTCTGTTGCGATTTTCATTTTTCTAGGGAGTGTCAGGTAGACAGCCAATCTGGCTATGTCACTTCCCACGGTATGCTGAATACATTGTCTGTAAAACATTTATCTGTAAAACGTTTTTTTTTATATGTATACCGTAAATAAAGAATCTGAATCTGAATAAAGAATCTGAATCTGCTAGAACAATGCACATGCATATCTGATTGCAAAGAAAAATCTAGTCACATGTGCTATGCCAGACTTGTCAAAGAAACAATTTCACATCATTTTCAGGTCTGTTAAAAGGATTAAAATGCCACCAAAAGCATACTTTCTGCATGATATTTATTATAGGACATATAGCTTAATTTTGAAACCTTTCCCTCTGTGCAAACTTGATCTCATTTTATTTTAATCACACCCCTGACAAGTGTGGAGGGGGTGTTTTGCACCTTCTCTTCCCCACTCCCCATGTTACTTCTGATCGTCTGCACTCTGATGCCAAAATGACTATGTTTTCAGCAGCAAATATTTCCCATAATGCAATTTGCTATTTAACCAATTATACCTTATTTGACAGAGCTCAGTGAGCTCTGTCAAACAAGATACTTTACGTGTACGCTCCCTGTAAAACACTGCCAATTGACTCCCCACTAACTGCTCTGTGAGGTGGGGTATCAAAACCCAACCACGTGACTTCAATAAGACGTACTATGGGTTATAATTAGCACGAAGTGTTTCCCAGTGTTGTGACAAGGTTATGCTTCCGACCCAAAATAGGTCCTCCAAACATCATTTCTCTGCAAAACGGCCGTTGATATTTAGGGAAAAAAGCGCATCGCTCCCAAACTAAACAAATAAAAATAAAATTGTTAAAATTTATTTTGAAATATCGTACAAAAGGACTTTTGAGAGCAGTTTCGATCTCGCATGAATATTTGTGAAGACCTTCTCGTTACTTTTTGTCGATGTCGGTGTTTCTTTGATCCTGTAATTTTTGGATACCAATTAGCACATTTTTCCAACCAGTCGGGCAAATACTATTTTTAATATCATAGGGAAATTTTAAAAACGTGTTTCGAATATATTGAGTAAAAATCAGTGCGATTTCGTCCTTGAATTTTTACAGTCTGGCTATTATTTGCGAAGTTACACCAAAAATGGAAATAGTAAAAAATCTCATTTGTAACAGGTTGAAGAACCTTTCAAATAGATTCATTCAAATACACACCTTTTTTATTCTGCAGTGGTAGACATATTCCGGGCAGTGAAAAAGAACTTTACACAATTTGGTTGCGTTTCCAGGTATTCGCATGAAGGACAGCTGACGTCGACTTAACAGGTTGAGAACAACGCAGTTTCGTTACCCACTAAATGGGCTAAATTGCCAGAGTTATTAGACCACAGACACCTGGAAACCTGATCTAAATCACCCCTACCTCAAAACACCTCATTCTTATATGCCCCACCCCCCCCCCCCCCCCCCAAAAAAAAAAAAGAATACCCAAAAGACTGTATTGTGGATATCCTGGAACCCATCAATGATACATGGAGAAAAATTCTAAACAGAAACACTAACAGAGTGGAATTTTCACACATATATCATCTTAGAAAGAAGCATTTCATTGAACTGAGGGTCCTTTGAACTACAACCTACGGTCCATCTGCAGAAATATGTTGTGTTCGGTGTCCCTTTTCCACCAAAGCTAAGAGCATATTTTGTGAGTGGAAACCTCACTCCTCTCGTGTTTTAGCAGAGACCCTTCTTTATGTGGCGAGATGGGACGCGATGTGTCTGAATGTATCTGAGTTAAAAATTATAAATTGGCAGAATTCAGGAGAGTTTTCAGTTTCCCGTCTGAACTCGGCAAAAATTAGAAGAAACATATACATATATTTTATATTTCATTAAAAAACGATGCGTATAGCTTGAGGTTTGTTGCTTTGGACCACTGAGAAAAGTAAACCCAGGCTGTTGTAATATAACTGAATATAAAACAACACCTAACATGATCAATTATTGAGTTTTCGCGGCAGCAATAAAATTTGGTAGCAATAACATTTCCTAATCCGAACTAATCCTTTAATTACCCTTCTAAAGATGTAAAACAAGAGCCGACAATAGCTACTGATTGTTTCTAAAACAGCCTCTGATCGCAATGAAAACATTGACTGGTGACAATAGATAAAGCATAAATTACTCCTGTGAAGTTTATTCTTTTGAGATTTCCAACATCAGAAACTGGTTAAATTGAATTACAATTATGTATATCTATATACTTTTATATTTGCACTGCGACTTGTAAAGAAAATTTTGTTTCTATAATGCGACCTACCATTTAACAATTTTATTAGCACTATGACAAATATTGAAATTATTTTGAATCCATTTATAGGAAAAGACAGCGCCCGTGTGGTGTTTTCCAACAAAAAGTTGCAACACAATGAGAAACAATTCAATTTCTCACATTCGGCCTGTCACTTAAGTTAACCGTGCACATGTATATTAGCACTACGAAAAAGCCCTGGGCTGATTTAATCCGTGGACCAACTTAGGGGCATACCTCAGTTGCTGACTTTATTTTTGGCCGACTTCTCCCATGGGCGACTTCATTTGGGGCGACTTCCCACCATTTAACTCTTTGTAGACTTTATACCACAACAACAAAGTTTGAATTTTTTTTTTTGCGACAATTTATTGGAAAACATCCAGCGGTGTTTTGAATAGATAGTTGCAAAAATGAGAAAAAAAACCCCAAAATTTCTACAGCCCTGTGTCTTGCAGCATACTGAGAGACCATGTGTTCGAGTGTTGTTTTCTTAATACTGGATAGCTGTCTTTTCCACCTAAGATCGCCATATGTACATGTGCCGAGTCGATGTCCAGTAAGTGGTTAAATGGTTTCGTGCACCGAAGGCACGCAGGGATGCAACGGAGCAAGCACTTTTCGACCCTCTTTAACAACAGTTGTCAAAATATATTTTGCTTCCAAAACACAGCATATGACCCCTGATTGGAACGGACGGTACATGCTCGTTTCAATCAGAAGTCATAAGATATGCTTTGGAAGTAAAAAATTAAGATAAAAACTAAAAAAAATGGGAATGACGAATTTCATGTATAGCGCTGGCCGATGTCTACAGTTATGTCACGTAAAGTGTTAAATGCAAAAATGAATATTACACAGTAATTAGACTTGAATATTTCTCCATTTGAACTTTATATGCCAAGATTATTTTAATGTGATTTTTTGTTTTTGTTACAAATTACAATTAATTGAATATATTGATATATATATGCATTCCCAATAAATTATAACAAAATACAGTATAAATTTTAAAAAGATATTTAATAATATTTGATAAATAAAAGTTGTCAGAAAGGTTATAAACATCATCTCAAAAGTGTTATGCTTTATCAGACCAGTGCTGGAAAACCCCATTAATTAGCTCTGCCCACTCATAAAAAGTTCCTCTATAAATAGACACAGAGATCTTAATTGAACCGGATTAACAGTGTCTGCATTATGTAATCATATGTAACAACTAATAATATAGTAATATGGAAGACAACTTTTACAGGGACTGTACACGTAATGCAATTGGTTAATAGTTAAACAAGTGAAAAACAGATAATGGAGAAAATTCTGTTGTACTACCCAGAGTGCTAGGGGTTAAACCTGCTATCCTCTCCTTAGTACTCAGCTGTATCAACTAACTATCATATTGTTTGTGTGTTGCAGGTCTTTGCCTGGGCAGTATAGTGAGGAAGTGGACTCACCACAGAACATCAAGCTTTATAGGTTTGTTGGAGCTAAGAGCGCCTTGCAAAATGCTACTGAGAACCCAGCTAATAAAGGATTTTGTACACCACAAACAAAATGCCTTGGATCTGGTGTACTCAACGTTAGTACATGCCAACTAAGTAAGCAAGCTATATCTTCTTTACTAGTGGCAATATAATAGAACTGAAATGGTTAACTGTTAACAATTTGGTTATGGCTATGACCAGTCACAAAATTTGAAACACAATTTAAAGGTTACATATAATAATGGCATGTTTTAATAGCCTTTACCCACGAAAATGTTCTTCAGTTGTCAAGTCGCCGGCTTGTTGTATCGATAAATATAGGTGGTTTGACAAGTTTAAGAGATTTACATGTTCAGAATGATTAGAAATCTACAACAATAAACAAAAATGCTACTGCAGAAAGCTGGAGATACAAAGAAACACAGCATCATCAAAAAGAGTGTATCAGTACTTTTTTTAAATCATGCCTTGGAACGAATGGTATCTTTTTTTCTCATTTCTCTTCGGATGACATGACTCATGGATTTTGTCAGCTCATGTGACTGAAAGTCAAGGTGAGCTTTAGTGATCACTAACTCTTCATTGTCTGTCATCCGCGAACATTGTGTTCATGACTTCTCCAAAACCGCTGGACCAATGTCAGTTAAATTTGAGGTGATTGTCTATTCTGACATTGCATTTTGATTTTGTTTAAATGAACTTGCCCTGCACAATAGGGAATGGGGGGGGGGGTTAAATGCTCCCAGATTTAACAAAAAATCTTCTAATGAACTGATGGGTACAATGACTTGATATTTGGTACTGATCTTCCTTTTGAGGTGAGAATCAAGTTTATTCAAACAAAGTTTGTAGAGCAATATTGGCCTGTGTAATGGGAGGAGCAAGATTTTTTACCAAAAATTTCTATTTTTGAACTGATGAGCCGATTTGAACAGAATTTGAATGTGGTATTACTTGATTCAGGCAAAACTAAATTTTCCTGTAGCCAGGCAGGGGTCGATTTATTTTTTAAAAATTTAATAGCAGTTTTCTAACTTTAATAAATTTGGATTAGCATTTCCTATTACTTACATGATTTTTCATTTGAAATTGAATAGCTATAGTTGAAAATTGTTTCAAAAACTGCTATGTTGATCCAGTTAAATCGAGCCCTGTACCCAGGAGCTAAAAATATAAATATTTCAAACACTCATATTTCCCAAATTGCATGAAACAGAGTACTGTTATTTTGTATAAAGCATCCTTAGGACCAGTAGAATGGAATGGTAAAAAAATTGTCATCTGTTGTGTCATAGGGGTGGAGGAAATCAAAAAATTGCTGAGTCAGCATATTTGCAAAAATTAAGAAAATCTTGTCTAGAACCACTGATCAGAGTCTTTTGATATTTAATATACACATCCATAGGGAGGTCAGACACAAGTTTGTTAAAATTAAGTTCCATGTTTCATATTTGGGCTCAATTCAGGAGTCCAAATTTTAACATGATGCAATATGAGAAGTACTCTTTAAAGAATCTTCTTCACCAGAACCACCAGTGAGAATTTTTTAATATTTGGTATACAGCATCCTGACAAAGGTCAGATTCCATTTTGTTCAAATCCAGTCCCTTGATTCATGATTGGGCTCCCTACTAGAGCCCAAATTTTAACTTTGTGCAAGGGATATTCGTCACACATCTTCTTCTCAAAACCCCCAATCATTATCTTTTGATATATGGTATACACCATCCTTTGATGAGTCTGATTCAAGTTTGTAAAAATCAGGTCCCTGGCTTAATATTTGGGCTGCCTATACGAGGAATAATCTTTAAAAAAATTTTCTTCTCCAAAACCACTAGTCAGAATGTTACGATATTTGGTATACAACATCCTTATGGGGGTCAGATTCAATGTTTTGTTCAAATTGTGTCCCTAGGGTAATATTTTGGCTGCTATGGGAGCCTGAATTTTAACTTAGCGCAATATGAGGAATATTCTTTAAAAAAAAATTTCTCAAAAAACTCCCTAGCAGAATCATTTGATATATGGTATACACCATCCTTAGGGGATTCAAGTTTATTAAAATCAAGTTCCTGGGTTAATTTATGGGCTCTCTGTTGAAGACTAGATTTTGTCCATTATGATGCTACAATGGGAGCCCAGTAACTTGGTGCAATATGAGGAAAATTTAAAAAAAAATCTTCTTATGAAACTCCCTTTCAGAATCTTTTAAAATATGGTGTAGGGGGGT
The DNA here is from genome assembly GCA_031216915.1 of Pictodentalium vernedei. Lineage (NCBI taxonomy): Eukaryota > Metazoa > Mollusca > Scaphopoda > Dentaliida > Dentaliidae > Pictodentalium > Pictodentalium vernedei. The sequence continues at coordinate 645,184,590 of CM062295.1, read as the reverse complement.
GCGATGGCTCAGTAGGTAGAGGTGCAGGCTGCAAGCCGAGAGGTCCTCGGTTCGAATCCCACCTGCGGCAACCGCGTTGTGTCCTTGGGCAAGACACTTCACCCCCATTGTCCACACGGGGGCACGATGACGCCGTGTACTAAGGCGTACTGCACGTCGATGGTGCGCATGTCTTCAACCAATCTGACCCTGCCTGTGCTGTAGTGCGGAGTTACGATGTTGGGGAGCTGGCAGCTGCTCGTCGTTGCTCGGTGGTTCTCTCCGGGTACTCTGGCTTCCTCCACCCGTAAAACTGTCACGGTCATGATTAGCCATTCGTGCATAAGTATGTGACCTTAATCACCAATAAATAAATAAATAAAATATGGTGTACACCATCCTTAGGGGATTCAAGTTTGTTAAAGTCAAGGTCCTCAGTTAATTTATGGGCTCCCTATTGGAGACAAAATTTTAACTAAGTCCATTATTATGCAATGTGAGAAGTACTCTTAAAGAATCTTCTTCTCCAGAACTATCAATGAGAATTTTTCAATATTTGGTATACAACATCCTTACGGGTTAGATTCTAATTTGTTCAAATCAAGTTCCTCTGTTAATAATTGGCCTCTCTATGGAAGCTCAAATTTTAACTTAGTGCACCATGGGGAATAATCTTTAAAAATTTTCTTTTTGTCAGGTCCACCAGTCAGAATCTTTCATATTTGGTATACAGCATCTTTACTAGGGTCAGATTCAAGTTGGTTTAAAGCAAGTCCCTCTATTTATATTTGGGCTCCCTATTAGAGCACAAACTTTAACTTTGTGCGATATGGGGAATATTCTTTACGCATCTTCTTATGGGAGCCTGAAATTTAACTTAGTGCAATATAATCTTTAAAAATCTTCTTCTTCAGATCCACCAGCTAGAATCTTGTGATATTTGGTGTACAGCATCCTCATGGGGGTCAGATTCATTTTATTCAAAGTCCCTAGGTTCATATTTTGGCTCCTAAGGGAGCCTGAATTTTACCTTAATGCAATCTGAGTAATATAGTCTTAAAAAATCTTTTCATGAAACTCTATATCAAAATCTTTTGATATATGTTATATACCATCCTTAGGGGAGTCAGATTCAAATTTGTTAAAATCAAGTCCCTGGGTTAATATTTGGGCTCCTTATTGGAGCCTGAATTTTAACTTAGTCCATTATGAGCAATAACTGAAAAAACACTTCTGTTGAGATACGCTAGTCAGAATCTTTTGATATTTGGTATGCAGCATCCTTAGAGGGTTCTGATTCAATTTGTTCAAATTAAGTCCCTTTGATGATATTTGTGATGTTCCTTATGTGAGCACAGCATTTAACTTTGTGCTATATTAGGAATACTCTCAAAATCTTCTTCAGCATCACCAATCAGAATCTTTTGATATTTGGTGTACAACATTCATGGGGAGGGTGTGTGTGTTCAATTTCAAGCTTGTTCAAATCATATCCTTGAGTTAATATTTGGACTTCCCATTGGGAGCCATAATTTTAACTTTTTGCAAAAGAGAAATATTCTTTACATTTCCAGATAATGAAGGGTGACATTTAGTTCAAACCCTGCTGCAAGTGTGGAGTTGGGATAAGGTCAGACACAGGGCTTTGTCAGGGCTATGGTAGCCATCTAGGAGCTCAGTGGTTCATTCACACTGAAAACAGAGCCAGAAAAAAAGGTTGAAAATGTCCTTGCCCGGCTTAAGGAAGTCCAACCTGAAAACAGTGCCAGAAAAAACTTTGTAATAGTTCTTGCCCAGCTTAAGAAGGTTCAAATTTCCATTTAAAAACATGTGTGACAAAGGTTATATACCCTAGAAGATGGCAGCTATAAATGATATCATTGAGGAGTTTCTCACAGAAACTGTGACCTGGATGTGCTGACCTGGATAACCAGAACCTGCCCCAGTTGAAGCACAGACTAAACCATGGGTTGATATACTTATTGACACCAATGACGAGTTTGAAATCGATCGTGCTGCTGCGGTCTTCTCCACAGGAAGGATTGCAATGGAAGGCCTGACTGCCATTGGGAACATAAAAGTCATACCCAGCTTTGAGGTCAGGACAGGTTTATTATGGCCCCAGCTGCCTGGATGTCAGATGGGAGAGAAGCATACCTTATCAGAAGACTTCCTGTGAGCAAATATGACCTGAAATCAAGTTCTTGTGAGAAAAGGGTCAAAGGAGACTGGATAGTTGAAGACAAATTTGACCCTGTAACAGAAGAAAGGAGGAAAGACCTGGGTGTTGTGGAAATTACCCAAACCATGTGTGCTGACTGGAATTGACAGCCCATACTACAAAAACAGCCATGGTTTATGGTTTCTATCCCTTCAGAGAACCAGACCTAATAACCCTGGTCTGACTCAGAGATGGTGATCTGAAGTGCATTGCTCAGAGTGGTCAAGCACTTGGAGGGTGCCTTAAAAGGGCAGACCCTGACCTTGAGAATGAGGCTGAGTTCAAGGTGAAGAACATAGATAGTAAGGATATCTGAAAAAATGAAGCCTCTTCTTCTCTGAGAATATCAAAATTGGGGGTGTATTATTTTGAATGAATACGATTAACCAGCCATTTGATCTCTTCCTGCAAACTTGACCAGTCGTAACATGTTTTATTTCCAAATGCAACGAAATACTGCATTTTGATTGGCTGAGAGGTATGGAGTAACTTGCAATCCACAGTTGCTTTTTTTTTACATCGTGTTTAACCACAGTGTAAAAACAAGAATATACAAGAGCAAGCTATATGGCTAAAAAAGTACCCATTTTTAATTATTAATTCATACCTCCCGCTTGGTTATGTTCAAACAAAAATAAAAATACAGGAAAATTAATATTTATATGCAATAAAATATTACAGATATGGATGTCATTGGAACTGGATCATTGAGACAGTTCCAATGACATCCATATTTGTCTGGTTTTATTTAAAAAACTTCCAAAGTACAAATTTTCTGTCAGTTTTTTCCCACAATGTAGGTTAAAGTATTAAGTACACCAAAATTCTTGGAAATAAATCCATTATCCTTGTGTTTTCCAGGGTGTATGGGAATTTACACTGGTTTGGGAACTTATACACCCTTTGACTTTGCCTCAGGGTGTATGAGTTCCCAAACCGGTGTAAATTCCCATAAACCCTGGAAAACACAAGGATAACGAATAGGGTCCTGGAGCAAAACTCTTGATCCTGATTGCTCATGTGGGAGCATGGTGGTACTGTGTTCTAAGGTGTACTGCATGTTGATGGTGCACTTGTCTTCAACCACTTCTAAATTTGCTTGTGTAGAGTTAGTAAGTCGGAGGGTCTGACAGTTGCTCGCCCTCACTTGTTTCTTCTCTCCAGGCACTCCAGCTTTCTCCACCTTTAAAACTGTCCAATAAATTGTGACCCTGGCTGTTGAAAGTGTCATTCAATCCCAATAAACAAATAATTATCAAAATGTCCAATGTCGAATGTATAAATATATAATATACCCATAGTAGCTTGGTGTACCAAATGTTCACCACTCATGGTGAAGTGGTGTTAACCACGAGCCTTTAACGCACAGTTACACCACTTCACCATGAGTGTTGAACATTTGGTACACCAAGCTACTTTAGGTATATTTTATTTGTACCATGATCGTCAGATTAATAAGAGTTTAAATGTTAAATCAATATTCACATGTGCGAATCTGTTATTGCTCATCTTGACAAAGTCAAGTTGAGCTAATGTCAACTCTCTTCGTCCGTCGTCCATCAACACCATGTTTTGGTCTTCTCCTCCAAAGCCACTGGGCCAATTCAAGTGAAAGTTTTGTGTGAGTGATGGACCCGAAGGGGCATTGAATTTTTGTTCAACTCAACATGCCCAGCCCCATAGGGAGGGAGTGGGGGAAAATGCACCGAAATATTTTTAAAATCTTCTTCTCAAGAACCAGTATGTACAATGACTTGATATTTGCTATGGAGCTTCCTTTTGAGCTGTAGAATCAAATTTGTTCAAACGAAGTTCGTGAAGCAATATTTGGCTTTGTAATGGGAGGTTTAAGATTTTTGGCCCCGCTCAAAATTTCTATTTTCTGAACCGATGGTCCGGTATGAACCAAATTTGGTGTGTGGTATTATTGGGTCATAAGTACTTGACCCATGCAAAAAAAAAAAATTCCTGCATCTCCATGGGAACCCTGAGAGCTAAAAATAGAAATATTTTCAAATGCCCATATTTCCCAAACCACACGGAACAGAGAGCTGTTATTTGGTATGAAGTAACCTTAGGACCAGTAGAATTGAAAGGTAAAAAAAAATTGCCATCGGTTATGTTTGGGTGTTCTGTAATGGGCATCGGAAAAATGCTGAGTCAGCATATTTGCAAAAAATTTTAAAAATCTTTTCTCCAGAACCAATCATCAGAATCTTGTGATATTCGGTATACAGCATTCATAGGGGTGGGGGTTGTCAGATACAAGTTTGTTAAAATAAAGCCCATTGGTTCATATTTGGAGCCCAAATTTTTAACATAGGGTAATATGGGGGATATTCTTTAAAAATCTTCTTCTTCAGAACCACCAGTCAGAATCTTTTAATGTTTGGTATACATCATTGTTATGAGGGTCAGATTCAAGATTGTTCAAACCAAGTCCCTAGGTTAATATTTGGGCTTCCTATGGAAGTCCAAATTTTAACTTTGTTCAATATGGGGGATAATTTTAAAAAATCTTCTTCTTTAGATCCACTAGTCAGAATGCTTTCATATTTGATATGCAACATCTCTAGGTGGGACAGATTCAAGTTTGTTCAAATTAGATCCCTAGGTATATATTTGGGTTCGCTATGGTAGCCCAAATTTTTACTTAGTGCGATATGAGGAAATTTCTTTAAAAATCTTCTTCTTCAGATCCACAAGTCGGAAAGAATCATATTTGGTATACAACATCTCTAGGAGGGTCAGATTCAAGTTTGTTCAATTCGAGTGCCAGGGATTAATATTTGGGCTCCATAAGGGAACCTGAAATTTAACTTAGTACAATATGAGGGAATTGCTTCAAAAATCTTCTTCTTCAGATCCACTAGTCAGAATGCTTCCATATTTGGTATACAACATCTCTAGGGGGGTCAGATTCAAATTTGTTCACATCGGAGCCATAGGTTAATATTTGGGCTCGCTATGGTAGCCCAAATTTTAACTTAGTGCAATATGAGGAAATTTCTTTAAAAGTTCTCTTCTTCATATCCAACACTCAGAATGCTTTCATATTTGGTACACAACATCTCTAGGGAAGTCAGATTAAACTGTGTTCAAGTTGAGCCGGAATTGGCCATGTTGCTGAAGAATTAAAAATTTTGTATTCAGTACCCTCTAGAGGTTTGTAACTAAGGTTAATCCACATAGGTTGTATCAAGGGGCTTCATAGGGGAGTTCTACATTTTACATTATGATCAACTGAAGAAAAGGCATGATGCTCGGATTATTTTTGTCACTCCTGAGGGACTCAAGGATTGACAGTGTATCCTATAAAGATGGATTGCTTAATGTAGACTCATTCTTGGACTCTCTTTATATTGTGTTCTGTTCAAGATGAGCACTTGAGGCCCGATGGGGCCTCTTATTAGCTCACCGAAGGGAGCTTAACTTATCACTTGCCGTCCGTCATCGTCATCCATCGTGAACATTACATTATCGACTACTCCTCACAAACTACTGGATCAAATTGAACCAAATTTGGTGTGCATGTTCCCCATCAGATGTCAATTCAAACTTGTACAAATAAACTTGCCGCACCCACAGGGGGCACCACAAGAGGTATAACTCTGATAGCACCCATGAATTTCTTTCCAAAATTCAAAAAAAATCTTCTCCTTCAGATCCATCAGAATTCTTTCCTATTTGGTATACATCATCTCTGGGGAGGGGGGGGATGGCAGATTCAAGTTTGTTCAAATCGGCCCCCTGGATTCATATTTGGGCTCACTATAGAAGCTCGAATTTGAACTTAGTGCATTTCAGGCAAATTTCTTAAAAAGTCTTCTTCTCCTGATCCAGCAGGCAGAATCTTTTGATATTTGGTATGCAACATTGTGGGTGGATCTGATTCAAGTTTGTACAAATCGGCCCCCTGGGTTCATATTTGGGCTCACTATAGAAGCCCGAATTTGAACTTAGTGCATTTCAGGCAAATTTCATAAAAAATCTTCTTCTCAAGATCCAGCAGGCAGAATCTTTTGATATTTGGTATGCAACATTGTGGGGTGGATCTGATTCAAGTTTGTTCAAATCAGCTCCCTGGGTTTATATTTGGGCTCAGTTTCGAAGCTCGAATTCGAACTCAGTGCATTTCAGGCAAATTTCTTAAAAGTTCTTCTTCTTCAGATCCAGCAGGTAGAATCTTTTGATATTTGGTATGCAACATTGGGGGTGGATCTGATTCAAGTTTGTTCAAATCGACCCCCTGGATTCATATTTGGGCTCACTATAGAAGCCCGAATTCGAACTTAGTGCATCTCAGGCAAATTTATTAAAAAATCTTCTTCTCCAGATCCAGCAGGCAGAATCTTTTGATATTTGGTATGCAACATTGTGGGGTATATCTGGTTCAAGTTTGTTCAAATCGGCCCCCTGGGTTCATATTTGGGCTCAGTATAGGAGCCCAAATTTGAACTTAGTGCATTTCAGGCAAATTTCTTTAAAAATCTTCTTCTCCAGATCCAGCAGGCAGAATCTTTTGATATTTGGTATGCAAAATTGTGGGGTGGATCTGATTCAAGTTTGTTCAAATCGGCTCCCTAGATTCATATTTATACCCCACGCAACGAAGTTGCTGGGGTATAATGTTTTTGACTGGTCCGTCCGTCAGTCTGTCAGTCCATCAGTCCGTCAGTCCTACTTGTTTTCCGGACTTTTTTTCTACACGCTTCCAGATATTGAGCTGATTTTTGATATGTGAGTCTAACGTGGTGGCCTACAGATCAAGTTTGCATTTTTTTCCGCTCCACTGATTTTTATCGAAATTACGGCCCTTGGACTCTTAAAAATTAATCAAAATTACAGTATTTTTATACTGTACCAATGACCCAGACATAGCTGGTGCTAACTCTTAAAATTCTAGGGCCAAACACAAATTTTGCCCCCCAATCCCCAAAATTGCATCTAAAACCAAAAGAAATCATGTCCTGAAAGTCCTCCATACTTTGCCCTCACTGCGCATGCGCAGTGTCAAGGACGTCCTGAAATTGGCGCCAATTATCATTCTTTGTTTGGCCCTTCATCAGTTCACATCTGACTGATATTTGAGCTTGTAAATCTCAGTTTAAATGATGCCAGACACATAAATATTAGAGAAATGGTGGATCTGAAGTGGATATAGAAGGAGGAGAGGAAAAATGAGTGACAGAAAATATTCAGGGCTGTAACTTAAATTTTTTTAATGAAATTATGTTAAGTTGCCTATTTTCGAGGCATGGGCCTGTTGTTGTCATTCTTGAATTAAGTTTCACTGCTTGTTCAGTGTTTCCTCTCTCCTTTTCCGTTAAGTCCCCCCTTGCTATTCTCCCATGCTTTTGGCATATTTTTGAGTAATATTATTACTAAAATTTCTTGGGAGATTTAGCTAGGTAACAGAATGAATTCTGTTCTTTTCCCCATGTTTATGTTCTCACCCATGGGTGTTTAGGCGTAGTGTTCTGCATCTACCATCTGATGTTCTGCAGTTTCTTTCCTGGAAGTCTCTGTTTTGCATCAGATAGTGTATTTTGGTAACTGATTTCGGGCCAGGGTTATCAGTGCCTGGAGTCATGTTTCTGGTGTTTATACACTTCTTGTTTACATTGGCAACAGTCTCTGTGTGAGGGGGATTTTTTGTCTTTGTACTATTTTAATTCATTACAAGATACATTATTATTATTCGTAAGTGTTGCATTAATTTTTTAAAATATGTTTGAAATTTTTGTCCACACTTAGGCTTGGGATCCATTGGGGCTCAACGTTACTTTTCAGAAACTTGGGCTTTGCTGAAAAAATATTTTTTCAAAATTTCTTTTTAGCTCACCTGACTTTCAGTCAGGAGAGCTATAGTGATCACTCACCGTCCGTCGTCCGTCGACTGGCGTCCGTCGTCCGTCGTCCGTCGTCTGTGAACATGGTGTTTGCGTCTTCTCCTCCCAAACCGCTGAACCAATTTAATTGATATTTGAGATAATAGTTTGTTATGACATCGCAATTTGATTTTGTTCAAATAAAGTTGCCCCGCCCGTGGGTAGGGCCACACCCAAAAAGTGTAGCAGAGGCTTGATATTTGGTGTGCAGCTTCCTTTTGAGGTGTAGACTCAGATTTGTTCAAGAGAAGTTTGTGGGGCTATACTTGGCGTCGTTATGGGAGGGGCAAAATTTTTGGCCCCGCCCAAAATTTCTATTTTCCAAACCGAGAGGCTGATTTGAACCAAATTTTATGTGAGGGTTTATTGGGTCATAAGTACCTAATTTATGCTGATTTTTTTTTCCCCGTAGCCCCATGGGAACCGCAGGAGCTAAAAATAGAAAAAAATTAAAACGCCCATATCTCCAAAACTGCACGGCACCGAGAATTTTTATTTGGTGTGAAGCTTCCTTAGGACCAACAGAAAGAATTGGTAAAAAAAAATTGCCATCGGTTTTATCATAGGGTACAGTTTCGGGACATTGAAAAAGTGCTGAGTCAGCACTTTTTAACACTGTAGGCAATGGGAAAAACATTAAAAAATCTTCTTCTCCAGATCCTGCAGGCAGAATCTTTTGATATTTGGTATGCAACATTGGAGGGTGGATCTGATTCAAGTTTGTTCAAATCGGCCCCCTGGGTTCATATTTGGGCTCAGTATAGGAGCCCGATTTCGAACTTAGTGCATTTCAGGCAAATTTCTTAAAAAATCTTCTCCTCCAGATCCAGCAGGCAGAATCTTTTGATATTTGGTATGCAACATTGTGGGGTGGATCTGATTCAAGTTTGTTCAAATCGGCCCCCTGGGTTTATATTTGGGCTCAGTATAGGAGCCCAAATTTGAACTTACTGCATTTCAGGCAAATTTCTTTCAAAATCTTCTTCTCCAGATCCAGCAGGCAGAATCTTTTGATATTTGGTATGCAACATTGTGGGGTGGATCTGATTCAAGTTTGTTCAAATCGGCCCCTTGGGTTTATATTTGGGCTCAGTATAGGAGCCCAAATTTGAACTTAGTGCATTTCAGGCAAATTTCTTTGAAAATCTTCTTCTCAAGATCCAGCAGGCAGAATCTTTTGATATTGGGTATGCAACATTGTGGGGTGGATCTGATTCAAGTTTGTTCAAATCGGCCCCTTGGGTTTATATTTGGGCTCAGTATAGGAGCCCAAATTTGAACTTGTGCATTTCAGGCAAATTTCTTAAAAAATCTTCTTCTCCAGATCCAGCAGACAGAATCTTTTTATATTTGGTATGCAACATTATGGGGTGGATCTGATTCTATTTTGTTCAAATCGGCTCCCTAGATTCATATTTGGGCTCACTATAGAAGCTCGAATTTGAACTTAGTGCATTTCAGGCAAATTTCTTCAAAAATCTTCTTCTCCAGATCCTGCATGCAGAATCTTTTGATATTTGGTATGCAACATTGTGGGGTGGATCTGATTCCGGGTTGTTCAAATCGGCCACCTGGATTCATATTTGGGCTCACTATAGAAGCCCAAATTCGAACTTAGTGCATTTCAGGCAAATTTCTTTGAAAATCTTCTTCTCAAGATCCAGCAGGCAGAATCTTGTGATATTTGGTATGCAGCATCCTTAGGGGAGTGAGATTCAAGTTTGTTCAAGCCATGTCCCTAGGTCCATATTTGGGCTCACTGTGGGAGCTTGAATTGTAACTTTGTTCGAAATGAGGAATTTTCTTAAAAAATCTTCTTCTTCAGATCCAGCAGTCAGAATGGTTTGATATGTGGTGAGTAGCATCCTTGGGGGGAGGGGGGATTCAAGTGTGTTAAAGCCAAGTCCATGGGTCCATATTTGGGCTCCCTGTGGGAGCCCAAATTATAACTTAGTCAATATGAGGAATTTTTCTTTTAAAATCTTCTTCTTCAGATTCAGCAGTTGGAATGTTTTGATATTTGGCATGGAGCAACCTTAGGGGGCTGAGATTCAAGTTTGTTCAAGCCAAGTCCCTTGGTTCATATTTGGGCTCACTATGGGAGCCTGAATGACAACTTAGTTCAAAATGAGGAATTTTCTTTAAAAATCTTCAGATCCAGTAGATGAATGCTTTTGATAATTTTTATGCAGCATCCTTAGGGGGGTAAGATTCAAGTTTGTTCAAGCCATGTCCCTAGGTCCATATTTGGGCTGATTGTGGGAGCTCGAATTGTAACTTGGTTCAAAATGAGGAATTTTCTTTAAAAATCTTCTTCTTCAGATCCAGCAGTCGGAATGTTTTGATATTTGGTGTGCAGAATCCTTAGGGGTGTGAGATTCAGGTTTGTTAAAGCCAAGTCCCTGGGTTCATATATGGGCTCCCTGTGGGAGCCCGAATTATGACTTAGTTCAGTATGAGGAATATTCTTTAAAAATCTTTTTTTAGATACACTGGTCAGAATATTTGGATATTTGGTTTCAGCTTTTCTTAGGAGGAGCAGATGCAACTTGTTGAAATCAATTCTCTGGGTTGATATTTAGGCTACCATGTCAGGTGAGCGCCCTCAGGTCCCCTGGGGCCTCTTGTTGATTTTAATTATTTTTTCTGTGTTAATGGATCATGTTATTATGTATCTTTGTTTTCAGGAGTTCGTGCGAGTACTAGGACTTTTTGTATTCTTTTCATTATGAAAGGATATTGTTCAAATTGTAATAAGAGGAAATCTTCCTCTGACTTTCATGATCATTGTATTAATTGTAGTCAGTGTACTCGCACTAACTCCTGTTCAGTATGTGAATATTGGGATGACAAACATTGGAAACGTGTGTCACGGTATGTTGTTAGCGGGGAAAGGGCCATGCTGGTCCTTTCTCCGCAGGGTCACTCTAGTTTATCAATCTCTATTTCAGAGGAACAAGAACAGGGTGATGTTTCCGTGATGTCTTCCAATAGTGTGCCTCCGTCGTCACAATTAAATGAAGAGCTAGCGGCAAAAGTGCTCATGGAGATACGCCAATTGCCTAAGAGGTCCCTAGTAGGATCGACGGCGTTGACGTCCGCTAGCTCGCCCGGTGTAGCGTCCATTCATCGAATGGTTCGGCAGCTGGGTTCGTCCGTTGCGGTCCAGGAAGGAGATTTGGGTGATGCGAGCACTATAAATATTCAAGGTGCACACCCAGTGACGGCGGATAAGAGGAGAGAGCGGAGGAAGCCTAGTAGTTCGGTTCCTAGCTCATCCAGGTCCATCTGGGCTGCGAGCGAGAGAGGCCCCTCTCTCGTACAACAACATCTGGGACCAGATGTTGTGGTACAAAATGTATCGCATTCGGAGCATACGTCCGCCGCTCGGGACGCTGCGTTATATAGACAGCCCGGAGAGACTGTCCAAAAGGCTTCTTCATCCTCTCAGCAGCGCACACGATCGCACCTTGGCTACGTGACCGAGGATATCCAGCCAGCTTCGCCAATCACGGATTCCATGGCGACCAGGTCACGCCATCTGGTAGCCAGGGATAAGAGGCCTGTAGACTCCGGACGTTCGCATAAGAGAAATATGCAGGAGTCAGTTTACACGGAGCTTCCAGCGGCTAAGCAGCATAAGACTGCTACTCCACAGGCCTCAGTGACGGACGTGCTATCCCAAATAGCACAAATTATCGCAGCATCCCAGCAAACGACGGAACCTATGTTGGATCAAGAATTATCCGACGACGCTGGGACGGTACGCTCCGCCGAAGCATCGGGTACGGACGACCGAGAATATCATGAGGTCCGACAGGATGGCGAAAGGGATACCGAGGATTTGGAGCTATCACTTTCGGAACAACATAAAGCCGCCGTAGATTTCATCCGGCATTACCTGCCACAAGTTGTTCCGTCGGGCCAGACTGCTGCGATGCCGGATAAGAGACTGATAGCGTCATTGGACACAGAATTCATTGAGCGGTTCAGAGACATCGTCCCTGAGTTTCCGACACAGTCCAATAATGTCACAAGAACATTCAAATTATTGAACGATGCTATCTATAAGCTTGCTTCCAAAACAGGCAAAGCTGGTTTCTTGTCCGCTAATGCTCTCAATCTGCCTTTCACCAATTCAAGGAATAAATTCGAAACGGCAGGACAGGGCATACCGAGAGTTCCTCTGCGTCTAGACGACGAGGCGGAAGACTTGGAATTGTCGTTACCGTCGTCTATGTCTATTCCAACCGCGACGTTGGAAACGGCAATAACGTCTAACAGAGCAAGCTTAGACGCTTTATCATACGCAGACCATCTTACTAAGGCGTTATCATTGCGTCTTCAAGGGAAAGAATTCCAGGATATACAATCCTCATTAAGACTTCTTTCAAGGGCAGTAGCTTATTCCACGTATAACTCCGCCCTTTCAGTGGCAAACCTGGAGTTGGTTAGACGTGACGCAGCCCTAGCTACATCCACGCATGTGGATAGTAAGGTGAAGAACTCTCTCAGAGTCGCTTCGGTCTCCGGAGAGCTTCTCTTCGACGGCAAGCTTTCAGCAATCTATCATAAGATAACTAAGAAAGCTTCGGATTCTCTGCTTTTTAAATCCGCTTCCAAAAAGTCGGATACAGCAGATAAGAGTAAGACAGGCACTTCTGGGACAAGTACGCCCAAGAGAAGTTCCTATAGAGGTTCTTATTCGTCCTCTAGGTCTTATTCTAGAGACCGTCAAGGCAGCGACTCACGCACGGGACGTTATTCGGGCCGAGACAACCGGTCTGACGTCCCAAGGTCGACGGGACGAGGTGCGGGTCGTGGAGGATGTAGTTTCTCCTTCCGCAGGCCTCGCAGGTGCAGGAGGTGATGGTTTGAACCTCTACCATGTTCCGGTGGGCGGAAGGTTATCAAGTTTTACTGATGAGTGGGCGTCGATTACGGACGACTCCTGGGTCCGAGGGGTAATTTCGGAAGGACTAAGAATATCCTTCAAACGAAAGCCTCCATTAACTCGAAGTCCAAAATGGACTCAGCTTCCGTCAAATCCGCAGAAAAGGGATGCTCTTTTATCGGAAGTACAGTCTCTTCTGGTGAAGAACGCGGTAGAGGTCATAGAAGACCAGGAATCACCGGTTTTCTACAGCCATCTGTTTCTGGTTCCGAAACCAGATGGCTTGTTCTGTCCAGTCATGAACCTGAGCTGGATAAACAAGCTGATCGTCGCGCTGAAGTTCTATATGGAGACGATTCAATCGGTCAGAGCGAGTATTCGGGTGAACGACTATGCTACAAGCATAGATCTCAAAGATGCGTACTTTCACGTCATGATACATCCGACATTCAGAAAGTATCTACGCTTCGCAGTCCTAGGAGTTGTATATCAATTCCGGGCGATGTGCTTCGGATTGAACCTAGCACCCTGGGCTTTCACTCGAATAATCATCTCGGTAATGATACATTTCCGAGCTCATTCGTCTGCGGTAACGTCGGCCTACCTGGACGACATTCTTCAGAGGTACGGCAACGAGTTAACGCTTCAGAACGATGTGCAGAATCTGCTTCTATTACTCCGACGTCTCGGTTTTATTATAAACGAGGAGAAGTCGGATCTGGTGCCGTCCAAGTCATTCACTCATCTGGGAATGAGCTTCGAGACGCACAACAATCTCGTTCGTCTGCCGTTAACCAGAGCGAAGTTAATCAGTTGTTACGCTCGCTATTGTCTTCACTCAGACAAAGTCACAGTGAGGGAGTTCATAAGACTGATAGGTCTGTGCGGAGCCGCTGCAGATCTCATTCCGATGGGGTGGTTGCGCACTCGTCTTCTCCAAATTTTCTTGACTCAGAATTGGAGTGTAAAGATTCATTCGCTCGATATAGATGTTCTCTTGTCAAATCAAGTGAAACAAGAGATTCAGACTTGGGCAAACATTCAGTGGTTGACTCAGGGAGTTCCACTGCAGTTGCCGGATCCGGGTTTTACGATTATGACGGATGCCAATCAAACAGGTTTGGGTGCAACATTAATCCCAACGGATTCGAAGTGCCAGGGTCTTTGGGATTCGCAATTTCTAAGCAAGCACATAAACATCAAGGAAATGATGTCAATTTGGCTTGCATTACCTCATTGGATGAACATTATTCAGAAAGCACATGTCCAAATCCTGTCCGACAATACGACAGTAGTGGCGTATATCCAGAACCAGGGAGGCACTCATTCTGTTCCGTTATTCAATTTAACGGAAAGAATCCTTCTGTTTGTTCTAGAACACCAAGTTCTACTTTCGGTCCGTCATCTTCCGGGTCATCTGAATGTTTTAGCAGACTCCCTTTCACGGAAGGGTCGCTTGTTGCCGTCAGAATGGACTCTCATCAAACAGGTATTCAATCAGATTTGCTACCAATGGGAACGGCCAATGATAGACTTATTTGCGACACATCTCAACAATCGGTTGCAAACGTATGTGTCACCATGTCCGGATCCCCGAGCATATGCAGTAGACGCTCCATCGATCTCGTGGGACGGAATGATATGCGTATCCTCCAGCGCCGTTAATTCAGCAAATATTGCTAAAGATAAAACAATCTCAATGCAAAATTCTGTTGGTAGCATCTCTGTCTCCACAGAGACCGTGGATAAATCTACTCAGGTGTCTGCTGTGGGACTTACCGTGAAAACTTCCTCCACGAGAGGATCTTCTTTCGCAGGGGAAATCGCGTCAACTTCATCACAACCCGCGATTTCTAACTGTAGGAGGACCTCCTCTTCGCTAAACTATGTGGCTAAGTGGAAGGTCTTTCGTCGTTGGTGTAGGGATCATTCTGTTGATATTTTTGTTCCCTCCATACCAGACATACCAGACATTGCAAACTTTCTAGTATACTTGTTTGACGAGATCAAACTGCAGCCTGTTACTATTAAAGGTTATAGGTCTATGTTATCTGATACCTATGCACACCATGATAGTTTACAAATTGGATCTAATGTCTCTTTATCTAAATTAGTTAGAAACTTATCGATAAAAAGACCTAGAACCCTTAGATTAATTCCTAAATGGAATTTAGCTTGGGTTCCTCTTAAACTGAAAGAAAAGCCATTTGAGCCTCTTGGGACAGTAGATTTCAAATTCTTGTCTTATAAGACAGCATTTCTCTTAGCTTTCTCTTCTGCTAGAAGAGTCAGTGAGCTTCATGCACTATCAGTGGATGATTCTCACTATCGTAGTGTCGGGAACACTATTACCTTTACCACTAATGTTGGATTTTTAGCTAAGAATCAGGCTCCTAATAAATATCCGGAACCTATTGTTATTAAGGCCCTTCCGTCTTCAGACAGGCGTAGGCCTTTACTCTGTCCTGCTAGAGCCTTACGTATTCATAAACAAAGATCTCAGTTTATCAGAAAGGGACAAAAACGCTTCTTTCTGTCTCTGATGCCTAATAGAAAGGACATTTCAGTCCATTCTATTGCTAGATGGATTCAATTAACTATCCGTACTGCTTATGATAATCTATCTTCATCTCAGCAGTCTGTGCTTAAGATTTCGGCTCATGAAGTAAGAGCTCTTTCTACATCCTGGACTTATGCAAATAGTGTTGCTATTACAGATTTAATGAAGGCTGCATATTGGTCTCAACCATCCACATTCACAAATTTTTATCTCAGAAATATTGAGTCCATTTCTGGAGACCTGCATTGTTTAGGTCCGTTATCTGTTGCTCAGAATATCGTCCACTAAAGAGTTGCAATTATAGTTATGTAGGCTTTCTGTTCCGGCAGTGACTCTGTCCTGCTGCCCTCTTCTCTCTGGGGTATTTGCCATAGGGCAAGGGGAAGGGGGAGGGGGGGGCGGGTGTTCCCTTAGGTCACCTGCTTTATAGTGAAAAGCAAGGAAATACCTCCCCTAGAGTCAGTATTTCTGAGTCGGTACTGGGATGGTTTTAAAGTGAAAAGCTAATGTTTACTCATTCATGTCATATTTTTAAAGTGTAGCTCGGTGTGAAGCATTTGTATATGTCTTGTGTCAAACGGGCGTTAATATACAATCCTTGGACAATTTTAAGAGAATATAAAGAGTCTCAATTCTCTGGACTAACTTTATTTATTGGCTTACTTTAAAAATAATTAGTATAAGGGGTTATACTGGATGTTAATAGAGAACATGAATGTTATTATGCTCAATTATGAAGGGTGTTGTGTCTTTCTAATTTATCATAAAATAAGAAAGATACATGTAAAGCCTAATACTCCTTTTCTCCTCGAGGGGTTGACTCTATTTATATAGTTGAGCTTATTGGATTTTCTGCTATGTCCTAGGCCCTCCAGCCTTTTTACTATTCAGCTATGTCTGGGTCATTGGTACAGTATAAAAATGTTAAAAAATTTATAGTAATTTATATATTTTTT
Organism: Pictodentalium vernedei; assembly: GCA_031216915.1. NCBI lineage: Eukaryota > Metazoa > Mollusca > Scaphopoda > Dentaliida > Dentaliidae > Pictodentalium > Pictodentalium vernedei. The sequence goes on along the minus strand of CM062295.1, from coordinate 645,168,089 downwards.
ATACTTACCAATGACCCAGACGGGGATGGCCCTCCCAGGAGTTGGGAACTCATACCTCCCTGCTGAGTACATAGCGCTGACCAGGCACTGCTTGTAAGAATGATAATTGGCGCCAATTTCGGGACGTCCTTGACACTGCGCATGCGCAGTGAGGGCAAAGTATGGAGGACCTTCAGGACATGATTTCTTTTGGTTTTAGATGCAAATTTTGGGGATTGGGGGGCAAAATTTGTTTTTGGCCCTAGAATTTTAAGAATTAGCACCAGCTATGTCTGGGTCATTGGTAAGTATAAAAAATATATAAATTACTATAAATTTTTTAACTTTCCGGACTTTTTTTCTACACGCTTCCAGATATTGAGCTGATTTTTGGTATGTGAGTCTAACATGGTGGCCTACATATCAAGTTTGCATTTTTTTCCTCTCCACTGATTTTTACCGAAATTACGGCCCTTGAACTCTGAAAAATTCATCAAAATTACAGTTTTCCGAATTTTTTTTCTACACGCTTCCAGATATTGAGCTGTTTTGGGGTATGTTAGTCTAACATGGTGGCCTACAGATCAAGTTTGCATTTTGTTCCGCTCCACTGATTTTTACCGAAATTACGGCCCTTGAACTTTGAAAAGTTCATCAAAATTACAGTTTTGCAGACTTTTTTCCTACACGCTTCCAGATATTGAGATGATTTTTGGTATGTTAGTCTAACATGGTGGCCTACAGAACAAGTTTGCGTTTTGTTCCATTCCACTGATTTTTACCGAAATTACGACTCTTGGACTCTGAAAAATACAATAAAATTACAGTTATCCGGACTTTTTTTCTACACGATTCCAGATATTGAGCTGATGTTTGGTATGTTAGTCTGACATGGTGGCCTACAGATGAAGTTTGCATTTTGTTCCGCTCCACTGATTTTTACTGAAATTACGGCCTTTGAACTTTGAAAAGTTCATCAAAATTACAGTTTTCCGGACTTTTTTCCTACACCCTTCCAGATATTGAGCTGATTTTTGATATGTTAGTCTAACATGGTGGCCTACGGAACAAGTTTGGGTTTTGTTCCGCTCCACTGATTTTTACCAAAATTACGGCCCCCATAGACTTTGAAAAGTTCATCAAAATTACAATTTTCCGGGCTTTTTCTCTGCTTGAATTCTTTCAATACCGTTGAAACTACAGAACACTGTTTTCTGCAGTATTCCTAGAATCTATGTTTATTTTTAAAAAATGATTAGAGCTTGAAATATCGGGGCACGTGGGGTATGTGAGCGTGCTCACTGAGGTTCTATATTTGGGCTCACTATAGAAGCTCGAATTCGAACTTAGTGCATTTCAGGCAAATGTCTTTGAAAATCTTCTTCTCAAGATCCAGCAGGCAGAATCTTTTGATATTGGGTATGTACCATGCTTAGGGGGTTGAGATTCAAGTTTGTTCAAGCCAAGTCCCTGGGTTCATATTTGGGCTCACTGCGGAAACCTGAATTATAACTTAGTTCAAAATGAGGAATTTTCTTTAAAAATCGTCTTCAGATCCAGCAGTTGGAATGTTTTGATATTTGATATGCAGCATCCTTAGGGGGGTGAGATTCAAGTTTGTTCAAGCCATGTCCCTAGGTCCATATTTGGACTCACTGTGGGAGCTTGAATTGTAACTTAGTTCAAAATGAGGAATTTTCTTTAAAAATCTTCTTCAGATCCAACAGTCAGAATGTTTTGGTATTTGGTGTGCAGCATCCTTGGGGGGGGGGGGGTGGGGGGGGGGGGAGATTTAAGTTTGTTAAAGCCAAGTTCCTGGGTTCATATATGGGCTCCCTGTGGGAGCCCGAATTATAACTTCGTTCAATATGAGGAATATTCTTTAAAAATCTTCTTTTTTTTTAGATCCACTGGTCAGAATCTTTGGATATTTGGTTTTAGCTTTTCTTAGGAGGAGCAGATGCAACTTGTTGAAATCAATTCTCTGGGTTGATATTTAGGCTACCATGTCAGGTGAGCGCCCTCAGGCCCCTTGGGGCCTCTTGTTTGGTGTTACTTTCAGCACTGCAAGTGCAAATGCCAATAAGGCTCGGGCTAGAGGCCGTATTTATGAACCGATCTTTACGAAACTCCTTGGGTACCTTTGTTATCACCGTGGACGAGAACGAGTGTTTTGGGGTCCGGTCCGAAATCCAAGATGGCCAATGGCAGCCATTTTGTACAAAATTTGATGCAATCAGATTTTTGCACAGAACTTCCATATGAAAATGCTGATTTGAATAATTTTTTGTGTGAATGTTTAGTACCATGGGATACATCACATATAATTCGTTTTTTTTTCTCGTGCAGAAATTATGCAAATTAGATGAACTTTGATTTTTTCAGTGCTACTTACACACAGTAAGTACACGTCAATACGGCTCGGGCTACAGTCTGTATTTATGAACCGATCTTCACAAAACTTCTTGGGTACCTTTGTTATCACCTTGGGACGAGAACGAGTGTTTCTGGGTGCGGTCCAAAATTCAAGATGGCTGCCAGTGGCCATTTTGTACCGAAATTAGGTCTAATCAGTTTTTTGTACACAACTTCTATACGGCTCAGGCTAGAGGCCGTATTTATGAACCGATCTTTACGAAACTTCTTGGATACCTTTGTTATCACCGTGGGATGAGAACGAGTGTTTTTGGATGTGGTCCAAAATTCAAGATGGCCACCGGCAGCCATTTTGTACCAAAATTAGTGCAATCAGTCTTTTGAACAGAACTTCTGTATGAAAGTTCTGATTTGAATAAATTTTTGTATGAATGTTTAGTAACATGGAATACATCACATATGGTACAGGTTTTTTTCTCGTGCAGAAATTATGCAAATTAGATGAACTTTGATTTATTCAGTGCTACTTATACACTGTAAGTGCACATGTCAATACGGCTCGGGCTAGAGGCTGTATTTATGAACCGATCTTCACAAAACTTCTTGGGTACCTTTGTTATCACCTTGGGACGAGAACGAGTGTTTCTGGGTGCGGTCCAAAATTCAAGATGGCTGCCAGTGGCCATTTTGTACCGAAATTAGGTCCAAGCAGTTTTTTGTCACAACTTCTACACAGCTCATATTTGTGAACTGATCTTCACGAAACTTCTTGGGTACCTTTGTTTTCACCTTGGGACAGAAATGAGTGTGTTTTGGGGTGCCTTTGTTATCACTGTGCTATGAAAACAAATATTTTGGGGTTCTGTCAGACCCACTCTGGGACTCAAAGATTTTTTTCTAGTTTAGCATCTGACTGTCACCCACCTTTACAATACTCTACCTATACATTTGTTACAGTCAACGGTCAGTATTTATGTACAGACCGTTACAATACTTTATATGTACCTTTGTTATCAGGTCATTACCTAGATATTTGTCATTGCTGTGTCACATACTATACATGTACATGTCTTTGTCTTGACAAGTTGAGCTACGGTGTCATTGACACTTTCATTTTTATTTTCAGTTGATTCATTCCATATTCCTGGTATTGTATCTCTTCCTCACTTTTATCTTGCTGATCCAAAGTACATTAATGGTGTTTGTTGTATGAATCCAAACAAAGAAGAGCATCAAACAGCTGTAGACATTGAACCGGTAAATTTTATATAAATGGGAAGTGTCTGTAATTCCACGATAGAAATTCTAGCTTTGACTATCTCCCTTGATATGCAGTACTTTCCATCATTTGCGTGGGTTGTCCCTCCCCCCCCCCCCCCCCCCCCCACACTGAAAAGTTTATTTTACCCCCTTGCATGGATTGGCCTACTAGTTACAAGTAAGAGGGATTATTTAACTGGTTGAGTGCAAGAAGCCACTATCAGGACTTTCAAAAAAACGAGGGTACCAGAGCAAAAGCCTTTGTTTTCCTTGCTCATGTTTCATATTCAGTCAATGTAAATAATATTTTGTTTATATAAATTTGTTCTATTACAAATTATTGGAGGGTGTCTGTGGGTACTCTCCAAAAATTTGTAATAAACAAATTTTGAATAACAAATTCTGACCCCCCCGCCCCCCCCCTCCCCCAAAATAATCTATCCCTCAACCAGTTAATACAGTTCTTTATTGAAGTCATAAAGCATGTCAGCCAGTCAGGAGCATAGTGAAAACGGCTGATTGAGGGGGTGGGGGTAGGAGGGGGAGGTTGAACCTGATTTTTCCTGACCTTTAATAGTTAAGTGGTCGTACAGGACAACCCACTTAATTGAATATCTGTTAATTTGAATAACCCTGTTAATTGAATATAACTTCCAAACAATAAACCATTTACCATACCTCCAGCACACATTTCACCCGTTAATGGCTTTCAGATGATAGAGTTATCTTCTTTTAATTGAATAATAAATCTTGTAATATGTCAAGAAATTACCCTGACAATCACAGAATTCCCCTTATTTGTATACCTATCTGGCCTCAGTATGCATCCAGTTCAGACAGTTAATGTATTATATCTTGTTTGACTGAGCTCTGTCAAACAAGATATAGTTGTATAAATGCTCAGTTTGTCACCATAATACAGGAAAGTTACCAAATCCCTGTTAGTTGAATACTCATGTTAATTGAATAATTTTTATTGGCAAAATGGCTATTCAATTAATAGGATTCCACTGTACTTATTCAATTAATAGGGCTCCACTGTACTTATGACCAGACACAAAAAGGTTTCCATTATCTTTGGGTATGTTTCAGTGAGCTATTCTGGTTTACTTGGTTTATTGTGAGCATACGTAGACACACGGAATAAAAACCAGGTATGTTTCAGTGAGCTATTCTGGTTTACTTGGTTTATTGTGAGCATACGTAGACACACAGACTAAAAACCAGGTCGTTTTATTGAGCAGTTTATATTCTGGTTTATCATTCTGGATTAAACCAACTAAACCTCCTGGAGAGCAGGGTTATCTTGTTTATCATTCTATTCTTGACGTGCGCATTGGAGTGCACATAAAAGTTCTAGGCCTCGCTCAACAACAATAAAAAATATTTTGATTTCATGTGTCAGTTGAGAAATAAACACGATATCTTCCCCCACCTGGATATCTTTCCCCTGGGGGGAAGATAACCTAGGTTATCTCCCCCCCCCCCTGGATATCTGCCCCCCCCCCCCACACCTCAAAAATAAAATATAAAAAGAACTGAACAAAAAGATAAAGATAAGAACATTTATTTATGGAATTTTCATTGAAATTAACACAAAAAAGTGGTTCAACTCTTTAATATATACATGACCAGTGAATAGAAAATAGGCAATCTCAGAAGCAACTATTTCACAAATAGCAATAGGTTTTTTGTGGGGCCAACCATAACAAAGACCAAACAATGGCTGCAAAAGGTTCTATGAATGTCTATTGGGAGTTTGACATGGGTGGGGGGGGGGAAGATAATCAGGCCTGGTTAA